>CM060449.1:48448817-49738464 GCA_030545235.1 Helianthus tuberosus | reverse complement strand
TCACGGCAGTTGTGCGGTCACCTTGATCAGTAGGCTAACCCGATCGTTTTCGAAACAATGGGTTCTTGCAAAAGCTGCAAGTCCACAAGCCTAATCGTCGATTCAGTAACCGGAAACCTAGAGTGCTCCTCATGCGGCGTCGTTCAAGATTTCAACAATTTTGAACAGCAAACGTTCAACGCTGACGGACCAGTTGGTACAAACGTCCGATTAGGCTCATCAGGATCTGGATTCGACTATTCTTACCACGAAACCAAAATTTACCAAGCACAAAATATCATCACCGACATATTGTCACGCCTTGATTTACAACAAAGATTTGATGAGGTTAATAACATGATTAAAATCATAACCGAAGATGAGTACGGTTCAGGCAATTGGTTTACTGTACTCGTTGGCGCCTGTATCTACGTAGTCATGCGAAAAGCAAACAAATTTTTACCGTTGACGAGTGTTTGCGATTCCATAGGTTGTGATATTTACGAGTTGGGTCGAATGGTGTCGCGTGTTGTAGATCATCTTGATATAAAGCTGCCAGATTTTGATATAGTAGGACTGTTCGACCGTGTATTTAAAGAATGGGTTAGCGGTAGAAATAATAATAATAATAATAATAATAATAATAACATCGGGAAAGATCTAAGCGCAAAGATGGTGAAACAGGGGATTTTCTTGCTACAATGTATGATCAAGTGGTACATGACAACCGGCAGGCGGCCAGTGCCGGCGGTGGTGGCGGTGATGGTGTTTATTTGTGAACTTAATGACGTTGAGATTAGTATCGATGATTTAGCCAGTCAGTTAAACGTGGCGGTTGCAACGTGCAAATTACGGTACAAAGAACTTCTAAAGTGTTTAGTGGATGTTGCAAGAGCTAATCTACCATGGGGGGATGATGTTAATGTTAAGAATATTATGATAAATGCGCAGATTGTTATTCAGTATATGGAGGTGAAATCAATGTGCAATCTCAGAAAAGAAGTCGTAAGTTTAGATAATGTTGATGCTGATTTGCGGTGTTTAGTGAGCAGTTGTCTAAATCGAGACGATGAAAGTTTAAATGAATCAGCCGATTGGGAAATTGAAGATTTGAAGAAGCTTAAGGTTTCACCCGAATGTTTATCCGCAATTTATTCGAAGTATTTGGAAGAATATTCGAAGATGAACGCATCGTTGAAAAGGGTAGATGATACTATTATAGATGGTGGTGAAAAGTTCGATTTTTTTGTTGATACAACCGAGTATTGGAGCGGAGATTCGGAGTTAAGCAAGAAACTTTTTCTTGATAAAATATTGGAAAAAGATGTTGGATTGAATGCGATGCCTGTATCTTTTGTTAATGGGTGTGTGAAAACACAAAGGATAAGAGAAAAGATAAAAGTTGCTAAAATAAGAATTGAGAAGATAAGGCGGCCGTTAATGGCGGTTAATGAAAGCGATGACCGGTTGTTAATGGTGAATTCGAGAAAGAGAAAGAAAATTGATATTGATTGGGAAGATTTTGTTATTGAAAGTTTGTTACTACATGATGTAAGAGAAGAGGAAATAGAGAAAGGGTATTACAATACATTGTTGGATCTTCATGTTTTCCAAGCGATTTGAAAATACAATTGATTTTTTGTCACTTTTGGTTTAGTCGAGTTGATCTTCTCTCAGAAAAGTCTTTTGAATTCCACTGACCGATCAAAAGGTGTAATGATCAGTTATCTTCTGATATGATGAAATGATGGAAGATCTTGAGTGGGGCAACAACGCCATACATGTTGTAGCTCAGAACTAAACAAAGCGGTAAAGGACTTTTATAGGAATCTATGGTTGTTTCAGTGGTTATTTATTATGATCTTTGCCTCATGTATATTGGTTGTTCATATTTTAACTTCATTTCTGGTGGTTTGCAAAGCGGTTTATGGCATCCAGCTGCAGTATCAATCAGTTATCTTCTGATTGATACCTTTTAATTTATATTGATTTTTAACATGTGGGTTGATCCTATTTTGGCTAATTTATGGGTATTTAGACAGAGTAAAAAAAGCTAAAACACTTGATAATTATTGTTGAGTAGATTCACACACACACACACACATATATATAATATTGTTTATGTATATGTATTATGTTATTGTGAAAGAGTGAGGTTGAAACCAAGAAAATAGCTCCTAAATCCTATTAGTGTAGAAAAGATATACACTTGAACTTTGAGGTTATATCTACAATGTGTTACAGTCAGGATTGAAGATGATCTTTTGCAAGATTCTTTTTGATGATGTTGTAATTTGTATGTGTGTTTGATGTATGATAATGCAGGGGCGTCTGATTTTCCAAGGGAGAACGATGGCGCGTGTGTGCAGATGAGAAATGTCATATAGCCCGCTGCACAGTTTTTTTCTTTTCTTTATTCAATGGTCAGACTGTCACCCTCGCCGGTGCTCTTGGCCTCCTGAGGATTCTGGATTTTCAGGTCAAATAGTCAAACGTTTTCGGCTATTTTTTACTTTTAGGATTTTGCATTTATATCCTTTGCTAAAGTTTCCGCTTGCTCATGCTACAGGTTATGATGATGGAAACCACCACCATGTCTACACACGAAAGAAAGTCGAGCATAAGAGAATTCTATTGTATGATCTAACGGCCCAAACGGGGATTATTGGATCACTATATTCTTTATCTATATACTTTTTTTATTGTTTCAAGGGTGTTAACATGTAGGATTATGTAATGAATAGGTATCATATATCATCTTTAATGCAACTTCAAAGTGGCGTGACTGATTCCGAAGAGAAAAAACAAAAGAAGGTATGCATGGAAAGATATAGAAAACGAGAAGATGGAGATTACAATCATCGTTCTGATATTGGTATTGAACGTGAAGAAGAATGCGGTATTTGGCATGGAGATGAATAGCAAACTCGTCTTACCCTAAATGCAACCACGCCATGTGCTCTAATTGCTATAATGACTGGTACAACCTTCTATCTTTTATAATAATTGAATTTTTATATATAATCTGTATTAAAATCTGATCCTTGTGCCTGTGTAAGCTGTAAAAAAAACAACTGGACATAAGGCATTCTACTATCGTTAGTACGCTTAAAATGTGTGATCTTGTGGCTAAACTTATAAATAAAAATGTTTGGCCAGTTTTTGGTGTAAAGAATCATAGTAAAATCGATTCATGTAAATGTAACTTTAACATCCACTGCTACAAAAACAGAAGAAAAACCTTACCATTAAGTATTAATGCTATCCATTCCATAGATTACTATTTGACTAGGAGTTCAAACCTAGAAATGCAAAATAGGGGACCGGTCGGGTTGAAAAATGGGTCAAAACCGATTATTTTATGTACGGGCCCGGTGGGGTTGGCCCGAAGGCCCCGAACCACTTTTATGTTCAAAAACATTGTACTTGTTGTACACGTAGTTGTCAATAGTGGTTGCTATAGCGAATAGCGTAGCGTATAGGTCGAAGGTCACTATAGGGTATGCAGCCATAAATAGCGGATTTAAGTTTTTTATAATATAAATAGCGATTAAATATAGGATTTTAGGTTTTTGTTAAATATACATGTAAAATAGCGTATATAATATACCAGGGTATTTTGATATAAAAAATGATTTTTTTTCTAATGTATCGCTATTAATAGCGCCCGCTTTTTATCGCTATTCGCTATGTAGCATATAGGTATTGTCGCTATTCGCCATTAACATACTTGGCGTGTCATATATGTATACAAAAATCTCATTAATTCACTAATATAATGAAAAATTGGATAAAAAAGCTTGGGGGGGATTTATGCATTTAGGACATATGCTTTGGGCGCCTTTCAGCCCGTTTGACCCATTTTCTTTATATCTATTTTTATTTTTACATGGGGTAAATTGCATTTTACGTCTTTTACGTTTCAGCAAAATTTCAGGTGTCGTCCTTTAACTAACGAAATTACAACGGATGTCCTTTGTGTTTTAATACTTTTACAACAAATCTCCTTTATGTCTTTATTTCTTTACAACGGATGTCCTTTATTTCCCTAATCTTTTTAGGGAGAAAGGACACCGCCCGTAAAGAAATTAGAACATAAAGGACGCTGTAATTTTGTTAGTCAAAGGATAGCGCCTGAAATTTGGTGAAACTTAAAGGACGTAAAATGCAATTTACCCTTTTAAATTTTTTTGCCTGTTAAGAGATAAAACAAGGGGCAGCGCCACAGTATACTTACAATCCATTTTCTTTATAGCTATTTTATATTTATACATGTTTGGCCCGTTAGAGATAAAACCAGGGGCAGCGTCACAGTATACTTACAATACAACAACAACAACCATACCCAGTAAATCCCACAAATAGCAGAACTATTGGTAGGGTCTGGGGGAGGTGGGATGTAGGCAAACCTTTCCTCTATTCAAGAATAGAGAGGCTGCTTCCTGAGAGACCCCCCGGCTCCAAAACAACCAACAAACAGATACCCGAAAAACGGGTAAGTAAATCACGTAGCAGTAGGCAAATAAGTCATCAGTAAGCAACATATATGCATATATACAAGAAAAATTCATCATATGTTTGTCTACCTAATGTGGAAAAGAATCTAACCCCCCCCCCCCCCCCCCCCCCCCCCCTCCCAAGGCACAGGTAGGACACGTCCATTCCCTCACCTACTAGTCCTTAACCTTAATCCTACGTCTCCACGAACTCCTATCATGAACCATGTCCTCAGAGAGGTGCAATTCTAAACAAATCTTGCGGTATTGTGTAATATAAAGAGAAAATTAAGATGCCAATGGCCTCGATTAAGTTTTGAACTCTTACTCTGTAGAATATATAAATCACATGTCTTATAATTGCAAAAAGAATATGTAAATTATATAAGATAGAATGGAAAATGCGCATATACAGATGTCACCGAGTCATTGTTCGTAGTCATTCATTAGCATTTCGATAAGAGACTATTTCCATGATTTAATAAGCCAATCTGATTGTATATAATCTGAACTAAATCTGATCCCTGTGCCTTTGTAAGCTGTAACAAAACAACAGGACATAACTACATAAGTGCATTCTGCTATCGTAAGTACACTTAAACTGTGTGATCTTGTGGCTAAACTTATAAATAAAAATTATACCCTTATACATTTACCAACCAAAAAACTGTCAACTAACCAACCATTGCGTCTAACCAACCATTGCGTTCAAGTAAGAGATGTATCTCCTCCCACTTTTTTTCCCACCTTTTCAGTCAATTAAAATTGGAAGAGTTTTAACCGTTTATCTTTTTTATATAACCCACAAATCAAACAAATCGTGGGACACATCAAACTCAACCCTACCCAAACTTTCCGTCTACGTTTCTAAGAACTTTTGGCAAGAAACGGTTTCTTCTGGTGGTTAGAACTTTTGGCAAGATCTACATCACATAAATGCCCCTTCTCCGGCCAGTCAACCACCGATCTGAACGACATCTCTGTAACCATGACGGCGTTAGGAGCGGCTTTTTTCTTCTCGAATGTTCACACACACACACACACACACATATATATAATACTGTTTATGTATATGTATTATGTTATTGTGAAAGAGTGAGGTTGAAACCAAGAAAATAGCTCCTAAATCCTATTAGTGTAGAAAAGATATACACTTTGAACTTTGATGTTATATCTATAATGTGTTACAGTAAGGATTGAAGATGATCTTTTGCAAGATTCTTTTGATGATGTTGTAATTTGTATGTGTGTTTGACGTATGATAATGCAGGGCGTCTGATTTTCCAAGGGAGTACGATGGCGCATGTGTTCAGATGAAAATGTCATATAGCCCGGCTGCACAGTTTTTTCTTTTCTTTGTTCAATGGTCCGATTGTCACCTCGCCGGTGGCCCGGTGCTCTTGGCCTCCTGAGGATTCTGATTTTTCAGGTCAAATAGTCAAACTTTTTCGGGTATTTCTACTTTTAGGATTTTGCATTTATATCCATTGCTAAAGTTTCCGGCTTGCTCATGCTACAGGTTTATGATGAATATGATGGAACCACCACCATGTCTACACACGAAAGAAAGGCGAGCATAAGAGAATTCTATGGTATGATCTAACGGCCCAAACAGGATTATTCAATCACTATATTCTTTATCTATATACTTTTTTTATTGTTTCAAGGGTGTTAACATTTAGGATTATGTAATGAATAGGTATCATATATCCATCTTTAATGCAACTTCAAAGTGGCGTGACTGATTCCGAAGAGAAAAAACAAAAGAAGGTATGCATGGAAAGATATAGAAAACGAGAAGATGGAGATTACAATCATCATTCTGATATCGATATTGAACGTGAAGAAGAATGCGGTATTTGCATGGAGATTAATAGCAAACTCGTCTTACCTAAATGTAACCACGCCATGTGCTCTAATTGCTATAATGACTGGTACAACCTTCTATCTTTTATAAATAATTGAATTTTTATATATAATCTGTATTAAATCTGATCCTTGTGCCTGTGTAAGCTGTAAAAAAACAACCGGACATAAGGGCATTCTACTATCGTTAGTACGCTTAAAATGTGTGATCTTGTGGTTAAACTTATAAATAAAAATGTTTGGCCAGTTTTTGGTGTAAAGAATCATTGTAATATCAATTCATATAAATGTAACTTTAAACATCCACTGCTACAAAAACAGAAGAAAAACCTTACCATTAAGTAGTAATGCTATCCATTCCATAGATTACTATTTGACTAGGAGTTCAAACCTAGAAATGCAAAATAGTGGGACCGGTCGTGTTGAAAAATGGGTCAAAACCGATTATTTTAAGTACGTCCCGGTGGGTTGTCCCGAAGGCCCCAAACCACTTTTATGTTGAAAAACATTGTACTTGTTGTACACGTAGTTGTCAACAGTGGTTGCTATAGCGAATAGCGTAGCGTATAGGTCGAAGGTCGCTACAGGGTATGTAGCCATAAATAGCGGGATTTAAGTTTTCTTTAATATAAATAGCGATTAAATATAGGATTTTAGGTTTTTGTTAAATATACATGTAAAATAGCGCATATAATATACCAGGGTATTTTGATATAAAAAAAATGAATTTTTTTTTCTAGTGTATCGCCATTAATAGCGCCCGCCTTTTTATCGCTATTCGCTATGTATCATATAGGTACCTTATCGCTATTTGTCGCTCTTCGCCATTAACATACTTAGCGTGTCATATATGTATATAAAAATCTCATTAATTCAATAATATAATGAAAAATTGGATAAAATAGCTTAGGGGGGATTTATGCATTTAGGATATATGCTTTGGGCGCCTTTCAGCCCGGTTTGACCCATTTTCTTTATATCTATTTTTTATTTTTACATGGGGTAAATTGCATTTTACGTCTTTTACGTTTCAGCAAAATTTCAGGCGTCGTCCTTTAACTAACGAAATTACAACGGATGTCCTTTGTGTTTTAATACTTTTACAACAAATCTCCGTTATGTCTTTATTTCTTTACAACGGATGTCCTTTATTTTTGTAATCTTTTTAGGGAGAAAGGACACCGCCCGTAAAGAAATTAGAACATAAAGGACGCTGTAATTTTGTTAGTTAAAAGGATAGCGCCTGAAATTTGGTGAATACTTTCTTTCATGATTATTTTTTCTCAGATCATAGACTCAATTTGTTTACAATTTTTTTTTTTCATAAAGAAAAGCCATAGACTATACTTGATTAGTTGCCTGTGGTGGGAACATCAACCTAATCTAACGCGCTTAGCCAAACGTTAAGTTTGTGAAACCTTAAATCTAACCTTAAATGTGGCTGTGTCGTATGCCAGGCGTACAAGATCCCTGTCATGCCACTTTTGTCGGGTCGGCCTAAAGAGGGTTGACTCGAGTGAGCTGTGGGTGTATGTTTACTACAAAGAAGCGATTGACATGGCCACAATAACAAGAGAAAAATATGAAACGATTCTTCATGTATGTAGACAAGCTGCCTCTCGTCATTCCCACCTCGAATTTTGACACCTACGATTCACATTTGATGTAAGCATATATTAACCCCCCCCCCCCCCCCCCCTGCGTTCGTACTAATTTACATATATTCCCCTTCGTGAAATGAAGAAAGCCCGATATTCGTTTGGGTTTGTTTAGGCTTCTAGAAATCAAGTGGTTGGTTGTTGAGATGAACCTGGCCCGAGTTTGTTGTGGGCACGGGGTTGATAGTTAACTTGAAGCATAAAATGATGGTTGTTGTATGTAGTAAAATATGTATGTATATGCTTAAATGCTAAACTATCTAATTTCTTGGTCCTGGAGATCATATGAATTTGAACCTTACTTGAAAATATTAATTGTATATACAGGTTTGGCATTTATATAAAAACCTTCTACATATATATGAACTATTTATGACATTTACCTTTTCGATTCCATCTTTTTTCATATATAAGTATTTATTATGCGAATACGATTGAAAAAACTACATTATTACTATGGGATGGATTCTTTAGTGTATATATTGATTTTTGTTTTATTTTACATTCTTAAAAGGTATACCCTTTTTACTTTTGAGGTTGAATCTACAATGTCTCAATCTTGATCTTTTTGCAAGATCGTTTTTGATGTTGTTGCAAGTCTTATGTGCGTCTGATCATTAATTTATGAGACTATATGTAGTGATTTAGTTAGTGTAAAAGTTTCGGTCATGTCACTGTCACGTAAGCGGTGAGGTTTTAACCAACTAAACCTTCACAAGTGTGTAGTGGTTAACTAAAACACAATCAATTTTTAATCTGTTTTTTAAGGGTTATTGGATTTTATCACCCTTAACTATTGGTCATTGGCCGCTGTCACCCCAACTATCACTTTGACGCCCGCCACCTCCAACTTAACACTTAGTGTGTTCTGTCACCAGATCACTAACTTTTGATCCTGATACTATACTTTTGGGGGTGTCCTAAGATCTCTAAAACCTTCCCAAGATCCCTCCTATGACACCCCAAAAAGTGTAGTAACATGATCAAAAGTTAGTGATCAGTTAACGACGTGGTGACAGGACACACTAAAGTTGGGGGTGACAAACGTCAAAGTGATAGTTGGGGGTGACAAACGTCAAACTGATAGTTGGGGGTGGTAGCGGCCAATAGCTAATAGTTGGGGGTGATAAAATATAATAACCCTTTTTTAAATGGGAGTAACATGGTTGATTGTGACTTGGCCCCATACCCAAAGCCCTTAATTTGATGCTATGTATCAACATGATTAGCCTTTAATCTTAACAGTAGGATTTTGTTTAAACTATGAGATAGTAATGTGAATTTGTAGGCTTGAATTCAAGTGGGTTTTAAAGTGGATAATGGCTAAAACCCGACACTAGGACCGGATACACAAGTTGTGGAACATTTATATGAATAGTTGTAATGTTTACACGGGAATGTTTAGGGTGTTCATAAGATACCTTGATTATTTAATGAAACGAGGAAATTATTGTGAGAACTCAACCAACCGGTTAGGAAAAGTACGTTAGTGTCAAAGGTATATCGGTTATGGGATGTCACGCTCATATGACGTCGAAGGAATGAGGCGTTTGACGGGTGAATTAGTGTCCGCAACAAGAAAGTTTGAATGCAAGTTCCCAAGACTTTTTGTCCTGATTAAATGTTTTTTTGGGCTGGAATGCATGCACATTCAAATCAAATATTAGAAAGTAAATGCTTTCGTTTTACTATAAAAAGTCAATGTAACGCGTACAATTAGTGAAACACGCACAATTGGACTTTTTGTAGTAATTTTGCCGCATAAGACTACACGGTATGGGGACCGTCCCTCACCCGTTCTGGATCGACGCCGTTCCAAACACCATCCCGCCACCCCCCGGCTTCGTCGTCTCCGTCGCTTTGGAGACGTTGGGGACGTTCCACAAAAGGACAAAAAGATGTCCATTTCCCACACATTTGACTGTTTAAAAAAATAATTTCCATATTTAATAAATAACGGCCATAATTCAAATTTATCCCAAAATCCAACCAAATTTTATATAAATTCAACACTTTTACACCACTTTTCACCCACTACAACCCCATCTCTCTCTCAATTTTTTTTAAACCTTCTTCCCTTTTTATAAAACATTCTTCTACAATGGATCCATTCAACCTGAATCCAAACCCGAATGTCTTTTCGGTGCCGGGGTACTATCCCACAATGGAACTGAACCCTTTCGGTCAATTTTCCACCACCGTTTTTGCGGGTTTCCAAAATTCTCCGAACGTTTTTCGACTACGCAACAAACTCAAGCCTTACAAAACTTGATGGTGCGTAACCCTTTTAACATGCAACCCGTTCAACCTTCCGAACCATCGCAACCCGTTCGAACTTCTCAACCAATAGTTCCCGATGAAGATGTCGTTGAAGTCGTTCCCAATACCCAGCCGCAAACAACCAAACGAAAAAAGGAAAGCAAGTTGCGGTTGACCAAAGCCAACCTTCCAAACCGAAGCCGAAACAATGGACGCAACTCGATGAGGAAGCCTTAGTGAAGGATTATCTAGGCTCATCTACACACCCAATTAAAGGTACGTAAAATTAACTTGTAATTTTTTTAGTATATACTTTTTAGTATTGATTTTTTATTTTTTGTAATATATATTTTTGTCGAATATAGGTAACAATCAAACGGGTGAGGGGTTTTGAAAATCGGTGTTGGCGAAGTTTCTTGAGCTAATGGAACAAGGACCGTATCGGGATCTCGACTCGGTATCTTCGAAGTGGCGAAAGATGAGTGGGATCGTCAACCGGTTTTCGGAGGAATATAATAAAATATATACAAGTAGGCGTCGTAGTTGGATGAGTGACGAGGATGTCTTTAAAGCGGCATTGGAAAAAATACAAGACTAATCATAAAACCGCGTTCCCACACGTTCGGTCTTGGGAAGTTATGCGAAAGGCCCCAAAGTGGGCGCCAGTTCCGAACGAGGTTGAGATGGCAAAACGTCAAAAAACCTCGGAGACCGGTAGTTTTAGCGTCGGCGGCTCGGACGCGAGATGCCACATTAATTTAAACGACGACGCCGAGTTCGATGAAGAAGAGTACGTTGTAAGGGAAGAGGAACGTCCCACGGGCCGGGACAAATCAAAGAGGGAGGCGGCCTCAAAGAAAGAAAAACAAAAGGTTAGCGATTCGAAGATGGAGGCGTTTATGACAATTTAAAACTTACACGGAGGTCACGGCCCAAAAGGCGAAGGCGAAGGAACGGGCGGTCGAAGAAAGGGCACGCTTGGCGGGAGAAAAGGTACGTGTGGCCGATGATAAGGTTCGGCTCAAAGAGTGGAAGATATTGACGATGGATGTTGATAATTATCCCGAAGCAAAACGCTCCACTTTAAAGAAAATGTAAGAAGACATCATGAAGAAGCATCAAAGTAGATGATTTTTTTAAGTTTATGTTTATTTTTTTTAAGTTTATGTAATGGTTTTTTTTTAATATTAATGAAATTATTTTTCTATTTTATTTAGTAAATGTTAAAAAAAATAGATGATTTAAAAAAAAGGTAAACTAGTGGGGTAGAATCATCCTCCTATTTCCCTTGATTTAGTGTCTTGGACCATCCTCAAAGGAACAATGACGTGACGCCTAGGTGACGGATCATCCTCCTTTAGAGGATGATGGTCACCATATCAAGTAGCCTAAGTCTAGTGAAACGAATGTTAAGTTCTACAAACAACCCGATTTCTGAGATGCTTTATTTTACTAAAAACAAATGAAAGTTATTTTAATAACATTCTTCACATGAACTGCACCAGTCTCATCAGCATGACCCGCAAGTTCCAAGCTATGCAGTTAATGCGGAAAAATATCGGTTATCGGTCAAAAACCGATATTTGAGATATCGGTTATCGCGGTGAGATATCGGTAATTTATAATATCACACATAAATATATCTATATATATCTTATAAAAAAATAAAATAATACTTTAAATTTCCAATAAATACCTTAAGAATTCATTGGGCAAAGTCAAAATTTTTTGATTTTTAGGAATAGGCCCAAGTTTTAAGAAAATCTCACTTTTATAAATACTCACCTCACCATCATAGATGCGTATTTTACATCTAAAAACTTGATCTGCCATAAGTAGCCTACTCGATAAACAAATATAAAATTATGGAGTTATTAGTTTGTTAAAGAGCATGGACTTAGACCGAAGTTGAGAATTGTTAAAAGACAAAAACATAAAAAGGTGAAACTTAAATTTTGAAGGGGCTTAATGAAACATCTTAAAACCCTACCATATATTTAAGTTTGCATTACATTTTTACAGCCGTCATCTTCATCTTCTTGTTTCTTCACTTCATCAACTCTCCATATGCCTTGTTTCTTCTAGATCATCCACACGTCTTTCTTCTTCAGCGCAACACCAGGTAAGCATCAATTGTTGATACAGTCGTCATCTTCAAAGAATAAACCCTAATTATGAAAATGGAATGGGCTTTGAGGAGGATATGGTAGATTTTAAATGGAAAAGAACAAAATTTGGGCCTACCGATATTCTCGGCGAGATGGCCGATATGAAATACACAAAATATTGGCGATATCTCGGTAATTATCGCCGATATTCTCGGCACCGAGATTAATGCCGGTATTTGAAACCGATATGTTACTCGATGTCCGATAACCGGTATAGCACCACGATATCACCGATATAGCACCGAGATTGACTGCTGTTGGGATTGAACCCTATCAGAGGAACAGATAATTAAAGCCAAAACTGGATCAAAGCAGTGGATCCAGAATAAGCAGACGATTACAGTTAGTTCATGCAAATCTCTCCCCTTGAAAGTGGTTTTATATCTGCTGACCTCCTATCTGCTGATCTTACTAAGTGCTGTCCTACAACTGCTGCTTTGCATCTACTGACAAATGTCAAAGACTGATGGAAGACCAAAGCTCTGCTGACTCAATCTATTGCCTTGAGTCAAGTACTGCTGATCCGGACAGGCACTGCTGGGTTCACAGCAGTGGAAGGATGCATCAGCTGTTTAAGTGTCTTTTATGTAAAGAAATGTAATAGCAGTAGTTAGTATATCAGAGTTTGTATAGATCAGAGGTTAGAGTTTGTTAGGAGGTTAGATGTCACTTTCATGGTGACGTCAGCTAAGATGCTCAGTAGTTTGCAAGTGCCTATAAATAGTTCAGTACTTTGTACTGTTCTATTAGCTTTTTTACAACATTGTCTTCTTTGCACGAACAAACTACTGAGCTCTGGCTGAGGGGGAGTTTGCATTCATTCATCAATCATTGTAATCGGTGTTGAAACAAATTCAATCTTTCGATTCATTGTGTAAAGATGTTTGATTAAAGTATTACTCTCGTTTGATTGTATGCAAAGTTTGTTTTCATCTTAATTCCGCTGCACAACTCTTTCATTTTCATCTTAATTTCAAACGAAAATACAATCAAAAAGAAACTCAGATCCAACAATTGGTATCAGAGCTTGGACAGTCAAATTTGATTTAACAATCATTTTGACGTAAATAGTTCAGCTCATAACAGTTGATACTGATCGTTTGTTCGTCCGTTGAAAAACAGAGCAAGGATTAATCACCATTAAAGTTGATTTCTCAGTGTCTGTAAAACAACAAGAATGACGTCACAATCTCAGGATGATAAAAACAACATCGGCTCGCTTTTTAAACCACCTATGCTAAAAAGAAATGAGTACAACATCTGGCAGAGAAGGATGGGTCACATCCTCGCTCAACAAAGCACAGGTTGTTGGAAGTCTGTCATTTATGGTCCCCATGTTCCTTCAGTGCCAAGTGCTGAAGATGCTAAAAAGTTCGTTCCAAAACTAGTTGAAAATTATACCGAAACCGATTTTCAAAAGATCGAACTAGATGCTAAAGCGTTTAGCATCGTAGCATCAGCGCTGTCCAATGAGATATATGCTGGACTGTTACATTGTAACAGTGCCAAAGAGTTATGGGATGCACTTAAGGAACAGTTTGGGGGAACTGAAGAAGTCATAGAAAACAATAGGGAAATCCTGAACCAACAGTATGAAACATTTTGCTACGTTAAAGGCGAATCACTAACGCAACAATTTGAGCGTTTCAGTTGTCTCATCAGTGAACTGAGGCTTGTTAACACCACTTTTACAAACTCAACTCAAAATAGCAGGTTCCCCAGGTCACTGCCAGAAAAATGGGACACCATAGCTTTTGTCACCCGAAACTCACCTGAATTCAAGGATCTGACCTTGACCCAACTCCACGGTCGACTCCTGACCTATGAAAGGGAGTTGAACCAGAAAAGGAGGTTACAAGAGTCAGGAAAAGTTACCGATGATTACAATTTCGGTAATACTGCTCTTCTGGGTCAAGAAGAATCTGGGAGCAGTGGTAAGGATCAGGGTTATGATCACTTCATTGACATAACTGCTGGTGCAAATTTTAACAACCCCGATCCTCACTCTGCTAGTTATGCATTCACTGCAAATGAAAACCAGATGTCAGACAATTTAAGTTTTGAACTAAATGATTTGCAACATTTTGATCCCACTGATTTAGAGGAAATGGACATCCTGCACCAACTGGCTTTGCTAAGTGTTAGAACTAGCAAGTTCTACAAAAGAACAGGGCGAAAATTCCCAGGTTTGCATGGGAATCTAAGGGTTGGGTTGGATAAATCGAAAATCAAGTGCTACAAGTGTAATAGGTTGGGACATTTCGCTAGGGAATGTAGGAGTCAAACTACTGGTCCCATAATTACTCATCCTAGCTCAAATCCTAGACCTCAAAACCAAAACACTGTGCACTATGCCCAATATGCCCCAGCAGCTCAAGTGAACACTGCTCACTATGCTGCTGCCCCTGTGCCAGTACATTATGTCCAAACTACTGTTCCACAAATCCAATATGTTCAAACCCCTGCTCCACAGGTACAAGTGCAACCTGTTGCACCTCAAACCACTGCTCCAGCAGCAGCACAACCAGATCAACAAAGTTTTTTTACTCAAGGGTTTGTTGACTGGAGCAGTATGCCTGAAGACCTTAATGATGAAAATTTTGCACTCTATGCTTCTAATGATTCTTCTCATGATGAGTTTTGTTTGATGGCATTAGAGTCAATACAGGAGGGGGTTGAAACTGAGGAGGAACAACAGAGCTTTGAAACAGTGGAAGATGTGACTGAAGCAGTGGTTACTGCTGTGGCTGGTGAACTACTGTTGGAAGAAAGTTCAGGTTCCCTGATTGAACCACTGACAGATCCATGGTCCGAAGAGGACAAACAAGAAGAGAAGGAAGAAAAGGCTGGTGAAAAGAAGGTGAAAGCTGATGATGAGGAAGATCATCAATGTGATTGTGCAATGATGGCAGCTGCCAAGGTATCTCCTCAAGTTCTTGAAAAACTGTGTTCTGACAATTGCATAATTGCTTCTGCTAACATTAAAGAGGTGAATGAAAACCTTCGGGATAAAATCTTGTCTGATGAGGTCAAATTTGAAAGGTCTTTAAAAGAACTTAAAAACAAATTGACTGAAAAAGAAAAAGAAAACAACTGTCTAAAAGAAGAGCAAAGTATAACCAAAACCCAACTTCAAACTATGGTAGAAAAATACCAAGTTTGCAAAAAGGAGTTGGAGTCCGCCCAGATTACTTGTGAAAGATGGGTGGAATCTTGCAAAGGATATGAGGTTATGCTTGAAAAACAGAGAAAAAGCAATGTGAAATTTGGGGTTGGCTATAGAAAACATGATGATGAAAACACTGCTTTTGAAAAATCTGTTCAAACCACTGATGTAACCACTGAGTTCATCCCCACAAACAAGAATGGCCAAGAAGTGAAAATCACTGACAAACTTGGTAACAAAATCACACTTGACAGACCAATGGAATCCTCTACTTTTGAGGAGCTTGAAGAATAGCAGTTTAAACCAAAATGGTCTGATGAGTGTGACATTCTTGAAAATTTCAAGCCAATGGACTTTACATCAACTGATGGTGTCAAGGCTCCAAAAGCTAAAGTCATACCTCTCAAGGACATCCCAGCAGTGGTTAAAACCTCTGCTGCAAAGGAGTCTGAAAAGAGAAAGAAGAAAGAAAAAATTGATAACTTGTTTTGTGAATTCTGTGAGAAAAGGAATCATCTTACAAAAGATTGTTTCCACTTAAAAGCGTATGATTTAAACAGAACAAGTGTCATTGTTTCAGCTGAAGGTTGCATTGTCTGTGGTAAAACAAACCACAAAACTCAAGCATGTGTGTATCTCAAAAACTTTGATGTGAAAAAGAATGAGTACATTGCTAAAACATCATTGAGTCCATCATCATCATCAACATCTGTCAAAATCACCAAGAAACAACCACTGTTTGTGCCAGTACAAACAGCTGTTACAAAACAGCTGAACCAAACATTTGTCAAAAGAGATGTTCAGGTTACTGATGCACCCCCTGCCAATCAGTTCAGAAAAGGCAGAGAAAAACAGTCTTACCAAAGGATCCCTCACGTTTATGAGGCCTACAAAAGGCCCTCTAAACCCAAAGTGAACAAGCATCCTTTTGGTTACCAGCAGATGATTGGTCAGGACCCACAACAGTGGTTAGAGAAACATTGTCCTAAAACAGTTCAGACTCCTGACCTAACCACTGTCCATCATTCTGCATCCATCCCAGACACTGTTGAGACCCCATCCAAAGCCTTGTTGGCTTTGGAGACCTTAATGAACTAATCTTTTTTACTTCATGTGCAGGGAGCTTCTGCATGCTTTGATAGTCTTTGGTATGTAGATAGTGGAGGCTCCAGGCACATGACAGGATGTAAAGCCCTCCTCAAAGACTTTAAAATCCATGGAGGGGGTGATATATCCTTTGGGAATAATAGTAAAGGAAAAGTTCTGGGGTCGGGTACAGTGGAGTCTGGAAAAGTAAAATTTGAAAATGTCAATCTAATAGACAATCTAAAATTCAACCTTCTGAGTGTGTCCCAAATGAGTGACAAGGGTTTTGGGTCATTCTTCACAAAAGATTGTTGTAGGATTGTTGGACCAGAAATGGTAAAAAAGATTGAAGCAATAATCAAAACTGCTCAAACTAAACTTGTTGCTCAAAGAAGTGGCAATGTTTATGTTGTTGACCTGTCAAAAGAGTGTCCCAGAGCTGATGCCTGTCTGTTCTCAGCTGCCTCTAACAAAGAGACAGAACTTTGGCACAGAAGGCTGGGACACACAAATCTTAAGACAATCACAGAAATTTCAAAAAATGGTTTGGTGAGAGGCCTACCACAAAAATTGTTTTCATGTCCTGAACATTGCATTTCCTGTTTAAAAGGAAAACAACATAAAAGTTCTTACAAGTCCATTGAAGAGTCCAAAACAACCCAGTGTTTGCAAATGCTACACATGGATTTGTTTGGCCCAGTTCAAGTCATGAGTCTCAAAAAGAAAAGATATTGTTTGGTTATTGTTGATGACTTTTCTAGGTTCACATGGACTTTCTTTTTGCACTCAAAAGATGAAACTGCAGGCATTTTGCAAGACTTTATAATACAGGTTGAAAAGCAATTTGACCTTCCAGTGAAAAGCTTTAGGAGTGACAATGGCACAGAATTCAAAAATAGGGAGTTGGATGCCTTCTGTGTGAAGAAAGGGATTGTAAGGCAGTACAACATCCCAAGAACACCAGAGCAGAATGGGGTAGTGGAAAGGAAGAACAGAACTCTGATTGAGGCTGCCAGAACCATGCTTGCAGATTCAGGTTTGCCATTAACTTTCTGGGCAGAGGCAGTAAACACTGCTTGCTATGTTCAGAACAGAGTTTTAATAAACCCTAGGCACAAAAAGACTGCCTATGAAATTTTGTATAAAATTAAACCACTGATCTCATATTTCAAAGTGTTTGGCTGCCCATGTTTTATTTTGAACTTAAAAGATTCCATTTCAAAATTTGCAGCCAAAATTGATTGTGGTTATCATCTGGGATACTCAACCACTGCCAAGGCCTACAAAGTGTTCAATACACGGACCAAGGCAGTGGAGGAGACTTTGAATGTTAAGTTCAATGAACTCTCATCAATGAAAATCCCAGCAAACCCTGCAGATCTGTTTGATCTTGAAAAATTCACTTTTGAAAATACTGCTGTCAAGACTAACAGTGCAGGTCCATCAGAGGATACAACACCAGACTATGGGTATGAAATCATCATCCCTCAAAGGTCTGCCACAAAGGGAAAAGCACCAGCTGTTCAAAACAGTTGTCAAAGCTCAACCACTGCTACCTCAACAGTTGTTGACCAAAGTAGCCCATCAACCACTGCTTCCACATCCTCAAACACTGCTGACAAAAGTCCTCAAACAGTGGATAAAAGTCAGCAGTTGTCCACTTCATTACCTCCTATACCACCACCTTTTGAAGCCACTGCTGGATCATCAAAGTCCCCAGCAGTGGTTAGCTCAGATGATACACATTTGCAGCCTTCACCAACCAATGCCATCATACCATACCAAGGAGATTTAATCTTCTTGAGATCTCATCCACCTGATCAAATCATTGGCAACATAAATGAAGGGGTGCTCACAAGAAGTCAAACCCAAAACATTTGTCTTTTTGCTGGTTTTCTATCACTCCATCAGCCAGTCAAGTACCAAGAGGCACTAAAAGACAACAGCTGGGTAGAAGCCATGCAAGAGGAGCTCCAACAGTTTAAAAGACAACAAGTATGGGAGCTTGTACCACTGCCAGAAGAGGTTAGTCCCATTGGCACAAAGTGGGTCTTCAAGAACAAAACTGATGAAAGGGGTATTGTTGTCAAGAATAAAGCCGGGCTTGTGGTTCAAGGTTACAGACAGGAAGAGGGGATTGATTATGATGAAACATTTGCCCCTGTTGCAAGATTGGAAGCCATTAGACTGTTCCTGGCCTTTGCTGTCAACCACAATATGAAGGTGTTTCAAATGGATATCAAAAGTGCTTTCCTCTATGGTACAATTCAAGAAGAGGTGTATGTTTGTCAACCTCCAGGTTTTGAGGATCCATTTTATCCAGATCATGTCTACAGGCTAAACAAAGCCTTGTATGGCTTGAAACAAGCACCAAGGGCCTGGTATGAAACTCTTTCCAACTTCCTACTCTCAAATGGTTTCAAAAGAGGTACCATTGATAAAACACTGTTTTTAAAATGGAGAGGGAAGGATTTAATGATTGTCCAGATTTATGTGGATGACATTATTTTTGGAAGCACATGTAACTCAATGTGTGAAGAGTTTAGAGAACTCATGACAGCTGAGTTTGAAATGAGTGCAATGGGTGAGCTACAATGCTTTCTTGGTCTCCAAGTTCAACAAATGCAAAATGGAACTTTCATTCATCAAAGCAAATATGCTAAAGAACTCTTGACAAAATTTGATATGAATGATTGTAAACCATGTAGCACACCCATGGCAACAAATAAGCTAGTCATGTCTGATGAAAAAGATGAGCTGATTGACCAAACACTTTATAGAAGCATGATTGGGTCTTTATTGTACCTAACTGCATCTAGACCAGACATCATGTTTGCAACATGTGTATGTGCAAGAAGTCAATCAGCTCCCAGAAAATCAAATCTCATTGCTGTAAAAAGGATCTTCAGATACATAAAAGGTGCTCCCACACTTGGTATCTGGTATCCAGCTAATGGGAACATCAAGCTTTCAGGTTTCTCAGACAGTGACTTTGCTGGATGTCACACCACAAGGAAGTCCACATCAGGAGGGTGCCAGTTTCTAGGTGATTGCTTAGTTTCATGGCAAAGCAAAAAGCAAGCAGCTGTTTCAACATCCACTGCTGAAGCTGAATACATTGCTGCTGCAAGCTGTACAGCCCAACTCCTGTGGCTTCAAAATCAGTTGCTGGATTTTGGTATCACTGCCTTAAAGACACCACTCATGTTGGACAGTCAGGCAGCAGAAAATATCATCAAAAATCCAGTTTCCCACTCAACCACCAAACACATCGACATCAGACATCACTTTGTGAGGGATTGCTATGAAAAAGGTTTGATTTCTCTGCATCATGTCCCAACTAAAGACCAG
This sequence comes from Helianthus tuberosus, assembly GCA_030545235.1. Lineage (NCBI taxonomy): Eukaryota > Viridiplantae > Streptophyta > Magnoliopsida > Asterales > Asteraceae > Helianthus > Helianthus tuberosus. Next base: position 49,718,435 of record CM060449.1, on the reverse strand, counting down.
CTAGCTGATGTGCTCACAAAAGCACTTGATACAGCCACTTTTGAAAGTTTGGTCTCTAGGATTGGGATGCTGAACATGGAATAACAAGCAACATCTTGTTTTTCTATGAATAAAAGCAACAAAATGTTTTCAGAAAATCAAAACTCCATCCTTAAAAATAGCTAAAAATGATATTTTTCATTAAAATCCTTAAAAGTCTGCCATTACCCACTGATTGTTCAAAAGTCTGCTCTACTTCAAAAGTCTGTCCACTGCTGAAAGTCAACCCCTGCTCTCTCATTACTTTGATAAACTCTGTTGTTCAAAAGCAGTGTCTTATCCACTGATAGTAAAAATCATCCACTGCTTTCATACCACTGCTTTCATCTGTCCCTATCACACAAGTACTGTCCTTCACTTTCAACAGGGGTTGTCACGTGGACAGTACATATTGGTCAGACATTTTGTAACGACTGCCATCTCAGCATTCACTTTCTTCCCTATAAAATCCCCCACTCACCACCAAAACAGGGTTTTACTGTCGAATTGAATTCTTAAAAATTCTCTTCTCAAAGCAGTTTTTCTTCTCATCTTTCACAACTTTCTTTGATCATTCATCTTCAAAATGACAAAATCGAAGTCATCCTCAAAACCCTCATCCAAATCATCATAAAAAACAGCCTCTCAAAAGGCAATCTCCACTGAAATTCCACATAAACCATCTCACAATCTCCTGGGTCTTCTCACAAAACCTGGAACCACCAAAGTTTTCGATTCCATCATTGATCTCATGGCAAAATCAAAGTACAAAACTTTGTTCACTGCCGATGCACCAATCTATTTGGCGACCCAAAGGGAGTTCTGGAAAAATGCAACCCTTGAAAAACAAGGAGACACTGCAACCACCATAAACTCTTCGATAAAGGGTAAAGTTGTCCAAATCACGCCACAATCCATTTCAGAGGTCTTTCAACTCGGTGATCAGGAAGGTAAAATTTCTTTCACTAAAAACGAGTTACAAACTGACTTCATTGAGAGAGGGTATGAAGCCACAATGATGAAGAAAATTACCTTAGAAAAAGGTTATTTTCCGTCTGCAACCAGATTTTTATTTCATACCCTCCTACTATGTGTTTCAAACAAAACCACTTCTTTCAATGAAATCCCTTTAAAGATTCAAAATCTGGGATATGCAATTCTTCAAGGAGAAAATTTTAACTATTCTCGGGAAATTTTTAAAGATTTGGTTAATAATGTTGAAACAAAATCATTCTTACTGTTTCCAAGGTTTTTAAGTTACTATTTTTCACAGAAATTCAGTAAGGATGATTTAGCTGTAATAAACCAAGGTGATTCTACTCAAATAAACAGTTTAACAACTGAAACTTTTTCAAGAATGTTAGCACCTTGCAAAACACAAGCAGAGGTGCCTGAGCAGATTTTAGCAGTTACAACTGCTCCTCAGGTATCTGCTGCTGAGCCCACTGCTCAAGGTGATCAAAGCAGCAGCACAACTGTTTTGAAACCCACACCTAAAATCACCAAAAAGCCAACAAAAAGAAAAACACAAAAACCCCCCAAAACCGTCAAAAAGGCATCTCTGGAGGATGAGATACCAGAGCACCTGCCAGTGACAACACAAAAGTCACAAGAAACCACTGCTGCTACTTCCTCACAGCAGTTGGTACAAATATCTCAACCCATAACCGAAACTCCTCCTGTTTCTTCAAAAAAAGAACAGGTTGTACAAATAGGGTCTCCACATCATGATGCTCTGGAAACACTCGTTTCTATCATCCACAGTCCAATGCCCGGGACACATCCTATTTCTACACCAATCATCACATCCACAATTCCCTCACCAATAAAACCACTGTTGGATGCAATTGATTTGAACCAGGCATTAACCAGTCCTTCTCCATCACCTACTAATGAGAATATACCTCAACAACTGACTGGGTCTGATGTATCAATCTTTGCTAACCCACCAACACAACCTGAGGAGGTTACACCCCATGAGTTACAAGTAACTCTTGGTGGAAATCCAAGTGAAGCAGCCACTACAACTGTTGAACCTACAGGTTTACAGTTGGACAGTGGTTACTTTAATAAGACTTCCTTGGAGGCAATTCCTTTTATAGCACCTCTGCCAACCACCAGTGGATTTATTTATCCTACTGGCAACATCAAAAGGTTGTCAAGTGTTGAAGGAAGAAGACCCCAGTACCAAGAAAAAGGGGCATCAGTGGTTAATGTTTGGAGTATACTCCCTACATCTACCACTGATAAAACCACTACTAGTGGGAAATCAGATGATCTCATTAACTTGGGTGATGGTTTAAAGTACCAGAAATTGACGGATCGTATTGCAAAGCTTGATAACTCTGTTGCAGAACTCAAAGATATGCTACAACAGGTGTTACAAGTTCAGAAGGTACAATAAACTGCTGTTCCACCTCAAGCACCTGCTCCACAAAGGGCACCTGCTACAAATGAGCTCTGGAATCTATTTCAATCTTTTCTCCAACAACAAGCACAATTAGCAGATCAGCAACATGAAAAACATGTACAACAGCTGAGAAATGCAATGGAGTCAAGGTTCAAGAACACTCAGGCTGATTTAAAGGCTCTCAAAACTCAGATCTTGCACACCACTGGCAATGCTCCTCCAAAAGTCCGCTACATTTATCAAATCCCCGAAGATAATGCCAAAAAGGGGGAGAAAATTAAGGAGTGGAAACAGAAGGGTATAGAGGATGGTCTCTATCTTGAACCAGAAAATTCAAACATGACCAAAAAGATCCCTTTGCCAGATGGCAGCAAGAAAATTGATGTGACAACAAATGCACTAGCAGAAGCAGTTGCAAGTGTAAAAAGGGATAGAGAGGCCAAAAGGAAAGCCAGGGTGGACAGAATGGATCATCCAGATCAGGGTACTTCTGGGTCAAAGGATAATGAAAATCCTGTTGAGGAAAAGAAGAAGCCTACTAGAAAAGTGAGGCAACCCAAATCCATTCCAACCAGACATTCAAAGTCTGCTCAAAAACCACCATACAAAACAGCTGATGCAACAGGAGTTACAAAAACTACTGCTTTCCAAACAGTTGTTCCATCAACACACACCACTTCAACACACACAACATCCACTGCTTTACCATCATCACCACCAAAAACAACACCTGCTGACATACAGCAGAAGACAGCAGATGTTATAACATCTGTTGTAATGACAACAGTGGTTGAAACACCAGTTGTTTCAACAGCTGTTAGTCAATCACAATCCACTGCCACTACATCTACCACCACTGTTCCATCCAAAACATCATCAGTCCCTCCTACAAAAAGTAGAAGGCTAATTTTAAAAGATGATGACACATCTCCATCACCAACATCTTCAAAATCCCTGTCACTTGTCACTATTCCAAAACCTATACCTCTCTCTTCAGCTCAAATTTTAAAGCCATTACCTCCTGCTGGTGTCTCATTTCCTCTAGAACTCATTGCAGTCAGAGAAGAAATAAAATCCTTTTATTATGAGGATGACCCAGCCAAAAGGAGTTTGCCATCAATTGCAGAATATCCCAGGCCTAACAATATTGAAGTATACTTGAAACTCAAGGCCAAACAAGCAGAGGATACTGCAATCAAAAACAGAAAAGGGAAATCTGATAGAGAGTTTCAACAAAACTATCAGTTTTTACTTTCACAGGTCAATGCTATGGAGCGTTTTGCTAAAAATGTATGTCAGCAAATTTCAGAAAGGGCAGATGAGTCCTTGAGGAAAGACTACATTGAGAACATCATGACCTACAAGAAATACAAGGGGGAGAAATACATGTACAAGAGCTGGACCATTCCTGAGCTTGAAAAAGAAGCAGCCAGGATTCAAGATATGATCAAAAATAAGGTCAAGCAGACTCCTCCTGAAAAGTTTAAACAATTTGAAGCTGAGAAGATGTTAGAGTTAAGGAGAATGAAAGAGGAGCTGATTGCAGCTGATTATGGGTCAAAGAACTCTGTGACAAAGTGGGGAGAAGATAGAGTCAGGGCAACCCATAAAAGCTTAGAGGAACTTAGAAAGAAAGATCCAAGAGTTCCACAAAAGCCTGACTATTCCAAAGCAGATGTCTCAAAAAGACCACCAAAGCTGCAAATCAAAAGAACCACTGCTCCAGCTGGTGCTGCCATCTACAAAAGAAGGAGCAAAAACCAGTTTAGCATGGAAACAATTCAAGATCTATTAGCTGGAGATGCCATTGTAAAAGCAGGCACGGAAGTAATGATAAAAGAAGATCTTGAATTGGAACAATCTGCAAGTGCTGCTCAGCCAGCTATGAACAGGCCAGCCTCACCAAATACTTCTGCAAATAAACATCTCCCAAGAAACCCACCAGGCTCAAAAATACAAAAGTGGGAAACTGACAAACAGACCTGCGTATTGACTTTGCTCAGGCCTGGTGGAGAAGTGGAGAAAATATCAAGGGAACAAGCTCTTGGCCTGAGTCTTGAAGATTTGCAGGATCTCCTTGATCTTCCACTTAGCAGGGATGATGAAGATACAGATGCCCTAGACTTTGAATTACAATTTAAAGGTCAGATAAGGGAGCTGTTGATGAGGCAATAAAGAATTCCACAAATAATGAAGAGTTTTGGCTTTATCTGTTCTAGGGGGAGATTGTTGGGATTGAACCCTATCAGAGGAACATATAATTAAAGCCAAAACTGGATCAGAGCAGTGGATCCAGAATAAGCAGACGATTACAGTTAGTTCATGCAAATCTCTCCCCTTGAAAGTGGTTTTATATCTGCTGACCTCCCATCTGCTGATCTTACTAAGTGCTGTCCTACAACTGCTGCTTTGCATCTACTGACAAATGTCAAAGACTGATGGAAGACCAAAGCTCTGCTGACTCAATCTACTGCCTTGAGTCAAGTACTGTTGATCCGGACAGGCACTGCTGGGTTCACAGCAGTGGAAGGATGCAGCAGCTGTTTAAGTGTCTTTTATGTAAAGAAATGTAATAGCAGTAGTTAGTATATCAGAGTTTGTATAGATCAGAGGTTAGAGTTTGTTAGGAGGTTAGATGTCACTTTCATGGTGACATCAGCTAAGATGCTCAGTAGTTTGCAAGTGCCTATAAATAGTTCAGTACTTTGTACTGTTCTATTAGCTCTTTTACAACATTGTCTTCTTTGCACGAACAAACTACTGAGCTCTGGCTGAGGGGGAGTTTGCATTCATTCATCAATCATTGTAATCGGTGTTGAAACAAATTCAATCTTTCGATTCATTGTGTAAAGATGTTTGATTAAAGTATTACTCTCGTTTGATTGTATGCAAAGTTTGTTTTCATCTTAATTCCGCTGCACAACTCTTTCATTTTCATCTTAATTTCAAACGAAAATACAATAAAAAAGAAACTCAGATCCAACAACTGCTTAGGTTCCAAGTACACTACAGTCTTCATCATCTGCCCTTCATATTAATCAAGTACAACAATCAATTATTAGCTTGTAAAAAACAATTTAAAAACACAAAATTATCATAACTTGAACATAGGCCAACATATCACTATCCCATCCAAACCCACATGTTTTAAGTATTCACATGGACTTAATAGGCCAACATATCACTATCCCATCCAAACCCACGCGTTTTAAGTATTCACATGGACTTAAAGTCAAGCCGGGGTCGACATTTATAAGTGCCAAGTTGCACCCATAGCCAACCATTAGACCACAAGCTTGTATTCCCGGATAAATAACATAGAAACACAACAATTCATGTCTTTGAAACTGAACGTGAATCTCATTGATCTCTCAATCCCTATAAATATTACAAGATTTCTCCTCTATTTTGGGAATGCAAAATTAATCAAGCCAAACAATCTGCCCAGATTGCGGGTGTAACGCTTCGTATTTCCGTAATTCCTTGTTTTTATAAAATTCGGGTCCGTTCCCTATTTTTAGAGACGCAATTGAAATCTGATCGAAAAACGGTTTTTTAAAACTACGCTTTTTATGCACTTTTAACGCGACCGACAAGCGAACGCAACCAATATCAAACACGACATTATTTCACGTATTTAAACCTTAAAATAATATTCTACGACGATTGGGTTTTGAAAACGAGTTCGTAGGGACTTTCGGGCCGCTTAAACACGCGAGATGGACTTGTGGGCCTTGGGCCCAAGCCCAAAGCCCACTAACTAAATAAACCCTATGTATATGAGACTAGTAACCCTAAGTACCTTTCATTTTTGTCAGCCACACATCATATTTTACCTCCTGCTCCTTCTTCTCTAGAAGAAAACCCTACATTAGAAATGATGAGGATACGTCCTTGACCGGACCGAATCATGGCACGCTAAGGTCGGACCGAGCCTTGCACCATAAGACGAATCGGACAAACACGCTGGTGCGGCATAATTAACTGGGTCCCACCTCCATAACTGACATGACAGCGACTGGTCCGACCCTAACTAACTTGCCACGTCAGCACACCCAAAAGCTATAAATACCCCGCCAAGATTTCCAGCAAGGGGTAATCGCTACTTTCTCTCTCTAAACTCTCCTCTTTCTCTCCCTGACTTGTTTCCTCCTCACAAATACTTATTCTCACGCCCGAGCTTGGTCACAGAGAGGCCCCCCTCCCTGTGACGAGGCTAACGGTGTGCTTGTTTCCTTGTGATCTTGCAGGTTCCTTGCTAGGTCATCTGAAGCTCTACCCTGACCAGGTCGTACTAACTGGTTCTTGAGTCTTCAACCACAACCCTAGGCAAACACCCATGTCTCCCTTCCTCAACTCCGGCAGTCGGAGTGAATGCCAGCGACGGCTCCGGTACCCCCTTTTCTTCCCCGACACGACACCCGCACACCCACACTCACCTGTTTCTCTTCTCTAGATAAACGGCCAACCACCTTTATGGCGGCGACGCACGGCAACGAAATCGAAGAAAGATAAAGTGAGCTGGGAGAGAGAATTGGAGGCGGCGGCAGCCGTACCGGTCACTGGCAACGACAACCGTGCCGGCAACAGCGACGGTGAAGGTGGTTTCTTCTTCTCAGATTCGTTTTGTTCGGTTCAAGACATGGGTCGGTTCTGTTAACAAGGAGTCACGGTTTTTACTCGGTTCGGTTCGGGTCCTACTCGCGGTTCAGTAGCATGTTCTGGGTTCCGACTCGGGTTCGGTACACATGTGATTCAGATTGTTTCGGTTCGTGATTCGAGTCAACACCCGGTCAACTCCAGTCAACAAAAGTCAACAGTCAAACTTGGTCAACAGCAGGTTTGGGTTCGCGTTTAGTTCTAGTCAAATTTGGTCAACAGCAGTTTTGGTTCGCGTGTAGTTCGAGTCAAATCTGGTCAACAGTCAATGCCGGTCAAACCGATCAGATTCGGTGTCCGGTAAGATTTTAACGTCTTGAAGTTCATTATATTCTTTACGTTAATGTTAAATTTGTACGCGAAACGACTGTTTATAATTTGTAAACGTGCATAGAAATATATATATATTAACCTTATAAATTATCGCTTCGTATTTTTATCGTTGTTAATAAATTGTTGAATTTTGACAAATATCGACACTTTGGTTGTCGGGATCGTACAAAAAACAGAGGAAACTCTGCCCGTTTTTCGTAAAAATTCCATAAAACAAAACGTGTAAATTTTATAAAACGAAACCTATCAAATTCGACTAACTTTTATAAAATAGATATAAGCGTATAATTATTTTTATTTTTGGACAATGTTTCAACAACACTTTTGAAAGAATTAATTTAGAAACATTACTTAAACTATATAATATATATATATATATATATATATATATATTATACATATTTACAATTATATCAACAAGTTATACTTCATATTCCACTTCAAATCCTCCGTCTTAATCCCGTTTGCTCATGCACCATCGTTTGCCCATATAGGGTGACTTCGGTGTTCCACCCCCTAATCGCATACACTCGTCAACACTTGGATAATTGAAAGACTTAGCAATTATGTGAGTACACTTGACCCATTTTCCTTTTTAATACACTTTGGGTGCAACATGTTTACTTGTTAAAATGCACAACTTACAAACATGCTTTTATTCATTCGATCCGTATACATGCTTTGTTATGCTTAAGTTCATGCTAGAATACGTACTACTTGTTAACTTGGCTTATACAATTATAGCGCTATAGGAGTAGCACACCACCCGATGGGGTTTTGTTGAGTCTTTATACTATAACGGTCTCGATTACTTCGGTATCGAGGGATGCTATTTATTATACATAAACGTTCTCGCCACTTTTGTGGCGAGGGATGCTAAATACTAAATACTAGTGGACACTAGAGTTGACATATTGTATTGCATGATAGTTTGACTTTGTATACCAAATGCTATGTTGGATTGAAAATACTTTTTATACACACGACACGAGTCTAAAACTTGTGTACTCGCCAATACCTTTGTATTGAACTATGCTTTTAAAACATGTTGCAGGTTTTTGAGATGATGTTGATGATGCATGGAACATAGTAGGATGCTTAGATACACACTTTAAATTTGTATTGTATTGTATTTCTTTATTCATGATGTTGTATTTATTTCAAATTCTTGTAATTGATTCTTTAGAAATGAAATGAAATTTACTATTTAAATACTTGTCACAACAATTAGTGTTATGAAGTCTCTTGCAATCTTCACACTTCGTCTCATCCCAATGTTTCCGCCATTGGTTGGGGTGTGACAGCGGACGCTGCTCTCGACGCGTCTACTAATCGAGATCGTGATCGTGGACCATGGACACAGGTACGTCTGATCATATGACCAAATTTTTTACTAATTTCTCATCTTATTTTAATAAAGGCATGTTTCATTATATAGTTGTCAGTAATGGTTACACCATACTCGTTCACGATCAAGTAGACAATCTTTTTCTTTTTACTTGAGAGTTGCAGGTTCTATATAAATTCCAGCAGCTCTACCACGCTCAAAAGGTATCTTGGCAAACCAAAGCCGAAATCAAGTGTGTTTACCAACTCATTTAAAATCCAACAATCAAACAAGTAACTTGACTAGGTTGAATAATGCAGTATTAAAATCCAAATCTCAAAATCAGTCAAAATCAGTCAACTTAGGTCAAACATTCAAATCCAATTGCAATCCGAAACAAAATACAATATAGAAATCAAAAGTACGAACATCAAAACTCAAGATCAGAAACTACCTCACCGTCAGCCCGACGAGGATGGCTGCTCCTCCACGATGCCATAATTTTTTGTCAATTGTCTCACAATTGCTTCCAACTCTTCAAGCTTCAGGCTAAGCTCTTGGAGGAGCTGGTTGTGAGCCTCATTCTCGAGCGGCATCTCATTCAGCTGGTTGACCCTCCCCCTCATCTGTTCCAAAACCACCAACACCTCCAGTTTCTCCGGCCTGGCCGGAACTACCTTCGAAGAAACGTTGTAATAACGCTTATACACCAACCACGTACCCAAAATCATCGAAAAATAACCCCACTCCTGATGGGTATGGTATTGGATTTGATTATAATATATATTATTGCTTACAAAGCGAGGCCCATCGCGATGTAGTTTATGCTATAGTAGGCTGGGAACTTGTAGAGATAACCCCTAACTGGGCTTGGCCCATTGAGGTCAGGGGAGGCCTATGTATCCTATATAAAGAGGTGTTCACCTCATTATTAGGGTAGCCAATATGGATCCACCACACTTTTGTAGTTGGAAATAGATGATTCTTCCTCTACTGATCATCTCTACAGTCCCACATTTATCTATTCTCTTTTGCAGATCTAGATACCGGAGGAAGAATGACTACGAATTTTTAATGTTATTTTTAGTACCTTTTAATCAAACTTTAAATTTATAAAACACGATATAGAACTATCACTCTCTACAACACCCTAGGGCAAGTGCACTCATCGTTGGCGTAGTATAGTGATGGTAAGATACTGGGGTCGTCCAAGGACACAAGAACTTTTAATACTGGTTTATCGTCAACGTCTAATCGACCCAAATTTTGAGATAGAGTTTTGAACATGTAAAAATAAAGACAGAAAATAAAATAAATAAAAGAAACAAATAATAAGAAAGAATCACTTGACTCTGACTCATCTTTTACGTATCCTTTGATGATTTCCGCACTTTGGGTTTTTAAGAGATTATCTTAGTTATAGTGGCATATCCCTCTTTTGGAGGCAACACTACCCTCGGCCATATTGGTCTGAGTCAGCAGGGATACAGTCCCGCAAGGCCGGATTATTGGAAGATAATTAAGTAAGTTATTAATGCAAAATGTGGCATGTCCCTCTTTTGAAGGCAACACTACCCTCAGCCATATTGGTCTGAGTCAGTAGGGATGCAGTCCCGCAAGGCCGATTTAAAGTTCTAATAGTAGTTTGTTTATAAGGGATTACAAGCCGTTCTTACTTCCCCGATTTGATGCTATCTGCTTCAAGGGAAGTCCTAATAAGCTTGAATCAGGTCCTCTCAGGATCTATACATTGAACGAGGCAAGAACTTTACCCAAACCACCCTTCTAACTCCCTTCCAGGCAGTTAACGCGCTTTATATAGACCGTGAACACATAATGAGTGAATCAACAAAACATGAAGAATGATAGAATAAAAAATTACATTCAATATAAAAAACTAGTTATTAAAGTCATTAATTCATACCCAATTAAAAAGTGACCAAAGGTTGGAAATCAAAAGTAATACACAAAAGATTTCGTCTTCACCAAGTAATGTAAGAGATTAGCGAAGCATGGGCATAGTTTGACAAAAGCTCTTACTATCGATCTTGGATCCCGAGACTACTCTAACTCTACTAAAGTGGTGGAAGATGATGGTATTGTGGTGGTGGAAGTGAAAGAAATGGTTTGCCAAAGGATGGTTTGCAAGTGAGCCAAGCACCTCTATTTATAGTTGGAAACAGGAGACTCACAGGGCCCCGTGTCCTTCATTTTCTTTGTCTTCATTAAATGTTCTGTCAGCTCTTCTGCACACACGGCCCCGTGTCTTCTGTACTTGTTGTACGAACCCATATTTGCGAATCTGAGAGTTGACCATGGCCCGTGTTGAGGTGACATAGCCCGTGTCCTTTGTCGTTTTCTGTTTGTCTTTATTCTCTAAGGAATCTTGACTGGGGCACAACCCATGCCTTATAGGCATGACCCCGTGTTGGACTTCTGACTTGTTGCTTTCATGCTTGGGGTGAAGCTTGGAGGGTCTGCATAATGTGTCAACTTCCTTTCTTCGTCTTTTATGTTGGTTTTTGTTGTTGATTTGTTCCTTTTGTTTATTTGAGCTTATTTTATCCTGAAAATCAAAAGTAAACAAAGAAACACACTTTTTTCCAACATTAGTACAGAAAAGGTTGTTTTTATATCGTATTTTATACAATTTATATGTTACATTTTGTACATATCAAAGGACAATGTGTGATTCTCAATCTCTCTTACAAAAAGTGGTCCAATCATCCCGACGACGATTCTGTGTTTCTTCATTAGCACCCACCGTGGGGCCGACAACAACCACATCTTGTTATTTTTCTCTATTTGAACTTCTAGATTTGCATTTTGCCACAAGATTCACACAATATTTTCGACTATAAAACCCTTCGAATCAACGTTTGTGTGAACGGGATACGGCGGCGACAATGGGGTGTAACTTTGTTGTGATACAAAATTTTCAAGAAGAATAATTTTGAGATTCAGGTTTGGTGGGGCTCTATACCTACATTAACAAAGCTAGCCACAGTTTATACGCCAAATCAGGTAAATCATTTACCTCATTTTCTTTGACATGCATATGACAAAGTTTTGTAAAACAATTTTAATGGCTAGCAAAGGTTTGTCAAAAGGAAAACTTATGTCACCTCAAACCCTAGCTCAATTAATTTATTATTTGTTGACTATTAAAAGCTCACAGGAGGGTGATTGACAAACTTTGCATTTTGTTTTGAGAAAACGAAGTTCTCTTAGACTTTTTTTTTCATTTTTTAAATTGCTACACAACATAACAAAAGTGTAGTCGCTGTCATGCGTCCTTTCTAAAAAAAGTGTTCAACTGTGAACAGCAAATAAGGCTGCCAAGCATGTGCTTGCTGTAACATCCCTATTTTTTTTTACCATAGGTTTGGTTAAATTTATTAACCACTAGTAACTAGTTTATTTTTAATATAAATATTCAACCCAAATAGTTTTAAACACTATTTTTATAGTTGGTTGAAATATTATATTGGCCTGTATATGGATGACCTTTTAATAAAATAAAAGTATATAAAAATTATATTATTAACGGGTAGTCTACGGGTAAAGTTGACTATTAGAAATATGAAGTTCCTAGACGGACCTAGGAACCGTATAATAATTAAAATATAAAAATACATTATATTTGAACCTACTCTATTTTTATTGAAACTTAGACCCAAATATAGACAAAAATACTCTTTCTAATGACATATTCTTTGTTTTATAAAACATCGTATTTTAGAAGTTATACACGCCAAAGAAGTAAACCAATTAAATTAATTATAATATATTAAATAAAACTAATTTTCATGGAAAATTAGATGTGTCAGGGATTTCGAAATTGATAGATTCAAAGTTTCTATGTGTACAATTAAAATAAATAAATAAATAAAATAATATTGAACTTAAGACTTGAGAATTTTATGTAAGTGTCATCGAGAAAAATAGAAAAGAATAAAATATGAATCCTACAAATTACAAAGATGGTACGTGTCTTCTAGTAGGATTCCAAAAGAATATTGAAGCTCAATAAGTATACGCGTGTACATATCATAAAAAAAACTATATACGTGTCTGAGTTTCGTAAGGCTTTAGGAGACATTTTCAACTATAAAAGAAAGCAAAGTAGCAGCATTTTAAAGTTGCTCAGTTCCTTGTCTCTCTCTAAATATTTTCTTTTCTTTCTTCTGCTATGTCTTTCGATATGTCTATGTTCTACATCCTTTGTCTTTTATTATTTACCTATAAATAATAATAAAGCTCTGCCCTGTTTTAAATGTTTTAACTTCCGATCACCGCTACCCTTTCCGATTGATCTGAGCCTCATAACATATGTCAGGGCTCTGCCCGACTAAGTTGTTGGGATTCGGTCTCGAGACATCGGGACAAGGTTGAATTAGGGGTACTATACTTAACATGAGTACAAATATATATCTATATATTTTTATAGCTCAAAAGTTATACCCAAAATTTATACCAGGAGTCTTTCTAGTTGAACCCTAAAGTTACAAAGTGGTTCCATTCTCTTTTCTCATTATTTTATTCCCCTTTTCTTTATAATATAATTATATTAAAAAATGTCCCAAACCATAACAACTCTCACCAAAACTATTATATTTTTATTATTATTATTATTATTATTATTATTATTATTATTATTATATTTTATTCACTAAAAAAAAAACTCTAATTGAGACACCCAAGTAATTCTGCATAAACCCTAAAATTTTCATAACAAACAGAATCAGGATCAGGGCCCCTAAAACTCAAAGGGGGTATTCCCTACTTAACGATTATCCTTATAACTCGTTGTAAAATACGAGATTCTTCGATCCGTCGACTCAGCTAACCTACAAACACACGTGGCAACCATATGATAAAAAGTAACCCGTCGCGCCACGCGACAGGCGCATATGTTCCTGTCGCGACACGCGGGGTAACCATTTTTCAAGTATAAATAGAGGGGTGTGGGACTTGATTTCCTGCGTTCGTTCGACGTTCAAATTCATTTCGTACGTCCAGATATTCACAGTTTACTACCAAACACACACTAGCTCGAATTCTGCTACGATACCGGGTATTAACTCGATCGCTGCTACGATTCAATGTCCGATCGATTGAAACTATCCGATGGATGTTTTAGTACTATCCTTTGTCATTCGTTGTGAATCCGATGGATGTTTAAGTAATTATACTTTGTCATTCGTTGTGAATCCGATGGATGTTTAAGTGATTGCACTTTGTCATTCGTTGTGAGGGTTTTAATCTCGTGAGTTATCGTAATTGCTGTATTAAGTTACCTACCTAGTTCGTGTGCACTAGGTTTCAAGGCTAAATCAATAGGCTAAGCTTTGCCTGTATAAATCTGCAATATATCTAGGCTTATCTGTAGACTAAACTTTGCCATATGAATCTGCATGATTATAATGTGAGTCATTATCTTTTTATCAAATCTATTTACAAAAGTATGTTTATTTTCAAAGATTATAATTACAGTGATTAAGTTTATGTAATCACCAAGTTACAGCCGGTATGTGGGGTTTTGTATACATTACTTGATAATCTTCACCATTGGGGCAGCCAAGGGGTGATATGATCATAATCACAGACACCATTGGACGAATGGGCCAATGGGTCGAGTGACAAAGTACTGTGGGTAGTTGGTTGATATCAGAAACATTGTAATCTTCCTTAATACTGTAAATTATAACAAACGTGTCGTTTTAGTAAAATGAATGAACTCACCAGTATTTCCTGCTGACAAAACCTTTTTAAAACGCGTTTCAGGTAATTACAGTAGATTGGAATAAAAGATGGATACGGCACTGAAAGGCTTCAAGAAGTGGCTTATTTTATTAAATTAAATCAAATTAAGAAATGTTGTTTTATGTAATCCAATTTATCTTTATTAAAGCTACCATTGTAAAACATGGGTTTATCCCAACCTATTTAAAATAAAATCCGGTGTTTTATAAACTCTGATATTTTTCCTAACTCACGGTCCTGATGAAATTTCCGCTGCAACATTTTCAAAATAATCACCGGTACCACTGGGCTGTTCGCGGCTCCCGATTCCGTCCAGGGTGGGTCGGGGGTCGTGACACTTGCTTTCTCTGAACAGCAAATAAGGCTGCCAAGCATGTCCTTGCTTTCAAATAAAGGTCTTTATCTTTTCGTTCAGATTAAAAAGATAGACCATTTTCAAAACCGTAAGAGATCATGTTCATCGGACATACTTCGCAAGCCGTGGGTAACCTCACTGCGCGAGTACACCGCGTGCCGGACATGCTTTGCCGTGCGAGTACACTGTGTGTCGGACATGCTCCGCCGCGTAAGTACACCGCGTGCCGGACATGTTCTCCCGCGCAGGTACACCTCGTGTCGGACATGCTTTGCCGCGCGAGTACACCGTGTGCCGGACAGGCTCTATCGCGTAGGTACACTGCGTGACGAATATGCCCCGCCGTTCAGGTACACCGCGTTCCAGACATGCTCTACCGCGCAAGTACACCGCTGCCGGACATACTTCGCCACCGCGGGTAACCTTGTCGTGCGAGGACACCACGTGTCGGACATGCTCCATCGTCGCGGGTACACTGCATGTCGGTCAATCTCCGCCATCACGGGTAACGCTTGCCAAACGTGCTCCACCACGCCGACATTTGTTTTTGTGTGCCATGTTGCAACACTAAACTGTATAACCTACACGCCAAATTGATCAATTGTGAAAATGGCTAGAGATGTTTCTAGTCTTTCTCTCTTTCATACGTGCGCGTAACTCACCATGTGTGCATGCTCCTTACAAACAAGCACATTGCCCATGCGCGCGCAAGCTCCTTTACATACGATCACGTAAATTGTAATATGTAAAATCATAATAAGTGGTAATTAAGGCGTTTCTCCAAAGTCGTTCTACTAATATCAAGTGTCTTTTACATTATTTCAGGCTTATAAAATATAAAGTATACTACAAATGCGCGCCTGGCTTTGGGTATACGCAAAAACACATTGGCTAAAACAAAGCTTCGTGTACGTCTACAATCTTCGAGGCAAGCCACAGCTCCTTGCGCCACGTCGGATTGTAGTTGTGGCACACCTGAGGATTAGCGCAGGCTCGGGCTTCCACTTCGTTACCCTGACGCGACTTTACGCCAATTCTCATTCACGATAACCTACACAAAGTGGATTAACACGCGCAAATATTGTAGACAACATTTTACAAAGATTCAAACACAAGGTATATGTATTCCTCAA
This sequence comes from Helianthus tuberosus, assembly GCA_030545235.1. Taxonomy (NCBI): domain Eukaryota; kingdom Viridiplantae; phylum Streptophyta; class Magnoliopsida; order Asterales; family Asteraceae; genus Helianthus; species Helianthus tuberosus. Next base: position 49,702,434 of record CM060449.1, on the reverse strand, counting down.
GTCCAAAGACATGTGCACCATGCGCTAACTTCCAGAAGTCATACCAAAGGGCGAATATTTTACAGTAGCCCACATGACTGTGTGCGCACCGCTAAAGCAGGGCCACACTAAAAAAAATCATCCGAAGGTAAGGATACTCATCTAGTCCGGATTTCCACCCACTTGCCATCCGTGCATGGGAGCAACACTGGACTGGGGGACCTGAAGGGCTATAGTCCCAAATGTCGCGTAAATCATACATATGTTGGGCTGTAACCACACTCAACTGCCAAAACACCTAGCCTGTCCCAAATTTTTCCTCTGCGGGATTTACCCACCTATGTGCAACCGTGAAAGCCCATGAAAGTACGTCGGTACAATTGGCAACTGTCTGCAGCCAATCAAGTTGGGCCAGTGTAACACCCCAAAAACGGGTTTGGTAATCAAACCACGTTAATAGTAATGACGGGTAAAATGCCGTCAGTGGTAAAAAATTAACCCGGTAAATATTAGGAATTTAAATAAATAAACCTAATATTAATTGGAAAGAGAATAAAAGCTTTTGAGAAGAGGCCCGAGTTAACGGGACTTAGAATAAAACGGGTTATAACCCCGGAATCTACTAAGTTAATTAGGAATAATTAACCTAGTTATTAATGTGTAATTAAATGATTGAATAAAGATCAAGACTTTTAACCCTCTTTATGAAACTTCTAAACATGAGGGACTAAAAGTGGGCAACTTAGGAAATGTTTTAATTAAAAACAATATTAAAAATCAAAACACACACACACACATGTGTGTGTGTGTTCGATCGACCAGGAGCAGGAAGGAGAGGGTATAAACCCTAGCTCAAACAAATCTTCAAATTGAAGGAACAATTGAAGGCCAAATTCGAATCTGAATACATATAAACGATCACCAAGTCAAGGGGATCGTAAGGTATGTCAAAATTTATATTTTGGTGACATTTGAAATTTGTGATAATCATGCATGAATGAAATTCTAGTGTGAATGTTGAATGCTATAGTGAAATTGACACTAGTACAAGTCTAGGAACGAACCCTAGATGTGAAATTTGGTAATTAAGTGTCATGAACTAGTGATTGAAGGATTAACTTTGTAAGTGGTAAATGGGTTTTATGAAAATATGATGAACACTTGAGTTAGAGTGGTAAAATTGTGAAACTTGATGTTTAAATGCAAGTAATAGATGTTGTTTATGTATACTAGACATCAAGGCTTGATTATGATGCGAAAATATGGTTAGATATTTATCATGAACTTGAACAATGAATGCATAAAAATCTCGCCTACAAGATGTTTGATAAAATGCCTAAATGAGTGGTTGAACTAGATTATGCATTTTATATGATTAAAGGCAGTTGACTTTTGAAAGTCAAACTGGCCTATAATATAATTGAATAACAATTTTGATATACAATCCGTAAGATGGCATAGTCGTGAAAACTGATGACTAATCTGACCATCTTGCGAATTATAAATGATAGTTTGATGGTAGATGTCACACCCCCAAAATCCACACGCGGAGTATCACCGCTTGGAAGCGTGACTGACCAGGATCAAGCCACCAATCATATTGAACAAGCATTTAAGTAACATAATTCAACCAACAATATGAAAGGTGTTCAAAAACCAAAGCATAGTTAAGTGTTTAGCGGAAGCATAATTGTAAAACCCATTGTCAGTATTAAATACGAAATAAGGTAATGTTCATAGTATGGCACACACTGCCATATCCCACAACGCCTTCTCCTCCCTGTGCAAGCTCCATGAGTACCTAATGGACCTGCAAGGCATGTAGCAACGAATCAACAACAAAGTTGAGCGAGTTCACAGTTGGTTGTTTGGTTATAGTATTCATTTCGTAAATCGTATGTTCGTTTTGTAAACCATGTATCGTATTAATCCGTATCGCGGCCAATCCAGGCATGTTTGCGATGATTAGTGGGGGCTTCCCATGTGTTACTAGACCACGCGTATCGACTGCTACGAAAATGTAAGAGGTGCCCTAAGTCAATGTCTATCAGCATTGACCCTTTGCCCATAGTCCATTAGTACACGCCCGTCCGACTGGCACGGTGTGAGGTTTGTTAAACCTAATAGCGCTATTAACTAATGACCCGCTCGCCATAGGCCTCGGCGATTAAGTCGATAAATGAGGGACTTCCTTTGATAGAGTTAATGGTCTTATGATCGTGTACGTAGGCTTTACGTACGTGCCCTTCAATCCGAGGACAGTAGTAAGTATAACTGTACGTAGGTTTTACGTACGTGCCCTTCAATCCGAGGACAGTAATAAGTATAACTGTACGTAGGCTTTACGTACGTGCCCTTCAATCCGAGGACAGTAATAATTAGTTTAATAGCAATGGTTGTATGAGTAGTTATTCAATCCCATTCCCAACCCCTGGGAATCCCATGCCTTGGCTAGTGTGAACTCACCTTGGTTTGCTCGGCAGATACACAGAAAGGTCAAGTCTAGCTGCTAGTGGTCAACCACGTCCTAACATGGTTACCATACAAGTCAGGTTGCGGTTTCAAGTAGTGCACATAAGTATCACATAAGCTAGCAGATAAGGAACACACACAGATCATGGCAAACACACATCATCACGTTTAACAGTCATAACGTATTCAACTTGTACGATTCAAGTGGAAGCCCAATAATAACTTGCCCAACCTGTTGTGCGTCCAGCACATCTTGTGCGACTCACGTGTGCGATCCACGCATACCCAACCCAGCATCATAAATAGTCCAACAACTTATGCAGCCCAAGAATTAAGCAATTTCATAACCTTGTGCGGTCCAGTTCGGCTTGTGCGACTGGAAAATCTTGTGCGATTGAGTTTAAATGTCCGGATTTCATGCAATCAGTTACAAACATTCAATGGTTTCCAAATTTGTCGTTTATCAATCAACGGTTTCTATCCTAGCTAATATTCGATCAAACCATACAACAGAGTCAACGGTCCAGCAATCAATCATCATCATATATCCGACACATACACATAGTCAATATAATCAGCAAGTACCCAACCCCAAACATGCATTATTCTACTATGATCAGTCCAATCAACATCACCCACAACAGATTTGTCCTATATGTCATTCAATTTCATCAACATGTGCATGTACCCGATTAATTCCAATAATATGTGCATGTTCTAAAATAGCGGCCCAATCATAAAAGACTAACCGGTTTATCATCACTAAGTCAACGACCCAAATTGGTTTAATTAAGATTTCATGTGCTAGCTAGTGTTTGTGAGGTCCAATAGTGATCAAGCTAGTTGTGATATTGTCAGTCAATAGCATGTGCACTTTATTACATTTAAAACTTCAATCGTTATCAATTCATATAAACCCTTACATCATAACAACTCATCATCATCATCATCACCATCATATCGATTTCTTTTTATCAAAGTCAAAAGGCCACCTAAAGTCTATGTATTTAAAAGAATAAGCTACAATTCACCAAACCAATTGTTGTCAGTCCTGCATATCCGAATATTTAATAATAGTTGCATGTGAGTTTGGTGATTAGGTTGTCAGAATCATGTGTAGAATCATGTGTTTATCATATCCCCAAGTTCTTTGCCTCTAATATCATTATACCAATACAGATTCATGTATATCAAAACAATCCTTATTATCACAATTATTAACATATCCTAACGTGCATCCCTAGTCAAATATATAATAACCAATCATCAAAAAGAAACATTCGATCAATATTAAATCACCCATCCATCACGCATTCGGTTCATCACATATATACAGAAATCAAATACATATTTCAATTCATGATTATAGTTTTAGCACATGTCCACTAACAAGAAACCCTATTCGATCACACCACAAAATTATCATCAAGAATATAAAAATCAGTACATGAAGAACACTAACCAGAAAATCGGATAACTAACTCGCACGAGGTTGGAAGGCTTCGAGTGTGAGTCTGCTGTCGAACAAAGAGGGAAGGAGAGAGAGAGAGCTAGGGTTTGTGTATTTTCTTGTGTTAAAAGGATAATGAGGGTTATACACCAACCCCATTAGTGTTAAGCGAAAATTATAAGGATCGGGCTCAGCTTGGGCTCCGGTTGTGTTGTATTTGGGCCGAGCACCATCATGTGCGATCGGTTAGGTCTCGTGCGACTAGGTTGATGTTGTGCGACCACGGTTAAGTATATATATATATACATACATTCACATCACATATATATCACATAGCATGATAAACGTAACATTCTGTTGAAACCAAGTACATTAACTAGTCACGTATGTTCAAATAAGTTACATCAAAGCATAGCAAGGAGGTTCTAAAATATGAGTTGTCACAGTAGACAAGCTAGGTGGAAGCTTGGAGAAGAAACGAATCAAACGGGTCACGAATGAAGGAAAAGTGTATTTGAGCACAAGGTAAGTAAAGCTTACACCCCTTTACATTATTTACAAATTACTTAATTGCAAGTATTGTATATGAATTCTATTAAGTGATTGGTATATGATGTTCCGACACGATTTAATGCGAGTCGGAACAAGGGAAAATGGTAAGAAATCATGAATTATGGTAAAAGGGTAAAATGGTAAATTAGTCATGTAACGACGAACAAATAAGAAACGGTTTTTAAGTAAAACGAGTTTAAGGAAAAACCGGGATAGGTTTAAAGGGGTGAAATGGTAATTAAATACCATCTCATACGGACGAATGGTCAATTAGACTAAATGGGTCAAATGGTGTTGTTAACACCATTTGGCAATAACATTTGATAAGCGCTTGTTGAGTTTTGTGTTCACAGGAATTAACATAAGGTTCGCGTTACTACTAACTAGTGATTAATAGTGAATGGTTTTGAAATGGGTCGATATTATGACCCGGGCCAGGTATGCATAAATAAGTCTAAAGCTTAAAGCGCGATTTTTGGTCAAACAATTGGTGAAAGTCCTTCGTCGTAAATGAGGGACTAAAGTTGACCAAAACGCCCTTTATGGGTGAATCGGGTGAACGACCCTTATGGGTTGTTTAGAAATTTGTATATATATGATTATGAAATCCTTAAATATGTATAAAAGTAATAGGCATGAACTTTGTTGGTTAAATGCCTAAGAATGAGTCAATTGCGTAAATTGATTAATCGAATGGTAAAAACTTGGGATGATGGTATAACATGTTGAATCCACCACAAAATAGTTGTGGTGTAAGATAAGTAGTTAATTGATATGTGAATTGAAGTGTGAAAAGAAAAGTGCGAGCTGGATGCTTAAATGCCCAAAAGTCCTCTAAACGTGTCAAAATAAATTAAGAAGTTAAATGTGCTTAGGTGTTTAGGAAGATACAAAAGAAACGGAAAATGTAAATGCATACGCGAACCCCGTAAGGGGAGCGAAAACGTTAGTGCATGATAAGCCCGGGATGGGTAGGAATGTTTAGAAAAGATCTTTGTTATCATTCATGCAAGGTAACTTAAAACTAAACGTGTTGAATAAGTGTATAATGGGATTTATAAGCCAATTGTTTATAAACCAGAATTTGATGCAAACAAAGATGATAAACGGGTCCGTAATTAAATTACAGACGCGTAGGAAAAAGAATCACGCAAAACGGACTTGTAGAATGAAAGTTATGTGTATTTTAAGTTAGAATTTGGTTAAGTATTGTAGCTGGGCAAATGCTGCAACAAAAGGGAACTTTCTGTCGAAAATGGGTGCTAGCGTCGCGCGACAGATGGGAGGTTTTACCATCGCGGCACGCGACACCTGTCGCGGCGCGCGACAAAGGAACACCAAACCCATCGCGGCACGCGACGGGTGTAAAACCTGCTAATCCTTGTTATTTTGTTTGTTTGGCTCGTGGGACTTGTAGTAACTTGTTAATAAACTATCAAAACTAACTTTTAAGTTGGTTTTGATCACAGGTAAATATCAAGAGTTTCCGGATGAAGATCAAGCTCATCGAAGAACCGAACACGATGCAATTACAAGCTTCCGCACATAGTTTCGTTGTTATTTTTAAACGACGAATTTCTATCAAAAAAGATGTAACGAATTAAAATTTAGTATAGTTTTAATTAACCTGTATTTTCATTATAAATGTAATCATAAATACATGTTTATTTTCGATATCTGTACGAAAACCGATAATTAATAGTCAGGGTGTTACAAGTTGGTAATCAGAGCTCAAGGTTAAAAGAATAAAGTGTTCGGTTTGATGCTTGATCGCAAATCCGGTAAGTACATGTATATTAATGGCTTAGTATGATTAAAGTGTTGAGAACAACACATAGGGTTATCGTGTAATACACGTCACCCCAATTAAAATAATTGATATGGTTAACGAAATTACTTGTGTTGACACGTATAGTGGAAAAGCCTTGTATTATAATATGGGCGATTGTTAATGTCGACGTTACTAACTTTTGTGAATGTTTTAATTGAAGGACACTCGCATCTGAAGATGACGAGAGTTGAACGAATTGCAGATATGATGGTGGGACGGTCCGTGGTATGACAAGCAGAGCATACTTATCAAGGACCTAAATCGCGTGACGATCGCGAACAAGGTTAACGGCAAGAGAAGCCCGTTAGGGCAAGCATTACCAGGTGCACATTTTAAATTTAATCGCACAAGTAGTAATATGCAACAAACACGTAAGGAATGACGGTTGCATATATATGATAGAACTTGGAAAACCTGAATAGGATATCTATTCAGAATGATATTTCCAAGTGAAATTTAATAGAAACATGTGTTATTCACAATGATGAATAACAAAGAAATAATAGGATTAGTTCATATGGAAACTTGGATGGGGGGTAATTATCAAAGTGGGAAATTCTCAATACAATGCTATTGAGAAAAGTAGCGATCACATTAATGAATGTGATTATATAATAGCTCGATAGAAAGGAAAACATTTTATATGTTCAAATGTAAAACTAGTAAAACTAATGATTGTTGTTTTGAAATTAAATAAAGTTTTACTAAATGAAATCAGAGATATGAAATAAATAAAGGCGTTACTTACATAGGGCATGATGTGAAAACTATAAAAAGGTCATGTGTATCATGTGTTGATCGCTTACTCTGGCCAAGTAAGTAGTGGCATATGATACTATGAACTTCTTGTAGTGGACACATTCACGTCCGATGTAGTGAGGACGGGGTGAGTGGGACAAATTAAAAAGTACCCAAATGAATCAAATGAGCAAAATATTTAATAATAATGTAAACGCATAGCCGGGCGACAGAAGCGTATTACATTAGGATAACGAGCCCGAGAGAAGGGACAATGATTAATGTAAATGAAGATATAAATGAATGACCTAAGGAAAATTCGCGAAAATAAGTCATTTTGGACGAAAGAGCCATGGTTGAAAAAAGGGGCAAGTAAAACCAAAGTATAGATGACCCGCAGGGTCATAAGAACAAAGGTACTGCCCACACGAAATAGATAATCAATGTTGTTAACTTTGGTCGTAGTAAAGAGAGGACAAAACAACATTAGATAACAACAACAATATATATAAAATAAAGGACAAAACAAAAACCAAACAAGGTAGAATTTGTCCTATGTTATTTGTCTAGACTCGAAAGTTTAGATATGTGCAATTGTGTTATTGAGATTAAACACAAAAGGCTAGTGTTTAATTCACTCAATGTTGGCTCTGATACCAACCTGTCACACCCCTATTTCCACGTGTCACCGGTGGGCCCGGTGGGGAGTATCGTGATGTGGTTGGCAACATAATAGTCAAACAACACAATATTTAATATGCACAGCGGAAGCAAATGAAAGATATAATTCAACCGAATATAAGATTGTAATATCAAATATCACAACTGTCGATTGTTTATCCACAGACGGATCGAAAATAAAATGGAAACAATAGTTCAACAGACTTTAGGCATCTTAAGCTTGCGAGACTTCTATTGATGCTAAGGAGAAATACCATCCAATTACGCTTAGTACCTGCATTTAATCTTTTTGGGAAAATACGTCAGTTTACACTGGTAAATACAATCAACTGACTCATTTTGGAAAATGATTGAAAATTGGTTTGGATGCACGTGGCATAAACATTTTATAACTTGGGAGAATTATTTAAATATATAATCTTGTGAATGAATTACATGTTCCTTATGCGTTTAGTAGCCCGGATCGTGTCCGGGTTAAAGATCAATAGACACACCACATTATTCTTTTGTGCACTGACGGGTGTACGCCTACACCCAGCGCTTAAGTCGTGGCCATTTCGTAAAATGATGCCAGGGATATCCGGGACATGGTCATTAACCCCCCAAAGGCTTTAAGTAAACAAGACTATTTAAACGGGCCGATCAAATTATTCAATTAACCACCAAACGATGGAAGATTTGATGCCCGACCAAGCGGTATTTTATATACCATAACCCAAGCCCGTATAGGGAAAATAAGTTAAAAGTATTTACCTGAGCAAAGTAATAATCACAATAAGCAAATGCAAGTAGCTTTTACTGGTCCTCCTAATCTGGAATGAAGGTTTATAATAACCTATTAGAATCCTAACGGGTCTTTAGTTAAGCTTAAGCTTAGACCGGTTAGTTTCAAAGATACGGTTCGTACGCACGATTTAGCGAAGACCGGATAGAATGTGAGTTAGACCCGACAAGTTCAGAGACTTGCTTAATATGGGTATTTCATACACATTCTGGATTTTGAGATAAAACCGATAAGGTTTGACCCGTTTCGGCTAATTTATGTAAACTAGTTACATAAACCGAACCGAACGCGTAATAAGCGTAACGGGTACTTATTAGAGCCATATACAGGTTTCCTAAGTTAATATGCTTCAAATATGTTGTGTCATCAGTAAGATGTCTTTTATTATGCCCGAAACGAAATTAAACACAAACTATGCCTCGTAGGGGTAGTTTGGTCATTTTCAAGGTTATAAAAGAGTCTAAGTATTAACCTGAGTTACAGGTCTGATATAATCAGCAAAAATTACTTAATTTACTAAGTTATAACAGTAGGGTAAAGTATATATGTGAAATTTATCAATTATAACCAAACTATGCACCGTAGGGGCATTTTGGTAATTTCACATAAGCCGTAAAGCTCAAAACTGAAGTCTGAGTTAAACAACTTTTGCTTACTGTTAAAATATTATAATTTACCTAAAATATCAGTAGGTATCAACCCTTGTATGTTTAAAATAGTTTTAGTACATACTATGCGTTAAAAACGCTTAATAAGGCGATTAGAAGCCATTTCCGGGTTTGATACATAAAGCTGATATTTTTATTATTCCAGAAGGCTTAAAATAATTTATTTATCATTTAAGATCAGTAGCAAAAGGTTTGGAGTCGATTAGATATGTAAAACTCATTTTATGGCCCGTAAGGGCAAAACCGACAATTACCGGATTAAGCCTACGACTATTAGTTATGCTCAGCCTAAAATTAATTAAAAATCTTCAAAAATCCCAAATTAATATATTACATCAGTGGGTAATAAGTTTGATATCAAAAAGTAGGCTTAACTAGGCTATACGCTAATTACGCCGTTTAATTAACATAAAGCTTCTTAATTACGCTAATGAGCATAACTTTCAATCTACACCTCAAACTGATGTCAAACTTTGCATACAAGTTTATATATCAGTAACTAAAGTTTATACACTTTTACATTTTCACAAATCATGTTTTAAGGTGAAAAGGGCATAATGGTCAACATATGAGCAATTAACGGAATCATGCGTATTAATTGGTTAATTAATGAACCATGGTGTATAATCACAGAGGGTTATACTAGCATGTAACCTGGTCCAAATAGAGCTCTAAGGTATTTCTAAATCATACCAAAACGGGTCAGAACTGAAGTCAAAGCAAAAGTCAAAGCTTTGCGACTTTCGGTTCCGAACCGGGTCTAAACAGTAAATTGTCGGGTTGAACATGTTTAGACATGTTCTTACACTAATTATCAAGTTATATCAATGATGAAACAGGTTGTATGTGTTCTACATTGCTAATCATGCATAAATTAGAAATTAAGTATCCTGTTGACTTTTTATTAACAAGTTTGACCCGACATTTGACCTAGTTAGAGTGGGAATCAGGGGGAACCCTTTCAAGGGTTTATTACCCACATAATTACCAACTTATAACTACTTTCAATTCAACTAATCACTGTACCATTAGTGATTAACCTTGAAGTCAACCGTTAATTACGACGGTTTGACTTTTAAGCTAAAACTAAGCAAAAACTTAACTAAGGAAGGATTAGCAAACTTACTGAAGTCCTAAGCACGAAATGTGAAGCTAAGAGAGAAGTCCTTAGCTCCAGAAATGCTCCAATGTGCAGATGGAAGGTGTGAAGAACTTGGTTGCAACCTTGGCCTTTATATAGTGCTCAAATCTTCATGGATTGTTGACACACAACACTACCATTGGTTCCTGATCATCAACACATGTCCCTAAGGTTCTAGGAGGCACTTAGGGGTCGCCCATGATGAGAAAATATCTGTTTTGGGTCGATCATGCGCGTTTACAGGCTGCTGTCTTCACTTTCTGTTACTGGGCATCTGACGCGGCCCACGTAAGACCTTAAGGTCACTTACGCGGCCCGCCTGAGTCCTGTTGTCAGCTTTCACATTTTCAAGTTTTTGCATATTGTCCCTTGGCCTTTCTAAAGGGCAACTAACTTAATTTTTTTACACTTTGACCCCTTCTTATTTATCTACAAGGGCCTTAAGACTTGTACCCATTTTGCCAAGTCCCTGGACATTTCTGGTTAACCCGAAAAGTCATAACTTTCAATGTTAACACTTTAACCCCTCGCATACGAATTTGATCATAACTTCTCATACGATAACGAAACTTTATGAAATTTTTATCGTGTATTCTAGTGTGCATAATTAATCGTTACAAAGCTTCGGGTTTGTCAAAAGGTCACTCAGAGGTATAACTTAAACATGTTGACATATTTAACCCCTGTAGTTTGTAATCTCTCACTTTTAGCTTCGCATGATCCATGATTTATTCGTATGATGCTATGAGCATCATGTAGGGTTAATGTACAATATATTTATTCACTGTTGACATTTAGAACTCGTATATTCACATACTTTTCATGATTGTCAACTTTAGTCCTTTCAGAACATTCTTTCACACGTTCAAACATATGACACGTGTCAACCCATTATAGGACGTGAATTTTCGAGGTGTTACATCCTCACCCCTTAAAAGAAATCTCGACCCTGAGATTTACTGAAATAAATAAGGGTACTTTTCTTTCATCGTGGATTCAACCTCCCACGTGAATTCGGGACCTCTACGGGCATCCCATTTGACCTTTACAATAGGTACATGCTTCCTTCGAAGCTTCTTAACCTGTCGATCTTCAATCGACAATGGTTTATCCACAAATTTTAAGCTCTCATCTATATGCACATCTGTATGTGGTATGACCAGTGATTCATCAGCGAAACACTTCTTCAGATTGAAGATGTGGAACACATTGTGAATTCCACTGAGCTCTTCCGGTAAGTTTAACTTATAGGCAACTGACCCGACACGTTCGATAACCTCGAAAGGTCCTATGTATCTCGGGCTTAGTTTGCCTTTCTTACCAAATCGCATCACCCCCTTCCAGGGTGATACTTTAAGCAATACCTTGTCACCTACTTCGAAGTGAAAGGATTTACGCTTTGGATCTGCGTAACTCTTCTGCCTATCTCGGGCAACTTTGAGACGGTCATGAATCTGGACAATCTTGTCCGTCATTTCAAAGACTATCTTCGGTCCTGATAATTGGACATCTCCAACTTCCGCCCAACAAACGGGCGTTCTACACTTTCTACCATATAAGGCCTCAAAAGGCGCAGCCTTTATGCTGGTGTGGTAGCTATTGTTGTAGGAGAATTCGATTAAGGGTAGGTGGTTATCCCAACTACCACCTAAATCAATTACACATGCACGCAGCATGTCTTCCAATGTTTGGATGGTACGCTCACTCTGTCCGTCAGTCTGAGGGTGGTAAGCCGTACTAAAATTCAAACGCGTGCCCAAAGATTGCTGGAAACTTTTCCAAAAATGTGACGTGTACCTAGTATCTTTGTCAGAGATAATAGATACAGGTATGCCATGTAAGGCTACAATCTTATCCATGTATAATTGGGCTAACATGTCGGAGCTATAAGTCTCCTTGATGGGTAAGAAATGTGCTGACTTAGTCAGTCTATCAACTATAACCCATATTGTATCATTTCCTTTCCTTGTCTTAGGTAACTTGGTGATAAAATCCATGGTTACCATTTCCCACTTCCACGTAGGAAGTTCAGGCTGTTGTAGCAAGCCTGACGGCTTTTGATGTTCTGCTTTGACTTGCGCACAAGTTAAGCACTTAGCTACATAGGCAGCTACAGACTTTTTCAAGCCTATCCACCAATAGTTTGCCCTTAGATCCTGGTACATCTTATCAGCTCCAGGATGAACGAAATATTTGGAACTATGGGCTTCCTGAAGAATAACATCTCGAAGTCCTCCATAAATTGGAACCCATATTCATCCATTCAATCTCAGAATTCCGTCTTTGCCAAGAGATAACTGCTCCTCAGTTACTCCTAGCTTTTCATTAGGATAGTTAGCTTCCAACATAGCTTCATTTTGTGCAGCTAACAACCTTTCAGTCAAACTGTTCTTTATCTCCATGCGCTTGGCATTGATTCGGATGGGTTTCACCCTTTCCTTTCGACTCAAGGCATCAGCGACTACATTCGCCTTGCCGGGATGGTATCTGATTTCACAATCATAATCATTCAACGTCTCCATCCATCGGCGCTGCCTCATGTTTAAATCCTTCTGGTTAAACAGATGTTGAAGGCTCTTGTGATCAGAATAGATCACACACTTGATACCATACAAATAATGCCTCCACAGTTTTAGTGCAAATACAACGGCACCCAACTCAAAGTCGTGGGTGGTGTAATTCTTTTCATGCACCTTTAACTGTCTTGAAGCATAGGCAATAACCTTGCCTTTCTGCATAAGCACACACCCCATGCCAGTGTGCGATGCATCGCAGTAAACCACAAAATCTTCTATTCCATCTGGCAATGTCAGTACTGGGGCGTTGCTCAACTTTTGCTTTAGGATATCAAAGGACTCTTGCTGCTTAGGGCCCCAAACGAACTTTACTTTCTTCTTAGTCAAGGAAGTTAGGGGTGCAGCAATCCTTGAAAATTTTTCAATGAAACGCCTGTAATATCCTGCCAATCCCAGGAAGCTACGAATCTCTGTAGGCGTCTTTGGCTCTTGCCAGTTCATAACAGCTTCCACCTTAGCGGGATCCACTTGGATACCACGCTCACTCACCACATGTCCAAGGAATTGGACTTCTCGTAGCCAAAACTCACACTTGGAAAATTTGGCGTAGAGTTTCTCATGATGTAGAAGTTTGAGAATACAGCGAAGGTGTTTCTCATGGTCAGCTTGGTTCTTTGAGTAAATAAGAATGTCGTCGATGAAAACGATGACGAATTTGTCTAAGTAAGGCTTGCAAACGCGATTCATAAGATCCATGAACGCGGCTGGTGCATTAGTGAGCCCAAAAGGCATCACTAGGAACTCGTAATGACCATAACGAGTCCTAAATGCAGTTTTGTGTACGTCTTCATCTCTAACCTTCAGTTGGTGGTAGCCTGACCTTAAGTCAATCTTCGAGAAATAACTTGCCCCTTGCAATTGATCGAACAAATCGTCGATCCTGGGCAAAGGATACCTATTCTTTATCGTGACCTTATTAAGTTCACGATAATCGATGCACAGACGCATCGACCCATCCTTCTTCTTGACAAACAGGACAGGTGCTCCCCAAGGAGACGAACTAGGTTTTATGAAACCTTTAGCTAGCAATTCATCCAGTTGTGTTCTCAATTCCTTCATCTCCGTTGGTGCTAACCTGTAAGGTGCTCTAGCAACAGGTGCTGCTCCAGGGATGATGTCAATTCTGAATTCGACTTGTCTATCTGGTGGTAAACCAGGTAGTTCTTCAGGAAAAACTTCTGGGTATTCAGAAATGACGGGGATGTCTTCTATCTTCGGTTTAGGCTCATCAATAATCACTTGTGCCATGTAGATGACACAACCCTTCTTTAAACACTTTGAAGCCTTGAGCATAGTCGCCTGCTCAGGTAGCCCATACTGGGTATCTCCCCGAATGGTAAGTGATTCACCAGACGGAGTCTTTATCACCACTTGCTTTTTGTTGCAGACAATTTGGGCCTGGTTATGAGATAACCAGTCCATACCCAAAACTATGTCAAAACCGACTAACTTAAATGGAAGTAGGGACAGAGGAAAAGAGTGGTTCTTAATGGATATAACACATCCATCTAACACAGTAGAGACGGTTTCTAGGGTGCCATCTGCTAACTCCACCTCATAATTCACAGTTAAGGTTTTGACAGGTAATTTCAGCAATTCACAAAACTTATTATCAACGAAAGACTTATCAGCGCCTGAATCAAAAAGTACTCTTGCATAGACATCATTTACAAGGAAAGTACCTGTAATCACATTGTCGTCTAGAACCGCTTCTTTAGCATCCATTCTGAAGACTCTAGCATTTGTCTTCTTGGCCTCTTCAGGCTTCTTGGCGTATTTAGGGCAGTTGGATTTAATGTGCCCTTTCTCATTGCAACCGTAGCAAGTTGCATCCTTCAGCTTTTTGCAATCCAAGGTCTTGTGGTCCTTGGACTTGCATATCCCGCAAGCAAAAGTTCTTTGCGAGTTCGATTCGAGTCTGCACTTTCCGAAGTGTTGTTTCTTGCAAATCTTGCATTTGGGCTTATCACCAGACTGGTGCCCATCTTTCCTTGACTCAGACCCCTTTTTGTTGTCACCGTTTCCACGGTGCTTCTTGTTCGACCTCCGTGAATTATCATCTTCACGTTTTCTCTTCTCGGCATCTTTGTTCCTCAGCAATCTTTGTCTGACCGCATCCAGAGTGAGGGACAAAGATATGTCAGCTACAGATCTGAAAGTAGCTGGCCGAGAGGCCTTCACGCTTGCCTTAATTTCTGGGGCTAAACCACCGATAAAACGAGCTATTCTTTTTGGTTCCGGGGTTACCAGATACGGAACCAACCGGGACATCGTGTTGAAGCTCGTGAGGTAAGCTTGACAGTCAAGGTTTGTCATAACCAATGATAGAAAATCAGCCTCTATCTTCTCTACCTCATGCTGGGGGCAGTAATTTTCCCTGATGAGGGCAACAAATTGATCCCATGACATGTTGTACAGTGGGATTTTCCCAGTGGCTTGAATCAGTGATCTCCACCAGGCTAAAGCCTCGCCTTTAAAAGATTGCGACACAAACTTGACCACATCCCTCTCAGCGCATCTGCTGATATCCACAACCGCGTCCATCTCGTCTAACCACGTCATGCAGTCAATGGCTCCCTTTTCCCCAGTGAAATCCCGGGGTTTGCAGGAAACAAAATATTTATAAGAGCAACCCTTGTCACGGGGTCCTTGATTTAGTACAACCTGCTGAGATGGAGCACTGTGGTGGTTCGAGGAGAGTCGATCATCATCTTTCTTCAGTTCTTCCTTCTTGGAAGGTGGCTTTGAATGCGGAGCAGATAGGGTCCTACTTCGAGTCCCACTATACTATTTGTATTGCCGCTCCAAGGCCTTTGTAACTGCGTCGTCTACCAACGCTTTCAATTCAGCACCCGTTAAATTAACTCGGGCGTTATCAATATTCTCCACTGGATGGCTATTAATTTCGTCTGAGTTAGCCATTTTAATTGAACTGTTACAGAAAACAAGGACAATAGTTTATTTGGGAGTTTATTATGGAATTGCCCCTTAGGGTAATTCATTAACCATGGTAAACAGAGACCATATTTGGTTAATTTATTAATCGTATTTAATTAGGATTTTAATTATAATTTATCCTAATTATAAACAATAACAAAATATATTAGCACATAAGGCTTAGTCACAAGGACATTTTAAATTATAAGCTATGATTTCAGAGAATCAAGGCTTTTAAGGTTTAAACCTAGTTCATTACCTTTATCTGACAGAGAGTCATCGCTACCACTGTCTTTTGGCTCATATGGAAATGAGCAGGGCCCGTAGGCGTTATATTACCACGTATGGTCAAAATATGATCATCTTAATTGATGACCTAAACCCATGATTCAGAGATCATTAAATTGGGTTAGGAATCTTTTGAAGAATCCTTATACAAGAATGACGTGTGTGATTTTAATGAATCACGTCTGCCAGGAGCGTTAACATGTTTACAAATGTTAACAGGGATTTGAATCTTTTAAACAGGTCTTACCATCATGGCCAGGTCTTCATAATGACACTCAGGCTAGGTTTCACTCTTAAGATTCTTATTCAATATTTAAATAGGCAGATCATTATTAAAAGGAATGATTTTGATTTATTTATTTCATGTAATATATTTATGCAGATAATAGCAAAAATGAAATTTATAAACTTACATTCCATTAATTTATTAAAAGGTTACACGTCGCCCTAAACGGGACTTTTTAAATAAACAAACTTACCCACGCAGGGGTTTAAACAAGGACTTACCCACGCAGGGGCTTAACAACAAACATCATAATAGTCCAAGCAGGGACTTACACAAATAACATAATAGTCCATGCAGGGACTTAAACAATAACATACCCTCGTAGGGGTTAACAGAAAGATAGACCCTCGCAGGGGTCAAAACAAACAAGCATACCCACGCAGGGGTTTATACTGCAAGACTGGCCCACGCAGGGGCCCAACAACAATTGGAAGGATTCAGTGGTCCTTCTTGCTCTTCCCTTTGATCAAGCTTGTCAATCCTTGGAAGAAGCTTTGTCTCTCCCTGCGGTCTTTGTGGAAGTCTCGTTCTACTTGGTCCAGCCTTTGCAGAATTTCTTCACGCTCTGGTGGGGAGAACCTTGGTGGCTGCGATTGCGTCCGAATAATAGGTCTATTAGGTATTTGGTACCCATGAGTCGGGTACCCTACTCCCCACGGAGCTCCATACTGTCCTTCCGGGTTAAAGGCGTTGTAATTAGACGCTACCAAGTACGGGTCGGCTTCAGCGTATCCGTAGTTGGTGTGAGCTGGTTGTTCAAACGGGTTGTACGCCATAGAACCCGTGTATGCTGGAATCGGGTTATCAAAACCCATCGGAGGTGGTTGCTATGCAACTGGTTGCGAAGGCCCACCCATCTGTGGGTCTTCTTGATGTAGCGGATAATGGCTGCCACTTGATTGTCGAGGAGAGCTAAAATGAAAATCTCCTCCTCGCGCGGACATCCGCGCTCCGGTTCTCCTACGCCTTGGCGGTTGTGAAGGTGCCGGTTGAACTGGTGGCGGTGCAGGCGGTGGCATGACTGCCACAAATTGGGAATCCACAGAGGGATCCTGCTGCTGCTGCTGCTGTTGTTGGTGAGGTGATGAATGGTGCGAGGGTGTGAAGTACCACTCGTGCTGAGTAAACCTCGCCTGAAAGCTGTCTGGACCACCGTAGGGTGATCCGTGGAATGAAGATCCATCCGAGATCTCTATGGGATGGTTCGGTGTAGCACTGGCAGGTTCAACGGGATCCGTGTCCTCGTCCATATCCATAGCGTTGTCTCCCGAGAAGTGATCCTCCGGTCCCAATGGGTTAAAACCCACTGGTTCTTGAATAAAATTTGCCAGGTTAAACCGGCCCCTGAAAACAGGTGTAGGGTCACCAAAGGAGTGGTGCGATAAAGATCGCTGTAAAGGTATGTAGGAAGGTTGTGGGTTGTTGGGCTCATTTTCCAAATGCGGCCCATATGAGTTATGTACGGGAGGTGTCGAACTGAGCGAAACCGACCGTCTAGCCGGCTCGAAGAGATTCCTTCGGTTCTGTCGAGGATCGTCACTCTCGGTGGTAGAAAGAGCTCGCACATGCGAAGGTCCTGCTTCGTTATCATTGGGGGCGGTGATTGGCCCCTTTCCTCGTCCTCTTCTTCGGAAGAATCTTGCCGGCATTTTTAATCCTGTCAATACAACATGAGATAACAACAACAATATATATAAAATAAAGGACAAAACAAAAACCAAACAAGGTAGAATTTGTCCTATGTTATTTGTCTAGAGTCGAAAGTTTAGATATGTGCAATTGTGTTATTGAGATTAAACACAAAAGGCTAGTGTTTAATTCACTCAATGTTGGCTCTGATACCAACCTGTCACACCCCTATTTCCAGGTGTCACCGGTGGGGAGTATCGTGACGTGGTTGGCAACATAATAGTCAAACAACACAATATTTAATATGCACAGCGGAAGCAAATGAAAGATATAATTCAACCGAATATAAGATTGTAATATCAAATATCACAACTGTCGATTGTTTATCCACAGACGGATCGAAAATAAAATGGAAACAATAGTTCAACAGACTTTAGGCATCTTAAGCTTGCGAGACTTCTATTGATGCTAAGGAGAAATCCCAGCCAATTACGCTTAGTGCCTGCATTTAATCTTTTTGGGAAAATACGTAAGTTTACACTGGTAAATACAATCAACTGACTCATTTTGGAAAATGATTGAAAATTGGTTTAGATGCACGTGGCATAAACATTTTATAACTTGGGAGAATTATTTAAATATATAATCTTGTGAATGAATTACATGTTCCTTATGCGTTTAGTAGCCCAGATCATGTCCGGGTTAAAGATCAATAGACACACCACATTATTCTTTTGTGCACTGACGGGTGTACGCCTACACCATGCGCTTAAGTCGTGGCCTTTTCGTAAAATGATGCCAGGGATATCTGGGACATGGTCATTAACCCTCCAAAGGCTTTAAGTAAACAAGACTATTTAAACGGGCCGATCAAATTATTCAATTAACCACCAAACGATGGAAGATTTGATGCCCGACCAAGCGGTATTTTATATACCGTAACCCAAGCCCGTATAGGGAAAATAAGTTAAAAGTATTTACCTGAGCAAAGTAATAATCACAATAAGCAAATGAAAGTAGCTTTTACTGGTCCTCCTAATCTGGAACAAAGGTTTATAATAACCTATTAGAATCCTAACGGGTCTTTAGTTAAGCTTAAGCTTAGACCGGTTAGTTTCAAAGATACGGTTCGTACGCACGATTTAGCGAAGACCGGATAGAATGTGATTTAGACCCGACAAGTTCAGAGACTTGCTTAATATGGGTATTTCATACACATTCTGGATTTTGAGATAAAACCGATAAGGTTTGACCCGTTTCGGCTAATTTATGTAAACTAGTTACATAAACCGAATCGAACACGTAATAAGCGTAACGGGTACTTATTAGAGCCATATACAGGTTTCCTAAGTTAATATGCTTCAAATATGTTGTGACATCAGTAAGATGTCTTTTATTATGCCCGAAACGAAATTAAACACAAACTATGCCTCGTAGGGGTAGTTTAGTCATTTTCAAGGTTATAAAAGAGTCTAAGTATTAACCTGAGTTACAGGTCTGATATAATCAGCAAAAATACTTAATTTACTAAGTTATAACAGTAGGGTAAAGTATATATGTGAAATTTATCAATTATAACCAAACTATGCACCGTAGGGGCATTTTGGTAATTTCACGTAAGCCGTAAAGCTCAAAACTGAAGTCTGAGTTAAACAACTTTTTCTTACTGTTAAAATATTATAATTTACCTAAAATATCAGTAGGTATCAACCCTTGTATGTTTAAAATAGTTTTAGTACATACTATGCGTTAAAAACGCTTAATAAGGCGATTAGAAGCCATTTTCGGGTTCGATACATAAAGCTGATAATTTTATTATTCCAGAAGGCTTAAAATAATTTATTTATCATTTAAGATCAGTAGCAAAAGGTTTGGAGTCGATTAGATATGTAAAACTCATTTTATGTCCCGTAAGGGCAAAACCGACAATTACCGGATTAAGCCTACGACTATTAGTTATGCTCAGCCTAAAATTAATTAAAAATCTTCAAAAATCCCAAATTAACATATTACATCAGTGGGTAATAAGTTTGATATCAAAAAGTAGGCTTAACTAGGCTATACGCTAATTACGTCGTTTAATTAACATAAAACTTCTTAATTACGCTAATGAGCATAACTCTCAATCTACACCTCAAACTGATGTCAAACTTTGCATACAAGTTTATATATCAGTAACTAAAGTTTCTACACTTTTACATTTTCACAAATCATGTTTTAAGGTGAAAAGGGCATAATGGTCAACATATGAGCAATTAACGGAATCATGCGTATTAATTGGTTAATTAATGAACCATGGTGTATAATCACAGAGGGTTATACTAGCATGTAACCTGGTCCAAATAGAGCTCTATGGTATTTCTAAATCATACCAAAACGGGTCAGAACTGAAGTCAAAGCAAAAGTCAAAGCTTTGCGACTTTCGGTTCCGAACCGGGTCTAAACAGTAAATTGTCGGGTTGAACATGTTTAGACATGTTCTTACAC
The DNA here is from genome assembly GCA_030545235.1 of Helianthus tuberosus. Lineage (NCBI taxonomy): Eukaryota > Viridiplantae > Streptophyta > Magnoliopsida > Asterales > Asteraceae > Helianthus > Helianthus tuberosus. Next base: position 49,681,935 of record CM060449.1, on the reverse strand, counting down.
TAATTACCAAGTTATATTAATGATCAAACAGGTTGTATGTGTTCTACATTGCTAATCATGCATAAATTATAAATTAAGTATCCTGTTGACTTTTTATTAACAAGTTTGACCCGACATTTGACCTAGTTAGAGTGGGAATCAGGGGGAACCCTTTCAAGGGTTTATTACCCACATAATTACCAACTTATAACTACTTTCAATTCAACTAATCACTGGACCATTAGTGATTAACCTTGAAGTCAACCGTTAATTACGACGGTTTGACTTTTAAGCTAAAACTAAGCAAAAACTTAACTAAGGAAGGATTAGCAAACTTACTAAAGTCTTAAGCACGAAATGTGAAGCTTAGAGAGAAGTCCTTAGCTCCAGAAATGCTCCAATGTGCAGACGGAAGGTGTGAAGAACTTGGTTGCAACCTTGGCCTTTATATAGTGCTCAAATCTTCATGGATTGTTGACACACAACACTACCATTGGTTCCTGATCATCAACACATGTCCCTAAGGTTCTAGGAGGCACTTAGGGGTCGTCCATGATGAGAAAATATCTGTTTTGGGTCGATCATGCGCGTTTACAGGCTACTGTCTTCACTTTCTGTTACTGGGCATCTGACGCGGCCCGCGTAAGACCTTAAGGTCACTTACGCGGCCCGCCTGAGTCCTGTTGTCAGCTTTCACATTTTCAAGTTTTTGCATATTGTCCCTTGGCCTTTCGAAAGGGCAACTAACTTAATTTTTTTGCACTTTGACCCCTTCTTATTTATCTACAAGGGACTTAAGACTTGTACCCATTTTGCCAAGTCCCTGGACATTTTTGGTTAACCTGAAAAGTAATAACTTTCAATGTTAACGCTTTAACCCCTCGCATATGAATTTGATCATAACTTTCTCATACGATAACGAAACTTTATGAAATTTTTATCGTGTATTCTAGTGTGCATAATTAATCGTTACAAAGCTTCGGGTTTGTCAAAAGGTCACTCAGATGTATAACTTAAACATGTTGACACGTTTAACCCCTGTAGTTTGTAATCTCTCACTTTTAGCTTCGCATGATCCATGATTTATTCGTATGATGCTATGAGCATCATGTAGGGTTAATGTACAATATATTTATTCACTGTTGACATTTAGAACTCGTATATTCACATACTTTTCATGATTGTCAACTTTAGTCCTTTCAGAACATTCTTTCACACGTTCAAACATATGACACGTGTCAACCCATTATAGGACGTGAATTTTCGAGGTGTTACATCCTCACCCCTTAAAAGAAATCTCGACCCCGAGATTTACTGAAATAAATAAGGGTACTTTTCTTTCATCGTGGATTCAACCTCCCACGTGAATTCGGGACCTCTACGGGCATCCCATTTGACCATTACAATAGGTACATGCTTCCTTCGAAGCTTCTTAACCTGTCGATCTTCAATCGACAATGGTTTTTCCACAAATTTTAAGCTCTCATCTATATGCACATCTGTATGTGGTATGACCAGTGATTCATCAGCGAAACACTTCTTCAGATTGCAGATGTGGAACACATTGTGAATTCCACTGAGCTCTTCCGGTAAGTTTAACTTATAGGCAACTGACCCGACACGTTCGATAACCTCGAAAGGTCCTATGTATCTCGGGCTTAGTTTGCCTTTCTTACCAAATCGCATCACCCCCTTCCAGGGTGATACTTTAAGCAATACCTTGTCACCTACTTCGAAGTGAAAGGATTTACGCTTTGGATCTGCGTAACTCTTCTGCCTATCTCGGGCAGCTTTGAGACGGTCATGAATCTGGACAATCTTGTCCGTCGTTTCAAAGACTATCTCCGGTCCTGATAATTGGACATCTCCAACTTCCGCCCAACAAACGGGCGTTCTACACTTTCTACCATATAAGGCCTCAAAAGGCGCAGCCTTTATGCTGGTGTGGTAGCTATTGTTGTAGGAGAATTCGATTAAGGGTAGGTGGTTATCCCAACTACCACCTAAATCAATTACACATGCACGCAGCATGTCTTCCAATGTTTGGATGGTACGCTCACTCTGTCCGTCAGTCTGAGGGTGGTAAGCCGTACTAAAATTCAAACGCGTGCCCAAAGATTGCTGGAAACTTTTCCAAAAATGTGACGTGTACCTAGTATCTTTGTCAGAGATAATAGATACAGGTATGCCATGTAAGGCTACAATCTTATCCACGTATAATTGGGCTAACATGTCGGAGCTATAAGTCTCCTTGATGGGTAAGAAATGTGCTGACTTAGTCAGTCTATCAACTATAACCCATATTGTATCATTTCCTTTCCTTGTCTTAGGTAACTTGGTGATAAAATCCATGGTTACCATTTCCCACTTCCACGTAGGAAGTTCAGGCTGTTGTAGCAAGCCTGACGGCTTTTGATGTTCTGCTTTGACTTGCGCACAAGTTAAGCACTTAGCTACATAGGCAGCTACAGACTTTTTCAAGCCTATCCACCAATAGTTTGCCCTTAGATCCTGGTACATCTTATCAGCTCCAGGATGAACGGAATATTTGGAACTATGGGCTTCCTGAAGAATAACATCTCGAAGTCCTCCATAAATTGGAACCCATATTCGTCCATTCAATCTCAGAATTCCGTCTTTGCCAAGTGATAACTGCTCCTCAGTTACTCCTAGCTTTTCATTAGGATAGTTAGCTTCCAACATAGCTTCATTCTGTGCAGCTAACAACCTTTCAGTCAAACTGTTCTTTATCTCCATGCGCTTGGCATTGATTCGGATGGGTTTCACCCTTTCCTTTCGACTCAAGGCATCAGCGACTACATTCGCCTTGCCGGGATGGTATCTGATTTCACAATCATAATCATTCAACGTCTCCATCCATCGGCGCTGCCTCATGTTTAAATCCTTCTGGTTAAACAGATGTTGAAGGCTCTTGTGATCAGAATAGATCACACACTTGATACCATACAAATAATGCCTCCACAGTTTTAGTGCAAATACAACGGCACCCAACTCAAAGTCGTGGGTGGTGTAATTCTTTTCATGCACCTTTAACTGTCTTGAAGCATAGGCAATAACCTTGCCTTTCTGCATAAGCACACACCCCATGCCAGTGTGCGATGCATCGCAGTAAACCACAAAATCTTCTATTCCATCTGGCAATGTCAGTACTGGGGCGTTGCTCAACTTTTGCTTTAGGATATCAAAGGACTCTTGCTGCTTAGGGCCCCAAACGAACTTTACTTTCTTCTTAGTCAAGGAAGTTAGGGGTGCAGCAATCCTTGAAAATTTTTCAATGAAACGCCCGTAATATCCTGTCAATCCCAGGAAGCTACGAATCTCTGTAGGCGTCTTTGGCTCTTGCCAGTTCATAACAGCTTCCACCTTAGCGGGATCCACTTGGATACCACGCTCACTCACCACATGTCCAAGGAATTGGACTTCTCGTAGCCAAAACTCACACTTGGAAAATTTGGCGTAGAGTTTCTCATGATGTAGAAGTTTGAGAATACAGCGATGGTGTTTCTCATGGTCAGCTTGGTTCTTTGAGTAAATAAGAATTTCGTCGATGAAAACGATGACGAATTTGTCTAAGTAAGGCTTGCAAACGCGATTCATAAGATCCATGAACGCGGCTGGTGCATTAGTGAGCCCAAAAGGCATCACTAGGAACTCGTAATGACCATAACGAGTCCTAAATGCAGTTTTGTGTATGTCTTCATCTCTAACCTTCAGTTGGTGGTAGCCTGACCTTAAGTCAATCTTCGAGAAATAACTTGCCCCTTGCAATTGATCGAACAAATCGTCGATCCTGGGCAAAGGATACCTATTCTTTATCGTGACCTTATTAAGTTCACGATAATCGATGCACAGACGCATCGTCCCATCCTTCTTCTTGACAAACAGGACAGGTGCTCCCCAAGGAGACGAACTAGGTTTTATGAAACCTTTAGCTAGCAATTCATCCAGTTGTGTTCTCAATTCCTTCATCTCCGTTGGTGCTAACCTGTAAGGTGCTCTAGCAACAGGTGCTGCTCCAGGGATGATGTCAATTCTGAATTCGACTTGTCTATCTGGTGGTAAACCAGGTAGTTCTTCAGGAAAAACTTCTGGGTATTCAGAAATGACGGGGATGTCTTCTATCTTCGGTTTAGGCTCATCAATAATTACTTGTGCCATGTAGATGACACAACCCTTCTTTAAACACTTTGAAGCCTTGAGCATAGTCGCCTGCTCAGGTAGCCCATACTGGGTATCTCCCCGAATGGTAAGTGATTCACCAGACGGAGTCTTTATCACCACTTGCTTTTTGTTGCAGACAATTTGGGCCTGGTTATGAGATAACCAGTCCATACCCAAAACTATGTCAAAACCGGCTAACTTAAATGGAAGTAGGGACAGAGGAAAAGAGTGGTTCTTAATGGATATAACACATCCATCTAACACAGTAGAGACGGTTTCTAGGGTGCCATCTGCTAACTCCACCTCATAATTCACAGTTAAGGTTTTGACAGGTAATTTCAGCAATTCACAAAACTTATTATCAACGAAAGACTTATCAGCGCCTGAATCAAAAAGTACTCTTGCATAGACATCATTTACAAGGAAAGTACCTGTAATCACATTGTCGTCTGGAACCGCTTCTTTGGCATCCATTCTGAAGACTCTAGCATTTGTCTTCTTGGCCTCTTCAGGCTTCTTGGCGTATTTAGGGCAGTTGGATTTAATGTGCCCTTTCTCATTGCAACCGTAGCAAGTTGCATCCTTCAACTTTTTGCAATCCAAGGTCTTGTGGTCCTTGGACTTGCATATCCCGCAAGCAAAAGTTCTTTGCGAGTTCGATTCGAGTCTGCACTTTCCGAAGTGTTGTTTCTTGCAAATCTTGCATTTGGGCTTATCACCAGACTGGTGCCCATCTTTCCTTGACTCAGACCCCTTTTTGTTGTCACCGTTTCCACGGTGCTTCTTGTTCGACCTCCGTGAATTATCATCTTCACGTTTTCTCTTCTCGGCATCTTTGTTCCTCAGCAATCTTTGTCTGACCGCATCCAGAGTGAGGGACAAAGATATGTCAGCTACAGATCTGAAAGTAGCTGGCCGAGAGGCCTTCACGCTTGCCTTAATTTCTGGGGCTAAACCACCGATAAAACGAGCTATTCTTTTTGGTTCCGGGGTTACCAGATACGGAACCAACCGGGACATCGTGTTGAAGCTCGTGAGGTAAGCTTGACAGTCAAGGTTTGTCATAACCAATGATAGAAAATCAGCCTCTATCTTCTCAACCTCATGCTGGGGGCAGTAATTTTCCCTGATGAGGGCAACAAATTGATCCCATGACATGTTGTACAATGGGATTTTCCCAGTGGCTTGAATCAGTGATCTCCACCAGGCTAAAGCCTCGCCTTTAAAAGATTGCGACACAAACTCGACCACATCCCTATCAGCGCATCCGCTGATATCCACAACCGCGTCCATCTCGTCTAACCACGTCATGCAGTCAATGGCTCCCTTTTCCCCAGTGAAATCCCGGGGTTTGCAGGAAACAAAATATTTATAAGAGCAACCCTTGTCACGGGGTCCTTGATTTAGTACAACCTGCTGAGATGGAGCACTGTGGTGGTTCGAGGAGAGTCGATCATCATCTTTCTTCAGTTCTTCCTTCTTGGAAGGTGGCTTTGAATGCGGAGTAGATAGGGTCCTACTTCGAGTCCCACTATACTATTCGTATTGCCGCTCCAAGGCCTTTGTAACTGCGTCGTCTACCAACGCTTTCAATTCAGCACCCGTTAAATTAACTCGGGCGTTATCAATATTCTCCACTGGATGGCTATTAATTTCGTCTGAGTTAGCCATTTTAATTGAACTGTTACAGAAAACAAGGACAATAGTTTATTTGGGAGTTTATTATGGAATTGCCCCTTAGGGTAATTCATTAACCATGGTAAACAGAGACCATATTTGGTTAATTTATTAATCGTATTTAATTAGGATTTTAATTATAATTTATCCTAATTATAAACAATAACAAAATATATTAGCACATAAGGCTTAGTCACAAGGACATTTTAAATTATAAGCTATGATTTCAGAGAATCAAGGCTTTTAAGGTTTAAACCTAGTTCATTACCTTTATCTGACAGAGAGTCATCGCTACCACTGTCTTTTGGCTCATATGGAAATGAGCAGGGCCCGTAGGCGTTATATTACCACGTATGGTCAAAATATGATCATCTTAATTGATGACCTAAACCCATGATTCAGAGATCATTAAATTGGGTTAGGAATCTTTTGAAGAATCCTTATACAAGAATGACGTGTGTGATTTTAATGAATCACGTCTGCCAGGAGCGTTAACATGTTTACAAATGTTAACAGGGATTTGAATCTTTTAAACAGGTCTTACCATCATGGCCAGGTCTTCATAATGACACTCAGGCTAGGTTTCACTCTTAAGATTCTTATTCAATATTTAAATAGGCAGATCATTATTAAAAGGAATGATTTTGATTTATTTATTTCATGTAATATATTTATGCAGATAATAGCAAAAATGAAATTTATAAACTTACATTCCATTAATTTATTAAAAGGTTACACGTCGCCCTAAACGGGACTTTTTAAATAAACAAACTTACCCACGCAGGGGTTTAAACAAGGACTTACCCACGCAGGGGCTTAACAACAAACATCATAATAGTCCAAGCAGGGACTTACACAAATAACATAATAGTCCATGCAGGGACTTAAACAATAACATACCCTCGTAGGGGTTAACAGAAAGATAGACCCTCGCAGGGGTCAAAACAAACAAGCATACCCACGCAGGGGTTTATACTGCAAGACTGGCCCACGCAGGGGCCCAACAACAATTGGAAGGATTCAGTGGTCCTTCTTGCTCTTCCCTTTGATCAAGCTTGTCAATCCTTGGAAGAAGCTTTGTCTCTCCCTGCGGTCTTTGTGGAAGTCTCGTTCTACTTGGTCCAGCCTTTGCAGAATTTCTTCACGCTCTGGTGGGGAGAACCTTGGTGGCTGCGATTGCGTCCGAATAATAGGTCTATTAGGTATTTGGTACCCATGAGTCGGGTACCCTACTCCCCACGGAGCTCCATACTGTCCTTCCGGGTTAAAGGCGTTGTAATTAGACGCTACCAAGTACGGGTCGGCTTCAGCGTATCCGTAGTTGGTGTGAGCTGGTTGTTCAAACGGGTTGTACGCCATAGAACCCGTGTATGCTGGAATCGGGTTATCAAAACCCATCGGAGGTGGTTGCTATGCAACTGGTTGCGAAGGCCCACCCATCTGTGGGTCTTCTTGATGTAGCGGATAATGGCTGCCACTTGATTGTCGAGGAGAGCTAAAATGAAAATCTCCTCCTCGCGCGGACATCCGCGCTCCGGTTCTCCTACGCCTTGGCGGTTGTGAAGGTGTCGGTTGAACTGGTGGCGGTGCAGGCGGTGGCATGACTGCCACAAATCGGGAATCCACAGAGGGATCCTGCTGCTGCTGTTGTTGGTGAGGTGATGAATGGTGCGAGGGTGTGAAGTACCACTCGTGCTGAGTAAACCTCGCCTGAAAGCTGTCTGGACCACCGTAGGGTGATCCGTGGAATGAAGATCCATCCGAGATCTCTATGGGATGGTTCGGTGTAGCACTGGCAGGTTCAACGGGATCCGTGTCCTCGTCCATATCCATAGCGTTGTCTCCCGAGAAGTGATCCTCCGGTCCCAATGGGTTAAAACCCACTGGTTCTTGAAGAAAATTTGCCAGGTTAAACCGGCCCCTGAAAACAGGTGTAGGGTCACCAAAGGAGTGGTGCGATAAAGATCGCTGTAAAGGTATGTAGGAAGGTTGTGGGTTGTTGGGCTCATTTTCCAAATGCGGCCCATATGAGTTATGTACGGGAGGTGTCGAACTGAGCGAAACCGACCGTCTAGCCGGCTCGAAGAGATTCCTTCGGTTCTGTCGAGGATCGTCACTCTAGGTGGTAGAAAGAGCTCGCACATGCGAAGGTCCTGCTTCGTTATCATTGGGGGCGGTGATTGGCCCCTTTCCTCGTCCTCTTCTTCGGAAGAATCTTGCCGGCATTTTTAATCCTGTCAATACAACATGAGATAACAACAACAATATATATAAAATAAAGGACAAAACAAAAACCAAACAAGGTAGAATTTGTCCTATGTTATTTGTCTAGAGTCGAAAGTTTAGATATGTGCAATTGTGTTATTGAGATTAAACACAAAAGGCTAGTGTTTAATTCACTCAATGTTGGCTCTGATACCAACCTGTCACACCCCTATTTCCAGGTGTCACCGGTGGGGAGTATCGTGACGTGGTTGGCAACATAATAGTCAAACAACACAATATTTAATATGCACAGCGGAAGCAAATGAAAGATATAATTCAACCGAATATAAGATTGTAATATCAAATATCACAACTGTCGATTGTTTATCCACAGACGGATCGAAAATAAAATGGAAACAATAGTTCAACAGACTTTAGGCATCTTAAGCTTGCGAGACTTCTATTGATGCTAAGGAGAAATCCCAGCCAATTACGCTTAGTGCCTGCATTTAATCTTTTTGGGAAAATACGTAAGTTTACACTGGTAAATACAATCAACTGACTCATTTTGGAAAATGATTGAAAATTGGTTTGGATGCACGTGGCATAAACATTTTATAACTTGGGAGAATTATTTAAATATATAATCTTGTGAATGAATTACATGTTCCTTATGCGTTTAGTAGCCCAGATCATGTCCGGGTTAAAGATCAATAGACACACCACATTATTCTTTTGTGCACTGACGGGTGTACGCCTAAACCCTGCGCTTAAGTCGTGGCCTTTTCGTAAAATGATGCCAGGGATATCCGGGACATGGTAATTAACCCTCCAAAGGCTTTAAGTAAACAAGACTATTTAAACGGGCCGATCAAATTATTCAATTAACCACCAAACGATGGAAGATTTGATGCCCGACCAAGCGGTATTTTATATACCGTAACCCAAGCCCGTATAGGGAAAATAAGTTAAAAGTATTTACCTAAGCAAAGTAATAATCACAATAAGCAAATGCAAGTAGCTTTTACTGGTCCTCCTAATCTGGAACAAAGGTTTATAATAACCTATTAGAATCCTAACGGGTCTTTAGTTAAGCTTAAGCTTAGACCGGTTAGTTTCAAAGATACGGTTCGTACGCACGATTTAGCGAAGATCGGATAGAATGTGATTTAGACCCGACAAGTTCATAGACTTGCTTAATATGGGTATTTCATACACATTCTGGATTTTGAGATAAAACCGATAAGGTTTGACCTGTTTCAGCTAATTTATGTAAACTAGTTACATAAACCGAATCGAACACGTAATAAGCGTAACGGGTACTTATTAGAGCCATATACAGGTTTCCTAAGTTAATATGATTCAAATATGTTGTGACATCAGTAAGATGTCTTTTATTATGCCCGAAACGAAATTAAACACAAACTATGCCACGTAGGGGTAGTTTGGTCATTTTCAAGGTTATAAAAGAGTCTAAGTATTAACCTGAGTTACAGGTCTGATATAATCAGCAAAAATACTTAATTTACTAAGTTATAACAGTAGGGTAAAGTATATATGTGAAATTTATCAATTATAACCAAACTATGCACCGTAGGGGCATTTTGGTAATTTCACATAAGCCGTAAAGCTCAAAACTGAAGTCTGAGTTAAACAACTTTTTCTTACTGTTAAAATATTATAATTTACCTAAAATATCAGTAGGTATCAACCCTTGTATGTTTAAAATAGTTTTAGTACATACTATGCGTTAAAAACGCTTAATAAGGCGATTAGAAGCCATTTCCGGGTTCGATACATAAAGCTGAAAATTTTATTATTCCAGAAGGCTTAAAATAATTTATTTATCATTTAAGATCAGTAGCAAAAGGTTTGGAGTCGATTAGATATGTAAAACTCATTTTATGGCCCGTAAGGGCAAAACCGACAATTACCGGATTAAGCCTACGACTATTAGTTATGCTCAGCCTAAAATTAATTAAAAATCTTCAAAAATCCCAAATTAACATATTACATCAGTGGGTAATAAGTTTGATATCAAAAAGTAGGCTTAACTAGGCTATACGCTAATTACGCCGTTTAATTCACATAAAGCTTCTTAATTACGCTAATGAGCATAACTCACAATCTACACCTCAACTTTGCATACAAGTTTATATATCAGTAACTAAAGTTTCTACACTTTTACATTTTCACAAATCATGTTTTAAGGTGAAAAGGGCATAATGGTCAACATATGAGCAATTAATGGAATCATGCGTATTAATTGGTTAATTAATGAACCATGGTGTATAATCACATAGGGTTATACTAGCATGTAACCTGGTCCAAATAGAGCTCTAAGGTATTTCTAAATCATACCAAAACGGGTCAGAACTGAAGTCAAAGCAAAAGTCAAAGCTTTGCGACTTTCGGTTCCGAACCGGGTCTAAATAGTAAATTGTCGGGTTGAGCATGTTTAGACATGTTCTTACACTAATTACCAAGTTATATTAATGATCAAACAGGTTGTATGTGTTCTACATTGCTAATCATGCATAAATTAGAAATTAAGTATCCTGTTGACTTTTTATTAACAAGTTTGACCCGACATTTGACCTAGTTAGAGTGGGAATCAGGGGGAACCCTTTCAAGGGTTTATTACCCACATAATTACCAACTTATAACTACTTTCAATTCAACTAATCACTGGACCATTAGTGATTAACCTTGAAGTCAACCGTTAATTACGACGGTTTGACTTTTAAGCTAAAACTAAGCAAAAACTTAACTAAGGAAGGATTAGCAAACTTACTAAAGTCCTAAGCACGAAATGTGAAGCTTAGAGAGAAGTCCTTAGCTCCAGAAATGCTCCAATGTGCAGACGGAAGGTGTGAAGAACTTGGTTGCAACCTTGGCCATTATATAGTGCTCAAATCTTCATGGATTGTTGACACACAACACTACCATTGGTTCCTGATCATCAACACATGTCCCTAAGGTTCTAGGAGGCACTTAGGGGTCGTCCATGATGAGAAAATATCTGTTTTGGGTCGATCATGCGCGTTTACAGGCTACTGTCTTCACTTTCTGTTACTGGGCATCTGACGCGGCCCGCGTAAGACCTTAAGGTCACTTACGCGGCCCGCCCGAGTCCTGTTGTCAGCTTTCACATTTTCAAGTTTTTGCATATTGTCCCTTGGCCTTTCGAAAGGGCAACTAACTTAATTTTTTTGCACTTTGACCCCTTCTTATTTATCTACAAGGGCCTTAAGACTTGTACCCATTTTGCCAAGTCCCTGGACATTTTTTGTTAACCTGAAAAGTAATAACTTTCAATGTTAACGCTTTAACCCCTCGCATATGAATTTGATCATAACTTTCTCATACGATAACGAAACTTTATGAAATTTTTATCGTGTATTTTAGTGTGCATAATTAATCGTTACAAAGCTTCGGGTTTGTCAAAAGGTCACTCAGAGGTATAACTTAAACATGTTGACACGTTTAACCCCTGTAGTTTGTAATCTCTCACTTTTAGCTTCGCATGATCCATGATTTATTCGTATGATGCTATGAGCATCATGTAGGGTTAATGTACAATATATTTATTCACTGTTGACATTTAGAACTCGTATATTCACATACTTTTCATGATTGTCAACTTTAGTCCTTTCAGAACATTCTTTCACACGTTCAAACATATGACACGTGTCAACCCATTATAGGACGTGAATTTTCGAGGTGTTACATCCTCACCCCTTAAAAGAAATCTCGACCCCGAGATTTACTGAAATAAATAAGGGTACTTTTCTTTCATCGTGGATTCAACCTCCCACGTGAATTCGGGACCTCTACGGGCATCCCATTTGACCTTTACAATAGGTACATGCTTCCTTCGAAGCTTCTTAACCTGTCGATCTTCAATCGACAATGGTTTTTCCACAAATTTTAAGCTCTCATCTATATGCACATCTGTATGTGGTATGACCAGTGATTCATCAGCGAAACACTTCTTCAGATTGCAGATGTGGAACACATTGTGAATTCCACTGAGCTCTTCCGGTAAGTTTAACTTATAGGCAACTGACCCGACACGTTCGATAACCTCGAAAGGTCCTATGTATCTCGGGCTTAGTTTGCCTTTCTTACCAAATCGCATCACCCCCTTCCAGGGTGATACTTTAAGCAATACCTTGTCACCTACTTCGAAGTGAAAGGATTTACGCTTTGGATCTGCGTAACTCTTCTGCCTATCTCGGGCAGCTTTGAGACGGTCACGAATCTGGACAATCTTGTTCGTCGTTTCAAAGACTATCTCCGGTCCTGATAATTGGACATCTCCAACTTCCGCCCAACAAACGGGCGTTCTACACTTTCTACCATATAAGGCCTCAAAAGGCGCAGCCTTTATGCTGGTGTGGTAGCTATTGTTGTAGGAGAATTCGATTAAGGGTAGGTGGTTATCCCAACTACCACCTAAATCAATTACACATGCACGCAGCATGTCTTCCAATGTTTGGATGGTACGCTCACTCTGTCCGTCAGTCTGAGGGTGGTAAGCCGTACTAAAATTCAAACGCGTGCCCAAAGATTGCTGGAAACTTTTCCAAAAATGTGACGTGTACCTAGTATCTTTGTCAGAGATAATAGATACAGGTATGCCATGTAAGGCTACAATCTTATCCACGTATAATTGGGCTAACATGTCGGAGCTATAAGTCTCCTTGATGGGTAAGAAATGTGCTGACTTAGTCAGTCTATCAACTATAACCCATATTGTATCATTTCCTTTCCTTGTCTTAGGTAACTTGGTGATAAAATCCATGGTTACCATTTCCCACTTCCACGTAGGAAGTTCAGGCTGTTGTAGCAAGCCTGACGGCTTTTGATGTTCTGCTTTGACTCGCGCACAAGTTAAGCACTTAGCTACATAGGCAGCTACAGACTTTTTCAAGCCTATCCACCAATAGTTTGCCCTTAGATCCTGGTACATCTTATCAGCTCCAGGATGAACGGAATATTTGGAACTATGGGCTTCCTGAAGAATAACATCTCGAAGTCCTCCATAAATTGGAACCCATATTCGTCCATTCAATCTCAGAATTCCGTCTTTGCCAAGAGATAACTGCTCCTCAGTTACTCTGATGTGCGGTAAGTGTCGTGTATTTTAGGTGTATATTTTAAGCCCTTTTTAACACTTATTTTAGCCAAGTTTTAAATTTATAAAACACGATATTTCACTAACACTAAACACACATATGGGCAAGTGCACCCATCGTTGAGTGTAGTATAGCGTTGGTAAGATACCGAGGTCGTCCAAGGACACAAGAGCTTTTAGTACCGGTTTATCCTCAACGTCTAACCAAAATAAAAAGTTTAGAAAATGTTTTAAACTAAGAAAAGTAAAACTAACTAAAATGCTGAAAATAAAAATAAAAATAAAAACAGATAGACAAGATGAATCACTTGGTTCAGACTCGTATCTAGTATAACCTTTGATTATTTCCGCACTTTTGCACATAATTAAGAGATTATCTTAGTTATTGTAGTAGGCCCCTCTTTTGAAGGTGACGTTACCCTCACCCCAGTAGTTTGAGTCAGCAGGGATACAATCCTAAAGGGGTGGATTATTGGAAGATAATGAATTAAGTTATTAATGCAGTATTGTGGTAGGCCCCGCTTTTGGCGGTGACGTTACCCTCGACTAAGTAGTCTGAGTCAGCAGGGATACAGTCCTAAATAGCCGGGTTATAGTATTAATAGTAGTTAACTTATGAGGGGATCAAAGAGTTTGGACCCCCGCCATCCAATACCGTGAAGTATTGAAGGAGGTCCTACTAAATTTGACCCAGGTCCATTGCAGGACCTCTAAACGCGGAACAATGGCAAGACCTTTACCAAACCGTTCCCTTAACCCCCTACCAGGTAGCCAACATACCTCCATATAGACCGTGGAGATATGAATGGTGAAAATCCTTTATTTTATATAGACAGTAAAATAATGCCAAGACACCACGGACAAACGATAAGGAAAGATCACCTTCAACATAAGTAACTAGTTATTAAAGTCATTAATACAAAACCAAATAAAAAGTGCAAAAGATTACAAATAAAAAGTATTATACTAGACACTTTGTCTTCACCAAGTGATGTAAGAGACTTAGGCAAACATGGCCTTGATTGTCAAGAACTCTTACGATCAATCTTGGATCCCGAGACGACTCACACACTCTATGATGGACAATGGATGATGGTGGTGGATGATGGTATTGTGATGGTGGTGGGTGGTGGATGAAGTGTGAGAGAGGTGGTGTGCCAAGGGATGAGTTGCAATGAAACCAAGCACTCCTATTTATAGGCTGAACAGAAGCCTGGGCACGGCCCCGTGTTCGCTGGGCACGGCCCCGTGCCCGTCTGACACTCTCTCTCTTCATTAATTGTAATTCGCAATTACAATTAATGCGCCTGCAGTACTTTCGGCACGCCCCCGTGTCCCCTGAGCACGGCCCGTGGTGGGCAATAGAAGCTTCTATAGGTTTGTCTTTTCTGCTGCTTCTTGGACACGGCCCCGTGCTGGCTGAGCACGGGGCGTGTTCAGCCTTCTGTTTTCTCTATTTTGCTTTGGAAGGTGCCGTTGAGGGTTCGGGCAGTCCACTAATGTTCCTTTTCTTGTATTTATGTTGGATTTAGCTGTCTTTTTGCTTCTTTTGCGTTTTTGAGCTCATTTAATCCTGAAAATACAAAAGGAAGACAAAAACACTCTTTTTCCAATATTAGTACTAAAAAAGGGTTAGTTTTATGCCTCATTTGATGTAATTTATATGTTGCATTTTACACACATCATACTCCTAGCTTTTCATTAGGATAGTTAGCTTCCAACATAGCTTCATTCTGTGCAGCTAACAACCTTTCAGTCAAACTGTTCTTTCAGTCAAACCTTTCAGTCACCCTTTCCTTTCGACTCAAGGCATCAGCGACTACATTCGCCTTGCCGGGATGGTATCTGATTTCACAATCATAATCATTCAACGTCTCCATCCATCGGCGCTGCCTCATGTTTAAATCCTTCTGGTTAAACAGATGTTGAAGGCTCTTGTGATCAGAATAGATCACACACTTGATACCATACAAATAATGCCTCCACAGTTTTAGTGCAAATACAACGGCACCCAACTCCAAGTCGTGGGTGGTGTAATTCTTTTCATGCACCTTTAACTGTCTTGAAGCATAGGCAATAACCTTGCCTTTCTGCATAAGCACACACCCCATGCCAGTGTGCGATGCATCGCAGTAAACCACAAAATCTTCTATTCCATCTGGCAATGTCAGTACTGGGGCGTTGCTCAACTTTTGCTTTAGGATATCAAAGGACTCTTGCTGCTTAGGGCCCCAAACGAACTTTACTTTCTTCTTAGTCAAGGAAGTTAGGGGTGCAGCAATCCTTGAAATTTTTTCAATGAAACGCCTGTAATATCCTGCCAATCCCGGGAAGCTACGAATCTCTGTAGGCGTCTTTGGCTCTTGCCAGTTCATAACAGCTTCCACCTTAGCGGGATCCACTTGGATACCACGCTCACTCACCACATGTCCAAGGAATTGGACTTCTCGTAGCCAAAACTCACACTTGGAAAATTTGGCGTAGAGTTTCTCATGATGTAGAAGTTTGAGAATACAGCGAAGGTGTTTCTCATGGTCAGATTGGTTCTTTGAGTAAATAAGAATGCCGTCGATGAAAACGATGACGAATTTGTCTAAGTAAGGCTTGCAAACGCGATTCATAAGATCCATGAACGCGGCTGGTGCATTAGTGAGCCCAAAAGGCATCACTAGGAACTCGTAATGACCATAACGAGTCCTAAATGCAGTTTTGTGTACGTCTTCATCTCTAACCTTCAGTTAGTGGTAGCCTGACCTTAAGTCAATCTTCGAGAAATAACTTGCCCCTTGCAATTGATCGAACAAATCGTCGATCCTGGGCAAAGGATACCTATTCTTTATCGTGACCTTATTAAGTTCACGATAATCGATGCACAGACGCATCGACCCATCCTTCTTCTTGACAAACAGGATAGGTGCTCCCCAAGGAGACGAACTAGGTTTTATGAAACCTTTAGCTAGCAATTCATCCAGTTGTGTTCTCAATTCCTTCATCTCCGTTGGTGCTAACCTTTAAGGTGCTCTAGCAACAGGTGCTGCTCCAGGGATGATGTCAATTCTGAATTAGACTTGTCTATCTGGTGGTAAACCAGGTAGTTCTTCAGGAAAAACTTACGGGTATTCAGAAATGACGGGGATGTCTTCTATCTTCGGTTTAGGCTCATCAATAATCACTTGTGCCATGTAGATGACACAACCCTTCTTTAAACACTTTGAAGCCTTGAGCATAGTCGCCTGCTCAGGTAGCCCATACTGGGTATCTCCCCGAATGGTAAGTGATTCACCAGACGGAGTCTTTATCACCACTTGCTTTTTGTTGCAGACAATTTGGGCCTGGTTATGAGATAACCAGTCCATACCCAAAACTATGTCAAAACCGGCTAACTTAAATGGAAGTAGGGACATAGGAAAAGAGTGGTTCTTAATGGATATAACACATCCATCTAACACAGTAGAGACGGTTTCTAGGGTGCCATCTGCTAACTCCACCTCATAATTCACAGTTAAGGTTTTGACAGGTAATTTCAGCAATTCACAAAACTTATTATCAACGAAAGACTTATCAGCGCCTGAATCAAAAAGTACTATTGCATAGACATCATTTACAAGGAAAGTACCTGTAATCACATTGTCGTCTAGAACCGCTTCTTTGGCATCCATTCTGAAGACTCTAGCATTTGTCTTCTTGGCCTCTTCAGGCTTCTTGGCGTATTTAGGGCAGTTGGATTTAATGTGCCCTTTCTCATTGCAACTGTAGCAAGTTGCATCCTTCAGCTTTTTGCAATCCAAGGTCTTGTGGTCCTTGGACTTGCATATCCTGCAAGCAAAAGTTCTTTGCGAGTTCGATTCGAGTCTGCACTTTCCGAAGTGCTGTTTCTTGCAAATCTTGCATTTGGGCTTATCACCAGACTGGTGCCCATCTTTCCTTGACTCAGACCCCTTTTTGTTGTCACCGTTTCCACGGTGCTTCTTGTTCGACCTCCGTGAATTATCATCTTCACGTTTTCTCTTCTCGGCATCTTTGTTCCTCAGCAATCTTTGTCTGACTGCATCCAGAGTGAGGGACAAAGATATGTCAGCTACAGATCTGAAAGTAGCTGGCCGAGAGGCCTTCACGCTTGCCTTAATTTCCGGGGCTAAACCACCAATAAAACGAGCTATTCTTTTTGGTTCCGGGGTTACCAGATACGGAACCAACCGGGACATTGTGTTGAAGCTCGAGAGGTAAGCTTGACAGTCAAGGTTTGTCATAACCAATGATAGAAAATCAGCCTCTATCTTCTCAACCTCATGCTGGGGGCAGTAATTTTCCCTGATGAGGGCAACAAATTGATCCCATGACATGTTGTACAGTGGGATTTTCCCAGTGACTTGAATCAGTGATCTCCACCAGGCTAAAGCCTCGCCTTTAAAAGATTGCGACACAAACTTGACCACATCCCTCTCAGCGCATCCGCTGATATCCACAACCGCGTCCATCTCGTCTAACCACGTCATGCAGTCAATGGCTCCCTTTTCCCCAGTGAAATCCCGGGGTTTGCAGGAAACAAAATATTTATAAGAGCAACCCTTGTCACGGGGTCCTTGATTTAGTACAACCTGCTGAGATGGAGCACTGTGGTGGTTCGAGGAGAGTCGATCATCATCTTTCTTCAGTTCTTCCTTCTTGGAAGGTGGCTTTGAATGCGGAGTAGATAGGGTCCTACTTCGAGTCCCACTATACTCTTCGTATTGCCGCTCCAAGGCCTTTGTAACTGTGTCGTCTACCAACGCTTTCAATTCAGCACCCGTTAAATTAACTCGGGCGTTATCAATATTCTCCACTGGATGGCCATTAATTTCGTCTGAGTTAGCCATTTTAATTGAACTGTTACAGAAAACAAGGACAATAGTTTATTTGGGAGTTTATTATGGAATTGCCCCTTAGGGTAATTCATTAACCATGGTAAACAGAGACCATATTTGGTTAATTTATTAATCGTATTTAATTAGGATTTTAATTATAATTTATCCTAATTATAAACAATAACAAAATATATTAGCACATAAGGCTTAGTCACAAGGACATTTTAAATTATAAGCTATGATTTCAGAGAATCAAGGCTTTTAAGGTTTGAACCTAGTTCATTACCTTTATCTGACAGAGAGTCGTCGCTACCACTGTCTTTTGGCTCATATGGAAATGAGCCGGGCCCGTAGGCGCTATATTACCACGTATGGTCAAAATATGACCATCTTAATTGATGACCTAAACCTATGATTCAGAGATCATTAAATTGGGTTAGGAATCTTTTGAAGAATCCTTATACAAGAATGACGTGTGTGATTTTAATGAATCACGTCTGCCAGGAGCGTTAACATGTTTACAGATGTTAACAGGGATTTGAATCTTTTAAACAGGTCTTACCATCATGGCCAGGTCTTCATAATGACACTCAGGCTAGGTTTCACTCTTAAGATTCTTATTCAATATTTAATTAGGCAGATCGTTATTAAAAGGAATGATTTTGATTTATTTATTTCATGTAATATATTTATGCAGATAATAGCAAAAATGAAATTTATAAACTTACATTCCATTAATTTATTAAAAGGTTACACGTCGCCCTAAACGGGACTTTTTAAATAAACAAACTTACCCACGCAGGGGCTTAACAACAAACATCATAATAGTCCAAGCAGGAACTTACACAAATAACATAATAGTCCACGCAGGGACTTCAACAATAACATACCCTCGTAGGGGTTAACAGAAAGATAGACCCACGCAGGGGTCAAAACAAACAAGCATACCCACGCAGGGGTTTATACAGCAAGACTGGCCCACGCAGGGGCCCAACAACAATTGGAAGGATTCAGTGGTCCTTCTTGCTCTTCCCTTTGATCAAGCTTGTCAATCCTTGGAAGAAGCTTTGTCTCTCCCTGCGGTCTCTGTGGAAGTCTCGTTCTACTTGGTCCAGTCTTTGCAGAATTTCTTCACGCTCTGGTGGGGAGAACCTTGGCGGCTGCGATTGCGTCCGAATAACAGGTCTATTAGGTATTTGGTACCCATGAGTCGGGTACACTACTCCCCACGGAGCTCCATACTGTCCTTTCGGGTTAAAGGCGTTGTAATTAGACGCTACCAAGTACGGGTCGGCTTCAGCGTATCCGTAGTTTGTGTGAGCTGGTTGTTCAAACGGGTTGTACGCCATAGAACCCGTGTATGCTGGAATCGGGTTATCAAAACCCATCGGAGGTGGTTGTTGTGCAACTGGTTGCGAAGGCCCACCCATCTGTGGGTCTTCTTGATGTAGCGGATAATGGCTGCCACTGGATTGTCGAGGAGAGCTAAAACGAAAATCTCCTCCTAGCGCGGACATCCCCGCTCCGGTTCTCCTACGCCTTGGCGGTTGTGGAGGTGCTGGTTGAACTGGTGGCGGTGGAGGCGGTGGCGTGACTGCCACAAATCGGGAATCCACAGAGGGATCCTGTTGTTGTTGGTGAGGTGATGAATGGTGCGAGGGTGTGAAGTACCACTCGTGCTGAGTAAACCTCGCCTGAAAGCTGTCTGGACCACCGTAGGGTGATCCGTGGAATGAAGATCCATCCGAGATCTCTATGGGATGGTTCGGTGTACCACTGGCAGGTTCGACGGGATCCGTGTCCTCGTCCATATCCATAGCGTTGTCTCCCGAGAAGTGATCCTCCGGTCCCAACGGATTAAAACCCACTGGTGCTTGTATAAAATTTGCCAGGTTAAACCGCCCCCTGAAAACAGGTGTAGGGTCACCAAAGGAGTGGTGCGATAAAGATGGCTGTAAAGGTATGTAGGAAGGTTGTGGGTTATTGGGCTCATTTTCCGAATGCGGCCCATATGAGTTATGTACGGGAGGTGTCGAACTGTGTGAAACCGACCGTCTAGCCGGCTCGAAGAGGTTCCTCCGGATCTGTCGAGGATCGTCACTCTCGGTGGTAAAAGGAGCTCGCACAAGCGAAGGTCCTGCTTCGTTATCATTGGGGGCGGTGATTGGCCCCTTTCCTCGTCCTCTTCTTCGGAAGAATCTTGCCGGCATTTTTAATCCTGTCAATACAACATGAGATAACAACAACAATATATATAAAATAAAGGACAAAACAAAAACCAAACAAGGTAGAATTTGTCCTATGTTATTTGTCTAGACTCAAAAGTTTAGATATGTGCAATTGTGTTATTGAGATTAAACACAAAAGGCTAGTGTTTAATTCACTCAATGTTGGCTCTGATACCAACCTGTCACACCCCTATTTCCACGTGTCACCGGTGGGCCCGGTGGGGAGTATCGTGACGTGGTTGGCAACACAATAGTTAAACAACACAATATTTAATATGCACAGCGGAAGCAAATGAAAGATATAATTCAACCGAATATAAGATTGTAATATCAAATATCACAACTGTCGATTGTTTATCCACAGACGGATCGAAAATAAAATGGAAACAATAGTTCAACAAACTTTAGGCATCTTAAGCTTGCGAGACTTCTATTGATGCTAAGGAGAAATCCCAGCCAATTACGCTTAGTAACTGCATTTAATCTTTTTGGGAAAATACGTCAGTTTACACTGGTAAATACAATCAACTGACTCATTTTGGAAAATGATTGAAAATTGGTTTGGATGCACGGGGCATAAACATTTTATAACTTGGGAGAATTATTTAAATATATAATCTTGTGAATGAATTACATGTTCCTTATGCGTTTAGTAGCCCAGATCGTGTCCGGGTTAAAGATCAATAGACACACCACATTATTCTTTTGTGCACTGCCGGGTGTACGCCTACACCCCGCGCTTAAGTCGTGGCCATTTCATAAAATGATGCCAGGGATATCCGGGACATGGTCATTAACCCCCCAAAGGCTTTAAGTAAACAAGACTATTTAAACGTGCCGATCAAATTATTCAATTAACCACCAAATGATGGAAGATTTGATACCCGACCAAGCGGTATTTTATATACCGTAACCCAAGCCCGTATAGGGAAAATAAGTTAAAAGTATTTACCTGAGCAAAGTAATAATCACAATAAGCAAATGCAAGTAGCTTTTACTGGTCCTCCTAATCTGGAACAAAGGTTTATAATAACCTATTAGAATCCTAACGGGTCTTTAGTTAAGCTTAAGCTTAGACCGGTTAGTTTCAAAGATACGGTTCGTACGCACGATTTAGCGAAGACCGGATAGAATGTGATTTAGACCCGACAAGTTTAGAGACTTTCTTAATATGGGTATTTCATACACATTCTGGATTTTGAGATAAAACCGATAAGGTTTGACCCGTTTCGGCTAATTTATGTAAACTAGTTACATAAACCGAATCGAACGCGTAATAAGCGTAACGGATACTTATTAGAGCTATATACAGGTTTCCTAAGTTAATATGCTTCAAATATGTTGTGACATCAGTAAGATGTCTTTTATTATGCCCGAAACGAAACGAAATTAAACACAAACTATGCCTCGTAGGGGTAGTTTGGTCATTTTCAAGGTTATAAAAGAGTCTAAGTATTAACCTGAGTTACAGGTCTGATATAATCAGCAAAAATACTTAATTTACTAAGTTATAACAGTAGGGTAAAGTATATATGTGAAATTTATCAATTATAACCAAACTATGCACCGTAGGGGCATTTTGGTAATTTCACATAAGCCGTAAAGCTCAAAACTGAAGTCTGAGTTAAAAAACTTTTGCTTACTGTTAAAATATTATAATTTACCTAAAATATCAGTAGGTATCAACCCTTGTATGTTTAAAATAGTTTTAGTACATACTATGCGTTAAAAACGCTTAATAAGGCGATTAGAAGCCATTTCCGGGTTCGAAACATAAAGCTGATATTTTTATTATTCCAGAAGGCTTAAAATAATTTATTTATCATTTAAGATCAGTAGCAAAAGGTTACTCATTTTATGGCCCGTAAGGGCAAAACCGACAATTACCGGATTAAGCCTACAACTATTAGTTATGCTCAGCCTAAAATTAATTAAAAATCTTCAAAAATCCCAATTTAATATATTACATCAGTGGGTAATAAGTTTGATATCAAAAAGTAGGCTTAACTAGGCTCTACGCTAATTACGCCGTTTAATTAACATAAAGCTTCTTAATTACGCTAATGAGCATAACTCTCAATCTACACCTCAAACTGATGTCAAATTTTGCATACAAGTTTATATATCAGTAACTAAAGTTTCTACACTTTTACATTTTCACAAATCATGTTTTAAGGTGAAAATGGCATAATGGTCAACATACCAGCAATTAACGGAATCATGCGTATTAATTGGTTAATTAATGAACCATGGTGTATAATCACAGAGGGTTATACTAGCATGTAACCTGGTCCAAATAGAGCTCTAAGGTATTTCTAAATCATACCAAAACGGGTCAGAACTGAAGTCAAAGCAAAAGTCAAAGCTTTGCGACTTTCGGTTCCGAACCGGGTCTAAACAGTAAATTGTCAGGTTGAGCATGTTTAGACACGTTCTTACACTAATTACCAAGTTATATTAATGATCAAACAGGTTGTATGTGTTCTACATTGCTAATCATGCATAAATTAGAAATTAAGTATCCTGTTGACTTTTTATTAACAAGTTTGACCCGACATTTGACCTAGTTAGAGTGAGAATCAGGGGGAACCCTTTCAAGGGTTTATTACCCACATAATTACCAACTTATAACTACTTTCAATTCAACTAATCACTGGCCCATTAGTGATTAACCTTGAAGTCAACCGTTAATTACGACGGTTTGACTTTTAAGCTAAAACTAAGCAAAAACTTAACTAAGGAAGGATTAGCAAACTTACTAAAGTCCTAAGCACGAAATGTGAAGCTTAGAGAGAAGTCCTTAGCTCCAGAAATGCTCCAATGTGCAGACGGAAGGTGTGAAGAACTTGGTTGCAACCTTGGCCTTTATATAGTGCTTAAATCTTCATGGATTGTTGACACACAACACTACCATTGGTTCCTGATCATCAACACATGTCCCTAAGGTTCTAGGAGGCACTTAGGGGTCGTCCATGATGAGAAAATATCTGTTTTGGGTCGATCATGCGCGTTTACAGGCTGCTGTCTTCACTTCCTGTTACTGGGCATCTGACGCGGCCCGCGTAAGACCTTAAGGTCACTTACGCGGCCCGCCCGAGTCCTGTTGTCAGCTTTCACATTTTCAAGTTTTTGCATATTGTCCCTTGGCCTTTCGAAAGGGCAACTAACTTAATTTTTTTGCACTTTGACCCCTTCTTATTTATCTACAAGGGCCTTAAGACTTGTACCCATTTTGCCAAGTCCCTGGACATTTTTGGTTAACCTGAAAAGTAATAACTTTCAATGTTAACGCTTTAACCCCTCGCATATGAATTTGATCATAACTTTCTCATACGATAACGAAACTTTATGAAATTTTTATCGTGTATTTTAGTGTGCATAATTAATCGTTACAAAGCTTCGGGTTTGTCAAAAGGTCACTCAGAGGTATAACTTAAACATGTTGACACGTTTAACCCCTGTAGTTTGTAATCTCTCACTTTTAGCTTCGCATGATCCATGATTTATTCGTATGATGCTATGAGCATCATGTAGGGTTAATGTACAATATATTTATTCACTGTTGACATTTAGAACTCGTATATTCACATACTTTTCATGATTGTCAACTTTAGTCCTTTCAGAACATTCTTTCACACGTTCAAACATATGACACGTGTCAACCCATTATAGGACGTGAATTTTCGAGGTGTTACATACAGGCTCGTCTATAATTATTACTTTGGTATTTTCAGACAATTGAGTTTGTAATAATATTTTATATTCCAAGACTTTCGCTGTGCTATTCTGTGTATGTTTGACTATGACGATACCAATCTTACGTCACGATACTCCCCACCAGGCCCACCGGGCTGAGCTGTAAATATCGGGGTGTGACATGTTTCTTCATTGGCGCCCACCGTGGGGCCGACAACGAACCACGTCTTGTTATTTCTCTACTTGAACTTCTAGATTTGCGTTTTGTCACAAGATTCACACAATATTTTCAGTTGTAAAACCATTCGGATCAAGGTTTGTGTGAACGGGATACGACGGTGGCAATGGGGTGTAACTTTGTTGCCGTACAAAATTTTCAAGAAGAATAATTTTGAGATTCAGGTTTGCTAGGGCTCTATACCTTCATTAACAAAGCTAGCCACAATTTATACGCCAAATCAGGTAAATCATTTACTTCCTTTTCTTTGATATGCATATGACAAAGTTTTGTAAAACAATTTTAATGGCCAACAAAGGTTTGTCAAAATGAAAACAAATTACAATTTGTTGACTATTAAGAGCTCACAGGAGGGTGATTGAGAAACTTTGCATTTTGTTTTGAGAAAGCGAAGTTCTCTTAGCCTTTTTTTCATTTTTTAAATTGCTACACAACATAACAAAAGTGTTGTCGCTGTCATATGTCCTTTCTCAGAAAAGTGTACAATTGTGAACAACAAATAAGGCTGCCAAGCATGTCCTTGCTTTCTCTTAAAAATAAAGGTCTTTATCCTTTCGTTCTGATTAAAAAGATAGACCATTTTCAAAATCGTAAGAGATCATGTTCGTCGGATATACTTCGCCGCCGCGGGTAACCTTACCGCGTGAGTACACCGCGTGCCGGACATGCTTTACCGCGCGAGTACACCATGTGCCGACCATACTCCGCCGCGCAGGTACACCGTGTGCCGGACATGCTCCGCCGCGCAGGTACATTGCTGCCGGACATACTTCGCCGCCACGGGTAACCTCACCGTGCGAGTACACTGCGTGCCGGACATGCTTTGTCGCGCGAGTACACTGTGTGCCGGACATGCTCTGTCGCGCAGATACACCACATGACGAATATGCTCCGCCGCTCAGGTACACCGCGTGCCGGACATGCTCCGCCATGCAGGTACAACGCTGCCGTGTTGGGTCGAAATGGTGATGTTATCAATTAATGCGCCGTTATTTAGCGACTTTATTGTTTTGTATAGGATGGCTTTTTTAGTTATTTTAGTCGGGCGTTTTAGCGTCTTTTGTGGTTTTTGCAGACAAGAGGCGGCTTGCTTGGAAAACAAGGCTCAAGGGGCTATATATAGATTACTACACCTCACTTGGAAAGTGTACATTTGTGAGCCACCACCCCGGGGGAGCTCACCCGGGGTGGTTGATTATCTTTTGTATTTTCTTATCACATTCAATGAAAACATCTATGTTCCAATCCTTAAAGTTTCCATCTTTCTTGTTCATTTTCGTTTGTTCTTGGCTCGAATCACCCGTCTCACTATTTTTTACCGAACCGAGACTGAAACCGGATCGTTACGGGACTATCATTTTTAGAACCGTCAACTTCATGCATGTTGTAATCTTCAATTTGGCAAGCGTCAGTCTCAATTTTAGACCCAACAATCTCCCCCTTAGGCTAATGTTATCAAACTCTTGCATCATCTTTAGAACCGTCAACTTCATGCATGTTGTAATCTTTAATTTGGCAAGCTTCAGTCTCAATTTTAGACCCAACAATCTCCCCCTAGACCGATGATTTCCAAATTTTCTTCACTGAAGATCTTCTTTGAGTACTTCATCTGGATAAGCTCCCCCTTTTTACATGCATCATCTTTGAAAATCAGGAACAACCTTTTTCAACTCTCTTTAGCTTGAGTAATTCAAAAGACGTAGGTGGAGGATTCCTAGCTCGGTATCTTCTGCAATCTTGAGGAAACATGTGCTTTGGTCTGGTATCTTGCTCAATTGATGATCGGCCATCATTGCAGCAAATAGTCGAAGTAACCTGTTCACGATCACAGACACAACTCCAAATTTTCTTTTAGACTGATTCAAAGTACAGACAATATCATTCTCCATTTTGACCCCACACAAACAACGTTCTGAGTCATGCAAAAGTGACCAAACCTTCGTTTCAGTCCAACAATAGCGGTGGACCAAGGGCATCGTTGTCCGCTGTGACGCCGCCTTTGTTCACGACCATCGCCGCCAGCCCACCACTTCTTTTCGGTCCAACGCCGCCAGCTCCATCATGTTTTAGTCCGATTTCTTGATCGAAAGTCTAGTTTTTTGGGAGTTTAATCATTCGATTTTAAAGAATGGCTGCAAGCGGCAATGGAATCCACTATGAAAATGATCCAGACTTGGCAGATGTTTTCAAAAGCATAGCGGCGGCGAAACTACCCATTACGGTTCTAAACATTGCCGAAAAATATTCAGTTGCTAAAAGGTTAACGTATATACTTTCCGGTGGTAAGAGTTCCAGATCTCCAGTCAATTCAGTCAGTTATTGGGAGTTCAATTACTTCATTCAAAACCAGCGCTGTCGTATTATCTTCACGGCAGTTGATGGACATATTATGAACCTGGATTTCAAAAATCCTTTCCTGGATGACTGGTCTCGTTGTAAACCCATTGAGCTATTCGAAAAGGATATTGAGAAAATTGAAGTCAAGGGCAAACTATACATAATAAACAATCTGAAACAAGAAGCGGAACGGTGCCAATGTCTTATACTTTGGCTAGACTGCGACAGGGAATGGGAAAGCATCGCCGGCGATGTTAGCGAAGTTTGCTTGAAAGTAAATCCGGATCTCCATGTATACTGAGCTTTATTCTCATTATTATCTGACCGGGAAATCAAAAGGGCAGCCAAAAATCTTAAAAAGTTTAATGCGTCTTTATCTGATGCCGCATCTATGCGACGAGAAATAGATCTTCGTGCTGGTGCATCCTTTACAAGATTCCAAACATTGGAGGTGGGAAATAAATTTATCTTTCCTTCTGTGGACAAGGACGACCACGTTCTCATCTATGGTTCATGCTTGTTTCTGGCATTGGGTTTTGTGGTTGAAAGGTCTAGGGAGACACGTGAAAGTTGGATGGTTGGGTGTAAGTATAATGCTGGCAATCACATGATTAGTTTTGAAGTGCCGCCAACTATGCTTAAATTTGATACTACTTATGAAAATGCGTTCCCAGTTTATACAAGCTGTCTAACGGTCTCCGGTACTGCAAGGGCGGTCACACTTGAAAGAACCGAAACGAATGAAAGAGCTCCAGACCCCCCCCCCCCCCGAACACAATTGAGTTACAAACACGAGCATCATGTGTTTTGGGTCTGAGTTGTGACAAAACCATGGAGATTGCTGAATAACTATATCTGGGAGGGTATATTAGTTACCCTCGTACAGATACAAATTCCTTCCCATCAGAGTTTGACCTAACTACGATTCCACAAGGCCTCAGAGAACATCCCCAGTCGAGCAACTATGCAAAAAGACTACTCCCGAACCCTTTAGAACTGATTCAAAGAAATGGCGGTGATCAGAATGACAATGCACACCTTCCAATATACCCAACGAAGGTTACACAATGGAGTGGCTACTATAAAGCATTGTATGACCTAATTGCCAAACACACTCTAGCATCTATATCAAAACATGCTGTTGTAGTTGAATCCAGTATAAGATTTGATATTGAGGGTGTGGAGTTTAAAGCATTTGTTGAACACACAACTAAGGCAAGTTATATGGAAATCTACAAGCCCGAATCAGTCTCTCTAACTCCAATTGAGATGCCAGATGAGTTCGTTCCAATTGTAGAAATACTAGAAAGACCCGCAACGGCATCTTTCCTACACAAATCTGACCTTTTAAAGAAAATGTACAACAATGACATTGGGTGTGACAACTCGTATTTTAGAACCTTTTCATTGTGCTTGATGTAATTGGTATGAACAGTACGTGGCTAGTTGATGTGTCTAATTTCAATGGAATGTTACGTTTTTGATTATGCCATGTGAATGTGTATGTATGTATGTATAATAAATCTAGTCGCACAACATATATCCGATCGCACAAACCTTTTTTGGGCCGCACATCTTATCTTTAATCGCACACCTCTCTCTCTCTCTCTCGGCCCAACCTCACCCACCTTGAACCCTTGGCCCAAGGGCAACCCGAGAGTGGGTTTGGCCCACTCATGTTTCGCATAACCACATGAGGATTGGCATAATCCTCATAATTTACAACACAAGAAAACACACAAACCCTAAACTCCCTCTTCTCCTCCCTCTTGTGCGACGGCAACAATCCTTCCCTTCGAAGCTTTTCTTGGATCGCCGCACCACTTCTCCCTCGTTTCATCAAGTGTGCACTCAAACTCTCGGTTAGTATCCTTAGTTTTGTTTTGGTTTATGTTCTTGTTAATGTTTGGATATGAGAATATATGAATGGATGATATGCTAGAATCAAAAGTATGATGATTTCTTGATTAACATGAACCGAGTGGATCGGTTAATTCGAATAGTAAACTGATAGAATTGATTAGATAAATGCATGATATAACCGAATGATGCTAGGGTTTTAGTAATCCATGAAAACATAAATGTTGGTAGTATTGTTCAATATTGAACCAAGCTGTATGATGCCATGAGATCGACTGTTGGCATGTTAAAATAGTTTTATTATATGATTTTGATTAAGGGTTGGATTGTTGAGTGATTAGGTTAATTGCTTGTTCATGAATCTAATCACATGAATACATATGGTAGTTTTCCAATTAGATCAAACAACACTTTCTAACAACTCATGCGAAACATGAGTGGGCCAAACCCACTCTTGGGTTGCCCTTGGGCCACGGGTTCAAGGTGGGTGAGGTTGGGCCGAGAGAGAGAGAGAGAAGTGTGCGATTAAAGATAAGATGTGCGGCCCAAAAAGGGTTTGTGCGATCGGATATATGTTGTGCGGCTAGATTTATTATACATACATACACATTCACAACACATTCACATAGCATAATAAAAAATGTAACATTCCATTTAAATCAGACACATCAACTAGCCACGTACTGTTCATACCAATTACATCAAGCACAATGAAAAGGTTCTAAAATACGAGTTGTCACACCCAATGTCGTTGTTGTATATTTTCTTTAAAAGGTCAGATTCGTGTAGGAAAGATGCCGTTGCGAGTCTTTCTAGTATTTTTACAATTGGAACGAACTCATCTGTCATCTCAATTGGAGTTAGAGAGACTGATTCGGGCTTGTAGATTTCCATATAACTTGCCTTAGTTGTGTGTTCAACAAATGCTTTAAACTCCACACCCTCAATATCAAATCTTATACTGGATTCAACTACAACAACATGTTTTGATATAGATGCTAGAGTGTGTTTGGCAATTAGGTCATACAATGCTTTATAGTCGCCACTCCATTGTGTAACCTTCATTAGGTATATTGGAAGGTGTGCATTGTCATTCCGATCACCGCCATTTCTTTGAATCAGTTCTAAAGGGTTCGGGAGTAGTCTTTTTGCATAGTTGCTCAACTGGGGATGTTCTCTGCGGGCTTGTGGAATCGTAGTTAGGTCAAACTCTGATGGGAAGGAATTCGTATCTGTACGAGGGTAACTAATATACCCTCCCAGATATAGTTGTTCAACAATCTCCATGGTTTTGTCACAACTTAGACCCAAAAACATGATGCTCGTGTTTGTAGCTTAATTGTGTTCGGGGGGGGGGGGTCTGGAGCTCTTTTATTCGTTTCGGTTCTTTAAAGTGTGACCGCCCTTGCAGTACCGGAGACCGTTAGACAGCTTGTATAAACTGGGAACGCATTTTCATAAGTAGTATCAAATTTAAGCATAGTTGGCGGCACTTCAAAACTAATCATGTGATTGCCAGCATTATACTTACACCCAACCATCCAACTTTCACGTGTCTCCCTAAACCTTTCAACCACAAAACCCAATGCCGGAAACAAGCATGAACCATAGATGAGAACGTGGTCGTCCTTGTCCACAGAAGGAAAGATAAATTTATTTCCCACCTCCAATGTTTGGAATCTTGTAAAGGATGCACCAGCACGAAGATCTATTTCTCGTCGCATGGATGCGGCATCAAATAAAGACGTATTAAACTTTTTAAGATTTTTGGATACCATTTTGAAAAGATGAAGATCGAATAAAGATTCATGGAATATTAAATATTAAAGATCGAAGAGATAGCAAAGAAATATTTTATTTGAACATTTTATTTGATAAACTGATCTATTTTAATTGGCTTTTTTGATTTGTTGCTAGTGTTTGAATCATGATTATTTAATACTAAATTGGTTTGACTTCATATATTTTTATGTTCATGTTTTAAACCCACGAACTATCACTATTGCAGATCATGTTCCAACAAAAGATTATTAATGTTATGGTCCTAAACCCAATATTGCATAGTAATCTTGACTAACAAAAACTAATTGTCAATGACTCGAGTTACCAGAGGAGGACCCCTGAGTTTGTTGCGGCAGCAGGTGATGGTGATGACGATGACGATACTGATGTTGACGATCACGCCGAGCCTGTGGTCGCTCAGGTCGATCGAGAGCTCTCTTCGCCGCTACTGGTGCAGCCGCCGCAGGGGGTGTCTCAATACCCTCAGTACGTCCTGTATGACCAGTTGCCTCCGGCTGTCGTGCTTCCGTTATAGCAGATGGAGCATCGGTTACAGGCGCGGATTGACGCTCACCATGCCCGTACTAAGGCCCTTTTGTTGCGGGCCATACAGGGCGATATTCAAGTGCCTCAAGATCGTGGTCGGAGCCCCCTACCGATGCCGACACGATCGGGTCAAGAGTGCACCACTTAGGTGTCACACCACGAAATATCAGAGCTGGCGTGACTGGACTGGTATCTTCATTGCACAGCGGAAGCAAACAAGCTAAGACTTCTAGAAATTGAACGCCTGCTAAGTACTCGAAATCCCATGGGTTTTCCTATTCCAACCGTTTCATAGTTTTGAAAATGCAACCTAAGAAAGAACATGCGAAAAATCAACATAAAGTTGAGCGGGTTTATAGTTGGTTTTGAAAAGATTTAAAATAAATCTTTTTGATAACCGGTTTTAAAGTTGTTGAGAAAATATAGTAAAATCATTTTCTCGGCATGATATATGAAAACTGTGAGTCTAGCCCACAAGATTCTTTGTGCATTGCATGAGAGAGAATGGGCCGAGCCCAAACGAGCCTTTGTAAGCAGGATCAACGCGTCCTCTTACTTAGGTATAATTTGAAAAACGTTACCAAAGTTCGCAATTCCATGTATTTGTGAGTTATCATCAATTGAATCTTAAAAACATTTGAGATTTTGAGTATTAAAACTGGTATGTAAGCGTCTATGAACAGATCATTAATGTTTTGCAAGGACATTCATATGTGTGGCGACATAGGAAGCACTCAACCCTAGCGGATTTCCCCTAGTCCACCCGGTTAGAACAACAAAAGCACTACATGGGCCACACAAGGACCCAAGAGTGGGGCTCGCTACACCCGATATATCTACTACTTTTGCCCTCGGTCTTATACAAGATTAATGGCACTTAAGGGAGATTACTATTCGCTCACATGATCTAACAGTCCATTCCCTAGCTTAACCATACCCTAGTTAACATATAACGTGTGAGTTATTCATGTCCTTGGGCCTTTACCCATGTCATTGGTGTTATTAAAACTCATGCATGTATCGAAAAACACTTGTGTTTTTATAAAACCGGTATGTTTAGCATAATCTTTTTGTAAACCATTTGAGTTCGTTGAAATCCTGTCGCAAAATGGTTTATAAATATGCGATATTCATTTATCGAAACCTTGTGTGATTTTGCAAAACTTGCATACCTTTCTACCCCGAAAACATTTTATAAAAATGTAAAAACTTAAAAAGTGGGGTTATGAACTCACCTGGATATTCCTGTGCAAAGCTAGCTTAGCGTGTTTCCGAAGTCTTGTTCCAAGAACATGAATTAGCTAGCGTGCATCTATAGTATTCCTAACATGGAATAACTTATTAGTTTCTAATTTAAACGTAGCTAAACTACGTGTCCGAGCTCTACCGAATCGTTAACTAGACGATTCTATTAAGGAGTTATCTTCATATAGAATAACCATTCTATGGTTAAGTGATCCCGTTTATAGTCGGGATAATGCTAAGTCTCGGAAACAACTTAGTTTCCGAATGATTTAGGATATATATATATATATAGAGAGTAAGGTTAACATACAAAAAGCCTTATCATACATCACGTAGGAGACAATGGTAACCGTTGGATCAGGGGTATAATCACGCATGGGACCACATAATCACGCATGGGACCACATAATCACGCACGTTCTATGATAATAACGCACGTTATATTTTTTGTCATGTATGTTAATGTAGGTTAAGCCCTGAAGTACATTATACTTTCTCTATATATATATATATATATATTATAGTCGGGATAATGCTAAGTCTCGGAAACAACTTAGTTTCCGAATGATTTAGGATATATATAAATATGTTTTACGAAATCGTCATGAATAGAAATACGTAAATCGATAATGGTACGTAATTCGAAACGTCGTATGTGATTCGGTAATATACCGTTGTAGTTCTCGTAGGATTGAAATAATTATATATATATATATTTGAAAACTTGACGTTTAAAACGAATATAAATAATTATATTCACTTTACAAAATTCAAATTCTAAACGTTTGAAAGAAATGTAAATAACTATATTAATAATATACAACTTCCGAGTATTAAACGTTTGAAATAATCAGAAACTTCATACGTATTTTATGAAATTATTCCAAGTGATTCGAATTATCGGCGTTTTGAAATAGACATAAATAATTATATTTATCTCAAATGAAATATCGGTTTTACGTTAACTTGTAACGTAGTAAAAATAGAATGTCTTTTTATTTATTCTATTAGAAAGACTCGAATTTCAACAAGTGCCGTTTAACAATATAATTATGTTTTGGTTTCGGATTTTTACAAAGATCGGACAGAGTTTCCTCTGTTTTTGGAATAACCCGACAACTAAAGTGTCAATATTTTGTCAAATTTCAACAAACATTATATATAAATTTTACGTCAAATATATCAAAACGTCAAATATGCAACAAAATCGCTAAATGTAAAACCGTTAGTTAGTCGGGCCGAGCTCGGTTCGCGTAAGTATAAAATCTAATGTAAACTACTCGCTACGCTTAAAACTTTACCGAGTCTCGTGGTGACTCGTTTGACCGCGGTTGACTGCCGTTGACAGGGGTTTGACCAGAACTTGAACCTGTTGAACCGAGTGTTGACCGAAAGTTGTTCGCGTTAACTGTCTTTGACCGTGATTAACCCGACATGAACCGGACTTTCCGAAGCTGAACTGAGCAACCCGAATCAAAACTAAAATGCATGCTCCAAAACTGACCCGACATAGCATTGACTAGGTTGACCGTTTGTTAACCCGAGTTGACTCGGGTGTTGACCGAGTAGACTCGGTATGACCTGATGTTGACCCGAACATCGAACCAAACCTGTGAACCGAACATAATCTAACCCGAGACCTCCCGAAAGACCCGAACCGCGGCTGTGACCCGAACCAACTGAAGTACCTCGGACCACCACCCTTGTAGCCGCCGCTGCCATTACTCCGGTGGCCTTATGCCGCCGTCAACCACCACCGTAAGCCCGACACCATAATCCCCAAAATACATGTTACCACAGTAATTACAAAGTTCCCGAATCTGAACAAAATAACGACACTTACCAGAAAGACTACTGCTTCAGTCGCTCGTCGGCATCACCATCACTGCCATCGTCAACGACTGAGCCGTCGCTGCTAAAAGCACCGGAGGAGAGGGTGGCCGCCGCTGCCTGAGGCGACGTCACCAGCTCCGGCCAACCACCTCCATCTCTTTCTCTCCCTGTTTCTCGCGCCGCCTCCGTGTGCGTCGGCTCTCTTTCCTTTAGTCGGAATGGCATAAGCGACATGGGGGGGGGGGGGGGTATATAAGACAAGAACAGAAGGGTGTTTGTTAGACCAACATGACGGCGGTGATGGGGTTCCGGTGACCGGATGTTGTCGAGAGGGAGAGAGGAGAGCAGGGATGGTGAGACTTTTGTTTGTGTTTGAAGATGAATATAGGGTTTTGCAAAGAGATGAAGCTCTATGCTTCTTTTTCTTTTGTGTGTGTATAAAGACAAAGGGATTTGAAAAGGAAAGAATGGGTGTCGGCTGGGAACAAATGAAAAGGGCTAGGGTTTGAGCTCTTAAATACCTAGGTTAAGATTAATGGGCTTTGGGCTTGGGCTATGTGGCCTATAATTTCCTACGAGATGTTACCAAAACCTGAACTTTCCGTAACGTCCTAAACTAAAATTTTCGAGTCGAAACACTCAAAATTACATCAGATGTCGATATATGAAGTGTCCGTTCATCGTTTGCGTTAAAATGCGTAAAAATTGACTCGGTCGTCGTTCTTAACCCGTTTTTCGATCTGTTTTCAACTACGGATAGAAAATTTTAAAACGAAGCTAAGTGTATCATAGTATTTCATTTTTTAAGTTAATAAACGCATCTGATGCTTCCGTTTCGTTGCCGGTGCGTTCCTGCAGTCGCGTTTTCGTTCACGTTTACGTTTTTGTGACGTTCGAGAGCACAATGAATCCATAAAATCAAGGTCATATGTAAATATCATACGTATAAAATTCGTATTTGCTGGCGCTATCAATATTTTGTACGGCATCAGTTCGTTATCGTTTATCGTTACGCAGTTCCTTCGCAGATTATCATTCGCGTACTGTAAGGTCGAGTAGGCGTTCCTAGGCATTACAAAAGCCTAAATTAAGTTAATCTGTGCCTTAAACACTATTAATTGTCGTCTTAAACATTGGTTAATCGCGTAATTAGAGCCGTTAATTACCGCTTGTCACATTAGGACCCGGGGCCCTCGGGCACCACTCAGGATCCTTAGGGTCCTGATCTGACGCTTTAGTGTAGTATGTTATGTTTTTTGTATTTTGACTTTTTATGTATTTTGTATTATGTCATGTATAAACAAACGAATTATATAGTTAATTTTGCAGCTTTCAGTTTATTTATATTTGTGATGTTTATTCACGATGTTTAAATCCGATGGTTTGGTGATGTATAATGTATCAAACAGTTATGATGCGTCACGATATACGATATGATATGACACGATAAAAATATAATACAAAATACATATACGATACGATACTGAGTGATAGATTATCATACAAAATACAAATACGAATAATAAGATACGGAACGAATAAAAATATAATACAAAATACAAATAAGATACGATACAGAGCGATAAATTATCATACAAATAAGGTACGTCACGTAACGATATAAATATAAAACAAATTACAAAATATATAAAAATAAAAAATAAACAGCACACACCAATGAACACACCCAAAACACCAACTTTCACCTAAAAAACTAGGGTATAATATGAATCGTATAGGCCCATACGATCCATATTATACTCAGACAAAAAGTAAAAAAGGCTAACCTTATCAGTCTGTCAAGCTCCAAAACCATAACCTATACGGATCGTATAGGTATATACGATGCGTATCGAAACATTAAAATAAAATCTAACTTATAATAAAAGACTCCAAATAATGACACATGGCATTCTCTCCTTCAACCTCATAAATTTTATTTATATTTGTTTAATAAATTTCTTTTAATATTAATATTAATTAATAACCAATATATAGATATCACTTATTTTTTTATGAGTAAAATGCACGGATAGTCCCTGTGGTTTTGCAAAGTTTCAGCTATAGTCCCCAGATTTTGGAAATTACACTCATAGTCCCTGTGGTTTGACAGTTTGTTACGCGGATAGTCCCTGGAGTGGATGGGGGTTAGTTTTCTCAGTTAAGTTGGTGTGAAATGACTAAAATACCCTTAATATAAAATAAAATAAACAAATCAAGTATTAAATATATAAAACATATATGTATATACACACACTTACTTTTAGATCTGAAACTCATCCTTATCATGTTTATTTTCAAATCTGATCTTGTTCGAAATCAATAGAAAATTTCAAAACTTTACCGATTCAAATCGAAACTTGTTAAAACAAACTGAATATGAATGAAACGTGTCTAACATTCACAAACAATACATTGAAACAATTGGAAACTTGATCAAATCAGTCTGAAACAGATCAAAATGTTCAAAACTCTATTCGAAACAAACTGAAAATCTACCAAAACTGATCTGATCTCACCGAAAAAACAATCAATTCAGTACGTAATCGATCGAAACTTGTCCGATTCGCAACACGATTACACGCAGAGCCACTCAGCATAGCCACTCACCTCCATCAACCCTTGTCCGATTCAACCCTTAACCTGTTAATCGACTGAATTTACCTTTTATGTTAACATTAGCACCCATCATCACCTTCCTGTTCACCAATACTGGAAACCCTATGAACAAATCAGATCCATCCATCGCTGCTGCAGATAGATCCGACCATTACTACAGTTACCACCGTCTCCAACCATCTTCTATGGCCTTTTATGTGTCTCTCTCTCTCTCTCTCTCTCTCTCTCTGATTGATCTGTCTCTCTCTCCTGATTGATTTGTCTCCCTCTCTTGTCGTTTCTCTCTTTAAATGTGGTTGACGGTGAGTTCTGAAATGGAGGAGGGAATTAAGGTGGTAGAGATGTTGATGGTGGAGGAGTGACAGGTGGTGACGGCTGGTGTAAGTGGTGGCGGCAGATGGTGGTGACTGGTGAGTGAGTGTTTGTGTGTGCGTGAGATGAAAGAGATACAAGGGTTTAAAGGGTTAATGTTTTAATTTAATCCTAAGGGTATTTTAGTCATTTTACACCAACTTAACTGAGAAAACTAACCCCCATCCACTCCAGGGACTATCTGCGTAACAAACTGTCAAACCACAGGGACTATGAGTGTAATTTCCAAAATCTGGGGACTATAGCTGAAACTTTGCAAAACCACAGGGACTATCCGTGCATTTTACTCTTTTTTTTATCCTTATCTTTATTTAAAATTAATAAATAATTTCAATTTTGCAATTTAGACCCTTTGTTTTTTTACTTTTAACCCAAAAATTTTCATCTTTTGCAATTTAATCCCAACTCTTTTTTATTTTTAATTTTGGTCCACCACACTTTTCATCTTTCCCAATTTTTTCGTTTCGTTCTAAATTTTGTGAGTTAACGCAACGCAACGTGCGTGTGGGGTTCAAAAATTTTTCTTATATTTTTCCCCTTTGACTGGCCCGTCGCGTCACATATATTTTTCTGCGTTTGACAAGTTCGTCTAACACGCTGGTCCTGGATGGGCTTAGATATTTTTTCTATGTTTTACGTTTCGGTTTAATTTCTCAGCAACGAGCGTGCGTGATTTAAATATTTTACGTCTGCTTTTAGCTCGGCGTTATTTTTTTCCCGTTTTTATTTATTTTGTTTTTACGAGCTTTTCCGGTGTTGATGGTCGCTGACAATGGTATAGTATTGCTACTACTTAACACAGTTTTATAACAACCGCTGTAACGCATGGGCTTAATATAGTAACCCAAATAAAGCAAAAAGAAGCACTTTACCACTCCCTTGTTCCCTCTATCAACATGGATAAGATTAACTGAAACCTAACAACCTCCACTCATCAATGAATCTCTACAACTTCTTCTTCTTCATCTCCCCCACAAAACCCTCACTAACCCTCACCACTCGCTCATTCAAATGCTCATCATCTCCACCAAGCCACCAACTCAAACTCGCTGACTCACTCCAACTCCAGACCTTAAACATACTCGAATGGCCATCGGTCTGCAACCAGCTCTCCGCCTTCACTTCCACCACCATGGGCACTTCTGTTGCCCGATACGGGCAACTTGTCATCGGACGGAGCCCTCAGGAGAGCCGGAGGCTCCTGGACCAGACCTCTGTTGCGTTTGCGCTTCATTTGCCGCACGATTTCTCTGGCATTGAAGATGTTTCGGACGTCGTTGAGTCGGCGGTGTCCGGTCAGTTGCTTTCGATACGAGAGATTTATGCGGTGAAGCGGACGTTACGGTCTGCTAGAGCTTTGTTTGAAGAGTTGGAGAAGATTGGAGAACAATCAGAGAGGTATACTACTATACTGTGCACCTTTTAGGGTTTGATTCTGTTTGTGTTAATTTACATTAGCCCTAAGAAATTGTTTTAAATGAGATTATGGTGTTACTCGATTAACCCGAACCCCAACAAGAAAGTAGTATTCAGTTTGGTAATTGGGTTAAAAAAGTGTTAATCGGTATAACCCAATCAAGCCGAATTTGCATAAAAAATGCAGATTATTATACTTATATGTACATAATCAACAGAAAAGTCTACCTTTCCTCCCATATGTTTTGTTTTTGTTGTGAACATGATATTTTATTCATTGGCTATTTGAGTGACTAAAAAGGTTCGGTTTGGTTTTAGTTTATACGATTGGTTGATATGGTTTGGTTTTGTGCTTATTTTATTTGACGGTTTTTTAGTTAGTATATATGTTTAATGCATATGATTGAACGAAATATCATATTGGGAGTGCTTTTATTTGACTATTTGTGTTTTTTTATTTAAATAATAATAATCATGTATTCATGTTAAGTTAGATTGTAAAGTATGTATTGCAACTTGTATTTAGAATCCTGTGTACCGATTAACCCGCCCGAATGAAGCCGAAACCGGTTAACCTGTAACTCCAAATAAAGCCGAAACTACAATTTGGGCATTTTCTGCCCTGTTTGGCTGTTTCCCTTTGTAACTGATCCAAATAAGAGTTTGCTAACCCTTGGATCAGCTCCTCATCATCATAACATACATAAAGTAGTTTTATTGGATATCATCTTAATTGCATTAACACAGGTACTATCCTCTGCTTGAAATTCTACAGAATTGCAATTTCTTAACGGATCTGTAGCAGAAAATAGACTATTGTATAGATAGTAAGTTCTTCGTTATACTCGACAGAGCCAGTGAAGATTTAGAGATTATTAGGTTAGAAAGAAAGAGTAACATGGATAATCTTAACACTCTGCTAAAAGGTATATCCACCAAGATTTATCAAGCAGGCGGTATCGACAAACCGTTGTTAACCAAACGACGATCACGAATGTGTGTTGGTGTCAAAGCTTCTCATAAGTTATTGCTGCCAAACGGTGTTGTTTTGGACGTTAGTAGCTCTGGAGCAACGTACTTTACGGAACCCAGAGACGCGGTAGACTTGAACAACATGGAAGTCCGACTTTCAAACGCAGAAAGGGCCGAGGAGCAAGCTATATCGGGATTACTTACATCCGAAATTGCACAATCGGGTTCGGATATTAAGTATTTATTAGACAAAGTTCTAGAAGTTGATCTTGCAATCGCAAGAGCGGCTCATGCTCGTTGGATGAACGGAAAGTGTCCTGTCATAAGTTCAGGTGGTTTCGAAAATGACGGTTTATCAATAAACATTGAAGGTATTCAACATCCTTTGCTTCTTGAGACCTCTTTGGGAAGTTTGACGGGCCATGCGACATCAAAATCTGGTAATTCGATTATGTGGTGTGAGGTAAATGGTGTGATGGGTCAACCTTTGACTTTTCCGGTTCCTATTGACATTAAAGTTGAACATGAAACAAGGGTGGTTGTGATTTCGGGACCGAACACTGGGGTAAAACGGCTTCCATGAAGACATTAGGAGTTGCGTCTATTATGTTAAAGGCTGGCATGTTTTTGCCCGCTAGAAATCACCCTACGCTTCTGTGATTCGATTTTATTTTGGAGATCCGGATTAACTTTCAAGCAAACTTCGCTAACATCACTGGCGATGCTTTCCCCTTCCCTGTCGTAGTCTAGCCAAAGTATAAGACATTGGCATCGTTCCGCTTCTTGTTTCAGATTATTTATTATGTTTAGTTTGCCCTTGACTTCAATTTTCTCAATATCCTTTTCGAAGAGCTCAATGGGTTTACAACATGACCAGTCATCCCGGAAAGGCATTTTGAAATCCAAGTTCATAATATGTCCATCAACTGCCGTGAAGATCATACGATAGCGCTGGTTTTGAATGAAGTAATTGAACTC
Organism: Helianthus tuberosus; assembly: GCA_030545235.1. NCBI lineage: Eukaryota > Viridiplantae > Streptophyta > Magnoliopsida > Asterales > Asteraceae > Helianthus > Helianthus tuberosus. Next base: position 49,641,786 of record CM060449.1, on the reverse strand, counting down.
CCAATAACTGACTGAAGATCTGGAACTCTTACCACCGGAAAGTATATACGTTAACCTTTTAGCAACTGGATATTTTTTTTGGCAATGTTTAGAACCGTAACAGGTAGTTTCGCCGTCGCCATGCTTTTGAAAACATATGCCAGGTCTGGATCATTTTCATAGTGGATTCCACTGCCGCTTGCAGCCATTCTTTAAAATCGAATGATTAAACTCCAAAAACACTAGACTTTCGATCAAGAAATCGGACTAAAACATGATGGACCTGGCGGCGCTGGACTGAAAAGAAGTGGTGGGCTGGCGGCGATGATCGTGAACAGAGGCGGCGTCACAGCAGACAGCGATGCCCTTGGTCCACCGCTATTGTTGGACTGAAACGAAGGTTTGGTCACTTTTGCGTGTCTCAGAACGTTGTTGTTTGTGTGGGGTCAAAATGGAGAATGATATTGTCTGTACTTTGAATCAGTCTAAAAGAAAATTTGGAGTTGTGATCGTGAACAGGTTACTTCGACTATTTGCTGCGATGATGGCCGATCATCAATTGAGCAAGATACCAGACCAAAGCACATGTTTCCTCAAGATTGCAGAAGATACTGAGCTAGGAATCCTCCACCTACGTCTTCTGAATTACTCAAGCTAAAGAGAGTTGAAAAAGGTTGTTCCTGATTGTCAAAGATAATGCATGCAAAAAGGGGGAGCTTATCCAGATGAAGTACTCAAATAGCAAAGTGTCAAAAGAAGATCTTCAGTGAAGAAAATTTGGAAAGCATCAGTCTAGGGGGAGATTGTTGGGTCTAAAATTGAGACTGAAGCTTGCCAAATTAAAGATTACAACATGCATGAAGTTGACGATTCTAAATATGATGCAAGAGTTTGATAACATTAGCCTAAGGGGGAGATTGTTGGGTCTAAAATTGAGACTGAAGCTTGCCAAATTGAAGATTACAACATGCATGAAGGTGACGGTTCTAAAAATGATAGTCCCGTAACGATCCGGTTTCAGTCTCGGTTCGGTGAAAAATAGTGAGACGGGTGATTCGAGCCAAGAACAAACGAAAATGAACAAGAAAGATGGAAACATTAAGGATTGAACATAGATGTTTTCATTGAATGTGATAAGAAAATACAAAAGATAATCATCCACCCCGGGTGAGGTCCCCCGGGGTGGTGGCTCACAAATGTACACTTTCCAAGTGAGGTGTAGTAATTAATCTATATATAGCCCCTTGAGCCTTGTTTTCCAAGCAAGCCGCCTCTTACTTGCAAAAACCACAAAAGACGCTAAAAAGACCGACTAAAATAACTAAAAACGCCATCCTATACAAAACAATAAAGTCGCTAAATAACGGTGCATTAATTGATAACATCATTCTCCATAAAGTGTACTCGCACGGTGAGGTTACCCGTGGCGGCGAAGTATGTCCGGCAGCAATGTACCTGCGCGGCGGAGCATGTCCGGCACACGGTGTACTCGCGCGGTAAAACATGTCCGGCACGCGGTGTACTCACGCAGTGAGGTTACCCGCGGCGGCGAAGTATATCCGACGAACATGATCACTTACGATTTTGAAAATGGTCTATCTTTTTAATCAGAACGAAAGGATAAAGACCATTATTTTTAAGAGAAAGCAAGGACATGCTTGGCAGCCTTATTTGTTGTTCACAGTTGTACACTTTTATGAGAAAGGACGCATGACAGCGACTACACTTTTGTTCTGTTGTGTAGCAATTTAAAAAATGAAAAAGGCTAAGATAACTTCGCTTTCTCAAAACAAAATGCAAAGTTTCTCAATCACCCTCCTGTGAGCTCTTAATAGTCAACAAATTGTAATCTGTTTTCCTTTTGACAAACCTTTGTTGGCCATTAAAATTGTTTTACAAAACTTTGTCATATGCATATCAAAGAAAAGGAGGTAAATGATTTACCTGAATTTAGGGGTGTTCAGAAAAAACTGTAACCAAATAAAAACCATAAACCGAACCGTAACCAAATAAACCGATTCGAATAACGAATTCGGTTTTTGGTTTGGTTTCTAACCGAAACCGAATTGTGAATATGGTTTTTGGCTCGGTTTATGGATCCACATTTTATTTGGTTTATTCGGTTTATTTGGATAACCAAATAAACCATTTAAGTTAATTAATTATTAAATAAAAATAATAATATTTTATAAGTCATATACAATTTATTTGTCCAAAATAGTTTCTTTTTATGCAGCCCAAAATACCAAATGTAAATCTAAAAGCCCAACTCAAACCCACTCATTGCTAAAATAATAGAACTTCTTCAGAGCTTCATTATAGAAACTAGGGTTACTACATGTTTGAAGATTATTTATATTTAGTGACATTAGACTTGTTAACTATTTATAGTTTCTATGATCTATGTTTTGAAGCTTTAACTTTGTGGTTGTGTCTACGACTACTTTATGGATGTGTTTGTTTTATTTCGCAATGAAACTTTCTTGTATTCATATGTTGTTAGGTGTAAATTAGTTGCGATGTTCAGAAGTTGGAACACAAACATAAATATAAATTAGGAAAAAATAGTATTTGGGTACAATTTGGTTAGATTTGGTTTCTAACCGAAACCAAACCGAATTGAATTTGGTTTGGTTTGCATATTCCTTATTTGGTTTGGTTTGGTTTTTGGTTTGAGGTAAAAAATTTTGAAAACCGAATAAACCAAATAAACCATAAACCAAACCAATGAACACCCCTACCTGAATTGGCGTATAAACTGTGGCTAGCTTTGTTAATGGAGGTATAGAGCCCCAGCAAACCTGAATCTCAAAATTTTATCTTCTTGAAAATTTTGTACGGCAACAAAGTTACACCCCATTGCCGTCGTTGTATCCCGTTCACACAAATGTTGATCCGAAGGGTTTTACAACAGAAAATATTGTGTGAATCTTGTGACAAAACGCAGATCTAGAAGTTCAAGTAGAGAAAAATAACAAGATCTGGTTCGTTGTCGGACCCACGGTGGGCGCCAATGAAGAAACACAGAATCGCCGCCGAGATGATTGGACCGCTTTCTGTAAGAGAGACCAAGAGTCACACCTTGTTCTTCCTCTGGTATCCAGATCTGCAAAAGAGACACTACTAGAAAATATGGCTTTTGATACCACATATTCGGTAGCAAAACGGTAGCAATTGCCATATTGCCTCCATTTTGTAACCGAAAATGCGGTGGCAAAAACACCGGTGTCAATTGCCCTATTGTCACCAAATAGCCACCATTTTTATACTTTGCTACCAGATTTTTGTCACCACAAAAACGGTCAAAATTATTTGTGATCGCTCCATGTTTGCTACTCGATGGCCTTGTTTGCTACCAAGTTGTGACGGTTTTTTTTGCCACCATTTTGGTACCATTTAGCCACCGATGTTGTCACCATTTAGCCACCGTTTTCATTGAAAATTTGCTACCATTTAATGACATATTTGCTACCATTTTATTAAAGATTTGCTACCATAGCGGTTTCTCTATTTCCAAATTTTCCATTTTCCATGCTTTTTTCATCATAATGCATTTTTATAATATTACAAATTTATATATAATAATGGAATAAAATTACAAAATCCCAAAAATATATAAAATTATAAAACATTCTAATATAAATGCCAACTAAAACATCAAATTACCAAAATTATCCTAATATGATAAACATCAAAACGTTCAAAACCAAGTGTTTATAGCCTATCTTTGAACCATAGCGGTTAATATTGCTTCAATTTTGTGACATCCTATTGAGCATGACATCTTTGTCCACCTTATCTTTTTTCTTTTTCAGCCAACAAGCCCGCAATAACTCCATTTAACCTTTCTTTTTCTTCATTATTTTCCTTAACGAGCTCCTTGATAACCACTTAAAGCAGAAAATAGACTATTGTATAGACAGTAAGTTCTTGGTTATACTCGACAGAGCCAGTGAAGATTTGGAGATTATTAGGTTAGAAAGAAAGAGTAACATGGATGATCTTGACACTCTGCTAAAAGGTATATCCACCAAGATTTATCAAGCAGGCGGTATCGACAAACCGTTGGTAACCAAACGACGATCACGAATGTGTGTTGGTGTCAAAGCTTCTCATAAGTCATTGCTGCCAAACGGTGTTGTTTTGGACGTTAGTAGCTCTGGAGTAACGTACTTTACGGAACCCAGAGACGCTGTAGACTTGAACAACATGGAAGTCCGACTTTCAAACCGCAGAAAGGGCCGAGGAGCAAGCTATATTGGGATTAATTACATCCGAAATTGCACAATCGGGTTCGGATATTAAGTATTTATTAGACAAAGTTCTAGAAGTTGATCTTGCAATCGCAAGAGCGGCTCATGCTCGTTGGATGAACGGAAAGTGTCCTGTCATAAGTTCAGGTGGTTTCGAAAATGACGGTTTATCAATAAACATTGAAGGTATTCAGCATCCTTTGCTTCTTGAGACCTCTTTGGGAAGTTTGACGGGTCATGCGACATCAAAATCTGGTAATTCGATTATGTGGTGTGAGGTAAATGGTGTGATGGGTCAACCTTTGACTTTTCCGGTTCCTATTGACATTAAAGTTGAACATGAAACAAGGGTGGTTGTGATCTCGGGACCGAACACTGGGGGTAAAACCGCTTCCATGAAGACATTATGAGTTGCATCTATTATGTTAAAGGCTGGCATGTTTTTGCCCGCTAGAAATCACCCTACGTTTCCGTGATTCGATTTTATTTTGGCAGATATCGGAGACAGTCAGGTAATACTCTACCTCCTTTCTATTTATTTTACATAGAGTAAAATGCCATTTTTGTTCCCGAGGTTTGGCTAGTTTTGCGACTTTAGTCCAAAGGTTTGTCTTTTCTGCATCTGGATCCAAAAGTTTTGAAATCTTGCCATTTTCATCCGGCTCGTTAACTCCATCCATTTTTCTACGTTAAGTCAGGGGTATTTCCGTCTTTTTTGTTAACTTAAAGGGCAATTCGGTCTTTTTCACTTTATGTATGAAAATACCCCTGACTTCTTTTTTGAACGGCAAATTTATTTTTTCCTGTCATCTGTGGGACTTGAACCCAAGACCTCCCTCTCCCAAGGTGTTTAAAGGCTTTGCCTTTGCCAATGGACCACCGCCCCATTGGTAAAATACCCCTGACTTAACAGAGAAAAATGGATGGACTTAACGAGTCAGATAGACATGGTAAGATTTCAAATCTTTTGGATCTAGATGCGGAAAAACAAGCATTTGGACGAAAGTCGCAAAACTGGCCAAAACTCAGAGATGGAAAATGGCATTTTACTCTGTTTTTACATATTTGACATACTAATTGTTTATAAAAATTTGAAAATTTTTGAGTCAACCCAAACCAACTCTACTTGTTTCGACCAGCACCAAAAAATGCCCGTTTAGGTAAAGCCAATGCTACATTATGATAAATGGATAATATCCTCTTTTATATTGTAGTCTCTGGAGCAAAGCCTCTCGACTTTTAGTGGCCAACTTTCACGGATTTGCAAGATGTTGGAAGTAACTACGAAACAATCACTCATTCTCATCGATGAAATCGGCAGTGGGACTGACCCGTCAGAAGGCGCGACACTTTCTACCAGCATACTAGAGTATCTTAAAGATAAAGTCAACTTAGCAGTGACAGCTACACATTATTAAGATTTATCTCTTTTAAAAAAGAAGGATTCTCAATACGAGAATGCGGCAATGGAGTTTTCGTTGCAGACTTTACAACCTACTTACAGGATACTTTGGGGAAGCACGGGTGAATCAAATGCACTGAATATTGCGAAATCGATAGGTTTTGATGAAAAAGTAGTTGCGCGTGCGAAAACGTGGGTTAAAAGGTTGATGCCAGATAAGGCTGAGAAGCGCAGAGGCTTGCTTTATCAGTCATTAATGGAAGAAAAGAATAGATTAGAAGTTCAGGCAAATAGAGCTGAACGTATATATTTGAATGTTATGGATCTTTATAATGAGGTATGACATCTTGGTTTGATGTTTCGTAGAACAGTAGAAGTGGTAAATTTAACTTGGTTACTTATGTTTTATATTTCTAACGGGGCAAAACGTTAAAATGAAAAGTTAGATAAAAAGTAAATGGGTCAAGTGGGTTGAACGAGTTGAAAAGTTAGTAAAGTACACGGATGGTCCCGGTGGTTTACCAAAATTTTGGATTTGGTCCCTCGCTTTACAAAAGCACACAGATTATCCCTGTGGTTTGCACTTTATAACGCATTTAGTCCCCAACTTTTTCCAAAAGTGCATGGATTGTCCTTGTGGCTTGTACTTTGTAACGCATTTAGTCCGTAACATGGACCTGCTGAAACCTTTAGATCTGTTGACTGAGGACTAAATGCGTTACAAAGTGCAAACCCACAGGGACCATCCGTGTACTTTTGGAAAGTTAGGGACCAAATCCAAAATTTTAGTAAACCACAGGGACCTTCCATGTATATTATTACTCTTTTGGTTATTAACTTGTTTTTATCATGATCTTAAACATATCTGTCTACTGTTTGTATGTTAATCTGTTGTGAAGATAAAGGAGGAGGCAAACGATCTTCCTAAACGTGAGGCCGCTCTCAAGGCGAAAGTAGCTCAAAAAACCCGAAAAGAAATAATCACCGTGAAATCTCAGTTAGAGACAATAGTGAAGGAATACGAAGCAAAAATTGCAACCGCTAGTATTGATCAGCTTAATACACTTCTTAAGGAATCCGAGTCGGCCGTTTCGTCAATTATCGAAGCTCATTATTATACTGAAGAATCATCTGCCACAGAAGCGGTGGCCTCGTCCCTTTCAGTGAAACTTGGGGACCAAGTCATCGTGAGGGAATTAGGCAATAAATTAGCCACTATAGTCGAGCCACCTGGCACTGATAATGTAACACCTCGAAAATTTGTGTCCAATAAAAATAACGACATGTGTCATGTAAGACAAAAGTGTAATAAACCCGGATCTAGTTAAAGATGTATGGCAGGATTTAAAAGTGTCGTCATGTTAATTAATACCTCTGAACGACCTCGTTATGAATCGCAAAACCCTATTCTATATTATAAACATCTGATATATACTCAATTCTGGTAATTGCTAGTAATGATTGATTCAAAGTGCAAGAAATGGGATCCTATGAGAATGTGTTTGAAAAACCTTCGGTTATGGCCCTTTCAAAAGAATCCAAGACAATCATACAACATGGTAAGGTGGTCATAACTGTTCAAGGCATGATAAAGAGGCCCCCTACTGAAAATAGAGGCCCAAATTCGTAATACTAAGTTGCATGTTCGAAGCTTGAAAGATCACCAATTTTTACCTTCCGGTAAAGGCTTACGGACCGTAAAGGTCATGCCTTACGATCCGTAAGGCATCCCCAGTAACAGAAATTCGACAGTTGTCTGTTATGAACGAGTAACCGACTTATATTGATATTTTTCACTTCCATGAGTGACCCCTACTGGTTTTTAGGCACTAGGGACACATGTTTAACATCAGGGAACATGTATAGCTTTGCTTGGCATGATCTAGTGAGATCAAGATCACTATATAAAGCCCCTTTGTTTGCAAACTTGATCATTCACTCATACCTTCACTTCTGATCATTTATGGAGCTCAAGGCCTTTCCGCAAGCATCTCTAGTCGTGCATTGGACCTTGGTAAGCTTCCTTAACCTTCCTTAATCGTGTTTTACTTAGTTAATTAGCTAAAAGTCAAACCATCGTAATTAAGGTTTGACTTATCGATTAATCATTAAAGGTCTGATGTTTAGTCAAATTGAAAGTAGTTATAAGTTGGTAATTATGTGGGCATTACACCCTTAAAAGGGCACCCTCTGATTCCCGCTCTAACTAGATCATTTGTCGGGTCAAAGTGTGTTATAAAAAGTCAACAGAATTATATTTTTCGAATTAACACATAATTAGCAATATAGAAGGCGTGTAACCTGTTTTACCACTCACATAACTTAGTAATAAATGTAAGAACATGTCTAAACATGTTCGACCCAACAATTTTCAGTTTAGGACCGGTTCGGAGCCGAAAGTCGTAAAACTTTGACTTTTGCTTTGACTTCAGTTCTGACCCGATTTAGATGGGTTTAGAAATGCCTTAGAGCTCCGTTAGGACCAGCTAGTATGATAGTATAACCCTCTGTGTTTATACTACTTGACTCGTTGATTGTCCGATTCATTTACACGTTTCCGTTAAATGCCTAATGTTGACCAATATGCCCTTTTGACCATAAAATGAAAATTTTGGAAAGCGAAAGGAAAATAATCGTTATTACTGATTTATAAACATGTCCCTAAATTTTCACATCAGTTTGAGGTCTAGATTAGGAGTTATGCTTAATAGCGTAATTAGAACGCTTTTTATGAATTAAACGGCGTAATTAGCATAAAGCCTATCTAAACCCAAATTTTAACACCCAACCTTTTACCCACTGATATAATATAATATTTTGGGATTTTTGAAGATTTTTAATTATTTTTAACCTGATCATAACCTAAGGTTATGGTCTTGATTCGGTAAATACCGATTATACCCTTTTTTTGTATAAAATGAGTTTTACAGAATATTTTGACACCAATTCAATTGCTACTGATTTTATATAATAAGTGAAGTATTTTTAACTTTATAACCTGTTCAGAAAACTCAGATTTCCTGTATAACCCGGAAATCGCTTAAAATGGGTTTTTACGCGTATTAAACACCTAGTATGGGTTTAAAACCATTTTGTCACATAAGACTTATCACCAACTGATATAACATATTAAATTAAGTTGTTTTACTGATTATTTCAGAACCGAATCTCAGAATTATAAATAATCTCTTTTATAATCTTTGAAATGACCAAAATACCCCTACGGGGCTTAAATTGAGATTAAACTCGTTTTGGGCATAATGGAAGGTATCCTACTGATATCACAACATATTTAAGGCATATTGACTTAGGAAACCTGTATAGGACTCTTTAGGTTACCCGTTATGCGTTATTCGCGTTCGGTTCGGTTTATGTAACTAGTTTGCATAAATTAGCCGAAACGAGTCAAACCTTATCGTTTTTATCTCGAAATCCAGAATGTGTTTAGTTTACCCATATTATACAAGTCTTCAAACTTTTCGGGTCTAAATCACACTCTATTCCGGTCTTCGCTTAATCATGCGTTCGAACCGTATCTTCCTTAAAACTAACCGGTCTAAGTTTAGGCTTAATTAAAGACCCGTTAGGATTCTAATAGGTTATTATAAACCTTCGTTCCAGAATAGGAGACCCGGTAAAAGCTACGTGCACTTTCTTGTTGTGAACATTACTTGCAAAGGTAAATACTTTTAACTTATTTTCCCTATACGGGCTTGGGGTATGGTATATAAAATACCGCTTGGTCGGGCATTGAATCTTTAATCGAATAGAGGTTAATTCATTGAGATGTCCCGGTTGGAAATGTTTTGTTTGCTTAAAGCCTTTGGGGGGTTAATGACCGTGTCCCGGATATCCTTGGCATCATCTTACGAGATGGCCACGACCTGAGCACGGGGTGTAGGAGTACACCCGTCAGTGCATAAATAAATAATGTGGTGTGTCTATTGATCTTTAACCCGGTCTGCGGATCGGGCTACTGAACGCATAAGGAACATGTAATTCTTTTACAAGATTATATCCAAATAATTATCCCAAGATATAAAAAGTTTGTGCCACGTGCATTCATATCAATTTTTATTAAACCTTCTCAAAATGAGTCAGTTAATTGTATTTACCAGTGTAAACTGACGTATTTTCTCAAAAAGGTTAAGTGCAGGTACTACTCGAAATAGGCTGGCTTTCTCCTAGCATCCACAATAAGTCTCGCAAGCTTGGATGACATAAAACTGTTGAACAATGTTTCCTTTTTATTTTGATCCACCTGTGGATTAGTTTCAACTATTTGTGATACTCAATATTACAATATTATTCGGTTGAATTGAATCTATCTTTTGCTTCCGCTGTGCATTTAAATATTGTGTTGTTTGACTATAATGATATCAACTACGTCACGATACTCCCCCACCGGGCACACCGGTAAAACGTGGAAATATCGGGGTGTGACAGGTTGGTATTAGAGCCAACATTGAGTGAATTAAACACTAGCCTTTTGTGTTTAATCTCAATGACACAATTGCACATTCCTAAATTTTCGAGTCTAGACAAAGAACTTAGGACAAATCCAAATTTCTTTTTAATCTTAACTTTGTCCTTTATATTTCTTGTTGTATCTTTTATTTGTTATGACAGGTTTAACAATGCCGCCAAGATTCCGAAGAGGAGGAAGAGGTAAGGGGCCAATCAGCGCCCCCAACGATCACGAAGTCGGGCCCTCACACCGGCGGACTCCTTCTACTACTCTGAGTGCCGATCAGCAAGGAGCCTGGAGGACCTATACGGAGCCCGCTGGGCGATCTATCTCGCATAGTTCAACGCCTCCTTAACGTCACTCCTTTGGGCCGCATTCGGAAAACGAGCTCGATGACTCACGCCACTCCTTCTTACCATTGCAGCGATCCGTTTCGCACCGTTCCTTTGGCGACCCCACTCCTGTCTTTCAGGGCCGGTTCAATCCGGCAAACTATATCGAAGAACCGGTGGGTTTTCACCCACTAGGACCTGAAGACCACTTCTCGGGAGGCCAAGCAATGGACATGGACGAGGACACGGATCCCGTCGAGCCTGTAACCGGGACACCCAACCATCCCATCGATATCTCTGATGGATCATCCTTCCACGGATCACCCTACCATGGTCCAGACAGTTACCAAGTGAGGTTTAACCAGCATGGATGGTACTTTACACCTTCTCACCATTCATCGCCTCACCAGCAGCAGCAGCAGGATCCCTCCGAGGATTCGCGTTTCATGGAAGTCACGCCACCGCCTCCACCGCCGCCAGTTCATCAAGCACCTCCAGAACCACCAAGGCGTAGGAGAACAGGTGCACGAATATCCACGCGAGGAGGGGATTTTCACTTTAGCACCCCCCATCACTCAAGTGGCAGTCACTATCCGCCACTGCATGAAGACCCACAAATGGGTGGGCCTTCAAACCCAGTTCCAGAGGTGAATTCTGCACCAGTTGCACCACAACCGCCACCATTGGGTTTTGGTAACCCGATTCCTACATACGCCGGTTCAACGGCGTACAATCCATTTGAGCAGCCGGCTCACCCTCATTATAACTATGCTGAAGCCGACCCATACCTTGTAGCGGCCAACTACAACGCCCTTCATCCCGAAGGACCATATGGAGCCCCTTGGGGAGTGGGATATCCAGCTCATGGGTATCAAATACCTGCTCGACCTCCGATTCGGCAACAGTCGCAGCCACCACGATTTTTCCCCACCGGAACAGGAGGAAATCCTCCAAAGACTAAGTCGGGTGGAGCATGAATTTCAAGAAGAACGTAGAAACAACAGAGGATTCCTCAAGGGCCTAGCAAGCTTGTTAAAGGGGAAGAAGAAGAGGGATCATTAAATCCCTATATGTATTGTTGTATTTCCTATTTTCAATCAAGTCCCTGCGTGGACATTTATCTATGTATTTAGTCCCTGCGTGGACTTGTCTTTTTAGTCCCTGCGTGGACACCTATTTTAGTAATTGGTCCCTGCGTGGACTTGTTTTTCAGTTTAGCCCCTGCGTGGGTAAGTTGTTCTGTTAAAAGTCCCGTTTAGGGCAATGTGTACTCCTTTAATGTATAATGGAATGTTAAGTTTATAAATTTCATTTTGTCATTATATGCATAAATATATTATACATGAAATAAATAAATCAAAATCATTCCTTTTAAAAAATATATCTGCATATTTAAATATTAAATAAGAATCTAAACGGTATAACCTAGCCTGCGTGTCATTATAAGACTTGGCCAAGATGGTAAGACCTGTTTAAAAGATTCAAATCCCTGTTAACATCTGAAAACATGTTAACACTCCTGGCAGATGTGATTCGTTAAAATCACACACGTCATCCTTAATATTGGATTCTTCAAAAGATTCCTAACCTAAATTAATGACCTATAAATCATTGGGTTAAATCATCAAATAAGATGATCATATGCTGACCATCCATTGGTAATATAGTGCCTACGGGCCATACTCATTGTCATATAAGACAAAAGACAGTAGTAGTCTACGACTCCCTGTCAGAGAAAGGTAATGAACTATGTTCAAACCTTAATGCCTTGATTCTCTGAAATCATGGCTTATGAATTAAAGATGTCCCTGTGACTAGGCCTTTTGTGCTACTAATAAAACTGTTATTGTTTTATAATTAGGTTAAATTATAATAAAATCCTAAGTAAATATGATTAACAAATTAACCAAATATGGTCTGTGTTTACCATGGTTAATGAATTGCCATAAAAGGCAATTCCATAATAAACTCCCAAATAAATTATTGTCGATATCTTATGTAACAGTTCAAACTACGTGGCTGACTCGGATGGGATCAACAGTCACCCAAGGGAGGATCATGATAATACCCGAATTAACATCGCGGGTGCAGAACTGCAAGCATTGATAGACAATGCTGTTACCAAGGCAATAGAGTGGCAGTATAACGAATATAGCGGGACTCGAAGTAGGACCCTATCCGCACTGCATTCCAAGCCTAAGACTCATTCTGAGGATCACAGCAAGCCACCCTCCAAGAAGGAAGAGCCAAAGAAAGGTGATGACGATCGTCACTCTTCAAATCAGCAAAGTGTTCCATCTCAAAGGATCGTACTGAATCAAGGACCCCGTGATAAGGGTTACTCCTACAAGTATTTTGTTTCATGCAAACCCAGGGATTTCACTGGGGAAAAAGGAGCTATAGACTGCATGACATGGTTGGATGAGATGGACACCGTGGTTGATATCAGCGGGTGCGCTGATAAGGACGTGGTAAAGTTCGTGTCTCAGTCATTCAAGGGGGAGGAATTAGTTTGGTGGAGATCTTTGATACAGGCTACTGGGAAAATCCCATTGTACAATATGACATGGGATCAGTTTATGAAATTGATTAGAGAAAACTACTGCCCTCAGCATGAGGTTGAGAAGATTGAAGCTGATTTCTTGTCACTGGTTATGAAAAACCTGGATTGTCAAGCCTACCTTACCAGCTTCAATACAATGTCAATGTTGGTTCCTTATCTGGTGACACCTGAACCCAAGAGGATAGCTCGTTTCATCGGGGATTTAGCCCCAGAGATTAAGGCAATTGTAAAAGCCTCTTGGCCAGCTACATTCAGGTCTGCAGCTGATATATCCTTGTCCCTCACATTGGACGCGGTCAGGCAGAGATCGCTGAGGAACACGGATGCCGAGAAAAGGAAGCGTGATGATGACAATTCACGAAGGTTAGACAAGAAGCACCGGGGAAACAATGACCACAAGAAGGGGTCTGAATCTAAGAAGGATGGGCATCAATCTGGAGATAAGCCCAAGTGTAAGGTCTGTAAGAAGTACCATTTTGGGAAGTGTAGACAAGACTCAAAATCCCAATCTCAGCCGAGGCCATGTGGGATTTGCAAATCTTCGGAACATAAGACCCTAGAGTGCAAGAAACTAAAGGACGCAATGTGCTACAGTTGCAACGAAAAAGGGCACATTAAGACAAATTGCCCAAAATATGCAAAGAAAGCTGATGAAGGAAAGAAGACCAATGCTTGGGTCTTCAGGATGGATGCAAAGGAAGCTGTGCAGGACGACAATGTGATCACAGGTACCTTCCTTATAAATGATGTTTATGCGAGAGTGCTATTTGATTCAGGAGCTGATAAATCATTTGTAGATAATAAGTTTTGTAAGTTACTGAATTTACCTGTTAAAACCTTAAGTGTGAAATATGAGGTGGAATTAGCTGATGGAACCATAGAAACCGCTTCAACCATGTTAGATGGACGTTTCATATCCATTAAGAACCACTCTTTTCCTTTGTCCCTACTTCCTTTGAAATTAGCCGGTTTTGACATAGTTTTGGGTATGGACTGGTTATCTCATAACCAGGCCCAGTTTGTCTGCAATAAGAAGCAAGTGGTGATCAAGACTCCGTCTGGTGAATCACTTACCATTCAGGGAGATACCCAGTATGGACTGCCTGAGCAAGTGACTATGCTCAAGGCCTCTAGGTGTTTGAAGAAGGGTTGTGTCATCTACATGGCACAAGTGACTATTGACGAGCCGAAGCCTAAGATTGAGGATATCCCCGTCATTTCTGAATATCCCGATGTTTTCCCTGAAGAACTACCTGGTTTACCACCAGATAGGCAAGTGGAATTCAGAATTGACATCATCCCTGGAGCAGCACCAGTAGCAAGGGCGCCTTATAGGTTGGCACCAACAGAGATGAAGGAATTGAGAACACAACTAGATGAATTGCTAGCCAAAGGTTTCATTAGACCTAGTTCGTCTCCTTGGGGAGCACCAATCTTATTTGTCAAGAAGAAGGATGGATCGATGCGTCTATGCATCGATTACCGTGAGCTTAATAAGGTCACTATCAAGAATAGGTATCCATTGCCCAGGATCGACGATCTGTTCGATCAACTCCAAGGGGCAAGTTACTTCTCTAAGATTGACTTAAGGTCAGGCTATCATCAACTGAAGGTTAGAGATGAAGACGTACACAAGACTGCATTTAAGACTCGTTATGGTCATTACGAGTTCTTAGTGATGCCTTTTGGACTCACTAATGCACCAGCCGCATTCATGGACCTCATGAATCGCGTCTGCAAGCCTTACTTGGATAAATTTGTCATCGTCTTCATTGACGACATCCTCATCTACTAAAAGAATCAAGCTGACCACGAGAAGCATCTCCATTGCATTCTGAAACTGCTTCATCAAGAAAAGCTCTATGCCAAATTTTCCAAGTGTGAATTTTGGCTTCGTGAAGTCCAATTTCTTGGACATATGGTTAGTGAACACGGAATCCAGGTAGATCCCGCTAAGGTTGAAGCTGTCATGAATTGGCAAGAGCCAAAGACGTCCACAGAGATTCGCAGTTTCTTGGGATTGGCAGGATATTACAGGCGTTTCATAGAAAACTTCTCAAGGATTGCTGCACCCCTAACTTCATTGACGCATAAGAATATTAAGTTCGACTGGGGACCAAAGCAACAAGAATCCTTTGATATCCTTAAGCAGAAGCTAAGCAATGCACCTGTGTTGACATTGCCTGATGGAATAGAGTAATTTGTAGTATATTGTGATGCATCACACACAGGTATGGGATGCGTGCTTATGCAGAAAGGCAAGGTTATTGCCTATGCTTCTCGACAGTTAAAGGTGCACGAAAAGAACTACACCACCCATGACTTGGAGTTGAGTGCCGTTGTATTTGCACTAAAACTTTGGAGACACTACTTGTATGGAACCAAGTGTGTGATCTATTCTGATCACAAGAGCCTTCAACATTTGTTTAACCAAAAGGATTTGAACATGAGGCAACGACGTTGGATGGAAACTTTGAATGATTATGATTGTGAGATAAGATACCATCCTGGCAAGGCGAATGTAGTCGCCGATGCTTTGAGTCGAAAGGAAAGGGTAAGGCCTATAAGAATCAATGCCAAGAGCATTGAGATAAAGAATAGTTTGAATGAAAGGTTGTTAGCTGCACAGAAGGAAGCTGTGCTGGAAGCTAACTATCCTGATGAAAAATTAGGAGTAACCGAAGAACAGTTATCCTATGGCAAGGACGGAATTCTGAGGTTAAATGGACGAATATGGGTTCCAGTTTATAGAGGACTTCGAGATGTCATCCTCCAGGAAGCCCACAGTTCTAAATATTCCGTTCATCCTGGAGCTGACAAGATGTACCAGGATCTGAAAGCAAATTTTTGGTGGATAGGCTTGAAGAAGTCTATAGCTACCTATGTAGCTAAATGTTTGGCGTGTGCGCAAGTTAAAGCTGAACATCAAAAGCCGCCAGGCTTGCTACAACAACCTGAACTTCCCACGTGGAAGTGGGAAATGGCGACGATGGATTTCATCACCAAGTTGCCAAAGACAAGGAAAGGAAATGATACTATATGGGTGATAGTAGACAGACTAACTAAGTCAGCACATTTCCTACCCATTAAGGAGACCTATAGCTCCGACATGTTGGCCCAATTGTACGTAGATAAGATTGTATCTCTACATGGCGTACCCGTGTCTATTATCTCTGACAGAGATACTAGATACACATCACATTTTTGGAAAAGTTTCCAACAATCTTTGGGCACGCGCTTAAATTTCAGTACGGCTTACCATCCTCAGACGGACGGACAGAGTGAGCGTACCATCCAAACTTTGGAAGACATGCTTCATGCATGTGTGATTGACTTAGGTGGTAGTTGGGATAAACACCTACCATTAATCGAGTTCTCGTATAACAATAGCTATCATACGAGCATCAAGGTCGCACCTTTCGAGGCCTTGTACGGTAGAAAGTGTAGAACGCCCGTTTGTTGGGCGGAAGTTGGAGATGTCCAATTGACAGGACCTGAAATAGTCTTTGAAACGACGGACAAGATTGTCCAGATTCGTGACCGCCTGAAAGCTGCCCGAGATAGGCAGAAAAGCTACACAGATTTAAAGCGTAAACCTTTTAAATTCGAGGTAGGTGACAAAGTGTTGCTTAAAGTATCACCCTGGAAGGGAGTGATGCGATTTGGTAAGAAAGGTAAGTTAAGCCCAAGGTACATAGGACCATTCGAGATCATCGAATTTGTCAGATCAGTTGCTTATAAGTTAAAATTACCTGAAGAGCTCGGTGGCATTCACAATGTATTCCACATCTGCAATCTGAAGAAGTTCCTAGCTGATGAATCACTAGTCATACCACATACAGATGTGCACATAGAAGAGAGCTTGAAGTTTGTTGAAAAACCTGTGTCGATCGAGGATCGACAGGTTAAGAAGCTTCGAAGGAAGCACGTACCGATCGTAAAAGTTAAATGGGATGCCCGTAGAGGTCCCGAGTACACGTGGGAGGTTGAGTCCACAATGAAAGAAAAGTACCCTCATTTATTTCAGTAAATCTCGAGGTCGAGATTTCTTTTAAGGGGGTGAGGATGTAACACCTCGAAAATTTGTGTCCAATAAAAACAACGACACGTGTCATGTAAGACAAAAGTGTAATAAACCTGGATCTAGTTAAAGATGTATTGCAGGATTTAAAAGTGTCAACATGTTAATTAATACCTCTGAACGACCTCGTTATGAATCCCAAAACCCTAATCTATATTATAAACATCTGATATATACTCAATTCCGGTAATTGCTAGTAATAATTGATTCAAAGTGCAAGAAATGGGATCCTATGAGAATGTGTTTGACAAACCTTCGGTTATGGCCCTTTCAAAAGAATCCAAGACAATCATACAACATGGTAAGGTGGTCATAACTGTTCAAGGCATGATAAAGAGGCCCCCTACTGAAAATAGAGGCCCAAATTCGTAATACTAAGTTGCCTGTTCGAAGCTTGAAAGATCACCAATTTTTACCTTCTGGTAAAGGCTTACGGACCGTAAAGGTCATGCCTTACGGTCCGTAAGGCATCCCCAGTAACAGAAATTCGACAGTTGTCTGTTATGAATGAGTAACCGACTTATATTGATATTTTTCACTTCCATGAGCGACCCCTACTGGTTTTTAGGCACTAGGGACACATGTTTAACATCAGGGAACATGTATAGCTTTGCTTGGCATGATCTAGTGAGATCAAGATCACTATATAAAGCCCCTTTGTTTGCAAACTTGATCATTCACTCATACCTTCACTTCTGATCATTTCTGGAGCTCAAGGCCTTTCCCCAAGCATCTCTAGTCGTGCATTGGACCTTGGTAAGCTTCCTTAACCTTCCTTAATCGTGTTTTACTTAGTTAATTAGCTAAAAGTCAAACCGTCGTAATTAAGGTTTGACTTATCGATTAATCAATAAAGGTCTGATGTTTAGTCAAATTGAAAGTAGTTATAAGTTGGTAATTATGTGGGCATTACACCCTTAAAAGGGCACCCTCTGATTCCCGCTCTAACTAGATCATTTGTCGGGTCAAAGTGTGTTATAAAAAGTCAACAGAAATATATTTTTCGAATTAACACATAATTAGCAATATAGAAGGCATGTAACCTGTTTTACCACTCACATAACTTAGTAATAAATGTAAGAACATGTCTAAACATGTTCGACCCGACAATTTTCAGTTTAGGACCGGTTCGGAGCCGAAAGTCGTAAAACTTTAACTTTTGCTTTGACTTCAGTTCTGACCCGATTTAGATGGGTTTAGAAATGCCTTAGAGCTCCGTTAGGACCAGCTAGTATGATAGTATAACCCTCTGTGTTTATACTACTTGACTCGTTGATTGTCCGATTCATTTACACGTTTCCATTAAATGCCTAATGTTGACCAATATGCCCTTTTGACCATAAAACGAAAATTTTGGAAATGTGAAAGGACAATAATCGTTATTACTGATTTATAAACATGTCCCTAAATTTTCACATCAGTTTGAGGTCTAGATTAGGAGTTATGCTTAATAGCGTAATTAGAACGCTTTTTATGAATTAAACGGCGTAATTAGCATAAAGACTATCTAAACCCAAATTTTGACACCCAACCTTTTACCCACTGATATAATATAATATTTCGGGATTTTTGAAGATTTTTAATTATTTTTAACCTGATCATAACCTAAGGTTATGGTCTTGATTCGGTAAATACCGATTATACCCTTTTTTTTTGTATAAAATGAGTTTTACAGAATATTTTGACACCAATTCAATTGCTACTGATTTTATATAATAATTGAAGTATTTTTAACTTTATAACCTGTTCAGAAAACTCAGATTTCCTGTATAACCCGGAAATCGCTTAAAATGGCTTTTTACGCCTATTAAACACCTAGTATGGGTTTAAAACCATTTTGTCACATAAGACTTATCACCAACTGATATAACCTATTAAATTAAGTTTTTTTACTGATTATTTCAGAACCGAATCTCAAAATTATAAATAATCTCTTTTATAATCTTTGAAATGACCAAAATACCCCTACGGGGCTTAAATTGAGATTAAACTCGTTTTGGGCATAATGGAAGGTATCCTACTGATATCACAACATATTTAAGGCATATTGACTTAGGAAACCTGTATAGGACTCTTTAGGTTACCCGTTATACGTTATTCGCGTTCGGTTCGGTTTATGTAACTAGTTTGCATAAATTAGCCGAAACGAGTCAAACCTTATCGTTTTTATCTCGAAATCCAGAATGTGTTTAGTTTACCCATATTATACAAGTATTCAAACTTGTCGGGTCTAAATCACACTCTATTCCGGTCTTCGCTTAATCATGTGTTCAAACCGTATCTTCCTTAAAACTAACCGGTCTAAGTTTAGGCTTAATTAAAGACCCATTAGGATTCTAATAGGTTATTATAAACCTTCGTTCCAGAATAGGAGACCCGGTAAAAGCTACGTGCACTTGCTTGTTGTGAACATTACTTGCAAAGGTAAATACTTTTAACTTATTTTCCCTATACGGGCTTGGGGTATGGTATATAAAATACCGCTTGGTCGGGCATTGAATCTTTAATCGAATAGAGGTTAATTCATTGAGATGTCCCGTTTGGAAATGTTTTGTTTGCTTAAAGCCTTTGGGGGGTTAATGACCATGTCCCGGATATCATTGGCATCATCTTACGAGATGGCCACGACCTGAGCACGGGGTGTAGGCGTACACCCGTCAGTGCATAATAAATAAATAATGTGGTGTGTCTATTGATCTTTAACCCGGTCTGCGGATCGGGCTACTGAACGCATAAGGAACATGTAATTCTTTTACAAGATTATATCCAAATAATTATCCCAAGTTATAAAAAGTTTGTGCCACGTGCATTCAAATCAATTTTTATTAAACCTTCTCAAAATGAGTCAGTTAATTATATTTACCTGTGTAAACTGACGTATTTTCTCAAAAAGGTTAAGTGCAGGTACTACTCGAAATAGGCTGGCTTTCTCCTAGCATCCACAATAAGTCTCGCAAGCTTGGATGACATAAAACTGTTGAACAATGTTTCCTTTTTATTTTGATCCACCTGTGGATTATTTTCAACTATTTGTGATACTTAATATTACAATATTATTCGGTTGAATTGAATCTATCTTTTGCTTCCGATGTGCATTTAAATATTGTGTTGTTTGACTATAATGATATCAACTACGTCACGATACTCCTCCACCGGGCCCACCGGTAAAACGTGGAAATATCGGGGTGTGACACATAACCACTCTTGTTCAATATGGTAAAATTAGAGTTCGAGCGAATGTAAGCGGTATGAGAGCTGTTCAGAGCGGTATGACACCAAATTCACAATCACAAATCAAAAAGCAGGTATTTAGTTAAACGATAGAGTAAAATGCCATTTTGTCCCTGAGGTTTGGCAAGTTTTGCGACTTTCGTCCAAAGTTTTGTTTTAAAGCATCTGGATCCAAAAGGTTTGAAATCTTGCCATTTTCATTCGGCCCGTTAACCCCATCCATTTTTCTCTGATAAGTCAGGGGTATTTCGTCTTTTTTGTTAACTTAAAGGGCAATTCGATCTTTACCGCTTTATGTACAAGCATTTAGCATAATGTACAAGCATTTAAAAGACTGAACTGCCCTTTAAGTTAACAAACAAGATGAAAATACCCCTTACTTAACAGAGAAACATGGATGGAGTTAACAAGCAGGATGAAAATGGCAAGATTTTGAACCTTTTGGATCCACACGCGGAAAAACGAACCTTTGAACGAAAGTCACAAAAGTGGCCAAACCTCAGGATGAAAATGGCATTTTACTCTAAACGATAGTACCCATAATTTAGCAAGATAGTTATTTGGTTGAATAATTGCTTGACAGATGACATCTATTTGTGTTGTTTTAGGGACAGAGGATTAAAAGCCTCAAGAATTTATCAGAGGTTAAGAACAGTGAAGAGATTGTGTATGGACCAGCGGTGCAGACATCGAAAAACACGGTTGATTTACGCGGTATGCGAGTCGAGGAAGCGTCTCTCAACCTTAACTTGGCTCTTTTTTAAGATACCATCTGACAAAGACTACTGTGAGTTTCAATATGATTTATTTTTATTCTGTTGTGTGCTGATGAGGTTCAACTCGTGGTGGTGTTGTCTTACAAGTTTGCTGGTTCATCTTTGTCTTATTAACTCTAGCATGTAACAGTTTTGACGCGTATATTTAAATGCTTTGTTTATCACTTTTGTATAAAAATTGTTTTTGAATCAAAATTTTAAATTGGTTGTTATTTATTATTTGTGTAGGTACATGATAGATTTCGACGTGTAGATTATTGGTTTGAATGAGACATCAAGGTATTGTTTTTGATAAAAAATGTGGGGCAAAATTCAGGGATTCTGTTCTTCACTTCAGGTACTATATTATGCTAAAATTTATAAATTAAGCGTTGATAATTATTTTTAAAAGTTCGCTATGCCACAATCTAACATAATCCACAAACCGTTTCTCCATTTTCTTTCATGTTAGAGAAGAAGTGGCAACTTAGGCCCGTTTGCTAATGATGGATTGATCTGGTTGTGTTTTATCTCTAACGGGTCACATAGGCAAAGTCCTTTTTATATTATTTACACATTTGCTTTTAATAAGCTATGAACATATGGTTGCTAAGAAATCCTATAAAATTATGTAAAACACAACAAATATTTTAGGAACCTATCTACAAGTTCTTGACTTCGTTAGCTGGAGGCTACATCCAAGAAGCTGTACGGAATCTGTTAGAGAAGAATAACATGGATAGTTTTTACAGGTGTATACAAGTCATTTTTTTAATGGAGATATAGACAACTGAAACTACATACACTAATGTATTACTTTATAATCAGGTCTCATTTCACTTTTTGAACCAACTATGGTATTGAAAAATAGTTAAAATATTATAACTTCATAGATACTATTCTATTTCATCTTTTTACATCATTGTGCAGCAAGCTCGCTTTGCATGTCTCATGTCTAGCAAGTATCTCGGACATAGCTGCCTACTACATGTGGTATTACATGTGTTCCAAATGCCCAAAAATGGTTAAAAATGGGTTCGAGCCGATATGGTTAATTTTTTAGAGTGGTTTTAAATGGGTTAGGTTGGAATGAACTACAATAACAATATCCTTTTATTTCTTTTTTTTCATTTTATAAATTTTATAAATGAATAGTATGTTACTCATATTAAAAAGCCTAGCTTTTTATGATTTAAGCTAACCTTAAGTAGTAAAATGGCTTCAATGTTTTTATGTGTATAACAACACTCTGTCATGGATTTTATGTGTCTTTTTTGTTAATAAAGTTATTTAAAAAAACGTAGGAAAGTGGACATCAACATCTCTTTTGATAGTGTAGGTTTTAGTTTATCAAAGACTATAAGTAGTGGTAATTCAAGCACCGTTCATCTTTGAGGCAAGAGCGTATTTCCGTTATATCATTCAATGTTCGAGATTTTTTGGCATAATTAGTTGCTTTGTTGCAGTATTCTAGCGCCTTATTAGACATAGTTTAATATTATGTTATATTAGAGGGATTAGAGTGTAATATTGTATATATTCAGCAATTATAATCACAATCACAATTCAATAACAATATATCTTTACCGAGTTTAACTTGGTATCAGAGCTAAGAGTCGCTCTTACTCGCCTCCTTGGCACCTCCATGTTTGCTTTATGTTCGTATTTCCGGTTATCATTTAATGTTCGAGATGATTAGTTGCTTTGTTGTAGTGTTCCGGCGCCTACTCGGCGCCTCCCTGTTTGCTTTAGAATATTAATTATATTACATATAGTTAAAGCTATATTAACATATTTGTTTTAGTTGTTGATATGGATATGTTGCTGAGTTTGAAAATTCACAGGGAGTTGGTTAGATGTGTGTAAAGCATAATTGCATAAACATTTTGGCATATTTAGAAGTACCGAAGGCCATCTTGGATGGCGTTTTAAGACTTTAAGTGATGTGCCTCGTGACAGTCAAGCTTAGTGTGAACTCATAGAGAGGAGCTCATCTTTTAAGAGGTAATGCGATTCATGCATATATACATTTCATTCACAAGTAGGGATGAGTGGTACTGAAAATACCCAGTACGGTACGGTTCGGCACCGGTATGGACCTGTATTTTAAGGTAAAAACTGGTAAATACGGATACTGAAGCGGTACGAAAATGCAAAATATCGTTACCGAATCAGTACCGAAAATCGATTTGGTTCGGGAAATTCATTACCGGTTCCGAACCAATACCCGATACCATTTGCTCATCCCTATTCACAATTAAAATATGGAAAAGAAGTTTATTTAGGAGCATCTTTGCTTCATCTTTTACTATAGTAATTTATAATAAAATAAATTTGCTGCATCTTTTCCATACTTTTGATTTGAAATATGGGAGTTTCTATTATGGGTTAGAATAGATCGACTTAACTCAATCAAGGAAGACATGGTTGGCGGGTCAAATGGGTATATTTAAAAAGTCTACCAAAATTAAAACAGCTTAAGTAGGTACAATCAACAAAAACGAACCATGTTCACAGTTTATAAAAGTTCTTTTTATATATTATACTCAATTGATCTTTGTGAAGTTTTTAGTTCTATTTTTGCATCTTATAAAAAGAAAAATTGTTGTTTAGGTGAGATTCAATATGCGCAAGGTAACTAAAGGAAATGTAACGATAAAGTCGTGTGGATCTTGGAGGGCAACCTTGATTTTGCAGTGTGTGCGAGAGATATTGCTGTGCAGTTTCTGCTATCATGTAAGATATTTTCACTAAAATACTTTTAAAAATTACTTGTGATTTGTGAAAAATAGCTTCTCCCACACGACCTCCTCTTCATCCTCCTAGATTTATCAATGGGACGACGTTATTCACCAGATGCAGCCGGTTTCTCATCATAAGCCCGAGCGATTAAGGCAACAAATGTGATCAATTTCAGCTTTCTTTTACTTTAAAAATGATTTTATCTTGAAATACGATGACTTATTCAACTTATTACATGATTATCTTGAAATACGGTAGACTTTCTCAACTTGAATCAAACTCATATGAATCAATTGTTAGATTCTGGTTTTAGTATCAAGGCTCATGTTGGTGTTTATTACTTAGGCTTTTCCCATCGTTTACTAGTACTTTGTCACATTTACATTAACTAGGTTAGACCTTTAATAATTTTAACTTGTATTGTCTAATAAGTCATTTTTGGGGTGTTAAATAAATATACAAACTAGAAGGGCCAAATGTGTAACATGCTAAAACTCAAAATAATAAAAAGAATGAAAATAAAACACACACACTGTGTGTGTGTCTGGGCGATCGAACAGGAGCAGGAGACAAGGTGAAACCCTTGTTTCACTAATTCCATCAAATTGAGTAGGAATTTCAAGAAAAATCGAATGCATGAGCCTCAATTTTTTTAAACATCTAACCTTGTTTATCGAAGTGGTAAGTCCAATTTAAGATTCTAGAATTTGTAAAGCTAACTATCTAATTTAAACCTGAACCCCAACTTGCCTTTTGCACCCACCCGATATTTGTGCATAATTATTCACAGTTTACAAGCCTTAACGCACAAACACCTCACTGTTCGTCCCAACCCCAACAACTTTCCTATCACGCTAATGTCCAGACTTGAGCTTACACCCCAAGAATCCAAACCTACTAATTAAATGAAGTAATAATAACCCGTACTTGAAAATGACCTCCAATCTCAAACCAACCCAAACGAATAGTAAGTTTTGGTTACTTCCTGAGCTTTGATTGTGCTCTTAAAATAACAGATACCATTTCAAAATACGAAGAGAACGAGAAACTGCTCATGAAATATGAACAACACCGTACTTCACTTATCTGATCAAGACTACTTTCACTAAAGCTAACATTATTAATAAAATACGCAGGAAAGAAAGAAAGAAAAGAACATGATAACTGGGCATGAAAAGGCTTGCGCAACCAAAATTGCTCATCTGGAAGAGTCTGAAGAAAAAGAAGCAGGTTACATACATACATATCTCCACTTGACTTCAACCAATTTGGGTTGGGTCTTGTTAAGGACATAGCTTAACTTAACAACATGAAACGGGTCAAAAGCTGGCTTAAAGTGTGTTTTTAAGCATAGAACTCAAATATACTCTAATTATTATTATTATTATTAACAAATTGATTCTTGTCAACCAATAAGTCGCGTCCTAAAAGCAGTCTTGTTTCCACTTGGTGAAGTTTAGGCAAAAAAAGAGAATGAATGCAGCATATCCTGTTAAATAGTTATCTACCACTTTAGATACTACTATCAACTGCTCTCTTAATCCAGTCACTGTTGATCACTTTGTTTATATTCAGATCACATTGGTGTTTAATGAAATTGAAATCTGAAAGAAAAGTTGTAGAAAACCAAAGCGGAAACGAGGCGTATTCGCACCCGTTAGGTCAGAACATATCGAATCTGCTTCTTCGGCCCCAATTTTTGTTTGTTTTACAAATACGGTGGACTTTATGTAGATTTTGATGTGATAATTTGTGTTTACCAACTCAATTTGGGGTACAATCAATCAAACAAGTAACTGGACTAGGTTGAATAATATATTATTAAAATCCAAATGGTCAGTCAACATAGGTCAACACCCCATACATCCAAATCTAAAACAAAACGACATCCTACAATATAGAAATCAGAAGTACGAACATCAAAACTCAAGATCAGATCAGAAACTTCCTTACCGTCAGCCCGACTGCACCTCCGCGACGCCATAGTTCTCCGTCAACTGTTTCACCATTTGTTCCAACTCTTCAAGGTTCAGGCTAAGCTCTTGGTTGTCAGCCTCATTCTCAAGCGGTATCTCCAGCAGCTCGTATGTCCCTCCCAGTGGCAGACCCAATATTTTTTTCCAATGGGGTCCATTTTTACGATGTTCAAAATTTTCATAAAAAACAGTCGTTCGGGTCGGGTCAGAGAGAGGTTTGAACTAGATTAAAAAAAACAGAAAAAACATGCCATACAAGGATTGGATCCATGACCTCTTGTTGTTAAAGAGGGAGGTTTACCACTACATCAGCTTTCCTTTTCTTTCTATGATGTCCACCTAATTGTATTTATGGGGTCCTTATAAAATTTAATATACCGGATCTACTAATTTTTTAAAAAACATTGGGGTCCGGGGACCCCGACCCGTTCAATGTGGGTCCACCCCTGGACCCTTCCCCTCATCTGTTCCCGAACCACCAACACCTCTAGTTTCTGCGGCCTAACCAGAACCACCTTCGAAGAAATGTTGTAATAACGCTTATACACCAACCACGTACCAAAAATCATCGAAAATTAACCTCACTCCTAATGGGTATGGTATTGGATTTTATTATAATATATATTATTAATTTATTATTGCTTACTAACCCAAAGCGAGGCCCATCGCGATGTAGTTTATGCTACAATGGGCTGAGAACTTGTAGATATAACCCCTAATTGGGCTTGGCCCATTGAGGTTAGGGGAGGCCCATGTCTCCTATATAAAAAGGTGTTCACCTCATTATTAGGGCAGACAATATAGAGCAGCCACACTTTTGTAGATGGAAATAGAGGATTCTTTCTCTATCGGCCATCTCTACAGCCACACTTTTTTACTCTACATTCCAACCTTTGTGTCTTACCATGAGTGCTAGAATATATGATGAATCTTGATCTGTGCTTTAACTTTGGAGTTTAGTTTAAGATAATGTATGTAATTAGTGATGTTTAGATTAAATGCCTACCAAGTGTTTGATGAAATGTATGTGTTAGTTTTTACCTCTAGTTTTATTCACCATTGCGCAGATAACTTGGTTATTATCTGTAGTTGATGATAACATGTTTGGTGATGGTTTTCCAATATGAAAATTCCATCAATTCATATGATGCTATTTTATTAATGTCACTATCAACTTGAGCCAACATGATTTAGCTAATTGCATAGTTATCGATAGCGAATAGCGACAAATAGCGACAAGGTACCTATATGCTACGTAGCGATAGCGATGAAATAGCGCTCGCTATTTCATGTATAGCGATAAGGTAGTAGAAAATTTTAAAAATAAAAAATATAGATATTTATAATTTATATATGTATATAATGTTAATTTTATACTTTTTATGCATAAATTCAGAAGTTTAAGGACCAAATGTGAACTAGTGAAGATAGAGGGGGTTAAATGTTTAAATACACAAACTAATTTTACACTTTTTTATGTAAAAGTTATAAGTTTTAGGGGCTAAATATAAACTGGTGAAAGATAGAGGGGTTAAATGTTAAAATACTAAAGTTATTTAACCCTAGAGTGTTAAACACGCCGCTATACTCTGCATCTTCTTCCTTCTTCCTGGTCGCATCTTCTTCCTTCTTCCTGGTCGCATCTCCTTCTCACATGTTTCCGGCCAAAAAGCAGCGCCGTCGCCGGAATTCATCGCCGGAGGTCGCTATTTTCACGCTTTTCAGCCGCGAGATCCAACTAGCGCAGGTACATCGATTCGCAACGCTATTCGCGATAGCGGTCGCTATGGCCGCTATCGATAACTATGGCTAATTGTATGTCTTCTTTTCAGTGTTGGTTAATCACCACCATTTCATATGATTCTATTTTATTAATGTCACTATTAGGGGTGCAAACGAGTCGAGCGGCTCGCGAGCTACTCGAGATCGGCTCGAGAAAAAGCTCGAAACGAGCCGAGCCTTATCGAGCCCGAGCCAACCTTGAGCCTAAAACAAAGCGCGTTTGTTTATCGAGCTCGAGCTTGAGCCTCGCATGTGAAGCTCGTTAGGCTCATCAAGCCTTAGTGTAAACGAGTCGAGCCGAGCTTATTTAAACTTGTTAACAAGCCGACCTCGAACCTAAAAATAAGCTTATTTAGTAAACGAGCCCGAGCTTCACTTATCTAGGAGTGGCCTCTTTAGGTACAAATTCACTAGATACAACATACTCTAATTGTTTTTGTACTGCCATTGTTTTTAATCGTGAATGACTGTCCTTAGCTAAATCTATGCTTTTAATCGTTAATGCTTATGCCCCTTTAGCATCACCCTTCTTATTTGGTTTTAGTAATAGTCTTTTTCGAGATTTCCAAGTTGTGTAGTAACTAGTAATAGTGCACTTTGTGAAGTCACATTAAAGAATCAATCGGTGCTCAAAACGCACGTATTGAACATTTTGATAATAACACTAAAGGTAGGAAGCGTCTGCTAAAATGTTCTAGAGACAAAAACGTAGACAGAAACATCATAACTCTTGACTTGAAAACCAGGTACGCTTTCACAATTCTTTATTCTCTGCTTCTGTTTAATATAATTACTTATTATGAGTAAAAAATGTGTATGCTTGAAGCCTTGAACATATCATCATGTTTAAATCTTGTGATTAAAAAAGGATGGCAGTAAAGATTTTATTACTGAAGACCAATATAAAACCATTGTTGTGAAAACACATTCAGTGTTTGGTAGACTTGTTGAAAAGAAAATGTATTTTCTTTTTGGGTTAAAATCACTAATCAGTTTAAAAGCTAAAACTTTCTTCTTGAGGCCGATGAATATTACTATTTAGTTACATGAGATAAATAGCTTGATTATATATGTTTTTCTTTTAACAAAGTAGACGCACTACTGAAAAGAAGATAAATCATAGATGTGACAATTTTAATTCATGTATTTGGGCATTAGGTTAATTTGGGTTAATTTTTATCTCAAACGGGTCAACCAAACCTAACCCACCCCTTGTGACCAGACCCGACAATCCCAACCCACATGTGTAAGTTTGGGTTGATTTGGGCTTTGAATATAAAATAATGGGTTGATTTGGGTTAACTTAATAATATTAGGGGGTCAAAATGGGTAATTTTCATAAACAACAAAAAAGAGAATGGGTCAGGATGGGCTTTGAATTAAAAAAGAATGGTTCAGGATGGGTTTTCAAAACTTGTCCATTGGCGACTCGTTGAGTTCATATTCAGTTTTGAGAAGCTCGCTGAGATGATTTGTGAAATGGCAAATGTTAAAATTTCTTTATAGAAAGGTGTCGAATGTGGATATATAATAAATAATTCATTTTTTTTGCAGCAGTCAATCCTTTGATATATTTACCAGAGGTTGCTAAATAGACCAAATGGAATGACCGACGAAGAAATTTATGACCAGTTTAATTCCTTTTTTTGCAGCAGTCAATCCTTTGATTCAAGTCATGAACATTAGGCAACATTCAGCGTTTGGCCATTTCTCTATCCGGGCTGCACCGGTGAAGATCTGAAGATGGTCCTCAGGATCTTCAGTCCCATCATACGTCCTGATGTGGGATGGCATCTTAATCTTTGATTGGAAATCATAATCGGCTATCTGCCTTGAAAAACGTGAAAGGTTACTTGGCTTGTATGGTTTAGCCAAGTCTTCTTCAGCCCTTGCATCCACATTATTGCCATTGCCGTTATTTCCCTGAGTGGCTAGCACTTGATTAATGAAGTGTTGCCACGGGAAGTTGGCCATCATCTGGGTCATTATGTTGGGCATGAGGTTGAAGCCTTGAAGGCTTCCTGGGCCAACTGAGCAGTTTATTCCGAGGGGAGCGCTCATAACAGCACTTCATGCTAAAGGGAGCACGGACAGAGCTTGCTCCCACGTGGTTGTTATAGATGCTGGATAGCTTGTTACTGGGGACTGTAGGAGCTGGTCAAGGGTTAGCTCATGTCCCAAAGGAGCACCACTAGTAATTGGTTGGGAAGAGAAGATAGGATGCACCGTAGGATTTGTCATAGTGGACAGATAAGGGTGAGGGTTTGAAGGATTACTGGGACCTCACCTCTTGTTGTAAAAGGAGGGGGAGGTGGTCCGGGAGACAGCGTTGGTTCAGGTTCATCATAGTCTAAACGAATCCTCACTCCTTTTTCTCTTTCTTTACTTACATATTGGTTGAGAAGGGACCTCAACTCAAGGAAATTGTTGGCAACCCCTTCGGGGGTGAGTTCAACATGTGTTGGGGTGTCAGAGACACCGATATTGGGAGATGGAACCCCGGATCTGGACGGGGTTGGTGTGTTGAAGGTGAGGAACTCGGGTGTGCTCCCTGGAGTTGAGAAAGAAGTTGGTATAGCCACGTGAGCTTGGCTACTACCCGGAGTAGAAGTGTTTGGAATCTGATTTACTTCTTCCGGGGATCCACTTTCAGACATGGTGATTTTAAGTGAAGAGAGCTACACTACTAGGTCTTTTTGAGAAGAAATAGCGGCGTAGCCCCACGGTGGGCGCCAACTTGTTGATGCAACAAATATAAGACCAACGGTAGTAGCTAGGCTGGTTAGGCAAAAGGGTTGAAGGGTTCAACTTTGCCTAACGCAGGTCGTGGGGTCCCCCCACGTTTGCAAGACGTGGAAGGAGGTTCACTAGTTTATTGTTGTTGTTTGTTGAAGATCCTTCTCTGAAATGTACTCAGATTCGGAAGTGGGAGCAAATGGAATGTGTGTGGTGTACGTGAAAAGGAGTGACTTGTATGTAAGCAAGTACTCAACATGAATGACCAGAGATTAGAGAATCAGAGCTGGCCATGAGATGTTTTCTGAAGTAAATGAAGTGTCAATTTATAGGAGAAGACATCTCCCGAAGTAGAATTCATTTGACTAGTGATCCTGTTTGCAGTGAGGAGCTTACCCATTTGGGGGTTAAAGCCTTTTGACCCCTGGATAATAGCGTGTGTTTTGCAGACCTACTTTGCTTTTGCGGCTGTGAGTTGGTGAAGCAATCCCTGGATGTGACTGGCCACTGTTTCCGTATTGCTCTTCCCCATCTCATAGCTTTTCAACCATTGAACCGTTTAACCCTTTGAGCATTTATGTATTTAGTCATTTTATTTAATCTTGGGCTACCCCCGTCATCAGTACCAAAAAGTGTTTGTAGATCAAGAAAGCCTTGTTTGGCGCTAACAAATAACTTGTTTCACTCTACACACGTTTTGACACTAATGTGATCTGTTTGGTGTTAATTAAACTTTTTCAGGCGTACTAAATGGATCAATGACAACATTAGTCGGATTCGTCTTAATGGTTTTATGATATGGGTCGTCAAGGGATTCAATGAAGATATATATGGCATGAGGGTAGGTTTAAACATTATTGAAGATGAACGTAAACACAGATTGGTGGCTGCAGTGAAATATTTTCTCACTTCATACAAAGGGTTGCGGGCGGAGTAAGAAACATTATGGTTTATTGTTGGGCTGGGGGAAAGAAAAAGTTAAAAACATTCAGAGTAGAGTCTGTATGCTAGAAAGGTATCGAAAAAATGGTCTCTTTATAGTTGATTTTTTTTTACTTTTTTTTTTTACTTTTTTTTTTATTTTTTTTAATTTATTTATATTTTTAGTCTGTCATGCCCAAACCCATCTTAACAAAAACCCATCTTTACCTAACCCATTTCTTAATAAAGCAATCCTAACCCATACCCATCCAAACTCATACCCATCCTACTTGTGACCCATACTTTATAATAACATATTTGAACATGATGTTTCTTGATCCGTTACCCGATCCGTGAAACAAATAAAGACAATATAGTTTAAGACTGATTAAAAAACAATCAAATTGACCCATTTGGCGGCTTTTTTTAAATATAATCGGGTTAACCGGGTAATGCGAATCTCCCTAAAGTTAGCTGATTACCAATCCAAATACCATATTTGTGTTTGCTTATTGCTTATTGACATTATTTGGGTTTGGGTTATTTGGATTTGGGTTCCTTGTAATCGGGTTCGGATTTGGGTTAAAAATCTCACCCCTAGTCACATATTTAGATATGGATCAGTAGGAGTTATAATTAGTAGGATAGTAACTAAAAATTTAAATGCTTATATCTATTACTTTGTACATTGTTGTTAACTTCTAATACTTCTCACCAATACCTGACTTCTTTCGTCTGGTTGTGTGAATTTGTATGTTTTCTTTGATTCTGACTTCTTGATTTTGTTCATTGTTTGTTTTGTAGATTGAAAAGTCGAACTTGGTTATCAAGGAGCTCGTTAAGGAAAATAATGAAGAAAAAGAAAGGTTAAATGGAGTTATTGCGGGCTTGTTGGCTGAAAAAGAAAAAAAGATAAGGTGGACAAAGATGTCATGCTCAATAGGATGTCACAAAATTGAAGCTATATTAACCGCTATCGTTCAAAGATAGGCTATAAACACTTGGTTTTGAACGTTTGATGTTTATCATATTAGGATAATTTTGGTAATTTGATGTTTTAGTTGTCATTTATATTAGAACGTTTTATAATTTTATATATTTTTGGGATTTTGGGATTTTATTCGATTATTTTATATAAATTTGTAATATTATAGAAATGCATTATGATGAAAAAAGCATGGAAAATGGAAAATTTGGAAATAGAGAAACCGCTATGGTAGAAAATCTTTAATGAAATGGTAGCAAATATGTCATTAAATGGTAGCAAATTTTCAATGAAAACGGTGGCTAAATGGTGACAACATCGGTGGCTAAATGGTACCAAAATGGCGGCAAAAAAACCGTCACAAAAATCTGGCAGCAAAGTATAAAAATGGTGGCTATTTGGTGACAATAGGGCAATTGACACGGGTGTTTTTGTGTAACAACTCATCAAAATTACTAATTCTTATTTTATTTGGCCCAATAGGAAACCCTAATTGAGACCCCCAGTAATATTGCATGGCCCCTAAAATTTTCAGAACAATCGGAATTAGGATCAGGGCCCCTAAAACTTAAGTGGGGGGTATTCCCTAATTGATATTATCCTTACAGTTTGTTGTAAAACGCGAATTTCTTCGAACGGTCGACTCACCTGAGCTACAAATACACGGGGCTACCCTATGCTAGAGGGTACCCGCCGCGCCACGCGACGACGCCGGTTTTTCAGTATAAATAATGGGGTTTGGCACTTGAGTTTTGGCGTTGGTTCGACGTAAAAACTTGTTTCCTACACTGAGATATCATCTGTTTACTCCAAAAACACACACAGCACGAAATTATGCCACGATAACAGGGTAATAACTCGATCACTGCTACGATTTAATGTCCGATCGATTGAGACCGGTCCGATGGATGTTTAAGTGCTGCTCGTATTTGGGCTATACCTTGTCATTCGTCGTGAGGGTTTTAATCTCGTGAGTTGTCGTAAAAGTTGTATTAAGTTACTGACCTAGTTTTCGTGTGCATTGTTATTTATCTAGGTTAACCAGGCTAAAATCAGTAGGCTAAACGCTGCCCGTCTAAACTTGCAATGTGAGTCATTCTCTTTTTACCAAATTGTTTCCAACACCCTATTTATTTTCAAAGTTATAATTACAGGGATTAAGTCTTTGTAATCTTCAATTACTGCCGGTATGTGGGGTTTTATATACATTACTTGATACCCGTCACCATTGGACAACGAGTTAGCCAATGGGTGATCTGACCATAGTCACAGATACTGTCGAGTGACAAATACCGATTTGGGGTAATTGGTTGATAGAAACAATGTAGTCACCCTTAATACTGTATATTATAACAATGTGTCATTTTGTGCAACTTGAATGACTCGCCAGTATTTCCCTGCTAATAAAACCTTTTTAAAACATGTTTCAGGTGATCTGCTGTGATCCAGGAAAACGTGTCGTGTAGCACTACAAGCTTGACGAAGTGGCTCAATAAAATCAAGAAACATGTTTTTGTAAAAACAGGAAGAAACATGTTTTTGTAAAAACAGGGATTTCCTAGTGAAATCACCTTTATTGTAAATTATGGGTGTTATTCCCAATTTGTGAAATAAATTGGGCATTTTCAAGTTTTGAAAGATCCTGTTAAAATTCCCCTGCCAACATAATAGTTACCACGGGTTTCTGTCCCGCGGCTCCTAGACCGGGTAAAACCGGGCCGGGGGCCATGACAGAAAAAGGTGGTATCAGAGCCACTGATTTAAGCCAATTAAGTATTTAGAAATACTTAATTTTTCTGATTGCCATTCTGTGATTCTGTGAAAATTCAATTTACAAAATTTTAACTTAGAATTTTGTGTGTTTCTTCATATATGCTAACAGCATGAATGAGTTGTCTGAAGCTCTTCAGAATATCACTATCCATTCTGCTGACATGGATGTTTCCGAGGGCTTTTCCGGTTATTGGGCCGACACTGATGAACCTATGGAATTCCAAGCCCAACCCCAGGAGAAACCCCAACTGAAAAAGAGAAGAAGATTCGTGGGCTGGAGGCATGTGCGTAGGAAGAAACCAGCGACACGAAAAGTTATAAAGACTGAGGATCCAAATGATAAAGGCAAAGGGAAGGAGATCGGGGAAAGTTCAGGGCAAGCCCAGGAAATGCCATCATGGGAAGAGCTGGATCGTAAATTGGCACTTAGTGACCTCATCGGACCTGCCGATGAAAACCTCTTCAATTACCCAGCGGAAGCACAGCTTCCAGTTAATCTAGAGCCTGATATCCCAGATCCTATCATCCACCCCAGACCTCTACTAGAAGAGCTGGAAGAATGGTGGACCACTGACTGGCAATTTCAGAATCTCTTGAATAACCCTAACACCTTTTTCCCTCAGTTTGACCCCGAGCCTGCACCAAACCCACCAATGAGCAAAGAGAACTTGGCTGAACTCCGCCATTTTGGCAAGGAGCTGGTGGACACAGGGAATCGAATCCGGGAGGTGGGAGAACAGATCTCCTGGAAGTACGACGAGAGGGAACCTCGTTTCTGAGATGCCAGCTGACTGGGATTGTGTGGTTGTGGGAGTATGTGTTTAATAATAATAATAATAATAAAAATATAATCATGTAAAATAACTTAAAATAAAACTTTTGTAAGATAACTGGTGTGTACGGACGCAAACTAATATATAAAAATATCAACGTCGCAAAGTCGACAATTTTGGCTAAATGTGTTGATGTGATTATGTGCGATTGTTTTATTATGCTTGGTTATTAATTAATTTGGTGCTAATAACAATATATATATTAATTACCAGATGGAACACGCTAGTAATGAACCAGTTAACGAGATTAACCAATCAGAGCAAAACAATGGAGATCAATTTCTGAATAGGCAAGATATAGAGAATATCGTTGCCCAAGGAATAGCCAATGCTATTCCAGCAATTCTTTCTGCTGCCCGAAATCCAGTTAAACCTCAACCAATTATTCCTAGTAAACGTACGCATGAAGACAACTTCAGTAATAGCGTAAATGGAGGCGGCAACATTAACAATAATGATGATGTGATGCAGGCCCCAATTATTAAGAGAATGAAAGCTGCAACGCCTGGTTGCACTTACAAAGAATTTCTTGCCTGTAAACCTATTGAATTTGCAGGCAATGAAGGGGTGATTGCTGCACTGCGTTGGTTAGAGAAAACCGATGTAGTAATTAAAATAAGTAAATGTGCCGAGGAGGATAAAGTCATGTATGCTTTTCACCTTTTCAAGGAAGAAGCATTAGAATGGTGGAACACATTACTACAAGCCAAAGGAAGCGATGTGGCTTATGCCATGAGTTGGGAAGAATTTAAGCGTCTTGTGGAAAGGAAATTCTGCCCTGAATATGAAAAAGAAAAAATGGAGAACAAATTCCTGAGCCACCGAATGGTGGATGTTGATTGTCGAGGGTATACTTCGAAGTTTTTCGAATATGCTTGAATTGTGCCTACTCTGGCTTCGCCAGAACCGGTACTTATTTCTCACTACATTTGGGGTTTAATTAGCGAGATCCGGGATATTGTCAAAGTTGCGAGACCCCGCACGATCGATGATGCAGTGGAATTAGCCAACACTTTGACTGACGGACTGGTGCGTACGCGAGAAGAAAACAGGAAGAAGGAATTGGCACAGAAAATTACCCAAGGATTTCGTGTGGGTAATAATAACAACTTCAAGAGAAAGGGAACTGGATCATCTTCCACTCCGGCGTTCTGCAAGAACTGTAAAAAGAAACATTTTGGAAAATGTAATGAACCCTGCAACTTCTGCAAAGCGATAGGACATCGTGAAGAAGATTGCAGAAAGAAAACAAAGATCTGCTACAACTGTGGAGAAGCTGGGCATTTCAGACCAGAATGCCCTAAATTGGTCAAATCAGCAGATAACAAGGCCAAACCTGCTGAAGGGACTAACAAGAAGAACGTAAGAGCCTTCCAATTGACCACACAGGAAGCTGAACTGATTCCTGACGTAATAGCTGGTACGTTCTTAGTTCAAAAAGTTTATGCGAAAGTATTATTTGACTCTGGTGCAAACCAAAGTTTTATAAATACTTCTTTCTGCCAAGCTCTTAAGCTACCCTTAACGAAACTTAGGCAGATTTATACGGTAGAGACAGCAGACGAGAACTCTGTTAACATAGATACGGTTTTGCAAAAAGAAATTATAGAACTTTCAGGTCATAAATTTTCTGCAAACCTATTACCCATGAATTTAGCTGGATTCGATGTTGTATTAGGAATGGATTGGTTGGTAGCCAACCATGCTCGAATCCTCTGTGATAAGAATTCCATAGAAATTCATGCACCCACAGGAGAAGTAATTATGATTACAGGGGATAAGCCGCGTAAACCAATGAAGTTCATTTCGGCAATGAAAGTAGCTAGTTATGAACGAAAGCAAGGAATAGTGTATATGATTTCTGTAATCATTAGCACTAAGGGTAAGGAACTTAAGGAAATTCCTGTAATATCAGAATACTCGGATGCATTCCCAGAAGAGTTACCAGGATTACCACCAGATAGGGAGGTAGAATTTAGAATTCATTTGATTCCTGGAACTACACCCATAGCAAAGGCACCTTACCGATTAGCACCCACTGAAATGTTAGAACTGAAAAAGCAATTAGATGAATTGCTCATTAAAGGATTCATACAACCTAGTTCATCCCCTTGGGGAGCACTAGTGTTGTTCGTAAAGAAAAAGGATGGTTCGATGCGAATGTGTATCGATTATAGGGAATTGAATAAGGTTACAATCAAGAATCGATACCCATTACCTAGGATTAATGATCTTTTCGATCAACTTCAGGGGGCTAGATATTTTTCTAAGATAGACTTACGCTCCGGATACCATCAGTTGAAAGTACAAGAAGAAGACATACCTAAAACTGCTTTTAGAACTAGGTATGGTCATTACGAGTTTACAGTTATGCCATTTGGACTAACAAATGCTCCTGCAACATTTATGGATATGATGAATAGGATCTGTAAACCGTACTTGGATAAATTTGTAATTGTCTTCATCGACGATATACTTATTTATTCCAAAAGTTAGGATGAGCATTGTCAGCACCTGCATGCACTCTTAAATTTGTTAAGAAAGGAGAAGCTTTACGCCAAATTCTCGAAGTGTGAATTTTGGCTACAGGAGGTGCAATTTTTAGGATACATAGTGAATCACGAAGGTATTCACGTAGATCCCTCCAAAATAGAAGCAATCACCAAATGGAAGGTCCCGCAATCAGCTACGGAAGTTAGAAGTTTTCTAGGATTAGCTGGGTACTATAGGCGCGTTATTAAGGATTTCTCTAAGATAACTGTGTTATTAACTAAGCTAACCTGTAAAACAGTTAAGTTTGAATGGGGACCTAAGCAAGAAGAGGCTTTTAGGATTTTAAAACAAAGGTTAACAAACACCCCAATTCTTGCCTTACCAGAAGAGACAGGAAATTTTGAAGTTTACTATGATGCTTCTAAGCTAGGATTAGGATGTGTGCTAATGCAACGCAAGAAGGTAATTGCGTACGCTTCAAGGCAATTGAAAAAGCATGAGGAAAACTATAAGACACATGACTTAGAATTAGGAGCCATAATTTTTGCCCCTAAGATTTGGAGACATTATCTGTATGGAAGTAAGTTTACCATTTATACAGATCATAAAAGCTTAAGGTACATATTTGGGCAAAAAGAATTGAACATGAGACAAAGAAGATGGATGGAAATTTTAAGTGACTACGACTGTGATATTCAATATCACGAAGGAAAGGCAAATGTAGTTGCAGATGCTTTAAGTTGTAAGTATCATGAGAAACAACGACGAGTTCGTGCTCTTAGATTAAGTTTACAATTAGACTTAATGGAACAACTGAAAAATATTCAAGTCACAACAATCAAGGATGATGCTGAAGGAATGAAAGGACGAATAAAGGAATTAGAGCAAGGAGCTGATGGAATTTGGAGATTCCACAAAAGAAGGATTTGGGTACCTAAGCAAGGAGAATTAAGAAATAAGATTTTAGAGGAAGCCCATAAATCTAGGTATACCATGCACCCGGGAAATAATAAGATGTACCAAGGTTTAAGAAATAATTTCTGGTGGATAGGAATGAAAAAGGACATAGCTAGATATGTTTCTAAGTGTCTTACTTGTTCACAAGTTAAGGCAGAACACCAGAAACTTCAGGATTACTCCAACAATTAGAAATGCCTGTATGTGTAACAACCCTCAAGAAAACCGACACCCTCGAATAACCCGACACCCCAATATACTTTAGAATATCCCAATATGTCTTTACATACACCTCGTATGTGAAAACCGAGCCCGAAATACGTTATAGTATTTCAAAAAAATTAAAAATCATAAATATTAAGCTGAGGCGGGCCGCGTAGAACCCACCTCAACTCTTACGCGGGCAGTATGAAGGTTGAAACCTGATTTTGTGATTTCTTAAGTTCAGGCGGGCCGCGTAAACTCTTTCTCCACTCTTCGCGGGTCGCGACAGCTATAAGATAAGGAGAAACTCGGTGCTGACACGTCTCGATGACTCAGCGACCAATTGCCGCCCTAGCTTCCTGGCGGGCCGCGTAAGCCCAGCCTATATGTTACACGGGCCGCGTAAAGATCCGTTTCAGGCCCAATATAAGAAGGCCTCAGGATTTCATTTCCACTCGCTCATTTCTTTCTTTCTAAACGAAATTCTGAGTAGTAAAAGTAATACGCGGGTATTATACCCCCTAAATAGCGAGGTTCTGCTCCGTTGTAAGTATTATAACCCCTGGAGACGTATTAGATACGCTGCCTGATGATTTAGGATTCCGTAACGGCTGTCGTGGTTCTGCCCGACGTAGTCGTTGGAATGCCGTCTCGGGGAGGGTATTACTAATGTTAAAATGGGTTATTATACTAACAAATATGCATTTGTATAAATTATAGATTTTCACTAGGAACCCTTACGGAAAATCTAAGATAGCAATGTGAGTAATCTCCTTTTTTGTGTCAACTGTTTTTATAAAACCTCAATTGTTTTATATTATATTACCAGTATGTGAGTCGTGTAATTCTTCAATTATCGCCGGTATTATGGGGTTTTGTATACATTACTTGATAACCTTCATAATTGGACGACGAGTAGCCAATGTGTGATATAACCATAGCCATAGATATGGTCGAGTGGCAAGTACTGAATGGGTAATTGTGTAGATATAAACATTGTAATCGCTCTCAATACTGTGGTAATTGATAAAATGTTTTTGATTAAATTGGGATTCACTCACCAGTATTTCCCACTGACAAATATTTTTAAAACATGTTTCAGGTAACACAATGTGAAAGCCAACTGGGAAAAAGCCAGCTCGAGAGCACTGACGGCTTGGAAAATAAGTGGCTATAAAAGTTATCTAAAACACGATGTTTTAAAATTCAATAAAATAGGGTTTGTCCCTATAAATGTACTGTAATAAGAAACTTGGGTTTGGCCCATGTGTTTATTAATATTAAATATGGTGGTTTTACTCTGATAAACATTTCCTAACTACGGTCCTGATGTAAATTCCGCTGCCAAATTAAACAAGCTGATACCACCACTACTGAGTTCGCGTCCGCCCGTTCCCAGGACAGATAAGGGATCGGGGGTTGCGACAGAAGGTGGTATCAGAGCCTAGCCACTGGTCTAAGCCAAAGAAGTGTTCTGCTGACACTTAAAGTTATATTTTATGTTAGGAAATAAACTATGGAAATACGTGCATAACTGTAATTATTGTTATGTGTTATTTAACTATTTGTTAGTTTACAGTATGAGTAAGCAAAGAATTTCGGACATCTATCATCAATTAAGTAGATCACCAAAAGATAAGGAAACCTCATTTCAAACAAATCCCTTAGACCCAAACTACGACCCCTGATGAGATAACAATAGGGACTATGTGTAACGTTACCCAATACATGAAGACATACCCATGCAAGACTTAGGAGCCTACCCAGGTTTGGACCCTCTAGATCCCTATTACCATGATATGTACCTTAGGGAAATTTTAGAAGATCCTTATCAATTCCAGGCACCTACATCAGGAATCCACACCTCAGATTACGAACCCAGTCCTAGAACCTGCAACCCCAATGAGTGCAGAAAACGTTCAAGAACTTAGGACATTTGGTGAGGAAATTCTAGAAAGTAGTGAGAGAATGAGATAGGTAGGAGAACGACTCGTATGGAAATACGATGAACGCAATATGAAATTCTGAATGAATCCATATCCATAAGAAATGGTAATAGTAATAATAATAAAATAAATGTGTGTACGGATGCCTATTATTATTCGGTATTGTAATTTTAATTTCAGTACTAATGTGTAATAGATGAATAGAGTAAAATCGCAATGATCAATGCTTTTGGCTAAATTGCGTATCATGTGATTTGTTATATTAAATATTATTCTATGATATTAATATTTGGTAGATGTTTAAAAAATTCAGATGGCCGACGAAGTAAATCAAGGAAATCTGAATAATGATAACCAGAGTAACATTAACTTGGTTAATGAGAATCCTAACCTCAATAACAATGGAAACCAAGTGGATAATAGTGCTATCCAACACATAGTAGCCCAAAGAATTATAGATGCAATGCCATTTATTCTTCAAACTGTTAAGGATGCTGATAACAAGAGTAAACATAGCAGTAAGCGACCAATTGAACCAGAACACAGCATGAACAATGGACCCGTACTTCAAGCGCCCATTCCCAAAAGAAGAAGAACCATGCCTTATGGTTGTTCTTACAAAGAATTCTGGTCCTGCAAACCAATGGAATTCTCGGGCAACGAAGAGGCCATTGCAACCCTACGCTGGATAGAAAAGACTGAGGCGGTCTTAAGAATAAGCAAGTGCGCAGAAGAAGATAAAATACTATTTGCTTCCAATCTGTTTAAGAACTCAGCCTTAGAATGGTGGAACACTATCCTCCAAACTAAGGGAATCGATAGAACTTACAATATGGAATGGGAGGAGTTTAAGGACAAAGTAGAAAGGAAATTTTGTCCACCCAATGAAAAGGAACAGATAGCAAACAAATTCCTAAACCTTAGGATGACTGGTGTAGATAGTAAGGGATACACTAAAATATTCTTCGAATATGCTAGAATAGTGCCAACTCTTGCTTCACCTGAACCAGTGTTAATCTCCCATTATATCTGGGGATTAATTGGAGAGATAAGACATGTAGTTAAGGCAACTAGACCTCAAACCATAGAAGAAGCTGTAGAACTAGCCAATACCTTGACTGATGAGTTAGTCCGTACCC
The DNA here is from genome assembly GCA_030545235.1 of Helianthus tuberosus. NCBI lineage: Eukaryota > Viridiplantae > Streptophyta > Magnoliopsida > Asterales > Asteraceae > Helianthus > Helianthus tuberosus. Next base: position 49,600,235 of record CM060449.1, on the reverse strand, counting down.
GAGAAGAGGATCAAAGGAGGAACCTAACCCAGAAGCTTATACAAGAATTTCGTTCTAGAAATTCTAATCGTGAGAAAAATATAGGTTCTACCTCTGCACCCTACTGTAGGTATTGCAAAAGAAAGCATTCGGGAAGATGCTCCATATACTATAACTTCTGCAAAATATCGGGACACCAGGAAGAAGAATGCAGGAAGAAAAACAGCAGGATATGCTATAACTACGGAGAACAAGGTCACATCAAACCAAACTATCCAAAATTTGCTCCAGCTACAAACAACAAGAACACTAAAAATGCTAGAGCATTTGTTCTAACGGCAGAAGAAGCGAAGATGATCCCGGATGTGATCACTGGTATGTTTTTAGTTAAATGATATTTTTGCTAAAGTATTATTTGACACTGGTGCAAACCAAAGTTTTATTAATACTTCATTTTGCAAATTTCTAAATCAGTCATTAACTAAACTACCACAAGTATGTCTAGTAGAGACAGCCAATGGAGAAACCATTAAGATTTCTGAAATCTTGCAGGGAGCAAGAATAGAAATTCTAAACCATAAGTTTATTACAAATCTTTACCCAATGAATCTGGTAGGATTTGATATTGTATTAGGAATAAAATTAGATAATAACCAATAAATGCCAGTATTTTATGTGATCAAATGTCAATTTAAGAAAATTCACCAAAAGGTCAAATAATCACAATTAAAGGAGATAAGTCCTCTAGATCCACGAAATTCATCTCTGTGATGAAAACTGCAAGTTATATAAGAAAAAGTTCTATAGTGTATTTGATTTTCATAATCACTAACACTAAAGGAAAAGAACTAAAAGACATTCTAGTAGTATCTCAGTTTCAGATGTATTTCCGGAAGAATTACTAGGACTACCGCCAGACAGAGAAGTTGAATTCAGAATTCACCTACTGCTAGGGACATCACCTATTGCCAAAGCACCTTATTGTTTGGTACCCGCTGAAATGCAGGAGCTGAAAAAAAAAACAATTAGATGAATTGTTAGAAAAAGGATTCATACAGCCAAGTTCATCGCCATGGGGAGCGCCGATACTGTTCGTTAAAAAGAAGGACAGATCAATGTGTATGTGTATTGATTACCGTGAATTAAACAAAGTCACGATTAAGAATCGGTACCCATTACCGAGAATCGATGATCTGTTTGATCAACTGCAAGGAGCTCGATTTTTCTCTAAAATCAATTTAAGGTCAGGATATCATCAATTAAAGGTACAGGAAGAGGACATTCCTAAAAACCGCTTTCAGAACAAGGTATGGTCATTATGAATTTAATGTCATGTCATTTGGTTTAACCAATGCCCCAGCTGCATTTATGGACATGATGAACCGAATATGTAAGCCATATTTGGATAAATTCATAATTATAATTATATATGATATTCTAATTTACTCTAAGAGTAAAGAGGATCATGCAAAACATTTGCACGCACTTTTAAGTTTATTAAGAAATAAAAAGCGTTATACTAAGTTGTCAAAATGCAAGAGCAAGTACAATTTCTTGGACATTTAGTAAACCATGAAGGAATTCATGTGGATACCTAAATTAGGAAACCTACGTCATCATATATTAGAAGAAGCCCATAAGTCTAAGTATACGATGCACCTAGGAAGTGATAAAATGTACCAGGATTTAAGGAAAAATTTCTGGTGGATAGGAATGAAAAAGGACATAGCAGCCTATGTTTCTAAATGTTTAACTTGTTCACAATTTAAAGCTGAACACCAGAAACCTTTAGGTTTGTTACAACAGTTAGAAATGCCATGGAAATTGATAACAATGAATTTTGTTACTAAATTACCTAAAACAAGGAAAGGTAACGATACAATCTGGGTGATTGTAGATAGGTTAACCAAGTCAGCTCATTTCCTACCAATAAAGGAAACATTCGGTATGGAAAAATTAGTTAAATTATATGTAAATGAAGTAGTCTCATTACATGGAATACCTTTACCAATTCGTTTGGATAGAGATAGTCGTTTTACCTCTCATTTTTGGTCAAGTTTCCAAAAGGCAATGTGAACTAAGTTAAATTTAAGCACAGCCTATCATCCTCAATGGACGGACAAAGGGAAAGGACAATTCAGACAATGGAGGACATGCTTAGAGCTTGTGTAATTGACTTTGGAGGTAATTGGGATGATCACTTACCTTTAATAAGAATTTTCTTATAATAGTTATCACACAAGTATCAATGCTGCACCATTTGAAGCACTTTATGGACAAAAGTGTCAAACACCAGTCTGTTGGGCAGAAATTGGGGAAAAGCAACTATCTGGACCTGAGATAGTGCAAGAAACAACTGACAAGATCATTCAAGTTAAGAATCTCAAGCACAGGAAATTAGTTCTAGTCAAAGTGAAGTGGAACTCCAAAAGAGGACCTGAGTACACATAGGAATTTGAATCTGAAATGCAACGAAAATATTCACACTTATTCCAATAGATCTCGAGGACGAGCTCTAAAACAAGGTGGGGAGAATGAACAACCCTCAAGAAAACCGACACCCTCGAATAACCCGACACCCCAATATACTTTAGAATATCCCTATATGTCTTTACATACACCTCGTATGTGAAAACCGAGCCCGAAATACGTTATAGTATTTAAAATAAATTAAAAATCATAAATATTAAGCTGAGGCGGGCCGTGTAGAACCCACCTCAACTCTTACACGGGCAGTATGAAGGTTGAAACCTGATTTCGTGATTTCTTAAGTTCAGGCGGGCCGCGTAAACTCTTTCTCCACTCTTCGCGGGCCGCGACAGCTATAAGATAAGGAGAAACCCGGTGCTGACACGTGTCGATGACTCAGCGACCAATTGCCGCCCTAGCTTCCCTGGCGGGCCGCGTAAGCCCAGCCTATATGTTACGCGGGCCGCGTAAAGACCAATTTCATGCCCTATATAAGAAGGCCTCGGGATTTCATTTCCACTCGCTCATTTCTTTCTTTCTAAACGAAATTCTGAGTAGTAGAAGTAATACGCGGGTATTATACCCCCTAAATAGCGAGGTTCTGCTCCGTTGTAAGTATTATAACCCCTGGATACGTATTAGATACGCTGCCCGATGATTCAGGATTCCGTAACGGCTGTCGTGGTTCTGCCCGACGTAGTCGTTGGAATGCCGTCTCGGGGATGGTATTACTAATGTTAAAATGGGTTATTATACTAACAAATATGCATTTGTATAAATTATAGATTTTCCCAGGAACCCTTACGGAAAATCTAAGATAGCAATGTGAGTAATCTCCTTTTTTGTGTCAACTGTTTTTATAAAACCTCAATTGTTATATATTATATTACCAGTATGTGAGTCGTGTAATTCTTCAATTATCGCCGGTATTATGGGGTTTTGTATACATTACTTGATAACCTTCACAATTGGACGACAAGTAGCCAATGTGTGATATGACCATAGCCATAGATACGGTCGAGTGGCAAGTACTGAATGGGTAATTGTGTAGATATAAACATTGTAATCGCTCTCAATATTGTGGTAATTGATAAAATGTTTTTGATTAAATTGGGATTCACTCACCAGTATTTCCCACTGACAAATATTTTTAAAACATGTTTCAGGTAACACAATGTGAAAGCCAACTGGGAAAAAGCCAGCTCGAGAGCACTGACGGCTTGGAAAATAAGTGGCTATAAAAGTTATCTAAAACACGATGTTTTAAAATTCAATAAAATAGGGTTTGTCCCTATAAATGTACTGTAATAAGAAACTTGGGTTTGGCCCATGTGTTTATTAATATTAAATATGGTGGTTTTACTCTGATAAACATTTCCTAACTACGGTCCTGATGTAAATTCCGCTGCCAAATTAAACAAGCTGATACCACCACTACTGAGTTCGCGTCCGCCCGTTCCCAGGACAGATAAGGGATCGGGGGTTGCGACAGTATGGAAATGGGAGCTCATAACAATGGACTTTGTTACTAAATTTCCCAAAACCAGAAAAGGTAACGAGGCAATTTGGGTAATTGTGGATCGATTAACCAAATCAGCTCCATTTCTACCCATGAAAGAAACTTTTAGTATGGAAAGATTAGCCAAGCTATACGTAAACGAGGTAGTATCCTTACTTGGAGTTCCACTCTCCATTGTATCGGATAGAGATAGTCGCTTCACTTCACATTTCTGGACAAGTTTCCAAGAAGCCATGGGGACACGATTAAATTTAAGTACAGCTTACCATCCCCAAACAGACAGACAAAGTGAAAGGACAATCCAAACCCTAGAAGACATGCTCAGGGCATGTGTAATAGATTTTGGTGGAAACTGGGATGACCACCTACCTTTAATTGAATTCTCCTATTACAATAGTTACCATTCAAGCATCGAGGCTGCCCCATTCGAAGCACTGTATGGGCGAAAGTGCAGAACTCCAGTTTGCTGGGCAGAAATAGGAGAAAATCAATTATCAGGTCCTGAAATCGTACAAGAAACCACCGACAAGATCACTCAAATCAAGGAAAGACTGAAAACAGCTCAAGATCGCCAGAAAAGTTATGCAGACAATAGACGCAAGCAGCTAGAATTTCAAGTTGGAGACAAGGTACTCTTAAAAGTTTCTCCTTGGAAAGGAGTAGTTCGGTTCGGTAAAAAGGGAAAGTTAAGTCCAAGGTATGTAGGACCATTCCCAATAATCCAGCGAATAGGACCAGTTGCTTATCGCCTACAACTACCGGAAGAATTAGCTGGGGTACATGACGTGTTTCATGTATCCAACCTCAAGAAATGTCTATCTGACGAATCCCTGGTAGTACCTCTTCAAAATGTAGAGGTAAATGAAAAGTTAAAATTTGTTGAGAAGCCACTGCAGATAGAAGACAGAAAGGTCAAATTTCTCAAGCACAAAAGACTAGTACTGGTCAAAGTCAAGTGGGATTCGAAGAGAGGACCCGAATACACTTGGGAACTGGAATCAGAGATAAAGCGAAAATATCCCTACTTGTTCCAGTAAATCTCGAGGACGAGATTTTTATAAGGTGGGGAGGATGTAACAACTCTCATCAAAAGTACTAATTCTTATTTTATTTTGCCCAATAGAAAACCCTAATTGAGACCCCCAGTAATATTGCATGGCCCCTAAAATTTTCAGAACAATCGGAATTAGGATCAGGGACCCTAAAACTCAAGGGGGGGTATTCCCTAATTGATATTATCCTTACAGTTTGTTGTAAAACGCGAATTTCTTCGAACGGTCGACTCACCTGAGCTACAAATACACGGGGCTACCCTATGCTTGAGGGGTACCTGTCGCGCCACGCAACATCGCCGGTTTTTCAGTATAAATAGTGGGGTTTGGCACTTGAGTTTTGGCGTTGGTTCGACGTAAAAACTCGTTTCCTACACTGAGATATCATCTGTTTACTCCAAAAACACACACAACATGAAATTATGCCGCGATAACAGGGTAATAACTCGATCACTGCTACGATTTAATGTCCGATCGATTGAGACTGGTCTGATGGATGTTTAAGTGTTGCCCGTATTTGGGCTATACTTTGTCATTCATCGTGAGGGTTTTAACCTCATGAGTTATCGTAAAAGTTGTATTAAGTTACTGACCTAGTTTTCGTGTGCATTGTTATTTATCTAGGTTAACCAGGCTAAAATCAGTAGGCTAAACGCTGCCCGTCTAAACTTGCAATGTGAGTCATTCTCTTTTTACCAAATTGTTTCCAACACCCTATTTATTTTCAAAGTTATAATTACAGGGATTAAGTCTTTGTAATCTTCAATTACTGCCGGTATGTGGGGTTTTGTATACATTACTTGATACCCGTCACCATTGGACAACGAGTTAGCCAATGGGTGATCTGACCATAGTCACAGATACTGTCGAGTGACAAATACCGATTTGGGGTAATTGGTTGATAGAAACAATGTAATCACCCTTAATACTGTATATTATAACAATGTGTCGTTTTGTTCAACTTGAATGACTCGCCAGTATTTCCCTGCTGATAAAACCCTTTTATAACATGTTTCAGGTGATCTGCTATGATCCAGGAAAAAGTGCCGTGTAGCACTACAAGCTTGAGGAAGTGGCTCAATAAAATCAAGAAACATGTTTTTGTAAAAGCAGGGATTTCTCGGTGAAATCACCTTTATTGTAAATTATGGGTGTTATTCCCAATTTGTGAAATAAATAATTGGGCATTTTCAAGTTTTGAAGGATCCTGTTAAAATTCCGCTGCCAACATAATAGTTACCACGGGTTTCTGTCCCGCGGCTCCTGGACCGGGTAAAACCGAGCCGGGGGCCGTGACATTTTGCCACCGCATTTTCGGTTACAAAATGGTGGCAATATGGCTATTGCTACCGTTTTGTTTCCGAATATGCGGTGTCAAAAGCCATATTTTCTAGTAGTGTCTCTTTTGCAGATCTGGATACCGGAGGAAGAACAAGGTGTGACTCTCGGTCTCTCTTACAAAAAGCGGTCCAATCATCTCAGCGGCGATTCTGTGTTTCTTCATTGGCGCCCACCGTGGGGCCGACAACGAACCAGATCTTGTTATTTTTCTCTACTTGAACTTCTAGATCTGCGTTTTGTCACAAGATTCACACAATATTTTCGGTTGTAAAACCCTTCGGATCAACGTTTGTGTGAACGGGATACACCGACGGCAATGGGGTGTAACTTTGTTGCCGTACAAAATGTTCAAGAAGATAAAATTTTGAGATTTAGGTTTGCTGGGGCTCTATACCTCCATTAACAAAGCTAGCCATAGTTTATACGCCAATTCAGGTAGGGGTGTTCATCGGTTCGGTTTATGGTTTATTTGGTTTATTCGGTTCGGTTTATTCGGTTTTCAAAATTTTTTACCCCAAACCAAAAACCAAACCAAACCAAATAAGGAATATGCAAACCACACCAAATTCAATTCGGTTTGGTTCCGGTTAGAAACCAAATCTAACCAAATTGTACCTAAATACTTTTTTTTCCTAATTTATGTTTGTGTTCCAACTTCCGAACATCGCAACTAATTTACACCTAACAACATATGAATACAAGAAAGTTTCATTGCGAAATAAAACAAACACATCCATAAAGTAGTCGTAGATACACCCACAAAGTTAAAGCTTCAAAACATAGATCATAGAAACTATAAATAGTTAACAAGTCTAATGTCACTAAATATAAATAATCTTCAAACATGTAGTAACCCAAGCTCTGAAGAAGTTCTATTATTTTAGAAATGAGTGGGTTTGAGTTGGGCTTTTAGATTTACATTTGGTATTTTGGGTTGCATAAAAAGACTATTTTGGACAAATAAATTGTATATAACTTATAAAATATTATTATTTTTATTTAATAATTAATTAACTTAAATGGTTTATTCGGTTATCCAAATAAACTGAATAAACCAAATAAAATAAAATGTGGATCCATAAACCGAACCAAAAACCGTATTCACAATTCGGTTTAGGTTAGAAACCAAACCAAAAACCGAATTCGTTATTCGGATCGGTCTATTTGGTTACGGTTACGGTTCAGTTTACGGTTTTTATTTGGTTACAGTTTTTTCTGAACACCCCTAAATTCAGGTAAATCATTTTCCTCCTTTTCTTTGATATGCATATGACAAAGTTTTGTAAAACAATTTTAATGGCCAACAAAGGTTTGTCAAAAGGAAAACAGATTACAATTTGTTGACTATTAAGAGCTCACAGGAGGGTGATTGAGAAACTTTGCATTTTGTTTTGAGAAAGCGAAGTTCTCTTAGCCTTTTTCATTTTTTAAATTGCTACACAACATAACAAAAGTGTAGTCGCTGTCATGCGTCCTTTCTCATAAAAGTGTACAACTGTGAGCAACAAATAAGGCTGCAAAGCATATCCTTGCTTTCTTTTAAAAATAAAGGTCTTTATCCTTTCGTTGTGATTAAAAAGATAGACCATTTTCAAAATCGTAAGAGATCATGTTCGTCGGATATACTTCGCCGCCGCGGGTAACCTCACTGCGTGAGTACACCGCGTGCCGGACATGCTTTACCGCGCGAGTACACCGTGTGCCGGACATGCTACGCCATGCAGGTACATTGCTGCCGGACATACTTCGCCGCCGCAGGTAACCTCACCATGCGAGTACACTTTATGGAGAATGGTGTTATCAATTAATGCGCCGTTATTTAGTGACTTTATTGTTTTGTATAGGATGGCGTTTTTAGTTATTTTAGTTGGGCGTTTTAGCGTCTTTTGTGGTTTTTGCAAGCAAGAGGCGGCTTGCTTGGAAAACAAGGCTCAAGGGGCTATATATAGATTACTACACCTCACTTGGAAAGTGTACATTTGTGAGCCACCACCCCGGGGGAGCTCACCCGGGGTGGATGATTATCTTTTGTATTTTCTTATCACATTCAGTGAAAACATCTATGTTCCAATCCTTAATGTTTCCATCTTTCTTGTTCATTTTCGTTTGTTCTTGGCTCGAATCACCCATCTCACTATTTTTCATCGAACCGAGACTGAAACCGGATCGTTACGGGACTATCATTTTTAGAACCGTCAACTTCATGCATGTTGTAATCTTCAATTTGTCAAGCTTCAGTCTTAATTTTAGACCCAACAATCTCCCCCTTGGGCTAATGTTATCAAACTCTTGTATCATATTTAGAATCGTCAACTTCATGCATGTTGTAATCTTTAATTTGGCAAGCTTCAGTCTCAATTTTAGACCCAACAATCTCCCCCTAGACTGATGCTTTCCAAATTTTCTTCACTGAAGATCTTCTTTTGACACTTTCCTATTTGAGTACTTCATCTGGATAAGCTCCCCCTTTTTGCATGCATTATCTTTGACAATCAGGAACAACCTTTTTCAACTCTCTTTAGCTTGAGTAATTCAGAAGACATAGGTGGAGGATTCCTAGATCAGTATCTTCTGCAATCTTGAGGAAACATGTGCTTTGGTCTGGTATCTTTCTCAATTGATGATCGAATCATTGCAGCAAATAGTCGAAGTAACCTGTTCACGATCACAATCACAACTCCAAATTTTCTTTTAGACTAATTTAAAGTACAGACAATATCATTCTCCATTTTGACCCCACACAAACAACAATGTTCTGAGGCACGCAAAAGTGACCAAACCTTCGTTTTAGTCCAACAATAGTGGTGGACCAAGGGCATCGCTGTCCGCTGTGACGCCGCCTCTGTTCACGACCATCGCCACCAGCCCACCACTTCTTTTCAGTCCAACGCCGCCAGCTCCATCATGTTTTAGTCCGATTTCTTGATCGAAAGTCTCGTTTTTTTGGGAGTTTAATCATTCGATTTTAAAGAATGGCTGCAAGCAGCAGTGGAATCCACTATGAAAATAATCCAGACCTGTCAGATGTTTTCAAAAGCATGGCGGCAGCGAAACTACCAATTACGGTTCTAAACATTGCCAAAAAAATATTCAGTTCCTGAAAGGTTAACGTATATACTTTCCGGTGGTAAGAGTTCCAGATCTTCAGTCAATTCAGTCAGTTATTGGGAGTTCAATTACTTCATTCAAAACCAGTGCTGTCGTATGATCTTCACGGCAGTTGATGGACATATTATGAACTTCGATTTCAAAATGCCTTTCCGGGATGACTGGTCACGTTGTAAACTCATTTAGCTCTTCGAAAAGGATATTGAGAAAATTGAAGTCAAGGGCAAACTAAACATAATAAACAATCTGAAACAAGAAACAGAACGATGCCAATGTCTTATACTTTGGCTAGACTGCGACAGGGAAGGGGAAAGCATCGCCAGCGATGTTAGCGAAGTTTGCTTGAAAGTTAATACGGATCTCCATGTATACAGAGCTTTATTCTCCTTATTATCTGACCGGGAAATCAAAATGGCAGCCAAAAATCTTAAAAAGTTTAATACGTCTTTATCTGATGCCGCATCCATGCGACGAGAAATGGATCTTCGTGCTGGTGCATCCTTTACAAGATTCCAAACATTGGAGGTGGGAAATAAATTTATCTTTCCTTCTGTGGACAAGGACGACCACATTCTCATCTATGGTTCATGCTTGTTTCCGGCATTGGGTTTTGTGGTTGAAAGGTCTAGGGAGACACATGAAAGTTGGATGGTTGGGTGTAAGTATAATGCTGGCAATCACATGATTGGTTTTGAAGTGCCGCCAACTATGCTTAAATTTGATGCTACTTATGAAGATGCGTTCCCAGTTTATACAAGCTGTCTCCAGTACTGCAAGGGCGGTCACACTTGAAAGAACCGAAATGAATGAAAGAGCTCCAGACCCCGCCCCTGAACACAATTGAGCTACAAACACGAGCATCATGTGTTTTGGGTCTGAGTTGTGACAAAACCATGGAGATTGCTGAACAACTATATATGGGAGGGTATATTAGTTGCCCTCGTACAGATACAAATTCCTTCCCATCAGAGTTTGACCTAACTACGATTCCACATGGGCTCAGAGAACATCCCAGTTGAGCAACTATGTAAAAAGACTACTCTCGAACCCTTTAGAACTGATTCAAAGAAATGGCGGTGATCGGAATGACAATGCACACCTTCCAATATACCTAATGAAGGTTCCATAATGGAGTGGCGTCTGTAAAGCATTGTATGACCTAATTCCCAAACACACTCTAGCATCTATATCAAAACATGCTGTTGTAGTTGAATCCAGTATAAGATTTGATATTGAGGGTGTGGAGTTTAAAGCATTTGTTGAATACACAACTGAGGCAAGTAATATGAATATCTACAAGCCCGAATCAGTCTCTCTAACTCCAATTAAGATGCCAGATGAGTTCGTTCCAATTGTAGAAATACTAGAAAGACCCGCAATGACATCTTTCCTCCGCGAATCTGACCTGTTAAAGAAAATGTACAACAATGACATTGGGACAGATTCAACACGGCACATTCATATCAAGAAGCTGATTGATATAGGCTATGTTACTAAAGACGACAATTCACAGTTCCAGCCAACTAACTGAACTTGGCGATACATTGGTAAAGACATGTACTAATTTCACGATATCCATTCTCGAGAGTAATAGTTAAGGTAGGGATTATGATTAATGGGGGGGGGTGTCTGTTATATTTGTGGAAGATGACACTGCTGTCAGGATTTCAGTTACACGGACAGTCCATTTTTGTAGACTAAATTGCAGGAATGGTCCGTCTACTTTCTTTCTTTTTACATAGTTACACCGAATATAAATTACTAATTAAAACAAAACACTACCATAATTTTGTAAAAAAAAAAAACTAAAACGATGAGATGACTATAATTTTACACGGGGGCAAAATCGTAATTTGAAAGGAAAAAAATGATAGTAAAACTGTAAATTTGAACTAAGGCCAAAGGCATAATTTGGCTGAGAGCGGAAAAAATAAAACCAATGGCAAAACTGTAAATTTAAACGAGGCAAAATCGTAATTTGCTTGGACTAACAGGGAAGTGCCAGACAACTAAAAAAACCTAAAACGATGACATGACTATAATTCTACACTGGGGAAATATCGTCATTTGACAGGGAAAACAAACAAAAACGATAGCAATACTGTAAATTTGAACTATGGGTTGAGAGGGAAAAAAACAAAACCAATGGCAAACTTGGATATTAGTTTTGAGAGGATGAAAGAAACTGCCGAGTAGTGGTTTGCGTTTGATTCATTCCTTCCGACAGAATGTCACTAACAATAATCTGTAGTTCTTGGACTTGACTCATCACTGTTTTTGAATCAATCATTTTATAGTCCAAAAACCTAGCCACAACATACTTTTTAGTACCCTCATCCTCAGTCCTGTATTTCCGTTCCAATGACTCCCATAATTCTTTGGCAGTTGGAACCTTGAGATACACATTATACAAGGCATTTGAGAGGCTATTCAACACATAGTTGCAGCATTGGTACTCAGAATGTTTCCAAGCATCAACAACACTCACAAATTGGACATCAGATGTCCCTTCTGCGAGAACAGGGGGGACTCCATCAAAAACCTCGCAAGGTTTAAAGTAGTCAGATAGAAAAACATCTTTTGTTGCCATATCTTGAAATTCAAACCAGTAAACTTCTCTGGTTTTTCAGCATGGTTAGCAACTGCTTGAGCCTCTTGGGTACCAACCAATGGCAGAAACAATAGTTGATGTGGTTGACGTGGTTGCTGAAACAGTAGCCATTTCTGAAATAAGAATAAAATTACAATCAGTTTATGGCAGAAACAAATTGGTTTACAGAAAACCAATGCAAACTACAAAAGTTTGCTAATAAACAAAAGAAACTGTTTATAATTTTTTTTAAAACCAAACAGTGAATGGGTTTTAAAATCTGTTTTAAGCTTGTAAGAGCACGTAGCACCGTTCACATAATAAAATAAAATACACTTTTATTAATTTTCATTGCGAATTACAACTGGTAAAATGAAAAACTATAGAACAAAATTACAAACAGAACGAAACAAATAAACCTTAAACTGATAACAACGAAACAAAATAAACAAAAGATGAAAGACGAGATAGCGGCTGAGTCACGTTGAAGAGCTTCCCTTAAAACAGATTTCGGGCCACCCAGGTGGACTCGTCTGTTTCCCAGGGTACAACAGCCTGAGCAGATTGTACTGCCGGGATTAGCCTAGCACCTGAAACAAGAGTGCGTAGAGATCCAAAATTAGAGAATTCGTTTGAAGCTGTATGTGTTGTAGGAACCATACGATTTTTCAGTGTTCTATCTCTAAAACAAAGCACAACGCTTTGTATATAGACTGGCAAGAATATGAAATGATAAGTCACCACTGAATACAAAATTCAATAAAAATAAATATTAGAATTCAATATCACAATGAATTCTAGACTTTATAAATGCGAGCGTGCGGAGTGCAAAGTGCGCCATCAAAGCGCCACATTGCGCCCATCGCCCTCGTCCCGGGCAAGGGCGCGTGTCAGGTGCTTCGCACCCTTCTGACTACCACTGGGTGTGAGTTGTCATACAAGAATACATTCGTGTGAAGAATTCTAATTATAAATCCACAAAAGATTTATCTCTCCACCTATGTGGGACAAGCTCAATTTCCAACACACAAACTTAATGCTCAAGATCTCTCATTCATCTTGGCTTAATTATTAAATAATCATTATATTAACTCATAATATAATATTATTTATACAATTTCCAACAACATTCCAGTTAGTCAATGGAATAAAACTGAAGAAGGTCGGAGTAAAAAATCATGGATAGGTAAACTTGAACAGTTTCGGGGTGTTGATGGGTAGTCGTCGTCTGGTAACAAGACAAAATTCGAAAGGTATCTCTTAGAAGACCTTGAATCAATGAGCCAAGAGTTTGATATCTTGCTTTGGTGGAAGGTAAATTCCACTAGATATCCTACCCGACACGAATGGCGAGAGGTAATAATTGTTATTTATATGAATTGTTATATTTTGAAAATATAAGTTTAACTAATTGTTTTTTTCAAGATATGTTGGCTATTCCGGTTTCAACCGTAGCTTCAGAGTCTACTTTTAGTACAGGCGGACGGGTGGTAGAGTCCTACAGAAGTTTGTTATCACCCACCATTGTTGAGGCGCTAATTTATACCCAAGACTGGATTCAAGATGGGAGAAAAAAATATATGATGAGGAGAAGGATGAGAAATTCGACGAGTTTGCAAAAGGTAAGCATTATTATTTTCTTAAACAAATTTGTATAGTTCTTTTTATTTTTTTATATTTTGAGCCTTGGTTTTGTTTAGATACATTTGAGAAGATGAAGATCGAATGAAGATTCATGGAATATTAAATGTTAAAGATCGAAGAGATAGCAAAGAAATATTTTATTTGAACATTTTATTTGATAAACTGATCTATTTTAATTGGCTTTTTTGATTTGTGGATTGATTTATGCTAGTGTTTGAATCATGATTATTTAATACTAAATTGGTTTGACTTCATATATTTTTATGTTCATGTTTTAAACCCACGAACTATCACTATTGTAGATCATGTTCCAAAAAAGATTAGTAATGTAATGGTTCTAAACCCAATTTGCATAGTAATCTTGACTAACAAAAACTAATTGTCAATGACTCGAGTTACCAGAGGAGGACCCTGAGTTTGCCGCGGCAGCAGGTGATGACGATGACGATACTGATGTTGACGATCACGCCGAGCCTGTGGTCGCTCAGGTCGATCGAGAGCTCTCTTCGCCGCTACTGGTGCAGCAGCCGCAGGGGGTGTCTCAATACCCTCAGTACGTCCTGTATGACCAGTTGCCTCCGGCTTTCGTACTTCCGTTATAGCAGATGGAGCATCGGTTACAGGCGTGGATTGACGCTCACCACGCCCGTACTAAGGCCCTTTTGTTGCGGGCCATACCTGGCGATATTCAAGTGCCTCGAGATCGTGGTGGAAGCCCCCTACCGATGCCGACACGATCGGGTCAGGAGCGCACCACTTAGGACCCGGGGCCGTCGGGCACCACTCAGGATCCTTAGGGTCCTGATCTGACGCTTTAGTGTAGTATGTTATGTTTTTTGTATTTTGACTTTTTATGTATTTTGTATTATGTCATGGATAAACAAACGAATTATATAGTTAAATTTGCAGCTTTCAATTTATTTATATTTGTGATGTTTATTTACGATGTTTAAATCCGATGGTTTGGTGATGTGTAATGTATAAAACAGTTATGACGCGTCACAATATACGTTACGATACGATATGACACGATAAAAATATAATACAAAATACATATACGATACGATACTGAGCGAAAGATTATCATACAAAATACAAATACGGATAATAAGTTACGGAATGAATAAAAATATAATACAAAATAAAAATACGATACGATACAGAGCGATAAGTTATCATACAAATAAGGTACGTCACGTAACGATATAAATATAAAACAAATTACAAAACGGGTAACTTTGTATATATTCCCATTACACGGGGTAACTTTGTATAATAGTAACCAAGTTTTAAAAGTGTTCTAATTAGTTCACTCCAACTCCCCACAAAACCCTCACTATGGTGATGTTTGTTTTTTGGCCAGAAGCACTTCTGGCCACTTATGGCTGAGCCGCGCAGACGCGCGCAGACGCGCGCAGACGTTTGGATGTTGCAGCTTGTTTGTTTTCTCGCAGACCTTTCATTAAAAAAGGTCTGCGAGACCTCTTCACCACGCAGACATGTTCCATCCTCTTCCAACCTCTTCTCCTCTTCTCCCTCCAGCCGACACCACCTCATCTGCCACCACCACCTCCGACACCACCTCCTCCGCCGCCACCACCTCCTCTGCCACCACCACCTCCACCACCCATCTCTCTCTCTCTCTCTCTTCAGCAGAATCAACCTCCAACACCCATCATCTCTCTCTCTCTTCAACACAAATAAACTCCCAACATGTCAAAACCCACCACAGAATCAAGAGAGAGAGAGGGAGCGGCAGGAGAGAGAGGGAAAGAAGAGAGAGATCTGTGATGGGGGTGGGGGAACCCCCAAATCGAACGACGACAGATGGTGGGTTTTGATGTTCTTCATCTTCAAACAAACCCCCAAATCGAACGACGGCAGATGGTTGTGACGAGGTGGGTGGTTGCGACGGGGGTGGGTGGTTGCGACGGGGGTGGGTGGTTGTGGTGGTGGTGGTGGTGGTGAGGTGGTGGTGGTGGTGAGGCAGATGGTTGTGGCGGTGGTGATGCACAGAGAGAACAAGAGCTTTGTGTGTGTCAAGTGTGTGTTTGTGTGTGTTATAAAGATCTTTTTGTAGAATAAAAAAAACAAACCCTCTCCTCCTTGCAGACTGCAACCTTTGGTCCACCTCTTCTCCTGCAAATGCCTGATATGGTCCGCAGACTGCAGACCTTTTACCTCTTAAAAACAAACACCACCTAACCCTCACCACTCGCTCATTCAAATGCTCATCATCTCCACCAACAAGCCACCAACTCAAACTCGCAGACTCACTCCAACTCCAGACCTTAAACATACTCGAATGGCCATCGGTCTGCAACCAGCTCTCCGCCTTCACTTCCACCACCATGGGCACTTCTGTTGCCCGAGACGGACAGGTTGTCATCGGACGGAGCCCTCAGGAGAGTCAGAGGCTCCTGGATCAGACCTCTGCTGCGTTTGCGCTTCATTTGCCGCCCGATTTCTCTGGCATTGAAGATGTTTCGGACGTCGTTGAGTCGGCGGTGTCCGGTCAGTTTCTTTCGATACGAGAGATTTGTGCGGTTAAGCGGACGTTGCGGTCTGCTAGGGCTTTGTTTGAAGAGTTGGAGAAGATTGGAGAGCAATCGGAGAGGTATACTTATATACTGTGTACCTTTAGGGTTTGATTCTGTTTTGTGTTAATTTACATTAGCCCTAAGAATTTTTTTTAAATGAAGTTGGGGGGGGGGGGGGGGGGGGTCTTCAGTGAAACCCGAAAACCGACCAGAATAAACTAACCTGAACCCGATTATGGTGTTACCTGAGAGCTATTCAGAGTAGTAGTGATACAACTCCGACACCAAATTCACAATCACAAATCAAAAAGCAGGTATTTAGTTAAATGATAGAGTAAAATGCTCTTTTGTCCCTGAGGTTTGGCCAGTTTTGCGACTTTTGTCCAAAGGGTTGTTTTTCCGCATCTCGATCCAAAAGGTTTGAAATCTTGCCATTTTCATTTGGCTGTTAACCCCATCCATTTTTCTCTGATAAGTCAGGGGTATTTCGTCTTTTTTGTTAACTTAAAGGGCAATTCGATCTTTTCCACTTTATGTACAAGCATTTAGCATAATGTACAAGTATTTAAAAGACTGAATTGCCCTTTAAGTTAACAAACAAGATGAAAATACCCCTTACTTAACAGAGAAACATGGATGGAGTTAACGAGCCGGATGAAAATGGCAAGATTTCGAACCTTTTGGATCCACACACGGAAAAACGAACCTTTGGACGAAAGTCACAAAAGTGGCCAAACCTCAGGATGAAAATGGCATTTTACTCTAAACGATAGTACCCATAATTTAGCAAGATAGTTATTTGGTTGAATAATTGCTTGACAGATGACATCTATCTGTGTTATTTTAGGGACAGAGGATTAAAAGCCTCAAGAATTTATCAGAGGTTAAGAACAGTGAAGAGATTGTGTATGGACCAGCGGTGCAGACATCGAAAAACTCGGTTGATTTACGCGGTATGCGAGTCGAGGAAGCGTCTCACAACCTTAACTTGGCTCTTTTTTAAGATACCATCTGACAAAGACTACTCTGAGTTTCAATATGATTTATTTTTATTCTGTTGTGTGCTGATGAGGTTCAACTCGTGGTGGTGTTGTCTTACAAGTTTGCTGGTTCATCTTTGTCTATTATTAACTCTAGCATGTAACAGTTTTGACGCGTATATTTAAATGCTTTGTTTATCACTTTTGTATAAAAATTGTTTTCGAATCAAAATTTTAAATTGGTCGTTATTTATTATTTGTGTAGGTACATGATAGATTTCGACGTGTAGATTATTGGTTTGAATCAGACATCAAGGTATTGTTTTTGATCCAAAATGTGGGGCAAAATTCAGGGATTCTGTTCTTCACTTCAGGTACTATATTATGCTAAAATTTTATAAATTAAGCGTTGATAATTATTTTTAAAAGTTCGCTATGCCACAATCTAACATAATCCACAAACCGTTTCTCCATTTTCTTTCATGTTAGAGAAGAAGTGGCAACTTAGGCCCGTTTGCTAATGATGGATTGATTTGGTTGTGTTTTATCTCTAACGGGTCACATAGACAAAGTCCTTTTTATATTATTTACACATTTGCTTTTAATAAGCTATGAACATATGAGACTGAGTGACATATTTAAATGGTTGCTAAGAAATCCTATAAAATTATGTAAAACACAACAAATATTTTAGGAACCTAGCTACAAGTTCTTGACTTCGTTAGCTGGAGGCTACATCCAAGAAGCTGTACGAAATCTGTTAGAGAAGAATAACATGGATAGTTTTTACAGGTGTATACAAGTCATTTTTTTAATGGAGATATAGACAACTGAAACTACATACACTAATGTATTACTTTAGAGTTAATTACACAAATGGGTCCTGTGGTTTATAGCTAATTTCGTCTTTGGGTACTAACTTTTTTTTAACATGTTTAGGTCTTATGGTTTCAGTTTTGTAACACCTTTGGGTACTAACACCAAAATTAGTTAATTAATGACCAAAATGCCCTTGCATTTTTTTAAGTTTATCAATGTAACACATTTGGGTACTAACACCTAATTTTATTTAAGTTTAAATCAATTTTATAAAATCTATTTTTTTTTTTATCTTTTTATTATATTTCTTTATTAACATAAAGTCTATTTATTTTTTTATTTTCATATTTTTATTAAATTTATTATTTAACATAAAATCTATCCAAAATTTATTATTATCAAAGATATTTATGAAAGATATTTATTATTATCAATTATATCTATCCAAAATTTATTATTATCAAAGATATTTATTATCAATTATTTTGGATAGTAATAAATAATAAATATCTTTGATAATAATAAATTTAGGATAGATATAATAAATATCTTTCATGAAAAAAAAATTAAGCCTTTATGTAATTAAGCCTTTACAATTAAGCCTTTAAAAATTAAGCCTTAATGTAACAACACGCAGTGGCGGATCTAGGATTCCGACCAAGCGGGAACGTTTTATAAATAAGCGGTAACGAAATCGAAAAAACGTCAAATTTTTCCAAAATTTACACTAAAAATGTCAAAAATTTTCTGACCAAGCGGTAGCGGAGGCTACCCCTTGATACACTATACATCCGCCCCTGACAACACGTTACAAAAAAACGAGTTAAAAAAAAAAGGTTTAATTTTTTTCATGAAAGATATTTATTATTATCAATTATATCTATCCAAAATTTATTATTATCAAAGATATTTATTATCAATTATTTTGGATAGTAATAAATAATAAATATATTTGATAATAATAAATTTTGGATAAATATAATTGATAATAATAAATATCTTTCATATAATTAAACCTTTTTTAACTCGTTTTTTTGTTCATTTACATTTTACTATTTTAGAACTTATACAGTTTTTATATTTATTATTATCTATCCAAAATTGAAAACGAGTAAGGTTTAGATTATTTAAAACGAGTAAGATATTTAATTTACATAAAACTATATAGCTTGTAGATTTTACTAGTGTAACTAGTAGATTTTATGTTAAATAATAAATTTAATAAAAATATGAAAATAAAAAAATAAATAGACTTTATGTTAATAAAGAAATATAAAAAAAAGATGAAAATAAAAAAATAAATAGATTTTATAAAATTGATTTAAACTTAAATAAAATTAGGTGTTAGTACCCAAATGTGTTACATTGATAAACTTAAAAAAATGCAAGGGCATTTTGGTCATTAATTAACTAATTTTGGTATTAGTACCCAAAGGTGTTACAAAACTGAAACCATAAGACCTAAACATGTTAAAAAAAAGTTAGTACTCAAAGGCGAAATTAGCTATAAACCACAGGACCCATTTGTGTAATTAACTCATTACTTTATAATCAGGTCTCATTTCACTTTTTGAACCAACTATGGTATTGAATAATAGTTAAAATATTATCACTTCATAGATACTATTCAATTTCATCTTTTTACATCATTGTGCAGCAAGCTCGCTTTGCATGTCTTATGTCTAGCAAGTATCTCGGACATAGCTGCCTACTACATGTTGTATTACATGTGTTCCAAATGCCCAAAAATGGTTAAAAATGGGTTCGAGCCGATATGGTTAATTTTTTAGAGTGGTTTTAAATGGGTTAGGTTGGAATGAACTACAATAACAATATCCTTTTATCTCTTTTTTTTTTCATTTTATAAATTTTATAAATGAATAGTATGTTACTCATATTAAAAAGCCTAGCTTTTTATGATTTAAGCTAACCTTAAGTAGTAAAATGGCTTCAATGTTTTTATGTGTATAACAACACTCTGTCATGGATTTTATGTGTCTTTTTTGTTAATAAAGTTATTTAAAAAAAATGTAGGAAAGTGGACATCAACATCTCTTTTGATAGTGTAGGTTTTAGTTTATCAAAGACTATAAGTAGTGGTAATTCAAGCACCGTTCATCTTTGACGCAAGAGCGTATTTCCGGTATATCATTCAATGTTCGAGATTTTTGCCATAATTAGTTGCTTTGTTGCAGTATTCTAGCGCCTCCTTGGCACCTCCATGTTTGCTTTATGTTCGTATTTCCGGTTATCATTTAATGTTCAAGATTTTCGGTATGATTAGTTGCTTTGTTGTAGTGTTCCAGCGCCCACTCGGCGCCTCCCTGTTTGCTTTAGAATATTAATTATATTACATATAGATAAAGCTATATTAACATATTTGTTTTAGTTGTTGATATGGATATGTTGCTGAGTTTGAAAATTCACAGGGAGTTGGTTAGATGTGTGTAAAGCATAATTGCATAAACATTTTGGCATATTTAGAAGTACCGAAGGCCATCTTGGATGGCGTTTTAAGACTTTAAGTGATGTGCCTCGTGACAGTCAAGCTTAGTGTGAACTCATAGAGAGGAGCTCATCTTTTAAGAGGTAATGCGATTCATGCATATATACATTTCATTCACAAGTAGGGATGAGTGGTACTGAAAATACCCAGTACGGTACGGTTCGGCACCGGTATGGACCTGTATTTTAAGGTAAAAACTGGTAAATACGGATACTGAAGCGGTACGAAAATGCAAAATATCGTTACCGAATCAGTACCGAAAATCGATTTGGTTCGGGAAATTCATTACCGGTTCCGAACCAATACCCGATACCATTTGCTCATCCCTATTCACAATTAAAATATGGAAAAGAAGTTTATTTAGGAGCATCTTTGCTTCATCTTTTACTATAGTAATTTATAATAAAATAAATTTGCTGCATCTTTTCCATACTTTTGATTTGAAATATGGGAGTTTCTATTATGGGTTAGAATAGATCGACTTAACTCAATCAAGGAAGACATGGTTGGCGGGGTCAAATGGGTATATTTAAAAAGTCTACCAAAATTAAAACAGCTTAAGTAGGTACAATCAACAAAAACGAACCATGTTCACAGTTTATAAAAGTTCTTTTTATATATTATACTCAATTGATCTTTGTGAAGTTTTTAGTTCTATTTTTGCATCTTATAAAAAGAAAAATTGTTGTTTAGGTGAGATTCAATATGCGCAAGGTAACTAAAGGAAATGTAACGATAAAGTCGTGTGGATCTTGGAGGGCAACCTTGATTTTGCAGTGTGTGCGAGAGATATTGCTGTGCAGTTTCTGCTATCATGTAAGATATTTTCACTAAAATACTTTTAAAAATTACTTGTGATTTGTGAAAAATAGCTTCTCCCACACGACCTCCTCTTCATCCTCCTAGATTTATCAATGGGACGACGTTATTCACCAGATGCAGCCGGTTTCTCATCATAAGCCCGAGCGATTAAGGCAACAAATGTGATCAATTTCAGCTTTCTTTTACTTTAAAAATGATTTTATCTTGAAATACGATGACTTATTCAACTTATTACATGATTATCTTGAAATACGGTAGACTTTCTCAACTTGAATCAAACTCATATGAATCAATTGTTAGATTCTGGTTTTAGTATCAAGGCTCATGTTGGTGTTTATTACTTAGGCTTTTCCCATCGTTTACTAGTACTTTGTCACATTTACATTAACTAGGTTAGACCTTTAATAATTTTAACTTGTATTGTCTAATAAGTCATTTTTGGGGTGTTAAATAAATATACAAACTAGAAGGGCCAAATGTGTAACATGCTAAAACTCAAAATAATAAAAAGAATGAAAATAAAACACACACACTGTGTGTGTGTCTGGGCGATCGAACAGGAGCAGGAGACAAGGTGAAACCCTTGTTTCACTAATTCCATCAAATTGAGTAGGAATTTCAAGAAAAATCGAATGCATGAGCCTCAATTTTTTTAAACATCTAACCTTGTTTATCGAAGTGGTAAGTCCAATTTAAGATTCTAGAATTTGTAAAGCTAACTATCTAATTTAAACCTGAACCCCAACTTGCCTTTTGCACCCACCCGATATTTGTGCATAATTATTCACAGTTTACAAGCCTTAACGCACAAACACCTCACTGTTCGTCCCAACCCCAACAACTTTCCTATCACGCTAATGTCCAGACTTGAGCTTACACCCCAAGAATCCAAACCTACTAATTAAATGAAGTAATAATAACCCGTACTTGAAAATGACCTCCAATCTCAAACCAACCCAAACGAATAGTAAGTTTTGGTTACTTCCTGAGCTTTGATTGTGCTCTTAAAATAACAGATACCATTTCAAAATACGAAGAGAACGAGAAACTGCTCATGAAATATGAACAACACCGTACTTCACTTATCTGATCAAGACTACTTTCACTAAAGCTAACATTATTAATAAAATACGCAGGAAAGAAAGAAAGAAAAGAACATGATAACTGGGCATGAAAAGGCTTGCGCAACCAAAATTGCTCATCTGGAAGAGTCTGAAGAAAAAGAAGCAGGTTACATACATACATATCTCCACTTGACTTCAACCAATTTGGGTTGGGTCTTGTTAAGGACATAGCTTAACTTAACAACATGAAACGGGTCAAAAGCTGGCTTAAAGTGTGTTTTTAAGCATAGAACTCAAATATACTCTAATTATTATTATTATTATTAACAAATTGATTCTTGTCAACCAATAAGTCGCGTCCTAAAAGCAGTCTTGTTTCCACTTGGTGAAGTTTAGGCAAAAAAAGAGAATGAATGCAGCATATCCTGTTAAATAGTTATCTACCACTTTAGATACTACTATCAACTGCTCTCTTAATCCAGTCACTGTTGATCACTTTGTTTATATTCAGATCACATTGGTGTTTAATGAAATTGAAATCTGAAAGAAAAGTTGTAGAAAACCAAAGCGGAAACGAGGCGTATTCGCACCCGTTAGGTCAGAACATATCGAATCTGCTTCTTCGGCCCCAATTTTTGTTTGTTTTACAAATACGGTGGACTTTATGTAGATTTTGATGTGATAATTTGTGTTTACCAACTCAATTTGGGGTACAATCAATCAAACAAGTAACTGGACTAGGTTGAATAATATATTATTAAAATCCAAATGGTCAGTCAACATAGGTCAACACCCCATACATCCAAATCTAAAACAAAACGACATCCTACAATATAGAAATCAGAAGTACGAACATCAAAACTCAAGATCAGATCAGAAACTTCCTTACCGTCAGCCCGACTGCACCTCCGCGACGCCATAGTTCTCCGTCAACTGTTTCACCATTTGTTCCAACTCTTCAAGGTTCAGGCTAAGCTCTTGGTTGTCAGCCTCATTCTCAAGCGGTATCTCCAGCAGCTCGTATGTCCCTCCCAGTGGCAGACCCAATATTTTTTTCCAATGGGGTCCATTTTTACGATGTTCAAAATTTTCATAAAAAACAGTCGTTCGGGTCGGGTCAGAGAGAGGTTTGAACTAGATTAAAAAAAACAGAAAAAACATGCCATACAAGGATTGGATCCATGACCTCTTGTTGTTAAAGAGGGAGGTTTACCACTACATCAGCTTTCCTTTTCTTTCTATGATGTCCACCTAATTGTATTTATGGGGTCCTTATAAAATTTAATATACCGGATCTACTAATTTTTTAAAAAACATTGGGGTCCGGGGACCCCGACCCGTTCAATGTGGGTCCACCCCTGGACCCTTCCCCTCATCTGTTCCCGAACCACCAACACCTCTAGTTTCTGCGGCCTAACCAGAACCACCTTCGAAGAAACGTTGTAATAACGCTTATACACCAACCACGTACCAAAAATCATCGAAAATTAACCTCACTCCTAATGGGTATGGTATTGGATTTTATTATAATATATATTATTAATTTATTATTGCTTACTAACCCAAAGCGAGGCCCATCGCGATGTAGTTTATGCTACAATGGGCTGAGAACTTGTAGATATAACCCCTAATTGGGCTTGGCCCATTGAGGTTAGGGGAGGCCCATGTCTCCTATATAAAAAGGTGTTCACCTCATTATTAGGGCAGACAATATAGAGCAGCCACACTTTTGTAGATGGAAATAGAGGATTCTTTCTCTATCGGCCATCTCTACAGCCACACTTTTTTACTCTACATTCCAACCTTTGTGTCTTACCATGAGTGCTAGAATATATGATGAATCTTGATCTGTGCTTTAACTTTGGAGTTTAGTTTAAGATAATGTATGTAGTTAGTGATGTTTAGATTAAATGCCTACCAAGTGTTTGATGAAATGTATGTGTTAGTTTTTACCTCTAGTTTTATTCACCATTGCGCAGATAACTTGGTTATTATCTGTAGTTGATGATAACATGTTTGGTGATGGTTTTCCAATATGAAAATTCCATCAATTCATATGATGCTATTTTATTAATGTCACTATCAACTTGAGCCAACATGATTTAGCTAATTGCATAGTTATCGATAGCGAATAGCGACAAATAGCGACAAGGTACCTATATGCTACGTAGCGATAGCGATGAAATAGCGCTCGCTATTTCATGTATAGCGATAAGGTAGTAGAAAATTTTAAAAATAAAAAATATAGATATTTATAATTTATATATGTATATAATGTTAATTTTATACTTTTTATGCATAAATTCAGAAGTTTAAGGACCAAATGTGAACTAGTGAAGATAGAGGGGGTTAAATGTTTAAATACACAAACTAATTTTACACTTTTTTATGTAAAAGTTATAAGTTTTAGGGGCTAAATATAAACTGGTGAAAGATAGAGGGGTTAAATGTTAAAATACTAAAGTTATTTAACCCTAGAGTGTTAAACACGCCGCTATACTCTGCATCTTCTTCCTTCTTCCTGGTCGCATCTTCTTCCTTCTTCCTGGTCGCATCTCCTTCTCACATGTTTCCGGCCAAAAAGCAGCGCCGTCGCCGGAATTCATCGCCGGAGGTCGCTATTTTCACGCTTTTCAGCCGCGAGATCCAACTAGCGCAGGTACATCGATTCGCAACGCTATTCGCGATAGCGGTCGCTATGGCCGCTATCGATAACTATGGCTAATTGTATGTCTTCTTTTCAGTGTTGGTTAATCACCACCATTTCATATGATTCTATTTTATTAATGTCACTATTAGGGGTGCAAACGAGTCGAGCGGCTCGCGAGCTACTCGAGATCGGCTCGAGAAAAAGCTCGAAACGAGCCGAGCCTTATCGAGCCCGAGCCAACCTTGAGCCTAAAACAAAGCGCGTTTGTTTATCGAGCTCGAGCTTGAGCCTCGCATGTGAAGCTCGTTAGGCTCATCAAGCCTTAGTGTAAACGAGTCGAGCCGAGCTTATTTAAACTTGTTAACAAGCCGACCTCGAACCTAAAAATAAGCTTATTTAGTAAACGAGCCCGAGCTTCACTTATCTAGGAGTGGCCTCTTTAGGTACAAATTCACTAGATACAACATACTCTAATTGTTTTTGTACTGCCATTGTTTTTAATCGTGAATGACTGTCCTTAGCTAAATCTATGCTTTTAATCGTTAATGCTTATGCCCCTTTAGCATCACCCTTCTTATTTGGTTTTAGTAATAGTCTTTTTCGAGATTTCCAAGTTGTGTAGTAACTAGTAATAGTGCACTTTGTGAAGTCACATTAAAGAATCAATCGGTGCTCAAAACGCACGTATTGAACATTTTGATAATAACACTAAAGGTAGGAAGCGTCTGCTAAAATGTTCTAGAGACAAAAACGTAGACAGAAACATCATAACTCTTGACTTGAAAACCAGGTACGCTTTCACAATTCTTTATTCTCTGCTTCTGTTTAATATAATTACTTATTATGAGTAAAAAATGTGTATGCTTGAAGCCTTGAACATATCATCATGTTTAAATCTTGTGATTAAAAAAGGATGGCAGTAAAGATTTTATTACTGAAGACCAATATAAAACCATTGTTGTGAAAACACATTCAGTGTTTGGTAGACTTGTTGAAAAGAAAATGTATTTTCTTTTTGGGTTAAAATCACTAATCAGTTTAAAAGCTAAAACTTTCTTCTTGAGGCCGATGAATATTACTATTTAGTTACATGAGATAAATAGCTTGATTATATATGTTTTTCTTTTAACAAAGTAGACGCACTACTGAAAAGAAGATAAATCATAGATGTGACAATTTTAATTCATGTATTTGGGCATTAGGTTAATTTGGGTTAATTTTTATCTCAAACGGGTCAACCAAACCTAACCCACCCCTTGTGACCAGACCCGACAATCCCAACCCACATGTGTAAGTTTGGGTTGATTTGGGCTTTGAATATAAAATAATGGGTTGATTTGGGTTAACTTAATAATATTAGGGGGTCAAAATGGGTAATTTTCATAAACAACAAAAAAGAGAATGGGTCAGGATGGGCTTTGAATTAAAAAAGAATGGTTCAGGATGGGTTTTCAAAACTTGTCCATTGGCGACTCGTTGAGTTCATATTCAGTTTTGAGAAGCTCGCTGAGATGATTTGTGAAATGGCAAATGTTAAAATTTCTTTATAGAAAGGTGTCGAATGTGGATATATAATAAATAATTCATTTTTTTGCAGCAGTCAATCCTTTGATATATTTACCAGAGGTTGCTAAATAGACCAAATGGAATGACCGACGAAGAAATTTATGACCAGTTTAATTCCTTTTTTTGCAGCAGTCAATCCTTTGATTCAAGTCATGAACATTAGGCAACATTCAGCGTTTGGCCATTTCTCTATCCGGGCTGCACCGGTGAAGATCTGAAGATGGTCCTCAGGATCTTCAGTCCCATCATACGTCCTGATGTGGGATGGCATCTTAATCTTTGATTGGAAATCATAATCGGCTATCTGCCTTGAAAAACGTGAAAGGTTACTTGGCTTGTATGGTTTAGCCAAGTCTTCTTCAGCCCTTGCATCCACATTATTGCCATTGCCGTTATTTCCCTGAGTGGCTAGCACTTGATTAATGAAGTGTTGCCACGGGAAGTTGGCCATCATCTGGGTCATCATGTTGGGCATGAGGTTGAAGCCTTGAAGGCTTCCTGGGCCAACTGAGCAGTTTATTCCGAGGGGAGCGCTCATAACAGCACTTCATGCTAAAGGGAGCACGGACAAAGCTTGCTCCCACGTGGTTGTTATAGATGCTGGATAGCTTGTTACTGGGGACTGTAGGAGCTGGTCAAGGGTTAGCTCATGTCCCAAAGGAGCACCACTAGTAATTGGTTGGGAAGAGAAGATAGGATGCACCGTAGGATTTGTCATAGTGGACAGATAAGGGTGAGGGTTTGAAGGATTACTGGGACCTCACCTCTTGTTGTAAAAGGAGGGGGAGGTGGTCCGGGAGACAGCGTTGGTTCAGGTTCATCATAGTCTAAACGAATCCTCACTCCTTTTTCTCTTTCTTTACTTACATATTGGTTGAGAAGGGACCTCAACTCAAGGAAATTGTTGGCAACCCCTTCGGGGGTGAGTTCAACATGTGTTGGGGTGTCAGAGACACCGATATTGGGAGATGGAACCCCGGATCTGGACGGGGTTGGTGTGTTGAAGGTGAGGAACTCGGGTGTGCTCCCTGGAGTTGAGAAAGAAGTTGGTATAGCCACGTGAGCTTGGCTACTACCCGGAGTAGAAGTGTTTGGAATCTGATTTACTTCTTCCGGGGATCCACTTTCAGACATGGTGATTTTAAGTGAAGAGAGCTACACTACTAGGTCTTTTTGAGAAGAAATAGCGGCGTAGCCCCACGGTGGGCGCCAACTTGTTGATGCAACAAATATAAGACCAACGGTAGTAGCTAGGCTGGTTAGGCAAAAGGGTTGAAGGGTTCAACTTTGCCTAACGCAGGTCGTGGGGTCCCCCCACGTTTGCAAGACGTGGAAGGAGGTTCACTAGTTTATTGTTGTTGTTTGTTGAAGATCCTTCTCTGAAATGTACTCAGATTCGGAAGTGGGAGCAAATGGAATGTGTGTGGTGTACGTGAAAAGGAGTGACTTGTATGTAAGCAAGTACTCAACATGAATGACCAGAGATTAGAGAATCAGAGCTGGCCATGAGATGTTTTCTGAAGTAAATGAAGTGTCAATTTATAGGAGAAGACATCTCCCGAAGTAGAATTCATTTGACTAGTGATCCTGTTTGCAGTGAGGAGCTTACCCATTTGGGGGTTAAAGCCTTTTGACCCCTGGATAATAGCGTGTGTTTTGCAGACCTACTTTGCTTTTGCGGCTGTGAGTTGGTGAAGCAATCCCTGGATGTGACTGGCCACTGTTTCCGTATTGCTCTTCCCCATCTCATAGCTTTTCAACCATTGAACCGTTTAACCCTTTGAGCATTTATGTATTTAGTCATTTTATTTAATCTTGGGCTACCCCCGTCATCAGTACCAAAAAGTGTTTGTAGATCAAGAAAGCCTTGTTTGGCGCTAACAAATAACTTGTTTCACTCTACACACGTTTTGACACTAATGTGATCTGTTTGGTGTTAATTAAACTTTTTCAGGCGTACTAAATGGATCAATGACAACATTAGTCGGATTCGTCTTAATGGTTTTATGATATGGGTCGTCAAGGGATTCAATGAAGATATATATGGCATGAGGGTAGGTTTAAACATTATTGAAGATGAACGTAAACACAGATTGGTGGCTGCAGTGAAATATTTTCTCACTTCATACAAAGGGTTGCGAGCGGAGTAAGAAACATTATGGTTTATTGTTGGGCTGGGGGAAAGAAAAAGTTAAAAACATTCAGAGTAGAGTCTGTATGCTAGAAAGGTATCGAAAAAATGGTCTCTTTATAGTTGATTTTTTTTTACTTTTTTTTTTTACTTTTTTTTTTGATTTTTTTTTTAATTTATTTATATTTTTAGTCTGTCATGCCCAAACCCATCTTAACAAAAACCCATCTTTACCTAACCCATTTCTTAATAAAGCAATCCTAACCCATACCCATCCAAACTCATACCCATCCTACTTGTGACCCATACTTTATAATAACATATTTGAACATGATGTTTCTTGATCCGTTACCCGATCCGTGAAACAAATAAAGACAATATAGTTTAAGACTGATTAAAAAACAATCAAATTGACCCATTTGGCGGCTTTTTTTAAATATAATCGGGTTAACCGGGTAATGCGAATCTCCCTAAAGTTAGCTGATTACCAATCCAAATACCATATTTGTGTTTGCTTATTGCTTATTGACATTATTTGGGTTTGGGTTATTTGGATTTGGGTTCCTTGTAATCGGGTTCGGATTTGGGTTAAAAATCTCACCCCTAGTCACATATTTAGATATGGATCAGTAGGAGTTATAATTAGTAGGATAGTAACTAAAAATTTAAATGCTTATATCTATTACTTTGTACATTGTTGTTAACTTCTAATACTTCTCACCAATACCTGACTTCTTTCGTCTGGTTGTGTGAATTTGTATGTTTTCTTTGATTCTGACTTCTTGATTTTGTTCATTGTTTGTTTTGTAGATTGAAAAGTCGAACTTGGTTATCAAGGAGCTCGTTAAGGAAAAGAATGAAGAAAAAGAAAGGTTAAATGGAGTTATTGCGGGCTTGTTGGCTGAAAAAGAAAAAAGATAAGGTGGACAAAGATGTCATGCTCAATAGGATGTCACAAAATTGAAGCTATATTAACCGCTATCGTTCAAAGATAGGCTATAAACACTTGGTTTTGAACGTTTGATGTTTATCATATTAGGATAATTTTGGTAATTTGATGTTTTAGTTGTCATTTATATTAGAACGTTTTATAATTTTATATATTTTTGGGATTTTGGGATTTTATTCGATTATTTTATATAAATTTGTAATATTATAGAAATGCATTATGATGAAAAAAGCATGGAAAATGGAAAATTTGGAAATAGAGAAACCGCTATGGTAGAAAATCTTTAATGAAATGGTAGCAAATATGTCATTAAATGGTAGCAAATTTTCAATGAAAACGGTGGCTAAATGGTGACAACATCGGTGGCTAAATGGTACCAAAATGGCGGCAAAAAAACCGTCACAAAAATCTGGCAGCAAAGTATAAAAATGGTGGCTATTTGGTGACAATAGGGCAATTGACACGGGTGTTTTTGTGTAACAACTCATCAAAATTACTAATTCTTATTTTATTTGGCCCAATAGGAAACCCTAATTGAGACCCCCAGTAATATTGCATGGCCCCTAAAATTTTCAGAACAATCGGAATTAGGATCAGGGCCCCTAAAACTTAAGTGGGGGGTATTCCCTAATTGATATTATCCTTACAGTTTGTTGTAAAACGCGAATTTCTTCGAACGGTCGACTCACCTGAGCTACAAATACACGGGGCTACCCTATGCTAGAGGGTACCCGCCGCGCCACGCGACGACGCCGGTTTTTCAGTATAAATAATGGGGTTTGGCACTTGAGTTTTGGCGTTGGTTCGACGTAAAAACTTGTTTCCTACACTGAGATATCATCTGTTTACTCCAAAAACACACACAGCACGAAATTATGCCACGATAACAGGGTAATAACTCGATCACTGCTACGATTTAATGTCCGATCGATTGAGACCGGTCCGATGGATGTTTAAGTGCTGCTCGTATTTGGGCTATACCTTGTCATTCGTCGTGAGGGTTTTAATCTCGTGAGTTGTCGTAAAAGTTGTATTAAGTTACTGACCTAGTTTTCGTGTGCATTGTTATTTATCTAGGTTAACCAGGCTAAAATCAGTAGGCTAAACGCTGCCCGTCTAAACTTGCAATGTGAGTCATTCTCTTTTTACCAAATTGTTTCCAACACCCTATTTATTTTCAAAGTTATAATTACAGGGATTAAGTCTTTGTAATCTTCAATTACTGCCGGTATGTGGGGTTTTATATACATTACTTGATACCCGTCACCATTGGACAACGAGTTAGCCAATGGGTGATCTGACCATAGTCACAGATACTGTCGAGTGACAAATACCGATTTGGGGTAATTGGTTGATAGAAACAATGTAGTCACCCTTAATACTGTATATTATAACAATGTGTCATTTTGTGCAACTTGAATGACTCGCCAGTATTTCCCTGCTAATAAAACCTTTTTAAAACATGTTTCAGGTGATCTGCTGTGATCCAGGAAAACGTGTCGTGTAGCACTACAAGCTTGACGAAGTGGCTCAATAAAATCAAGAAACATGTTTTTTGTAAAAACAGGAAGAAACATGTTTTTGTAAAAACAGGGATTTCCTAGTGAAATCACCTTTATTGTAAATTATGGGTGTTATTCCCAATTTGTGAAATAAATTGGGCATTTTCAAGTTTTGAAAGATCCTGTTAAAATTCCCCTGCCAACATAATAGTTACCACGGGTTTCTGTCCCGCGGCTCCTAGACCGGGTAAAACCGGGCCGGGGGCCATGACAGAAAAAGGTGGTATCAGAGCCACTGATTTAAGCCAATTAAGTATTTAGAAATACTTAATTTTTCTGATTGCCATTCTGTGATTCTGTGAAAATTCAATTTACAAAATTTTAACTTAGAATTTTGTGTGTTTCTTCATATATGCTAACAGCATGAATGAGTTGTCTGAAGCTCTTCAGAATATCACTATCCATTCTGCTGACATGGATGTTTCCGAGGGCTTTTCCGGTTATTGGGCCGACACTGATGAACCTATGGAATTCCAAGCCCAACCCCAGGAGAAACCCCAACTGAAAAAGAGAAGAAGATTCGTGGGCTGGAGGCATGTGCGTAGGAAGAAACCAGCGACACGAAAAGTTATAAAGACTGAGGATCCAAATGATAAAGGCAAAGGGAAGGAGATCGGGGAAAGTTCAGGGCAAGCCCAGGAAATGCCATCATGGGAAGAGCTGGATCGTAAATTGGCACTTAGTGACCTCATCGGACCTGCCGATGAAAACCTCTTCAATTACCCAGCGGAAGCACAGCTTCCAGTTAATCTAGAGCCTGATATCCCAGATCCTATCATCCACCCCAGACCTCTACCAGAAGAGCTGGAAGAATGGTGGACCACTGACTGGCAATTTCAGAATCTCTTGAATAACCCTAACACCTTTTTCCCTCAGTTTGACCCCGAGCCTGCACCAAACCCACCAATGAGCAAAGAGAACTTGGCTGAACTCCGCCATTTTGGCAAGGAGCTGGTGGACACAGGGAATCGAATCCGGGAGGTGGGAGAACAGATCTCCTGGAAGTACGACGAGAGGGAACCTCGTTTCTGAGATGCCAGCTGACTGGGATTGTGTGGTTGTGGGAGTATGTGTTTAATAATAATAATAATAATAAAAATATAATCATGTAAAATAACTTAAAATAAAACTTTTGTAAGATAACCGGTGTGTACGGACGCAAACTAATATATAAAAATATCAACGTCGCAAAGTCGACAATTTTGGCTAAATGTGTTGATGTGATTATGTGCGATTGTTTTATTATGCTTGGTTATTAATTAATTTGGTGCTAATAACAATATATATATTAATTACCAGATGGAACACGCTAGTAATGAACCAGTTAACGAGATTAACCAATCAGAGCAAAACAATGGAGATCAATTTCTGAATAGGCAAGATATAGAGAATATCGTTGCCCAAGGAATAGCCAATGCTATTCCAGCAATTCTTTCTGCTGCCCGAAATCCAGTTAAACCTCAACCAATTATTCCTAGTAAACGTACGCATGAAGACAACTTCAGTAATAGCGTAAATGGAGGCGGCAACATTAACAATAATGATGATGTGATGCAGGCCCCAATTATTAAGAGAATGAAAGCTGCAACGCCTGGTTGCACTTACAAAGAATTTCTTGCCTGTAAACCTATTGAATTTGCAGGCAATGAAGGGGTGATTGCTGCACTGCGTTGGTTAGAGAAAACTGATGTAGTAATTAAAATAAGTAAATGTGCCGAGGAGGATAAAGTCATGTATGCTTTTCACCTTTTCAAGGAAGAAGCATTAGAATGGTGGAACACATTACTACAAGCCAAAGGAAGCGATGTGGCTTATGCCATGAGTTGGGAAGAATTTAAGCGTCTTGTGGAAAGGAAATTCTGCCCTGAATATGAAAAAGAAAAAATGGAGAACAAATTCCTGAGCCACCGAATGGTGGATGTTGATTGTCGAGGGTATACTTCGAAGTTTTTCAAATATGCTTGAATTGTGCCTACTCTGGCTTCGCCAGAACCGGTACTTATTTCTCACTACATTTGGGGTTTAATTAGCGAGATCCGGGATATTGTCAAAGTTGCGAGACCCCGCACGATCGATGATGCAGTGGAATTAGCCAACACTTTGACTGACGGACTGGTGCGTACGCGAGAAGAAAACAGGAAGAAGGAATTGGCACAGAAAATTACCCAAGGATTTCGTGTGGGTAATAATAACAACTTCAAGAGAAAGGGAACTGGATCATCTTCCACTCCGGCGTTCTGCAAGAACTGTAAAAAGAAACATTTTGGAAAATGTAATGAACCCTGCAACTTCTGCAAAGCGATAGGACATCGTGAAGAAGATTGCAGAAAGAAAACAAAGATCTGCTACAACTGTGGAGAAGCTGGGCATTTCAGACCAGAATGCCCTAAATTGGTCAAATCAGCAGATAACAAGGCCAAACCTGCTGAAGGGACTAACAAGAAGAACGTAAGAGCCTTCCAATTGACCACACAGGAAGCTGAACTGATTCCTGACGTAATAGCTGGTACGTTCTTAGTTCAAAAAGTTTATGCGAAAGTATTATTTGACTCTGGTGCAAACCAAAGTTTTATAAATACTTCTTTCTGCCAAGCTCTTAAGCTACCCTTAACGAAACTTAGGCAGATTTATACGGTAGAGACAGCAGACGAGAACTCTGTTAACATAGATACGGTTTTGCAAAAAGAAATTATAGAACTTTCAGGTCATAAATTTTCTGCAAACCTATTACCCATGAATTTAGCTGGATTCGATGTTGTATTAGGAATGGATTGGTTGGTAGCCAACCATGCTCGAATCCTCTGTGATAAGAATTCCATAGAAATTCATGCACCCACAGGAGAAGTAATTATGATTACAGGGGATAAGCCGCGTAAACCAATGAAGTTCATTTCGGCAATGAAAGTAGCTAGTTATGAACGAAAGCAAGGAATAGTGTATATGATTTCTGTAATCATTAGCACTAAGGGTAAGGAACTTAAGGAAATTCCTGTAATATCAGAATACTCGGATGCATTCCCAGAAGAGTTACCAGGATTACCACCAGATAGGGAGGTAGAATTTAGAATTCATTTGATTCCTGGAACTACACCCATAGCAAAGGCACCTTACCGATTAGCACCCACTGAAATGTTAGAACTGAAAAAGCAATTAGATGAATTGCTCATTAAAGGATTCATACAACCTAGTTCATCCCCTTGGGGAGCACTAGTGTTGTTCGTAAAGAAAAAGGATGGTTCGATGCGAATGTGTATCGATTATAGGGAATTGAATAAGGTTACAATCAAGAATCGATACCCATTACCTAGGATTAATGATCTTTTCGATCAACTTCAGGGGGCTAGATATTTTTCTAAGATAGACTTACGCTCCGGATACCATCAGTTGAAAGTACAAGAAGAAGACATACCTAAAACTGCTTTTAGAACTAGGTATGGTCATTACGAGTTTACAGTTATGCCATTTGGACTAACAAATGCTCCTGCAACATTTATGGATATGATGAATAGGATCTGTAAACCGTACTTGGATAAATTTGTAATTGTCTTCATCGACGATATACTTATTTATTCCAAAAGTTAGGATGAGCATTGTCAGCACCTGCATGCACTCTTAAATTTGTTAAGAAAGGAGAAGCTTTACGCCAAATTCTCGAAGTGTGAATTTTGGCTACAGGAGGTGCAATTTTTAGGATACATAGTGAATCACGAAGGTATTCACGTAGATCCCTCCAAAATAGAAGCAATCACCAAATGGAAGGTCCCGCAATCAGCTACGGAAGTTAGAAGTTTTCTAGGATTAGCTGGGTACTATAGGCGCGTTATTAAGGATTTCTCTAAGATAACTGTGCTATTAACTAAGCTAACCTGTAAAACAGTTAAGTTTGAATGGGGACCTAAGCAAGAAGAGGCTTTTAGGATTTTAAAACAAAGGTTAACAAACACCCCAATTCTTGCCTTACCAGAAGAGACAGGAAATTTTGAAGTTTACTATGATGCTTCTAAGCTAGGATTAGGATGTGTGCTAATGCAACGCAAGAAGGTAATTGCGTACGCTTCAAGGCAATTGAAAAAGCATGAGGAAAACTATAAGACACATGACTTAGAATTAGGAGCCATAATTTTTGCCCCTAAGATTTGGAGACATTATCTGTATGGAAGTAAGTTTACCATTTATACAGATCATAAAAGCTTAAGGTACATATTTGGGCAAAAAGAATTGAACATGAGACAAAGAAGATGGATGGAAATTTTAAGTGACTACGACTGTGATATTCAATATCACGAAGGAAAGGCAAATGTAGTTGCAGATGCTTTAAGTTGTAAGTATCATGAGAAACAACGACGAGTTCGTGCTCTTAGATTAAGTTTACAATTAGACTTAATGGAACAACTGAAAAATATTCAAGTCACAACAATCAAGGATGATGCTGAAGGAATGAAAGGACGAATAAAGGAATTAGAGCAAGGAGCTGATGGAATTTGGAGATTCCACAAAAGAAGGATTTGGGTACCTAAGCAAGGAGAATTAAGAAATAAGATTTTAGAGGAAGCCCATAAATCTAGGTATACCATGCACCCGGGAAATAATAAGATGTACCAAGGTTTAAGAAATAATTTCTGGTGGATAGGAATGAAAAAGGACATAGCTAGATATGTTTCTAAGTGTCTTACTTGTTCACAAGTTAAGGCAGAACACCAGAAACTTCAGGATTACTCCAACAATTAGAAATGCCTGTATGTGTAACAACCCTCAAGAAAACCGACACCCTCGAATAACCCGACACCCCAATATACTTTAGAATATCCCAATATGTCTTTACATACACCTCGTATGTGAAAACCGAGCCCGAAATACGTTATAGTATTTCAAAAAAATTAAAAATCATAAATATTAAGCTGAGGCGGGCCGCGTAGAACCCACCTCAACTCTTACGCGGGCAGTATGAAGGTTGAAACCTGATTTTGTGATTTCTTAAGTTCAGGCGGGCCGCGTAAACTCTTTCTCCACTCTTCGCGGGTCGCGACAGCTATAAGATAAGGAGAAACTCGGTGCTGACACGTCTCGATGACTCAGCGACTAATTGCCGCCCTAGCTTCCTGGCGGGCCGCGTAAGCCCAGCCTATATGTTACACGGGCCGCGTAAAGATCCGTTTCAGGCCCAATATAAGAAGGCCTCAGGATTTCATTTCCACTCGCTCATTTCTTTCTTTCTAAACGAAATTCTGAGTAGTAAAAGTAATACGCGGGTATTATACCCCCTAAATAGCGAGGTTCTGCTCCGTTGTAAGTATTATAACCCCTGGAGACGTATTAGATACGCTGCCTGATGATTTAGGATTCCGTAACGGCTGTCGTGGTTCTGCCCGACGTAGTCGTTGGAATGCCGTCTCGGGGAGGGTATTACTAATGTTAAAATGGGTTATTATACTAACAAATATGCATTTGTATAAATTATAGATTTTCACTAGGAACCCTTACGGAAAATCTAAGATAGCAATGTGAGTAATCTCCTTTTTTGTGTCAACTGTTTTTATAAAACCTCAATTGTTTTATATTATATTACCAGTATGTGAGTCGTGTAATTCTTCAATTATCGCCGGTATTATGGGGTTTTGTATACATTACTTGATAACCTTCATAATTGGACGACGAGTAGCCAATGTGTGATATAACCATAGCCATAGATATGGTCGAGTGGCAAGTACTGAATGGGTAATTGTGTAGATATAAACATTGTAATCGCTCTCAATACTGTGGTAATTGATAAAATGTTTTTGATTAAATTGGGATTCACTCACCAGTATTTCCCACTGACAAATATTTTTAAAACATGTTTCAGGTAACACAATGTGAAAGCCAACTGGGAAAAAGCCAGCTCGAGAGCACTGACGGCTTGGAAAATAAGTGGCTATAAAAGTTATCTAAAACACGATGTTTTAAAATTCAATAAAATAGGGTTTGTCCCTATAAATGTACTGTAATAAGAAACTTGGGTTTGGCCCATGT
This sequence comes from Helianthus tuberosus, assembly GCA_030545235.1. Classification (NCBI taxonomy): domain Eukaryota; kingdom Viridiplantae; phylum Streptophyta; class Magnoliopsida; order Asterales; family Asteraceae; genus Helianthus; species Helianthus tuberosus. The sequence goes on along the minus strand of CM060449.1, from coordinate 49,562,935 downwards.
GTTTATTAATATTAAATATGGTGGTTTTACTCTGATAAACATTTCCTAACTACGGTCCTGATGTAAATTCCGCTGCCAAATTAAACAAGCTGATACCACCACTACTGAGTTCGCGTCCGCCCGTTCCCAGGACAGATAAGGGATCGGGGGTTGCGACAGAAGGTGGTATCAGAGCCTAGCCACTGGTCTAAGCCAAAGAAGTGTTCTGCTGACACTTAAAGTTATATTTTATGTTAGGAAATAAACTATGGAAATACGTGCATAACTGTAATTATTGTTATGTGTTATTTAACTATTTGTTAGTTTACAGTATGAGTAAGCAAAGAATTTCGGACATCTATCATCAATTAAGTAGATCACCAAAAGATAAGGAAACCTCATTTCAAACAAATCCCTTAGACCCAAACTACGACCCCTGATGAGATAACAATAGGGACTATGTGTAACGTTACCCAATACATGAAGACATACCCATGCAAGACTTAGGAGCCTACCCAGGTTTGGACCCTCTAGATCCCTATTACCATGATATGTACCTTAGGGAAATTTTAGAAGATCCTTATCAATTCCAGGCACCTACATCAGGAATCCACACCTCAGATTACGAACCCAGTCCTAGAACCTGCAACCCCAATGAGTGCAGAAAACGTTCAAGAACTTAGGACATTTGGTGAGGAAATTCTAGAAAGTAGTGAGAGAATGAGATAGGTAGGAGAACGACTCGTATGGAAATACGATGAACGCAATATGAAATTCTGAATGAATCCATATCCATAAGAAATGGTAATAGTAATAATAATAAAATAAATGTGTGTACGGATGCCTATTATTATTCGGTATTGTAATTTTAATTTCAGTACTAATGTGTAATAGATGAATAGAGTAAAATCGCAATGATCAATGCTTTTGGCTAAATTGCGTATCATGTGATTTGTTATATTAAATATTATTCTATGATATTAATATTTGGTAGATGTTTAAAAAATTCAGATGGCCGACGAAGTAAATCAAGGAAATCTGAATAATGATAACCAGAGTAACATTAACTTGGTTAATGAGAATCCTAACCTCAATAACAATGGAAACCAAGTGGATAATAGTGCTATCCAACACATAGTAGCCCAAAGAATTATAGATGCAATGCCATTTATTCTTCAAACTGTTAAGGATGCTGATAACAAGAGTAAACATAGCAGTAAGCGACCAATTGAACCAGAACACAGCATGAACAATGGACCCGTACTTCAAGCGCCCATTCCCAAAAGAAGAAGAACCATGCCTTATGGTTGTTCTTACAAAGAATTCTGGTCCTGCAAACCAATGGAATTCTCGGGCAACGAAGAGGCCATTGCAACCCTACGCTGGATAGAAAAGACTGAGGCGGTCTTAAGAATAAGCAAGTGCGCAGAAGAAGATAAAATACTATTTGCTTCCAATCTGTTTAAGAACTCAGCCTTAGAATGGTGGAACACTATCCTCCAAACTAAGGGAATCGATAGAACTTACAATATGGAATGGGAGGAGTTTAAGGACAAAGTAGAAAGGAAATTTTGTCCACCCAATGAAAAGGAACAGATAGCAAACAAATTCCTAAACCTTAGGATGACTGGTGTAGATAGTAAGGGATACACTAAAATATTCTTCGAATATGCTAGAATAGTGCCAACTCTTGCTTCACCTGAACCAGTGTTAATCTCCCATTATATCTGGGGATTAATTGGAGAGATAAGACATGTAGTCAAGGCAACTAGACCTCAAACCATAGAAGAAGCTGTAGAACTAGCCAATACCTTGACTGATGAGTTAGTCCGTACCCGAGAAGAGGATCAAAGGAGGAACCTAACCCAGAAGCTTATACAAGAATTTCGTTCTGGAAATTCTAATCGTGAGAAAAATATAGGTTCTACCTCTGCACCCTACTGTAGGTATTGCAAAAGAAAGCATTCGGGAAGATGCTCCATATACTATAACTTCTGCAAAATATCGGGACACCAGGAAGAAGAATGCAGGAAGAAAAACAGCAGGATATGCTATAACTACGGAGAACAAGGTCACATCAAACCAAACTATCCAAAATTTGCTCCAGCTACAAACAACAAGAACACTAAAAATGCTAGAGCATTTGTTCTAACGGCAGAAGAAGCGAAGATGATCCCGGATGTGATCACTGGTATGTTTTTAGTTAAATGATATTTTTGCTAAAGTATTATTTGACACTGGTGCAAACCAAAGTTTTATTAATACTTCGTTTTGCAAATTTCTAAATCAGTCATTAACTAAACTACCACAAGTATGTCTAGTAGAGACAGCCAATGGAGAAACCATTAAGATTTCTGAAATCTTGCAGGGAGCAAGAATAGAAATTCTAAACCATAAGTTTATTACAAATCTTTACCCAATGAATCTGGTAGGATTTGATATTGTATTAGGAATAAAATTAGTTAATAACCAATAAATGCCAGTATTTTATGTGATCAAATGTCAATTTAAGAAAATTCACCAAAAGGTCAAATAATCACAATTAAAGGAGATAAGTCCTCTAGATCCACGAAATTCATCTCTGTGATGAAAACTGCAAGTTATATAAGAAAAAGTTCTATAGTGTATTTGATTTTCATAATCACTAACACTAAAGGAAAAGAACTAAAAGACATTCTAGTAGTATCTCAGTTTCAGATGTATTTCCGGAAGAATTACTAGGACTACCGCCAGACAGAGAAGTTGAATTCAGAATTCACCTACTGCTAGGGACATCACCTATTGCCAAAGCACCTTATTGTTTGGTACCCGCTGAAATGCAGGAGCTGAAAAAAAAACAATTAGATGAATTGTTAGAAAAAGGATTCATACAGCCAAGTTCATCGCCATGGGGAGCGCCGATACTGTTCGTTAAAAAGAAGGACAGATCAATGTGTATGTGTATTGATTACCGTGAATTAAACAAAGTCACGATTAAGAATCGGTACCCATTACCGAGAATCGATGATCTGTTTGATCAACTGCAAGGAGCTCGATTTTTCTCTAAAATCAATTTAAGGTCAGGATATCATCAATTAAAGGTACAGGAAGAGGACATTCCTAAAAACCGCTTTCAGAACAAGGTATGGTCATTATGAATTTAATGTCATGTCATTTGGTTTAACCAATGCCCCAGCTGCATTTATGGACATGATGAACCGAATATGTAAGCCATATTTGGATAAATTCATAATTATAATTATATATGATATTCTAATTTACTCTAAGAGTAAAGAGGATCATGCAAAGCATTTGCACGCACTTTTAAGTTTATTAAGAAATAAAAAGCGTTATACTAAGTTGTCAAAATGCAAGAGCAAGTACAATTTCTTGGACATTTAGTAAACCATGAAGGAATTCATGTGGATACCTAAATTAGGAAACCTACGTCATCATATATTAGAAGAAGCCCATAAGTCTAAGTATACGATGCACCTAGGAAGTGATAAAATGTACCAGGATTTAAGGAAAAATTTCTGGTGGATAGGAATGAAAAAGGACATAGCAGCCTATGTTTCTAAATGTTTAACTTGTTCACAATTTAAAGCTGAACACCAGAAACCTTTAGGTTTGTTACAACAGTTAGAAATGCCATGGAAATTGATAACAATGAATTTTGTTACTAAATTACCTAAAACAAGGAAAGGTAACGATACAATCTGGGTGATTGTAGATAGGTTAACCAAGTCAGCTCATTTCCTACCAATAAAGGAAACATTCGGTATGGAAAAATTAGTTAAATTATATGTAAATGAAGTAGTCTCATTACATGGAATACCTTTACCAATTCGTTTGGATAGAGATAGTCGTTTTACCTCTCATTTTTGGTCAAGTTTCCAAAAGGCAATGTGAACTAAGTTAAATTTAAGCACAGCCTATCATCCTCAATGGACGGACAAAGGGAAAGGACAATTCAGACAATGGAGGACATGCTTAGAGCTTGTGTAATTGACTTTGGAGGTAATTGGGATGATCACTTACCTTTAATAAGAATTTTCTTATAATAGTTATCACACAAGTATCAATGCTGCACCATTTGAAGCACTTTATGGACAAAAGTGTCAAACACCAGTCTGTTGGGCAGAAATTGGGGAAAAGCAACTATCTGGACCTGAGATAGTGCAAGAAACAACTGACAAGATCATTCAAGTTAAGAATCTCAAGCACAGGAAATTAGTTCTAGTCAAAGTGAAGTGGAACTCCAAAAGAGGACCTGAGTACACATAGGAATTTGAATCTGAAATGCAACGAAAATATTCACACTTGTTCCAATAGATCTCGAGGACGAGCTCTAAAACAAGGTGGGGAGAATGAACAACCCTCAAGAAAACCGACACCCTCGAATAACCCGACACCCCAATATACTTTAGAATATCCCTATATGTCTTTACATACACCTCGTATGTGAAAACCGAGCCCGAAATACGTTATAGTATTTAAAATAAATTAAAAATCATAAATATTAAGCTGAGGCGGGCCGCGTAGAACCCACCTCAACTCTTACACGGGCAGTATGAAGGTTGAAACCTGATTTCGTGATTTCTTAAGTTCAGGCGGGCCGCGTAAACTCTTTCTCCACTCTTCGCGGGCCGCGACAGCTATAAGATAAGGAGAAACCCGGTGCTGACACGTGTCGATGACTCAGCGACCAATTGCCGCCCTAGCTTCCCTGGCGGGCCGCGTAAGCCCAGCCTATATGTTACGCGGGCCGCGTAAAGACCAATTTCATGCCCTATATAAGAAGGCCTCGGGATTTCATTTCCACTCGCTCATTTCTTTCTTTCTAAACGAAATTCTGAGTAGTAGAAGTAATACGCGGGTATTATACCCCCTAAATAGCGAGGTTCTGCTCCGTTGTAAGTATTATAACCCCTGGATACGTATTAGATACGCTGCCCGATGATTCAGGATTCCGTAACGGCTGTCGTGGTTCTGCCCGACGTAGTCGTTGGAATGCCGTCTCGGGGAGGGTATTACTAATGTTAAAATGGGTTATTATACTAACAAATATGCATTTGTATAAATTATAGATTTTCACCAGGAACCCTTACGGAAAATCTAAGATAGCAATGTGAGTAATCTCCTTTTTTGTGTCAACTGTTTTTATAAAACCTCAATTGTTATATATTATATTACCAGTATGTGAGTCGTGTAATTCTTCAATTATCGCCGGTATTATGGGGTTTTGTATACATTACTTGATAACCTTCACAATTGGACGACAAGTAGCCAATGTGTGATATGACCATAGCCATAGATACGGTCGAGTGGCAAGTACTGAATGGGTAATTGTGTAGATATAAACATTGTAATCGCTCTCAATATTGTGGTAATTGATAAAATGTTTTTGATTAAATTGGGATTCACTCACCAGTATTTCCCACTGACAAATATTTTTAAAACATGTTTCAGGTAACACAATGTGAAAGCCAACTGGGAAAAAGCCAGCTCGAGAGCACTGACGGCTTGGAAAATAAGTGGCTATAAAAGTTATCTAAAACACGATGTTTTAAAATTCAATAAAATAGGGTTTGTCCCTATAAATGTACTGTAATAAGAAACTTGGGTTTGGCCCATGTGTTTATTAATATTAAATATGGTGGTTTTACTCTGATAAACATTTCCTAACTACGGTCCTGATGTAAATTCCGCTGCCAAATTAAACAAGCTGATACCACCACTACTGAGTTCGCGTCCGCCCGTTCCCAGGACAGATAAGGGATCGGGGGTTGCGACAGTATGGAAATGGGAGCTCATAACAATGGACTTTGTTACTAAATTTCCCAAAACCAGAAAAGGTAACGAGGCAATTAGGGTAATTGTGGATCGATTAACCAAATCAGCTCCATTTCTACCCATGAAAGAAACTTTTAGTATGGAAAGATTAGCCAAGCTATACGTAAACGAGGTAGTATCCTTACTTGGAGTTCCACTCTCCATTGTATCGGATAGAGATAGTCGCTTCACTTCACATTTCTGGACAAGTTTCCAAGAAGCCATGGGGACACGATTAAATTTAAGTACAGCTTACCATCCCCAAACAGACAGACAAAGTGAAAGGACAATCCAAACCCTAGAAGACATGCTCAGGGCATGTGTAATAGATTTTGGTGGAAACTGGGATGACCACCTACCTTTAATTGAATTCTCCTATTACAATAGTTACCATTCAAGCATCGAGGCTGCCCCATTCGAAGCACTGTATGGGCGAAAGTGCAGAACTCCAGTTTGCTGGGCAGAAATAGGAGAAAATCAATTATCAGGTCCTGAAATCGTACAAGAAACCACCGACAAGATCACTCAAATCAAGGAAAGACTGAAAACAGCTCAAGATCGCCAGAAAAGTTATGCAGACAATAGACGCAAGCAGCTAGAATTTCAAGTTGGAGACAAGGTACTCTTAAAAGTTTCTCCTTGGAAAGGAGTAGTTCGGTTCGGTAAAAAGGGAAAGTTAAGTCCAAGGTATGTAGGACCATTCCCAATAATCCAGCGAATAGGACCAGTTGCTTATCGCCTACAACTACCGGAAGAATTAGCTGGGGTACATGACGTGTTTCATGTATCCAACCTCAAGAAATGTCTATCTGACGAATCCCTGGTAGTACCTCTTCAAAATGTAGAGGTAAATGAAAAGTTAAAATTTGTTGAGAAGCCACTGCAGATAGAAGACAGAAAGGTCAAATTTCTCAAGCACAAAAGACTAGTACTGGTCAAAGTCAAGTGGGATTCGAAGAGAGGACCCGAATACACTTGGGAACTGGAATCAGAGATAAAGCGAAAATATCCCTACTTGTTCCAGTAAATCTCGAGGACGAGATTTTTATAAGGTGGGGAGGATGTAACAACTCTCATCAAAAGTACTAATTCTTATTTTATTTTGCCCAATAGAAAACCCTAATTGAGACCCCCAGTAATATTGCATGGCCCCTAAAATTTTCAGAACAATCGGAATTAGGATCAGGGACCCTAAAACTCAAGGGGGGGTATTCCCTAATTGATATTATCCTTACAGTTTGTTGTAAAACGCGAATTTCTTCGAACGGTCGACTCACCTGAGCTACAAATACACGGGGCTACCCTATGCTTGAGGGGTACCTGTCGCGCCACGCAACATCGCCGGTTTTTCAGTATAAATAGTGGGGTTTGGCACTTGAGTTTTGGCGTTGGTTCGACGTAAAAACTCGTTTCCTACACTGAGATATCATCTGTTTACTCCAAAAACACACACAACATGAAATTATGCCGCGATAACAGGGTAATAACTCGATCACTGCTACGATTTAATGTCCGATCGATTGAGACTGGTCTGATGGATGTTTAAGTGTTGCCCGTATTTGGGCTATACTTTGTCATTCATCGTGAGGGTTTTAACCTCATGAGTTATCGTAAAAGTTGTATTAAGTTACTGACCTAGTTTTCGTGTGTATTGTTATTTATCTAGGTTAACCAGGCTAAAATCAGTAGGCTAAACGCTGCCCGTCTAAACTTGCAATGTGAGTCATTCTCTTTTTACCAAATTGTTTCCAACACCCTATTTATTTTCAAAGTTATAATTACAGGGATTAAGTCTTTGTAATCTTCAATTACTGCTGGTATGTGGGGTTTTGTATACATTACTTGATACTCGTCACCATTGGACAACGAGTTAGCCAATGGGTGATCTGACCATAGTCACAGATACTGTCGAGTGACAAATACCGATTTGGGGTAATTGGTTGATAGAAACAATGTAATCACCCTTAATACTGTATATTATAACAATGTGTCGTTTTGTTCAACTTGAATGACTTGCCAGTATTTCCCTGCTGATAAAACCCTTTTATAACATGTTTCAGGTGATCTGCTATGATCCAGGAAAAAGTGCCGTGTAGCACTACAAGCTTGAGGAAGTGGCTCAATAAAATCAAGAAACATGTTTTTGTAAAAGCAGGGATTTCTCGGTGAAATCACCTTTATTGTAAATTATGGGTGTTATTCCCAATTTGTGAAATAAATAATTGGGCATTTTCAAGTTTTGAAGGATCCTGTTAAAATTCCGCTGCCAACATAATAGTTACCACGGGTTTCTGTCCCGCGGCTCCTGGACCGGGTAAAACCGAGCCGGGGGCCGTGACATTTTGCCACCGCATTTTCGGTTACAAAATGGTGGCAATATGGCTATTGCTACCGTTTTGTTTCCGAATATGCGGTGTCAAAAGCCATATTTTCTAGTAGTGTCTCTTTTGCAGATCTGGATACCGGAGGAAGAACAAGGTGTGACTCTCGGTCTCTCTTACAAAAAGCGGTCCAATCATCTCAGCGGCGATTCTGTGTTTCTTCATTGGCGCCCACCGTGGGGCCGACAACGAACCAGATCTTGTTATTTTTCTCTACTTGAACTTCTAGATCTGCGTTTTGTCACAAGATTCACACAATATTTTCGGTTGTAAAACCCTTCGGATCAACGTTTGTGTGAACGGGATACACCGACGGCAATGGGGTGTAACTTTGTTGCCGTACAAAATGTTCAAGAAGATAAAATTTTGAGATTTAGGTTTGCTGGGGCTCTATACCTCCATTAACAAAGCTAGCCATAGTTTATACGCCAATTCAGGTAGGGGTGTTCATCGGTTCGGTTTATGGTTTATTTGGTTTATTCGGTTCGGTTTATTCGGTTTTCAAAATTTTTTACCCCAAACCAAAAACCAAACCAAACCAAATAAGGAATATGCAAACCACACCAAATTCAATTCGGTTTGGTTTCGGTTAGAAACCAAATCTAACCAAATTGTACCTAAATACTTTTTTTTCCTAATTTATGTTTGTGTTCCAACTTCCGAACATCGCAACTAATTTACACCTAACAACATATGAATACAAGAAAGTTTCATTGCGAAATAAAACAAACACATCCATAAAGTAGTCGTAGACACACCCACAAAGTTAAAGCTTCAAAACATAGATCATAGAAACTATAAATAGTTAACAAGTCTAATGTCACTAAATATAAATAATCTTCAAACATGTAGTAACCCAAGCTCTGAAGAAGTTCTATTATTTTAGAAATGAGTGGGTTTGAGTTGGGCTTTTAGATTTACATTTGGTATTTTGGGTTGCATAAAAAGACTATTTTGGACAAATAAATTGTATATAACTTATAAAATATTATTATTTTTATTTAATAATTAATTAACTTAAATGGTTTATTCGGTTATCCAAATAAACTGAATAAACCAAATAAAATAAAATGTGGATCCATAAACCGAACCAAAAACCGTATTCACAATTCGGTTTAGGTTAGAAACCAAACCAAAAACCGAATTCGTTATTCGGATCGGTCTATTTGGTTACGGTTACGGTTCAGTTTACGGTTTTTATTTGGTTACAGTTTTTTCTGAACACCCCTAAATTCAGGTAAATCATTTTCCTCCTTTTCTTTGATATGCATATGACAAAGTTTTGTAAAACAATTTTAATGGCCAACAAAGGTTTGTCAAAAGGAAAACAGATTACAATTTGTTGACTATTAAGAGCTCACAGGAGGGTGATTGAGAAACTTTGCATTTTGTTTTGAGAAAGCGAAGTTCTCTTAGCCTTTTTCATTTTTTAAATTGCTACACAACATAACAAAAGTGTAGTCGCTGTCATGCGTCCTTTCTCATAAAAGTGTACAACTGTGAACAACAAATAAGGCTGCAAAGCATATCCTTGCTTTCTTTTAAAAATAAAGGTCTTTATCCTTTCGTTGTGATTAAAAAGATAGACCATTTTCAAAATCGTAAGAGATCATGTTCGTCGGATATACTTCGCCGCCGCGGGTAACCTCACTGCGTGAGTACACCGCGTGCCGGACATGCTTTACCGCGCGAGTACACCGTGTGCCGGACATGCTACGCCATGCAGGTACATTGCTGCCGGACATACTTCGCCGCCGCGGGTAACCTCACCATGCGAGTACACTTTATGGAGAATGGTGTTATCAATTAATGCGCCGTTATTTAGTGACTTTATTGTTTTGTATAGGATGGCGTTTTTAGTTATTTTAGTTGGGCGTTTTAGCGTCTTTTGTGGTTTTTGCAAGCAAGAGGCGGCTTGCTTGGAAAACAAGGCTCAAGGGGCTATATATAGATTACTACACCTCACTTGGAAAGTGTACATTTGTGAGCCACCACCCCGGGGGAGCTCACCCGGGGTGGATGATTATCTTTTGTATTTTCTTATCACATTCAGTGAAAACATCTATGTTCCAATCCTTAATGTTTCCATCTTTCTTGTTCATTTTCGTTTGTTCTTGGCTCGAATCACCCATCTCACTATTTTTCATCGAACCGAGACTGAAACCGGATCGTTACGGGACTATCATTTTTAGAACCGTCAACTTCATGCATGTTGTAATCTTCAATTTGTCAAGCTTCAGTCTTAATTTTAGACCCAACAATCTCCCCCTTGGGCTAATGTTATCAAACTCTTGTATCATATTTAGAATCGTCAACTTCATGCATGTTGTAATCTTTAATTTGGCAAGCTTCAGTCTCAATTTTAGACCCAACAATCTCCCCCTAGAGTGATGCTTTCCAAATTTTCTTCACTGAAGATCTTCTTTTGACACTTTCCTATTTGAGTACTTCATCTGGATAAGCTCCCCCTTTTTGCATGCATTATCTTTGACAATCAGGAACAACCTTTTTCAACTCTCTTTAGCTTGAGTAATTCAGAAGACATAGGTGGAGGATTCCTAGATCAGTATCTTCTGCAATCTTGAGGAAACATGTGCTTTGGTCTGGTATCTTTCTCAATTGATGATCGAATCATTGCAGCAAATAGTCGAAGTAACCTGTTCACGATCACAATCACAACTCCAAATTTTCTTTTAGACTAATTTAAAGTACAGACAATATCATTCTCCATTTTGACCCCACACAAACAACAATGTTCTGAGGCACGCAAAAGTGACCAAACCTTCGTTTCAGTCCAACAATAGTGGTGGACCAAGGGCATCGCTGTCCGCAGTGACGCCGCCTCTGTTCACGACCATCGCCACCAGCCCACCACTTCTTTTCAGTCCAACGCCGCCAGCTCCATCATGTTTTAGTCCGATTTCTTGATCGAAAGTCTCGTTTTTTTGGGAATTTAATCATTCGATTTTAAAGAATGGCTGCAAGCAGCAGTGGAATCCACTATGAAAATAATCCAGACCTGTCAGATGTTTTCAAAAGCATGGCGGCAGCGAAACTACCCATTACGGTTCTAAACATTGCCAAAAAAATATTCAGTTCCTGAAAGGTTAACGTATATACTTTCCGGTGGTAAGAGTTCCAGATCTTCAGTCAATTCAGTCAGTTATTGGGAGTTCAATTACTTCATTCAAAACCAGTGCTGTCGTATGATCTTCACGGCAGTTGATGGACATATTATGAACTTCGATTTCAAAATGCCTTTCCGGGATGACTGGTCACGTTGTAAACTCATTTAGCTCTTCGAAAAGGATATTGAGAAAATTGAAGTCAAGGGCAAACTAAACATAATAAACAATCTGAAACAAGAAACAGAACGATGCCAATGTCTTATACTTTGGCTAGACTACGACAGGGAAGGGGAAAGCATCGCCAGCGATGTTAGCGAAGTTTGCTTGAAAGTTAATACGGATCTCCATGTATACAGAGCTTTATTCTCCTTATTATCTGACCGGGAAATCAAAATGGCAGCCAAAAATCTTAAAAAGTTTAATACGTCTTTATCTGATGCCGCATCTATGCGACGAGAAATGGATCTTCGTGCTGGTGCATCCTTTACAAGATTCCAAACATTGGAGGTGGGAAATAAATTTATCTTTCCTTCTGTGGACAAGGACGACCACATTCTCATCTATGGTTCATGCTTGTTTCCGGCATTGGGTTTTGTGGTTGAAAGGTCTAGGGAGACACATGAAAGTTGGATGGTTGGGTGTAAGTATAATGCTGGCAATCACATGATTGGTTTTGAAGTGCCGCCAACTATGCTTAAATTTGATGCTACTTATGAAGATGCGTTCCCAGTTTATACAAGCTGTCTCCAGTACTGCAAGGGCGGTCACACTTGAAAGAACCGAAATGAATGAAAGAGCTCCAGACCCCGCCCCTGAACACAATTGAGCTACAAACACGAGCATCATGTGTTTTGGGTCTGAGTTGTGACAAAACCATGGAGATTGCTGAACAACTATATCTGGGAGGGTATATTAGTTGCCCTCGTACAGATACAAATTCCTTCCCATCAGAGTTTGACCTAACTACGATTCCACATGGGCTCAGAGAACATCCCAGTTGAGCAACTATGTAAAAAGACTACTCTCGAACCCTTTAGAACTGATTCAAAGAAATGGCGGTGATCGGAATGACAATGCACACCTTCCAATATACCTAATGAAGGTTCCATAATGGAGTGGCGTCTGTAAAGCATTGTATGACCTAATTCCCAAACACACTCTAGCATCTATATCAAAACATGCTGTTGTAGTTGAATCCAGTATAAGATTTGATATTGAGGGTGTGGAGTTTAAAGCATTTGTTGAATACACAACTGAGGCAAGTAATATGAATATCTACAAGCCCGAATCAGTCTCTCTAACTCCAATTAAGATGCCAGATGAGTTCGTTCCAATTGTAGAAATACTAGAAAGACCCGCAATGACATCTTTCCTCCGCGAATCTGACCTGTTAAAGAAAATGTACAACAATGACATTGGGACAGATTCAACACGGCACATTCATATCAAGAAGCTGATTGATATAGGCTATGTTACTAAAGACGACAATTCACAGTTCCAGCCAACTAACTGAACTTGGCGATACATTGGTAAAGACATGTACTAATTTCACGATATCCATTCTCGAGAGTAATAGTTAAGGTTGGGATTATGATTAATGGGGGGGGTGTCTGTTATATTTGTGGAAGATGACACTGCTGTCAGGATTTCAGTTACACGGACAGTCCATTTTTGTAGACTAAATTGCAGGAATGGTCCGTCTACTTTCTTTCTTTTTACATAGTTACACCGAATATAAATTACTAATTAAAACAAAACACTACCATAATTTTGTAAAAAAAAAAAACTAAAACGATGAGATGACTATAATTTTACACGGGGGCAAAATCGTAATTTGAAAGGAAAAAAATGATAGTAAAACTGTAAATTTGAACTAAGGCCAAAGGCATAATTTGGCTGAGAGCGGAAAAAATAAAACCAATGGCAAAACTGTAAATTTAAACGAGGCAAAATCGTAATTTGCTTGGACTAACAGGGAAGTGGCAGACAACTAAAAAAACCTAAAACGATGACATGACTATAATTCTACACTGGGGAAATATCGTCATTTGACAGGGAAAACAAACAAAAACGATAGCAATACTGTAAATTTGAACTATGGGTTGAGAGGGAAAAAAACAAAACCAATGGCAAACTTGGATATTAGTTTTGAGAGGATGAAAGAAACTGCCGAGTAGTGGTTTGCGTTTGATTCATTCCTTCCGACAGAATGTCACTAACAATAATCTGTAGTTCTTGGACTTGACTCATCACTGTTTTTGAATCAATCATTTTATAGTCCAAAAACCTAGCCACAACATACTTTTTAGTACCCTCATCCTCAGTCCTGTATTTCCGTTCCAATGACTCCCATAATTCTTTGGCAGTTGGAACCTTGAGATACACATTATACAAGGCATTTGAGAGGCTATTCAACACATAGTTGCAGCATTGGTACTCAGAATGTTTCCAAGCATCAACAACACTCACAAATTGGACATCAGATGTCCCTTCTGCGAGAACAGGGGGGACTCCATCAAAAACCTCGCAAGGTTTAAAGTAGTCAGATAGAAAAACATCTTTTGTTGCCATATCTTGAAATTCAAACCAGTAAACTTCTCTGGTTTTTCAGCATGGTTAGCAACTGCTTGAGCCTCTTGGGTACCAACCAATGGCAGAAACAATAGTTGATGTGGTTGACGTGGTTGCTGAAACAGTAGCCATTTCTGAAATAAGAATAAAATTACAATCAGTTTATGGCAGAAACAAATTGGTTTACAGAAAACCAATGCAAACTACAAAAGTTTGCTAATAAACAAAAGAAACTGTTTATATTTTTTTTTAAAACCAAACAGTGAATGGGTTTTAAAATCTGTTTTAAGCTTGTAAGAGCACGTAGCACCGTTCACATAATAAAATAAAATACACTTTTATTAATTTTCATTGCGAATTACAACTGGTAAAATGAAAAACTATAGAACAAAATTACAAACAGAACGAAACAAATAAACCTTAAACTGATAACAACGAAACAAAATAAACAAAAGATGAAAGACGAGATAGCGGCTGAGTCACGTTGAAGAGCTTCCCTTAAAACAGATTTCGGGCCACCCAGGTGGACCCGTCTGTTTCCCAGGGTACAACAGCCTGAGCAGATTGTACTGCCGGGATTAGCCTAGCACCTGAAACAAGAGTGCGTAGAGATCCAAAATTAGAGAATTCGTTTGAAGCTGTATGTGTTGTAGGAACCATACGATTTTTCAGTGTTCTGTCTCTAAAACAAAGCACAACGCTTTGTATATAGACTGGCAAGAATATGAAATGATAAGTCACCACTGAATACAAAATTCAATAAAAATAAATATTAGAATTCAATATCACAATGAATTCTAGACTTTATAAATGCGAGCGTGCGGAGTGCAAAGTGTGCCATCAAAGCGCCACATTGCGCCCATCGCCCTCGTCCCGGGCAAGGGCGCGTGTCAGGTGCTTCGCACCCTTCTGACTACCACTGGGTGTGAGTTGTCATACAAGAATACATTCGTGTGAAGAATTCTAATTATAAATCCACAAAAGATTTATCTCTCCACCTATGTGGGACAAGCTCAATTTCCAACACACAAACTTAATGCTCAAGATCTCTCATTCATCTTGGCTTAATTATTAAATAATCATTATATTAACTCATAATATAATATTATTTATACAATTTCCAACAACATTCCAGTTAGTCAATGGAATAAAACTGAAGAAGGTCGGAGTAAAAAATCATGGATAGGTAAACTTGAACAGTTTCGGGGTGTTGATGGGTAGTCGTCGTCTGGTAACAAGACAAAATTCGAAAGGTATCTCTTAGAAGACCTTGAATCAATGAGCCAAGAGTTTGATATCTTGCTTTGGTGGAAGGTAAATTCCACTAGATATCCTACCCGACACGAATGGCGAGAGGTAATAATTGTTATTTATATGAATTGTTATATTTTGAAAATATAAGTTTAACTAATTGTTTTTTTCAAGATATGTTGGCTATTCCGGTTTCAACCGTAGCTTCAGAGTCTACTTTTAGTACAGGCGGACGGGTGGTAGAGTCCTACAGAAGTTTGTTATCACCCACCATTGTTGAGGCGCTAATTTATACCCAAGACTGGATTCAAGATGGGAGAAAAAAATATATGATGAGGAGAAGGATGAGAAATTCGACGAGTTTGCAAAAGGTAAGCATTATTATTTTCTTAAACAAATTTGTATAGTTCTTTTTATTTTTTATATTTTGAGCCTTGGTTTTGTTTAGATACATTTGAGAAGATGAAGATCGAATGAAGATTCATGGAATATTAAATGTTAAAGATCGAAGAGATAGCAAAGAAATATTTTATTTGAACATTTTATTTGATAAACTGATCTATTTTAATTGGCTTTTTTGATTTGTGGATTGATTTATGCTAGTGTTTGAATCATGATTATTTAATACTAAATTGGTTTGACTTCATATATTTTTATGTTCATGTTTTAAACCCACGAACTATCACTATTGTAGATCATGTTCCAAAAAAGATTAGTAATGTAATGGTTCTAAACCCAATTTGCATAGTAATCTTGACTAACAAAAACTAATTGTCAATGACTCGAGTTACCAGAGGAGGACCCTGAGTTTGCCGCGGCAGCAGGTGATGACGATGACGATACTGATGTTGACGATCACGCCGAGCCTGTGGTCGCTCAGGTCGATCGAGAGCTCTCTTCGCCGCTACTGGTGCAGCAGCCGCAGGGGGTGTCTCAATACCCTCAGTACGTCCTGTATGACCAGTTGCCTCCGGCTTTCGTACTTCCGTTATAGCAGATGGAGCATCGGTTACAGGCGTGGATTGACGCTCACCACGCCCGTACTAAGGCCCTTTTGTTGCGGGCCATACATGGCGATATTCAAGTGCCTCGAGATCGTGGTGGAAGCCCCCTACCGATGCCGACACGATCGGGTCAGGAGCGCACCACTTAGGACCCGGGGCCGTCGGGCACCACTCAGGATCCTTAGGGTCCTGATCTGACGCTTTAGTGTAGTATGTTATGTTTTTTGTATTTTGACTTTTTATGTATTTTGTATTATGTCATGGATAAACAAACGAATTATATAGTTAAATTTGCAGCTTTCAATTTATTTATATTTGTGATGTTTATTTACAATGTTTAAATCCGATGGTTTGGTGATGTGTAATGTATAAAACAGTTATGACGCGTCACAATATACGTTACGATACGATATGACACGATAAAAATATAATACAAAATACATATACGATACGATACTGAGCGAAAGATTATCATACAAAATACAAATACGGATAATAAGTTACGGAATGAATAAAATATAATACAAAATAAAAATACGATACGATACAGAGCGATAAGTTATCATACAAATAAGGTACGTCACGTAACGATATAAATATAAAACAAATTACAAAACGGGTAACTTTGTATATATTCCCATTACACGGGGTAACTTTGTATAATAGTAACCAAGTTTTAAAAGTGTTCTAATTAGTTCACTCCAACTCCCCACAAAACCCTCACTAAGGTGATGTTTGTTTTTTGGCCAGAAGCACTTCTGGCCACTTATGGCTGAGCCGCGCAGACGCGCGCAGACGTTTGGATGTTGCAGCTTGTTTGTTTTCTCGCAGACCTTTCATTAAAAAAGGTCTGCGAGACCTCTTCACCACGCAGACATGTTCCATCCTCTTCCAACCTCTTCTCCTCTTCTCCCTCCAGCCGACACCACCTCATCTGCCACCACCACCTCCGACACCACCTCCTCCGCCGCCACCACCTCCTCTGCCACCACCACCTCCACCACCCATCTCTCTCTCTCTCTCTTCAGCAGAATCAACCTCCAACACCCATCATCTCTCTCTCTCTTCAGCAGAATCATCTCTCTCTCTCTTCAACACAAATCAACTCCCAACATGTCAAAACCCACCACAGAATCAAGAGAGAGAGAGGGAGCGGCAGGAGAGAGAGGGAAAGAAGAGAGAGATCTGTGATGGGGGTGGGGGAACCCCCAAATCGAACGACGACAGATGGTGGGTTTTGATGTTCTTCATCTTCAAACAAACCCCCAAATCGAACGACGGCAGATGGTTGTGACGAGGTGGGTGGTTGCGACGGGGGTGGGTGGTTGCGACGGGGGTGGGTGGTTGTGGTGGTGGTGGTGGTGGTGAGGTGGTGGTGGTGGTGAGGCAGATGGTTGTGGCGGTGGTGATGCACAGAGAGAACAAGAGCTTTGTGTGTGTCAAGTGTGTGTTTGTGTGTGTTATAAAGATCTTTTTGTAGAATAAAAAAAACAAACCCTCTCCTCCTTGCAGACTGCAACCTTTGGTCCACCTCTTCTCCTGCAAATGCCTGATATGGTCCGCAGACTGCAGACATTTTACCTCTTAAAAACAAACACCACCTAACCCTCACCACTCGCTCATTCAAATGCTCATCATCTCCACCAACAAGCCACCAACTCAAACTCGCAGACTCACTCCAACTCCAGACCTTAAACATACTCGAATGGCCATCGGTCTGCAACCAGCTCTCCGCCTTCACTTCCACCACCATGGGCACTTCTGTTGCCCGAGACGGACAGGTTGTCATCGGACGGAGCCCTCAGGAGAGTCAGAGGCTCCTGGATCAGACCTCTGCTGCGTTTGCGCTTCATTTGCCGCCCGATTTCTCTGGCATTGAAGATGTTTCGGACGTCGTTGAGTCGGCGGTGTCCGGTCAGTTTCTTTCGATACGAGAGATTTGTGCGGTTAAGCGGACGTTGCGGTCTGCTAGGGCTTTGTTTGAAGAGTTGGAGAAGATTGGAGAGCAATCGGAGAGGTATACTTATATACTGTGTACCTTTAGGGTTTGATTCTGTTTTGTGTTAATTTACATTAGCCCTAAGAATTTTTTTTAAATGAAGTTGGGGGGGGGGGGTCTTCAGTGAAACCCGAAAACCGACCAGAATAAACTAACCTGAACCCGATTATGGTGTTACCTGAGAGCTATTCAGAGTAGTAGTGATACAACTCCGACACCAAATTCACAATCACAAATCAAAAAGCAGGTATTTAGTTAAATGATAGAGTAAAATGCTCTTTTGTCCCTGAGGTTTGGCCAGTTTTGCGACTTTTGTCCAAAGGGTTGTTTTTCCGCATCTCGATCCAAAAGGTTTGAAATCTTGCCATTTTCATTTGGCTGTTAACCCCATCCATTTTTCTCTGATAAGTCAGGGGTATTTCGTCTTTTTTGTTAACTTAAAGGGCAATTCGATCTTTTCCACTTTATGTACAAGCATTTAGCATAATGTACAAGTATTTAAAAGACTGAATTGCCCTTTAAGTTAACAAACAAGATGAAAATACCCCTTACTTAACAGAGAAACATGGATGGAGTTAACGAGCCGGATGAAAATGGCAAGATTTCGAACCTTTTGGATCCACACACGGAAAAACGAACCTTTGGACGAAAGTCACAAAAGTGGCCAAACCTCAGGATGAAAATGGCATTTTACTCTAAACGATAGTACCCATAATTTAGCAAGATAGTTATTTGGTTGAATAATTGCTTGACAGATGACATCTATCTGTGTTATTTTAGGGACAGAGGATTAAAAGCCTCAAGAATTTATCAGAGGTTAAGAACAGTGAAGAGATTGTGTATGGACCAGCGGTGCAGACATCGAAAAACTCGGTTGATTTACGCGGTATGCGAGTCGAGGAAGCGTCTCACAACCTTAACTTGGCTCTTTTTTAAGATACCATCTGACAAAGACTACTCTGAGTTTCAATATGATTTATTTTTATTCTGTTGTGTGCTGATGAGGTTCAACTCGTGGTGGTGTTGTCTTACAAGTTTGCTGGTTCATCTTTGTCTATTATTAACTCTAGCATGTAACAGTTTTGACGCGTATATTTAAATGCTTTGTTTATCACTTTTGTATAAAAATTGTTTTCGAATCAAAATTTTAAATTGGTCGTTATTTATTATTTGTGTAGGTACATGATAGATTTCGACGTGTAGATTATTGGTTTGAATCAGACATCAAGGTATTGTTTTTGATCCAAAATGTGGGGCAAAATTCAGGGATTCTGTTCTTCACTTCAGGTACTATATTATGCTAAAATTTTATAAATTAAGCGTTGATAATTATTTTTAAAAGTTCGCTATGCCACAATCTAACATAATCCACAAACCGTTTCTCCATTTTCTTTCATGTTAGAGAAGAAGTGGCAACTTAGGCCCGTTTGCTAATGATGGATTGATTTGGTTGTGTTTTATCTCTAACGGGTCACATAGACAAAGTCCTTTTTATATTATTTACACATTTGCTTTTAATAAGCTATGAACATATGAGACTGAGTGACATATTTAAATGGTTGCTAAGAAATCCTATAAAATTATGTAAAACACAACAAATATTTTAGGAACCTAGCTACAAGTTCTTGACTTCGTTAGCTGGAGGCTACATCCAAGAAGCTGTACGAAATCTGTTAGAGAAGAATAACATGGATAGTTTTTACAGGTGTATACAAGTCATTTTTTTAATGGAGATATAGACAACTGAAACTACATACACTAATGTATTACTTTAGAGTTAATTACACAAATGGGTCCTGTGGTTTATAGCTAATTTCGTCTTTGGGTACTAACTTTTTTTTAACATGTTTAGGTCTTATGGTTTCAGTTTTGTAACACCTTTGGGTACTAACACCAAAATTAGTTAATTAATGACCAAAATGCCCTTGCATTTTTTTAAGTTTATCAATGTAACACATTTGGGTACTAACACCTAATTTTATTTAAGTTTAAATCAATTTTATAAAATCTATTTTTTTTTTTATCTTTTTATTATATTTCTTTATTAACATAAAGTCTATTTATTTTTTTATTTTCATATTTTTATTAAATTTATTATTTAACATAAAATCTATCCAAAATTTATTATTATCAAAGATATTTATGAAAGATATTTATTATTATCAATTATATCTATCCAAAATTTATTATTATCAAAGATATTTATTATCAATTATTTTGGATAGTAATAAATAATAAATATCTTTGATAATAATAAATTTAGGATAGATATAATAAATATCTTTCATGAAAAAAAAATTAAGCCTTTATGTAATTAAGCCTTTACAATTAAGCCTTTAAAAATTAAGCCTTTATGTAACAACACGCAGTGGCGGATCTAGGATTCCGACCAAGCGGGAACGTTTTATAAATAAGCGGTAACGAAATCGAAAAAACGTCAAATTTTTCCAAAATTTACACTAAAAATGTCAAAAATTTTCTGACCAAGCGGTAGCGGAGGCTACCCCTTGATACACTATACATCCGCCCCTGACAACACGTTACAAAAAAACGAGTTAAAAAAAAAAGGTTTAATTTTTTTCATGAAAGATATTTATTATTATCAATTATATCTATCCAAAATTTATTATTATCAAAGATATTTATTATCAATTATTTTGGATAGTAATAAATAATAAATATATTTGATAATAATAAATTTTGGATAAATATAATTGATAATAATAAATATCTTTCATATAATTAAACCTTTTTTAACTCGTTTTTTTGTTCATTTACATTTTACTATTTTAGAACTTATACAGTTTTTATATTTATTATTATCTATCCAAAATTGAAAACGAGTAAGGTTTAGATTATTTAAAACGAGTAAGATATTTAATTTACATAAAACTATATAGCTTGTAGATTTTACTAGTGTAACTAGTAGATTTTATGTTAAATAATAAATTTAATAAAAATATGAAAATAAAAAAATAAATAGACTTTATGTTAATAAAGAAATATAAAAAAAAGATGAAAATAAAAAAATAAATAGATTTTATAAAATTGATTTAAACTTAAATAAAATTAGGTGTTAGTACCCAAATGTGTTACATTGATAAACTTAAAAAAATGCAAGGGCATTTTGGTCATTAATTAACTAATTTTGGTATTAGTACCCAAAGGTGTTACAAAACTGAAACCATAAGACCTAAACATGTTAAAAAAAAGTTAGTACTCAAAGGCGAAATTAGCTATAAACCACAGGACCCATTTGTGTAATTAACTCATTACTTTATAATCAGGTCTCATTTCACTTTTTGAACCAACTATGGTATTGAGTAATAGTTAAAATATTATCACTTCATAGATACTATTCAATTTCATCTTTTTACATCATTGTGCAGCAAGCTCGCTTTGCATGTCTTATGTCTAGCAAGTATCTCGGACATAGCTGCCTACTACATGTTGTATTACATGTGTTCCAAATGCCCAAAAATGGTTAAAAATGGGTTCGAGCCGATATGGTTAATTTTTTAGAGTGGTTTTAAATGGGTTAGGTTGGAATGAACTACAATAACAATATCCTTTTATCTCTTTTTTTTTCATTTTATAAATTTTATAAATGAATAGTATGTTACTCATATTAAAAAGCCTAGCTTTTTATGATTTAAGCTAACCTTAAGTAGTAAAATGGCTTCAATGTTTTTATGTGTATAACAACACTCTGTCATGGATTTTATGTGTCTTTTTTGTTAATAAAGTTATTTAAAAAAAATGTAGGAAAGTGGACATCAACATCTCTTTTGATAGTGTAGGTTTTAGTTTATCAAAGACTATAAGTAGTGGTAATTCAAGCACCGTTCATCTTTGACGCAAGAGCGTATTTCCGGTATATCATTCAATGTTCGAGATTTTTGCCATAATTAGTTGCTTTGTTGCAGTATTCTAGCGCCTCCTTGGCACCTCCATGTTTGCTTTATGTTCGTATTTCCGGTTATCATTTAATGTTCAAGATTTTCGGTATGATTAGTTGCTTTGTTGTAGTGTTCCAGCGCCCACTCGGCGCCTCCCTGTTTGCTTTAGAATATTAATTATATTACATATAGATAAAGCTATATTAACATATTTGTTTTAGTTGTTGATATGGATATGTTGCTGAGTTTGAAAATTCACAGGGAGTTGGTTAGATATGTGTAAAGCATAATTGCATAAACATTTTGGCATATTTAGAAGTACCGAAGGCCATCTTGGAAGGCGATTTAAGACATTAAGTGATGTGCCTCGTGACAGTCAAGCTTAGTGTGAACTCATAGAGAGGAGCTCGTCTTTTAAGAGGTAATGTGATTCATGCATATATACATTTCATTCACAAGTAGGGATGAGTGGTACTGAAAATACCCAGTACGGTACGGTACGGTTCGGCACCGGTATGGACCTGTATTTTAAGGTAAAAACTGGTAAATACGGATACTGAAGCGGTACGAAAACGCAAAATATCGTTACCGAATCGGTACCGAAAATCGATTTGGTTCGGGAAATTCATTACCAGTTCCGAACCAATACCCGATACCATTTGCTCATCCCTATTCACAATTAAAGTATGGAAAAGAAGTTTATTTAGGAGCATCTTTGCTTCATCTTTTACTATAGTAATTTATAATAAAATAAATTTGCTGCATCTTTTCCATACTTTTGATTTAAAATATGGGAGTTTCTATTATGGGTTAGAATAGATCGACTTAACTCAATCAAGGAAGACATGGTTGGCGGGTCAAATGGGTATATTTAAAAAGTCTACGAAAATTAAAACAGCTTAAGTAGGTACAATCAACAAAAACGAACCATGTTCACAGTTTATAAAAGTTCTTTTTATATATTATACTCAATTGGTCTTTGTGAAGTTTTTAGTTCTATTTTTGCATCTTATAAAAAGAAAAATTGTTGTTTAGGTGAGATTCAATATGCGCAAGGTAACTAAAGGAAATGTAACGATAAAGTCGTGTGGATCTTGGAGGGCAACCTTGATTTTGCAGTGTGTGCGAGAGATATTGCTGTGCAGTTTCTGCTATCATGTAAGATATTTTCACTAAAATACTTTTTTTGAAAAAAAAATTACTTGTGATTTGTGAAAAATAGCTTCTCCCACGCGACCTCCTCTTCATCCTCCTAGATTTATCAATGGGACGACGTTATTCACCAGATGCAGCCGGTTTCTCATGACAAGCCCTAGCGATTAAGGCAACAAATGTGATCAATTTCAGCTTTCTTTTACTTTAAAAATGATTTTATCTTGAAATACGGTGACTTATTCAACTTATTACATGATTATCTTGAAATACGGTAGACTTTCTTAACTTGAATCAAACTCATATGAATCAATTGTTAGATTCTGGTTTTAGTATTAGGGCTCATGTTGGTGTTTAGTACTTAGGCTTTTCCCATCATTTACTAGTACTTTGTCACATTTACATTAACTAGGTTAGACCTTTACTTATTTTAACTTGTATTGTCTAATAAGTCATTTTTGGGGTGTTAAATAAATATACAAACTAGAAGGGCTAAATGTGTAACATGCTAAAACTCAAAATAATAAAAAGAATGAAAATAAAACACACACACTGTGTGTGTCTGGGCGATCGAACAGGAGCAGGAGACAAGGTGAAACCCTTGTTTCACTAATTCCATCAAATTGAGTAGGAATTTCAAGAAAAATCGAATGCATGAGCCTCAATTTTTAAACATCTAACCTTGTTTATCGAAGTGGTAAGTCCAATTTAAGAATCTAAAATTTGTGAAGCTGACTATCTAATTTAAACCTGAACCCCAACTTGCCTTTTGCACCCACCCGATATTTGTGTATAATTATTCACAGTTTACAAGCCTTAACGCAAAAACACCTCACTGTTCGTCCCAACCCCAACAACTTTCCTATCACGCTAATGTCAAGACTTGAGCTTACACCCCAAGAATCCAAACCTACTAATTAAATGAAGTAATAATAACCCGTACCCGTACTTGAAAATGACCTCCAATCTCAACCAACCCAAACGAATAGTAACTTTTGGTTACTTCCTGAGCTTTGATTGTGCTCTTAAAATAACAGATACCATTTCAAAATAGGAAGAGGAGAACGAGAAACTGCTCATGAAATATGAACACCGTACTTCACTTATCTGATCAAGACTACTTTCACTAAAGCTAACATTATTAATAAAATACGCAGGAAAGAAAGAAAGAAAAAAACATGATAACTGAGCATGAAAAGGCCTGCGCAACCAAAATTGCTCATCTGGAAGAGTCTTAAGAAAAAGAAGCAGTTTACATAGATACATATCTCCACTTGACTTCAACCAATTTGGGTTGGGTTTTGTTAAGGACATAGCTTAACTTAACAACATGAAACGGGTCAAAAGCTAGCTTAAAGTGTGTTTTCAAGCATAGAACTCAAATATACTCTAATTATTATTATTATTAACAAATTGATTCTTGTCAACCAATAAGTCGCGTCATAAAAGTAGTCTTGTTTCCACTTGGTGAAGTTTAGGCAAAAAAAGAGAATGAATGCAGCATATCTTGTTAAATAGTTATATCTTGTTAAATAGTTATCTACCACTTTGGATACTACTATCAACTGCTCTCTTAATCCAGTCACTATTGATCTCTTTGTTTATATTCAGATCAAATTGGTGTTTAATGAAATTGAAATCTGAAAGAAAAGTTGTAGAAAACCAAGGCGGAAACGGGGCGTATTCGCACCCGTTAGGTCAGAACATATCGAATCTGCTTCTTCGGCCCCAATTTTTGTTTGTTTTACAAATACGGTGGACTTTATGTAGATTTTGATGTGATAATTTGTGTTTACCAACTCCATTTGGGGCACAATCAATCAAACAAGTAACTGGACTAGGTTGAATAATATAGTATTAAAATCCAAATGGTCAGTCAACATAGGTCAACACCCCATACATCCAAATCCGAAACAAAACGACATCCTACAATATAGAAATCAGAAGTACGAACATCAAAACTCAAGATCAGATCAGAAACTACCTCACCGTCAGCCCAACTGCACCTCCGCGACTCCATAGTTCTTTGTCAATTTTTTCACCATTTGTTCCAACTCTTCAAGGTTCAGGCTAAGCTCTTGGTTGTCAGCCTCATTCTCGAGCGGTATCTCTAGCAGCTCGTATGTCCCTCCCAGTGGCGGACCCATGATTTTTTTCCCAATGGGGTCCATTTTTTCGATTTTCAAAATTTTCATAACAAAACGTTAAAATTTCCGGGTTGGTTCTCGTTCGGGTCGGGTCAGAGTGAGGTTTGAACTAGATTTAAAAAAATAACAGTCGTCCGGGTCGGGTCAGAGAGATGTTTGAACTACATTAAAAAAAACAGAAAAAAACAGGCCATACAAGGATTAGATCCATGACCTCTTGTTGTTAAAGAGGGAGGTTTACCACTACATCAGCTTTCCTTTTCTTTCTATGACGTCCACCTAATTGTATTTATGGGGTCCTTATAAAATTTAATATACCGGATCTACTAGTTTTTTAAAAAACATTAGGGTCCGGGGACCCCGACCCGTTCAATGTGGGTCCGCCTCTGGACCCTTCCCCTCATCTATTCCCAAACCACCAACACCTTGAGTTTTTGCGGCCTAACCGGAACCACCTTCGAAGAAACGTTGTAATAACGCTTATACACCAACCACGTATCAAAAATCATCGAAAAATAACCTCACTTCTAATGGGTATGGTATTGGATTTTATTATAATATATATTATTATTGCTTACTAATCCAAAGCGAGGCCCATCGCGATGTAGTTTATGCTACAATAGGCTGGGAACTTGTAGAGATAACCCCTAACTGGGCTTGGCCCAATGAGGTTAGGCGAGGCCCATGTCTCCTATATAAAGAGGTGTTTACCTCATTATTAGGGCAGACAATATGGAGCCGCCACACTTTTGTAGATGGAAATAGAGGATTCTTCCTCTATCGGCCATCTCTACAGTCCCACATTTATCTCTTCTCTTTTGCAGATCTAGATACCGGAGGAAGAACAAGGTGTGATTCTCGGTCTCTCTTACAGAAAGCGGTCCAACAATCTCGGCGGCGATTCTGTGTTTCTTCATTGGCGCCCACCGTGGAGCCAACAACGAACCACATCTCGTTATTTTTCTCTACTTTAACTTCTAGATCTGCGTTTTATCACAAGATTCACACAATATTTTCGGTTGTAAAACCCTTCGGATCAACGTTTGTGTGAACGAGATACGACGGCGGCAATGGGGTGTAACTTTGTTGACGTACAAAATTTTCAAGAAGATAAAATTTTGAGATTCAGGTTTGCTGGGGCTCTATACCTCCATTAATAAAGCTAGCCACAGTTTATACGCCAATTCAGGTAAATCATTTACCTCCTTTTCTTTGATATGCATATGACAAAGTTTTGTAAAACAATTTTAATGGCCAACAAAGGTTTGTCAAAAGGAAAACAGATTACAATTTGTTAAGTATTAAGAGCTCACAGGAGGGTGATTGAGAAACTTTGCATTTTGTTTTGAGAAAGCGAAGTTCTCTTAGCCTTTTTTCATTTTTGAAATTGCTACACAACATAACAAAAGTGTAGTCGTTATCATGCATCCTTTCTCATAACAGTGTACAACTGTGAACAACAAATAAGGCTGCCAAGCATGTCCTTGCTTTCTCTTAAAAATAAAGGTCTTTATCCTTTCGTTTTGATTAAAAAGATAGACCATTTTCAAAATCGTAAGAGATCATGTTCGTCGGACATACTTCGCCGCCGCGGGTAACCTCACTACGTGAGTACACCGCATGCCGAACATGCTTTGCCGCGCGAGTACACCGTGTGTCGGACATGCCAGCCGCGTAGGTACATTGCTGCCGACATACTTCGCCACCGTGGGTAACCTCATCGTGCGAGTACACCGCATGCCGGACGTGCTTTGCCGCGGGAGTACACCGTGTGCCGGACATGCTCTGTCGCGCAGGTACACCGCATGACGAATATGCTCCGCCGCGCAGGTACACCGCGTGCCGGACATGCTCCGCCGTGCAGGTACACCGTTGCCGGACATACTTCGCCACCGCGGATAACCTTGTCGTGCGAGGACACCACGTGCCGGACATGCTCTGTCATCGCGGGTACACTGCATGTCGGTCAATCTCCGCCATCGTGGGTAACGCTTGCCAAACGTGCTCCACTGTGCCGACATTTTTTTTGTGCGCCATGATGCAACACTGAACTGTATAACCTACACACCAAATTGATCAACTGTGAAAATGGCTAGAGATGTTTCTAGTCTCTCGTTTTCATACGAGCGCGTAACTCACCATGTGTGCATGCTCCTTACAAACGAGCACATTGCCCACGCGCGCGCAAGCTTCTTTACATACGATCACGTAAATTGTAACATGTAAAATCACAATAAGTGGAAATTAAGGTGTTTCGCCAAAGTCGTTCTACTAATATCAAGTGTCTTTTACATTATTCCAGGCTTATAAATATAAACTATACTACAAATGCATGACTGGATTTGGATATACACAAAAACACATTGGCTAAAACAAAGCTTCGTGTATGCCTACAATCTTCGAGGCAAGCCGTAACTCCTTGCGCCGCATCAGATTGTAGTTGTGGCACACCTGAGGATCAGCGAAGGCTCGGGCTTCCACTTCATTACCCTGACGCAACTTTATGCCAATTCTTATTCGCGATAACCTACGAAAAGTGGACTAACACGTGCAAATATTGTAGACAACAGTTTACAAAGATTCAAACACAAGGTATACGTATTCCTCAAGGCCAAAGACACGCGCACCATGCGCTAACTTCCAGAAGTCACACCAAAGGGAAAATATTTTACAGTAGCCCACATGACTGTGTGCGCACCGCTAAAGCAGGGCCACACTCGAAAAATCATCTGAAGGTAAGGATACTCATCTAGTCCAGATTTCCACCCACTTGCCATCAGCGCATGGGAGCAACACTAGACTGGGGGACCTGAAGGGGTATAGTCCCAAATGTCGTGTAAGTCATACGTACGTTGGGTCGTAACCACACTCAACTGCCAAAACACTTAGCATGTCCCAAAATTTTCCTCTGGGGATTTATCCTCTTACGCACAACAGTGAAAGCCCATGAAAGTACGTCGGTACAAATGACAACTGTTTGCAGCCAATCAAGTTGGGCCAGGCTCCGCCCAGCCAATTCACGCGATGAACAATCGTATGCTTTTCACTGTTCCATTATATCTACTCACAACTAAATTTAGACGCAACAACTTGGCCAACAACTTTCCCGCACTCGGGCGACAGGTAAACCTAAAACTCAATCTTCACTTCCTAGCACCCCTAACAAGTTTAATACTCCTCCCACTCTTACACGCGGGAACAGCACTAGACTGTGGGACACGATGGGGTATGGTATTAGATTTTTTATAATATATATTATTATTTCTTACTAACCCAAAGTGAGGCCCATCGCGATGTTGTTTATGCTACAATGAGCTAGGAACTTGTAAAGATAACCCCTAATTGGGTTTGGCCCATTGAGGTTAGGGGAGGTCCATGCCTCCTTATAAAGAGATGTTCACCTCATTATTAGGGCAGACAATATGGAGCCGCCACACTTTTGTAGCTGGAAATAGAGGATTCTTCCTCTACCAGCCATCTCTACAGTCCCACATTTATCTCTTCTTTTTTTTGCAGATCTGGATACCGGAGGAAGAACAAGGTGTGATTCTCGGTCTCTCTTACAGAAAGCGGTCCAATTATCCTGGCGGCGATTCTGTGTCTTTTCAACTCCCGAACCAATATACAACCCCGCCGCTGTAAAACACCACTCCAACGCTCTTTTCACAACTTCTTTCAGAACCTCCTCGGCGACTAATTTCACGAAATCCTTCGTTCGCTCGGAAAATTTCTTTTGCGGTTTTGGTTTCTTCTCATCATCTTTTTTCTCTCCGTTTTCTAAGTATCATCAGCTAACGTCAGTATGAATGTCAACCCGGGGTCGGGGGAAACCACCTCTGGCAGTGGTGAGCTCCCCTCACCCCTCTGTATCACCGCAATCGTTTTGTTGATGAGTGATTTCACGATATCCATTCTCGAGAGTAATAGTTAGGGTATGGATTATGATTAATGGGGTGTGTGTGTGTGTCTGTTATATTTGTTGAAGATGATACTGCTATCAAGATTTCAGTTACACGAACAGTCCATTTTCATAGACTAAATTGTTGGAATGGTCCCTTTACTTTCTTTCTTTTTACATAGTTACACCGAATAAAAATTACTAATTAAAACAAAACACTACCATAGTTTTGTAAAAAAAAAACTAAAATGATAAGATGACTAATTTTACACTGGGGCAAAATCGTAATTTGACAGGGAAAAAATGATGGTAAAACTGTAAATTTGAACTAAAGGCAATGGCGTAATTTGGATGAGAGCGGAGACAACAAAACCAATGGCAAAACTGTAAATTTAAACGAGGGAAAATCATAATTTGGTCGGACCAATAGGGAAGTGCCAGACAGCTAAAAAAACCTAAAACGATTACATGACTATAATTTTACACTGGGGCAATATCGTCATTTGACAGGGAAAACAAAAAAAAAACGGTAGCAATACTGTAAATTTGAACTATGGGTTGAGAGGGGGAAAAAACAAAACCAATGGCAAGCTTGGATATTAGTTTTGAGAGGATGAAAGAAACCGCCGAGTAGTGGTTTGCGTTTGATTCATTCCTTCCGACAGGATGTCACTAAGAATAATCTGCAGTTCTTGGACTTGACTCATCAAAGTTTTTGAAACCATCGTTTTATAGTCCAAAAACCTAGCCACAACATACTTTTTAGTACCCGCATCCTCAGTCATGTATTTCCATTCCAATGACTCCCATAATTCTTTGGCAGTTGGAACCTTTAGATACACGTTATACAAGGCATCTGAGAGATCATTCCACACATAAATGCAGCATAGGTACTCAGAATGTTTCCAAGCATCAACAACACTCACAGATTGGACATCAGATGTCCCTTCTACGAGAACGTGAGGGGACTCCGCCAAAGATGTCACACCCCAACCGATGGCGGAAACATCGGGGCGCGACACTAGGCAAATCAGATTGCTCAAGAGAATCCATAATAACTATGTTGCGATAATATTTAATACGTTCGTTATCCCATACTAACAAATAATACAATCACATAAGTTATCACAGATTTCTTGTCCTCTCGAACAATACAAATCCGAAAACCTAGGTTTCTTTGTTGAGTTTCTAGACTTGCCTAGCTTGATTTGAAATAGTCTGCGATCTAACCTGCAACATACGTTAAAATAATGTCAATACAAAAGTATTGGCGAGTATACAGGTTTGATATGTATAGCGTAATAGATTAAAAGGTGTTGCGAATTTCCACATGCATAAACGTAACACACGGCATATATACTCACAAAGTTGATACTACCAACTAAGTCCTCGATGCTCGAATATGCGATGGCAAACTAGACCCCGTCGGGCGCAATAGTACTATACTAGTCGTGGTGGGACGTCGCGAGTATAAGCCCTTGCACATATGCAACTAGCATCACGTATATCTATGCATAACAGTTATTCGCAAGTGATAATTCGATTAATTGAATAATTCGTTTGATAAGTTCGATTTGTTAGAAACGTATGTTACACCCAAAATGCGATTAAAAAGGGGTTCAAGTATACTTACAGTGCGTATTTAGCGAGGACACAATTGCTTGGATTGGTTACGAGTACGTCTGCGTTAAATGATGCACGGTTTAAGCAGAAAGTAGTATCGTATGGCAGTTATCCAGTCGGACAGTGCTCATTCGGTCGGATAACCCATCCAGTCGGATAACAGTTTAGTGGGTCGGATGACAGGTGAGTACCCCCCATCCGGTCGGATAACCCATCCGGTCGGATAACAGTTTAGTGCGTCGGATGACAGATGAGTACCCCCATCCGGTCGGATAACATGTTATCCGATCGGATGACATGCTATCCGATCGGATGACATGCTATCCGTTCGGATGACATGTGGTCCGTTCGGATGACACGTCTGTTTTAACATCCCGATCACTGTTTTTGAGTGTTTTTGGAAGGAGTACATGCGGTTTTACTGGGACAGTGTAATTTCGTATTAATAATTGAAATTCCACCGGTTTCGACCCATTCTAACGGTCGGGAATCACCCCGTTCCATCAGATCTGGCCTTTCTTGACGGTTTCTCATGGTTAACTCGAAATCGCACAGTTCCTTGGTTAAATACATAGATTTATGTGAAATTTGTTATCAAAACTGTCACACCCCGATTTCCACGTGTCACCGGTGGGCCCGGTGGGGGAGTATCGTGACGTGGTTGGCAACATAATAGTCAAACAACACAATATATAATATGCACAGCGGAAGCAAATTTAAAATATGATACAACCGAATTTAATATTGTATATCAATGTCACAATATCCGGAAGTTTATCCACAGTCGGATCGAAATAAAAATAGTATTTATGGTTCAACAGACTTCAGGCATCTCAAGCTTGCGAGACTTCTAATGATGCTAAGGAGAAATCCCAGCCAATTTCACTTAGTACCTGCATTTAATCTTTTTGGGAAAATACGTCAGTTTACACTGGTAAATACATTCAACTGACTTATTTTGGAAAATGATTGGATGCACATGGCATAAACATTTTTATTTAACTTGGGAGAATTATTTAATATTATAATCTTGTGAACGAATTGCATGTTTCTTGTGCGTTCAGTAGCCCGGATCTTTTCCGGGTTAAAGATCAATAGACACACCACAATATTCTTTTGTGCACTGACGGGTGTACGCCTACACCCCGCGCTTAAGTCGTGGCCATTTCGTAAAATGATGCCAAGGATATCCGGGACATGGTCATTAACCCCCCAAAGGCTTTAAGTAACAAGACTGTTTAAACGAGCCGATCAAATTATTCAACTACCCACCTAACGGTGGAGATTTGATGCCCGATCAAGCGGTATGCTATATACCGTAACCCAAGCCCGTATAGGGAAAATAAGTTAAAAGTATTTACCTAAGCAAGTATTAATCACAATAAGCAAAATGCACGTAGCTTTTACTGGTTCTCCTAATCTGGAACGAAGGTTTAATATAACCTATTAGAATCCTAACGGGTCTTTAATTAAGCTTAAGCTTAGACCGGCTAGTTTTAAAGATACGGTTCGTACACACTATTAAGCGAAGACCGGATAGAATGTGATTTAGACCCGACAAGTTTGAAGACTTGTTTAATATGGGTTTATTATTCACATTCTGGATTTTGAGATAAAACCGTTAAGGTTTGACCCGTTTCGGCTAATTTATGTAAACTTGTTACATAAACCGAACCGTACGCGTAATAAGCGTGACGGGTATTCATGAGAGCTATATACAGGTTTCCTAAGTTAATTATGCCTTAAATATGTTGTGACATCAGTAAGATGTCTTTCATAATGCCCAAAACGTGTTTAGACACAAACTAGGCCCCGTAGGGGTAGTTTGGTCATTTAAAAGTTTATAAAGAGTTTAAGTAACAACCTGAGTTACAGGTCTGATGTAATCAGCAAAAATGCATAATTTGCTAAGTTATATCAGTAGGATAAAGCATATATGTGAAACTTATCATTTTTAACCAAACTATGCCCCGTAGGGGTATTTTGGTAATTTCACATAAGCCGAAAGGCTCAAAACTGAAGTCTGAGTTTATCAACCTTTGCTTACTGTTAAAATATTATAATTTGCCTCATATATCAGTAGGTATCAACCCGGGTATGTCCAATATAATTTTGATACATACTTTGCGTTAAAAACGCTTAATAAGGCGATTAAAGGCCATTTCCGGGTTCGATACTTAAATATGATATTTTTATATTTCCAGAAGGCTTAAAATAATTTATTTATCATATGTGATCAGTAGCAAAAGGTTTGGAGTCGTTTAGATATGTAAAACTCATTTTATGGCCCGTAAGGGCAAAACCGACAATTACCGGATTAAGCCTACGACTATGAGTTATGCTCAGCCTAAAATTAATTAAAAATCTTTAAAAATCCCAAAATAATATATTGCATCAGTGGGTAAAAGATTTGGTATCAAAAAGTAGGCTTAACTAGACTATACGCTAATTACGCCGTTTTATTAACATAAAGCATTAATTTTGCGATGATGAGCATAACTCTCAATCTACAATTCAAACTGATGTCAAACTTTTCATACAAGTTTATATATCAGTAATTAAAGTTTCTACTCTTTTATATTTTCAAAAATCACGTTTTATGGTAATAAGGGCATAACGGTCAACATATGAGCAATTAACGGAAACATGCATATTAATTGGATAACTAATGAACCAAGGTGTATAATCACAGAGGGTTGTTCTAACATGTAACCTAGTCCAATTAAAGCTCTGAGGCATTTCTAAAACATGCCTAAACGGGTCAGAACTGAAAGTCAAAGTGAAAGTCAAACTATGTGACTTTCGGTTCCGAACCGGGTCTAAACAGGAAATTGTCGGGTTGAACATGTTTAGACATGTTCTTACACTTATTACCAAGTTATAACAATGATCAATCAGGTTGTATATGGTCTACATTGCTAATTATGCATAAATCGCATTTTAAACTTTCTGTTGACTTTTTAAATACACGTTTGACCCGACTTTTGACCTGGTTAGAGTGGTAATCAGGGGGGAACCCTTTTGAGGGTTTATTACCCACATAAATACCAACTTATACCTACTTTTAATTCGAGATATGACTGAGCCATTGATGACTAATCTCGAAGTCAAACCGTAATTACGACGGTTTGACTTTTAGCTACATAACTAAGCTAAACTCAATTTAGAAATGATTAGAACACTTACTGAAGTCCTAAGCTTGATTAGGGAACACTTGAGAGGAAGTTGAGCTCCAGAAGTGATCCAAAAATGCAGGAGAAGTGAGTGAGAAAGATGGTTGCACTTCTTGGCCTTTTATAGTGAACTAAGGCACCACAAGGTGTTGACAAACAAGTCTAGCACTAACCATAACATTCCCACAGGTGTCCTAGATATTTAGGGGTTGTTTAGGGGCCAAGAGGTATGTGGAAAATCATTTAAGGGTCGGAATATGCGTTTAAACAAGCAACAGCACAATTTCTGGTCGCTGGCAACCCCTTGCGCACCGCAAGGGGTATGCTTACGGTGCGCAAGCACCTTGCAGAACCCAAAAACTTTTGATCTTTCAGCATTTCGAAAGGGCAACCACTTTTCCGACTTTGGGACATTCTTTTGTCAATTTGAGGCCTCTATTATGGTTCTTAACAGTTGCATACCCTACCATTATGTATTGTTTCATTTGAATTCATTTTGAAAGTGCCTTAAACGACGGTTTACCGTAGGAATTCTATCGGAACCCAATCTAGCACTATGAATTTAATTATTGTCAACAAAATTCTGGATTTAAATATATATTAGATGTTTAATATATATATATATATATATACTTGGGTCTTGAGATTTATAATTAAGGTCGTTCAGAGGTAAAAATTAACATGACGCCACTTTTAAATCCTGCCAAAACATCTTTATTAAATTCGGGTTTACAACGTTTGTTGTCTTACATGACACGTGTCATTATTTTATTTAACACGAATTTTCGAGGTGTTACATCCTCACCCCCTTAAAATAAATCTCAACCCGAGATTTACTGAAATAAGTAAGGGTGCTTTTCTTTCATCGTGGATTCAACTTCCCACGTGTATTCGGGACCTCTTCGGGCATCCCATTTGACCTTTACAATAGGTACGTGCTTCCTTCGAAGCTTCTTTACCTGTCGATCTTCAATTGACAAAGGTTTTTCCACAAACTTTAAGCTCTCATCTATATGCACATATGTATGTGGTATAACCAGTGATTCATCAGCGAAGCACTTCTTCAGATTGCAGATGTGGAACACATTGTGAATTCCACTGAGCTCTTCTGGTAAGTTTAACTTATAGGCAACTGACCCGACACGTTCGATAACCTCGAAAGGTCCTATGTATCTCGGGCTTAGCTTGCCTTTCTTACCAAACCGCATCACTCCCTTCCAGGGTGACACTTTAAGTAGGACTTTGTCACCTACTTCGAAGTGAAAATCCTTACGCTTAGGATCAGTGTAACTCTTCTGCCTATCTCGGGCAGCTTTGAGACGGTCACGAATCTGGACAATCTTGTCCGTTGTTTCGAACACTATCTCCGGTCCTGATAATTGGACATCTCCAACTTCCGCCCAACAAATAGGCGATCTACACTTTCTACCGTATAATGCCTCGAAAGGCGCAGCCTTAATGCTGGTATGGTAGCTATTGTTGTAGGAGAATTCGATTAATGGTAGGTTCTTATCCCAACTACCACCCAAATTGATCGCACATGCACGTAGCATGTCTTCTAACGTTTGAATAGTACGCTCACTCTGACCTTCAGTCTGAGGATGATAAGTCGTACTAAAATTCAAACGTGTGCCCAAAGATTGTTGGAAACTCTTCCAAAAATGCGACATGTACCTAGTATCTCTATCAGAGATAATAGCCACAGGTATGCCATGTAAGGCTTGTGAACGTCTTCATCTTTAACCTTCAACTGATGGTAGCCTGACCTCAAATCAATCTTCGAGAAGTAACTTTCCCCTTGAAGCTGATCGAACAAATCGTCGATCCTGGGCAAAGGATATCTATTCTTGATCGTGACTTTATTAAGCTCGCGATAGTCGATGCACAGGCGCATCGACCCATCCTTCTTCTTGACAAACAAGATTGGCGCTCCCCAAGGAGATGAACTAGGTCTAATGAAACCTTTAGCTAGCAATTCATCTAGCTGCGTCCTCAACTCCTTCATTTCTGTGGGTGCCAATCTGTATGGTGCTCTAGCAACTGGTGCTGCTCCGGGGATGATATCGATTCTGAATTCCACTTGTCTATCTGGTGGTAAACCAGGTAGATCTTCAGGAAACACTTCTGGGTATTCAGAAATGACAGGGATGTCTTCTATCTTTGGTTTAGGCTCATCAATAATCACTTGCACCATGTAGATGACACACCCCTTCTTCAAACATTTGGAAGCCTTGAGCATAGTCACTTGCTCAGGTAGTCCATACTGGGTATCTCCCCGAATGGTAAGTGATTCACCAGACGGAGTCTTTATTACCACTTGTTTCTTGTTACAGACAATTTGGGCCTGGTTATGAGATAACCAGTCCATACCCAGAACTATGTCAAACCCGGCCAACTTAAAGGGAAGTAAGGACAGAGGAAAATAATGGTTCTTAATGGATATAACACATCCATCTAACACAGTGGAGACGGTTTCTAGGGTGCCATCTGCTAACTCCACCTCATAGTTCACTTTTAAGGATTTGACAGGTAATTTCAACAATTCACAAAACTTATTGTCTACAAACGACTTATCAGCGCCTGAATCGAAAAGTACTCTAGCATATACGTCATTTACAAGGAAAGTACCTGTAATAACGTTGTCGTCTAGAACCGCTTCTTTTGCGTCCATTCTGAAGACTCTAGCATTAGTCTTCTTAGCCTCTTCAGGCTTCTTGGCGTACTTAGGGCAGTTGGTTTTAATGTGGCCCTTTTCATTGCAACGGTAGGACGTTGCATCTTTTATCTTCTTGCAATCCAAGGTTTTATGATCCGTGGACTTGCATATACCACAAGCATAGGATTTTGATTGAGTCTGTGAGTTTGACTCAAGTCTGCACTTTCCAAAGTGCTGCTTCTTGCAAATTTTGCATTTGGGCTTCTCTCCAGAGTTATGCCCATCTTTCCTTGACTCCGATCCTTTCTTGTGGTCACCGTTCCCACGGTGCTTCTTGTTCGAATTTCGTGAACCATCATCTTCACGCTTTCTCTTCTCAGCCTCCTTATTCCTCAGTGATCTCTGCCTGACCGCATCCAGAGTGAGGGATAAGGAAATGTCAGCTACTGATCTAAAAGTAGCTGGCCGAGAAGCTTTCACGCTTGCCTTGATCTCGGGGGCTAAACCACCGATAAAACGAGCTATTCGCTTTGGTTCCGGGGTTACTAAATATGGAACCAACCGAGACATAGTATTTAAGCTCGTTAGGTAAGCTTGACAGTCGAGGTTTGTCATCACCAAGGATAGAAAATCAGATTCTATCTTCTCCACCTCATGTTGAGGGCAGTAATTTTCCTTGATTAGGGCGACAAATTGATCCCATGACATAGTGTACAATGGAATTTTCCCGGTGGCTTGAATTAAAGATATCCACCATGCTAATGCTTCCCCTTTAAAGGACTGTGACACAAACTTAACTGCATCCTTTTCAGCGCATCCGCTGATATCTACCACCGTGTCCATCTCGTCCAACCAAGTCATGCAGTCGACGGCTCCCTTTTCCCCATTAAAATCCCGGGGCTTGCAAGACACGAAGTACTTATAGGAGCAACCCTTGTCACGGGGCTCTTGATTCAGCACTATATGCTGAGATGGGACACTTTGATGGTTGGTGGACTGGCGGTCATCACCATCTTTCTTGGGTATATCCTTTTTGGGAGGAGGCTTGCTATGAGCCTCAGAATGTGTCTTGGGCTTTGAATGCGGTGCAGATTGGGTCCTACTTCGAGTACCACTATAATCTTCGTATTGCCGCTCCAGAGCCTGTGTAACAGCGCCGTCTATGATCGCTTTTAATTCAGCACCCGTTAGATTAATTCGGGCTTCATTATTAACCTCCACTGGATGGCTATTAACCTCGTCTGAGTTAGCCATTTAAATTGAACTGTTGCAGAAAACAAGGACAATAGTTTATTTGTGAGTTTATTACGGAATTGTCTTTTATGGCAATTCATTAACCATGGTAACAGAGACCATATTTGGTTAATTTATAAATCATATTTATTTAGGATTTCTATAATAATTTATCCTAATTATAAAACATTAACAGTTTTATTTATGGCACAAAAGGCCTAGTCACTTGGACACTTTTAATTTAATCTATGATTTCAGAGAATCAAAACATTAAGGTATACTGGCACAATAGGCCTAGTCACAAGGAAAATTATAAATTATATGCTAGGATTTCAGAGAATCAAAGCATTTTAGGTTTGAACCTAGTTCATTACCTTTATTTGACAGGGAGTCATAGCCACCACTGTCTTTTGGCTCATATGGAAATGAGTAGGGCCCGTAGGCACGTATTATCACGTATGGTAAAAATATGATCATCTCAATTGATGATCTTAACCCTTGATTCAGAGATCATTAGATTGGGTTAGGAATCTTCTAAAGAATCCTTATACATATACAATGA
Organism: Helianthus tuberosus; assembly: GCA_030545235.1. NCBI lineage: Eukaryota > Viridiplantae > Streptophyta > Magnoliopsida > Asterales > Asteraceae > Helianthus > Helianthus tuberosus. The sequence continues at coordinate 49,524,465 of CM060449.1, read as the reverse complement.
CGTGTGATTTTAACGAATCACTTCTGCCAGGAGTGTTAACATGTTTTCAGATGTTAACTTGAATTTGAATCTTTTAAACAGGTCTTACCATCTTGGCCCGGCCTTATAATGACCAAAAGGCTAGGTTTCACACTTTAAGATTCTTAATTAATAATTGTATAGGCAAATTATTTCAAAATGAATGATTTTAATTTATTTATTTCATTTGTAATTTATATATGCACATAATGGCAATCATGAAATTTATAAAACAAACATTCCATTAATTTATTATAATATTACATACTGCCCTAAACGGGTCTTTGCAAATAACAAACTTACCCTCACAGGGGTTTAAACAAGTACTTACCCACGCAGGGGCTTAACGGAAAATAGACCCACGCAGGGGTCAAAACAACACACATACATACCCACGCAGGGGCTTAAACAAATACAGGAAATACAGGCCCACGCAGGGGCTCAACAACAATTGGAAGGATTTAGTGATCCTTCTTGTTCTTCCCTTTGATCAAACTTGCTAATCCTTGGAAGAAAGTCTGTCTCTCCCTACGGTCCCTGTGCACTTCCCGTTCAACCTGATCCATCCTCTGAAGGAGTTCTTCACGCTCAGGTGGGGAGAACCTAGGCGGCTGCGATTGAGTCCATATGATAGGCCTAGGTGGTATCTGGTACCCATGTGTTGGGTACCCGACTCCCCATGGAGCTCCGTATGGTCCTTCCGGGTGCAGGGCATTGTAGTTGGCTGCCACCAAGTAAGGGTCGGCCTTTGCGTACCCATAGTTGTTGTGGACCGGCGGCTCGAACGGGTTGTATGCCATGGAACCCGTATACGCTGGGATTGGGTTATCAAAACCCATTGGCGGCGGCTGCGGCATCGCTGGGTTGGAAGGCCCACCCATTTGTGGGTCCTCCTGATGTGGCGGGTAATGGCTGCCACTGGATTGACGTGGGGAACTGAAATGGAAGTCCCCTACTCGTGCCGACATGCGGGCACCGGTTCTCCTACGCCTTGGCGGTTGAGGAGGTGCCGGCTGAACTGGTGGCGGTGGAGGTGGTGGCGTAACTGCCACAAATCGGGAATCCCCAGAGGAATCTTGATGATGTTGCTGCTGTTGCGGCTGCTGCTGCTGAGGAGGCGACGAATGGTGAGGAGGGGTATAATATCACTCGTGCCGAGTGAACATGGCTTGGAAGTTGTCTGGACCACCGTAGGGTGATCCGTGGAAAGACGATCCGTTGGAGATCTCGATTGGGTGATTTGGTGTGCCACTTGCAGGTTCGACGGGGTCAGTATCCTCGTCCATGTCGTCAGCGTGATCGCCAGAGAAATGATCATCTGGCCCTAGTGGGTTAAAACCCACGGGTTCCTGCACGTAGGCTACCGGATTAAACAGGCCCCGAAAAACTGGGGTGGGGTCCCCGAAAGAATGATGAGACAGGGATCGTTGTAATGGTATGAAGGAAGGCTGAGGGTTGTTCGGCTCGTAGTCCGGTTGTGGCCCATACGGGTTTTGGACCGGAGGTGTCGAGCTATGTGAGACCGACCGTCTAGCCGGCTCAAATAGGTTTCTTCTGTTTTGACGTGGATCGTCACTCTCCGTGGTAGACGGAGCTCGAACATTTGAAGGTCCTGCCTCGTTGTCGTTGGGGGCGGTGATCGGCCCCTTTCCTCGTCCTCTTCTACGGAAGAATCTTGGAGGCATTTTGGTAATCCTGTCAAAATAGCATAAGATAACGACAAGAAATAAATAAAATAAAGGACAACACAAAACCAAACAAAGTGAAATTTGTCCTATGTTATATGTCTAGACTCGAAAGTTTAGAATTGTGCGATTGTGTTAACTGAGATTAAACACAAAAGGCTAGTGTTTAATTCACTCAGTGTTGGCTCTGATACCAACCTGTCACACCCCGATTTCCACGTGTCACCGGTGGGCCCGGTGGGGGAGTATCGTGACGTGGTTGGCAACATAATAGTCAAACAACACAATATATAATATGCACAGCGGAAGCAAATTTAAAATATGATACAACCGAATTTAATATTGTATATCAATGTCACAATATCCGGAAGTTTATCCACAGTCGGATCGAAATAAAAATAGTATTTATGGTTCAACAGACTTCAGGCATCTCAAGCTTGCGAGACTTCTAATGATGCTAAGGAGAAATCCCAGCCAATTTCACTTAGTACCTGCATTTAATCTTTTTGGGAAAATACGTCAGTTTACACTGGTAAATACATTCAACTGACTTATTTTGGAAAATGATTGGATGCACATGGCATAAACATTTTTATTTAACTTGGGAGAATTATTTAATATTATAATCTTGTGAACGAATTACATGTTTCTTGTGCGTTCAGTAGCCCGGATCTTTTCCGGGTTAAAGATCAATAGACACACCACAATATTCTTTTGTGCACTGACGGGTGTACGCCTACACCCCGCGCTTAAGTCGTGGCCATTTCGTAAAATGATGCCAAGGATATCCGGGACATGGTCATTAACCCCCCAAAGGCTTTAAGTAACAAGACTGTTTAAACGAGCCGATCAAATTATTCAACTACCCACCTAACGGTGGAGATTTGATGCCCGATCAAGCGGTATGCTATATACCGTAACCCAAGCCCGTATAGGGAAAATAAGTTAAAAGTATTTACCTAAGCAAGTATTAATCACAATAAGCAAAATGCACGTAGCTTTTACTGGTTCTCCTAATCTGGAACGAAGGTTTAATATAACCTATTAGAATCCTAACGGGTCTTTAATTAAGCTTAAGCTTAGACCGGCTAGTTTTAAAGATACGGTTCGTACGCACTATTAAGCGAAGACCGGATAGAATGTGATTTAGACCCGACAAGTTTGAAGACTTGTTTAATATGGGTTTATTATTCACATTCTGGATTTTGAGATAAAACCGTTAAGGTTTGACCCGTTTCGGCTAATTTATGTAAACTTGTTACATAAACCGAACCGTACGCGTAATAAGCGTGACGGGTATTCATGAGAGCTATATACAGGTTTCCTAAGTTAATTATGCCTTAAATATGTTGTGACATCAGTAAGATGTCTTTCATTATGCCCGAAACGTGTTTAGACACAAACTAGGCCCCGTAGGGGTAGTTTGGTCATTTAAAAGTTTATAAAGAGTTTAAGTAACAACCTGAGTTACAGGTCTGATGTAATCAGCAAAAATGCATAATTTGCTAAGTTATATCAGCAGGATAAAGCATATATGTGAAACTTATCATTTTTAACCAAACTATGCCCCGTAGGGGTATTTTGGTAATTTCACATACGCCGAAAGGCTCAAAACTGAAGTCTGAGTTTATCAACCTTTGCTTACTGTTAAAATATTATAATTTGCCTCATATATCAGTAGGTATCAACCCGGGTATGTCCAATATAATTTTGATACATACTTTGCGTTAAAAACGCTTAATAAGGCGATTAAAGGCCATTTCCGGGTTCGATACTTAAATCTGATATTTTTATATTTCCAGAAGGCTTAAAATAATTTATTTATCATATGTGATCAGTAGCAAAAGGTTTGGAGTCGTTTAGATATGTAAAACTCATTTTATGGCCCGTAAGGGCAAAACCGACAATTACCGGATTAAGCCTACGACTATGAGTTATGCTCAGCCTAAAATTAATTAAAAATCTTTAAAAATCCCAAAATAATATATTTCATCAGTGGGTAAAAGATTTGGTATAAAAAAGTAGGCTTAACTAGGCTATACGCTAATTACGCCGTTTTATTAACATAAAGCATTAATTTTGCGATGATGAGCATAACTCTCAATCTACAATTCAAACTGATGTCAAACTTTGCATACAATTTTATATATCAGTAATTAAAGTTTCTACTCTTTTATATTTTCAAAAATCACGTTTTAAGGTAATAAGGGCATAACGGTCAACATATGAGCAATTAACGGAAACATGCATATTAACTGGATAACTAATGAACCAGGTGTATAATCACAGAGGGTTGTTCTAACATGTAACCTAGTCCAATTAAAGCTCTGAGGCATTTCTAAAACATGCCTAAACGGGTCAGAACTGAAAGTCAAAGTGAAAGTCAAACTATGTGACTTTCGGTTCCGAACCGGGTCTAAACAGGAAATTGTCGGGTTGAACATGTTTAGACATGTTCTTACACTTATTACCAAGTTATAACAATGATCAATCAGGTTGTATATGGTCTACATTGCTAATTATGCATAAATCGCATTTTAAACTTTCTGTTGACTTTTTAAGTACACGTTTGACCCGACTTTTGACCTGGTTAGAGTGGTAATCAGGGGGGAACCCTTTTGAGGGTTTATTACCCACATAAATACCAACTTATACCTACTTTTAATTCGAGATATGACTGAGCCATTGATGACTAATCTCGAAGTCAAACCGTAATTACGACGGTTTGACTTTTAGCTACATAACTAAGCTAAACTCAATTTAGAAAGGATTAGAACACTTACTGAAGTCCTAAGCTTTATTAGGGAACACTTGAGAGGAAGTTGAGCTCCAGAAGTGATCCAAAAATGCAGGATAAGTGAGTGAGAAAGATGGTTGCACTTCTTGGCCTTTTATAGTGAACTAAGGCACCACAAGGTGTTGACAAACAAGTCTAGCACTAACCATAACATTCCCACAGGTGTCCTAGATGTTTAGGGGTTGTTTAGGGGCCAAGAGGTATGTAGAAAATCGTTTAAGGGTCGAAATATGCGTTTAAACAAGCAACAGCACAATTTCTGGTCGCTGGCAACCCCTTGCGCACCGCAAGGGGTATGCTTACGGTGCGCAAGCACCTTGCAGAACCCAAAAACTTTTGATCTTTCAGCATTTCGAAAGGGCAACCACTTTTCCGACTTTGGGACATTCTTTTGTCAATTTGGGGCCTCTATTATGGTTCTTAACAGTTGCATACACCATTATGTATTGTTTCATTTGAATTCATTTTGAAAGTGCCTTAAACGACGGTTTACCGTAGGAATTCTATCGGAACCCAATCTAGCACTATGAATTTAATTATTGTCAACAAAATTCTAGATTTAAATATATATTAGATGTTTAATATATATATATATATATACTTGGGTCTTGGGATTTATAATTAAGGTCGTTCAGAGGTAAAAATTAACATGACGCCACTTTTAAATCCTGCCAAAACATCTTTTATTAAATCCGGGTTTACAACGTTTGTTGTCTTACATGACACGTGTCATTAGTTTATTTAACACGAATTTTTGAGGTGTTACAAAAACATGTGGAAATCACCCAGATCTGAGTCGTTTATGGTGGTATGAGGTCACAACTTAAAGTTCATATGAACTCTTGGTGACATCACCTTAAAACACCTCAAATCAGTAGATTTCACGGTTAGAAATTGAGTTTTGAAAGACAGAATGATGTAGAATTGAGTGTAGATCATAGAAGTACAAGTTTTTAGGTTGAAATCTTACCGGAATCGCGAGGAATCGAGAGAAAAGGGTCCAAGAGCGTGCTTGGTCGAGTGGGAGCTGTCACATCACTTGAACAGTGATGTGACATGCTATTTATAGGCAAAAGTGGAGAATGGAGGTGTTGGGTCGGATGGCCTGTCCATTCGGATGGCCTGTCCATTCGGATGGCCTGTCCATTCGGATGACCACTCCGGCGCGGGGGAACTTCTCCGTTTTCGAGCATTGCGATAGTTTTTGGAGTACGCGCTTTCCATAGTTAATTTATATTATTATTATATATGTATATATATCACTAGGGGTCGTATTTACGTATCCATATTTCAAAGTTTTGATATAACAATCGGTTTTCGTTTCGAGTGCGCGATTACTAGCGACGTTTCACGGCCATCAAGCAGGGTAGTATAGGTCCTTTCTCGAGGTCATCGTGAACGTTATTGTGTGTTGTGCCACAATGACTGACGGGGTACCACTCACTCGTATTGTCATCATCGTCACGACGACTGGAGCTATAGCACTCACTCGAGAGTCTTTGTTAGCGTTAATTGTCTGCGTTTCGACACATCACGGGCACCGAGGAGGGTAGAATAGGTCCTCACTCAATGTCATCGTGAGTGTTAGTGTTTGCAATGTGATGTAGTGATAATGTATTGCGAAAATATGCGATTATCCTTCGAATAGCGATGTATGCGATATAGTTACATTATGATCCGAATCTCTGGTGCTAGGCGTAACGAGTATATCGAGTAGTAACAACGCACGAAAGTGCGGGTTGTTACAAAAGACTTCGCAAGGTTTAAAGTAGTCTAATAGAACAATATCTTTTGTTTCCATCTCTTAAAATTCAAACCAGTAAACTTCTCTGGTTTTTCAGCATGGTTAGCAACCGCTTGAGCCGCTTTGGTACCAACTAATGATCCCATGGTAGTGGATGTGGATCCAACAGTGGTTGATGTGGTTGCTGAAACATTAGCCATTTCTGAAACAAGAATAAAATTACAATCAGTTAATGGCAGAAAGAAATTGGTTTATAGAAAACCAATGCAAACCACAAAAGTTTGCTAATAACAAAAGAAATTGTTTATATTTTTTTTTTAAACCAAACAGTGAACGGGTTTTAAAATCTGTTTTAAGCTTGTAAGAGCACCGTTCACATAATATAAGAAAATACACTTTTATTAATTTTCATTGCGAATTACAACTGGTAAAATGAAAAAAAAAACTATAGAACAAAATTACAAATAGAACGAAACAAATAAACTTTAAACTGATTACAACGAAAGAAAATAAACAAAAGATGAAAGACGAGATAGCGGCCGAGTCACGTTCAAGACGCTTCCCTTAAAACAGATTCTGGGCCACCCAGGTGAACCCGTCTGTTTCTCAGGGTACAACATCCTGAGCAGATTGTACTGCCAGGATTAGCCTCGCACTTGAAGAAATACCTGAAACAAGAGTGCGTAGAGATCCAAAATTAGTGAATTCGTTTGAAGTTGTGTGTGTTGTATGAACCATACGATTTTCAGTGCTCGGTCTCTAAAACAAAGTACAAAGCTTTGTATATAGACTGGCAAGAATATGAAATGATAAGTCGCCATTGAATACAAAATTCAATAAAAATAAATGTTAGAATTCAATATCACAATGAATTCTAGACTTTATCATTTGTCAGGTAGGAATGTGAATAGTCTCTAGCTGACCACACCAAGCCACATCTAAAAAATAGTAAAGACGCCACATTGCGCCCATCGCCCTCGTCCCGTGCCCGGGCGCGGGTTGTGCGTGTTGGGTGCTTCGCACCCTCCTGGCTACCACTGGGTGTGAGTTGTCACAAAAGAATACATTCGTGTGGAGAATTTTAATTATACATCCACTAAAGATTTATCTCTCCACCTATATGGGACAATCTCAATTTCCAACACACAAACTTAATGCTCAAGATCCCTCTTTCATCTTGGCTTAATTATTAAATAATCATTATATTAACTCACAATATAATATTATTTATAGAATTTCCAACAACATTCAAGTGTCAATGGGATAAAACTGAAGAAGGTCGGGGTAAAAAATCATGGATGGGTAAACTTGAACAGTTCCGGGGTGTTGATGGGCAGTCGTCTAGTAACACGACAGAATTCGAAAGGTATCTCCTAGAAGACCTTGAATCAATGAGCCAAGAGTTTGATATCTTGCTTTGGTGGAAGGTAAATTCCACTAGATATCGTACCTGATACGAATGGCGAGAGGTAATAATTGTTATTTATATGAATTGTTATATTTTGTCAATATAAGTTCAACTAATTGTTTTTTTTCAAGATATGTTGGCTATTCCGGTTTCAACCGTGGCTTCAGAGTCTGCTTTTAGCACAGGCGGACAGGTGGTAGAGTCCTACAGAAGTTCGTTATCACCCACCATTGTTGAGGCGCTAATTTATACCCAAGACTGGATTCAAGATGGGAGAAAAAAATATACGATGAGGAGAAGGATGAGAAATTCGACGAGTTTGCAAAAGGTAAGCATTATTATTTTCTTAAACAAATTTGTATGGTTCTTTTTATTTTTTATATTTTGCTCGTTGGTTTTGTTTAGATACATTTGAGAAGATTGAAAAGATGAAGATCAAATGAAAATTCATGGAATATTAAATATTGAAGATCGAAGAGATAGCAAAGAAATATTTTATTTGATAAATTAATCTATTTGAATTGGATTTTTTTAATTTGTGGATTGATTTATGCTAGTGTTTGAATGATGGTTATTTAATACTAAATTGGTTTGAGTTCATATATTTTTATGTTCATGTTTTAAACCCACGAACTATCACTATTGCAGATCATGTTCCAAAAAAGATTAGTAATGTAATGGTCCTAAACCCAATATTGCATAGTAATCTTGACTAACAAAAACTAATTGTCAATGACTCGAGTTACTAGAGGAGGACCCTGAGTTTGCCGCGGCAGCAGGTGATGGTGATGACGATTACGATACTGATGTTGACGATCACGCCGAGCCTGTGGTCGCTCAGGCCGATCGAGAGCTCTCTTCGCCGCTACTAGTGCAGCCGCCGCATGGGGTGTCTCAATACCCTCAGTACGTCCTGTATGACCAGTTACCTCCGGCTGTCGTGCTTCCGTTATAGCAGATGGAGCATCGGTTACAGGCGCGGATTGACGCTCACCACGCCTGTACAAAGGCCCTTTTGTTGCGGGCCATACAGGGCGATATTCAAGTGTCTCGAGATCGTGGTTGGAGCCCCCTACCGATGCCGACACGATCGGGTTAGGAGCGCACCACTTAGGACCCGGGGTCGTCGGACACCACTCAAGATCCTTAGGGTCCTGATCTGACGCTTTAGTGTAGTATGTTATGTTTTTTGTATTTTGACTTTTTATGTATTTTGTATTATGTCATGTATAAACAAACGAATTATATAGTTAAATTTGCATCTTTCAGTTTATTTATATTTGTGATGTTTATTTACGATGTTTAAATCCGATGGTTTGGTGATGTATAATGTATCAAACAGTTATGACGCGTCACGATATACGATATGATATGGCACGATAAAAATATAATACAAAATACATATACGATAAGATACTGAGCGATAGATTATCATACAAAATACAAATACGAATAATAAGATACGGAACGAATAAAAATATAATACAAAATACAAATACGATACGATATAGAGCGATAAATTATCATACAAATAAGGTACGTCACGTAACGATATAAATATAAAACAAATTACAAAATATATAAAAATAAAAAATAAACAACACACCAATGAACACACCCAAAACACCAACTTTCACCTAAAAAAACTAGGGTATAATACGATCCAAATTATATCCAGACAAAAAGTAAACAAAGCCTAACCCTATCATTCTGTCATACTCCAAAAGCGTAACTTATACGGATCGTATAGGTATATACGATCCATATCGAAACATAAAATAAAATAACCCAAATAAAGCAAAAAAGAAGTACTTTTCCACTCCCCTTATTCCCTCCATCAACATGGATAAGATTAACTGAAACCTAACAACCTCGACTCATCAATGAATCTCTGCAACAACTTCTTCTTCATCTCCCTCACAAAACCCTCACTAACCCTCACCACTCGCTCATTCAAATGCTCATCGTCTCCACCAACCCACCAACTCAAACTCGCTGACTCACTCCAACTCCAGACCTTAAACATACTCGAATGGCCATCGGTCTGCAACCAGCTCTCCGCCTTCACTTCCACCACCATGGGCAGTTCTGCTGCCCGATACGGGCAGGTTGTCATCGGACGGAGCCCTCAGGAGAGCCGGAGGCTCCTGGATCAGACTTCTGCTGCGTTTGCGCTTCATTTTCCGCCCGATTTCTCTGGCATTGAAGATGTTTCGGACGTCGTTGAGTCGGCGGTGTCTGGTCAGTTGCTTTCGATCCGAGAGATTTGTGCGGTGAAGCGGACGTTACGGTCTGCTAGGGCTTTGTTTGAAGAGTTGGAGAAGATTGGAGAACAATCGGAGAGGTATACTTATATACTGTGTACCTTTAGGGTTTGATTCTGTTACATTAGCCCTGAGAATTTTTTTTAAATGAGGGGGGGGGGGGGGGGGGGGGGGGGGGGGGGGGTTCAGTGAAACCAGAAAACCGACCAGAATAAACTAACCTGAACCCGATTATGGTGTTACCTGATTAACCTGAACCCGAACTAGAAAGTAGTATTCAGTTTGGTAATTGGGTTAAAAAAGTGTTAATGGGGAAGTTTTCCTCCCATATGTTTTGTTTTTGCTGTGAACGAGATGTTTTGTTCGTTGGCTTTTTGAGTGACTAAAAAGGTTCGGTTGATACGACTTGACGTTGTCTTTTTAGTTTATACGACTGGTTGATATGATTTGGTTTGGTTTTGTGCGTATTTTATTTGACGTTTTTTAGTTAGTATATATGTTTAATGCATAGGATTGAACGAAGTATCATTTTGGGAGTGTTTTTATATGATAATTTATGTTCTTTTATTTAATAATAATAATCATGTTAAGTTAGCTTGTAAAGTATGCATTGCAACTTGTATTTAGAATCCTGTGTACCGATTAACCCGACCGAATAAAACCGAAACCAGTTAACCTGTAACTCCAATCGTAGCCCAAGTAATGCCCGTTTAAGGGTTGGGCCTTTTCGGCCCTGTTTCCCTTTGTCCAACTGATCCAAATAAGAGTTTGCTAACCCTTGGATCAGCTCCTCATCAACATAACATACATAAAGTAGTTTCATTGGATATCATCTTAATTGTATTAACACAGGTACTATCCTCTGCTTGAAATTCTTCAGAATTGCAATTTCTTAACGGAGCTGGAGCAGAAAATAGACTATTGTATAGACAGTAAGTTCTTGGTTATACTTGACAGAGCTAGTGAAGATTTGGAGATTATTAGGTTAGAAAGAAAGAGTAACATGGATGATCTTGACACTCTGCTAAAAGATACATCCACCATGATTTATCAAGCAGGCGGTATCGACAAACCGTTGGTAACCAAACGACGATCACGAATGTGTGTTGGTGTCAAAGCTTCTCATAAGTCATTGCTGCCAAACGGTGTTGTTTTGGACGTTAGTAGCTCTGGATCAACGTACTTTACGGAACCCAGAGACGCGGTAGACTTGAACAACATGGAAGTCCGACTTTCAAACGCAGAAAGGGCCGAGGAGCAAGCTATATTGGGATTACTTACATCCGAAATTGCACAATCGGGTTTGGATATTAAGTATTTATTAGACAAAGTTCTAGAAGTTGATCTTGCAATCGCAAGAGCGGCTCATGCTCGTTGGATGAACGGAAAGTGTCCTGTCATAAGTTCAGGTGGTTTCGAAAATGACGGTTTATCAATAAACATTGAAGGTATTCAACATCCTTTGCTTCTTGAGACCTCTTTAGGAAGTTTGGCGGGTCATGCGACATCCAAATCTGGTAATTCGATTATGTGGTGTGAGGAAAATGGTGTGATGGGTCAATCTTTGACTTTTCCGGTTCCTATTGACATTAAAGTTGAACATGAAACAAGCGTGGTTGTGATCTCGGGACCGAACACTGGGGGTAAAACAGCTTCCATGAAAACATTAGGAGTTGCGTCTATTATGTTAAAGGCTGGCATGTTTTTGCCCGCTAGAAATCACCCTACGCTTCCGTGGTTCGATTTTATTTTGGCAGATATCGGAGACAGTCAGGTAATACTCTACCTCCTTTCTGTTTATTTTACATAGAGTAAAATGCCATTTTTGTTCCTGAGGTTTGGCTAGTTTTGCGACTTTCGTCCAAAGGTTTGTCTTTTCTGCATCTGGATCCAAAAGTTTTGAAATCTTGCCATTTTTATCCGGCTCGTTAACTCCACCCATTTTTCTCCGTTAAGTCAGGGGTATTTCCGTCTTTTTTGGTAACTTAAAGGGCAATTCGGTCTTTTTCACTTTATATATGAAAATACCCCTGACTTAACAGAGAAAAATGGATGGACTTAACGAGTCGGATGGACATGGTAAGATTTCAAATCTTTTGGATCTAGATGCGGAAAAAAAACCTTTGGACGAAAGTCGCAAAACTGGCCAAACCTCAGAGATGGAAAATGGCATTTTACTCTTTTTTTACATATTTGACATACTAATTGTTTATAAAAATTTGAAAACTTTTGAGTCAACCCAAACCAACTCGACTTGTTTCGACCAGCACCAAAAAATGCCCATGTAGGTAATGCTACATTATGATAAATTGATAATATCCTCTTTTATATTGTAGTCTCTGGAGCAAAGCCTCTCGACTTTTAGTGGCCACCTTTCACGGATTTGCAAGATGTTGGAAGTAACCACGAAACAATCACTCATTCTCATCGATGAAATCGGCAGTGGGACTGACCCATCAGAAGGCGTGGCACTTTCTACCAGCATACTAGAGTATCTTAAAGATAAAGTCAACTTAGCAGTGACAACTACTCATTATGCAGATTTATCTCTTTTAAAAAAGAAGGATTCTCAATACGAGAATGCGGCAATGGAGTTTTCGTTGCAGACTTTACAACCTACTTACAGGATACTTTGGGGAAGCACGGGTGAATCAAATGCATTGAATATTGCGAAATCGATAGGTTTTGATGAAAAAGTAGTTGCGCGTGCGGAAACGTGGGTTAAAAGGTTGATGCCAGATAAGGCTGAGAAGCGCAGAGGCTTGCTTTATCAGTCGTTAATGGAAGAAAAGAATAGATTAGAAGTTCAGGCAAATAGAGCTGAACATATATATTCGAATGTTATGGATCTTTATAATGAGGTATGACATCTTGGTTTGATGTTTCGTAGAACAGTAGAAGTGGTAAATTTAACTTGGTTACTTATGTTTGAGTAAATTACTTTTTGAGTCCTTATGTTTTAGTGGTTTTAACCACTTGAGTCCAAAATCAAAACGTTTAATGCTCTGAGTCCCTAACCGTTCATTTTATAACGTTTTGAGTCCCTGTGTTTTAGTGGTTTTAACCACTTGAGTTCAAAATCAAAAGTATTAAGTGTTAAAAGTTGGACTCAAAATGTTATAAAATGAGTGGTTAGGGACTCAGGGCGTTAAACTTTTTGATTTTGGACTCAAGTGGTTAAAAGTTAAAACCACTAAAACACAGGGACTCAAAAAGTAATTTACTCCTTATGTTTTATATTTCTAACGGGGCAAAACGTTAAAATGAAAAGTTAGATAAAAGGTAAATGGGTCAAGTGGGTTGGACGAGTTGAAAAGTTAGTAAAGTACACGGATGGTCCCGGTGGTTTACCAAAATTTTGGATTTGGTCCCTCACTTTCCAAGAGCACACAGATTATCCCTGTGGTTTGCACTTTATAACGCATTTAGTCCCCAGCTTTTTCCAAAAGTGCATGGATTGTCCTTGTGGCTTGCACTTTGTAACGCATTTAGTCTGTAACATGGACCTGCTGAAACCTTTAGATCTGTTGACTGGGGACTAAATGCGTTACAAAGTGCAAACCCACAGGGACCATCCGTGTACTTTTGGAAAGTTAGGGACCAAATCCAAAATTTTAGTAAACCACAGGGACCATCCGTGTATATTACTCTTTTGGTTATTAACTTGTTTTTATCATGATCTTAAACATATCTGTCTACTGTTTGTATGTTAATCTGTTGTGAAGATAAAGGAGGAGGCAAAGGATCTTCCTAAACGTGAGGCCGCTCTCAAGGCGAAAGAAGCTCAAAAAATCCGAAAAGAAATAATCACCGTGAAATCTCAGTTAGAGACAATAGTGAAGGAATACGAAGCAAAAATTGCAACCGCCAGTATTGATCAGCTTAATACACTTCTTAAGGAATTCGAGTCGGCCATTTCGTCAATTATCGAAGCTCATTGTTATACCGAAGAATCATCTGCCACAGAAGCGGAGGCCTCGTCTCTTTCAGTGAAACTTGGGGACCAAGTCATCGTGAGGGAATTAGGCAATAAATTAGCCACTATAGTCGAGCCACCTGGCACTGATGGCACCACTCTTGTTCAATATGGTAAAATTAGAGTTCGAGCGAATGTAAGCGGTATGAGAGCTGTTCAGAGTAGCAGTGATACAACTCCGACACCAAATTCACAATCACAAATCAAAAAGCAGGTATTTAGTTAAACGATAGAGTAAAATACCATTTTGTCCCTGAGGTTTGGCCAGTTTTGCGACTTTCGTCCAAAGGTTTGTTTTTCCGCATCTGGATCCAAAAGGTTTGAAATCTTGCCATTTTCATTTGGCCCGTCGACTCCATTTTCTCTGATAAGTCAGGGGTATTTCGCCTTTTTTGTTAACTTAAAGGGCAATTCGATCTTTTCCACTTTATGTACAAGCATATGTACAAGTATTTAAAAGACTGAATTGCCCTTTAAGTTAACAAAAAGATGAAAATACCCCCTGCTTAACAGAGAAAAATGGATGGAGTTAACGAGCCGGATGAAAATGGCAAGATTTCGAACCTTTTGGATCCAGACGCGGAAAAACAAACCTTTGGATGAAAGTTACAAAAGTGGCCAAACCTCTGGGATGAAAATGGCATTTTACTCTAAACGATAGTACCCATAATTTAGCAAGATAGTTATTTGGTTTAATAATTGCTTGACAGTTGACATCTATTTATGTGTTGTTTTAGGGACAGAGGATTAAAAGCCTCAAGAATTTATCAGAGGTTAAGAACAGCGAAGAGATTGTGTATGGACCAGCGGTGCAGACGTCGAAAAACACGGTTGATTTACGCGGTATGCGAGTCGAGGAAGCGTCTCGCAACCTTAACTTGGCTCTTAGTACATCCAGGCCCGGTTCGGTTCTCTTTATTATTCATGGGATGGGTACTGGTGTTGTGAAGGAGTCTGCGTTACAAATATTAAAAAAACACCCGCGTGTTCTTAAGTTTGAACAGGAAAGTCCAACTAACTATGGTTGTACAGTTGCTTACATCAAATGAATATACATGTAGAATTCTTGTTAATATTTCTTAAAACTTTATAAAAGCCCACGATACACGACACACCTTGAAAAATTCTTATTTATAGAAAAACGATATAGCAACTAGAAAAGTGCGATCTCCATACTAGTAATGTGACGGGCCCTGAGCCACGTCACCGGGACCGTCTTGTATCATGTTATTTAGGGTGGTAGGGCCCGCAGGTTTAAAGTAGACAGGAGTAAGAACATAGTGCATTGGAAAACAGTTATTGGTGCATTGGCAGTTTGTACCCGTACCAGGTTTATCATCTGCCCCTCCATACCCGCCTCCCTCTCCCCACGTGTCCACCTGTGGCACGAAAATGCCAAACGGGAGTCCAGGAACCGGGAATATGGTACGAAACCTGACGGAGGTGCCGCCACTGCCCTGACCACCTCCATAGACGCCGTTATCTGCCCTGCTGCCGCCACAACCAATAGCACTAGCTTCAATATCATCCTTTTGTGAGTGGTGGGGTTGAGTGGCAATACCGTTGATAGTTTCAGGTTCGGTATTTGTGTCCATCTGGAGCTTACGCGATCTGGCCGGCTTGACTACGTGAGCCATGGTGAGTGTTGCGGCCATAAGAGCTAATATGGCTATGCAAACCCATTGGCTGGTAGGTCTTGGCATTGTTATAATCCTGGTTCCTTTACTTATGGGAACTTATTGATAGGCGCTGTCCTTTTATTAGTGAAACTCTGCATGTCTGTTACATTGTTTTGTTTCTCTTTTGCATTAATAAAGGTGATATCTAGGATAAATGCAAACCATATGAAATTTACTGTTTGGCAGGACGCGATTACGTACGAAATAGAAAAAGTACATGTTTTAAACAAGGGATATTTGATTTAAATAACCTCAACTTTCACCAGACCACTCCCAACTTTCGATTTGTACAACACCACTCCCAGTTTTCAACTTATTTTCCGATATCACTCCCAAACTAACTAAACCCTAACTCAGTTAGTTTTTTGCTGACGTGGCACTTGTTGTGGTGGCGTGGCAATTTTTTGATGATGTGACAACTGATTTGGCAATTTGCTGATGTGGCATCTGACTTGTCTTTTTTTATGACGTGGCATCTGACGTCAGCAAACTGAGTTATGTTGGGTTAGTTTGGGAGTGATATCAGAAAATAAGTTGAAAGTTGGGAGTTGTGTTGTACAAATCGAAAATTTGGAGTGCTATCACCCAACTAGTAAAAGTTGGGGTTATTTAATTCCAATATCCCTTTACCCAAAACCAAAAGCAGAAAAAAAAATACCATCGTCTACTAGAGTCTTTATTTATAGGTGATTCTAGTTATGGAAACATTAACTTAGATCAACATATCGACTAGTCTTTGATTAATAATGTAATTGATATATTAAATTCTGTAATTAAATAAATCACATAATAAAATGGTCAATTTAAAAAAATAAATAAATTATTAAAATGATTCAGTAATGTATATTTTTGGGAGTTATGTGCCTTTTCCTTCACTCACTACATCCGTCACTTAGAGTTGTAGGTTCATCATTCTTCTCATTTGAAAAGAACTACTCATGTTCTTAGATTATTGAGTTCTAGTTGATGTAATGTTTACTTCCCCGCTTTATTCAACACATGCGCCATAGCCTTCGACATGGTCTCGAGATTGCTATAACAACTTTTGTACCTTTATCTTTTACTTCACAAATTTCTACTAAACTAGTATCTTTTGACACTTCTAACCTTGTGATCGAGACTTTAATATTCGTTCTCAAGTTTGTTATCACTAGTTTGTGTAAACTCAATATCTTTGGGACTTCTTGGTTTCAACATTGGATTGTTCATGAACACATGTGTCATATTAATCATAAAAAAAACAACTTAATAGGTTGTTTGTCACATTAATAGGTCAATAATCCCCTACTTGTGCCAATGATCTCTAGATCAAATGGTGGAAGACTTGCATTTCTCTTGGGAGATGTAAGTTCAATTTCCACTTGGTGCAGAGTGAGGCATTGGTGGGCAATGATAGGAGACCCAGGGAAACCTGGGTTGGATCCTTGAGCCAAACGGGTTTTACCGGTAACTTCATCGTCGTACCTACGGGCGGGTGGACCCGGTATTGGTGGTGGACCCGGGTACTCTCGGAGTACTCCGTTTGGTCCAGTGGGTGCCCCGAGAGTGCTCAGGATTGATTCTGTTGGCCGTTCAAAAAAAAAATCCCCTACTTGTAAATTTCACACCATGGGCACCTCATGATTTTTGTGGACATTTCTATCATCTACGATCATGATACATTGTGTAGTATGGCGATATTTGCTTCCTCACAATGAGCATCAACCCCACAATCTTGACCATAAGAAACACGAGCATGAAGATAAGAAACACATGCATGATGAGGTTGATAAATTCCAATGTAGTATGCTTTAGGATAGTATCATAGTAACAAGTATGAACACTGGTTAACACAAGGTTATCCCAGCTGAACTGTCTCGTGTATGGTGGTTCAATCTCTTCCCCCACTCGTCGTTAGCTGATATCCTGCAAAATAGAACACCGGTGACTCACCACAAGGAGGGGAATAGGGGGTTCTTCTTGTGACCACCCTCCGGCATGAGAATAAATACTGTTTTGAGGAGAATAGTGTGTGTTAAGAGTAAATAGTGGGAGAGCAGAATCCTTAAACCTGAAGGTGGAGTCCTCTATTTATAGCCGAAGATGAAGGAGGAGGAGGAGACGTGCCAGCTAGCCAGTGGGTGCCAGTTGTCCGACCAAAGGGAATATCCTCTTTGTCCCCTCTATTGTCGCCAGAGTAGTGGATGACGTGGCGCGCCCTTATTTGCCCAGCTGGGCGTTGCCTGGTAGTGGCTGTCGGTCAGTCCACCAAATATCTTGCAAGTCCAGTTGGCGTCCAACTATAGGTGACACGTGTCGTCCTTTATGTCTGGAGGAGCATCTTCTTTGTCACCTGCGATTTCTTCCCGAAGCTTCTTCTGGATGCACTCGGCTAATGTAGGCGCCAAACTGGAAAAAGTGGTGTGGTCCCTGTACCATGTGTGTACTGATTTGGGACCATACCTCTTCAAATGGTATAGTGACTTTCACGTACATAGACGGAAGCGTAAACCTAGATATGATGGTGAGTTATTCCAACATAATATGTGATCATGTTACCGTTTAAATAAAAAATGTTGTTACACTTAATACCCTATCCATGAGAGTTTCGTCAAGGATGTCAATGATTTTTCAAATGATTTTTATAGTTGTTGAATAAATAAGGAAATAACCTAATTCGGAAACACTTATTAGTTGACATAAAATCGAATCTATATTGGTGTAAGAAGGCTTTACCATGAAACTGGAACACCAAATAGTATTTGCCAAGTCGAGTAGTTTTTGCTAAGTATTCAAAAGAAAACATTAGGGTGGAGGGTATCCCCTCAAAGTCCTCTAAACTCCTAAATGCCACATCAGTTTTTATCTCCAACTTCTCAAATTCTCCACACACACATGCACTCACTTGCACAGATTGTGGCCGGCGGCACCAAGACCCTCCCAGAGACCATATTGTGCACCCTTAGCGTCACACGTTATGAAGTGAGTTATGCAAAGGGGCGTAGCTTAGTTGATACCCGGGGGTGCATCCGCCCTCCAATGTTTCGGTTAGAAGTGTAAAAAATTTTATTTTTCGTCGAAAAAATTTAAAATTATAAAGGATCTCCCTAATTATTTTGCCGAAATATTTATATAATATATAAATTGAGTCTTATGACTTTCCGCCCAGTGGAACTTTTAGTCAAGCTCCGCTACTGGTTATACACGTTATATTTTCAGACCTAAATTTAGACGTGACCATGTTTTATCCACCTTGCTTACTAGTTTTTGGTTATGTGTACTTGTGTTTATAGTTCCCTTAACATGACTTCATCTGCTATCGCATAGGGAAAATGCCAAAGAAATGTAACCAAGTTTGTCCACTGCTTCAATTAAGTCATCCAAACTTTTTTTGTCCCTCTAAAATAACTAAACTTTAATTTAGTGTTTCAATAGTGTGTAATTATCAGGTTATCAGGTTACCATTTTTTTTTTCTTTTATTCCTTACTCTTTTTTAAATATCTAGAAATTAGGGATAACACTAATAATAATAATAATAATAATAATAATAATAATAATAATATCTATTATATATATTCACGTTAAACATATAATTTAATAATGATATAGTAATTATTATTATTAATATACACATAATAAACAAACAAAATTATATTATATTATAATAATACTATAAAAAGGAAATTATATAAAAAGATAAAATGTAAAGGTTATGTATGTCAGCTATACTTGAAATGTCTTATGACCTACGAGAAACCTGCACACCACCGTTGCACCTCGCCGTCGGTCGCCTGCAAGCCACCCCCAAGCAAACATACGCCGCCCCGACAACACTCCTGCAACACCCATCTCAACCGTCTCTCACTTCTGTCTCTATCTACTCTATATTCTTTGAAGTTCCGGCAAGAAATGAGGTACTCCGACGAACAGAAGCGACAACATAACCGTATCTGACGTCGCCAGTCGACGTCTCCACCTGTACCATCTCCGTTGACCACCGGTAGCACCACATAAATCTTCAACCGTCGTTCCGTGATTTTCCGGTGACTTTCATATCTCAGATCTGTTCATTTTAGCAGCTAGGTGCTAAAGTGGTGCCCTATAACTAACTTATGCATGATTGTTTATGCTTATACACACTTAATTGAGATAGTCGACTGAATTACAAGTATATGCAAGTTGGGGCCATCTGAGTATAATAGAACATGATATAAAGATGAGAAAATGGTTGAATGTTAAATCATTTAAATCTATATGTAATGTTTGTTTATTTTTACTCATTAAAGATTAAAAAAATCAATGAAACCTGACACATCATCATAATGACCTAGTAACCTGATAATTGCATACTATTAGAACATCACATAAAACTTCGGTTACTTTAGAGAAACAAAAAAAGTTTAAGTGACTTAATTGGAACACTTAATAAACTTGGTTACATTTCTATAAAGTTACCCCGGCATATTTAAAGTTCGCAGTCAAAACAAACTTTTGTATACATTACTTACAACTCATCATCATCATCATCATCATCATCATCAGTAAATCCCACCAATAGCAAAACTAAGGTAGGGTCTGAGGAGGGTAAGATGTAGACATCCTTACCTCTACCCCGTAGGAATAGAGAGGCTGCTTCCAGTGAGACCCCCGGCTCGATAGTAGTTTTGCATCAAGCCTTGGACATAAGGCACATAACACTCAGCAATTGGGACAAAAGCCGATTACTGCATGCACTCCCTTGTCTTCCAGCTATCAATGCGACCACATGATGCATGATTAACCGTCCCTCACTTTTTAACGCTATTTTCACGAAATTAATAAAATAACGTTAAAATTAGTGCACTTTCACTTTTGTCCCCTGAGGGCCCTACTTACAACTAAACAGTACAAACGATAATAAACACTCACTCCTTATGAATACAATGCACTGTTCACCCTAGCTATCTATAGGTTAGTTAAAAGTTTTTCATGACTTGATGACAATCATCAACATTCTACATTGTATACTAGTATTTGCTTTAGTACAACATACTATTGATTGATAAATAATAAATTGGATGGAATCACTAAATAAATATTTTTTTTCTGCTTTGGAATTGTTTTTTTATTATTGGTATCTTTATCAATAAGTAATTCTACTAAACACAAGTTTTTATTTATTTATTGAGATTTTATTTTATTACAACTTTTTCACCCTAAAGTTGTCTAAGCTTTTTATCTTAGGGATTTAGATTTTCTTCACTTAGGTAGTTTTTGCATGTGATTGTTTTTCTGTATCTACGTCTATGTGCTCCTTTTGATAATGTTATATATGTTTATATGTTACTATGTCACTCTCTCACCACTTCGTTAGTTATTGGTAGCTCTTTATTCCTATATTGCTAGTTTGATTGGTTTGTGTGTTGTTTGAGTTTACACAAGGGGCCTCTTTGGAAACATTCTTTCTAACCCCAGACGCTACCACTAGCCTTGTTATTCGTTTGATTTACGATTGTTGTTGTTGTTTTAACCCTAAAAAATCTATATATGATGTTTAACTTGATTTGGTGGGTTTAATAACGATTATAAAACCCATTGGTTAGATCCGATTATAAAACGATTATAAACTTGTGGTTTTCTCATTTTAAAAAGATATATTCTAGGTTTCATTTTAATCCTTTAAATTTCACACAAGGTATATGGATCAGAGGTGTAGCTTAGTGTAAAGTGAGGGGTGCACCCGCCCCTCCAATGTTTCGGTTAGAAATGTTAAATTTCCTATTTTTCGTCCAAAAATTTTAAAATTATATAGGACCCCCCCCCCCCCCCTCCCTTAATTATTTACCTAAATATTTATACAATATATAAATTGAGTCACATGAATTTCCGTCCACTCAAAACTTTTAATCACCTCCGCCACTGATAGGGATGCTTTCATTCAAGAACCTCCCCAATCAAGAGAACTTGAGAACTTTCCTCAACCAACCACAAAGTGACATCTAATAAACCATGTGATTTTATTGAGGGGTAGAATAGTCAATTTACTTGCAAGATTGGGGATAGAGTTATCATTGACCACCAAATATTAAACCATCATGTCATGCAGTACGTTCCATCCCTTCATATCCCATAAGACCATCGGGTGTGGGGGTCGTCCCTTCCCCATCCCGGGTCGTCGGCCACGTCGCACACCGTCCCCCCTTGGGGTCGTCGCGACACTCCCGTCTTCTCCAAGACGTTGGAGACAAGGCAATGATGTGGGCCCCCTTCATTTAATGCCGTTGACAACGGCTAGTTTAAAAAAAATCAATTATTTTAAAACCTATAAATACCCATACATTTAACCATTTTTATACAAAAATTCACCCACATTCTCCAAACAACCCCCTTTACACTCTCAAATAATCTTCTCTAAAAAATACACAATGTCATCTTCCTTTTCGTCGGGTTCGACGGACACCTTAGAAGCCGTAAAATATTTTATAAACACGGTGGTAGCCGCGACACAACTAGTTCTGGAATGTATACGCGAGGCAATCAAGGACATCCAACATTAATTCTAGAAGCTGTTGCGTCTCAAGACCTATGGATTTGGCATGCTTTCTTTGGGATTCCTGGTTCGAATAACGACATCAACGTTCTACAAAATTCTGAGGTTTTTTGACGATGTTATAAAAGGGATCGGTCCTGATACGAGGTTTACGGTTTCGGGAGTGGAGTACAGACGTGGGTATTATCTTGCCGATGGAATATACCCACAGTACTCTACAATTGTTAAAACTGTTAGGCATCCGCCAGATGAAAAAAGAAAGAAATTTGCCAAGTTTCAAGAAGCGGCGAGAAAAGATATTGAACGGTGTTTTGGTGTTCTCCAACAAAGATGGCATATTATTGAAAACCCAGCACGCGCTTTTACACCCAAAACGTTGGGATACTGTATGTATGTTTGTATTTTGTTGCATGACATGATCCTCGAAGACGAAGGACATGCAATTTGTGAGTATGACGAGAATGCGGTGGAGCAGAATAATGTTCCGGTTAGCGAAGAACAACAAGATTTAAACAGGTTCTCGTTACATAACGATTTCACACATGCCAATCTTCAGTCAGACTTGATCGAACACATTTGAAATCTCGGAGAAAACGAGTAGTTTTTTTATTTATTTGTAACTTTAGGTTTTTTTTTTAAATGTAACTTTAGGTTTTTTTTAAATGTAACTTTAGTTTTTTTTAATGTAACTTTAGGTTTTTTTAATGTAGCTTTAGGATTTTATTTAAATATAACTTTTTTTTATTTTTATTAACTTTGTTTAAATTATTTAACTAAATCAAGGGGGGGGGGGGGGGGGGGGACTAAGCTCCACACCCTTGGGTAGTCCCAAAAGGGATGGTCCTCCACCCTTGATGAGGTGGCGCCTACGTGGCGGGTGGTCCCTTTGGGGACTAACCTTACCATACCCTATGGTCTAACTCCATGTCATCCTCGAGCACCCCAGTTTCTTCAAAAAGCTTTTAAAATTTCTCCTAAAAAACCTTGTTCTTACACATTTTCTTTCACCATATCTAAGCCCTAATCGATGAAACATGGAAGCAGACGGTACGAACCATAAGAAACCATCGACCGAGGAGTTATAAAGTGAAGATTCAATGGATGTTACACCTATTTCCATTTCCACATACCCTAATTTTGACGGTTGAGACATAATCGATCAAGTGTACGTGGAGAATGTGATGACCTGCACAGGGTTTAGATTGGGGGTGAAGGACTGACTCCCAGAAATTTATTTAGTTTTTACATTTTGCAATTAAACATCATACTTAATTAGATAGAAAAAAAATTCAAAAAAAAAAGATTCATTCACTTCTCATATTAAGGTTATTTTGTATGTTAAAACTCATTTGTATTTAATCCTTACACTAATTTTAATTATTGGTACTACTTGATTTTCGATAGATTTAAAAAATAATCATCAACTTTTAATTTTTACATGAAATTATATAAATACTGATTTTAGTTGTTCTTATATAATCAATTCGGTTAAGGGATGAAAATTATTTATTTTGAAAACATGATCTATGGTGTCAATAATTTAAAAAACCATATGTGATCTATTACCCGTATCAAAATCATATATCTAATCTAATACTAATAAAAGAATCCCCTTAATATCATATGACATTCTCTTATAATAAAAGATTTCACAAAAAAAAGCCATGTGGCAATTTATTATGTTACCTCAACCATAATTAATAATAAGTAAATTAATATAAAGACTACTAAATGATTGAATTTAATATATATATACACACACACATACATATTAAAATAATCTTATATTCATGATTAAATCTCTTCAGTATTCTTAATAATTAATATTGGTTATCTACTTACCTATAATTTAATATAATATCTATACTTTAATAAATAAAAACATACTTATCAAAAGAAGATGGGATAACCAAAAATTTATTCATCCATCACTATTTGACGTAACCAAAAATTTAAAAACTCATCATGTTTATAATTTGTTATTATCATTTTCACAAATGTTAAACATATATATATATATATATATATATATATATATATATAGGGTAAGGTTCATGCGAGAACCACCTTTATTGCGAGAACCGCGAGAACCAATGTGAACACAACCTAAAATAGCTAAAAAAACCTAAAAAAAACCTAAAAAAACCTAACCCCCACCCTCCCCCCCCCCCCCCCCAAAAAAACCTAAACCCCCCCCCCCCCCCCCAAAAAAAAACCTAACCCCCCCCCCCCCCCCAAAGCTAAATGCTAAAAACTAAACCCCCCAAAAAACCTAAAAAAAAACCTAACCCCCCCCCCCTCCCACCCCCCCCCCCCCCACCCCAAAAACCTAAACCCCCCTCCCCCACCCCCCAAAAACCTAAACCCCCCCCCCCCCCACCCCCCCCCCCCCCAAGCTAAAAAGCTAAAAACTAAACCCCTAAAAAACCTAAAAAAATCTAAAAAAAATCTAAAAAAATCAAAAAAAAATCTAAAAAATTTTTTTTGATTTTTTTAATATTTTTTATGTTAAAATCGCTACTTTTCGCATCCAAAAAAAAAAAAAATTTTTTTTTTTTGATGCGAAAAGTAGCGATTTTGTTATAAAAATTTTAAAAAAAAAAAAAAAAAAAAATTTTGTGTGATTTTTAGCTATTTTTAGGCATTTTTGGTTGCGTTCACATTGGTTCTCGCGGTTCTCGCAATAAGAGGTGGTTCCTAACGGATCTTTATCCTATATATATATATATATATGTGTGTGTGTGTGGTGTGTGTGTGTGTGTATGTGTTTAATATATATAATCTTAGATAATGAACTAATTCCATTGCATCTTCTACTTTGATAACACTTTTTAAAATAAGAATATATTAGTTTGAAATAAAATCTTTTCAATATTCTTAATAATTAATATTAGTTATCTACTTACATATGCTTTAATATAATATTTCTACTTTAATAAATAAAAACATACTTATTAAAAGAAGATGAGATAACCAAAAAATTTATTCATCCATCACTATTTGACGTAACAAAAAAATTTAAAACCTCATCATGTTTATAATTTGTTATTATTGTTTTCACAAATGTTAAACACACACACACACACACACATATATATATATATATGTGTGTGTGTGTGTGTGTGTGTGTTTAATATATATAATCTTAGATCATGAACTAATTTCATTCCATCTTCTACTTTGATAACACTTTTTAAAATAAGAATATATTAGTTTGAAATAAAATATACTAATTCTTTTGTATTCATAAACAAAATTCTTACTTGGTAAACGCATCATTTAAAACGAGTAATGTTATATTTTTCCTTTAATTTTGTATGTATAGTTCATATTAGGGTTATATGTATTCATATCAAAATTTATATTTATTATGTGTGATGCAAGAAATAATATGAAATATAAAAAAATAATTCAAAATTTATAATCGTTATGTCTTTTATACGCAACCAACCTCAACAATAACATATTTATTTAAAAAAAAGTTCATTAAAGTTTATATAAATTGAAAATGTTTTTTTTCAAAAGAACTTGATCAACTCCATAATTATCTTAAAGTCTTTCATTTTCTATCCTCAAATCCATGTAACACATGGGTCTATAACCTAGTATATTAATATAATTGAGCATTTGACATTTCATGTGCCTTGTTGGAGTGAGTTTAAGATGAACAATGAGTAATTAACCTTGTAAGACAAGAGACGTTTGCATATAATGACATCTTCTGTTATCTAAAACATTTGCACAAATTTTCATAGGTTTTACTGGTGTGTGTGATATAACGCCCCTAGAGCAATGTTTTCAGGACCGAACCGAACGTTGAACCGGTGTCCTTACCGGTCCACTGGTTGAACCGGTTCGACCGGAGTTAAGAACTGGATTTATTTTATACATGTTTGTATATACATGTTGCATATTTATCCAAGTTATACGATGTCTGCGAGTCTTTCGTTCGCTAACACAATCATATGACGTTCTTGACCTCACATCCAACTCGCATTTCATTTCAAGTGCTTGTATTATTTTTCCTTCATTATCAAACTAATAATCAACACAAGTGATTAATTTTAAACACAAAGTCAAAGTAGACCACAACCACTTTTCCAATTGACCAATGGAGTGCTGTTATCAACGGCCACAAACGCTCACATAACAAATCAATGGCATATATCCCCCCATCGTATCCTATATCCCAAATAACCGGTTCTAGGTTAGCCTTTCTACTCTCACAACTAAGTACTTAATACCTACACTTGTCTTTTCCCCCTTTTCAGTTTTCACCATTCACCTTCACACACTCTTCACACACACTCACACATTGTTCACACAGTTGACATTGTTGTTGTGTGTGAACGAATTCAAGCTACCTACAATGGAAGAAGTTGTTCGTGTTTGATGATTTGAGCTTGTTCGGTATGGATAATCAATGGCACATGAGCACATGTGGTGGTGCACATGTGAATCGATGATGCTTGAAGAAAAAACGGCCTGACCACTCATAATGAACTGCCGGTCGAACCACCAGCCCCCGGTCGGATCCCCGACCTGATGCAGAAATGGGCTGACATAGCAAACGACCCGACAAAGCATCCGGACCCCGGCCCGATCGTTCCGGGTCTGAAAACATTGCCCTAGAGGCTTTATCACGTCACATCAGCGCCATGTCACATAGGGGGCTTTAAAGCCCATCCCTTTAACTTGAATGCAATAGTTTAAAACCCCTATCATGATTACCTAATTATTTCTTTTTTTTTTTAATTTATATACCATTTTTTCTTTAAAACACAATAAAAAAAAACATAGTTTCAATAAAATAATTAAAAGATTACAAACTACTTAAAAATAAAGAACAACAACGTTACTTAAAAAAACAACCAACTTAAAACTAAAAATAAAAACCTACTAAAAAACTACATATATTTTGCTCGGATTTTTGCCTTACGAGCCTCTAAATTACTCGGCCTGCCTCCGGTAGGTTGGAAAAGTCTTTCTCGAGAAACTTCATATCTTTCTCAATTTGTTTCTCCATTTTGAGTTCATGCTCCTTTTCCTTGATTGAGAGAAGCCGGTTGAGTCTATCGTCGAACTCGTCCAACCTTGATGGGCCATCCGATGGCGTTGAAAAGGAGGTGTCTCGTGCTCATGCTGCTGCCTTGCTTCTATCCTTACCCTTTGGTAGTGGCAACTCTTACGGTTCCTCAAAATTCAATTAATCTAACTCGTCATTTAAGTTAATAGTAGTACGAGCATCGGACTCGGATGGTTCGCTAGTCGTTGTTGATTTGGATCGTTTTGACCTATGGGTCGTTGGGTCAAACGGTGGTACAAGACTCCGCTTTGAAGATTTGCGTAGAAGCTCTCATGAAGGTAACATCATAAACAAATGGCCATGATACATTCTATATTCGTTATGGGCGGCAGTTATTATGTCCACGTCGCTTGAACCGCTTCTTTTTGTGTGATTGTTGACGAGGCTATTGTGTACGTTGTTGAAGTTGTTAATCTTGGTGCACATTGCGGTCCACTTGCCAGAAAACGAATCAATCGTACGATATTCACCACGACCCACTGCGGCGAAAAACTTCTCACGTATACGCCTCCAAAAGACAACTATATCTTGGTCGGTTGCTATAATTAAAAAAAATAGTAGCAAAAAAATAAAAATAAAAATAGATTTATAAAAATATATAAAAAGTAAACGGAGAAAAAAATTACAATCAGATCATCCGATACGTCGAGTCATGCTTGTGACAATGCAAGTTCTTCGGTGGGCGTCCACCTCTCGATCGTTTTAGGAGCACATTCTTCATTCTCTACCTTCTTACGGTGCCTTCTCGATTGTCCACCTATTGAGGAAGTGAGCTGGGTTTTGGGTATGTTTTAGGTTTCAGGTATGTTTTGGGTTTGGGGTATGCTTTGGGTTTGGGGAAAAATGGCGGTGCGGAATAGTATCCAAAAAACCGGCAAGCGGTGGTGGTGTTGTCAGATGGGGGGAGGTTGGGGTGGTAGGTGGCATCGGATAATACCCAATCTCACCCGTTCACGGGTCTCTTCGGTATCGTTCTTTTTGCTCGTTGTTTTCTAAATTACACCAAAACGGATTGTTGGGGTCCCATGCGTTTTGATTGTTGGGAAACTTTGTGTGAGTATGATAAAGTTTATAAAATTTTTAGAGAATAGATGGAAATTTGAGTAAAATATGTTGGATATATATAGTGTGAAATTTAAAAATTAAAAGTTAATTTTTTTAAATAGTTACCGTGTGCAATGGTCAAGTGATGGGGGGCTACAAAAAATCTAACCGTTGGTGCTCGTTATCAGGTTGTCGAAGACTCAATGGCGCCGGGGAAGTGGGTGTGAGGTTCTATTTTTGCTGATTTGGCCATGGGCAGTATACCACACCTCTTGGCAAAGAGTGATACGTGGTCGAAAACCAGTGTTCGTTAATGTTTAAGTTCATGTATTTGCTTACCTTTTAATCTCGAATAGCCTACTTTTAATGGGATTTGTGTTTTACAGGTCTTACGGAGTTTAAGGAGCTATTTGGGAGCTTTACGGAGCACTGGGAGCGAACGGGATCAACCGGGGATGTGAAATGAACAAAACCGGGTTAATCATGAAGATTGGATGTGTTTTAGGGGATGTTAATGGATTTAAAATGAATATATTGGAATATGGCATGATAGAGGGCTGAATTACGAGTACGTGGGCGAAAATGGTGAGTAAAACAGAGCTATAACGAAGAAGTTATGAAGAAAACAGTTTTGGCAGAAACTGGCAATTGTAGAGGGCGTCGCCGACGGGTCAACAGGCCGTCGCCGATGGCTTTCCGTTTCTTGTATCGCGAATTTCAAGATTTGTTGAGTTTGGACGAGTTGTAACGGTTGGAGGAGCCATTTTTCGAGGGTTACGAGTGGTGATCGATAAAAACACCATGGGGGATCATTCAACCTTCAGCTAATCCACCTCTAACATCCACCATCTATACCTAACATCTTTCTTTCACCTCTAACATCAAAACCCTAACCAATTCTCCATAATCCCTAACCTTCAATCATTCCACCATCACCACCATCTTCAACCTTCCATCATCACCTTCAACCCTAACCTCCACCACTCTTGAAGACTCAAGGTCATGGCTCCGTGTTCGTGTTCGTTGGCCGGTGATCGCGTCCACCCAACCATGAGCGGCTAGTCTCTTCGGTTTCACCCCGGTGTAGGTAGTTGTATTTTCTAGGGTTTATGCATTTGTTCTTTGATTCGACTTTGTTACAACTTGTATTGATTTTTGAAACCATTGACAATAGTTTACATTTGTTTCGTATTCGTAAATTGTCGAACGATGTTAAAAGTTATGACTTTGCGAAATGGTTATGTGTAGTTATGCGTTGTCGTGGTTAGGATTTACTTGTGTTGATTACCAAGTGCATTCTTGTCCGTTCTTCGGGACGTTGATAGTTATTGGCACCTAAGTCACGGTACACTAAATCCGCTAATCGTATGCAATTGAGTTGAATTAAAACATGTAGGAACCCTAGGACTTACAATTACCGAAACCGGGTGTGATCCGTATTCTTAATTCCTGTTTTCAATTATAGTTTAGTTAATAAATCATTGTTTTCGATAACATCAATTTGTCGGTTCATTCCGATTTATTTTAAAAACCAAACAAATAAATAAAAATAGCAATCTTCATAATAATCTTGTACATTATTTGTAAATAGTCTAACTAATCGAACGGGTCGTGCAATACCGACCACCTGCTCTTCGTGGATTCGATACCCGACTTACCCTAGCTACCTAGGTTTAATTGGGTTTTTGACTGATCGGGACGACATGGTCACGTCAAAATGGCGTCGTTGCTGGGGAGCTAGTGCGCTTTGTATTTCATTGCTTGTTCGATTTTAGTTTAGTTTTTCTTTCTTGTATTTTTGTGATTTTACTTTGGGTGGTCGAGCTTGTTTGTGCAGGTACATGTTTTGCAGGTACCATCTTTCAATATGAATTGGGTAGATGATGATCCGTGTGAGTGTTGCGGAAGCGGAGAGCACTATTTAGAGGATTGCTCTGTTTTCTACGAAAAAGTTCAAGCCAACAAGGAACGGGAAGACTATCTCAGCGGATTGTTTGAATATAGGAGGGCGGATTATGAAGATTTCAATGGTCCATACTCATATTATCCATATGATAATCCACCACCACCACATTATCAAGAATACTACTATGAACCCGAATTGCCACATTTCTCAAGTTACCGGGAGGTGTATGATGATTATTATAATGAATACCCTCAACCGGTATACGAGAAACCACAAGATTCGATACATTCCAAGCTTGATGCTCTCATGAACATGGTGAAAGAATATCACCAGGATATCAAAGATATAAAGAAAGCGAATGAAGTGAGAGATAAAGCCCATGAAGCATTGGTGGTGCAAGTGGGTCAATTATCGGAGGAATTAGCCCAACTTAAACGAGACCAAGAGGTTTGGGCCAATGGTACAATAGTAGATGGTGATGTGGTGGAAGAGGTTATCAATCTTCCCGAGCAAGAAAATGAATGTTTGAACCGAGCGGAAGACATCACACCGCGAGACGAGTCGGATCCGAAAGATGCCCACGTTCATATCCATCCTTCTCCCATACTTATCACTCCAACCAACAAAGTTGGGGATGCGGGTTCGGGTATAAGGATTCGAAGGGTGGCGTTGCAAGACATAGGCCAGTTTAGTAAGAAGCGACCCCAAAGTTGTACAATATGCATGCTGAGCAAAATAAAAAGAGAATGAATCCGGCATGCCAAATACCGAGCGTATGTAGGCAACTCGGTAGGAAAATGTGCACTTCGACCACCATGAGAGGCAAATCAGGTATAATTGTTGTAGAGTTTGTACTATTAATCGTTTTATTTTTATTTTTCATTTTTTTCTTTTCTTAGTTAAATGAACTTTGTGGGTGTGTTCCCTATATAACCCTCACGAGACCTCTCGTCCTCTCGAGCTATCGGGAGGTTTAAAAGGGCTTGTTGCATAAGCTAAATGCAACCGTGATTCCTACGAAAGTGAGTTAGGTTTGTTGTTATTGTAAATTAATTTTCCACATACATGAAGGTAAACTAACGTATGATTTGGTAATATCTTCATAAAAGTGGTAGAACTAGGTAGCTAATAAATTTTAATGGTTGTGAGAAGCATGCTTCTACACAAGGGTTAAGATTTATAGGTACATTATGTTCGTGGGACGACCACTTTCTTGAAGAAAAGAAGAGCACACGAGGAATGAGCTAAAAAATCAGGTGCATAAGTTTCTTTTTACTTTTGATTCTTAGCTTAGTAATAAGTGGATTGTATTTTGTATTTTATTTCGGGGGTGAAATTTTGGGGAGGTTAGCCGTGTCACATCCCTTGTGCATTTTAAAAACTCTAGTTCTTACACATTGAGGACGATGTTCACCTCAAGTGTGGGGATGGGGGAATAGTAAAAGTTTTCGATTTTGACCCGTTCATTTAAACACTACACATTGAGGATAATGTTTACCTCAAGTGTGGGGATGGGGGAAAATTTCAAAAATTTTTCAAAAATGTCTTTGTTTGAAGCGATCTAAAAAGCACAAGTAACTAAGTCAACGAGAGATGTCACAACCCATTTGGTCTATTGTCATGGTCAAGTTCAAACAATTAGCATGACGGGTATTTAACGGGTGGTTATTTGGGAATAGTCCGCCTAAGAAACTAGTACATTATGCATGTCACATACCATACCCTTTATACATGTGAGGTTTTGAGCCACTTTTACATCATAGGATTACATATTCATGTTTCTTTGTTTGAGTGGACCATTAGTCATGTATTGTAGAACTTGCGACTTTTGATACGTTTGAGACCATAGACCGAATACAAGCACGAGGATGATTAAGGCATTAGGTGAACCTTTTCCTTTAAAACCATTTATCCATCCTTACCCAAATAAATCCCCTAGTCGCCCACTTTGAGCCTAATCCTTTCGTTTGACAACCCGTTTAGCCCATAACCGTTAAACCTTTTCTTTTAAACCCGTGTGATGAAAATTCGATTATAGGATTATTTGTTTGTATAGTTGTGTTTGCAAAAAAAAAAAATCAATCAGAAAATGTTGCGAAAAAAAAGAGAATAAAAAATCATTGAGAAAATACAAAAATATGAGTTATTAGTTGTTGAATAAAAGGGCGAAAAAAAATCATTGCCTCGTAGTTGATGTCTATAGTTAGTTTTGTTTAGAGTAGTTGCTTTGTAATAAAAATCGAGTTTTCATCACCTTAGCCACTTTAAAACATCATATTTCCTACCCTTCACCTAGCCCCATTACAACCCTTCAAATACCTTTTGACTTGTGCTTAGTATTCGTGTTCGGTGGTGGAGAATGATTGAGTTGCAAGCATATGCGGGTATGTGTTCTAATTGGTTTTGCGTGATTACTTTAAAGTGCTAATTCATTATCTAATTAGCCAAATTTTAAACCGAGTGGAGAGAACATTGTGAGGGATGTGCATGATTTATTGGTTTCAAGGGCGGGTTAATCTTGGATAACCATTTTATATGTGATTATTCACTTTAACGTTAGATATTTCGTAAATTGTAAAAAGTTTGAACCGGGTATGACTTTAGACCTTAACTTACGTCTCAAGAATGGGAAATGTGTTTCTTGTTCGACCCACGTCAAAGTGAAAAACAGATTTGCTTGAGGGCAAGCAAACAACAAGTGTGGGGATGTGATACGTGGTCGAAAACCGGTGTTCGATAATGTTTAAGTTCATGTATTTGCTTAACTTTTAATCTCGAATAACCTACTTTTAATGGGATTTGTGTTTTGCAGGTCTTACGGAGTTTAAGGAGCTATTTGGGAGCTTTACGGAGCACTGGGAGCGAACGGGATCAACCGGGGATGTGAAATGAACAAAACCGGGTTAATCACAAAGATTGGATGGGTTTTAGGGGATGTTAATGGATTTAAAATGAATATATTGGAATATGGCATGATAGAGGACTGAATTACGAGTACGTGGGCGAAAACGGTGAGTAAAACGGAGCTATAACGAAGAAGTTATGAAGAAAACAGTTTTGGCAGAAACTGGCAATTGTAGAGGGCGTCGCCGACGGGTCAACAGGCCGTCGCCGACGGCTTTCCGTTTCTTGTATCGCGAATTTCAAGATTTGTTGAGTTTGGACGAGTTGTAACGGTTGGAGGAGCCATTTTTCGAGGGTTACGAGTGGTGATCGATAAAAACACCATGGGGGATCATTCAACCTTCAGCTAATCCACCTCTAACATCCACCATCTATACCTAACATCTTTCTTTCACCTCTAACATCAAAACCCTAACCAATTCTCCATAATCCCTAACCTTCAATCATTCCACCATCACCACCATCTTCAACCTTCCATCATCACCTTCAACCCTAACCTCCACCACTCTTGAAGACTCAAGGTCATGGCTCCGTGTTCGTGTTCGTTGGCCGGTGATCGCGTCCACCCAACCATGAGCGGCTAGTCTCTTCGGTTTCACCCCGGTGTAGGTAGTTGTATTTTCTAGGGTTTATGCATTTGTTCTTTGATTCGACTTTGTGACAACTTGTATTGATTTTTGAAACCATTGACAATAGTTTACATTTGTTTCGTATTCGTAAATTGTCGAACGATGTTAAAAGTTATGACTTTGCGAAATGGTTATGTGTAGTTATGCGTTGTCGTGGTTAGGATTTACTTGTGTTGATTACCAAGTGCATTCTTGTCCGTTCTTCGGGACGTTGATAGTTATTGGCACCTAAGTCACGGTACACTAAATCCGCTAATCGTATGCAATTGAGTTGAATTAAAACATGTAGGAACCCTAGGACTTACAATTACCGAAACCGGGTGTGATCCGTATTCTTAATTCCTGTTTTCAATTATCGTTTAGTTAATAAATCATTGTTTTCGATAACATCAATTTGTCGGTTCATTCCGATTTATTTTAGAAACCAAACAAATAAATAAAAATAGCAATCTTCATAATAATCTTGTACATTATT
The DNA here is from genome assembly GCA_030545235.1 of Helianthus tuberosus. Taxonomy (NCBI): domain Eukaryota; kingdom Viridiplantae; phylum Streptophyta; class Magnoliopsida; order Asterales; family Asteraceae; genus Helianthus; species Helianthus tuberosus. The sequence continues at coordinate 49,490,341 of CM060449.1, read as the reverse complement.
TGTAAATAGTCTAACTAATCGAACGGGTCGTGCAATACTGACCACCTGCTCTTCGTGGATTCGATACCCGACTTACCCTAGCTACCTAGGTTTAATTGGGTTTTTGACTGATCGGGACGACACGGTCACGTCAAAGAGCACCACAATAATGGGCCGCCTCTATTAATAGACCGCCTCGCCAACATGTCAAATCATTTCAAATCACCACCACTTCAAACCCTACTTTTTTCTCAAATAATAAGGGTCCTAATAATCCCACATGCTAAATCTTATTCTCACATGGTGTATACGGGCCGTATAAGGTTATACGGCCGTATAGAATAAAATGAACTGACAAAGCAGTCTTTGTCAGTTTATTTTAAATGTATACGGGCCGTATAACCTTATACTGCCCGTATACACCATGTGAGATAAGCTTTTAGGGTGGCCGTATATAATGCTCGTATAATGTTATACGTCTCGTATACATTTGGTCGTATAACATTATATTGCTCGTATAACGTTATATGGCTCGTATACATTGGTCGTATAACATTATATTGCTCGTATACAAATTGTATACGGCTCGTATAATGTTATACTGGCCGTATACATGTAAAACAAAAAAAAACATTCCATTGCATTTATTTTTGTGCAATAACATTCTATACGGCCGTATACATGTTATACGGCCCGTATACACCTAGGGATGTGAAAATAAGAAAATAGGGGGTGTGGAAATAAGGGGACCCAATAATAAACCATTCCAAATCTTCATATCACACCTTACTTTTTACTAAAAAAAAAAAAAAAAAAACTATTTTGAGTGGGTGATCCCCACTCCTTTCAAACCAAACCAAACCAAACCGGTCCACTCCATCAGACCCCCTCCCACCGGACCCAACAAAGAGGTTTTTCTTGAGTAGACAAACCGAACCGTTGGAGATACTCTAATTTCAAGTAATGATTTTCAAATAAATTTCAAAAACAATCATTTAGTTTATAAACTTTAGTCAAAATTATTTAAACAAATATTCAGTTAAGCGAAGAAAATAATTATCTTAAAAAATATATAATTCGACGTCACTTTTTTAAATCGCAACCGATTTTCTATATATAACCATGAAATATCTCATAGCAACTGAATCCGCATATACAAATACAAAACTTGAAGGCGCCAAAAACTCCTCACACACACACACAAAACTCTGAAAATGTCATCTGCAAAACCGAGTTCGAGGAAGAAGAAGAGCATCGAATCGGTAACTCCAGAAACGGAATTGAAAGGAGTGATGATCGAAGAAGACAGTTTCAATTTCAGTGCTGGTAAACTCAAGCAGCGAGCTCAGAAGAAGCAGCGATCCGCCTTCGAAGATGATCTCGATGCAGATCTATCTAGGTATACTCTCGATTCATACTCGCGATTGCGAAAATAGTTAGGTTACTCAGATTTCACGTTGTTGTTACTCGATAGATATCAAATTGCGTGCTATTGCAGTTATTTTTTGATGTATTTGTGTGATATTGCGTTGATTATTTCTGCAAGTAAGAAATTACTTAGGTTATGTGGATTTCACTTTGTTGTTACTGAAGAGATAGCAAATCGCGTGTTATTGCAGTTGTTTTTTGATGTTTTTGTGTTATATAGTGTTTATTATCTCTGCAAGTAAGTAATTAGTTAGGTTATATTGATTTCACACTGTTGTTATTGAAGAGATAACGTTTCTGTGTGATATAGTGTTGATTGTTTCTGCATGTATGAAATTAGCATCAGATTTTTGTAGATTATGAGATAGGGCAACTGTTTTTGAAATTTGTAGTGATATAGTTTTGATTATTTCTGCAAGTATGAAATTAGCATAAGATTGTTGTAGGTTTTGAGTTAGGGCAGCTGTTTGTGAAATTTGCAGTGATATAGAAGGTGTGATCTACTTTTGCTTATGTCTTCAAGTAAGAAATTAGCATCAGATTGTTGTAGATTTTGGGTTGGGGCAACAGTTTTTGAAATTCGCAGTGATATAGTTTTGAACTTTGATTATTGCTGCAAATAAGAAATTAACATCAGGTTGTTGTAGATTTTGAGTTAGGGCATCTGTTTTTGAAATTTGCCTTGATATAGTTTTGATTATTTCTGCGTGTTATTGCCTGATATAGTGTTGCTTATTTTATGCAAATAAGAAATTAACCTCAGATTGTTGTAGATTTTGAGTTAGGGAAACTGTTTTTGAAATTTGCAGTGATATAAAAGGTGTTATATAGTTTTGATTATTTATGTGTATTGCCTGATATAGTGTTGCTTATTTTATGCAAATAAGATATTAGTGTCAGATTGCTGTAGATTTTGAGTTAAGGCAACTGTTTTTTAAATATGTAGTGATATAAAAGGTGAGATATAGTTTTGATTATTTCTGCGTGTTCTTGCCTGATAGAGTGTTTCTTATTATATGCAAATAAGAAATTAGCATCAGATTGTTGTAGATTTTGAGTTACGGCAACCGTTTTTGAAATTTGCAGTGATATAAAAGGTTTGATGAACGCCTTATATCAGATCAAAGAGAAAGCACAGAAGGACGGGCAGAAGAAAAAGGAGGAGACTATTTCGAGGTAATTTCCGTGACTTCCTTAGTCGTATTCTGATTAATAGCTGACAAACTATTGTATCATGTTCGTTTATATTGATGAGGAATGTTGAAATGAATCGATTCTAAATAATGATTTTCGATGAAGTTTAGGTTAAGGATAAGTATCTGGTGTCCTGATTTTAATAAATATCCTGTTAAGGATGAATGATAAGTATCTGGAATCCTAATCTCATTCAAACATACACGCTAGTTATATTCGAATTCGTTGTAACTAACAATCTATATCTTCTCCTGTCTCTTGTATATATGGCTGTAAAACTAAGCCAATATGTGAGTAAAGGAATGATTCAAAGCCTCCAGGATCTGTTACTTTCATAATTTATACATGTTCTTGCTGGATCTGCATAATAATATATCTATATGCTATCGTATGTATGTTTTGATTGTGTATTATGTTGCTGGGTAAATTTGTTCATCTTGATCTTTTGCAACTATGAAGTCTATGATGACTGGTTGCCTGGCTTAATCAGATTGATAATGCTTGGATTCTTTGAGGTGAAATCGATCTTCAATGATCACCTTATCTACTTTCGTTAAACTATGTGTTAGTAGTAGATTTGCAACTATATCATTTAAATAATGATGTGTTTTACCTGGACTCAATCTGGATCTAAACACACACAGAATATTTGTTTATTATCTCTTGGCCAAAGCAATCTTGTTGAACATATATAATTTTCACTATCATCATGTAGTCTTTGATATATTGTTTTTGTAGTTACATATTTTTGGACTACTTGATATCTATCGCTCGAATTCATTAAGACTGATTGGTTTTTGGTTTTTGATCAGTGTTGCATCAGAAATCAGGTCTAAGTTTGATGAGTTGAAGTCCAAAGTAGAGAAAGAAAGGTACCCAAATGTCTACATTATGGTATTAGTTCACTAATTTTAAATTTTGTAAACATACTTATTATTCAAATTGCAGGCAAAACTTTGCTAAGGTACTATCAAAGAGCTCCAAAGAGGTTTGCAAACAAAATAATAGCCTTATTAAACAGTTTACTCGTTAGAATTTTGCATAAATGCTTAACAACTTCATAAAATTTGCGTACAGTGTGAGAACTTACTGAAGAATGAGACTGCCAAGTTTCAAGCAGTTTATGACAATTTCTGCAAGGACAAGAACTCACATCTGCAAGCCCTTAACGGTACTGAACACTTACCTAATAGGTCGTTACTCAACTCAAACAGTTTAAATTACTAGTGTAATAATATTAGCGGGTCAACCCAACCTGACCCAATATATTTGACCCGTACTTGAAAATGACCTATCTCAACCCAGACGAGGGCTGTAAACAAATTGAACGAACATGAACAAGACCTTCTACGTGTTCGTTTGTTAAGAAATATACGTGTTCACAAACAGTTCATGAACACTTACCGAACGAGATTTTATGTTCGTGTTCGTTTGTTAAGGAAATGAACGTGTTCGTTTGTTAATTTTAGGCAACGAACGGAAATAAACGTTAATGAACACAAATGGAAACAAACAAACACAAACAAACGTTCATTAATAGAATAAGTAATACACTGACATTTATTAAATATTTATTGATCGGATTTTTGAAGTATTTAAATAAAATATAAAAACTAAAAACACTAATGAACTATCAAACACATTATTGAACGTTCACGAACATAAATGAACGAACATGGCCTCTGTTCATGTTCGTTCATTTAGCTAAACAAACGAAATTTCTTGTTTGTGTCCATTTGTTTATAAACGAATGAACACAAACGAACTTCCCGCCGAGCGGTTCACGAACTGTTCGATGAACGTTTGGTTTGTTTGCATCCCTACAAACGAGTAGTAAGCGGTAAGTTTTCTCATGTAGACGACTTAAGTACTTAACCATAAAATTTATTCTGTAATCACTGATTAATTCCTGAGCTTTGATTGTGCTTTTAAAATAACAGATACCATTTCAAAATACGAAGAGGAGAGGGAGAAACTGCTCATGAAATACGAACAACACAGTAAGCAATTTACTTCACTTATCTGATAATCTGTTCAAAGACTATTGTCACTAAAAATACGATTATGTTTCTTACAGGAAAGAAAGAAAAGAACATGATAACTGAGCATGAAAAGGCTTGTGCAACCAAAATTGCTGAACTGGAAGAGTCTCTGAAGAAAAAGAAGCAGGTTACGTATCTCTTCTTAACTTCAACCTGTTGGCTTATGAATGGGCCATTTCGGGTTTTGTTAAATCTCTTATGGGTCAAATGATTAAATAATATAACTTAAGCCATTGTGTTTTTGTTCTCATAGGATGACAAGACATTCAGCTTTTTAAGGAAAACTCTAGGCTCGTTTCTTGACAATGCGTCTGATGAGGACTTCCCGGTTGATGATTGAAGCGGAATCTGAAAACTTGTTAGCTGCAAATGTTATCGGTATATGTTTTATAGCGTCATAAAGTAGGCTTGTTTCCACTTGGTAAGCTTAGTGAAGTTTAAGCCAAAGAGAATGCAATTCTTGTTAAATAGTTATCTACTACTATCAACTGCTTTCTTAATGCAGTTAGAGATATAAATCAGATCACATTGCTGTTTAAGTAGCAAATGGTTACTATTGATCTTTTCCAACATTGATTATATTCAGATCACATGGTGTTTAATGTCATGTATCAATACATAATATATAGTCCTCTTAAAAATATTTAGGTATATACAATACAAACTAGAAAAAAGTGTATATGAAATTGACTCATTTGACATTGTATTGGATAATTTAGATGGTATTATTAGGAGTATCTTGTTTTCTTCTATTTAATAACTCAATCAATCAAGGTTATTTCAGTGGGCTAATTCAGGGTTTCCACCAAACGGTCTCATGACGAATACGAGAATGAGATAAAGATAAATCGTGTAAACTGCAGCTAAAGAATATGGAGCCAGGATTTGACCTCTGGACCTCTGTCTTTTGTTGCATGGTCCCTGACTACTAAGCCTCATAGAATCATCTCTTCTGTTTACTAACGGATAATGCCCAACATAACGATTATAATAAGCACACTAATATGGTTCAATGTATTTGTGCTACTGTAATGTATGTACATAACCACACTAACGAGCCAATTTTATTAATCACAAATTAGATTTTATCATTAAAATTGTAGATTTATTTATAAGCTAAGATCTATGCTTAAATCTCCATACCATGTGCTTTCAAACAAAAAAAAAAAACACTCAATATTTTCAACATCTATCCAAACATGGGTGAATTAAGTAAAGCATGCTTCTTTATTTATGTTTTCACTTTTGAGATAAAATTTGTGTCTTTTAAAGTAGATTTAGTGACTAATAAACAACTTATTAACTTATATAAGTCATAAGTTATAAGTTAGAATTTTTAACTTCTCAAAAACAACTTCTCCACACACAAAAATAACTTATATAAGTTAATCCAAACACTCTAAAAACAACTTATTAACTTTTATAAGTCAATAAGTTATAAGTTGCTCCAAAATAAGCTAACCCAAACACCCACAAAATTGGCTTTGCTTCTAGCTTGAATATCAGTTTTTGACATGGGGTATTTTTTTTTCTTTTTTTGTTAAAATAAATTTTTAAGTAAGGAACCATTAAAACCATATAAACATTTGTATCTATTATTTTAATTATAAATATCTATACTATATTATAATGCATGAGGGAATGGTATTTTAAGATACCCAAAAAATAAGAACTTTTTCCCCCTTTATTTATAGAAAGACCCCTAAAATGATGGTAGTTTGGTCTTTTAAACACTATTTATTTTTTAGCCCCTAAACTTATTCCACTTAAATCTCTAAGGTTTTAACAAAATTATAGATAATTAGTTACAATTCACCCATCTACAACGAAGTTATATTTTTTTTACGCATTCTTGACATATCTTATAAACTATACTGTTTAAAAAAATCGAAAGATAGCATGACGACCTACACATTTTTGTCGACGTTTCGGTAGTTGTCATGCTCAATATCGACGCACGGATTAAAATGTACAAGTCGATAATGCTTTAATGTACAAGTACTTAATACTTGTGATCTAATGCGCCTAATCTACAAAGATGAGCTCCATCTATGCAAACAAAAACAAAACGAATTAAAAGTACCGTAACATAAAATGAAGATATTATGTGTCACATTTTATTTTACTAAAACAGCCTAATATCTATACTTAGATATATCTTATAAGGGTGGGAGTTTGTTACAAAGTCTATTTTTCCTACAAAGTGTAAAAAGTCATAAAACACCATAATATAAACCATAAAATACACCGAAAACCCACAAATAACAAAGTGAAGATTACTAAAACACCATATTTGTGGGTTTTGTGTTTTGTTTTGGATGACAACGCTTTGATTATCGAATGACTAGCATTAGTGTGTTTTATGTTGATTATCATTTTGTGTTTTATATTCATAGTTATTCGATGGCGTGTTTGAAGTTTTTATGGAATGTTAGGGTTTAGATATTGTGTTTTAGTGATTTTCATTCTGTTATTTGTGGGTTTTGAGTGTGTTTTATGGCTGAAATTGTGGTGTTTTATGACTTTGTACACTTTATAGAAAAAATAGACTTTGTAGCCGAACCCCACCCTATCTTATAAAAACTTAAAACTAACCACAACAAACTTTCTAAATAAAGAGGTGACAAATCTAAAATTAAATTCTAATGCACTTCTGTTTTTTATTTTTTTTATTTATAAAAATAAAAATTTTAAACTTAAAGTTTATTGGATGAGTACCATGTGGATATTTAAAAAAAGTTATAAACTTTAAAGAATAAAATTATAAACTTTATCATTTAACTAACAAACTAAACTTACTTTACAACTATAACAACTTATCTTTTATTTTAGGTCATTTGATTATTATTTTCTTATTAAAAACGAAACTTTACATATGTAAAACAGTTTTTTTTTACTTTATTTATAAACAAATCATTTTGTCTTTATAAAAAATAATTCTTTTATAAACATTTTTTTTGTAACAAGTAATATAAATAAAATACTCAAAAAATTTACAATCTTTACTAGATAAATACTAAATTGTGTTGCAAATTTTTAGGAACTATAAGTTGAACTATATTGTAATAGATAATATTAGTCAGTTTCAAAGAATTGTTTACCAACTTGACTAGACACATAGTGAATTGTGTTGCATATTTTTAGGGATTCTAAGTTAAAAGCAGACTCATATAGATAAGATTAGTTAGGAACTAAAAATCTGAACTTAGCATAATATAAAGTTAATAAAATTATACTTTATAATTTAACCAATAAAATAAACATACTTTACAATTATAACAACTTATCTTTTATTTTTTGTCTTTTAATTTTTAATTTTTATAAAAAAAAGAGTTAATTACATAGTTAGTCCCTGTGGTTTGCACAAAATAACAACATTAGGTACTAATAGTTTAAAATCACATTCTAGGGTATTAACTTTTCATTTTGTAACGTTTGAGGGTATTAACTTTTCATTTTGTAACGTTTGAGGGTATTAATTTTTCATTTTGTAACGTTTGAGGGTACTAATAAAATGTGATTTTAAGCCTTTAAACAGTGCTAATACCCTCAAACGTTACAAAATGAAAAGTTAATACCCTAGAATGTGATTCTAAACTATTAGTACCTAAGGTTGTTATTTTTTGCAAACCACAGGGACTAATTATGTAATTAACTCTAAAAAAAAACTTTACATATGTGTAACACTTATGACATATATCCACCACAATAATGTTATCATAAATATTATACGAATAAGAAAACTACCAGAAACAAGTGTCGCAATGCAAAGTGTCGCCCTCACCGCATCACGCGACCATCATACTAGTAAATTATAATGGTCATGAATATGTCATCTTTCTTTTGGCCGTATGTTTTTAGGTTCTTTTTTTACAATAAAAAGAGAATCTTTGGGTGCCTTTTGAAGAATATTCATGAGAAATTATGGCCCCACATTTCAAGATAAGCCCATAATACAATCATATATGGTTTCTTCTCCACCATTCCATTTGAAGAAATATTCAACTTCTAAACCCCCAAACCCAAATCATCACAAATTCCCCAATTTAGTAACCTAAATCATGTTAATCAGACACCAGATAAACTTTCACCAACATGAATTCTAGACTTATTATCACAACTACTCATTTACCCTTTAATTCTGTTTCAGATAAACCCCCAAAGTTTCCCCAATTTTACACTCCTTGTTCATGTCCAGCATTTCAAGTTCAATGTTGTTCTTCATCAGGTTCAGAGATAACATTAACCACTGGTAATTATTTTTTAACCCTTGATCAAGTTATTTACTGAGAAATCATTTTAAATTTGAGACTGCCATATAGAGTAATATTTAGGCTACATGTAAGGGTGAAGGGAGTGGTTACCTAATGGTATTATTAGGTAAACTCTTAATTCACCCAATCACATAGTTCCATGTCAATTCACCGAAAATATTTACCTAATGCTAAAAAACGTTGGCGGTGATTTAGGTAAACTATTTAAAAAAAAGGAAAAAATGTGTGATTGGTTGAGAGGGAATGGATCCACCACACACATCCTTTCCTCCCTCTCTTTCCCTTCGGGTAAGCCTTCACCGAATGGAACAACTAATCGGTAACATCTTCATCGGTAAAGTGGTTGGCAGTGGTTTTACCTATCGGTAAAGGTGTTTACCGACGGTAAACCTTCACCACACCGTTCACCCTAATGGTTTATGTTTTTCACTGCCACGTTCAAAAGTGAATGACGCATCACTGCCACGTAGTACAGGGCCGGCTCAACCTTTTTAGAGGCCTAAAGCGAAACGAAAATTTGGGGCCTTTGTTGTTTTCATTATTAAAAACGATATCTTTTATCTAAGCTTTAAAACGACTATTGAAACACCATGATATCTTTTATCTATGCTTTAAAATGACTATTGAAACACCATTTGACATTTAAAAATAAGATCAAATGTAAACTCATATGTGAGACGGTGGGATTAACATACTAAATATAAACAACGCCTATAGTAAAAGGGTAAAACGATAAATGTACCAATAAAAAAGGTTCATGTTGCAGTTGGGTTGTCTCTTTGCGCATTCACATCCCTAGTACTCTAGTAGCTCTTGTAGTCTCATCTGAATGATTCTGCATTATAACAAACAATATAAATAAGCAAAAACAATATAAACTGTCTAATCCTTTAGAAATTTAGGATATAGTTATAGAAAAACAAACCTCATAAATCATTTATTTCATTGTATAATCAGTTGGAACTCAATGCCCTTCAATCCATATTTAAAAAACAATTTGTTTCACATGAATAGATAAACAGATTTTACCTTACGTACCATGTAGCAAATCGTTTACAGACTAAATCTTTTTAAAATGCTTTCATGAAAAAGCAAATATAAAAAAATGGAATTTTTTTGGGTAGCCAGAAAGATTCACAAAACACACCAAAAGTAAATATATTAAGGCACAAACAATAGTGCATAAACAGATTACTAATTAGATTAGAAACATTGTGAATGAACATAATCAAAAAGATAGTTAAAAGATTAGTACGTAATTGTACCTCAAAGTTCCAGATTGAACTAAGTGCTTCCTTTCTTCAAACAATAAAACTGAATGAACAGATTACATCCTTTTCCAGGCAATCAACTTACCAGAACCTTCACACAATCGCAGAGGAACATAAGGTTTAGATTTAGAATAAAAAGAGAGACGTTATACTTGGAATCTCTGATTCCGCCATCGAACTATGAGAGTAGCAGAAGGCAAAACGCCAGGAGAACGATTCAATTCCCAAGTTCCAACCTAATTTGTCTTCACGAAATCTGGTTGCTGGCGCCTAAACTCTAAAGGCTGCTAATTTCATATTTTTACACGGGCCCAATTTCAATACTTTCATGTAATTTTTTTTTTATAAAATTGGAGGCCCTAATGGAGGCCTAAAGCCCTAGCTTCACTACAATGGCCCATGGGCCGGCCCTGACGTAGTAGGAATGAGCTCTCACTCGCTTGATAAGTTTTCACTATCCACCACCTTATTAAAATCATATCTAAATTTAATAAATAAAAAAAGTGTTAATTCTGATTGGTGGAAACGGTTGGGACTCACCAACCACAAGTTCTCACGCCGGTTATGCGGACCATGGGGTACCCTTTTATGAACGAAAGATCAGTGAGGGCCGGACTCTCAAAATCCAAATAAGTGGGGGCGAGACTCTTAAAAATTCAATATTTTACATTGCAATTATTTTTTCGGGAAATTTCCGGTAAAATTAACACTACTGTATTTCGCTCCTGTTTTCACACCCCTTCACCTGCCACCTCATAGGGGCATTACCTGTTACACATGTTCTTAGTGTCTTTGTTTGGTAGAAGGAGAACCATATATGTTGGTGATCATTTATATACTATCAATTTGAAACAATTGTATGCATGTTTGGTTGTAAGTTGTGTTTAAGTGGTTGTACCTTAATCAAATATTGGTTGTAAGTTGTGCTTAAGTGATTGTACCTTAATCAAATAATGGTTTCATTACCTTACCAAATTCAATCTGTTTTGTATGCATGTATGATTGTAAATTGTACTTAAGTGGTTGTACCCTAATCAAATAATGGTTTCATTATCGTACCATATTCAATCGGTTTGATTTCAAAGCTATGTTGTTTTATTTGTAAAGAGAAAAATGCTCGGATAGTCCCTGTGGTTTCGCCTTTTTTCACCTTTAGTCCCTAACTTTCTAAAACTACTTGAATAGTCCCCAACTTTTCATTTTTTGTTCCCGGATAGTCCCTGGGTCTAACTTCAGTTTGTTTTCTCTGTTAAGAGGATGTGAAATGACAAAAATACCCTTCCCTTAAAAAGGCCAAACCACGGGGACTATCCGGGCATCTTCTTCATTTTTATTTGTAAAACCCCACCACCACACTTCATCTTCAACCTCCACCCACCATCACCCTCCTCCACCCTCCACGACGCCGGAGCCTCCGTTCTCCGATCAGATTCCTCGCACGCCTCGACTCGCCTCGACTAAACAACACCAATTCCGATCCGATTTTAATTCCGATCGGAATTGGTGGGTTGGCCTTTTTAAGGGAAGGGTATTTTTGCCATTTCACATCCTCTTAACAGAGAAAACAAACTGAAGTTAGACCCAGGGACTATCCGGGAACAAAAAATGAAAAGTTGGGGACTATTCAAGTAGTTTTAGAAAGTTAGGGACTAAAGGTGAAAAAAGGCGAAACCACAGGGACTATCCGAGCATTTTTCTCTTTTCAGAAACAAATCTCAAGAATATAATCATTACAGCACACATAAACATACACACACAATCACTTTTGTGCATTAAAATCGGATCGGAATTGGTGTTGTTTAGTCGAGGCGTGCGAGGAATCTGATCGGAGAACGGAGGCTCCGACGTCGTGGAGGGTGGAGGAGGGTGATGGTGGGTGGAGGTTGAAGATGAAGTGTGGTGGTGGGGTTTTACAAATAAAAATGAAGAAGATGCCCGGATAGTCCCTGTGGTTTGGCCTTTTTAAGGGAAGGGTATTTTTGTCATTTCGGGAAGGGTATTTTTGTCATTTCACATCCTCTTAACAGAGAAAACAAACTGATGTTAGACCCAGGGACTATCCGGGAACAAAAAATGAAAAGTTGGGGACTATTCAAGTAGTTTTAGAAAGTTAGGGACTAAAGGTGAAAAAAGGCGAAACCACAGGGACTATCCGAGCATTTTTCTCATTTGTAAATTATTATTATTTATAATAATCTAATCAATTTAGCCAAAATCTTGTATAAATATAATTTGCAACATATTGATGCAATGGTTGTTGTAATGTATGCATTATGGTTTGTATAGTGGTAATGATATATATTATATATAGATTACGATGAACCTGTCAAACGGGAAAAAACGCGGGTTCATCGTAACGCGCGAGTTCTAAATCAACTTAGTTATTTTATTCCATGTTTTACGGTTCGGTTTAATTTCTTTGAATTAATGCCGCAACTTCAGTGTCGGTGGTCGCTGGCAGTAGTGTGGCATTAGTGCTCGCCCCCGCCACAACGCGGGGGTACTTAATACTAGTTGTTTAGAATTTTTAACATGTGTTCTTGGTTTAAATTTGGACTATTTAACATATAACCATCAATTCATTTTGGTTGCGTCAAAAAACAAATCAGTGAGCTCCTCGTGGGCAAGACGGACAATATTGGTTGAGAGGCTAGACGGACAATTAGTAAAGGGATTTGCTATGTTCTCTCGAATTGTTTTTTGTGTGTGGATCCGTTTACTTTGACCGCCATTGACTAGAACTTAAAAGGGTTATTAAGGTGTGTATCAGTGTATGCAACCATGTAGGTACAGTTGGAAAGGATGATTCGTTGACGGGTGGTGCGTATGATTTTAGTAAAGCAACGACTTCTCTTACACGAAAGTTATTGTCATCTCCGAAGAAAGTGACTCTTGTAAGGCATGGATTAAGCACATGGAACGATGAAAAGCGAGTTCAGGTGAAGTTTTTGATTAAAATGATGATAGTAAAGTTTTCATTATGAGTAATCCTGCATCTTTATACCAAAACCACTAACAAAAGTTATAGAGGTAGCAATATGTGTGGGTCGGGTTAGTTGGGTACGGCTCAAAATGGGTTTTGGACATGTCGGGTCCACATGCCAACACTTTGTTTATTTTTTGAACTATATTTATAACTAATGGTTTAAATATGATTACACAAAAACTAGATTATTAAGATGATAATATATTTATTTGATAAAATGGTTTAAGGGTTGGTAAGATTATGAATATAGTTTAGGTGACTTTTGATTCATTTGACTGCTTTCCTGTATAGCTACTATCTTTTTTTTTTATCTTACATATTTGGCCCGCTATCAATAAAATGCTACCCGATCTGACCATCTGGTTTCAAATAAAATTTACTTGTGCATTGTTACTATTGTAACATTTTGATCGCTTCCGCTGATTATGGAAAATTATTAACCATTCAGGGCAGCTCAAACTTGTCAATCTTGACAGAAACCGGAATTATGCAAGCAGAAAAATGCAACAAAGCTTTGGTGGATATACGCTTTGATCAGTGTTTTTCTAGTCCAATTTCTCGTGCCAAGGTTCATATGCAACATATTATTTTAGAGAAATAAAACACACATTTAAAAACCATTTTTAAGAGTTAAAATTAATATGATTTTGATGCAGACGACTGCTGAAATATTGTGGTCTGGGAGGGAAGAGCCTGTGATCTTTCTTGATTCCCTGAAGGAAGCACATTTGTTCCACCTTGAAGGCATGAAAAATGGTCTGCATACACAATTCTAGAACCATCTTATTTTTTAATTTACAAATTCTTTTAATTCATTACACTTATTAAAACAGTTATATGTCATTCATCAATACATCATAGTGTCATACAGAGGTTTAAAATGGTAATATTATGTGATTCAGTTGTACAAATAGATCACACAGAAGAACAAAATGATACTTTTCTGTCATTGAGAGTATACTCTACTAAATCATACAAAAGGTTAAATTTGGTAGTTTTTCGTATATGCACCGTACTAAACGAGTTTGAGTGATTGGAGGCAGTGGAGGCTATGCAAAGATATCCAAAGGACCACACAGCGTGGAGAGAAGATCCTTCCAATTTTAATGTAAACGGTGTTTATCCTCTTAGACAAGTATGGGATGCTGCAAGTGTAGCTTGGAAGGAAATCCTGTTTACACCCGTAAGAAAAGCTATATCTTTATTTATATTCGTCTTCCATAACTCATGCATTAATACGAAACTCACGGGTTTTAGTTATAGTCTAAGTAAGTTTGGGTTAGTTTCGGTCGAACCCATGAACATGGTTAGCTACATATATAGGTTGGGTTCCATCATGGCGGGTTCGCGGGGCCGATCTGTTTAACCCGTTTAATTTTATATATATTTTAAAAAATGTGTATTATGAAACTACTTTGGGTATCAATTCCACTTTTTATCGTATATTTGTAACTTTAGATTATTAATTTGTAAAAAAAAACTAAAATAATATTTTTGGGGGTTAAACATGTCATGTTTGTGTCAAGTGACAACCCATGAATTACACATTATGTTTTTGGGTTAATTGTCTGACACAATTTTCGGGTTCGTGTCGGGTTCGACCTGTCTACCTGCGAACATGACCCTTTAGCACCCAACATGAGCAAAAGTTACTTGCTCACCCATTGTTATCCCATTATGTTGACATGGCATAAGGGTATTTACACATTTTACCATTATCATGTTGCTGTGATTAACAATGTTTGATATTTCAGGGGGAAAATTTTCTTGTGGTGACCCATAAATCAATATTGCGGGCGCTAATCTGCACGGCTCTTGGACTAGGCCCGGAGAGGTACATATTAACTTGAGTTGTTTCTTTTTATGCAAGCCTGAATGGAAATGTTTTGTTAACATACTTACATTCCTTGCCCTTACAAAATCGAGTAGCCCTAGTGTATAAGAAAAGATTGACGGTTTAACCAGTTTTAAGCAGAAACTTGTGAGAACCGCATAAACACTTGTAACTTTTTGGTAAAACTGTGATACATAAGAAGGTTATGTAACGGCATAACAATCTCTCTTTCTATCTCCCACTAAGGGGGGAGGGGGTGCAGTGGCGGAACTAGAACACTAATTCAGGGGTATCCCAAAAATTTTTTTTTTTTACCGTGCAATCATACAATATTAAAAAAAAACAACAATACATAAAATAAAGTAAAACAAATACCTAATAGATTTGTCCTCTTCTTTTTTTCATAGCTTGAAATCGTTTCATCACATCGTCGTCTTTTACTTCACTTAAAAAATCCTTTTCGACCGCACAAACCATAACATTGTTCAAGAATTCCGGACCGATTCGATTGCGTAAATCCGTCTTCACAAGCTTCAATTTCTAAAAACATCTTTCAACGGTTGCGGTTGCCACCGGTAAAAGCAAAGCTAGCTTAACTACCCGATAAACTGTAGGACAAGAACTATGCGTTCCCGTTTCAACCATAACACGCGCAAGATCACTTATTCCATTCAAGTCTTCAAAGTTATCATCATCGCTTATTGTGTGACGAAATGACTCAATATCACCCAAAAGACTCCCTATTTCTTGTGTAGTAAAATCATCCGGGTACATCTTAACAAACTCGAGTTTTTTAAAATAGGATAGAATACCTTTTGCATTTGTCCGTTGTTGACTGCAATCTCCATCTTCTTTAACGTATTGAAGTACGGTAACAACTTCCGGAAACAATCTAAGCAAACTGATTATGGTTCTATGATGTGAACCCCATCGCGTATCACCGGCTCGTGCTAGGGAAACCTCTTGGTTTAATCCTTTACCCGTTTTAATTTCACCTTCAAGTATCTCTTTTTCCACTCTCGCCTTTTTTTCCTCCCTTAACATATCTTTTCATAGCAATAGGTGGCCTATCAAATGGATCCGAAGGAAGATCATTCAAATCAATAATACCTCGTGTTGTTGGAATTGAAGTTGTAGGATTATCATTATCAACATACGGACTTGCATCAACGTCATCATTTGCTTGGATGTTATCATTATCAACATTCGGACTTGAATCAACGTCAACATTCGGAGGAGTTGTTTCATTAGGAATTGTATCATTAATTTCTTCGTGTTTTCTTTTGAAAAAGTTCCCAATTAAAGCTTGTTTTTTGGAATTTGGTTTCGTCATCACTTCAAAGAATTCAAAGAATAAAAATTAAGAAACTAACCAATAATGAGCTAATAAAAAAACTAATCAAAGTATCAATAAAAAAAACTAATAAAAATTAAGAAACTAATCTCCTGTTCGTTTTGTGTGAAACTGTGAATGATTAACATTAATAAAAAAAACTAATCAAAGTATCAAAGTCAAACTGAAACAAAACTTCATGTTCCTGTTCCTGTTCGTGTGATTGTGTGAATGATTAATACTTAATAAAAAAGTCTGAAACAAATAACAAACCTCCTGCTGCGATGAGCAATTCTGATCGTGATTTCTGTTCAGCCGTCAGCGTGTGTTCGAGTTCTGAGTGTGTTCAGCGAGGAGCAAGTCTGAAACAAATAACAAACCTCCTGCTGCGAATCTGCGATATCCCTCAATTCATCCCTGTGTGAGTGACTGAGTGTGTTCGACAATCCAAGAATCGACCTTTGATATCCCTGCATAATTCAATTTGCCGCCCAAATGCCCAATACACTGTTGGGTTATTTTTTGGTTATTTGGGCTAACTAATATTGGGCTATCATTTGGTTATTTGGGCCAATATAATCAGAATTATTTGGGCTTAATATCAGTTTCTAAATTTTTTTTTTTTAGGGGTGTCCTAGTAGTTGTTGAGGGGTATCCTTAGTATAAAAATCGGAAAAAATTTTTTTTTACACTACCACTTAAAAGTTGAGCCGTAGCCCGGGCTACGCCTACGACTATACTAGGTCCGCCCCTGAGGGGGTGGTCACTAGTGATAGAATTCTATCACTCACATTATCCAATCAACTCATGCCATGTCATCAACCATTTTTCCATCACTCACAACCTTTTTTGGTGGCAATGGTCATCACTCACCACCACACCCAACAATTTCCCCCCAACCAACAATTACCCTCACAATAAAACCCATCACGGCGTTGAAAAAATAACGAAATCATCAAACCGTGGAACAATCACGCGTTATACAAGAGGTGGCGGTGGGAAAATGCATTGTTCCACGCTTTGAAGTTTCTATCACGCGTTATATCACTGACCGCCCCCTTAGGCCTAATATCTTTTATGCACTGTAATAATACATGCACGTGTTTATGTGGTTTCCGCGATTCTCTATTTAAAAGGGCATGTCTATTCACACACCCATGTTGTCTATCCACACACCCCCCAGTGTCGAGCTGTGGTCAGAGCGTGGTGTTTTGGTCCGGTCAACCAGACAAAGACTGACGGGTGTCTGACGGGTCTGTTGACCGGACCAAAACGCCGAGCTTTGGTCGCGTTCTGGTCCTGTCAACCAGACAAAAGACTGACACCCGGTCAGTCTTTTGGCTGCTGTCAGTCTTTTGTCTGGTTGACAGGACCAGAACGCGGCCAAAGCTCGGCGTTTTGGTCAGGTCAACAGACCCGTCAGACACCCGTCAGTCTTTTATCTGGTTGACCGGACCAAAACATCGCGCTGTGGCCACAGCTCGACACTGGGGAGTGTGTGAATAGACAAAAGGGTAGGTGGGGGTGTGTGAATAGCAAGACCCATTTAAAATCAGGTAATCACATGCATGCATGTAAAAGTGTTCTAGATTCGGCCCCGCTAGTGTGCTAGGGTGGTTGTGTTACTGTTTAGTCGTATGGCGTAACCAAGTGTTTGTATGGCGTTTTAGGTTCAGAGCATTTGATGTGAATAATGGTGGAATAACGGTGTTCAATGTGGAAGGTGAAGCCATGCTTCAATCTTTGAACATGACAGCAGTGGCGGATCCAGGATTTTTTTCTAGTGGGTTCATTGTTTTTAGATACTCTAATATCGTAGGACCGGATGTAAAAATCCGGGTCGGTTTGACGGTTTGGGTCGGGTAAAATTCATCACATACTAAAAAATAAAAATACGATACAATTAGGGGTTAACAGATTTCGGTCCGACCCGAAATTACTCGAAAACAAGACCGAAAATTAATCGAAACCAGGCCGATATAATACAAATGGTCAGTCCTTGGTTCCTATTTATTCACCAGGGCTGCTTTGTTTCAATCATTTTTTAAGCAAATAAGACATGTAATTTATACCCAGCAGCCATATGGCAATAGCATCTACTTCAATTCATTTTGCAAAATCAAGAAGATTGGGAATAACGCTTTATCATAGCCTTACTTCAACTCAACTATAATCTCAATCACAAGTTTGTATTGTATAATCATGCAATTCTTATTCAGACATATCATCGAGCAGCTTGTATGCATACTCTCAATAAAAAATAGAAAGATCTAACTTTGTTCAATCCGCCCCCAAATCACAAGTTCAAACAAGTATGTTCATGAATTTATTTACTCATGGTAAAATAGAAACCTAACAAGTATGTTCATGAATCTAATCACTTATGGTAAAATAAAAACCTTGTAAAGTAAAAATGAAAAGAACTTACCTACAAAATCCAAAGAACGTATACACAAAATGGTGAAGAAGACACAAAAGGGTGAAGTTTAGGGATCAATTTAATTAAGACAATGAGAGATTTGGTAGTGAGAGGGTCGAAGAGATTAAGGGAATAGGGCTGATGTGCGAGTTTCAGGAAAAAATGGGGAATGGGATGCTGGTACAATGTTAAATCTTAGGCCTGTTTTAGATCTAAAAAACCTTTCAAAAATTCAAACGCCGCAGGAGTCGAACCAGCAATCAATAGGTTGGAACTGGGCGGCTTAACCAGTCAGCCATCTGTTAATTTTGTTAATGGGTTCAACCAAAATTTCTTTTATGGGTTCATTTAGAATTATCTATATACCACTCTAGTAAAAATTTGAAACCGAGTGGGTTCGTGTGAACCCGTAACTTTCAATGTAGATCCGCCCCTGCATGACAGCTCATATGTACACAGATCACATTTATAATTATTAAAAAGCTTTTATATATCATGAATATGACCTACGGATTGAATCCGTCAGTACTCAGTAGTTGTGGTCTTTCTACCCTTTAATAGGCCCTGGCACGCCGACATGAAAGGGGCGTGCGTGGGGTTGTAATCGGACCAAACCCGAACCCAAAGTTTATGGAAAATTAAAACAGTAGAGTGAACAACTTCTCCAGAGTGAACTGAGTGAACTAATCTTGGTCCTTGATCATTTTTTAGATTAAAAGGGTAATATTAACATTAGTCAAGTATGTTTAATTAAAATCCTTACAAGTCGGGAAAAAACCGGCTTGTAATTTTTTTTCGGTTTTTTTATAGACGTCTTAGTTAGATATTACTCAATTTTGTGTAAAATTTCGTTGAAAAACTCACAGGGGGAGTAGGAGTTCTCGCGATTCTCTTAGATTTAGGGTGGTTCTCATATGAACCTGATCTTATATATATATAGAGGCCGGTTAACGTACAATTTGCCTTAATGTACGATGTGAAAATATAACATGTGGATTTTCGTTTATCACATGCGGATTTTCGTTTACAACATGCGGATTTTATAACATGCGGAAATTAGTTTCATAACATGCGATTTTATAGTTTCAACACGCGGATTTTGTCACACCCCAAAACACCACATGCGGATTTCATCGCAAGGTGTGTGACGTACCATGATCTAGCCACTAATCATGTCGAACTAATAGTAATTAACAATAAACATAAACATCATGAACAACATGAATAGTGCATTTCAATAACAAACGTTTCAACAAAACAATGTATTTAGCGGAAGCCATGTAATTGTTTCAACATAATCCAAAACCAAGATGTTTTAAAATGCAGAGTGTTAAATATTTCCTCAAGTAATACGCCTCATGACACTTCCCACTCACCAGACAACAAGTTCCAAAGCAAGCTATATCTAACGACATGCAAGCATGCAGAAAAGTGTGTCAACATAAAGTTGGCGAGTTCACAGTTTTGTTTAACGTCAATCAGGTAAGTGTTTTGTTTAAAGACATGTTACGAATAATAAACTCGATACCGAATGACTGTCATGTTTGTTGTGCCCTCATCAATGTCTTCAGCATTGATACAAGTGTTTAAGGTCATTAGTTCACGCCCGGCCCCCAGCACGGTGTGAGGTTTGTCAAGTCTAATAGCGCTATCAACTAATACCCCGTTACTTCTCAGGTAACTAGCTCGGTAGTAAGTAGGGACTTTCGTGATAAAGTTTGAGTTTATTAACCAACGTCGAAATTAAGCTACAACATTTTTAAAGTATTCCTCCCGGGAATATTAGTTTGTTTGTCCCCCTGGGACGCATTCTTGTGAAAGAGTAATGAACTCGCCTTAGTTTGCTCGGTCTGTGTTGCGCACTTCTACGCATTAATTAAGTGTTAAGTCCGTTACACGCGACCTAAGGTACAATATCATGTAAGTAAGTATACGAGTAGGGTTTTGCAATGCCCTAAGTCCAAACAATAGTGTTTAATGTAATCAAGTTGACAAGTTAACATACAGTAACACACAATGGGTTCTTTAGTTGGTGACAATAGTTGATAGCATATAGTGTGATTTCAAGAAACACGGATATCGCTTGAGAAGTTGGTGACAATAGATGTTTGCGAGCTTAAACTCACTTAGAAGTGGCTAAGACAAGCTCCAAGTGAAATGCTCGAAGTTAGCTTGAGAGAGAATTTCGGAAGTTTGAAGATTTGGAATGAAGGGAATGAACTGATATCTATAGGGTGAAGGGGCAATTTGGGACGAGTGGGCTCAGGGACGAAAGCGCCACTTTGGGACGACTGGCCCGACCTTTCGTGCGAGAGGGCCAGACCCATGGGCTTGAATTTCTAATTTCGCGTGTTTTGCTGGTTTTAAGCGTTTTAAACGTATAAGTGCAATGTATAAATGTTGTGCATATATAAAGGAATGTACAAATAAATTTTGCATGTATAATAAGTATGAATTTGCATATAAATCGTATCAAGTATGTATGTATCACGAATATTGAACGAGTATTTATGAATGATGAGTAACATAAGTATATAAAATATCGAATTTTCTTTATGACTCAAGTCTCGGATTACAACCTTTGAAATGAAATACGAATACAAAGGAATACAGGTTCCATAAATGGAAAGTACAAACAAACTTGCTAAATAAGGAAAGTTACAAAAAGCGAGGCGTTACACTACTACAATATAGAAATCAAAAGTACGAACATCAAAACTCAAGATCAAATCAGAAACTACCTCACCGTCGTCAGCCCGACTGCTCCTCCGGAACGCCATAGTTCTTCGTCAATTTTTCATCATTTGTTCCAACTCTTCAAGGTTCAGGCTAAGCTCCTGGAGGAGCTGGTTGTCAGCCTCAGTCTCGAGCGGTATCTCCAGCAACTGGTTGACCCTCCCCCTCATCTGTTCTAGAACCACCAATACCTCCAGTTTCTCTGGCTTGACCGGAACCACCTTCGAAGAAACTTTAGTAAAGATATTAATGGGGCTCTTGGTGGTAACAAACTCTTGAGTAGAGTTTCATTCATAACAGTTTATTAGAGTTTTAACGTCTCACATTAAGTCTCTAATTATGTTAGTCTCTTCACCACCCCATGGCTCTTGTATACATAGTAGGCTATGTGCCTTATTTGAAAATGACCCATGTGTTGGGTACTTAGAGACATGAATTTTCTCTAATCGATTCCATCTCCTTCGTATCCTTATTTTTCCACAAGTTCTAACATTATAATTTTATCCGGTGTAACTTCGGGCGCATGGCCATTCCGACAGTACAGACTGCTTCAGTTGTTGTACCCTGGAAAACAAACGCGTCGTCTTTAGTAGAGGCGCGGAATCTGATTTAAGGGAAGCATGTTGAACACGTGCCTCAACCACAACCGTCTACATCAGTCAGTTCAGTATTGTATCCAAGAAGGATTGAATAAGAAAGCGTGGCCCAAATACTCATTAAAGACAAAGATATGATCGTACCAGAAGACGCGATTTAAGAGTCCATTGAAGACTACAACAGAACATCCAAGAAGACACAGTTAAAGCTCTTGTTGAAGACTATGATTTGAATCAATTTAATTTACCTATGTTGTATTATAAGTTATTTTCGTTAGGATTTGTACACAGTACGTGTAATACAATTCCCCAAATATGTAAACAGAGTATCTTTACTAATTTAACCTATATATTTTTCTTAATGTTGTGACCCATCTCCCACAAACACCATTTCAAAGCTTGTTTATCCACCTTTATCATAACTCCCAAAGCAGCCGATTTCGCAAATTTCGATGTTTGCTCATAGAAAGGCTTTTTCTCTTCGTTATCCTCTTCCTTCTTCTCTCCCTTCTCTCCATTTTCCTTAACATCAGCTAAAAAAAGAATCCATTTCAACACAATGAACTCAGGGAAACCACCTCCAGCGGTCACTTTGATCGATTTCTTCACAAATTGTTTCAGAATTTCCATTTTCTTTTTTTGAATATGATGGTTAGGGGAGAGTTGTGAATTATGATTAATGGTGTATCCTGTTACATATATATAGTTGAAGATGAAGACGAGTGTGAGATTTCAGTTAGACATTTTGCAATACAGTCCATTTTGATAGAGTTAATTGCCTGAATGGTCCATGTGCTTTGCCATTTTTTAACTTTTAGTACCTCACTATATATTATAATTATTATACATTTTATACGTATTATCTATATATATTAATTGAGAACATTGGGATGAATAGTGTTCTTTTTGTCTTTTGTGTGTATTTTTTTGAACGTCAAGATTTTTTATTTTTATAATAAAACTTTTGTTCTTTATAGTTTTGCCACGGAAGTAAAATAAGTTTAGGTTTTTTATTAGTTTTTGTTTTACGTTTTTTTTTTGGATTTGGTTGTCGTTAGTTTGCTACTTAGCGCAATTTTTGGTAATATGTATCGCTATAAATTCGACTTCGTCTACGTCTACGTTTCATGTCACGTTGGTCACTTGGTTAGAACTTTGTATTTTATTTGACGTTTTTTTATTCGGTTTTGATCGTCGTTCAGTTGCTACTTAGCATGGTTTTACCCCTCTCTCTGCAATTAGGGCTGTAAACGAACCGAACGAACACGAACAAGGCCTTGTTCGTGTTCGTTCATTAAGGAAATAAATGTGTTCACGAACGGTTAATGAACACTTACCGAACGAGATTTTATGTTCGTGTTCGTTCATTAAGGAAATGAGCGTGTTCGCGAACGGTTCACGAACACAAATAAATTTGGCGAACGCGATGAAAGATAAAGATAGATGGCCCAGAGAGTAGCACTCGAACTTGAATCCCTTATTGTGGAACGGAGGTCGATCGTATTCACCAATGTAAATAATGAGAAATGAAAGAGAAATGATGCATAAACAAGGTGAAAGTGGGTTTCCTAGTTTAATTTTTAGGGTTATAAATAGGGCTGTAAACGAACCGAACGAACACGAACACGGCCTTGTTCATGTTCGTTCGTTAAGGAAATAAATGTGTTCACGAACGGTTCATGAACACTTACCGAACGAGATTTTATGTTCGTGTTCGTTCATTAAGGAAATGAACGTGTTCTTGAACGGTTCACGAACACAAATGAACACAAATAAATTTGGCGAACGCGACAAAGGATAAAGATAGATGGCCCAGAGCTATGTAGCACGGGGACTCCATTTATGTGGTCGTACCTAGGCGCAAAAATGGGCTTTTTTTGAAAAAAACGGTTCTGAGGCGCAAAAAACGTTGCTGAGGCGCAGGGAAAAAGGTAAAACAGAACAAATGACCATTAAAACATTAAAAAACGAAACCGAGTGCGTGCAAAAACTGGCTCACACGGGCCCGGGTTTTCAGAGCTGCATTCGTGTCCGCAGGTGCGGGCACGCACGAGTTCAACCAAATTCAAGCTCAGAAACTCATTTTTGCACCCCCCTGCGCGCGGGCAGGACTTGTGGTAAAACATGCCATAAAGCTACAATGGAGTAGTAAAGGCTTTACCTTATAAACAACCACTCACTTTGTTTCCACACCAATGTGGGACAAAGTATTTACCACCTTTTGAGACTTTTATTCACGCACCCAAAAACTTACAACATATAAGTCCTAAACTTTTGCTACTAACTATTAGCTACATGATCTTAAATGACATATATAATAGTTTTTTTAATTTTATATGTGGAATCTTATTTATTTTCAAAGCATAACATATTTTTTATATTTTTTTTTTCTCTATGTGCGTTTTTCTTAAAAATGCACACGCTTTTTTTGCGCCTTGCGCCTAGGCTCCGGGCGAGGCCGATGCGCCTCGCCTGCGCCTTGCGTCTTTGACAACATAGATAAATAGACCTATCATATTCGGTTTCTCTAATATCTAAATTCTCAAATCTCATCATCTCTAATTATTTATCGATTGCCGATCTCTCATTAGATGAACTGGAATTTGAAAATGATTTGATTATTGATAATTAATTACCTTTGGAAGATGTAGTATTTTTGGAATTTGTTTAATATATTTTTATTTTTTATATTTTTTATTGACGTACCCGTATCTTGGAATTTTGAGTTTTTTCGTTCCTCGTTCCCGTATCGTCCCGGTACCCCGATCCCGTACCCGTTCCAGTGCTACTTAGGCCCAGAGAGTAGCACTCGAACTTGAATCCCTTATTGTGGAATGGAGGTCGATCATATTCGCGATGTAAATAATGAGAAATGAAAGAGAAATGATGCATAAACAAGGTGAAATGAGTTTTCTAGTTTAATTGTTAGGGTAATAAAATAAATAAAAGTTTAATAATATATTAAGTACAAATAAAATATAAGAAAGTACACATATCTTTAATTAAAACACAAACATACGAACATAAACGAACGCAAATCAATGAATGTTCACGAATACGTTCACGAACACCTTACCGAACGTTCACGGACACAATCGAACGAACGAGATCTCTGTTCATGTTCGTTCATTTAACTAATCGAACGAAATTTCTTGTTCATGTTCGTTCGTTTATTGAACGAACGAACATAAACGAACTTCCCGCCGAACGGTTCACGAACTGTTCACTGAACGTTCGGTTCGTTTACAGCCCTAGTTATAAAATAAATAAAAGTTTAATAATATAAAAAGTACAAATAAAATATAAGAAAGTAAAAGATATTCAATTAAAACACAAACATACCAATATAAACGAATGCAAATCAACGAATGTTCATGAACACGTTCACGAACACCTTATCGAACGTTCACGAACACAATCGAACGAACGAGACCTCTGTTCATGTTCGTTCATTTATCTAATCGAACGGAATTTCTTGTTCATGTTCGTTCGTTTATTAAACGAACGAACATAAACGAACTTCCCGCCGAACGGTTCACAAACTGTTCGCTGAACGTTCAGTTCGTTTACAACCCTATCCGCAATGCTGGTAGCACAGTTTTACATCGCCTCACCGTAACGCGGTGGTTTATCTATATATTAATTCATAACTTTACGATGAACAATGACGTTTTGTCTTTTGAGTTTTTTTATTCATTGTAAATTTTAAGGTTTTTTATTTTGTAATAAAACTTTTGTTTTTTATTATTTTGTCACAAAAATTAAATGAGTTTATTTTTTTGTTAGTTTTGTTTTTCTCGAATTTCGTCTTCATTCGGTTGCTACTTAGCACAGTGCTTGGTGGTCACATTGGTTCCTCAGGTTTTTTTTTACCTTCTCGAGTTTGTAATACGTGTCGGTATAAATTCATTTTCATCTATATTTTACGTCAGGTGAGCCATTTGGTGTTAGAAATTCGTGTTTTTGTTTTACGTTTTTCTTGGTTTTGGTCGTCGTTTGTGTGCTACTTAGCATTATTTTACGCTCTCCCTGTAACTTTGGTAGCATGGTTTTACGCCACCTCACCGCAACGCAGGGGCCAAATACTAGTTAAAACAAATTCCCCTAAATAGTGTTAAAATAATTCTATAGTATTGTTTGATTTTAAGTTATGCTTATTTTATTATTATATTATTCTAATGGATTTTAAATATATTTTTCTTCCTCATTCTATAGTATTGTTTGATTTTAAGTTATGATTATTATTAATATATTATTCTAATGGATTTTAAATATGTTTTTCTTCTTCGTAACTTGTAAGATACATATTTGACCATTCTGTTTGTAACTTGTAAGATACATATTTAATCATTCCGTTGCGATATGGCTGAGTTGTGAGCGGTTATGTATAGTAATCGAAGCACTAACGTACATGTTATCATTACCCTTTTCATCATATTCTAATAATATAGTGTAAACAAACAACGGTTCAAGGTGAGTTTTATATACCATTCGGCTCGTCTTCTCTTTCTAAACCAGTGCCCTAAGGTTTTATTTATGATCTATGATTTATGAAGCACGAATTTAAGATTTGAAAATAGGGCGATTCTAAGGTTCTTAATTTGTGACGGCGATTAGATGATCGGTGTTTGGTTTGTTTGTATAAAGTAGTCTTGTATATAGTTATCTGCGAACTTGGTGACCTTAGTGAATTCTAAGCCAAAGAGAATGCATATCTTCTTAAGTAGTTATCTACCATTTTGGATACTACTACTATCTATATTTTACGTCAGGTGAGCCATTTGGTGTTAGAAATTCGTGTTTTTGTTTTACGTTTTTCTTGGTTTTGGTCGTCGTTTGTGTGCTACTTAGCATTATTTTACGCTCTCCCTGTAACTTTGGTAGCATGGTTTTACGCCACCTCACCGCAACGCAGGGGCCAAATACTAGTTAAAACAAATTCCCCTAAATAGTGTTAAAATAATTCTATAGTATTGTTTGATTTTAAGTTATGCTTATTTTATTATTATATTATTCTAATGGATTTTAAATATATTTTTCTTCCTCATTCTATAGTATTGTTTGATTTTAAGTTATGATTATTATTAATATATTATTCTAATGGATTTTAAATATGTTTTTCTTCTTCGTAACTTGTAAGATACATATTTGACCATTCTGTTTGTAACTTGTAAGATACATATTTAATCATTCCGTTGCGATATGGCTGAGTTGTGAGCGGTTATGTATAGTAATCGAAGCACTAACGTACATGTTATCATTACCCTTTTCATCATATTCTAATAATATAGTGTAAACAAACAACGGTTCAAGGTGAGTTTTATATACCATTCGGCTCGTCTTCTCTTTCTAAACCAGTGCCCTAAGGTTTTATTTATGATCTATGATTTATGAAGCACGAATTTAAGATTTGAAAATAGGGCGATTCTAAGGTTCTTAATTTGTGACGGCGATTAGATGATCGGTGTTTGGTTTGTTTGTATAAAGTAGTCTTGTATATAGTTATCTGCGAACTTGGTGACCTTAGTGAATTCTAAGCCAAAGAGAATGCATATCTTCTTAAGTAGTTATCTACCATTTTGGATACTACTACTATCAACTTGTTCTCTTAATGCCGTTAGAGATATAAATCAGATCACATTGCTGTTTAAGTAGCAAATGGTTACAATTGATCTTTTAACATTCTTTATATTCTAATCACATTGGTGTTTAATGTCCTTTATATTTTGTACGTAAGAGTTTTTTTCGAAACATAATATACAATCCTCTTAAAACAGATTTGAATAATTGTATATGAAATTGTCTAACCTGGCATTGTATTGGATGATTTAGATGGTAGGGGAATGTTCAAATGAAAACCACTAGTTATTGTGAAAACTCGAAAACTAATTAGTTTAGGGTTTAGTTTTAGGTTTTCGGGGGGTGGGGGTGGGGGGGGGGGGGGGGTTTAGGTTTTTGGGGGGTGGGGGTGGGGGGTTTAGGTTTTTTTCGGGTTTATGTTTAGGGTTTAGTTTTAGGTTTTCGGGAGGGTGGGGGGTTAGGCTTTTGGTGGGAGGGTGAATTTAGGTTTTTGGGGGGTGGGGGGTTTAGGTTTTTGGGGGGTGTCGGTGGGGGGTGGGTTAAGTGGTTTAGGCTTTCCGTATTAGTGTACTACACATGTGCAGTACAACCCAAAAAAAAAAAAAAAAATTTTTTTTTTGAATTTTTTTTTTTTCATATATAAAAACCAGCGAAATTTATAAAAAAAATTGAAAAAAAAATTGTGTGTTTTTTAGGCTTTTTTTAGTTAGTTTTCGAGTTTTCACAATAAAAGTGGTTTTCATTTGAACCATCCCCTTAGATGGTATTAGGAATATCTTCTTTTATTTTTAATAACTCAATCAATGAAGGTTTTTTCAACCAAACGGTCTCATGACGAACATGAGATCGATAAATCATGTTTTACTAACGAATAATGCCCAACATAATGATTATAATAACCATACTAATAATAAGAACACACGATTTACATGTTTTACTAACGCTAACGGGCAAATTTTATTATTAATACTAGTGATCATGGTTGCAGAAGTCGGTAGGCGCATCCAAGTCAGTTGACTGGGGAGTTACGAGTACTTGGCCTAGACAGAAAGTACTCGCGGATTACTCAGAAATTGTGGAGAGGCCCTCGGTGCCACCCCTTGATTTGGCCGTAATGGTTTCACGAGAATCTTGGAGCTGATGTGGAACGCTTTGGTGTCCCCACCATCCTCCACTACACTTAACCTAATAACAAGCAGTTTTTGAACTAACATATTTAATATTGGACGCTTGTAAATTGAACTTACGTAAACGTAATTGTTGAATTGATTAGAATTACAAACAATGGGATTTGGTTTATTTTTGTTGTAGAAGGTATATACGAGCTATAACCTATAATAATAAGAGTTAAAATCACTACAATAGCCTCTTAATTGGGGACGGTCGCAACCACAACAATAACACAACAATAACGTACGTAATTTCATTTTTAAAATATGCATGTTATAATACATAATCGTGATCTGCATAATTATGGTTAACCATAATTACACACATTATTTGCATAATTACACACGAAATTGTTGTGGTTGCGTACCATTGCACGTTAAGAGTCTTTTAATTTTAAACCTTTCACTGTATACCAAAATCTTATAATTAATCCACGTAACATAAATCTTATAACTACTCCACGTAACCATAAAATAATATCATTTTATGATATTTGTTTTCTTTCTGCTTCTATTCTCTTTTAACTTTAAATGTGATGATTTATAAAAGGTGTAGCATATTACCTTCAACTTAGGTTACATAATAAGCTGTTTTATGATAGTGTTTAAGAGCATTCATATTTAGTCTCTTATCCTCGATTGTATGATTAAATTAATAATTACTATTTTTTTTCTTTTTCAATTAAATAATAATGTTTATACCTTTATGATTACTTTTTTTTTCTCTTCTCCACTCACTACCACTTTCAAAAATATTAAAAAAATTATAAGATTAAACAGTGTTTCTCATATATTTACAGATGTACAATAAGATTTTCTTTCATTTCCACTCAAAACCATTCTTCCTATTCACAAATATTTAAGGGATTCATTGTGAATACTCTAAGTTGGTCAATTCAAGGGTATAAACGTTTTCACACCATAATAATAAAAAAAATAAATCTTAACTATTCTTAACTATTAATTCTAGACACGTAAAAATTTGTTATGTAACAATTAAGTTTGAGTTTAACTTATTATTATAAAATTATAAATTTATAAACCTAATATTTGGGACATTTTATGATAAGATAGTCCTTTATGTGGCTTCTTTCCACTCGATGTGCTATTATATTATATAAATATCGTTCTGGAAAATGATGAATGATAACTTTATTTTTATAATAATATATAGTTTTTTGTTTTTTTCTTTTATTTAATATATTATAATATTTTATTATTATATTTACTTTTAATAACATAATTTTATTTTTTTCCCTTCTTTAAAACCATATATTTCCTTTACTATTTTTTAATAATTCTTTTTTTATCTTTTTAGAAAATATATTAATTTATCAAATAATTTGATACTTCTTTAGTAATTTACGTTTATAACTTTTTTTTTTCCAAAAACCTAAGTACGTAGTTGTGCTTGATTTTTTACTCTAGACATTCTGTTATAGGTTTTGTTAAAAACGAAGTTGTACTCAAAATAAAATATTTATTTGGTATCATGAAATGGTACAATGATAAACTGAACCATTCTAATGGTTTGACTTTCTAAACAACATGTTTTATTTTCAAATCACGTTTGTTTTACATTATCATTTGCCCGGTTTCGCCGCAACGCGCGACGTAAAAAAAAACTAGCTAAACATAAAATTCGAGTATGTTTATTCTTTTATTATCAAGCAGGTTACAACCTCGTGTATTACATAGTTTGAAACTTTGAATTAGTAAACCTTTGTTTTATTTTTGTAATTTTAAATACGAGGGATCATAAAGGCAACGAGTACAATTAAATTCATAACTCTTAAATTTAGAAAAATAAAAACAATA
The DNA here is from genome assembly GCA_030545235.1 of Helianthus tuberosus. Lineage (NCBI taxonomy): Eukaryota > Viridiplantae > Streptophyta > Magnoliopsida > Asterales > Asteraceae > Helianthus > Helianthus tuberosus. Next base: position 49,459,682 of record CM060449.1, on the reverse strand, counting down.
TAACGGTGAATTAAATGTATTATAAAAAAGTAAAGTTTAAATAAAGAAAAATATATGAGGTTGATGAAAACGAAATAAAAAATGATTAGGTGTAGAATTGAAAAGGAAATCGGGTAAATTTGAAACGGATAAAGATTCGCGTGTAAGTTAAATGGTGTTAGGTGTGTCGTAAGTTTTTTGTTTATTAGGTTTAGGTATAATGTATAACTAGGTTAAAACCCCATGTATTAATTACACGGGTTGCATAAATATAATTTTATATAAAAAATAATAAAAAGACATATTTTTAAAAAAATTCGTATATTGCACTTGTTGAATAAAATATAATGTCATATGTTAATACAAACAATCATCAAGATTTATATTTAAAAAATGAACATTGATATACTATTTATTTATTATAAAATTTTACTTTTTTATTTTGTATAAATGTAATTTTATATAATAAATAATAAAAAAGATATATCTTTAAAAAAACTCGTATATTGCACGTGTTTAATAAAATATAATGTCATATGTTAACACATACATTCGTCAAGATTTATCTTTTAAAAATGAACTGTAATGTACTATTTACTTATTATAACATTTTACTTTGTTAAATATGTATTCTTAACTAATTTTTTGTTTAAAATTATTATTATTATTTAGTATGATCATAATAAAAATAAATGGTTATATTCTTATCTAAATTTGTGTTTAAAATTATTATTATTATTATTATTATTATTATTGTTATTATTATTATTATTTAATATGATAATAATAAAAACAAATGTTTATCCTTATCTACAAATTTTTTCTTATCTAATATTTTTGTTTAAAATTATTATTATTATTATTTAATATGAGAGATAAATATGAAAATAAGGTGAGAAAGTACCAGAAAGTGACACGTGTCCAAAAAAAATTATTTATTAATATAGGAAGATGAATATTTAAATACTAATGTAGAGATAGAAATAGTGAAAAGATAGGGATAGAGATAAAGACACGTATTAGATAAAAATTTGACATGTATATTCCTATATTGTAGGAATTAAAAACTAATATTTAAATTAAATTTAGTTTAAAAAAACAAATGTAAGAGAATAAATATGATAGTGATATGTGGAATTTTTTAAAATCAATTATTATAATTGGGATTTTATCCTTAAATAACTTTTAATATTTAAACAAATATATTTAAGAAACACCAGTTTTCTTATGTTAATCCTTAAATAATTTCATTACTAACAACTTTTATAAGAAACAGAAGAGTATAACAGTTAGCATCATAATATTATGTTTATGTATAACCAGTGTTAAGTTACCCGCGATGTGGGGTAGGGGGCGTAAAACCTTATTACCAGCGTTGCGGGGTATGGATGGGGTAAATTGTGCTAAGTAGCAAACAAAGAATCGCTAAATGACAACCGAGTAAAGTACAAGACGTGTAAAAAACACTAAATGACAAAGCCAGGGATAAACGGTACTACCAATGTCGTGGGATGGGGGTCACAATGTCATGTTAGGTAGTAACTGAGAATTTGCTAAATGACAACCGAATAAAGTACAAGTGTAAAAGAAAATTCACTAAATGTTAAAGCCAAGGGGTGTAAATGAAAATTCAGTAAATCACAAAGGAGTAAAGTACAGATGGTGCAAATAAAAATTTGCTAAATAATGAAGCACTAAGTGACAATCAAGTAAAGTATAGAGGATGTAAATGAAAATTCATTAAATGACAAAAGACACTAAAAACAAAAGAGTAACTATTTCTTACCATGTACTAAATTAATATTGGAAAAAGTCCAAAACGGTTATTCCACATGTACAAAGCAAATCACGCCTTCTTGCATCTCATCCTCTAAACAACGTTCACTTCATCTGTTTATAATTCTGTTACAAATCATATCTTGATAATTATGTAATTACAAATCAAATCAAACCATGACCATTTTTTTTTCAAAGTGTTAACTTTTGATAATTGTATATATATATACAAACACACAATTAGCAACCCTAAAGAATGAGAATTTACATCCAAACAAAATATATATACACACAATTCATAACCATACTATCTCTCGATTTTCAAAGCCCCTCGCGGAGTGTTAAAAACCTTATAAGGCATTCGAAGGCGGTTTCTCTGGCGAGGATCCTCCAAGACATGTATGTCACACCCCAACCGATGGCGGAATCATCGGGGCATGGCACTGAGCGAAACAGATTGTCCAGAAGTTTCCATAACAATTATCAAAACCATTCAATTAACTAATACGTCCCATACCGTATCTCAAACAGTCAAATAATTATTACAGACAAAATATAGGCAAATAGTCTGTTCCGACAACTCAGATTTAAACATAAGTAGTTTATTTATTGGTTTCTAGGACCTCCTTTCCTAGCTTCGATTTCATCATAGCACAGAGAGCATCCTAGACCTTTCCTAGCCTCAAGTTCACAGCATGCTAAACATGTAAACTCCCTAAGCACCTGTCACATACGTTAAAATAAAGTCAATACATAAAATGTAAAGGTGAGCATACCAGTTTGATAATAGCATATAGAGTTCTAATTCGTTTACGCATATCCAACACGTACACATAGTGAAATGAAGCACGTTAGTTATCGACATAGATCCATCGATACCAATGACTGCTGGTTGACTGCCCGAGGTAGTTCGCAATACATGATTACCACCGTAATCCATGCAAGTAAAAGATCCTTAACAACCCCCGTGTGAACGGGTGTTGAGTCCAAACTATAGTACTATCGTTGCTAAGGCAGGTAGACAGCATTCCATGTGTAAACATAACAAACAAGCATTCATAAGCCACGTATAACATGCATAAACGGTTAGCGTTCAAATAGTTTGAGTAGTGTGATAGTTGTAGTTTGAATATTCGTAACGTATGTAACACCCAAAAGTGCTAAAAGCAAAAAGGGATCGAGTATACTCACAGCGATTAATGGATTAAAGGGAGCGCTTGGCGAGTAAGATTAGCCTGAATAGATTCGATAGCATAACGATAAGGAATACGTAAAACGATACAAAGTGAAGATGGGTCGGATGGTAGTTCGATCGGATGGTAATCAGATCGGACGGCAATCCGTGCGGATGGTAATCCATGCAGATGGTAATCCGTTTGGGTGGTCATCCGGTCGGATGACGATTCGAGTGGATTGTTTCTTCCTATAATAAGGATGTGTTTGTGTATGATGGCTTGAATTTTGAAGTTTTCGTTGTAGCATTTAGAAAACATTGAAGTATCTCTATCCATCAAGTCGTTCAATCGGATACTGGGTCGTACGGATGACAATCCGTCCGGATGATCATCCGGTCAGACGGTGATCCGGTCGGACGACGACTTAGTGGTGAGGGTACTTATTGAAGACAAGTTCACAGTTGAAGTGTCACTCGATAGGATGACCATCCGATCGGGTGGCAACTTTGGTGATGAACATGTTGAAAATTGTTTAAGGCTTTAAAGTCTTAGTATCTCATGATCCGAAGAGTAATCCAACCAGATGGTCGTCCGATCGGATTGCAATTCGTTCAATACTATTACTCTAGTTAAGGTTGTTCAAAGGTGGGACCCAAGTGTCATCCGTTCGGGTGACAATCCATTCGGATGACCTATCCGATCGGACGGCAATCCGTTCCGATTGTTCCTTTCATCCTACACTTGGTCGTTTTGATGGTTTGTCGTTGTTTCGAGACGTCTTGACAACTTGTTAACCAACCAGAACCCTGCCTCGACCCTAGTGACCAAACCGACCAGGAATCACCCTAGTTCGGCCAGTTACCGGCTCGAGATGGTTGTTCTTGTTTAACCCGAAGTCGGTTGTCTCGTAGGTGGAATCCAGATCTGAACTAGTACATCACTATAGACGAGTAGGAGACTAGATCTGGTTCTGATTCTACCGGTTTTGAGTGTTCTGAGTGTAAAAGAGTTGAAAGAAAGTTAGAAACCATCTTTCAATCCCTTTTCACCACTCTTGTGTCGAGATCTTTCCAAGATCTTTATGTAAACGGGTGGAAATCGGTTAGATCTCGGTTGTTCTTGGTGGATTGAGGTCAAGGCATGAAGTTTTTGAAGAACTCATGATGACGTCACCCTCGAATCGCCCGAAATCTAATGATTTCGTGGTTGAAAGTTAAGATTTGAAAGATAGAAAGGTGTAGGAGTGCGTGTAGATCAAGAAAGTACAAGATTTAGGGCGAGATCTTACCTGGATTGAGATAAATCGAAGAAAATGTGAGGAACACGAGCTGCTCGGACAGAAGATTTCCAAAAGTGGAAAGAATGACAATGACAGGGGTATTTATAGGATTCCAAAAGAGGAAGGAGTGATCCGATCGGATGACACTCCGCTCGGATGACGATCCGGTCGGATGACATCCTGGTCGGATGACATACAGCCTGTCACCAACTGGGTTATCCGGTCGGATGACTATCCGGTCGGATGGCTATCCGGCCGGATGGCGCTTGGTTCAAGTTTTCGATGCGACGATTTTTGGTGTTTCGATTTCGATTGCGAGCGGTTCGATTCGATAGGGTTTCCTGGTCAAATTACTTTTAGTCCCAACTACTTATATCTCGCATAATCTATTTTCCACTATCTATCATAGTTCGATCGTGATTCGAGTTCGAGTTCGATTGTAGTCGAGTTTCGATTGAGTTCGCTTGATTACACAACACAACACAGCATAAATAAACATGCACAGGTAACACGTAAGGCACACACACACGTATAATAACAAGTAAAAATACATAGCTCGAGTTGCGAACTGATGTCGATTCGATTAGCATAGCTTGACTATTAGTTGATTAACTTTATCGCATTGTTACTTCCTACAGTTCACAGTCGTAGATCGATCGAATAGCGACTAACATACGTCGATCATTGCAATTAACAACACTTACTCCACATAATGCAAATAAAATAAAGAAATTTCTACAAGTCAAGTTGCGCGAAATCGGTCGTTGACTTAGACCTTGACTTTGACTTCGACTTGTGAAAACACGGGGTGTTACAGCCTCCCCTTGTTTAGGGAATTTCATCCCGAAATTAAGCTGAAAGTTGTTACATCCGCCATGATTTACGTTGGAGAACTTTCTCTATCTAGGCTTTCTCTTCGAATAACTGTGGGTACCTTGCCTTCATGTCGCTTTCGAGTTCCCAAGTGAACTCTGCGCCTCGTTTGCCTTCCCATCGGACTTTCACAATAGGAATGCGTGAGTGCCTGAGCTGATTGGTTTGGCGATCCATGATTTCGACAGGCTTTTCCACGAAGTGTAATGTTTCGTTCACTTGTAGATCATCGAGAGAAACATGTAAGTCGTGGTCGGCTATGCACTTTCGGAGGTTTGACACGTGGAAAGTCGGGTGGACGCTACTAAGTTCCTCCGGTAGTTCGATTCTGTAGGCGACTTTTCCGATTCTTTCCAGAATCTTAAAAGGTCCAACATATCGAGGTGCGAGTTTCCCTTTCTTGCCGAATCGGACCACACCCTTCCAAGGTGATACCTTTAGGAGTACGTGGTCACCAACGCCAAATTCACGGGGCTTGCGCTTCTTATCGGCGTAACTTTTCTGTCGATCCCGAGCTTTCACTAGGTTGTCTCGAATTTGGAAAATTTTGTCTGTCGTTTCTTGTAGTAGCTCCGGACCGATTAGTTGCGAGTGACCGATCTCGTGCCACACAATAGGCGATCGACATCTTCTTCCGTATAATGCCTCGAATGGTGCCATTTGGATGCTGGAATGGTAACTGTTGTTATACGAGAATTCGACTAACGGCAGGTATTTATCCCAATTACCACCGAAGTCTAAAACACACGAACGGAGCATGTCTTCAAGAGTACGAATCGTTCTTTCAGTCTGACCGTCGGTTTGTGGGTGGAAAGCGGTACTTTGATTAAGCGATGTACCGAGTGCCGTTTGAAACGTTTCCCACAGTCGCGAGGTGAACCGAGCATCACGATCAGAGATGATGTCACGAGGCGTCCCATGATTACAAATGATCTCGTCGGTGTAGATTCGGGCTAATCGTTCTACCTTGTAGTCTTCTCGTATCGGCAGAAAATGAGCTGATTTAGTCAAGCGGTCAACAACAACCCATATGCTGTCGTGACCTGATGACGAGTGCGGTAGCTTGGTTAGGAAGTCCATGGCTATACTCTCCCATTTCCACTTGGGAATTGGTGGTTGTTCAAGTAAGCCAGAGGGTCTTTGATGTTCGGCCTTGATTCTAGCACAAGTTATGCATTTTCCGACGTAGAGAGCGATATCCCTTTTCATACCCGGCCACCAGTACTTATAGCGAAGATCCTGGTACATTTTATCGGCACCGGGGTGAATATAATACCGAGATTTATGGGCTTCGTCCATCAGAATTTGCCGCAAATTGGTTCGCTTGGGAATCCAAATTCGGTCTAAAAAGTGGAATATCCCGTTCGATTTGCTCACAAGCTGGGCTCCATCGTGGTAGATTCTTTCTTTCTTCAGGGTGCGTTCGTTAAAACACGCGTGTTGAGCGTCGCGGATGAGGGTTTCGAGGTCATGTTGGGCTTGAACATTACGAGTGCTAAGCAGATAGCTCCGTCTGCTAAGTGCGTCGGCAACAACATTCGCCTTGCCTGGGTGATAACGAATCTCACAGTCGTAATTGTTGAGAAGTTCTACCCATCGGCGTTGACGCATATTAAGTTCCTTCCGATTAAAGATATGTTGCAGGCTCCTATGATCGGTGAAGATCGTATACTTGGTACCATATAGGTAGTGTCGCCAAATCTTTAATGCAAAAACAACCGCGCCTAGCTCGAGATCATGGGTTGTATAGTTCTTATCGTGGATTTTGAGCTGACGAGATGCGTAAGCTATGACCTTGTCCCGTTGCATGAGAACACAACCAAGACCAAGGTTAGAAGCATCACAGTAGACAATGAAATCATTGCTTCCGTCGGGCAATGTGAGAATAGGAGCATTGCAAAGCATATGCTTGAGGGTTCGAAAGGCAGACTCTTGTTTAGTTCCCCAAACAAAAGACTGGTCCTTATGCGTAAGAGAGGTAAGCGGCACAGCGATCTTCGAGAATCCTTCGATGACTCGCCGATAATAGCCCGCTAGTCCGAGAAAAGAGCGGACTTCAGACGGGTTCTTAAGCGTAACCCCGCTTTTGACAGCTTCAATCTTCGCAGGATCGACGTGAATGCCTTGACTATTAACAGTGTGACCCAGAAACTGAACTTCCTCCAACCAAAATTCACACTTGGAGAATTTGGCATAGAGTTGGTTCCCCTGGAGTAACTCGAGAACCAAACGTAGATGTTGCGCGTGTTCGGCTTTCGATTTGGAATAGATCAAGATGTCGTCGATGAACACGATGACGAAACGGTCGAGATATGGTTTACACACGCGATTCATCAGATCCATGAAAACCGCTGGTGCGTTGGTTAGGCCAAAAGGCATGACAACGAATTCGTAGTGGCCGTAATGAGTACAAAACGCGGTTTTGGGTATATCCTCCTCTTGTATATGTAGCTGATGGTAACCTGAATGCAGATCGATCTTCGAGAAACACGTGGCGCCTTGTAGTTGATCAAATAAATCGTCGATGCGAGGTAGGGGATAGCGGTTTTTGATAGTTAACTTATTCAATTCCTGATAGTCGATGCACATCCAGAACAACCCGTCCTTCTTTTTGACGAAAAGGACTGGCGCGCCCCAAGGAGAGGTGCTCGGGCGAATGAAGCCTTTCTCAAGTAATTCCTGGAGTTGGTTTGAGAGTTCACGCATTTCGGACGACGCGAGTCGGTAGGGAGCTTTGGCGATAGGGTTGGCTCCAGGGATGAGGTCGATACGAAAGTCGATATCGCGACTTGGCGGTAGTCCGGGGAGATCCTCTGGAAACACATTAGGAAATTCTCGAACCACAGGAACGTCTTTCACTTCCTTCTTCTCTTTCTTTTCCTTCTCCGCTACTACAATGTTAGCCAAGAAAGCTCTGTATTCCTTGCGGAGATACTTGCTAGCTTGGACACACGACATAAGCTTGAGCCCCTTTGAAGTAGTATCACCGTATACGCACAACAAGTCACCATTCGCGAGCGAGAATCGAATCATCTTGTCGAAGCACACAACTTCAGCATGGTTTTCTCGAAGAAAGTCCATGCCTACTATGACGTCAAAACTTCCAAGTTGCATCGGGATAAGGTCAATCGGAAAGATGTGACTGTTGAGCTCAAGAGTACAATCACGAAGAACAGAATTGACAGGGACGGTTCTTCCGGTAGCGACTTCAACATCGAATGTCGAGGAAAGTTTGGAGCGTTTACGACTAAGGAGTTTCTCAAATTCGAACGACATAAAGCAATTATCGGCTCCGGTATCAAACAAACATGAAGCATAAATACCATTCACAAGGAACGTACCATTGACCACGTTGTTCTCGGCCTGGGCTTGACGCACGTTGAGGTTGAAAGTTCTGGCGCGTGCGGCCTGTTGTGGCTGCTGCTGTTGTTGTTGCTGTTGTGGCTGTTGCTGTTGGGGTTCTTGTTTCACTACCCTGTTTGGGCACATGTTGGCGAAATGGTTCAGGTCGCCACACGCGAAGCAGGCTCTGGCTTTGACTGCGGGTGCCGGAGGAGCTTGTTGACCCTGTGGGGCAGTGAGTAGAGCTTGATTGGCAGGAGCTTGACGAATACGGCAGTTGGTAGTAAAATGGCCGTACACATTGCAATGAGCACAAAAACGGCAAGGAATAGCAGTCGGGTGGTGGTAGGTGCAAGTAGGGCAGAGCGGATGTGGTCCAGTGTATGCACGCTTTGCGGGCGGTGCATTGGCCACAGGCGCCGCTACTTGACGCTGTTGGGCAGGTACAACTTGAATTGGTGCAGCAGTGATCGCACAATTCTTGTTGCTGGAGCTGTTCTTTCTCTTGTTCTTCCTCTTGTTGCTCGATGAGGTGGTTTCAGCAGTCGGTGCGATAGTAGTAGCTTGATGCAGATGCTTCGAAGTCTTATCCCATACACCAGCCTTAACCCTTTTGTCGTTGATTTCGGCGGCCAGTAGGTAGGTTTCATCGATCGTTGTAGTCTTAGCCGCTTGCACGAAATCAGCAACACAGTCAGGCAGGGCTCGGATGTACTTCTTGATTGTCATGTCGGGAGTCTTGACTTGATCGGGACAGATAATGCTGAGCTGTTTGAAACGAGCAGTGAGACCAACATTGTCACCATCCTTTTGCTGTATGTGCCAAAATTCATCTTCTAGATTTTGACGTTCGTGAGGAGGGCAGAATTCCTCTAGCATAACTTCCTTGAGCTCGTCCCACGACAGACCGTAGGCTGCATCGTTCCCTCGCTTGTTCCTCTAGGCCGTCCACCAGTCTAGTGCTCGGGACTGGAAAACGCAGGTAGCATTCAGAGTACGGAGGTCATCAGGGCAACCACTCTGTCGCAGAGTAACCTCAATGGAATCAAACCAGTGAAATAGTGTAGTGGGACCTCCTTCGCCAGTGATTTCTTTTGGCCCACACGACTTGAATTGCTTGAAACTGAAGGGTCTTGCGGCAGTTTTAGGAGCTTCGGTTCTCGATTCCTTAGACGATTTGCTGGCATTCTCATAAACATCACTCACGGCCTTTGCTACACTTTTAGCGATGATGGAAGCAAGGCGTTTGTCTCTCTTTTCTTGACGAGAAAGTGTGTGACGGGATCCAGACAACATTGTCTGCAATAGACATCGCCACGGAACTCAACACATGTATTCGAATCTCACCTCACACGTCTACTACTACTAAAGCTCAGTAACACGTACCGTGTAAACACATAGACATATAACCACGCAAGTCACAGAACCATTTAATCACATAACCACATAAACACTTAGAGCACAAATCACGTAAGCACGTAGAGCACATAATCACATAATTCCTAAGTATGTAGAGCAAAGAAACCGGGAAACACGTGCGCACTTAATCACTAGAGGCAGTTAGAAAACAGAAACCTATTATTCAAAGTTGACGATTGCTCGAGAGTAGCGTGGTAAAAGCGTATATCGTAGCATGAAGTCGTTCAAAGTCTCGCGATTTGTTAGCGATTTGAGATAGAAAAGCAGTGCGAGTTGTGTGTGTCGATCGAAGTGAAAACAAAATCGAGCAAATCCCTGAAATTTTAAACACATAAACTGGTAAGCACGCATATACCACATAAAATCGACGAATCATCAGAATCGGCAGTTGCGGGCTCTGAATCTAAATACATAAAAATCGAGAAATAGATTGTCTGCGGCTAGTAAACTTCGACTAACCAAAGTAATTCAACTATTCACAAGGATCCGTTGTGCACATTTAACCTTCAGGACTATGCCTTTGCCTCGATTCTTGGACGTTTGGCATACATCTCGTTGGTCATATTGTGACTTCAGGTCGTTGGAGTCCGTCGAGACTTTGGTGAGAGTTCTGTATAAAAGCGGAACAAGTCGTCAAGGTTAGGGTTTCACCACTAGCTTAACAACTCCGTCCCTGTTTTTAATAAAATCGAGGAGATTATTCATCAAAATACGGATTTCACTCCTGGTTTGGCATAATTCTCCTCGTTTGTAGTTAAAATGCGAGTTGAGTAAGCAGCTTTAGTCAAGAGTTTGCGGTTTTCACACCTATTCTCGACCTTATTGCCCACTCATAGTTGAAAATTCGAGTGTAGTGAAAGTGTAAAATAAGCGAGAGTAGCGAGAAGTAAGCTCGTACATAGCCCCTACTGGTTATGCACAAGTCGGTCTTGCTGGTTCTTAACTATAGTCTAGGTATCTAAGACTTCGACCCGGACTAGGTCGTGTCTTGCCTAATTCCCTATAGTTATGGCTCTGATACCAATCTGTCACACCCCAACCGATGGCTGAATCATCGGGGCATGGCACTGAGCGAAACTGATTGTCCAGAAGTTTCCATAACAATTATCAAAACCATTCAATTAACTAATACGTCCCATACCATATCTCAAACAGTCAAATAATTATTACAGACAAAATCTAGGCAAATAGTCTGTTCCGACAACTCAGATTTAAACATAAGTAGTTTATTTATTGGTTTCTAGGACCTCCTTTCCTAGTTTCGATTTCATCATAGCACAGAGAGCATCCTAGACCTTTCCTAGCCTCAAGTTCACAGCATGCTAAACATGTAAACTCCCTAAGCACCTGTCACATACGTTAAAATAAAGCCAATACATAAAATGTAAAGGTGAGCATACCAGTTTGATAATAGCATATAGAGTTCGAATTCGTTTACGCATATCCAGCACGTACACATAGTGAAATGAAGCACGTTAGTTATCGACATAGATCCATCGATACCAATGACTACGGGTTGAATGCCCGAGGCAGTTCACAATACATGATTACCACCGTAATCCATGCAAGTAAAAGATCCTTAACAACCCCCGTGTGAACGGGTGCTGAGTCCAAACTATAGTACTATCGTTGCTAAGGCAGGTAGACAGCATTCCATGTGTAAACATAACAAACAAGCATTCATAAGCCACGTATAACATGCATAAACGGTTAGCGTTCAAATAGTTTGAGTAGTGTGATAGTTGTAGTTTGAATATTCGTAACGTATGTAACACCCAAAAGTGCTAAAAGCAAAAAGGGATCGAGTATACTCACAGCGATTAATGGATTGAAGGGAGCGCTTGGCGAGTAAGATTAGCCTGAATAGATTCGATAGCATAACGATAAGGAATACGTAAAACGATACAAAGTGAAGATGGGTCGGATGGTAGTTCGATCGGATGGTAATCCAATCGGACGACAATCCGTGCGGATGGTAATCCGTCTGGGTGGTCATCCAGTCGGATGACGATTCGAGTGGATTGTTTCTTCCTATAATAAGGATGTGTTTGTGTAAGATGGCTTGACTTTTGAAGTTTTCGTTGTAGCATTTAGAAAACATTGAAGTATCTCTATCCATCAAGTCGTTCGATCGGATGCTGGGGCGTACGGATGACAATCCGTCCGGATGGTCATCCGGTCGGACGGTGATCCGGTCGGACGGCGACTTAGTGGTGAGGGTACTTGTTGAAGACAAGTTCACAGTTGAAGTGTCACTCGATCGGATGACCATCCGATCGGGTGGCAACTTTGGTGATGAACATGTTGAAAATTGTTGAAGGCTTTAAAGTCTTAGTATCTCATGATCCAAAGAGTAATCCAACCAGATGGTCGTCCGATCGGATTGCAATTCGTTGAATACTATTACTCTAGTTAAGGTTGTTCAAATGTGGGACCCAAGTGTCATCCGTTCGGGTGACAATCCGTTCGGATGACCTATCCGATCGGATGACAATCTGATCGGACGGCAAGCCGTTCCGATTGTTCCTTTCATCCTACACTTGGTCGTTTTGATGGTTTGTCGTTGTTTCGAGACGTCTTGACAACTTGTTAACCAACCAGAACCCTGCCTCGACCCTAGTGACCAAACCGACCAAGAATCACCCTAGTTCGGCCAGTTACCGGCTTGAGATGGTTGTTCTTGTTTAACCCGAAGTCGGTTGTCTCGTAGGTGGAATCCAGATCTGAACTAGTACATCACTATAGACGAGTAGGAGACGAGATCTGGTTCTGATTCTACAGGTTTTGAGTGTTCTGAGTGTAAAAGAGTTGAAAGAAAGTTAGAAACCATCTTTCAATCCTTTTTCACCACTCTTGTGTCGAGATCTTTCCAAGATCTTTATGTAAACGGGTGGAAATCGGTTAGATCTCGGTTGTTCTTGGTGGATTGAGGTCAAGGCATGAAGTTTTTGAAGAACTCATGACGACGTCACCCTCGAATCACCCGAAATCTAATGATTTCGTGGTTGAAAGTTAAGATTTGAAAGATAGAAAGGTGTAGGAGTGCGTGTAGATCAAGAAAGTACAAGATTTAGGGCGAGATCTTACCTGGATTGAGAGAAATCGAAGAAAAGGTGAGGAACACGAGCTGCTCGGACAGAAGGTTTCCAAAAGTGGAAAGAATGACAATGACAGGGGTATTTATAGGATTCCAAAAGAGGAAGGAGTGATCCGATCGGATGACACTCCGCTCGAATGACGATCCGGTCGGATGACATCCTGGTCGGATGACATACAGCCTGTCACCAACTGGGTTATCCGGTCGGATGACTATCCGGTCGGATGGCTATCCGTCCGGATGGCGCTTGGTTCAAGTTTTCAATGCGACGATTTTTGGTGTTTCGATTTCGATTGCGAGCGGTTTGATTCGATAGGGTTTCCTGGTCAAATTACTTTTAGTCCCAACTACTTATATCTCGCATAATCTATTTTCCACTATCTATCATAGTTCGATCGTGATTCGAGTTCGAGTTCGATTGTAGTCGAGTTTCGATTGAGTTCGCTTGATTACACAACACAACATAAATAAACATGCACAGGTAACACGTAAGGCACACACACACGTATAATAAGAAGTAAAAATATGTTGGACCGTGTTGTGACCCTAAAGGATCAGTCAAGGATATTCATCTTCACATACGAAGGCGGAATCAACGTAAATGAAGTTATACAGCTTTTGCCATTCACTTGGCTTAACAATCAGAACTCCCCCTCACAACAAACTATTTTCCCATTATGATTTCAAAACACTTAAGTTTGTTTTAATCAAATGGTTTTTCCAGAAAATTAGTTTTGTTGAATTAACAAACCACTTGTTGGTTAGGGGATTACTTCATCACTTTGTTCTCCTTTAACCATTTTGAAAGATTTAACAGTTCAAGATTCTATCAACACAAACACTTGTAGGAAATCAAGTACAACTTAATGTCCCTGATTTACCACATGTAAGGCGAAAAATCACCAGAGTGAAATTTCTCAAGAAATGTGCCGATTCATATTCCACGCTTACCAACCTGGGAACTCCGGCAAGTCAGGTTTTTCTATTTGAAAAGATTCACCCAAGCCTGACCAGCCTTGGGTGATTTTGAATTCTTGTTCAACAATGGTGGATAATTTGCATCATCCCTTGTTAAACCTGAATTCTCAGATTTTACCTCAATAACGGGCTCTTCTGGCTTTGACGAACCAGAATCATTGCCTGCACATGGCTTGTCTGACTTTGACCTGTCAGATTCATTGCCTGATGGTGGCTTGTCTGACTTTGAGCCGTCAGATTCATCGCCGACAACTTTCTTTTTCTCCTTTTTCTCTTTTGTCCTCAGATTTGCATTTGAAGAATTCAATTTACTTGGCTTTGCAGTCGAGTGAGTTGATTCATCAGAACTTTTATTCAATCTGTCCGGTGAACCTGAAGACAAAATTTTCTCCAGATATTCTCTTGCCTTCTTCCTCTTCTTCCTCAGTCTGTCTTTCTGTCCATGAGAAAGCTTCACTTTCTTTTCTTGAACTTTAGGTTCTTGAACCTTCTGTTCTTTGGGCTTGACGTTGACTGGTTTCTTTGCCATTCTTTGAGAATTAACCCTCAATCTTTCATTTGATCTCCTTGGGCAATCTCTGGCAATATGACCTCTGATTTGACAATTATAGCATCTTATTATTTCATAATTCCAATTCTGGCAGTTAACAGCAATGTGTCCTCTCACACCACAGGTGTAGCACACTCTGTTATCGTACCATTCACCACTTTCACACCATATGCTTAGATCATAACATTGTCTGGCTTTGTGGTAATCATCACTCTTCTTGAAAACTGGTTTTGGCTTTGAAGCACTGTGGTCAAACCCGCACCACTTATTACCAACATTGTTAGGCCTCCTAATCCAAGATCTCACTCAGCTAAAGCAACCAACAGGTGTGCGGAATCCACCTGATGATCAACCACTGTAGATGAAACACTAGAATGCAAGATTTGTGAGAGAAATCAAGAATACACTGAGTATTCTTGATGAGGAAGATGAATGACGTCACACACACAGTAGCCGCCAGACAAAACACACACAATGATTAGGGTTAGGTGCACAAAATTTCACACAGAATCGCTTGCCTTGTCTATTCCACATAAAGGTATATATACAAGGCAAAACCCGGACTTTCAAGACAAACTATAAAGCCCGGACAAAACAAACAAAACAAAACTCTGACCTTTTGCCCTAGACAAAACTCAGACAAATGTTCCTAGCTTTCAACCTCTGACCATTGTCCTAGACACAAAACTTGGACAAAAGTCCCTAGGATAAAGTTGGGACAACTTTTCCCTAGGATAAACTTGGGACAAACTTTCCCTAGGATAAAACTAGGACTAACTTTCAACCATGTACAATAAAGACCCTAATAAATGGGAGACATGCACTTATCACCTAAAGTGCATTAACAAACTCCCCCTTGATCAGTGCATGGTCTTCATTGGACTTGAGATCTTCATACTTTCATTGGAAACTTGGGAGTCATGCATTTATCACCTAAAGTGCATTAACAAACTCCCCCTTGATAATTGCATGGTCTTCATTGTCTTGAGACCTTTATACTTTCTTCGAGAACTTGCTGCCTGGATTTCCACACAGAACTGCACGACTTTGATGTATTGATCAGCTAACGGTTGATCTTCTTCAAAGGAATGCAACGGCAGACGTCTTAGCTTCTTCAAATGTTCCATCTTGTGATGAACGATCCAGACGCACACAGCTTCTGCAAATCTTCCATCTTGAGATGAACGACCCAGACGCACACAGCTTCTGCAAATCTTCCATCTTGTGATGAACGATCCAGACCTGAAACACTTAACCCAGGATTAAGAAACTTAACCCAGAAGACACTCGGCCCAAACCTGGATCCCAAAACTAATTCCAATATCCCGGAATCAACAAATGAAATATTAAACAACCAATATTTAATAATTTGTATTTCAAAACACGATCATTCAGAACAACTTACTTCAAATTAATACTTTTGGAAAAATATCACAACTTGGAAGCAGATTTACCGAAACACCTTAAAATGATGTGATTACCCACACACTTAGATGGATCTTGCACGGCCGATTTCTATACAAAAGACTTATTTTAAGATTACCTAACTTGATGTTTAACACCTTATTAAAGAATGTTCACAACCCTTAGAGAATTTTCAAAATGATAACTCGCACATAGAAACAAGAAAGCAAAATCTTTTTGATGTTTTTGAATTTTTAACTGAATAAAGAAATTAAACCTACGAACGTATATACACTAAATATCTTTTTGTGAAATCGGAGCAAAGGGATCATATCGGTTTTTCTGTCAATATCCAACACAAGAACATAGTTTATCAGTTTAAGCTCTTAGAATGATATTAACAGTTCAAGACGTTCAACGGTATTGTGGTCCACTTAAGCTTTAGCACGCTTTCGAACACTGTTTTCGAAATATGCGATTAAGTGTATTAATAACTGATTGTAACTATGTTTACCCACCTCAGAATATACTCCCGTATCAAGGTATGCACGAGAGATCATCTTACTGGTGAGTATACCATTTATCATCTGTTTCTGACGTATAAGCTAATGTGAGATACTCACTTATTTGGGATTGAAAACAAGTCCTTTGTGATAAAATCACTTATTGAGGAGGAACTTGAATTTCAGATGCAAAGGGCACAGGAGCAAGTCCGTGAACAGGTTAGTACCATCGTACAGACAAAGAGACGAACTTGACTCCCGCATGATTTGTGGGACATGTGATTGTTTATCACTTATTTGGGTCGAATGCATCATGTATGATTGAATGATATTTACACGTATGTATGGTATCATGGAAGATCTAGACTTGCGTCCCCGTTGTTTTCGGTAAAAGAAACAACCATGATACCCAGATGATAAACAGCATAAAGACCACGTATCTCAGAACCTCGGCAATCTATCAAACGAAATTACGGTACCAAGACCATATATCCGAGAGATGTACCACACAAGTTACGCAGTTCATTATGTTTATATACCAAAAACAGGTTCTTATTGACGCGTAAAACCTACCGAAGCAACGTATAATGAAGCTGTCACAGTTAACGGTTAATTTTATATATTACTATAATCCTGCACCAGATACGACTAACCGATGTACTATCATTTCCCTTATATCTCAACACGACTTCATTTTATATTTTTCAAATGTTTTTGAATTTTTTTTAAAATTTATCCTACAACTAAGTAAAATATTTTTGGAGTTTTTCAATTTTTGGAAAGCGGTAAGAACTGTACGGAAAACATAAAATAAAGTTTCTATGAGAGTTTTGAAAAGCATTTTACTCGGGGTTGATCATGCCAATCATTCGGACCAGATTTTCAAATCTAGCCCGATCGAATCTCTTCGTAAACAGGTCGGCAAGATTATCCAAGGTGTCTACCCTAACCACTTCTATTAAACCCTTCTCAGCACAGTCGCGAATGAAATGATGCCTAACATCTATGTGCTTAGTGCGTGAGTGATTAACAGGATTGTTAGTTATGGAAATGGCAGAGTTGTTATCGACAAGAATAGGAGTTCGAGTAAAATTCAAACCGTAGTCCCTCATTTGTTGCTGAATCCACAAAACCTGAGCACAACAGCTTGAAGCAACAATGTACTCGGCCTCGCACGTGGATAGAGAAACGGCAACTTGCTTTTTGCATTGCCAAGAGACAAGACGGTTCCCAAGAAGTTGTGCGCCGCCAGAGGTTGACTTTCTGTTCATCCGGCACCCTCCGAAATCTGCGTCAGCATACGCCATCAAATCCAGACCACCTTCAGCTGGATACCACAATCCAAGCTTAGGCGTCCCTTTCAGATATCTGAAAATACGCTTGACTGCTTTCAAGTGAGACTCCTTCGGAGTTAATTGGTACCTAGCACACAAACAAACAGAGAACATAATATCTGGTCGTGAAGCAGTAAGATACATCAATGAACCTATCATTGCTCGATATAGAGTCGGATCCACTTCAGGATCTTTCACATCATCGGATGAAAGCTTGATATTTGTCGGGAGAGGCGTGTCATAGGGTAAGCTATCTTCCAATCCAAATCTTTTGAGAATCTCATGGACATACTTTGTCTGATGCACGTACGTCCCGGTTTTCCCTTGACTCACTTGAAGACCTAAAAAGAAAGATAACTCGCCCATCGCGCTCATTTCAAATTTGGACTTCATCACCGCTTCGAACTCACGACACAATTCTTCATTTGAAGAACCAAAAATTATGTCATCAACGTAAATTTGTACAATCAGAAAATCTCCCCCTTTCTTCAATATGAACAGTGTGGAGTCAATCGCGCCACGCGAGAACCCGTGCTCCAATAGATGCTTTGACAACGTCTCGTACCATGTTGTCAAAACCCGGTGGTTGGGACACATACACAGTTTCATGCAATTTCCCGTAAAGGAAGGCGCTTTTCACATCCAACTGACAGACTTTGATACGCATGTGTGCAGCAAAGGCTAGAAACAAACGAATAGCTTCCAGTCTTGCCACCGGTGCATAAACTTCGGTATAATCAATCCCTTCCTCCTGATTGAAGCCTTGAACAACCAACCGTGCTTTGTTTCTGACAACGACACCCTTATCGTCTTTCTTGCACTTGAAAACCCATTTCGTGTTGATTGCATGTTGGCCTTTTGGAAGATCGACCAAATTCCACACCTTTAACTTGTCGAACTGAGCTAACTCCTCTTGCATCGCCTCACACCAAGAATTATCCTTCAGAGCCATTTGATAGTTCTTCGGCTCTATTTGAGAGATAAAACATTCATGCAGGCTAAGATTGTAGATTTCTTCTTTCTTGATAGCAGAAAACAGACACTGCATCTCTGAAATACTCCTTCGCGTTTGCACTCCCGCATTTGGATTCCCAATAATATTATCAACAGGATGATGAATATTTGTTCTTGGAACTGGAATTGCCGGAGCTTGAAGATTTGTTTCCCAAATTCGATTGAATCTCCCCCTCAACATTTGCATTACTACTAGAAGCTTGATCATTTCCAGAAGACGCATTAACATTTGGATATACTGAAAAGTCAACGTAAAGATCACCACTTGTAGTTTGAGCAGCTGCATTGGGGATCTGCTCAGCAACATTTTCGTTTACGATCGAAGAATCAGCGACTGGTATATTCGGAGACACATTAGTAGGAATACTTGCTCTCCAGCTTGCATCCACTTCATCTTTGTTCACAAGATGTGTGTATACAACCTCCGAATCTTCTTCTGAAAAATCAGGAAGATCAAATGAATCAAATAATTTATCATAATCATAACCGCTTTTGGGACCGAACTCGGACGGTGGAGGATCGAAACTCAAAGGAGTTATATCAAACACCATCTCCACTGTACGCTTCTTAACGTTATAAACGCGTTTGTTTGGAGTTCCATTGGCATATCCCAAAAAGAACCCAATTTCTCCAACTTCCCCCATTTTAGGAGTATCTTTGGTGCGTTTGATAACACACTTGATCCCAAAAGGTTGAAAACCAGATAAGTTCGGTTTCCTGTTTTCAAGCAATTCATAACATGTTTTATCTTCTCTTTTGACCGTAAGCACATGATTTAACACATAACATGCAGTGTTTACCGCCTCGGCCCAGAAGAAAATTGGCAATTTTGATTCAGAAAGCATAGTTCGGGCCGCCTCAATTAGGGTACGATTCTTCCGTTCTGCAACTCCTTTCTGTTGAGGAACATATGGAGCGCTGAACTAATGAACTATTCCCATTTCCCGACATAACTCATCCATATAATGATTTTTAAACTCAGAGCCGTTGTCACTTCGGATTTTCTTAATAGGAAGTGAATAATTTTTCTCAAGTTGTTTGAATAAGTCTCTTAAAATACCAGCAGTTTGATCCTTTGTTTTTAAGAAAAATACCCATGAGTAACGTGAGAAATCGTCAGTGACAACTAAGCAATAAGACATCCCACCAATGCTAGCAACATGGATCGGGCCGAAAAGATCCATGTGAAGCAATTCAAGTGGTTTTTGGATTGAGTTAACTGTTTTCGGTTTAAGAGGCTTTCGTTTGAT
Organism: Helianthus tuberosus; assembly: GCA_030545235.1. Classification (NCBI taxonomy): domain Eukaryota; kingdom Viridiplantae; phylum Streptophyta; class Magnoliopsida; order Asterales; family Asteraceae; genus Helianthus; species Helianthus tuberosus. The sequence continues at coordinate 49,439,709 of CM060449.1, read as the reverse complement.
TTTTCCTTTTTCACATGATTCACATTTGTTGTGCATATTGAAACTACGTAAAGGAACCCCCAACACCAAGTTGTTTTTCACTAAGTGGTTCATTTTTCGCAGATGCACGTGGCCCATTCTCCTATGCCAGAGATACGATTGATCTTCAGTCGCCTTCGAAAGTAGAGATGTCACTGGAGCAGACGAGTTAACCAACGGGCGCATGTCCATGACATATGTGTTGTTCACCCTTGGAGCCCTCATAACGATCCAATCTTCAGGAACAACAAATCCCGGACGCAAGACGAAGCAAGCTTTATCAGTGAACAGCATCGTGTACTTGTTATCACAAATTTGAGAAACCGACATCAAGTTATGCTTCAATTCTTCAACGTAGTTCACTTTATGCAGCGTAATTTTTCCATTTGACACAGAGCCTTCACCGGTGATGTAACCACCCTTCTCACCGGCAAAATTCACATAACCACCACGAATTTGTTTAAAATTGTTCAATAACTCTCTATTTCCTGTCATGTGTTTGGAACAGCCACTATCGATATACCAAATATAGATAGCCCTTTTCAGCTGCTCCTACACTCCCCAACAAGAAAATTTAGTTAGAATGTGGGACCCAAGCCATGATGGTCTTGGGTCGTCCCGATTCATCAACATAAGAAAACTCTTTGAAATAACCATCATTGCCATCGTGTCCTCCATTTCCATTTCGGAAACTGTTGGAATGACTCCCCGCAAATCGTGGATTATACGGAGTTGACGAACTGTTGGTATAACCAGAGTTTCCATAACCTCGGCTTCCATAGTTTTGGTAACTGTAATTTTGATTCCTGGGTGGCTCAAAATTCCTACCAAATCTAGGAACATCATCGTGTCTTGAGAATGATCGTGGATGATTATCCGAATGCTGTCTTTGATTTGGAAATCGGGGGGGTGACGCATTTCGGTCATTCACGAATCTGTTCTGTGCATGAGGTCTAACATTGTTGTTGCTCGAACCTCCAAAACGTTGGTCATTCTCATGTGTTTGGAAAGTAACATGATTTTGTCGTCTGTGAGGGGTTTTCTCACGAGTATCATGTTTTTGAGATGAACTTTCCGATCCTTTACCACGATTTATAACAACTGGTTTCTCCCCATGATCCTGATTTTGTTGTGATTTAACATTTGTTTTGGCAACTGGTTTTACTTCTTGTTTAATCACTTTGTTTTTCTCAACCTTCTGATTTTTACCGTTTTTCTTTTCAACATTTACTTCATTTTGTGGTTTTTCAACAAAAGGTTTCCTTTGATCAGGATCAACAAGAGACTTACCCTTGTCATCTGGACAATCGGCTGCTAAGTGTCCTTTCCCACGACACTTATAACATTTGCGAACTTTCGCAGCATTCTTTGGACGTTCCTCATGAGTGGTCGAAGATGATGAGTCGTTGGTGGAATTTTTCAAAATTTGGTTCACAAACTGAGAGTTGGAACCAGTTTCGATCTTTACTTCTTCTTTGACAAAATCCTCCCCTTTAACAAACTCAGTTTTAGGGATATTTTTCAAAGACTTTTTAGATTTCCCACGTGACTTTGGTTTTGACTTCACATTTTGAACTTGATTAAACATTTCCAAAATCTTATTGTTTATCACATTTTCAATGTTTTCAAGATTTACTTCATTTTTCTTTGTAACTCCACTCATCTTCGACTGATCTGAGTTAGTAACTTCATCTGGCTCAGATTCTGACTCACTTTGCGGTTCAACCGTCAGAGGAGTCTTTGGCACAAAATTTGCCAATTCAAGATCAATGCTTGGCATCGATGTATAATTATGGTTTACCGGAGGAGGCACTTTCTTATAACCGATGCCGAACATTTCTTCCTCAGATTCTTTGAGACGTTGGCTGTTAATACAGAAATTCATCACTTCAGATGAATCCCTGAACTTCTCAATTTTTCGTTGCAAGTCTAAAATCATATTATCTTTTTCCAAAATAATTTTGTTCTTTTCCAAAACACAATTTTGGTTCATTTCAAGTTCAGATTTTAATTCCTGATTTTTAACAGTTCCCTGAGCCACACGTCTCTCAAATTCAGAGATATCATTTTTCAGCGCTTTTATCTTAATTCGGTGTTCTTTATCCGAATTAGACAAAACAGCAATGAGTTCTCTGGATTTTTCTAAATCTGCAATTAAGTTTGTGTTATGAAGTGCATATCTATCTATCTTGGTGACAAACTCAACACATCTAGCACATCGCTTATCTACAAAAGATGATTTTACCTCAATGCCAGCCATGAATGCACAAGCCTCGTTTTCTCCGGATTTTTCTTCCAACCTTTTAGCTTCTGCATCCGCAAATTGCTGCATTTCGGCTGTGGAGATGTTGAATTCAAAGCGTTCTCCCTTTTCTCCATCTTCTGTTTTGTTAGCCTTTTCAACAGACTCTTCATTCGGGTTATCTTCATTCTCAGAAACATTTCCCGAATTCAACTCTTCCCCAAGAACCTTCGCTACAACTGCAAGTTCCTCAATGCTAGTCTCTTCAACAATCTCTTCACACATTTCTTCAGCTACAACCGCAAATTCCTCAATGCTAGTCTCTTCGACAATCTCTTCACACACTTCTTCGTTGACAATTTCAGCTATAAAGGCTTGTGACATAATAGCTCCTGAAAAGTCTTCCAATGCACAACCCCAGTCGTAAGGCTCAGTCACTTTTTGTAAAGATTGAGCCACCATAGCATTGTTTGTTGAAGGTGTAAGATTTTCAGAACCACTTGGACGAGCACTTGAGTTTGAAGTAGTTGCTGAATTGTTGTGAGGTCTTGAGTTGTTTCCTTGAGAGTTGTTTTCTCTATTCGATCTCTCCATCTTCGGCTTCCGACAATCACGTGCGAAATGCCCGTAGATGCCGCAGTTGTGACATTTCACCTTTGACATGTCGACTCCCATTCGAGTCTTTGTCTGACCTCCTATGAACTTTCTACCTGTCTTCAACAGAAACTTCTTCGCTCTACGGACTAACAGTGCCATATTGAGTTGTAGATCAAGTTCTTCCATTTCGTCTTGATCTATCTGATCAAAGTCCTCATCGAGACTTGACGGTTCAACGAGCTTTCCAAGACAGAAGTTCTCGTAGGCAGTCATGAAGGACGCCAAAAGGCTCATGTTTTCTTCAATCAACTTTAAACAACTTGCATCTACCTTTGGAATGTTCAAGCTTGTCGCTTGAGATTTCTGAGCTCCACTGGAAGAGTACATCCCTTGATTGGAATTGGTTGTTCCACTTGAACTGGCATTGTTGCTTATAAAGGCGTGTTCACTTGCAGAACCTTCATTCTCCGAATACAAAGCAACACCGACTCCACCATTACTACCCTTCTCCGTTGGTTTCGAAGCCTTATATAACTGAGGATCTTGGATCTTCTCGAACTCAGATGCTTGATCTTCCATATTCCAAGCATAACCCTTCAGTTTTTGAACAACTTCTTTCAATGAGAGCTCCTCATAGAGAACACCTTCTCTAATCAAAGCGGTGTACATATTCCATTCTCTGGGAAGGCAATTCAGAAACTTCTCAACTTTCTCAAATTCAGTGTAGATGCCTTTTTGACTTCTATCAAGTTCGCTCAACAAATGATAAAACCGGTTCACTGTATCATCAAATGATTCATTTCTTAACGCTTTAAACACAACGAATTGAGTCTTCAAACGTTCGAGACGTCGTTTCTTGTATATTGCATTTCCTTCATAGCGCTCGATCATGCTATCCCACAACTGCTTCGAGGTACTTCTCCTACGGAAAGTATGAAGTATCGATTGTGTCATAGCCATCGTAATCATTGACATAGCTTTCTCTTCACAATCAAAAAATTTCTTTTGGTCTTCAGTGAGAGCCAAGTACGTATCAATCGTCAACGTACGTACTGGAGTAGCTCCACATCCTTTAACGATACACAACCAAATCTTGATGTCTTTTGCTCGTACATACCTTTCGAACCGCTCCTTCCACTCAGGAAAATCAAGCTCGTTTATCAACAAAGGAGGTTTGTCGTTACTCCCTACCTCAGCATTGTGCTTGAGGTTTTGCACCATTGCAGTCAGATTGTTGTTTGCCATTTCAGAAAACAACAGAGAACTTCCAAGCAAGAACTGTGTCACAGAAGACTTTTTCTAAGTTCAAACTCGGAGTGAAAACACGGAGTGAAGTGTCTGAGCTTTAATCAGAGTGTGAAACCCGGATCACAAAAACCTGAAATAAACACAAACAGAAAAACTCGGACACTACACTGTTAGGAATTTAAACTCAGACTACCTAAAGGTTAAAATTCGGACACAGTGAACTTGGACTAAAATTTGGACTCCTAATACTAAATAAACAAAAGATCGGACTTAAGTTGAAAACTCGGACCAACACTAAAGCTATTAAGAATCAGACTAATTAAAAAACTCGGACACCAAAAAAAAAAAAAAAAAATTCAAAATTCGGACAAAGATAGAAATAGCTAAAAAGTCGGACTTGGGACTCTACTTAAATAAAATTCGGACTACCTTTATCTATTATAAAAGGTCGGACACTTATAACAACTTATAAGTTAAAAAGTCTAACTTAAAAAGTCTGACTCTTCTAACCTATAAAAAGGTCGGACACTAAGACAGTAAAACTCACACTAGTAATGAGACTAAGAATTCGGACACTATAATAAAACTCGGACACTAGTGACACTAATAATGTTAATAACTGACCTATAAAAACTCTGACCAAAACAAAACAACAAAAAAATTGGGACTAAGTCAAAATCGGACAACAAAGTTGGACTCTACTTATAAAAATCGGACTACATAAGTCGGACTCCACTAAGTTTAAAAGTCAGACTCTAAAGTTGAAAATATTTGGACTCTACAATTAAAAGTCGGACTCTAACAAGGAGTTAAAAATCAAACAAAGTATAAAAGTCGGACACTAATTAAACTTCGGACCAAATTATAATCTAAAACTTAAACTTCGGACTAAGGGATTTAGAAAACTTCGGACCAATATTATAACTAAAATTCGGACACAATAAAGAAGACAAAAATTCGGACAGAACAATCTAAAAAAAAATTCGGACTAATAAGAGTTTCTCAAAAACTCAGAAGAACCTATCTCCGGACTATCTCCCCAATGTGACTACACACTGGTTCAACAATACCCCGGAGACACAAACACAGAATTTAAACCACGGACAAACCTTCCAAAGATCAAACTCAGGAATCTTTTTCTCCTTCAACCTCTGTATGAACAAGAACCAAAACCCCTGTAAAACCCAGATGAAGAACACACTAAAAATCACCTAACTACTCAAAATCCATCATCAAATCACTAGATATGAATGAAGAATCATGAATAAAACACAAAAACTCACTAAACTCTCACTAAACCCTATCAAGGATGAACTTTTCTCACAAAAACCTTCAAACTAAGAAACACCTACAGTAGTATGAGCACACTGCTCTGATACCACTTGTTAGGCCTCCTAATCCAAGATCTCACTCAGCTAAAGCAACCAACAGGTGTGCGGAATCCACCTGATGATCAACCACTGTAGATGAAACACTAGAATGCAAGATTTGTGAGAGAAATCAAGAATACACTGAGTATTCTTGATGAGGAAGATGAATGACGTGACATACACAGTAGCCGCCAGACAAAACACACACAATGATTAGGGTTAGGTGCACAGAATTTCACACAGAATCGCTTGCCTTGTCTATTCCACATAAAGGTATATATACAAGGCAAAACCCGGACTTTCAAGACAAACTATAAAGCCCGGACAAAACAAACAAAACAAAACTCTAACCTTTTGCCCTAGACAAAACTCAGACAAATGTTCCTAGCTTTCAACCTCTGACCATTGTCCTAGACACAAAACTTGGACAAAAGTCCCTAGGATAAAGTTGGGACAACTTTTCCCTAGGATAAACTTGGGACAAACTTTCCCTAGGATAAAACTAGGACTAACTTTCAACCATGTACAATAAAGACCCTAATAAATGGGAGACATGCACTTATCACCTAAAGTGCATTAACAAACATTTTGTGAGTTTTCATTTTTAGATTTTTGTGATTTTTGATAATGATTGGATAACTGAACTGATGAGCTTTTATTTTCATTTTTAAAATTTTTCGAATTTTTAACTTTTTGTTTCTGTTCTACACTCTTCTTAACAGGTTTTTGCTTAGAGCATTCACCTATTTCAGTAGACTGCAAAACCGTATTTTGAAATTTTTCTTGTAATTCTAAAAATATTTTTCTTTTCTTTTCTTTTTCTATTTCATCATCAGCTTTGTCATCGCAATCTTCAATTTTGACTTTGTCAAAATTTGTGACATTGTCACTTATTGGAACAGACTTGATAGGTTTTGAACAAACATGTGATGTAGAATTCACAAAACCTTTCAATTTATTCTCAAACTCGTTAATTTTATTTCGAGCAATTTCAGCTTCATTTTCAAGCCGAATGATTTTCTGAAGATGAGAATTTATCTCAATCTGTTTTTCAAGATTATTTTTAAAAATAACAGATTTTTCATCTTCTAAAACCTTTATTTGACTTTGAAAATCTTTTTCAAATTTTAATTTTTCATGTTCAAAATTTTCAATTTTTTCTTTTAAAATTTTGTTTTCTACTGTCAAACTGTTCACATCACTAAGCAATTTGACATTTTCAGACTTCAATCTCTCACAACTTTCTCGCATTTCAAGAATTTGTTTATTATTAGATTCTTTCTCATCCTTCAAGCTTTTGATTTTCAATGTTAAACTCTCCACATCCTTCAAAAGTTTCACATTGTCTGCTTCTGATTTTTCGCATTTCGAACACACAATTTTAGAACTTGAAGATCCATTCTTCTTGGATTCTTCTTTCTCGGAAATTGCTTCTTCAAGAACCTGCTGTTTTTCCGTAACAGCTTCTTTCACAACTTCTTCAGTCATCACAACTTCACATTTTGTTTGACTTGAAATCTGCTCCTCCTCAGAATCTGAATCACCATGATCAAATATTGGCATGTTCTTAGCTTCTTGATCATCATTCACTGCCAACTGATTACCAGTAGCAACTTCATCATCATGATCACCAGCATTACTAGGATCTGCTTCATTGTCATTTAAAGTTTCATCTTTTTCTTTTTCATTCTCTTTGTCACCTCCCCACCATTTTCTCTGTAAAGCTTCTTCTTCTTCAGCAAAACATTCAACTAGAGCTTCCTCACTAATAGTTTTATCATCAATAGCAATGTTTCCTTCAGGATCAAGATAACATTCTCTATTGACATCCCATCTTTTCGCCATCTTAGCTTCATAGTAAATACGAGAAATACGCATCATCTTCCAGTGAGCTCTCTGTTTTCTGTATGCTAATTTTTGTTCTTCTGTTCTTGTATCTTTGAAAGGTTTTATTTCATCAATCTTGTATGTTCCTGAAAAATCAGCAAACACTTAAAAATTTTTTCGAGATTTTTGAAAACTATGACAAATAAGCGAAATCAATTGTGATTGACACAAAAGCGAAATCAGTTGTGTGACTGATAAGCGAAATCACAATATTGATGACAAATAAGCGAAATCACTTTGTCACAAAAGAGAAATCACTTTGTTCTAAATGAGCGAAATAGGATTTGTCTGTATAAGCGAAATCAAGTGTTCGAATAAGCGAAATCAGATATGTTCAAATAAGCGAAATCAGACTTGTCCGAATGAGTGGAATCACAATGTACGAATAAGTGGAATCACAATTGTACGAATAAGTGGAATCACAATTGTACGAATAAGTGGAATCACAATTGTACGAATAAGTGGAATCAAGAGTGTCACTATGAGCGAAATTAGATGATGTCACAAAAGCGAAATCACCCAATTTATGTCCGCAAGAGTGAAATCACTCGATGTCCGTAAAAGCGAAATCAGGTTTTAGCCAATTTTCACCATGTTTTAATCCGGATTTTAACCTGAATCTTTCTAGGGTTTGTTAATAGTATGTTTTACACGTTATATTCGAAATTCAGACAATTTCAACCGTAGGAACTATCTCAAATCGAAAAAGTATGAGAGAAAGTGAGTAGAAGTGAGAGAATTCGATCGAATCAGCTGTAGTAGTATGAACTCCTCGTCCTGAAGCTCTGATACCACTTGTTGGACCGTGTTGTGACCCTAAACGATCAGTCAAGGATATTCATCTTCACATACGAAGGCGGAATCAACGTAAATGAAGTTATACAGCTTTTGCTTTTCAATTCCTTCTCTTTTATTGCTTTCTGATTCAAATTTGACAGAGTTTCGTTACACATGCAATGACCTGATTCCGCTCATAGTTACCTAATGAAGTCACATGTATGGGTATTTATAATGTGGCTGATTTCGCTTATATGGACTGACACATAAGCGAAATCACCATGTGACTAATAAGTGAAATCACCATGTGACTAATAAGCGGAATCACCAATGACACATAAGCTGAATCACTCTAACCTATGTACACATAAGCGAAATTAACAATATAAAACCCTAAATTAACTCTCAAACTTTAATCTTGACTATCTTTGACCTAAGACTTGATTCAGACGAAGTCAACAGACATTCCGTTCACCAACAAAATACATAGCTCGAGTTGCGAACTGATGTCGATTCGATTAGCATAGCTTGACTATTAGTTGATTAACTTTATCGCATTGTTACTTCCTACAGTTCACAGTCGTAGATCGATCGAATAGCGACTAACATACGTCGATTATTGCAATTAACAACACTTACTCCACATAATGCAAATAAAATAAAGAAATTTCTACAAGTCAAGTTGCGCGAAATCGGTCGTTGACTTAGACCTTGACTTTGACTTCGACTTGTGAAAACACGGGGTGTTACAATGTAAAATTTGGTGGGTGGCATGGGAGAGAAGTTTTGTCACACCCCGAATCGCAGTGGATTGGTACGGGGCATGAGGATTGTCCATAGCTCATGACAACTATTATAAAATTAATATTTAAAACATGATCAAATCAAGTTGTCACATTTTTCATAGAAACATTAAGTAAAACATACAATATTCAAACTCTTCAAACATAATATAAATTCCAATTTATTAATCTAGGGCATGTCCTACATGTCTTCAACCCTCAGTCCACCCATGCTGGTGTACTTGTATCACGCGTAAAAAAGTTTTTGGGTCAACATAAAGTTGGTGATAGATCTAAATTTAAATAAAATATTTTGCTTTATTATTTTGATTATTTTATTTAGAAATAATTTAACATGCAACTTCAAGTGTAGTAGATACATTCAAAACAATTCACAATAACAATCCACAATAACAACAATCACTATAATAAAATCTAGAGTAAAATGCACGGATAGTCCCTGTGGTTTTGCAAAGTTTCAGCTATAGTCCCCAGATTTTGGAGATTACACTCATAGTCCCTGTGGTTTGACAGTTTGTTACGCTGATAGTCCCTGGAGTGGATGTGGGTTAGTTTTCTCAGTTAAGTCCATGTGAAATTACAAAATTATCCTTGCTTTTATTACATTCATCAACATCATCATCATTCAACAGATCTGGACAATATGTATCTCTCTTTCTACTCTCTCCCTCTCTCAAAAAGCAGGCCATTTCTTTCTCCTCACAAGATCTCAGTGGCGATGGAGCTTATATCAGACATAATCCCTAGAATTCTTGTTAGACACGAAAGGAACTTTGAGTTGGAGAGAAGGCTGCTGTGTTTATCCTCTATCATTTGATGGTAGTTTAGTAATTTTTGGAGAATCCACAATTTACCAATCTTAAAAACTCAAAAGAGTGTACAAAAACCACCACCACCGTCACCTCCCCTGCCGCCATCACCACTCCCCACCACCGCCATCCCCTTACACTACCACACCTCCGCCTCCTAAACCCATACCCGCCTCCACCATCAACCACCCATCCCCAACACAGATCATAAACAGATCTGGAATTTTGTACCGGAGTGGCCTAAAGCAACACAGATCTGGAGTTTGTACCGGAGTGATTTGTTGTTTTGATTCAGATTGTTTTGGGCATGAATCAAACAACACAGATCTGGAGTTTGTACCGGAGTGGCCTAAAGCAACACATGATCATAAACAGATCTGGAATTTTGTTTGGATTTGTACAAATGGATTTGAATCGGACATACAGCTGCAGGTTTTTCAGATCTGAATTAAAGATAAGAAACTGAATATTGTTGTTCGGCTGTATCGAAGAAGAAGGATTCGTTTAGTATTTGCCCCTGTGCTTGTTGATGATCATTGATAGATGAAGGATTGCTGAATGTTGTTGTTTGATCGATGAGGTTGTATCTGAATCGATATACGGTTTGTTTTTGCTCGAAGGAGTGATTTGTTGTTTTGATTCAGATTGTTGTTTCGATATACGATTGGTGAATTTTGAAGATGTGTTCTTAGAATTGGATTTTTGGATGAATGATTAATGTGTTCTTGCTAAGATGAGTGAACTGATGAATGAGTCTGTTGAATGATGATGATGTTGATGAATATAATAAAAGCAAGGGTAATTTTGTAATTTCACATGGACTTAACTGAGAAAACTAACCCACATCCACTCCAGGGACTATCAGCGTAACAAACTGTCAAACCACAGGGACTATGAGTGTAATTTCCAAAATCTGGGGACTATAGATGAAACTTTGCAAAACCACATGGACTATCCGTGCATTTTACTCTAAAATCTACTAATGCAACATAATAATAAACAAATAATAGACACAATGAGATTCAAGCACCGAAGAACGAATCTAAATGGTGGCGATACTGAGTTCAACAATGGTCGTGGGGAACCGGTCAGCTGTGTATCCACACTAGAAATCTGTGAAACAAAGCGAGTAAACACATAGATACACGTATATTCAACAATAGATACTAGAAACGATAGAAACATGAGTACGAAACACATTTTATGTGTTAGTTCATCTATTTAACACGAGTTTCGGGTTCGGCTACCTACCTGCAAATATGACCCGTTAGCACCCAATATAAAGTGTTTTCTTTTTGTTTTTCTTGCAAAAAGTATATCCAAAGGTTACCAATTAACACATTGTTATCCCTTTATGTTGACCTTGCATAAGGGCATTTTACACATTTTACCATTAACATATGTTAGTTACTATGGTAAAAGAATATTTGATAGAGTAAATTACAAAGTTCGTCCTTTATGTATGTCATTTATTACAAAGTATGTCCTTTATCTTTAATAAGCTCAGAAAACATACTTAATGTTTGAAAAACCATTCAGGTTATGTCCCTTACCCTAAACCTAGTTTGTTTTCCCAGTTAAGTCAGGTCACGTGAGAAGCACATGAGGGCATTAATGTCATTCTACCTACCAATTACTATGCCCTGTTATAAAAACCCTAAACCCCACCATCATCTTCTCCATCTTTTAATCACCTGCACATACCTAACCCTAATCCCCAATTCGTCCCCCCTGCAAGTCACCCTCAAATACGCAATCGTGCAAGAGAAAACAACAATGGTGCTATGTGAATGCGGGAAAGAAGCTGTAATTGTGACATCTTGGACTAAATAAAACAGTTGGTTCCTACACATAAATAAAACAGCATGACACCAACCCTTCACCGGAAAGTTGAGCTCCGGTTGCCAGTCGCCGAAAACGCTTGGCGCCGCCTACCCATCTGGAAATCCCCACTCCTTTCCCCGCCAGCAGACTCCTTCCGACCACCACCTCTCGCCTTCTTCCTTTCACCTTTACCCTATTTTTTACAACCATCACCATCTTCATCACCGGACCCGTCTTCACCGAACCTCTCTTTTTTCCACTTTGTCGTCAACATCGGAATCAGATTCCAGCATAATAATGTCAGTTTCCGGTGGTGACAGTGGTCCAATGTTAGATCCCCAATTTCAGATACCCAGTTTCTTGCGGTGGTGATAGTGGTCCAATTTTGCGGTGGTGGTGGCAGGTGGGTGGTAGTGGTGGGGAAAGGTGATGGTGGCAGTGGGATAGGTGGTGATGGCGGAGGTTTTAAGGTATCCACAAGTGAGTTGCAGGAGGGGGGAAATGATATTGGGGTTTAGGTTTTTTATTGAAGGAGAGAGAATTGGTAGGTAGAATGACATTAATGCCCTCATGTGCTTCTCACGTGACCTGACTTAACTGGGAAAACAAACTAGGTTTAGGGTAAAGGACATAACCTGAATGGTTTTTCAAACATTAAGTATGTTTTCTGAGCTTATTAAAGATAAAGGACATACTTTGTAATGAATGACATACATAAAGGACGAACTTTGTAATTTACTCTATTTGATATTTCATGGGGACAATTTTCTTGTGGTGACCCATAAATCAATATTACGGCCGCTAATTTGCACGACTCGTGGACTAGGCCTAGAGAGGTACATATCAACTTGAGTTGTTTTCTTATGCAAACCCTATTTGAAATATTATGTTAAAGAGACTTACATTCCTTTCCCTTACAATACGGAGTAGCCCTTGTGCATAAGCAAAAATATGTGAGAACCGCAAAACACTTGTATCTTTTTGGTAAAACTTTGATGCGTAAGATGCTTATGTAACTGCATAACAACCTCTCTTTTTATTTCACATTATTTTTTATGCACTACAATACTACATACACGTGTTTATGTGGTTTCCGCAATTCTCTATTTGAAATCGGGTGATCACATATGCATACTGTAAAAGCATTCTAAATCCAGCCCTGCCAGTGTGCTAGGGTGTTTGTATGGTGTTTTAGGTTCAAAGCATTTGATTTGAATAATGGTGGATTAACGGTGTTCAAGTTCAATGTGGAAGGTGAACCCATGCTTCAGTCTTGGAACATGAATAAGACCTATGGATTGAACCCATAGTTGTGGTATTTCTACCCATTAACAGGCCTTGACAACCCCGGTATGAAAGAGGTGTGCGTTGGGTTGAAACTGGACCGAGCCCGAATCCAAAGTTTCTGGAAAATCAAAACCGAAGAGAGGATGCATATATGGTGGGTCGGTCTCGTTCTTTTTGGGTTGGGTTTAAGATCGAATATGAATATTTAATACGTAGATGTATCATATTTGGTAAAAAAAATATGAAGATGATAAAAGCATGTGCTCTATTACTCATTGATTGGTTTAGAGATAGTTTCTTACATTCTGATTTTTTTTTTTTTTGTTTTACCCCATCTCATCCTTTTGCCTATTGTTTTTAAAAGTTATTTTTTTTTATTGTTATAGAGCTTAATTGGTTACACATTAAGTTTGTTTGGTATGTTTGTATGTTTAGGTATGCTTTATAAATAGTATGTCTTTTATGCTTAAGTATCAAGAATATAAAAAAAATGTTGTGTATAATTAGTTACCGCCGCATAGCGCGGGGAAAATTAGATAAACAAAAAACACACTTTTATTATTATTTATGAAATATGTTACATAATCCAAATAAAAAATACACCAACATATGTTAAATAATCCAAATAAAATACACCCAACACCCAACATTTTACACATCACACCTTGGTAATTTCCTTCTCAAACAAAGAACCATCAAATCCAGATAAATAATGCTCGTGCATTTCTCTGAATTTGACATCCTTCAACTTTCAAGAAAGAACTACCTTTTATTCACAACCTTTATACATTGTGACACTTTCTAAAACCCAACACTTTACACACTACACCATTATGAAGACAACATGCACCATATGCATTCAGCTGTACATTTCTTCGGATATGACCCGAATCCGAAAAGGGGCTACATTATTTGACGACTTACCACTAGCCCATTTTACTAAACTCGCCACAATCGAACCCCTTTGCGGCAAATGCTTCCACGAGCTTAGGGACGAGCTTCGAGAGCATGATCTTGAAACCCGTAGAATTCCCGGTGTGCCCTTCGGGCTCAACATACGGGCTGCCGATAGCACAACCTACCGGAACCCCTTCCATATAAGCCTTACAAGCCATCAAGATATGCACGCAACGTTTGCTGAAGTGTTCCTCGACAAGTGCCTCAAAATGCTACATTATGATATCAAAACCGAAGAATATAAGCATTACGAGTAAAACCGAAGTGAAATGAGACGGAAAAGGTCATTTGTACCTTAGGTGGCTTGCGGAGTATGTAAAGAATGGATTTGCAGCTCATTAGAAAAGCATTCTCATTATAACTCCCCGAGTTCTTTTCGCCTTCGGGACTCCCAATTTGCTGATCGTAACCGGCTTCATTGAAGTACGGGTTTTTGTTGAGCACTAAAGCCTGAAGAGACAGTAAAACTTGAAGAATTGTTGATCCGTCAGGGTTCCATGTCTCGGTTCCGGTTCCGGTCCAGGTCTTCAGAAGGCTAAGACATACCCTTCCCGACTCGTATAGATTCGGGTTGACCCGAAGCCCACCAGACTTGTAATGCACCATCTGTAGGTAGCCAAAGGTGCAGAGTTTTTAACAAGGGTATATGTATAGTAAGATATTAGATTTAGTGTGACCCGTGTGCACGAAGACTAATCGACTTTTCAGGGTTCGGTAAAAACTGATGTGAGATAGTAAATAATAATTACCGGGGGCTCATGAGGATATTCCGGGGGGAGAAAAATGTCAAAGAAGAAGAGACAGTCGTGATAAGGAGTTTCGGGTGCCCCGACAATCGCAGCTTGTATTAGATCCATCCTTTCTTCGAAGACACGAACATATATTGTTTCTGTCATAGCGGATGTAAAGATTTAAAACGCGCATTAAGATTTAAAAGTTATGATGTATATAAGAAAAACCGACAACGTCTCACCAGGAAGATTGTTTTCCAAAATGCTCCATTCTTGCTGGACTTTCTTTAACCAACTTCTTTTCACCTACAAGAAACCGAAACATCATTGAACGAATGAACGGGGTCGAATATGTAACGAGAATCTGTGGGTTAAATTCTCAAAATTGAGCACTAACCTGACTTGATATCGAGCTCTTTCCCGGGCTATCAACAAAGTGGTGGCTTGAGCAGTCGTTGACCATGTCAAATTGCTTAATTTCATCCTTTGACTCTTTGACCTCGTTGAAGTTTGCCTCCGAAGATGTCTCTACGATTACCGGATCATCTTCCTTGTTGAAACCCGACATTGGCCCGTTTTCTGGGACATGGTCTGGAGAAGCCGATAATGATGCGTAAAATGGGAACCCAAACAGACTCTTAGCCACATCAGATAAAAGCTCGATAGCAGCTCGCGGGACGTTAAAAGTTGTCGATTCATATAACGTCTTTAAGCAATCATCACCATCATCAGAACCCAAAAAACTCTAAACCAAATAAAAAAATTTTATGTTTAGTACATTAGTCTTTGTTACAGGCACACTATAATAAGTTAATAACACGTTATCACATCGGTTAGGGTCGGTTTTACCTTATCTCTCGGGTCCGGTGAAATCCCTGACTTCTCTTGATCTTCTTGGATGCTGTCATTGTTAAGCAACGGCGTTGCTGACGGACCTTCAGACTTTTCCACCCGTAAAAGCTCGTGAGGCGCCACCTATACAAGCGGTGAGTAACTGAGTAACAAGATCAAATCGATATAAAGTAATGTTTTGAAAACCGTACCGGCCGGTCGGACCGGTCTAATTCACCTTATCGGACCGCTTTTGAGTCGAACCGGCCGGTTGGACTGGGAACCAGTGGTCTGACCGGAAAACCGGCTGGTTGAACCGGATATTTTAGGGGTTGAACCGGGTTTTAGTTAATTTTTTTTTATTTTAACCTATTTATTATTTGTATACTATTTACGGCCTCACCCAGTTCTTACATCCGATCAGACCGGTCCGACCAGTAGACCGGTAAGGAGACCGGTTCAACGTCCGTCTGGTTGAAACATTGTTGATGACAGATATTCGAGGAGGACCAAAAGGAAAATCGGTACCTTAGACGTAAAACCCGAAGCCCATTTGACTTCAACGGAGCCATTTTTCAAGCCAACAACCATCCCGATATGATCCAAGTACAGATCACCGCTACATTTCTCACCGGCTTCAACAATTTGGCCTTTATTTAACCTCAACACGAGATCACCCTGGTTATACGAATAACCCGGGTGCTCGATTAGTTCATACGCGCTCACAGTTTCCTCGATTTCTGACTCCCACTTCACCTTCACGGTCTTTTCGTTCGGATCAACTGCCTTCACGACACCCCACTTTCTATCTTGTTGATCATCTGATGTTCCTTTCTCGAGAACAAACTGATGCGGCCAGAAATCATGAGCATCGAGTGCGTTAATCGGGCCGAGGGTATTCGAATACAAACCGCATGATTCACTTCCGTCTTGCCATAACACATCGACTTTACATTTCATCTTTGCAATCACAAAGATTTCTTGAAAATCTGAACAGTTGTTCGATTGTTTACGAACAGGAAAACGATCGGTAAAACTCCTGTGCTCGGGTTTCGGCAGCATACACCAATCGCCAATCTGCCAGTTTGAATGAGCAAAACTCGAAAAGGGAATCAAATCTTTTGAGTTCTGTAACGACGGTGGTTCCGGTACACTTTCTGAACCGAGTAATGCGCAGCTGAGCCAGGTTACATGGACCAAACCCGAATCAACCGAGCATACGGTCCCTTCATCCTGGTTTCTGTTCTTCGACCCGCAGAACCAACGGGTTGACTTTGACTGAGTCATGTTCACGGCTTTGACCCGTTGACCGGGGTAGTATGGGTACTGTGAATCATCGATTATATCCGGTGATATCGGTACGAGCTTCTCGGTCTCCAACCCCGTTACTGTGAACTCACACTTGGTGCCATCATCAAACAAGACGGTAACGGAATCTGTTATGTTTTCGGCTTTACCAACCCACGGACCCGATATTACAAACTCACCCGTCGAGATCGAACGGATTTTTGCAAGTTTCTTGGAACTTATGTCTTTCACTTTCTTCTCATTGATGTTTTCTAAATCCACAACGATCTCAACGTTTGTTACTTTTCCCATTTGCGAATCGCGATCTTTGCCCGAGTAAACGATGTCACCGTGGACGTATCTTCTCTCAAACAACAAGAAATCGTCGATTTTCCCGATTGTTTCTTGAAGATTTGACAGAATTGAGGTAGCTTGTCCACTGTACATGAACTCGTCGTCTTCTTGATCATCGGAGCTACTACTCTCGCTGTAGCTATCGAAATCGCTCAAAAAGATATCCATTTCTACAAACCTTAAAACAAACAATGACAATCATCCTGATCAAACCTTAAAACAACGATATTCAAGAATCCAAAAGTATAAAAAATGAGAACATGTATAAAACGAACCAGAAAGGTACCTTGTGATATGGAAGTATTACTGATATCACTATCACGAACCGATAGTACGTATCTCCAAAGAATCTGAAGATAGTTTACGGAAGGGGTCTGCAAGAGACACCCGATATGCCAAAGGAGATTTGCCCCGTTTTTCGGATAAAAACGGATCAAGTTTTTTTTTTACCAGAAGTTCTGGTATTGCCAAAGGAGATTTGCACTAATGTTTAACGAAACGAATATATAAATAGATAGATCAATGACAGCAGAAGGAACTAAGAGTTCTTTCTGTAGCCAAAGATATAATGCCAAAGGAGATTTGCCCGCGGATCAAAATCGTTGATTTCAATCAATTTTTTCTTACACATAAAAAGACTAAAACAAGGAAACGAAAGCACGATGAATTAGATCGAATCGAATTGGAGTTTTCTTACGCATAAAAAGACTAAAAAACGAGCAAACGAAAGCACGATGAACTAGATCGAATCGAACTGGAGCTAAAGCTAAGGAAATTGGGATGTTTCATAAGATGATGGTGTTTAACCGTGTGTCTACAGTAGCCATGATCAGTTTGCTTCTGCACCTGTTGAAACAAAAGCTGAAATTAACAATAAATCAACAGGATCATGAGAAACTTCATGTTTCATGTATGTGTTTACTACTACTACTGCTGTCTTTGTAATCTTGAAGAAACCATGTTATCAAAAACCATAAAAGGACATAAAATTTATGCAATTATTGTTACATATTAGAAAACCATCTTATCAAGCAACATAAAAAAGAGAGAAAATTTATGCAATTATTGTTACATATTAGAAAACAATCTTATCAAGCAACAAAAAAAAAGAGATAAAATTTATGCAATTATTGTGACTTCCTAGAAAACCATCTAATCAAGAAACATAAAAAGACATGAAATTTAACTAAAGAAATAACCTTTTTATTATGGGATCATGAACGAAAACAGTAAGATAATCAACAAGAACAAATTAAGCAAAATTCAAAAAAAATTCAAGAAAAATAAAGTTATCAAGCAACATAAAAAGACATGAAATTTAACTAAAGAAATAACCTTTTTTATCAAGAATTCATGAACAAAAACAGTAAGGGGCTGTTTGGTAGCTTCTTAATGACCAGATGCTACCTCTTAATGGTTTAAAGCATCTGAATGAATAAGAGGTAACCTCAAGTCTGAATGGTTTAGAGGTAACCTCGTAAATCATCATATGTCACATTCTTCTACTTTCTCATTGGTAAAATTCTTAATGGTTCCATTAAGAGGTAGCAGGGGCGGACCTGTAGGCTTAACGGGCGTAGCCCGGGCTACGGCTCAAGTTTTGACCAGTAGTGGAAAAAAAAAAATTTTTTCCGATTTTTATACACTGGACACCCCTTTTTCTCTGATTTTTATACACAGGACACCCCTGAACAAGTACGAGAACACCCCTAAAAAATTTTGGGATACCCCTGAGTTGAAGGTCTAGTTCCGCCACTGAGAGGTAGCCTCTTCAGAGTCTACCAAACAGCCCCTAAGACAATCAACAAGAACAAAATAAGCAAAACTCAAGAAAAATTAAAGTTACCATCTGCAATCAAGAAACATCATAGCTCAGCTTCCTCCATTCATGTGAAGAGATTCAATTACACATGAAATCAAGAATACCCATTTGCCCCTTTAACCATCTCTCTCACACACACACACGCACAAACACACGCACACTTTATACAAAAAGGAGGATTTTTTTGGGGGCTTTAGAGAGGCAAAGTTCCTCCCCAAATCCCCTCTCTCACACCATGATCATGCATATCAAAAACCTGAATCTTTCTTCTTCTTGTTTGTTTCTGTAAAAACAAAAAGAAATAGAAATAAATAAAAATGTGATCTTTGTTGGAATTGGGATGCTTGTTTGTTGAAGAAAATGATGGAAGTGAGTGGGTTAAGAGGATATAAAGCCAAACTGAAACAGGTATCCAGTAACCAGAAAAGAATATTCCATTACGTATTCTACTTCATCCTTGTGTCTCTTTCCTCACTATGAAGTGTTCACTTTTTTTAATTGCTTTTTGCACTATAACGTTTTAAAAACTAAAACCAACAAAATAATAGTATTTTTTAAGGACAAATTTCTTTGTAATCTATACTAGTTCTATTTGGCGTCGTGCGTTGCAGCGAAACCGAGTAAATAATAATGTAAAACAAATGTTATTTGAAAATAAAGAATGTTGTTTAGAAAGTCAAACCATTAGAACGATTTAGTCCATCATCGTACCGTTTTAAGATAGGGCTATTTACCAAAATAGCCAAGAATATAGTTTGACCACCAAAATAGCCATTTGATGCCTCCTTGGAGCAGGGCATCACAGACCCCGAGATAGTCTTATGAGTCCTTCACTCTTAAATGGACATGTGTTATGGGACCCACCATCTATCACCCCTCCATAGCCCCTACACCCCCACATAGGGCTGTTCACGAGCCGAGTCGAACCGAGCGGACCTTTGCTCGTGCTTGGCTCGTTTACAAACCGAACCGAGCGGAGCGGCTCATTTAAAACCGAGCCTCAAATCAAGCGAGCATTTTTCGAGCAATTAAAATTCCGAGCGAGCGTCGAGCGAAGTTCGAGCGATTTGGACAACCGTGTCGCCCGATTTAAATTTGCTGAGAGAGGTAGTGACAATGTTGGGTCTCAAGTTTTTATGTCTTTAAAAGCATGCACATTTAATGGCACAATATTTTTGTTATTAATAATAGTGTTGTGGCCGATGAGGCGATGATCATATGGCACGAACAATTACGTTGAGAGCAGGAGACGATCGACTTAGGGTAACGACATGAAACATTGAGGCGATGAACAAACTATCTTTTATCGGTTTAGGGTTTAACTTTTAGTTTTAATACTAACTTTTTTTATTGGCGCGGTTGGGCTAGTACGTATAGATATAGTTGTAAATTTGTATATCGTTGACCTAAATCTAATAGAGTGGTACATATAAAACTATAAATTTAATTTATATTTAAGTATATATGTATGTGTAAGTGTGTGTATTATGTATAATTTATATTTGTGTATATATATATATATGTATATACATATTTATATATGTATGTGTATAGGTATATGTATATGTATACTAATTAAAATAATAATTCGAGCCGAACCGAGTCGAGCGGACATTTGCTCATGCTTGGCTCGTTTACAAACCGAACCGAGCAAAGCGGCTCGTTTACAATCGAGCGTCAAATCGAACGAGCATTTTCCGAGCAATTTCCGAACGAGTGGCGAGCGAGCGGCGAGCGACGAGCGGCGAGCGATTTGACCAGCCCTACCCCCACATCACCCCTACACCCTACCTCCACCTCCATTTACTTTTCCTGTCTCTTTCTTAACCGGTTTTCGAGGCACCTTTTCATCATCTTCAAGACTTTTTTGTTGCAGGTTTTTATAAAAATGGCTGAAAATAATAAGGCGGAGATGGAGGGTGGCGGGTCGACCGACTACGACGGTGGCACGGCGGATCTCCACCCCAAAATCCCAACCACCGCCATGGTTGCTGGAAAAACGATCTGAAATCGAGCCCCCTAGTTGCAGGTGTCGGAGACGGGAGCTGGAGGCGTATGCAACTCGCCGGAGACGGAGCCGGAGGCGTCTGCAACTCGCCAGAGACGGAGCCGGAGGGGTCTGCAACTCGCCGGAGACGGAGCCGGAGGCGTCTGCAACTCGCCTGAGATGACTGCAACTTTCAGACGCATCCCGTGCACTTTCAGACGCATCCCGACACTTCCCAGACGCATCCCGGCATTTCCAGACGCATCCCGGCACTTCCCCAGACGCATCCCGGCACTTCCAGACGCATCCCGGCACTTCCCCAGACGCATCCCGGCACTTCCAGACGCATCCCGGCACTTCCCCAGACGCATCCCGGCACTTCCAGACGCATCCCGGCACTTCCCAGACGCATCCCGGGATGCGTCTGCCTGAGGCATTGGAGGAGTCTGCAGAGGCATTGGATGAGTCTGCTGAGGGGCATTGGATGAGTCTGCCTGAGGCATTGGAAGAGTCTGCTGAGGCATTGGATGAGTCTACCTAATCATTGAGACACGTGTCACTTCCATATTTAAAGATGCATAAGGGGTCTTGAAAGAGGCATCCCGCACATTTGAATCCGTGATGCCCTGCTCCAAGGAGGCATCAAATGGCTATTTTGGTGGTCAAACTATATTCTTGGCTATTTTGGTAAATTTCCCTTTAAGATACCAAATAAATACTTTATTTTGAGTATAACTTCGTTTTTAATAAAACTTATAACATAATGTTAGGGAAAAATTAAAAACAACTACATACTTAAGTTTTTAGAAAAAACTTATAAACGTAAATTGTTAAAGAAGTATCAAATTAATCGATAAATTAATATCATCGTACTGTTTTATGATACCAAATAAATACTTTATTTTGAGTACAACTTCGTTTTTAATAAAACTTATAACAGAATGTCAGGGAAAAAATTAAAAACAACTACGTACTTAAGTTTTTAAAAAAAGTTATAAACGTAAATTGTTAAAGAAGTTTCGAATTAATGAAATATATGTTTTTAAAAAAGGAAAAAAATTTAAAAATATGTAATTAAAAGTAAATATAATAATAAACTATTATAATATTAAATAATAAATAATAGAAAAAACTATATATTATTATAAAAATAAAGTTACTATTCATCATCGCTCGTTAACAATATATATATAATATATATATATATAATATATATATAATTGTATGTGAAAGTTGAATCCAATATCTCCTCTTTCAAACTCAGGTGTTTAAAAATTGTCTTTATCAATAGACCATTACTCTATTGGTAGATATTTTTCTTATTATTAGACTATTCGGTATGATATCTGGAGGGGAGGTTGGGAGCCACATGGCGGTTCTTAGTGAGGGCCAGATGGGTCCCTGACCCACTCTATTTTTTCGCTTCATAGTGTAAATTAAAAAAAAATGAATTTTTTTGTAGTGTAGAATATTAGATTTTGAAAGTCCGCCCTCTAATTTTACCAAAAACTAAGTTTAAAATATGCTAGCACGTGGCTTCGTGGGATATATCACGCCAATCATCTCACCAATCTCCCAGTTTATCTCTTTTTTTCTCACTCACACACACTATCTCTTTTGATTAAATTTATTATTTTAATTATTTATAATGATATTAAAAATATAAAATTTGGGAATTCAGACCAAGGAGGAGTATAACATAGTTTATGGGATGGAAATCTAGGATAGGAGGAAATGGTGATGTTACATGAGGCTGTCAATTTGGGAGCCGGTAGAAGTATAACGGATGGTCGTACGGGTAAAGATAAATATTTTCTCTCTTATCTTAAGAGACAAGATATTTTTATTTTCTTATTACCTTTCTCATATTTAAATCACTTCCGTTGGGACAATTATGACTTCCGTCATCATGACAATGGAAATGACTATCAAGACTCATTTTCTCTTCAATTCGAAGATTTAGGTTTTGATTTCTTAGTTTGGGCATTTGATACAAAACGTCTCATTGTCTTTTCTAATTGTTTTTCCTAATATGAATTGTTATATTACTTAGGCTTACACGTCATATATTTGTTTTTTTTACTCTGAAAAACAATACGAGATATTATACCACCAATGGTTGTTTGACTAATTGTATATAAAGTCAAACGTATCCCGTAACCAGATAAGAATATTTTGTTGCGTATTTTACTTCTAGCAACCATCCTTGTGTCTTTCCTCACTTCGCTTTTGGTGGTACGTAGTCTTCACTTTTTCCTAGTGTTCGAATTTCTTTTTGCACTATAAGGTTAAAAAAATTAAAACCAAACTAAAAAATATAAGTTATCCTACAAATTCTAATAAATCTAAGAAGTGTGCAAAGACACAATAGATCACAAAATATAACACAATGTTGAGCAAAATATAATACAATTTTGAAAAATAAAGCACGATGTCGAGGAAAAATACACAATGAGTCGCAAAAAAGACACCACAACGCAAATACAGAAAAGACATAATCATTTAAACAAAAATTCTAAAATCTACAAGCTATAAATACAAAAGTGAAAACCTAAAATCTCATATCGTAGAGTTCGATGAGGTGGTTCCAATGCCGTTTGAATGAGGTCAGTCAGAGTCCGTTTGATACCCTTCTTACGCCTTCTTATTTTTAGGAGACATTGTATTTAATAATAACCATTTTTCTTATTATTAGACTATTCGATATACCATAGGAGGCGGGAGGGGGATATTGGGAGTCGCATGGCTTCGTGGGATGTGGGGAGCACTAGGGGTGTGCACGGTTTAATTCGGTTCGGTTATGACCATTAACCATAATCGTAACCGAAGTCATCGGTTAATCGGTTCGGTTAATTTGGATATTTGACAGTTTTTTGTTCGGTTAATAACCAAATCACACAAGGGCTAATTTTTTTTCTTAGAAGTACATGTAATAGGGGTATAAATACATGAAATAAATGTATAAATACATGAAATAGAGGTATAAATACACGAGATAGAGGTATACATAAATGAAATGGATGTATAAATACAAGAAATGAAAATATAAAAACATGAATACATGAAATAGTGGTATAAAAGCTAGAAATATATGAAGATATAAATGGTTCGGTTCGGTTAACCGATGGTATAAATAATAACCGATAACAGACTTTCGGTAAATTCAGTTTCGATTAGTTAGGGTTCAGTTTCGTCGGTTTTCAGTTTCGATTAACACTTCGGTTATTGCACACCCCAAGGCACACTGTGTCCCTCTCCCAATCTTCCACACCCGTTGGGTATCTTGGCACTTTGGTACTGATCATCTCACCACTTTCCCTCTATATTTGTCTTTTTTCTCTCTCTCTCTCTTGTTTAGTTTTTGTTGTTTTAATTATGTAAAATAATAGTAAAAATATAACCTTTGGGAATTGAAAACAGGGAGGAGTATAACATAGGTTATGGATGGAAATCTAGGATAGAAGGAAATGCTAATGTATAACGGATGCCCTTACAGGTAAAGATAAAATTTTCTTTCATCTTAAAAGACACTATATTTTTGTTTTCTTATTACCTTTTTCATATATCTAAATCACTAGGTTAGAACCCCGTGCATTACACGGGTTGAATAAATATAATTTTATATATTAAGTAATAAAATAGTTACATCTTTTAAAAACTCTTGTATTGTATGATTTGAATAAACACATGTCTTACACGAATAATGTAATCCGTTAACGCATTTGGTCATCAAGATATGTTTTCTAACAAAATAAACTTTGAGCTACTATTTACTTATTGTAACATCTCACTTTATTTTTTTTATTAGGTTAGAGAGTTGTGTATCATATGGTTTATAACATTTTACTTTGTTTTTTTTATTTATTATTAGGTTAGAAACTTACGTATTACCTGGTAATCAGCAGAAAAAAAGAAAAAAAATATTTTATTAAAAAATCTATACTATAAAAAAATATATTAGCATTTTAAATATTTATAAATGTTCTACATGTATTGAATAAATCATTTTAACAAAACAGTTGATTAAAAAATATTTTTATTTTAATATGTGATTATCAATTATCTCTGTCATTATCATCAAAATATAAAAACAATTAAAACTACCAATTAAATAAAATCTTTATCTTTATAAATATGTAAAACGCTAATATATTTTTTAGATTTTAATAATTAATATATGATTATAATAATTAATATATTATTATCAGTTATCTTTGTCTTTATCATTAAAATCTCTACTACAAATTTTAAATTTAATATTATCAATAATTGAATTTCTATAATAAATATTTAGAAAAATAATTAAGAATGCGTCGTAGAACACCATGTGTCCCTAACATGGTTTCTTTTATATTGTATAGTATAGATTTTGGCTTTGACAATGATGATTTCCGTAATATGATAATGGATATGACTATCACGGCTCATTTTATCTTCAAGTCGAAGATTTTAGGTTTTGATATCTTGGTTTGGGTATTTGAGATGAATTTGTTTTTTTTTTTTTTTTTTTTTGTCTCATTATCTTTTCTAATTGTTATTTTTTATATGAATTGTTATATTATTTAGGTATACATGTCATGTATTTGTTTTTTTACTCTAAGAAAATAATACGAGTTATTATACCATCTTTGGTTGTTTGACCAATTTTATTACATATGAATTTAAAGGGTTGATGAACAGTAACAGAAATATTGGATTCTTTTATATATTACCGTCATTGAAGAAAACAATAAATACTCCAAAGATGAGCTAGGCAGAGATATAAAAACAAAAAGATAAGAAGAGTTGTCAAAGGGCAATTGGAGAAAATGTGAGCTCTACATACTATAATAATAATAACAACAATAATAATTTATATCCTGAGTCCACTCAGGTTTTCGTCCTACCGTATGTTACGTTAGAGAATATTCAGCTTTTGTGGTAGCACAACGTTTGTCAAGTGGCTGTTGGGGGTATGGTTCCTCGGGAGAACACTCAAGCCAAACTCTCAAGCCAGTGTGAGTGATGCAGGCCCAAGTGTGGAGGAACGGGCTATTTTGTATTTGGAGGCCCAAAACCGCGTAACAAAAGGGGCTTCACTAAAATGGCTCTAACTTGGGCTACGAGGGTCCGTTTTGGGCGTGCGACCAGGCGAAACGAACGTGAGAACGAGCTCTATCTTGCTGCAAACAGCCAAAGGCGGTTTGGGTCATCGTCCGGTCCAAAAAACGCTTATTTCTATTACTTATTTGCATTTTTATGTTTTTTTATTTATTTTGGGCATTTTGTTTTAGGCCGTGTGTTTGGCCCGTTATCTTTTTTAGGCCCATTTCGAATTTCGGTTTCTATTTATATGTCCCTCTAGTAATATCAAGAATCAGACTTGAATTTTGAGATAATCAATTTTTCACTTCAAATTCCGTGCCTTTTGGGTGGAATCTTGGGGGTTGGGGAAGAACACACGGGTATTCTTAGAATCAACGTGTTTGATCTTCGTTTCCGTATCACGCGCTACATCAGTGAGTCAGGTTAAGACAACATAGTCGGGCTAGCATGGGGCAACAGGGCTCTCCAATTTAAAGAGTGTGGTGGCCTAACATAAGAAAGTTGACGTTTAAAAAAAAAATACTAATACATAATGTGATAGTAATATTTTTTTTTTCAATGGCTAATGTTGCACACCACGAGGATTGAACCCCTGACTTTTCTTATCCTAAGCTCTATCTAAACTCACCAACACCACTGGGCTATTCCCAAGTGGATTGTGATAGTAATTAATTAGGTAATACTACTGATATTATCGATACATAATATGATTACGGTTTTCAATTTTAACTAACCATCAAAAGATTATATACACTCATTACATTGGTAATTAATTAACTAATAATAACTACAACTTTATATGTTAGTTTAGAAGTATGATGAACACTAAGTAATAATTTTTCGGTATTTTTGTTTATTTGATTTATTATTGAATTTGATTTTTTTTTTTTTTTTTGTAATAGCTTGCGTTTAGTAACTTTTTAAAGCTAAAATTTGATTTTTTTGTAATAGCTTGCGTTTAGTAACTTTTTAAAGCTAAAAAAACTGAATATGCATATGTGTATTTCGATTGAATACGCAGGTTTGCATTCAATATAGAGTTCTTTTTGGTGTCGTAGGCTATGAGTGTCGGTACTGTAACGAACTTAACTGATTCTTACCGAACATCAGTATCTGTATCGCTACTATCGAAGCCGAAACCGGTGTTCATTTTAAGGGTATTCTATTAATTTAAAAGATGAATTAACTTTTTTTGGTTCCTATATTGAGTGTCAGTACCGTAACGAACTAAACCGATACCAATGAATTTCCGCCGCGTAGCGCGGAGGGAATCGCACTAGTTGTATATAAAACCAAACAGGTATCCAATAATCAGAAAAGAATATTCAATTGTGTTTTCTACTTCTAGTGACCATCCTTGTGTCTTTGCTCGTTTCGATTTTGGTTGTATGTAGTCTTCACTTTTTCCTAGTGTTCGAATTGGTTTTTTGCAATGTAAGGTTTAAAAAATTATAACCAAACTAAAAAATAGAGGTATTTTTCTTATTATTAGACTATTTGATATACCATCGGGAGGAGGGATTGGGAGCCGTGTGGCTTCATATGGATGATGGGACAAATGCGTCTCCCTTCCAATCTTCTACACCCCTTGAGGACCTTGGGGCCTTGGTGCCAATCGACTTACCAATCTCTCCATATATATCTTTTTTTCTCTTTATTCTCTTGTTTAATTTTTGTCATTTTACTTGTTTAAATAATATATATAAACATATAAAATTTGGGAATTCTAACTAGAAAGGAGTATAACATAGATTCTGGGATGGAAATCCAGGATATAAGGAAATGTTGATGTATAATGGATGGCCTTACGGGTAAAGATAAATATTTTCTCTCTCATCTTAAGAGACACCATATTATTGGTTTCTTATTACCTTTCTCATATTAAAATCATTTTCGCTCTGAAAATGATGACTTCCGTTATCATACAATGAAAATGACTATCACGAATCATTTTCTCTTCAAGTCGAAGATTTAGGTTTTGATTTATTGATTTGGGTTATTTGATATGAATTTGTTTTCTAGTGTCTGTCTCATTGTCTTTTCTAATTGCTTATTTTTTAAATATGACTTGTTATATTATTAAACACGTCATATATTTGTTTTTTTACTCTAGGAATTTAATAGGAGTTATTATACCATATATGGTTGTTTGACTAATTGCCAATCAACTTACCAATCTCTCTATATATATCTTTTTTTCTCTTTATTCTCTTGTTTAATTTTTGTCATTTTACTTGTTTAAATAATATATATAAACATATAAAATTTGGGAATTGTAACTAGAAAGGAGTATAACATAGATTCTGGGATGGAAATCCAGGATATAAGGAAATGTTGATGTATAATGGATGGCCTTACGGGTAAAGATAAATATTTTCTCTCTCATCTTAAGAGACACCATATTATTGGTTTCTTATTACCTTTCTCATATTAAAATCATTTTCGCTCTGAAAATGATGACTTCTGTTATCATACAATGAAAATGACTATCACGACTCATTTTCTCTTCAAGTCGAAGATTTAGGTTTTGATTTATTGATTTGGGTTATTTGATATCAATTTGTTTTCTAGTGTCTCATTGTCTTTTCTAATTGCTTATTTTTTAAATATGACTTGTTATATTATTAAACACGTCATATATTTGTTTTTTTACTCTAGGAATTTAATACGAGTTATTATACCATATATGGTTGTTTGACTAATTGTATATAAAACCCAACATATCCGGTAACAAGAAAAGAATATTCCATTGCGTATTTTACTTCTAGCAATCATCCTTGTGTCTTTCCTCACTTCGCTTTTGGTTGTATGAAGTCTTCACTTTTTCTTAGTGTTCGAATTGCTTTTTGCACTATAAGGTTTATAAAAGTAGAACCAAACTAAAAAATAGATGTATTTTTCTTGTGGGTAAAGTTATCCTACAAATTCTCATAAATCTAAGAAGTGTGCAAAGACAAAATAGATCACAAAATATAACACAATGTCGGGCAAAATATAACACAATTCCGAAAAATTTAGCACGATTTCGAGAAAAAAATGTTAGACTTCTATATAATTGTGGCCTTTATTGATCATCTAAATACAATTAACCATATGACATTATTATCCTAAATATTAATTATAAGTCATTATTTGATGGAAATAATGACATTAGGAAGAATGTGTAGGGTTACCCCTTTGAGTGTCCATAACATGAGAATAAAACGAGAATAATCTACACCATAATAATCTCTCTCCATCTTTACATTTCTCTAAATTTTGATCCATCCCAAGTGGACACTCTAAAGTGGAACCAAGAACATCTTGACGGGTAGAATGGCTTCGTCATCATCAGCAAAGATAACCATACCATCAAGTATGTATCTTCTTTTGGTGTCCATGTTTATTTGTATGATATGATTGAATAACATGATTATATTCTTTAATTTTTATACATGTTTAAGATATAATCAACATGTGGTATCAGAGCACTATGTTGATTATATCAATTCAATCATAATGAGAATTTATTCGATGGTATGTGATCTTCATGATAAATTTACAATTTTTTTTGGAATTGTATAAAGTGTTCTTTAGTAAATTTCACAAATCTGAATTCATAATTTACAAATAGATAATTGGATTATGTGTGATATGAATTAGAAGATCACAAACTGTTTTATTTTTCAATTTATAATATTATTGAATTATTTTAATAGATCACTGAAAATTTTCTTTCTAATTGGTGATATCATTGATTTAATTTAATTTATTATTATATTCTTTGAATTGGTTGACGGCAATGTTTTCCACATGTATATGAATTTATTCAAAGTCATAGCTATAGATATTGTTCGAATAGGTGATGTAGATAATTTATCCCTTTTTAAAATATCTATTGCAGAATAATGTCCTTTTGGATATATTTGCCTAAAGTGATGGTGGCATTTTAGTACATATTAAAGATTGCATAAATAGAATTTGTAGACATATTCTGTTTGTTTTGCCTAAGTAAATTAGTTTAAATTAATGGTCATATTTGATGCATGCCAATACCCTACTGTATGGTTTTTTGTTTTACTAATTTTCAAGCCTAGTTGCATAAATATGAATCTTATGGTTTCTTCATATTCATATGTATTGGTTATTTTAGGTTAAGAATGAAATAATTTTATTAATGTGACTAGAATTAACGCACTTGAATTGTGGTATTTGTTGTTTAATGTAATTAAATGAGGTACTTGATAAGACCCTTGGTATTCGCAATTTAAGTTCAATCTTGTTATTTACTCCACAAATAAATAGAACTTAATTCATGTATTATGAAATATGTTCGTTATGAAATTTATGTGACTTTTGATGGACTAGGAAACAAATTGTATTTTAGTATTATTTCTAGTTTTCTAGAACAAATAATTATTGTTTCCTTTTAGTTTCTTACAAAGTAAATGATGCTATTCTATTTTATGTAATTACATGTATTGTTTTACAATGAACCTAAAGCCAAATGGTTTGATGATACATATAATAAATTATAAGCCTAATTACATGGATATATCATTTCTTGCCCAAAGGTGTTATGATATGTTTGTGTGCTTAATTTTATCATATATATGCACGTTCATAATTCATGAATTTTGGTCAAAGCCAAAGCGAAGCCAAAATTCAAGTAGAACATTAAGTCGGTTTATTGAGTTCATAATGCATGAACTTTGGTCAAAGCCAAAGCGAAGCCAAAGTTCATTCCGAACAATAAGTTAGTCTATTATGGTATGTTTATAATGCATAAATTTTTGGTCAAAGCCAAAGCGAAGCCAAAGTTTATGTAAAACATCAAGACAGTATATTTTTTTTATGTATGTTCATAATGTCTGAATTTTGGTCAAAGCCAAAGCGAAGCCAAAATTCAGATAGAATCTTAATTAATCTATTATTTTGGTGTTATAATAGATTTTATCTTCAATGTACTTATCTTTGTCTGTCTTGCTTGATTACCCCTAAATAGATTACTCCAACTCTTCTGTTTGTGTTGATCTAGCATCCACTTTTAGTCCTAGCCTTGGAATTGAATTATTGACTGGGGCAAACTTTTCCACATGGAGGGATACGGTTAAACTTACTCTTGGTATGGTGGATCTTGATTATGCCCTGAGGCATGACCCTCCTGCTGCTCTGACTGCTGAAAGCACTACATATCAGAAAATAGAGCATGAAAAGTGGGAAAGGTCTAACAGAATGTCTCTTATGGTTATCAAGAATTCCATCTCAACTGCCATTAGGGGAGCTATACCTGATTCAGAGAATGCCAAAGAATATCTAAATTCAGTTGAGGAGCAATTCAAGGGATCTTCTAAAGCACATGCGAGTTCTCTAATTTTGAAGATGCTTACCACAAAATATGAAGGGACTAGTGGTGTGCGTGAGCACATAATGATGATGAGCGACATGGCCCATAAGTTAAAGGGATTAGACATGGAAATAAGCGACGGTTTTTTAGTACACTTCATCATGACTTCTCTTCCTGCACGTTTTAATGCTTTTAAGATCAACTATAACACTCAGAAAGACAAATGGTCAATGAGTGAGTTGATAGCAATGTGTGTGCAGGAGGAGGAACGTTTGAAACTAGAACAACCAGAAGTTGCTTATATCGCTACCACTAAGTCAGTGAAAAGGAAGGGAAATTTTAAAGGGGAAAGTTCCAAAGTCCAGAAAGTTAATTCAAATACTGTTTCCAGCTCTAATGTCTCCAAGGGACAATCTCGTTGCAAGTTCTGCCATAACAAAGGGCACTTGCAACGAGATTGCTCAAAATTCAAGGAATGGCTGGCTAAGAAAGATACTGATGCATTTATGATAATTGAATCCTTTAATATTAATGTACCAATTAACACATGGTGGGTTGACTCTGGTTCAATGGTTCATGTTACCAATTCCACACAGGGATTCCTTACAATCCAGAGGCTGGAAAGAAACCAAAGAACACTTAGAACAGGAGGAGGGGAAGAACTTGAAGTTGAGGCCATAGGAACCATGCAACTTATTATGAAAAATGGTCATTGTATTAAACTTTATGATACATTATATGTACCGAAAATTACTCGGAATTTAGTATCAGTATCAAAGTTAGACAATGATGGTTTTGAAGTTTTACATGGGCATGGAAAGGTCACTATTAGTTTAAACTCCCAAGTTCTTGGTTGTGGTTATCTGGATGGAAATCTCTATAAGTTAGAACTAGATGATAGCTTTTCGAAATCTTTGTTGTCATATAACGTAAATGAGAAAATCAACAAATGAAAACGAAAACGAAATCATGATTTGGAAACATCATCTAAATTGTGGCATCGACGTTTAGGCCACATCTCACGAGACAGAATGATAAGACTCGTGAAGGATGGTGAATTACCAGATCTTTATTTTAGCGATTTTGGAACATGTGTTGAATGCATTAAAGGGAAAAAGACGAATAAAAATAAAAAGGGTGCCACAAGGAGTTCTGGATTATTAGAACTCATACACACTGATATATGTGGACCTTTTCCACCTGGCATTACTGGCCATACGTCTTTTATTACTTTCATAGATGATTATTCTCGGTACATGTACCTGTATTTGATTAAAGAAAAATCTGAATCACTTGAAATGTTTAAAACTTTTAAGGCTGAAGTTGAAAACCAACTTAGCCGTAAGATAAAGGTAGTGAGATCAGATAGAGGGGGTGAGTATTATGGTCGACATACAGACATTGGTCAAGCTCCCGGTCCTTTCTTTAATTTTTGTAAAGAACACGGGATAGTGAACCAATTTACCATGCCAGGTACACCTCAGCAGAATGGTGTTGCTGAGAGAAGAAATAGAACCCTTATGGACATGATAAGAAGTATGTTAGCAAACTCGAATTTGCCTAAATTTTTATGGACTGAGGCATTGAAGACGACCGTTCTTATACTAAATAGGGTTCCTTCTAAATCTGTCCCAAAAACTCCTTATGAAATTTGGACAGGAAAGAAACCAAGCTTAGAGTATATGAAAGTATGGGGTTGTCCTGCCGAAGCTACACTTTATGATCCTTTGAAAAAGAAAATTGACATGAGGACAGTCAGTTGCTACTTCATAGGATATCCCGAACGATCAAAGGGATATAGATTTTACTGCCCTTCACACGTTACTCGTATTGTGGAAAGTCGAATTGCTGATT
The DNA here is from genome assembly GCA_030545235.1 of Helianthus tuberosus. Classification (NCBI taxonomy): domain Eukaryota; kingdom Viridiplantae; phylum Streptophyta; class Magnoliopsida; order Asterales; family Asteraceae; genus Helianthus; species Helianthus tuberosus. The sequence goes on along the minus strand of CM060449.1, from coordinate 49,406,613 downwards.
TTATAGAGGACTTTAAGGTCAGTGGGAGCAGTGAAAGTGGAGTCTTTGATTTCCAAGAAGTACAAGAGGAGGGGGGATGGGCTTTTCAAAGTTATCTCCTATTACACCTCTTGTACATAACACTGCACCACCCCATGTTTCCACTGAAATTAATGCTCCTAACATCCCTAATAATGAAGGCACATCAAACTCACAAGAGCATAACCAAATCCCTGAACCAGTTAATGAACTTGTTGAACTTGAAAATCAGCTTAGGAGGTCATCAAGGCCAAGAAGGCCCACTAACTTTGATTATTATGTAACCTACCTTAATGAAGCTGATTTGGATTTAGGAAAGTATAACGATCCAACCTCTTATAATGAAGCCATTAGTAGTGATAAATCTTCTGAGTGGAATAAAGCTATGGTTGATGAGCTTGATTCCATGAAAAAGAATGGCGTTTGGGAATTGGTTGAATTACCCAAGGGGGTAAAACCCGTAGGATGTAAATGGGTATTCAAAACCAAATTAGACCCAAATGGAAACGTCGAACGCTACAAAGCACGATTGGTTGCTAAAGGTTATACTCAAAAGGAGGGAATTGATTATCAAGAAACCTTCTCACTTGTCTCACGGAAGGATTCTTTGAGAACCGTTATAGCATTGGTAGCTCATTTTGATTTGGAGTTACATCAGATGGATGTCAAAACTACTTTCCTTAATGGTGACTTACATGAAGATGTGTTTATGACTCAACCTGAAGGCTTTAAACCTAAAGGTCAGGAACACTTAGTCTGTAAGTTACAGAAATCCATATATGGGTTAAAACAGGCATCACGAATGTGGTATTTAAAATTTGATGAAATTATGAAAAAACAAGGCTTTATCAAGAATCAAGTGGATCAATGCACCTACCTCAAAATGAGTGGGAGCAACTTTGCTATACTTGTCCTTTATGTGGATGATATCCTTTTGGCGAGTAATAGTTTAGATTTATTGCATGAGTCAAAGCGATTACTTTCGCAAAATTTTGACATGAAGGATCTTGGAGAAGCCTCTTACGTAATAGGCATCGAAATACACCGAGATCGTACTAATGGGATATTAGGTCTATCCCAGAAGGCTTATATTGATCGTGTTCTTACACGTTATAACATGAAACAATGCTCTCCATCAGTGGCTCCAGTAGTTAAGGGAGATGTTTTCGGCTCTTTTCAGTGTCCGAAAACAGAGGTTGAAAAGGAGCAAATGAGATTGATACCTTATGCTTCAGTAGTAGGAAGTTTGATGTATGCTCAAGTCTGTACTCGTCCCGATATTGCATATATTGCTGGAATGCTAGGCCGATATCAATCTAATCCCGGCCTAGATCATTGGAAAGCAGTAAAGAAAGTGTTGCGATATCTACAAGGAACGAAAGACTATAAATTGACATATAGAAGAACTGACAACTTGGAAGTAGTAGGCTATTCCGATTCTGACTTTGCTAAATGCAAAGATGATAAGAAATCGACTTCGGGGTACATCTTTATGCTTGCAGGCGGACCAATTTCATGGAGGAGTCATAAGCAACAGTTAACAACAACCTCAACGATGATGGCAGAATATGTTGCAGTGTACAATGCAATGCAACGTGCCATGGGATGTTGTTAAGAAATCTCATCACTGGACTCAAAGTCGTTAACTCCATATCACGACCATTGAAGATTTACTGTGACAGCTCAGCTGCTGTTAGTTTCTCGAACAGTAACAGTTCGAGCGGAGCTGGTTTATACCTCGATACAAAGTTTTTGTTCGTTCAAGAACGCGTAGAGGAAAATAATCTTTGTATCGAGCACATAAGCACTAAAGATATGCTAGCGGATCCGATGACTAAAGGTCCACCACCCAGAACTTTCCAAGATCTTGTAATGAGAATGGGTTTTAGTAAAGACCTTGTATGAAAGCATACACTGTGTATGAACGATTATTATTTCCTTGAATGTTTTATTTTGTCTATACTAATGTTTGTGCGCACCTTATGATTTATAGACAAAACTTATGTAAGGTAATTGCTTACCCGAAGGATTTTATTTCAGTCATTTTGGTTTTATGATTAAGTGTTTTATATTGAGACTTTAGTATGACTGTTGGGGGTCTCGAATTGACTTCAATTCGAATGACTGTAACTCTCTGCTATGGTTTCAACATGAGACTTGATGAGTATTTTAAACTTGGCCAAAATTACTTAATACTCATCGTTAATGATCACTCGGCTAAGTGGGAGAATGTTAGACTTCTATATAATTGTGGCCTTTATTGATCATCTAAATACAATTAACCATATGACATTATTATCCTAAATATTAATTATAAGACATTATTTGATGGAAATAATGATATTAGGAAGAATGTGTAGGGTTACCCCTTTGAGTGTCCATAACATGAGAATAAAAGGAGAATAATCTACACCATAATAATCTCTCTCCATCTTTACATTTCTCTAAATTTTGATCCATCCCAAGTGGATACTCTAAAGTGGAACCAAGAACATCTTGACGGGTAGAATGGCTTTGTCATCATCAGCAAAGATAACCACACCATCAAGTACGTATCTTCTTTTGGTGTCCATGTTTATTTGTATGATATGATTGAATAACATGATTATATTCTTTATTTTTTATACATGTTTAAGATATAATCAACAAAAAAAAGACACAATGAGTCGCAAAAAAGACATAACGACGCAAATATAGAAAAGACACAGTACTAAAAAAAAAGACACAATCATATAAACAAAAATTCTAAAATCTACAAACTATAAATCCAAAAGTGAAAACCTACTTTGTATTTGATCATAACCTTTTTATCTTATTATTACACTATTTGATATACCATCAGGAGGCGGGAGGGGGAGATTGGGAGCCGCATGGCTTCGTGGGATGTGGGGCACACTAGGGTTGTGCATGGTTCAATTCGGTTTGGTTATGAGCATTAACCATAATCGTAACCGAAGTCATTGGTTAATCAGTTCGGTTAATTTGATTATTTGTCAGTTTTCGGTTCGGTTAATAACCAAATCAACCAAGGGCTAAAATTTTTGCTTAGAAATACATGTAATGGAGGTATAAATATATGAAATAAATGTATAAATACATGAAATAGGGGTATAAATACACGAGATGGAGGTATACATAAATGAAATGGAGGTATAAATACAAGAAATAAAAGTATAAAAACATGAATACATGAAATAGTGGTATAATAGTGAAGAAACACTAGATAAATGGTCGGAACCGAAATATCTAGGGGGTTTTAATCCGCATAAAAAAGGTAAGTTTCCTCTCGTTCGATTTGGTAACGACTGATCTCCTTCTCTGATAATTCTACAAAAAAGAAGCACCGTTAGCCTCGCCAAGGGGAGAAAGGGGTTCTCTCCTTGACCCGACTCCGTTGTGAGAATAAGTATGGGTTATGAAGAAGAAGATGTATTTGAGAAGTGTGTGTAACTTGAATTCATACCTGGGTTGTTTCTCATATTTATAGCTGGGAGTCTTTTGGGCGGGAAAACCCGTTAGTGAAAAGTTAACGGAAGATGCTAACCCCGTAAACGGTTACATTTCCTTCCATCAAGCTTCTGGATCCGACGTGAGAGCACACGGATCGTGGTTTAGATCGAAGGCTGGGGATTTACCACGTGTAAAGTGATCAAGTGGAGATTACTCTCCAATTGCATGCTTTCGTTGTGATTTTAGGGATGCCTGAGATAGTGACACGTGTCCAGACGGTTATAACCGTCTTAGTGGTGCACGATTGTATTTCTTCTAGAAGATTACTGCTGTAATCTGGTGTGACGCCTTATCGTGTGGAATCAGCTGAATAGATAAATCCCAAGTCTGGGTAAATAGTATCCATGTCTGGATATTTAAGCGGAAGTGTTTATTTCGGGATTTTCATCCTTTGTTTATGGGAGAAAGCGCAAGGGTTTATGATTTCCTTTGGGCGCGCAAGTGTTGATTGTTGACTGTTCTTTAAGTCTCTTTTTGTGAGACCAGTGCGCAGCCGCGCAAGGTACAAGGCTGAAAAGCAAGGTTGTGGTATGGTCCCAAGCACTTATCATGAGGTTTTTGGGACCTTACCCCTTCAAGTCCCCCTAGTCTAGTGTTGCACTTATGCAAGTAAGTGGAGCACTGGACTTTATAAGAGGAAAAGCTTTTTGGCTCGAAGATGTGGAAACTTCTATGAGAAGATTCATTTTGTTTATTGTAACGATTTTTGAAAATCTTTGACTTTAAATGAGACTGGTACAGTAAAACTGAGTGACAGGCTGTCACTGTCAGTTGTTCCTTACTGTCCGTGTTTTGCACGCGCGCGTATAAGCGCGTTTGTGTTGGTTTTCACTCGCTCTGTTGCTTGGGTAACCGTGATATCCGGAAAAGGTGCTATAGCGGTTACCGATGCTATTTATTGCGGTGAGCATATAAGTCTGTTTGAATTGCCCTCTTCCTGTTTAATCATTGTTTTTTTTTAAAACTCTTCCTCTTCCTTTCTTCATAATTAAAGAAAGAGTTTATCATTTCTTCCTCTTATGTCAACCGGAGAACACCAAGAAGACTTATCCGAAGAAATGTCTATTGAACTTCCATTGTTAAAGTGGCCCAGGGCGACTTTTGATGGTTTGGTTCGGAATTTCAAATTCCCGAAAAACTGGGGTGCTCTGTACCCTGAAGAGGGGCAGACTGCAGCGGATGCTCCGGCTGGGTATATTACCCTTTTTTGGGATTTTTTCTGTGAAGGCGACTTTCGCTTGCCTGTTACTAAATTTTCCTTGAATTCCTTGAGTACTATAAGTTGCATAACTCCCAACTTCACCCTATTGGCATGGTTAGGGTTCGGCATTTTGAATTTGTGTGTCGGACAATGCATATTGAGCCAACTGTTTCTCGATTTAGGGTTTTTCACCAGATGCACTGTACCCAAGGATTTTACTCGTTCGTTCAGAGGGCGTCTGCAAAGAAGATTTTACAGCAACCCCCAAAATCCTTTCACGATTGGAAACAAAAATTCTTTTTTATCAAGGCCGGAGTGATTCCGGTGAGGATGGTTTTAAGGGGGGAAGGAAGATGTTCCGATTGAAACGATTCAGACCCATGTTGATGAGAACTGGTACCAGGATCTAAAGGATGTTCCGAACATTGTCTTGCCGGAGAAAGCTCTTGTCGGGGCCAGCATGAGCTTGAATTGGAAGATGGATCGTGACGATAAACCAGTATATACGGATGATGGTCATAGTAAGTTTGGGGTTTTTTCCTCTTTTCTTTTCCTCTTTTTTTTTTGTTTTTTTTTTTTGGTTGTTTTTTTTTTTTTTTTGCTATCGTTGCTTGCAGTTGTTTCACTGTATGTTGTTGCCTTTAAGAGGGAAGGCGGAAAAATGGGCACCATCAAGAAGAAACCTGAAGAAGAGCTTTGGTACCATAGGATTGTAAAGAACTTTGTTCTTCTGCGGGATGCGGATTTGTCTGCTCAACCTGCTGCTGGTGCTGGTAAGCTATATTTGTTTATGTTTTCCTTTTTGGCGCTTGTGGGTAAATTGTTCTTTTGCGCTTTTGTAGGTGAGTTATCGAATTTGGGCATAGGCCCTGAAAGTAAGAAACGCTCGACGACTTCTACCTCTGCGCCGAAGAAGGGTGAGGCTACTAAAGTTCAAACTTTGAAGGGAAAAAATGTTGGAGAGAAGAAAGGTACGCGCCGTTCCTCTGACTCCAGGTGTGATTATGTGGTGGTTTCTGATTCTTTGGAGGGTCTTACACTTGCAGTAACTGTACGGAAACCGAAACCTGAACCGAGGGATTCTGCTGATATTCCCCCATCCAACCCAAGTGATCCTATTGACTTGGATTCCAGTCCTGAACACTTGGTGCACAGGAAGACTGGTAAAAAGAAACAAGCTGACACTGATGTTGAAGGTCCGCCTTCTAAGAAGATTCAAAGGAAGAAAATTACCAGAAAAGGGAATCTAGATGCTTTTATTTCGGAACCTGTTCCTGGTAAGTGTTGCCTTTTCTTGCTTCCTTTATGCGCATTAAATCTTTACAGATTTTGTTGTTTTCCCAGAAGTTCCTGTTTCTCCTGTTCCCACAGAATTGCAATCTGTGGTTAATGAAGAACTTCCATCCACCCCTCCGCGTGCTTCTGTTGTTGACCAGTTAGAGCCTACGGGGGTTGCTGATGGTGGTGTGGATAAGACTGTTGAGGCTGAGAAGCCTATTGATATTGCTGTGGAAACTGAAAAAGTTGTTTCTCCAGGGGTTGTGGATGGTGTTGGTAATCCACAAGCCCCCGAAACTGTTGCTCAAAATTTGGGGAAGGAACAAACTGCTAAAAAAATTTCAACTCCTTCCCCTAAACCTTCTGATGCCATGCCTGAGCATGCTAAGAAGGTGACAGTTGAGGAGCAAGGCTCATCTGCTGGTGTTGGTAAACATTCTCCAATCCGCCCAGAAGAAACTTTGGGGGATTACTACTACCGGACTTATATGGCGAAAGATGCCTCTGAGCCTCATGGCCCCGTTTGGAATTTGAAGAAATGTGACACTTTTTCGGATTGGCGCCTGTGCCAAGATTGGTTGCAGGGGATACTTCCGCCTGGGGAGATCAAGTTTCAAGAAGGCCGATCTTATGAACAAACCTATCAAGCTTACCTTGAAGAGACTGCTTCTCATGTGTCTACCACTCATCGCATAGTGCGTGAGTGGTATAGTATGCATAAGGACTGGGAAGCTTTTAAGGTGTCTCAGAAGAAGTTTGCTAAAGACGAGAAGCGCTTGGCCCAGCTGAAGGTTAAATTGGAAGCTGATCAGGCCAAGTTTGAAGCTGAGTGCAAGACCGAGGAGTGGTCTGTTGCTGGTTGGAAGAGGAAAGCGGAAGCTGAAGCTGCTCTCCTTTCCGAGGAACGCAAAAACTGGAGGAAAATTTGCGAAAAAAATAATGCTGAGAAGGCAAATCTCCGTAATATCATTAATAACCTCAAGGCTGAGTTTGAAAAATTGAAGAACCAGGATGCGGAGGTAGAAAAGTTGAAGAAGGAGAAAGCTGATGTGGAAGCTGCTTTACAAGAAGCGCGTTCCCATAGGTAGCGCAGTGAGCAACGAGAGGTACAAGCTTGTGCCACTCTTGCCCTTAGAGATAAAGAGTTAGAAGAACTCACTGCTTTGCTTTCGGATCAGGAAAAACTTAAAAAGGACCTGGAGCTTGCGCACTCTGAAAAGGCTGAAACCTCTCGTCGTTTGACCGAATCTGAAGAAAAATTGGAAAATTCTGAAACGGCGCGGGCCACGGCGGAGAGCGAGCTTGAACCCTTAAAGAGTGATATGGCATGGTTAAAAGATCGTGGAATTGCTTGTGTAAGTTGTTTGTTCCTTTTTGTTGTGAAACTGCTTCATGCGCTTTCTTGTTATTCACCCTTTCCTACTTCCGCAGGTTGCTGAGTCAGTACTAAATTCTGAAGAGTTGGATAAAACTGTTGGGCGGTTGGTTGTTGCCGCGCGTAAAGATGGGTATGCCCAAGGATATGCTGAGTGCTCTCAGCATGTAAATAGCACTTTGAAGGTGGATTGGGATACCAGCAAATCTGCTACTTACGGCGTAGATACTGGTGCCGCGCTTGCTGCCTTGAAGACAGAGTTTAACAATTTGCAACTTCCGGTTATGGATCTAATAAATGTTGCGCTGCAATCTGACGATCACGTAGCGCAACTAAGGGAAATCTTTCCGGATGAGGGTGAAGATTTAGCGTAGGCTGAAAAATGTATTGAACAATTTTCCTGTAATATTTGGGATGCATATCCCTGTCTTTGTTGATGCGTTGTTGCGCAAGTAACTAAAACACTGCCGTGTTTGATAGTTTTTAGAGCGTATTTGTACGCTGAGAATAGCATGATGTTTCAATCTGTTTATTTACAATATCTTGCATGAGTACGATTACTTTTATTGAGTAAGGCGAATGAAGTTGGTATAAAGCTCATGTGTGAACTTATGGTCGTTTGTAACGTGATCACTGACCGTTCATGAGGCTTTTTTTTATATGACTACCATAATGTTTTCGCGCTTACTAAAAGAAATTGCATGCACTTTGTAAAAATAAACACAGGAATAATAGAAACTTTGCTATTTTATTTAGGGATAGAGCACAGAGGCTTTTACAAAGTTTGCTGATATAATTATATGAAACTTAACTTACTCTCTAATATTTCCGCTTCGCTTGATAGATCGTGTTTTCCTGTGGGAAATTCATAGAGTTGTCTTTTAAGTTTTTGCCCTTTTGCTTGGGCCCTCCTCTCCCCGAGTGATCTGCTTTATCTCTTTGCGCACATTTTGGAGTAAATGTGTGAGTTCGCCGCTTTTGAGGGCTTTCTCTATTTCTGTGCGCAGAGAGATGCAGTTGTTAGTCGTATGCCCGTTGTCTTTGTGATACTCGCAGTATTGTGCTGGGTCTTGTCCACGCTTATTTTTCATGGGGATCGGAGGTTTGAATTGATAGTCTTCAGTACTCAAAACTTCCGCCGGGGTCTTTATTAGGGGAGTCCACTGCCTTTCCCTATTCTCCTGTTTTTTCTCCCTCTGCGCGGTGAGTTTGTTGATTGTTGCGCGAGCATCTTCAGACGAACGACTTCCTGATCCAGACTCACGCCATGATTTCTTAAATCTTCTTTCGCCGGTTGAGCTTAAGTCCGCGGGCCTATTATGTGGTGGCGGTGGCCTATTTTTGGTAAGGTTCTTTTCAGTTTGTGCGTAAACTTTGGCCGCCGCCATTATCTTCTCCCAACTTTTTGGAAGGCCCTCTGTTCCAGATAAGACCTTAATCATGTCATCGCATCTAACCGCATACTTGAATTGAGCGCGGATTAGTTGCTCATGAACTCCGCCAATCTCCAATACCTCTTTATTGTATCTGGTGATGAAATCCTCCAGATTTTCGTCATCTCGGCGCCAAATGTTCATGACGTCAGATGTATCGCGAATGGAACGCCGTTGTTGGCTAAAATGTGTTAAAAACTTTTCGCGTAGGTCTTTCCAAGATTCGATCTGTCCAATTGGTAAGTTATCGAACCGGATTCGTGTTGGGCCGGTCATGGTCTGTACGAACAGATGACACCATAGCGGGAGGGTCCAACCCCCAACCAGACCTGCGCTGGTAAACACTCTCAAGTGGTCATCGGGGTCTGCCAGCCCATTAAACTTTCCTATGTTGGATGGTAGTTTAGCTTTCTCAAGCGGAGCTAAAGCTATTTCCATGATGAACTTTGAATTTTTCGCTGCTTCTGCAGGGCGGTAAATCAAATCATAGTTGTGTTCTGCCTCAGGGTTATAAACCGCACGAGGCCTGCATTTATTGTAATTTGGCTGCAATCGATTGAATACACTGGTATTTACACTTAAACGATATGTTGGATCAGACTCATCGGTGTGGGTGTTCTGTTGGGAACCCAACCTATCGTGAACTGATTGTCTTTCGGTGAGGGTGCGGTTCACCATGATGTTCTCTCTGGTGACTCCCTGATTGAGTGTACTCACGTTTTGATGTGGATCTGGCATAACCTTCTGTATTCTCGTAAGTTAAATTCTCCCGTTGGGAAGCATGAGCACGAGATCCTGGTCTCCGTGACTGAGTCATGGGAGCAGTTTGTGCACACAGCTGTGTGTATACTACGTTTAGTGCCCCTTGAAACCTGACGTACCAGGAAATTGGAGTTTCTCCTGGTGGCAGAATTGATTCAGCAGGGTTTGCTGGTAACACTCCTGGAGTGACAGGGTCGTTTGCTCGATTGGATTGAACCTCGTTGTCATCCGAGGCATCCTCTGGGATTCCTTCTACTTGAAAATTATTTCCGACGTTCGGCCGAGGACCGGTTTGCCGATGAGATGATGAATTTTCTGCCATGTTAAAACAGAGAATGAAAAGAACTGAATCGAAACGAGATGAAAACTGATAAGACAGAGGAATCGGTGGGCGCCAATGAAGAAACACTAGATAAATGGTCGGAACCGAAATATCTAGGGGGTTTTAATCCGCATAAAAAAGGTAAGTTTCCTCTCGTTCGATTTGGTAACGACTGATCTCCTTCTCCGATAATTCTGCAAAAAAGAAGCACCGTTAGCCTCGCCAAGGGGAGAAAGGGGTTCTCTCCTTGACCCGACTCCGGTGTGAGAATAAGTATGGGTTATGAAGAAGAAGATGTATTTGAGAAGTGTGTGTAACTTGAATTCATACATGGGTTGTTTCCCATATTTATAGCCGGGAGTCTTTTGGGCGGGAAAACCCGTTAGTGAAAAGTTAACGGAAGATGCTAACCCCGTAAGCGGTTACATTTCCTTCCGTCAAGCTTCTGGATCCGACGTGAGAGCACACGGATCGTGGTTTAGATCGAAGGCTGGGGATTTATCACGTGTAAAGTGATCAAGTGGAGATTACTCTCCAATTACATGCTTTCGTTGTGATTTTAGGGATGCCTGAGATAGTGACACGTGTCCAGACGGTTATAACCGTCTTAGTGGTGCACGATTGTATTTCTTCTAGAAGATTACTGCTGTAATCTGGTGTGACGCCTTATCGTGTGGAATCAGCTGAATAGATAAATCCCAAGTCTGGGTAAATAGTATCCAAGTCTGGATATTTAAGCGGAAGTGTTTATTTCGGGATTTTCATCCTTTGTTTATGGGAGAAAGCGCAAGGGTTTATGATTTCCTTTGGGCACGCAAGTGTTGATTGTTGACTGTTCTTTAAGTCTCTTTTTGTGAGACCAGTATGCAGCCGCGCAAGGTACAAGGCTGAAAAGCAAGGTTGTGGTATGGTCCCAAACACTTATCATGAGGTTTTTGGGACCTTACCCCTTCAAATAGCTACTGAACTTATCCGAAGAAATGTCTACTGAACTTCCATTGTTAAAGTGGCCCAGGGCGACTTTTGATGGTTTGGTTCGGAATTTCAAATTCCCAGAAAACTGGGGTGCTCTGTACCCTGAAGAGGGGCAGACTGCAGCGGATGCTCCGGCTGGGTATATTACCCTTTTTTGGGATTTTTTCTGTGAAGGCAACTTTCGCTTGCCTGTTACTAAATTTTTCCTTGAATTCCTTGAGTACTATAAGTTGCATATCTCCCAACTTCACCCTATTGGCATGGTTAGGGTTCGGCATTTTGAATTTGTGTGTCGGACAATGCATATTGAGCCAACTGTTTCTCGATTTAGGGTTTTTCACCAGATGCACTGTACCCAAGGATTTTACTCGTTCGTTCAGAGGGCGTCTGCAAAGAAGATTTTACAGCAACCCCCAAAATCCTTTCACGATTGGAAACAAAAATTCTTTTTTATCAAGGCCGGAGTGATTCCGGTGAGGATGGTTTTAAGGGGGAAGGAAGATGTTCCGATTGAATCGATTCAGACCCCTGTTGATGAGAACTGGTACCAGGATCTAAAGGATGTTCCGAACATTGTCTTGCCGGAGAAAGCTCTTGTCGGGGCCAGCATGAGCTTGAATTGGAAGATGGATCGTGACGATAAACTAGTATATACGGAGGATGGTCATAGTAAGTTTGGGGTTTTTTCCTCTTTTTTTTTTTTTTTTTTTTTTTTTGCTATCGTTGCTTGCAGTTGTTTCACTGTATGTTGTTGCCTTTAAGGGGGAAGGCGGAAAAATGGGCACCATCAAGAAGAAACCTGAAGAAGAGCTTTGGTACCATAGGATTATAAAGAACTTTGTTCTTCCGCGGGATGCGGATTTGTCTGCTCAACCTGCTGCAGGTGCTGGTAAGTGATCAAGTGGAGATTACTCTCCAATTACATGCTTTCGTTGTGATTTTAGGGATGCCTGAGATAGTGACACGTGTCCAGACGGTTATAACCGTCTTAGTGGTGCACGATTGTATTTCTTCTAGAAGATTACTGCTGTAATCTGGTGTGACGCCTTATCGTGTGGAATCAGCTGAATAGATAAATCCCAAGTCTGGGTAAATAGTATCCAAGTCTGGATATTTAAGCGGAAGTGTTTATTTCGGGATTTTCATCCTTTGTTTATGGGATAAAGCGCAAGGGTTTATGATTTCCTTTGGGCGCGCAAGTGTTGATTGTTGACTGTTCTTTAAGTCTCTTTTTGTGAGACCAGTACGCAGTCGCGCAAGGTACAAGGCTGAAAAGCAAGGTTGTGGTATGGTCCCAAGCACTTATCATGAGGTTTTTGGGACCTTACCCCTTCAAATAGCTAGAAATATATGGAGATATAAATGGTTCGATTCGGTTACCGATGGTATAAATAATAACTGATAACCGACTTTCGGTTAATTCAGCTTCGATTAATTAGGGTTCGGTTTCGTCGGTTTTCAGTTTCGATTAACACGTTGGTTATTGCACACCCTCAAGGCACACTGTGTCCCCCCTCCCAATCTTCCACGCCCCTTGGGTATCTTGGCGCTTTGGTACTGATCATCTCACCACTTTCCCTCTATATTTGTCTTTTCTCTCTCTGTCTCTCTCTCTTGTTTAGTTTTTGTTATTTTAATTAGAGTTAACTGCCATTTTCGTCCCTGTGGTTTGGTCACTTTGGCCATTTCAGTCCATTTTTAAAAAATGCGCCATTTTCGTCCCCCACGTTCTGGAAAGGTGCCGTTTCAGTCCAAAAATCATAACCCAGTTAAGTCAGTTTGTAAATAAGGACTGATTGTGTAAATTTGTAACATAAATCTTCTCTCGCCGGTTGAGCTTAAGTCCGCGGGCCTATTATGTGGTGGCGGTGGCCTATTTTTGGTAAGGTTCTTTTCAGTTTGTGCGTAAACTTTGGCCGCCGCCATTATCTTCTCCCAACTTTTTGGAAGGCCCTCTGTTCCAGATAAGACCTTAATCATGTCATCGCATCTAACCGCATACTTGAATTGAGCGCGGATTAGTTGCTCATGAACTCCGCCAATCTCCAATACCTCTTTATTGTATCTGGTGATGAAATCCTCCAGATTTTCGTCATCTCGGCGCCAAATGTTCATGACGTCAGATGTATCGCGAATGGAACGCCGTTGTTGGCTAAAATGTGTTAAAAACTTTTCGCGTAGGTCTTTCCAAGATTCGATCTGTCCGATTGGTAAGTTATCGAACCGGATTCGTGTTGGGCCGGTCATGGTCTGTACGAACAGATGGCACCATAGCGGGAGGGTCCAACCCCCAACCAGACCTGCGCTGGTAAACACTCTCAAGTGGTCATCGGGGTCTGCCAGCCCATTAAACTTTCCTATGTTGGATGGTAGTTTAGCTTTCTCAAGCGGAGCTAAAGCTATTTCCATGATGAACTTTGAATTTTCCGCTGCTTCTGCAGGGCGGTAAATCAAATCATAGTTGTGTTCTGCCTCAGGGTTATAAACCGCACGAGGCCTGCATTTATTGTAATTTGGCTGCAATCGATTGAATACACTGGTATTTGCACTTAAACGATATGTTGGATCAGACTCATCGGTGTGGGTGTTCTGTTGGGAACCCAACCTATCGTGAACTGATTGTCTTTCGGTGAGGGTGCGGTTCACCATGATGTTCTCTCTGGTGACTCCCTGATTGAGTGTACTCACGTTTTGATGTGGATCTGGCATAACCTTCTGTATTCTCGTAAGTTAAATTCTCCCGTTGGGAAGCATGAGCACGAGATCCTGGTCTCCGTGACTGAGTCATGGGAGCAGTTTGTGCACACAGCTGTGTGTATACTACGTTTAGTGCCCCTTGAAACCTGACGTAACAGGAAATTGGAGTTTCTCCTGGTGGCAGAATTGATTCAGCAGGGTTTGCTGGTAACACTCCTGGAGTGACAGGGTCGTTTGCTCGATTGGACTGAACCTCGTTGTCATCCGAGGCATCCTCTGGGATTCCTTCTACTTGAAAATTATTTCCGACGTTCGGCCGAGGACCGGTTTGCCGATGAGATGATGAATTTTCTGCCATGTTAAAACAGAGAATGAAAAGAACTGAATCGAAACGAGATGAAAACTGATAAGACAGAGGAATCGGTGGGCGCCAATGAAGAAACACTAGATAAATGGTCGGAACCGAAATATCTAGGGGGTTTTAATCCGCATAAAAAAGGTAAGTTTCCTCTCGTTCGATTTGGTAACGACTGATCTCCTTCTCCGATAATTCTGCAAAAAAGAAGCACCGTTAGCCTCGCCAAGGGGAGAAAGGGGTTCTCTCCTTGACCCGACTCCGGTGTGAGAATAAGTATGGGTTATGAAGAAGAAGATGTATTTGAGAAGTGTGTGTAACTTGAATTCATACATGGGTTGTTTCTCATATTTATAGCCGGGAGTCTTTTGGGCGGGAAAACCCGTTAGTGAAAAGTTAACGGAAGATGCTAACCCCGTAAGCGGTTACATTTCCTTCCGTCAAGCTTCTGGATCCGACGTGAGAGCACACGGATCGTGGTTTAGATCGAAGGCTGGGGATTTATCACGTGTAAAGTGATCAAGTGGAGATTACTCTCCAATTACATGCTTTCGTTGTGATTTTAGGGATGCCTGAGATAGTGACACGTGTCCAGACGGTTATAACCGTCTTAGTGGTGCACGATTGTATTTCTTCTAGAAGATTACTGCTGTAATCTGGTGTGACGCCTTATCGTGTGGAATCAGCTGAATAGATAAATCCCAAGTCTGGGTAAATAGTATCCAAGTCTGGATATTTAAGCGGAAGTGTTTATTTCGGGATTTTCATCCTTTGTTTATGGGAGAAAGCGCAAGGGTTTATGATTTCCTTTGGGCACGCAAGTGTTGATTGTTGACTGTTCTTTAAGTCTCTTTTTGTGAGACCAGTATGCAGCCGCGCAAGGTACAAGGCTGAAAAGCAAGGTTGTGGTATGGTCCCAAACACTTATCATGAGGTTTTTGGGACCTTACCCCTTCAAATAGCTACTGAACTTATCCGAAGAAATGTCTACTGAACTTCCATTGTTAAAGTGGCCCAGGGCGACTTTTGATGGTTTGGTTCGGAATTTCAAATTCCCAGAAAACTGGGGTGCTCTGTACCCTGAAGAGGGGCAGACTGCAGCGGATGCTCCGGCTGGGTATATTACCCTTTTTTGGGATTTTTTCTGTGAAGGCAACTTTCGCTTGCCTGTTACTAAATTTTTCCTTGAATTCCTTGAGTACTATAAGTTGCATATCTCCCAACTTCACCCTATTGGCATGGTTAGGGTTCGGCATTTTGAATTTGTGTGTCGGACAATGCATATTGAGCCAACTGTTTCTCGATTTAGGGTTTTTCACCAGATGCACTGTACCCAAGGATTTTACTCGTTCGTTCAGAGGGCGTCTGCAAAGAAGATTTTACAGCAACCCCCAAAATCCTTTCACGATTGGAAACAAAAATTCTTTTTTATCAAGGCCGGAGTGATTCCGGTGAGGATGGTTTTAAGGGGGAAGGAAGATGTTCCGATTGAATCGATTCAGACCCCTGTTGATGAGAACTGGTACCAGGATCTAAAGGATGTTCCGAACATTGTCTTGCCGGAGAAAGCTCTTGTCGGGGCCAGCATGAGCTTGAATTGGAAGATGGATCGTGACGATAAACTAGTATACGGAGGATGGTCATAGTAAGTTTGGGGTTTTTTCCTCTTTTTTTTTTTTTTTTTTTTTTGCTATCGTTGCTTGCAGTTGTTTCACTGTATGTTGTTGCCTTTAAGGGGGAAGGCGGAAAAATGGGCACCATCAAGAAGAAACCTGAAGAAGAGCTTTGGTACCATAGGATTATAAAGAACTTTGTTCTTCCGCGGGATGCGGATTTGTCTGCTCAACCTGTTGCAGGTGCTGGTAAGTGATCAAGTGGAGATTACTCTCCAATTACATGCTTTCGTTGTGATTTTAGGGATGCCTGAGATAGTGACACGTGTCCAGACGGTTATAACCGTCTTAGTGGTGCACGATTGTATTTCTTCTAGAAGATTACTGCTGTAATCTGGTGTGACGCCTTATCGTGTGGAATTAGCTGAATAGATAAATCCCAAGTCTGGGTAAATAGTATCCAAGTCTGGATATTTAAGCGGAAGTGTTTATTTCGGGATTTTCATCCTTTGTTTATGGGATAAAGCGCAAGGGTTTATGATTTCCTTTGGGCGCGCAAGTGTTGATTGTTGACTGTTCTTTAAGTCTCTTTTTGTGAGACCAGTACGCAGTCGCGCAAGGTACAAGGCTGAAAAGCAAGGTTGTGGTATGGTCCCAAGCACTTATCATGAGGTTTTTGGGACCTTACCCCTTCAAATAGCTAGAAATATATGGAGATATAAATGGTTCGATTCGGTTACCGATGGTATAAATAATAACTGATAACCGACTTTCGGTTAATTCAGCTTCGATTAATTAGGGTTCGGTTTCGTCGGTTTTCAGTTTCGATTAACACGTTGGTTATTGCACACCCTCAAGGCACACTGTGTCCCCCCTCCCAATCTTCCACGCCCCTTGGGTATCTTGGCGCTTTGGTACTGATCATCTCACCACTTTCCCTCTATATTTGTCTTTTCTCTCTCTGTCTCTCTCTCTTGTTTAGTTTTTGTTATTTTAATTAGAGTTAACTGCCATTTTCGTCCCTGTGGTTTGGTCACTTTGGCCATTTCAGTCCATTTTTAAAAAATGCGCCATTTTCGTCCCCCACGTTCTGGAAAGGTGCCGTTTCAGTCCAAAAATCATAACCCAGTTAAGTCAGTTTGTAAATAAGGACTGATTGTGTAAATTTGTAACATAAATCTTCTCTCGCCGGTTGAGCTTAAGTCCGCGGGCCTATTATGTGGTGGCGGTGGCCTATTTTTGGTAAGGTTCTTTTCAGTTTGTGCGTAAACTTTGGCCGCCGCCATTATCTTCTCCCAACTTTTTGGAAGGCCCTCTGTTCCAGATAAGACCTTAATCATGTCATCGCATCTAACCGCATACTTGAATTGAGCGCGGATTAGTTGCTCATGAACTCCGCCAATCTCCAATACCTCTTTATTGTATCTGGTGATGAAATCCTCCAGATTTTCGTCATCTCGGCGCCAAATGTTCATGACGTCAGATGTATCGCGAATGGAACGCCGTTGTTGGCTAAAATGTGTTAAAAACTTTTCGCGTAGGTCTTTCCAAGATTCGATCTGTCCGATTGGTAAGTTATCGAACCGGATTCGTGTTGGGCCGGTCATGGTCTGTACGAACAGATGGCACCATAGCGGGAGGGTCCAACCCCCAACCAGACCTGCGCTGGTAAACACTCTCAAGTGGTCATCGGGGTCTGCCAGCCCATTAAACTTTCCTATGTTGGATGGTAGTTTAGCTTTCTCAAGCGGAGCTAAAGCTATTTCCATGATGAACTTTGAATTTTCCGCTGCTTCTGCAGGGCGGTAAATCAAATCATAGTTGTGTTCTGCCTCAGGGTTATAAACCGCACGAGGCCTGCATTTATTGTAATTTGGCTGCAATCGATTGAATACACTGGTATTTGCACTTAAACGATATGTTGGATCAGACTCATCGGTGTGGGTGTTCTGTTGGGAACCCAACCTATCGTGAACTGATTGTCTTTCGGTGAGGGTGCGGTTCACCATGATGTTCTCTCTGGTGACTCCCTGATTGAGTGTACTCACGTTTTGATGTGGATCTGGCATAACCTTCTGTATTCTCGTAAGTTAAATTCTCCCGTTGGGAAGCATGAGCACGAGATCCTGGTCTCCGTGACTGAGTCATGGGAGCAGTTTGTGCACACAGCTGTGTGTATACTACGTTTAGTGCCCCTTGAAACCTGACGTACCAGGAAATTGGAGTTTCTCCTGGTGGCAGAATTGATTCAGCAGGGTTTGCTGGTAACACTCCTGGAGTGACAGGGTCGTTTGCTCGATTGGATTGAACCTCGTTGTCATCCGAGGCATCCTCTGGGATTCCTTCTACTTGAAAATTATTTCCGACGTTCGGCCGAGGACCGGTTTGCCGATGAGATGATGAATTTTCTGCCATGTTAAAACAGAGAATGAAAAGAACTGAATCGAAACGAGATGAAAACTGATAAGACAGAGGAATCGGTGGGCGCCAATGAAGAAACACTAGATAAATGGTCGGAACCGAAATATCTAGGGGGTTTTAATCCGCATAAAAAAGGTAAGTTTCCTCTCGTTCGATTTGGTAACGACTGATCTCCTTCTCCGATAATTCTGCAAAAAAGAAGCACCGTTAGCCTCGCCAAGGGGAGAAAGGGGTTCTCTCCTTGACCCGACTCCGGTGTGAGAATAAGTATGGGTTATGAAGAAGAAGATGTATTTGAGAAGTGTGTGTAACTTGAATTCATACATGGGTTGTTTCTCATATTTATAGCCGGGAGTCTTTTGGGCGGGAAAACCCGTTAGTGAAAAGTTAACGGAAGATGCTAACCCCGTAAGCGGTTACATTTCCTTCCGTCAAGCTTCTGGATCCGACGTGAGAGCACACGGATCGTGGTTTAGATCGAAGGCTGGGGATTTATCACGTGTAAAGTGATCAAGTGGAGATTACTCTCCAATTACATGCTTTCGTTGTGATTTTAGGGATGCCTGAGATAGTGACACGTGTCCAGACGGTTATAACCGTCTTAGTGGTGCACGATTGTATTTCTTCTAGAAGATTACTGCTGTAATCTGGTGTGACGCCTTATCGTGTGGAATCAGCTGAATAGATAAATCCCAAGTCTGGGTAAATAGTATCCAAGTCTGGATATTTAAGCGGAAGTGTTTATTTCGGGATTTTCATCCTTTGTTTATGGGAGAAAGCGCAAGGGTTTATGATTTCCTTTGGGCACGCAAGTGTTGATTGTTGACTGTTCTTTAAGTCTCTTTTTGTGAGACCAGTATGCAGCCGCGCAAGGTACAAGGCTGAAAAGCAAGGTTGTGGTATGGTCCCAAACACTTATCATGAGGTTTTTGGGACCTTACCCCTTCAAATAGCTACTGAACTTATCCGAAGATATGTCTACTGAACTTCCATTGTTAAAGTGGCCCAGGGCGACTTTTGATGGTTTGGTTCGAAATTTCAAATTCCCAGAAAACTGGGGTGCTCTGTACCCTGGAGAGGGGCAGACTGCAGCGGATGCTCCGGCTGGGTATATTACCCTTTTTTGGGATTTTTTCTGTGAAGGCAACTTTCGCTTGCCTGTTACTAAATTTTTCCTTGAATTCCTTGAGTACTATAAGTTGCATATCTCCCAACTTCACCCTATTGGCATGGTTAGGGTTCGGCATTTTGAATTTGTGTGTCGGACAATGCATATTGAGCCAACTGTTTCTCGATTTAGGGTTTTTCACCAGATGCACTGTACCCAAGGATTTTACTCGTTCGTTCAGAGGGCGTCTGCAAAGAAGATTTTACAGCAACCCCCAAAATCCTTTCACGATTGGAAACAAAAATTCTTTTTTTATCAAGGCCGGAGTGATTCCGGTGAGGATGGTTTTAAGGGGGAAGGAAGATGTTCCGATTGAATCGATTCAGACCCCTGTTGATGAGAACTGGTACCAGGATCTAAAGGATGTTCCGAACATTGTCTTGCCGGAGAAAGCTCTTGTCGGGGCCAGCATGAGCTTGAATTGGAAGATGGATCGTGACGATAAACTAGTATATACGGAGGATGGTCATAGTAAGTTTGGGGTTTTTTCCTCTTTTTTTTTTTTTTTTTTTTTTTTTTTTTTTGCTATCGTTGCTTGCAGTTGTTTCACTGTATGTTGTTGCCTTTAAGGGGGAAGGCGGAAAAATGGGCACCATCAAGAAGAAACCTGAAGAAGAGCTTTGGTACCATAGGATTATAAAGAACTTTGTTCTTCCGCGGGATGCGGATTTGTCTGCTCAACCTGTTGCAGGTGCTGGTAAGTGATCAAGTGGAGATTACTCTCCAATTACATGCTTTCGTTGTGATTTTAGGGATGCCTGAGATAGTGACACGTGTCCAGACGGTTATAACCGTCTTAGTGGTGCACGATTGTATTTCTTCTAGAAGATTACTGCTGTAATCTGGTGTGACGCCTTATCGTGTGGAATTAGCTGAATAGATAAATCCCAAGTCTGGGTAAATAGTATCCAAGTCTGGATATTTAAGCGGAAGTGTTTATTTCGGGATTTTCATCCTTTGTTTATGGGATAAAGCGCAAGGGTTTATGATTTCCTTTGGGCGCGCAAGTGTTGATTGTTGACTGTTCTTTAAGTCTCTTTTTGTGAGACCAGTACGCAGTCGCGCAAGGTACAAGGCTGAAAAGCAAGGTTGTGGTATGGTCCCAAGCACTTATCATGAGGTTTTTGGGACCTTACCCCTTCAAATAGCTAGAAATATATGGAGATATAAATGGTTCGATTCGGTTACCGATGGTATAAATAATAACTGATAACCGACTTTCGGTTAATTCAGCTTCGATTAATTAGGGTTCGGTTTCGTCGGTTTTCAGTTTCGATTAACACGTTGGTTATTGCACACCCTCAAGGCACACTGTGTCCCCCCTCCCAATCTTCCACGCCCCTTGGGTATCTTGGCGCTTTGGTACTGATCATCTCACCACTTTCCCTCTATATTTGTCTTTTCTCTCTCTGTCTCTCTCTCTTGTTTAGTTTTTGTTATTTTAATTAGAGTTAACTGCCATTTTCGTCCCTGTGGTTTGGTCACTTTGGCCATTTCAGTCCATTTTTAAAAAATGCGCCATTTTCGTCCCCCACGTTCTGGAAAGGTGCCATTTCAGTCCAAAAATCATAACCCAGTTAAGTCAGTTTGTAAATAAGGACTGATTGTGTAAATTTGTAACATAAATCTTCTCTCGCCGGTTGAGCTTAAGTCCGCGGGCCTATTATGTGGTGGCGGTGGCCTATTTTTGGTAAGGTTCTTTTCAGTTTGTGCGTAAACTTTGGCCGCCGCCATTATCTTCTCCCAACTTTTTGGAAGGCCCTCTGTTCCAGATAAGACCTTAATCATGTCATCGCATCTAACCGCATACTTGAATTGAGCGCGGATTAGTTGCTCATGAACTCCGCCAATCTCCAATACCTCTTTATTGTATCTGGTGATGAAATCCTCCAGATTTTCGTCATCTCGGCGCCAAATGTTCATGACGTCAGATGTATCGCGAATGGAACGCCGTTGTTGGCTAAAATGTGTTAAAAACTTTTCGCGTAGGTCTTTCCAAGATTCGATCTGTCCGATTGGTAAGTTATCGAACCGGATTCGTGTTGGGCCGGTCATGGTCTGTACGAACAGATGGCACCATAGCGGGAGGGTCCAACCCCCAACCAGACCTGCGCTGGTAAACACTCTCAAGTGGTCATCGGGGTCTGCCAGCCCATTAAACTTTCCTATGTTGGATGGTAGTTTAGCTTTCTCAAGCGGAGCTAAAGCTATTTCCATGATGAACTTTGAATTTTCCGCTGCTTCTGTAGGGCGGTAAATCAAATCATAGTTGTGTTCTGCCTCAGGGTTATAAACCGCACGAGGCCTGCATTTATTGTAATTTGGCTGCAATCGATTGAATACACTGGTATTTGCACTTAAACGATATGTTGGATCAGACTCATCGGTGTGGGTGTTCTGTTGGGAACCCAACCTATCGTGAACTGATTGTCTTTCGGTGAGGGTGCGGTTCACCATGATGTTCTCTCTGGTGACTCCCTGATTGAGTGTACTCACGTTTTGATGTGGATCTGGCATAACCTTCTGTATTCTCGTAAGTTAAATTCTCCCGTTGGGAAGCATGAGCACGAGATCCTGGTCTCCGTGACTGAGTCATGGGAGCAGTTTGTGCACACAGCTGTGTGTATACTACGTTTAGTGCCCCTTGAAACCTGACGTACCAGGAAATTGGAGTTTCTCCTGGTGGCAGAATTGATTCAGCAGGGTTTGCTGGTAACACTCCTGGAGTGACAGGGTCGTTTGCTCGATTGGATTGAACCTCGTTGTCATCCGAGGCATCCTCTGGGATTCCTTCTACTTGAAAATTATTTCCGACGTTCGGCCGAGGACCGGTTTGCCGATGAGATGATGAATTTTCTGCCATGTTAAAACAGAGAATGAAAAGAACTGAATCGAAACGAGATGAAAACTGATAAGACAGAGGAATCGGTGGGCGCCAATGAAGAAACACTAGATAAATGGTCGGAACCGAAATATCTAGGGGGTTTTAATCCGCATAAAAAAGGTAAGTTTCCTCTCGTTCGATTTGGTAACGACTGATCTCCTTCTCCGATAATTCTGCAAAAAAGAAGCACCGTTAGCCTCGCCAAGGGGAGAAAGGGGTTCTCTCCTTGACCCGACTCCGGTGTGAGAATAAGTATGGGTTATGAAGAAGAAGATGTATTTGAGAAGTGTGTGTAACTTGAATTCATACATGGGTTGTTTCTCATATTTATAGCCGGGAGTCTTTTGGGCGGGAAAACCCGTTAGTGAAAAGTTAACGGAAGATGCTAACCCCGTAAGCGGTTACATTTCCTTCCGTCAAGCTTCTGGATCCGACGTGAGAGCACACGGATCGTGGTTTAGATCGAAGGCTGGGGATTTGTCACGTGTAAAGTGATCAAGTGGAGATTACTCTCCAATTACATGCTTTCGTTGTGATTTTAGGGATGCCTGAGATAGTGACACGTGTCCAGACGGTTATAACCGTCTTAGTGGTGCACGGTTGTATTTCTTCTAGAAGATTACTGCTGTAATCTGGCGTGACGCCTTATCGTGTGGAATCAGCTGAATAGATAAATCCCAAGTCTGGGTAAATAGTATCCAAGTCTGGATATTTAAGCGGAAGTGTTTATTTCGGGATTTTCATCCTTTGTTTATGGGAGAAAGCGCAAGGGTTTATGATTTCCTTTGGGCACGCAAGTGTTGATTGTTGACTGTTCTTTAAGTCTCTTTTTGTGAGACCAGTATGCAGCCGCGCAAGGTACAAGGCTGAAAAGCAAGGTTGTGGTATGGTCCCAAACACTTATCATGAGGTTTTTGGGACCTTACCCCTTCAAATAGCTACTGAACTTATCCGAAGAAATGTCTACTGAACTTCCATTGTTAAAGTGGCCCAGGGCGACTTTTGATGGTTTGGTTCGGAATTTCAAATTCCCAGAAAACTGGGGTGCTCTGTACCCTGAAGAGGGGCAGACTGCAGCGGATGCTCCGGCTGGGTATATTACCCTTTTTTGGGATTTTTTCTGTGAAGGCAACTTTCGCTTGCCTGTTACTAAATTTTTCCTTGAATTCCTTGAGTACTATAAGTTGCATATCTCCCAACTTCACCCTATTGGCATGGTTAGGGTTCGGCATTTTGAATTTGTGTGTCGGACAATGCATATTGAGCCAACTGTTTCTCGATTTAGGGTTTTTCACCAGATGCACTGTACCCAAGGATTTTACTCGTTCGTTCAGAGGGCGTCTGCAAAGAAGATTTTACAGCAACCCCCAAAATCCTTTCACGA
The DNA here is from genome assembly GCA_030545235.1 of Helianthus tuberosus. NCBI lineage: Eukaryota > Viridiplantae > Streptophyta > Magnoliopsida > Asterales > Asteraceae > Helianthus > Helianthus tuberosus. The sequence goes on along the minus strand of CM060449.1, from coordinate 49,383,217 downwards.
TTGGAAACAAAAATTCTTTTTTATCAAGGCCGGAGTGATTCCGGTGAGGATGGTTTTAAGGGGGAAGGAAGATGTTCCGATTGAATCGATTCAGACCCCTGTTGATGAGAACTGGTACCAGGATCTAAAGGATGTTCCGAACATTGTCTTGCCGGAGAAAGCTCTTGTCGGGGCCAGCATGAGCTTGAATTGGAAGATGGATCGTGACGATAAACTAGTATATACGGAGGATGGTCATAGTAAGTTTGGGGTTTTTTCCTCTTTTTTTTTTTTTTTTTTTTTTTTTTTTTGCTATCGTTGCTTGCAGTTGTTTCACTGTATGTTGTTGCCTTTAAGGGGGAAGGCGGAAAAATGGGCACCATCAAGAAGAAACCTGAAGAAGAGCTTTGGTACCATAGGATTATAAAGAACTTTGTTCTTCCGCGGGATGCGGATTTGTCTCCTCAACCTGCTGCAGGTGCTGGTAAGTGATCAAGTGGAGATTACTCTCCAATTACATGCTTTCGTTGTGATTTTAGGGATGCCTGAGATAGTGACACGTGTCCAGACGGTTATAACCGTCTTAGTGGTGCACGATTGTATTTCTTCTAGAAGATTACTGCTGTAATCTGGTGTGACGCCTTATCGTGTGGAATCAGCTGAATAGATAAATCCCAAGTCTGGGTAAATAGTATCCAAGTCTGGATATTTAAGCGGAAGTGTTTATTTCGGGATTTTCATCCTTTGTTTATGGGATAAAGCGCAAGGGTTTATGATTTCCTTTGGGCGCGCAAGTGTTGATTGTTGACTGTTCTTTAAGTCTCTTTTTGTGAGACCAGTACGCAGTCGCGCAAGGTACAAGGCTGAAAAGCAAGGTTGTGGTATGGTCCCAAGCACTTATCATGAGGTTTTTGGGACCTTACCCCTTCAAATAGCTAGAAATATATGGAGATATAAATGGTTCGATTCGGTTACCGATGGTATAAATAATAACTGATAACCGACTTTCGGTTAATTCAGCTTCGATTAATTAGGGTTCGGTTTCGTCGGTTTTCAGTTTCGATTAACACGTTGGTTATTGCACACCCTCAAGGCACACTGTGTCCCCCCTCCCAATCTTCCACGCCCCTTGGGTATCTTGGCGCTTTGGTACTGATCATCTCACCACTTTCCCTCTATATTTGTCTTTTCTCTCTCTGTCTCTCTCTCTTGTTTAGTTTTTGTTATTTTAATTAGAGTTAACTGCCATTTTCGTCCCTGTGGTTTGGTCACTTTGGCCATTTCAGTCCATTTTTAAAAAATGCGCCATTTTCGTCCCCCACGTTCTGGAAAGGTGCCATTTCAGTCCAAAAATCATAACCCAGTTAAGTCAGTTTGTAAATAAGGACTGATTGTGTAAATTTGTAACATAAAGGACTGATTGTGTAAATTTGAAAAATGGACTGAAATGGCAGTTAACACCACCACCACTAGCCCTGCCACCACCACCACTCCGCTGCCACCACCACCACCACCGCCACCACTAGCCCTGCCACCACCACCACTCCGCTGCCACCACCACCACCACCGCCACCACAGCCCTGCCACCACCACCACTCCGCTGCCACCGCCACCACTGAAATGGACTGAAAAATGGACTTGAACTCGATACCGAAACGGAGGTGATGAACGTGACCGGAGACTGATGACGAACGGAACAGTGAAGATGGCTGAAGGTGTGATGATGATGGTTATTTGAAGGAGCGATGTTGCTGATACGATGATGATCGGGAAATTCGAGAACTTCGAACACGGAGAAAGGGAGTGCGACGGAGGTGGTAGTGCAGCAGGTTGCTGGCGGCGGTGGGGTACTGTGGCGGTAGTAAGGCGGCGGTTCGCCGGTGACGATGGTAGTGCAGCAGGGCTCCGGTGAGCGTTTCTTGTTCTGTTTTGGGTAAACATATCGATTGTATAGGTGAGGGTAACACAACCACGTACTAGAACTTGGTAACACAATCAGAAGATTGTAAGAAAATAGGATGCAACAACATAAGAATAAACTAGAAGAAGACAAGAAGAAAAAAAAAGATTTGGAATGTGGGTGACATAGTTTTGGAATGTGGCCTCTCTTAAATTGATATGACGTAATCGTGAATGAGAAATTTATTTCTCATTGGGTGGAAGGTAGAAGGGATATGTGTTCTCGTGGAGATGCAAATCATTGGCCAATGACCACTCGTTAAATTGACTATTGTTTGGTCACCGGAGCCCTGCTGCAACATCGTCACTGGCGAACCGCCGCCTTACTACCGCCACAGTACCCCACCGCCGCCAGCAACCTGCTGCACTACCACCTCCGTCGCACTCCCTTTCTCCGTCTCGTCGCCCCTTTCTATCTCTCTGTTCAGCCATCTTCACTGTTCCGTTCGTCATCAGTCTCCGGTCACGTTCATCACCTCCGTTTCGGTATCGAGTTCAAGTCCATTTTTCAGTCCATTTCAGTGGTGGCGGTGGCAGCGGAGTGGTGGTGGTGGCAGGGCTGTGGTGGCAGTGGTGGCGGTGGTGGTGGTGGTGGCAGCGGAGTGGTGGTGGTGGCAAGGCTAGTGGTGGTGGTGTTAACTGCCATTTCAGTCCATTTTTCAAATTTACACAATCAGTCCTTTATGTTACAAATTTACACAATCAGTCCTTATTTACAAACTGACTTAACTGGGTTATGATTTTTGGACTGAAATGACACCTTTCCAGAACGTGGGGGACGAAAATGGCGCATTTTTGAAAAATGGACTGAAATGGCCAAAGTGACCAAACCACAGGGACGAAAATGGCAGTTAACTCTTTTAATTATGTAAAATAATATTAAAAATATAACATTTGGGAATTGGGATTAGAGAGGAGTATAACATAGGTTATGGATGGAAATCTATGATAGAAGGAAATGCTAATGTATAACAGATGGCCTTACAGGTAAAGATAAAATTTTTTTTCCCATCTTAAAAGACATTGTATTTTTTTTTTTTTTTTTTTTGTTATTACCTTTCTCATATTTAAATCATTTTCGCTTTGACAATGATGATTTCCGTAATATGATAATGGATATGACTATCACGGCTCATTTTCTCTTCAAGTCGAAGATTTAGGTTTTGATATCTTGGATTGGGTATTTGAGATGAATTTGTTTTTTTTTCCGTGTCTCATTGTCTTTCTAATTGTTTTTTTTTATATGAATTGTTATATTATTTAGGTATACATGTCATGTATTTGTTTTTTTACTCTAAGAAAATAATACGAGCTATTATACATTCTATGGTTGTTTGACCAATTGTATTTAAAAGCAAACAAGTATCCAGTAATCAGAAAAGAATATTCAATTGTGTTTTCTACTTCTAGCGACCATCCTAGTGTCTTTGCTTGCTTCGATTTTGGTTGTATGTAGTCTTCACTTTTTCCTAGTGTTCGAATTGTTATTTTTTTTTTTTTTTTGCACTATAAGGTTTAAAAAATTATAACCAAACTAAAAAATAGAGGTATTTTTCTTATTATTAGACTATTTGATATACCACCGGGAGGAGCATTGGGAGCTGTGTGGTTTCGTACGGATGATGGGACATATGTGTCTCCCTCCCAATCTTCTACACCCCTTGATGACCTTAGACTAGAGGGTATGGAGAGCCCCATCCTCAAGGGGATGGGCCGTCACATCACCGTTACGTAGGAGTGGCTTGGAGGGGATGGACCTAGGAGGTGGGGGATGAACCCCTTTATGTATATATTAGTAACAAAATTTTGATATTAAAAAATGTTTAAGAACATGCATTTTAAACTAATGCATCACTTTTAAAAGAATAACCCTTTTAAAAGAAGAACTTATTATGTTAATAGTTAAACCATTTACAATTTTCCAGTTTAAAAGTTTCCACATTTACGGTACACCAACATTCTAACCTAATATAAACTACAACACAGTCACCAATGTCATTTTCACCACCGTAGCCTATCATGGTACCACCGTCATTTTTATACTAACATTTTCTTATTTCTTTTCTAGCCGTTTCACTCCCCGCTTCATTTTTCCTATGTTTCCGATCGCCATATGAATTTCGTTTGTCCCTCATTTGGCAACGTATGTTTCCATTTTTCCATTTGAAGTTTTGATTCCGTAATGTTCTCACTATCATTCCTAAAGATATTCATAATCAAAATCCCGCCGCAACGCGCGGGTTGGCGTCAACTTGTTAAACACATGTCATATATTTGTTTTTTTTTACTCTAGGAATTTAATACGAGTTATTATACCATATATGGTTGGTTGACTAATTGTATATAAAACCCAGCATATCCGGTGACAAGAAAAGAATATTCCATTACGTATTCTACTTCTAGCAAGCATCCTTTTGTTTTTCCTCACTTCGCTTTTGGTTGTATGAAGTCTTCACTTTTTCCTAGTGTTCGAATTAGGGGTGTTCATAATTCGATTCGAATTCGATTAAAAAGTTTCGAATTCGAGTTGATTCGTATTCGAATCCAGTAATCGAATTAGAATCGAATACGAATTTATGATTTTGAATTTGATTCGATTTGAAATTCGAATTCAATTTATATATAATTTTTTGATATATGTATATACACACACAAACATATATACACACATGTAACTTCTAAACATGGCCAAAATATGAACTACCTCCATAAGTGATAAGTTTATTATTCATAAGATTACCAAACCTACTGACAAATAGTCCATGCTACATATTTCTAAATTTTTACCTAACTTAAATCGCTACCAGTAACCAACCTATCTTCTAATTTTTGGTGTTTTGACATATTGATAGTTAATTCATTTTGCAGACTATTATATTTTATGTTGAATATAATTAGTTTGTAGAGTTTTAAAAAATGAAAGTAAAATAATTTATTGTTTAGGGTGAATTTGAATTAAATCGAATTTATTCGAATTCGGTTCGAATTCGAGTTTCAAATATTAATCGAATCGAATCGAATACGAATTCAGGTAAAAATAATAAAAATTCGAAAAATTCGATTCGAATAATTCGAAAATTCGTTATTCGATTCGATGAACACCCCTAGTTCGAATTGCTTTTTGCACTACAAGGTTTATGAAATTAGAACCAAACTAAAAAATAGATGTATTTTTCTTGTGGGTAAAGTTATCCTACAAAGTCTCATAAATCTAAGAAGTATGCAAAGACACAATAGATCACAAAATATAACCAACATGCATTTGTCCTCTTCGCCTTCGACACCTTTGGATCCCTGGCTCCAGAAGCTATCCGTTTGCTGACTAGGGTCCAACAGGTTGTCCACAGCAGTGGCTCATCAACAGGGGGCAGGGGTTTGTTTTTAATAGGCTAGGGTTTGCTATCCAGAAAGGGGTAGCGGCGCAGCTTGTTGCTCGCTTACCTGCGATATTGATGTAAAGTGCATTTTGTCGAAAAAAAAATAATGCCAGACAAAATATAACACAATTCCGAAAAATATAGCACGATTTCGAGAAAAAAAGACATAATGAGTCACAAAAAAAGACATAACGACGCAAATATAGAAAAGACACAGTACTAAATAAAAAGACACAATCATATAAACAAAAATTCTAAAATCTACAAACTATAAATCCAAAAGTGAAAACCTAAAATCTAATATCGTAGAGTTCGATGAGGTGGTTCCAATACCGCTTGAATGAGGTCATCGGAGTCCGTTTGATACCCTTCTTACTACTTTTTATTTTTAGGAGACTTTGTATTTGATTATAACCTTTTATCTTATTATTACACTATTTGATATACCATCAGGATTCACGAGGTGGGAGGGGGAGATTCGGAGCCGCATGGCTTCGTGGGATGTGGGGCACACTAGGGTTGTGCGCGGTTCAATTCGGTTCGGTTATGAGCATTAACCATAACTGTAACCGAAGTCATCGGTTAATCGGTTCGGTTAATTTTGTTATTTGTCAGTTTTTGGTTCGGTTAATAACCAAATAAAATAAGGGCTAAAATTTTTGCTTTGAAATACTTGTAATGGAGGTATAAATCATGAAATAGATGTATAAATACATGAAATAGAGGTATAAATACATGAGATTGAGGTATACATAAATGAAATAGTGGTATAAATACATGAAGTAAACTAGTAAAGGTATAAAAGCTAAAAATCTATGAAGATATAAATGGTTCAGTTTGGTTAACCAATGGTATAAATAATAACCGATAACCGACTTTTGGTTAATTCGGTTTTGATTAATTAGGGTCCGGTGTTGTCGGTTTTCTGTTTCGATTAATGCTTTGGTTATTACACACCCTTAGGGCATACCGTGTCCCCCTCCCAATCTTTCACACCCCTTGGATATTTTGGGGCCTTGGTACTGATCATCTAACCATTCTCCCTCTATATATGTCTTTTCTTTCTTTCTCTCTCTTGTTTAGTTTTTGTTATTTTAATAATGTAAAATAATAGTAAAAGTACAAAATTTGGGAGTTGGAACCTAAGAGGAGTATAGCATAGGTTATTGACGGAAATCTAGGATAGAAGAAAATGCTAATGTATAGCTGATAGCCTTACGGGTAAAGATAAAATTTTCTTTCTCATCTTAAAAGACACTATATTTTTGTTTTCTTACGCGATTATAGATTTAGGGTTACATTGAGCATTTGCTAGTACTTGCATATATGGTACGTAATTATGTACTGGAACATAATCATGAAACGTTACACAAATTACGTAACTTTATAGTTTGTAAAATAATTTTTTTTTTAAATTATGAAAACTATAACAATAGTCTGCTCAAATTAAAGAGAATGAAATGCTTCTTAATAGGGTGTAATTTTTTTAAAGAGTAATCTGCCATTTTGGTCCCTATGGTTTGGGCAGTTTTGCGACTTTAGTTCAAATCTCAAACCTTTTGCATCTAGGTCCCTGTGGTTTCAGTTTTGTTGCCATTTTGGTCCAAAAATGAAATCAGCTCATAATCCTGATGTTTTGTCATTTTCCTTAGGGGTAAATTGATCATTAGGATTTTATTATAACTCATTATTAATTAAAATAAGAGTAAACTGCCATTTTGGTCCCTGAGGTTTGGGCAGTTTTGCCACTTTAGTCCAAATCTCAAAGTTTTTGTATCTGCGTCCCTGTGATTTCAGTTTTGTTGCCATTTTAGTCCAAAAGTGAAATCAGGCTAGATTCCCCAAATTAAAGGCTGATGTTTTGTCCTTATCCTCAGGGGTAATTTAGTCTTTCTAGTATTATTTAAACTCATTACTAATTAAAAAATAATTAAAGATAAATAATGTTTGACCCTATAAAAACCCACAAGCCTAAACAAGCTTCATATATGTTTGACTACAGGTTGATGTTGCACTAAAGCTGTCAAAGATGCAAGAATTCACCGGCCGTTCTGCACCTATTGTTACTTTCACATGCATCAATTTGTTGAATGCTTTGATGATTTACAAAGTTTTGTTGTGTTAATCATTCAGTCGGACGTTGAGAAGCTTTTACCAATGCCAAATTTACTGTTTTTCATTTGAATCTGATAAAACCGAACAAGAACCGTACTGTATTGAACCGGAATCAGAGCCATATACTCAGTCCGGTACCTGGATTTGGTTTTAGCACACATTTCACTAACAAATCGAGTGATTTTAAAACCAGACTAGAGGCCACAGGTTTGGCTGGACGCATGTTGACCGAATTTCATTGAATCGACTGGTGTGAGTAAAGCACGAGAAAATAGGTCTAGCCGGCTAAAAACCGGATCAGAGGGGAGACGGTGGTGGTGGGTGTACGATGGTAGAGGGGAGACGGTGGTGGTGGGAATCTGCACCGTACGGCGTTCTTGATTCAATCGGGAATGAGGAAACGGGATTATGCTTTTAGATTTTTTTAGGGTTGTGGTGGTGGGTGGTGGGCGGTGGGTGTCAACGGGTAGAGAAAGAGGTGTTGGTGGTGCTTGGTGGTGGTGGCCGGAGAATGGAGGTGGTGGTGATGATATGCAGAGGAATTAGGGTTTGGGTTAGGGTATTTGCAACTGGTGCATTTGAGGAAGATGATAGGGTTTTTATAGGGTCAAACATTATTTATCTTTATTTTTTTAATTAGTAATGAGTTTAAATAATACTAGGATGACTAAATTATCCCTGGGGATAAGGACAAAACATCAGCCTTTAGTTTGGGGAATCTGACCTGATTTCACTTTTGGGCCAAAATGGCAACAAAACTGAAACCACTAGGACCCAGATACAAAAACTTTGAGATTTGGACTAAAGTGGCAAAACTGCCCAAACCTCAGGGACCAAAATGGCAGTTTACTCTTAAAATAATTAAACTAAATAAAAGCTTTGACCATATAAAAGGACAAAGAACCTACTTCATCTTCCCCAAATGCATACAGCCAACAACCACCACCACCACCCAACCTCCGGTAGCCAGGAGCATCACCACCATCTTCCCCAAATGCATACAGCCAACAACCGACCACCACCACACATCATCGACGCAGCACCACCCTTTCCGACCGGAAGCCTTATCCACCCCACCCCTACCTATCGTTCTCCATCACCAAACACCATCCTCCATCTTCCATCTCCACTCTGAATCGACAACCCTAATAACACCATCAGCTTCGCCACATCACCCTAGCTGAACCACTGCCGCTCGCCTCACTCGTCACCCCTTCACCCATCGTTCGCCACTATCACCATTCGGGAACCACCGCACACCACCAACCCTTGTCGCACACCTCTGAAACACTTCACCACCGTCATTCATCGTCTCCGTCAGGTATATTCTTCTCTCGTTCTCTCCTCTCTACAACGATTTATGCCGATTGAAACCCACCACTATTGTCCATCATTATAGTTCCCCTTCTCCCGATTTCAACATCCATTGAAACCCTTTCAAGCGTTTAAATTAGATCTGTTGTAACACCTCGTAAAATCATGACCAATATAATAAAGACACGTGTCATGGACTTTAAACGTGTAAGGAACTGTTTCCGAGGGACTAAAATTGTCAAACAATGTAAATACGTAAGAAAAAGGATCCAAAGTGTCAACATGCCTTTCTTGTGCCTCTGATTGACCTAACACGACGTTCGTATTCTTTGATGAATAATTTATCGAACATTGGAAGTCGTTTGTGCTTAAAATGAGGATCTTACGAAGCATAAGGGTTAAAAGTGTCAACATGTTGAAAGTAACCTCTGAGTGACCTTTTAACGAGCCCAAAAACATTGTAATAATTATATATTTTGTTCCCAAGAATGTCGGATATTAATTTTGTGGAGTTTCAAAGAAAACAAGACTTTTCGGGTGACCGTACAACTAACCGGGAGCTTAACGGAGTTAGTTTATGACCCAAGGCCCTTCAAAGTTAACTATGGGGGTCCTAAGTGCAATAAATAGAAGTTAAATAAAGTTTATATGGACCAGGGAACAAAACTGCAAAAGTGGCAAACTGTTTACCGGAGATCGCCCTTTACGCGGGCCGCGTAAACATCAGGCCAACTCTTACGCGGGCCGCGTAAGAGTGCCAGTTACAGCAGACCTGCACAGCTGCAGGTTAATCAGTTTCCACCGCCTTTGCATGCCATTTCTTGATACCAGGGTCTAAGCCAACAGATTTTCATGCATAGGGGACACCTGGGATCATCAGGAATCACTTGTAGAGTTATGTGGAATGATCTTGTGAAGTTTAAAATCCTATATAAGGCCCTCTTGTTTGCTAGTTCATTTGCACATTCTCAAAATTCATTCACAACTCATTCTCTGGAACTTCCTGGAGCTCAAGCAAGTTTTCTTAAGTTCCAAATTCGTGCTAAGGACCATTGTGAGTGTTCTTAGCCCCCTAAGTTCAAGTTTTATTAGTCTAATGACCAAAAGTCAAAGCCGTCGTAATTAAGCTTTGACTTAGTGATTAATCACTAATGGTCCAGCCATTATTCGAATTAAAAGTGGCTATGAGTTGGTAATTATGTAGGTAATAAACCCCTAAAAGGGCACCTACTGATTCTCACTCTAACTTGGTCAATTGTCGGGTCAAGCTTAATATTAAAAAGTCAACAGAAGCTATTTTTGAAAATAAATTCATAACTTATAATGTTGAAGTTATGGAACATGTTTTAACATTAAAATAACTTGGTAAACAATGTAAGAACATGTCTAAGCATGTTCAGCCTGACAATTCTGAATTTAGGCTCGGTTAGCAACCAAAAGTCGCAAAAGAAGACTTTTGCTTTGACTTTCAGTTCTGACCCGATTTAGCTTGGTTTAGATATGCCTTAGGGTTCCTTTAGAACCATGTTATAGGTTAGTATAACCCTCTGAGGTTATACAACTTGGTTTCTTAGAAATCCTAGTTCATTGCATGTTTCCGTTAATTGCTTAAAAGTTGACTATTATGCCCTTTTGATATTAAAACGAGATTTTTGAAAATGTGAGAGGACAAAAAAAACCTTTATTACTGATTTATAAACATGTCCTAAAAATTTGACATCAGTTTGAGGTCTAAATTAGGAGTTATGCTCGATATCGTAAATTGAAGCCTTTTTTATTAATTAAACGGCATTTTTGGCATAAAACCTATTTAAACCCAAATTTTGACACCAAACCTTTTACCCACTGATGTAATATAATATTTAGGGAATTTTGTAGACTTTTATTAATTTTTAAACCGATCATAACATGGGGTTCTTGCTTTGATTCGGTAATTGACGGTTATACCCTTTTTACTAATAAAATAAGTTTTACATAACATTTTGATACCAAATCTTTTTCTACTGATTTCATCTGTTAAATAAAATATTTTAAGCCTCCTGGACTGATAAAAATATCAGCTTTCCTTATATAACCTGAAAATCGCCTAAAACCGACTTTTTACGCTTTTTAAACGCATCGTATGGGTTAAAACTATTTTTGACACATAAGACTTATTACCTACTGATGTTTTAAGTAAATTTTTATACTTTAACAGTAAGTAAAAGTTTTGAACTCAGATTTCCAAATATGACCCTTAAAGCATATGTGAAATGACCAAAACGCCCCTACGGTGCATAGTTTGGTTATAAATGATAAATTTCACATATATATGATATCTTACTGATATAACAACATAAAATAAATATTTTTCACAGAATGTTTTAGACCAGAAGCTCAGGTTATTATTTAACCTCTTTTATAACCTTTAAAATGACCAAAATACCCCTACGGGGCTTAAATTGATTTTAAAGTCGTTTTGGGCATAATGGAAGGTATCCTACTGATATTACAACATATTTAAAGCATAGTAACTTGTGGTACCTGTCCATGACTCATTTGGTTACCCGTTGTGCTTGTACGCGTTCGGAACGGTTTATGTAACTAGTTTGTATAAATTAACCGAAACAGGTCAAACCTTATCACTTTTACTTCAAAATCCAGAATGTGTTTAGTTTACCCATATTATACAAGTCTTCATACTTGTCGGGTCTAAACCACATTCTAATCCGGTCTTCGCTTAATCTGGCGTTTTGAACCGCAAACCTTTCTTTAAAACTAATCGGTCTAAGTTTAAACTTAAGTAAGACCCGTTAGGAATCTAATAGGTTATTAAAACCTTCGTTCCAGATTTAGGAGCCCAGTAAAATATATTTGCACTCGCTGATTGTTATACGGCTGAGATAAATTGTAGTTTTGCTCAGGTAAATACTTTTAACTTATTTTCCGTTATACGGGCTTAGGATACGGTATTATAATAATACCGTTTGGTCGGGTATGTAGTTATTTAAATTGGATTGTGATTAATATATTTACATAACCCATTTTAATCTGTTTTGTTTGGTGCAATGCCTTTGGGGGGTTAATGACCATGTCCTGGATATCCTCGGCTTATTCATTGAAATAGCCACGACTTAAGCACGGGGTGTAGGCATACACCTGACAGTTGCGTATGTATATAAGGTATCCCACAATAAGGAATTTCCTTGTGGGCATTATACTTGTGGTGTGTCAGTTAATCTTGTCCGGCTCTTCTAACCGGCCCTGACGGACGACAAACATATAAATCTGTATACAAGATTATTTTTAAATAATTGTCCCAAGTTATAAAAGATTATTTGTGCCTTGTGCATATAAATAGATTTTCTTAAAACATTTTCAAAGGTGTCGGTTAATTGTATTTACCAGTGTAAACTGACGTATTTTCCAAAAAGGTTAAGTGCAGGTACTAAGCGTAATGGGCTGGAACTCCTGAGTGAATAAATAAAAAGTCTTGCAAGCTTTATCACTTTAAATTTGTTGAACGATGTTCCCTTTTTATATAGATCCGTCTGTGGATCATTTTACATTCCGTTGTAATACTTTTTGTTACTTTCAATCGGTTTGTAATATTTTTACTTTAGACTTCCGCTGTGCATTGAACTGTGATTATTTGACTATGATGATATCAACTACGTCACGATACTCCCCACCGGGCCCACCGGTAATACGTGGAAATATCGGGGTGTGACAGGTTAGTATCATAGTCCTAAGTCCTTTGCCTTAGACTTCCGATGTGCATTGAACTGTGATTATTTGACTATGATGATATCAACTACGTCACGATACTCCCCACCGGGCCCACCGGTAATACGTGGAAATATCGGGGTGTGACAGGTTGGTATCATAGCCAACATTTAATGAATTAAACACTAGCCTTTTTTGTGTTTAATCTCAATGATACAGTTGCACATTCCTTGACTTCCTAGGCAAAGGACTTAGGACTAATCCTAATCTTTATTTTGTCCTTTATTGTTTTCCTTGTTGTTTTCCTTTTGTTTTGACAGGATCAAAGAAAATGCCGCCAAGATTCAGAGGATGAGGTGGACGAGGCAAGGCGCCGATCACTGCTCCAAACGATCATGAAGCCGGGCCTTCTCACCGGAGAACACCCTCAGCCATGAGCTCCAGTCCTCAAGAAGATTGGAGGACATACTTGGAACCTGCGAGGCGTTCTGTCTCGCTCAGCTCGTCGCCCAACGATTCTCACCACTCCTACTTGCCGTTGCAGCGGTCAAGTTCACATCGGGCTTTTCAGGACCCGACCCCTAACTTTCAGAGCCGGTTCAACCCGGAAAATCAGATTGAAGAATCATTGGGCCATAACCCATTGGGACCAGAAGACCATTTTCCTGAAGCTCAGGAAATGGAGATGGATGACGACCCCGATCCTGAGATGCCGCCAACTGGGACGCCCACGCATCCCATAGAGATTTCAGATGGATCGTCCTTTCACGGTTCACCATATCGGGGCCCAGACAGCTTTGCAGAAAGGTGGGCCACCTACCCCTGGGAGTTTACTCCTCCTTTCAACCCACCTCAGCAGCAGCAGCAGGATCCCTCTAAGGATTCACGTTTTCAGGTGGTTACACCGCCACCACCGCCGCCAGTACAACAACCGCCTCCGGATCCACCAAGGCGAAGGAGAACAGGTGCACGGATGGCCGTGCGAGGAGGGGATTTCCATTTCAGCACCCCTCAACACTCCAGTGGCAGCCACTACCCGCCACTATATGAAGACCCGCAACTGGGTGGGCCTTCAAACCCAATTTCTGAGGTGGATTCTGCGCCAGTCACACCACCACCACCACACATGGGTTATGATAACCCAATTCCTTCATACGCCGGTACAGCGGCGTATAACCCTTTTGAGCAGCCAGCTTATCCTGGCTACAACTACTACAATGCCCCTTCCGTTGACCCGTATCTCGAGGCAGCTAACTATAATGCTCTCCATCCAGAAGGGCCTTATGCAGCTTCGTACCAGTCTGGGTACCAAGCATATGGGTATCAATACCCACCACCTCCTCAACCTCCAGTACAGCAGCCGCAGCCGCCACTGGTCCAACCACCGCAGCAGCAGGAGATTCTTCAGAGGTTGAGCCAGGTGGAACGAGAGGTTCAAGAGGAGCGTAGAAGCCACCAGGGATTTCTTAAGGGTTTGGCAAGTCTACTCAAGGGAAAGAAGAAGATGGATTATTGAAATTCCTTAATTTATTTGTTTTGTAATCTTAAATTTCAATCAAGTCCCTGCGTGGACATTTATTTATGTAATAGGTCCCTGCGAGGACTAGTATTTCTTATTTTAGTTCCTACGTGGACAATGTTATTTCTTTAAAGTCCCGTTTAGGGCAATTATGTACTTCTTTTAAATTTATTGGAATGTCTTATTTAAATTTCATTTGTCATCATATGTATGAATTGAATATATGAAATAAATCAAAATGTCATTCCTTTTTATTTGATCTACCAATGTATATTAAAAGGAATCTTAAAGGGAAAAACCTAGCCTAAGTGTCATTATAGACATGGCCATGATGGTAAAACCTATTTAAAAAGATTCAAATCCTTGTTAACATCTGAAAACATGTTAGCATTCCTGGCAAATGTGATTCGGTAAAGTCACACATGTTATCCTTATCTTAAATTCTTCCAACCTAGTGATTTAGAAATCATGGGTTTAAATCATCAATTAAGATGATCATATATGAGACATCCATTAGTGATGCAGTGCCTACGGGTTATAATAATTGTCAAAAAGACAAAAAGACAGATGTAGTCTATGACTCCCTGTCAGTAAAAGGTAATGAACTATGTTCAAACCTTAATGCCTCGATTCTCTGAAAGCATGGCTTATAATTTAAAAACTATCCTTGTGACTAGGCCTTTTGTGCCACCTTAATATCTTTAGTGATTATAATAAAGGATAAATTATAATGAAAATCCTAGGTAAATATGAATAACAAATTAACCAATATGGTTTATATTACCCTGGTTAATAAATCATCAAAATGATGATTCCATAATAACCTCTAAATAAGATATTGTCAACTATTTTGTAGCAATCAAGCTACATGGCTGAATCGGAGGAAGTAAACAGTCATCCGCTAGAAAATTATGATACCACCAGGATTAATGTAGCTGGAGCAGATCTTCAGGAATTAATAGATAATGCTGTTACTCGAGCTCTAGACAGACAATTCAAGGAATCCAGTGGTACTCGTAGCAAGACCCTATATGTAGCTCACGCAAAACCACCTTCCAAGACTCATGTATCTCATAAGGATGAAACTCACCATTCGTCAAATCAAAGGAGTGTTCCGTCTAAGAATATTGTGCTCAATAAAGTGCCACGTGTTAAGGCGTGTTCTTACAAGTATTTTGTCTCCTGCAAACCCAGTGATTTCACAGGGGAGAAAGGAGCTATTGATTGCATGACATGGCTAGATGAGATGGACACATTAGTTGATATCAGTGGTTGTGCTGATAAGGATATTGTGAAGTTTGTGTCACAATCGTTCAAAGGTGAAGCTCTAGCTTGGTGGAGGTCGCTAATCCAAGCTACAGGAAAGATCCCGCTGTATAGCATGTCTTGGGATCAGTTTGTTGCGTTGATCAAAGAGAATTTCTGTCCTCAACACGAAGTTGAGAAGATTGAGACCGACTTCTTGACCTTGGTGATGAAGAACTTAGATTGTCAAGCATACCTTACCAGTTTCAATACCATGTCTCGATTGGTTCCATACTTGGTTACACCGGAACCAAAGCGTATAGCTCGTTTTATTGGAGGTTTAGCTCCAGAGATCAAGGCAAGCGTGAAAGCATCAAGACCTACTACTTTTAGGTCAGTGGCTGATTTTTCGTTATCCCTTACTCTCGATGCGGTTAGGCAGAGATCGCTTAAGAGTTCCGATGAAGGAAAAAGGAAACGTGAGGATGAGAACTCACGTCGTTCTGACGAGAAACATAGGGGGAACTCAGACCACAAGAAGAATTTTGGGTTTAACAAGGGTAACCAGCAAACAGATGAGAAGCCTAAATGCAAAACCTGCCAGAAGCGTCATTTTGGAAAATGCAGGTTTGAATTGAAGTCGCAGTCGCAATCAAAGCCTATTGGATGTGGGATCTGCAAGTCTAAAGAGCATAAGACTTTGGATTGCAAGAAGTTGAAGGACGCGACATGTTATGGTTGCAACGAGAAGGGGCATATCAAGACTAACTGCCCAAAATATGCAAAGAAACCAGAAGAAGGTAAAAAGACCAATGCTAGGGTCTTTCAAATGAATGCACAAGAAGCGATTCAGAATGACAACGTGATAACTGGTACCTTTCTTATCAATGATGTTTATGCAAGGGTACTGTTTGATTCGGGTGCAGATAAGTCGTTTGTGGATAATAAATTTTGTAAGTTATTAAATCTGCCTGTTAGAACCCTAAGAATAAAATATGAAGTAGAATTGGCCGATGGTACTATAGAGACTGCCTCAACAGTTCTAGATGGATGTTTTATATCCATTAGGAATCACTCTTTTCCACTGTCTTTGCTTCCTTTGAAGTTAGCTGGTTTCGACATAGTGATAGGCATGGATTGGTTATCTTCTAACCAAGCTCAGATCGTTTGTGATAAGAAGCAAGTAGTTATCAAGACTCCTCATGGTGAGCCACTCACAATACAAGGAGATACTCAGTATGGATTGCCTAAGCAAGTGTCTATGCTTAAGGCATCTAGGTGTATGAAGAAACGTTGTGTCATTTACATGGAACAGGTAACCGTTGATGAGCCAAAGCCCAAAATTGAAGATATCCCCGTTATTTCTGAATATCCAAATGTATTCCCTGAAGAACTACCTGGTTTACCCCCAGATAGGCAAGTAGAGTTCAGAATTGACATTATTCCTGGAGCAGCGCCAGTTGCAAGAGCACCTTACCGGTTGGCACCGACTGAGATGAAAGAGTTGAGGACTCAGTTAGATGAATTGTTGGCAAAAGGTTTTATTCGACCTAGCTCATCTCCTTGGGGAGCACCGATTCTGTTTGTAAAGAAAAAGGATGGATCGATGCGTCTATGCATCGATTATCGCATGCTTAACAAGGTTACAATCAAGAATAGATATCCATTACCCAGGATCGACTATCTGTTCGATCAACTTCAAGGAGCAAGTTATTTCTCTAAGATTGACTTAAGGTCAGGATATCACCAACTGAAGGTCAGAGATGAAGATGTGCATAAGACTGCATTCAGGACTCGATATGGTCACTATGAGTTCTTAGTGATGCCTTTTGGGCTCACTAACGCACCTGCAGCATTCATGGATCTCATGAATCGCGTTTGCAAGCCGTATTTGGACAAGTTTTTCATTGTCTTTATTGATGACATACTTATATACTCAAGGAATCAAGCCGATCATGAAAAGCATCTTCGATGTATTCTTAAACTTCTTCAGCAAGAGAAGCTCTACGCCAAGTTTTCAAAATGTGAATTTTGGCTCCGAGAAGTTCAATTTCTGGGACATGTAGTTAGTGAGCGTGGAATCCAGGTGGATCCTGCCAAGATTGAAGCCATTGTGAATTGGCAAGAACCTAAGACTCCTACAGAGATACGCAGCTTCTTGGGTCTAGCAGGATATTGCAGGCGTTTCATCGAAAACTTTTCAAGGATTGTTGCACCTCTAACTTCGTTGACCCACAAGAATGTCAAGTTTGACTGGGGTCCCATGCAACAAGAATCCTTTGATATTCTTAAACAGAAGTTAAGCAATATACCTGTGTTGACATTGCCTGAAGGAATTGAAGAATTTGTGGTTTATTGTGACGCATCGCACACAGGTATGGGATGTGTGCTTATACAGAAAGGTAAAGTTATTGCCTATGCTTCTCGACAATTAAAGGTACACGAAAAGAATTAAACCACCCATGATTTGGAGTTGGGTGCCGTTGTATTTGCACTGAAGCTTTGGAGACATTATTTATATGGAACCAAGTGTGTGATCTATTCTGATCATAAGAGCCTTCAGCATCTGTTTAATCAGAAGGACCTTAACATGAGACAGCGTCGATGGATGGAGACGTTGAATGATTATGACTGTGAAATCCGATATCATCCAGGAAAAGCGAATGTAGTCGCGGATGCTTTAAGCAGAAAGGAAATAATTAAGCCCATTAGAATCAATGCCAAGAGCATTGAATTGAAGAACAGCTTGAATGAAAGGTTGTTAGCCGCTCAGAAGGTAGCTGTATTAGAAGCTAACTATCCGAATGAAAAGTTGGGAGTAACTGCTGAACAATTGTCGTATGGCAAGGATGGAATCCTAATATTGAATGGTAGAATATGGGTTCCTATTTATGGAGGGCTTAGAGATGTGATTCTCCAAGAAGCCCACAGTTCTAAATATTATGTTCATCCTGGCAGTGATAAGATGTACCATGATTTAAAGGCAAATTATTGGTGGATAGGTTTGAAGAAATCTATAGCCACTTATGTGGCTAAATGTCTGACATGCGCGCAAGTTAAAGCAGAACACTAGAAGCCGTCAAGTTTGCTACAACAGCCTGAACTTCCCACATGGAAATGGGAAATGGTAACTATGGATTTTATCACTAAGTTACCAAAGACAAAGCACGGAAAGAATACTATTTGGGTTATAGTCGATAGGCTGACCAAGTCGGCCCACTTCTTGCCGATTAAAGAAACCCACAGCTCTGACAAGTTAGCTCAGCTGTACGTGGATAAGATTGTATCTCTCAACGGGGTGCCAGTATCTATTATCTCTGATAGGGATACAAGATATATGACGCACTTTTGGAAAAGCTTTTAGCAATCTTTAGGCACTCGATTAAATTTTAGCACCGCTTATCATCCTCAAACGGATGGGCAAAGCGAGCGCACAATTCAAATGCTTGAGGATATGTTACGAGCTTGTGTCATTGATTTAGGAGGAAGTTGGGATGACCATCTTCCATTGATCGAATTTTCGTACAATAATAGCTATCATTCAAGTATTCAAGCAGCACCTTTCGAAGTTTTGTACGGAAGAAAGTGTAGAACGCCAGTTTGTTGGGTGGAGGTTAGAGATGTCCAACTAACAGGACCTGATATAGTCCTGGAGATGACAGATAAGATTGTGCAGATACGTGATCGTCTCAAAGCTGCCAGGGATAGGCAGAAAAGCTACGCAGATAAAAGGCGTAAACCTCTGAAATTCGAGGTAGGCGATAAAGTGTTACTCAAAGTGTCACCCTGGAAAGGAGTGATGCGTTTTGGCAAGAAGGGAAATTTAAGACCAAGATACATAGGACCATTCGAGATCATCGAATGTGTCGGAACAGTGCCCTACAAGTTAAATTTTCCAGAAGAGCTCTGTGGGATTCATAATGTATTCCACATCTGCAACTTGAAGAAATGTCTAGCTGATGAGTCTCAAGCCATGTCACATAAGGATGTGCATATTGATGTGTCACACCCTGATATTTCCACGTATTACCGGTGGGCCCGGTGGGGAGTATCGTGACGTAGTTGATATCATCATAGTCAAATAATCACAGTTCAATGCACAGCGGAAGTCTAAAGTAAATACATTATAAACTGATTCAAAAGTAATATAAATATTACAACGGATTGTAAAATGGATCCACAGGCGGATCTTAAAACAGAAAGATAAACACTGTTCAACAGACTTTAGGCATCTAGAACTTGCAAGATTCTCTATTAACGCCCTGAGCTCCCAGCCAATTTCGTACAGTACCTGTCACTTAATCTTTTTGGAAAATACGTCAGTTTACACTGGTAAATACAATTAACTGACTCTTTTGAAAACATTTATGAAAATGGATTTAAATGCACAAGGCACAAATATCTTTTTATAACTTGGGACAATTATATAAAAATAATCTTGTATACAGATTTACATGTTCGTTATACATTTAGGGCTCGATGTTAGAAACCGAGTCAAGATTAACAGACACACCACAAGTATAGGCCCACAAGAGAGTGAGATACCGTTTCCCTTATGCAACTGTCAGGTGTATGCCTACACCCCGTGCATAAGACGTGGCCATTTTTATTTTATAATGATGCCAAGAATATCCGGGACATGGTCATTAACCCCTAAAGGCCTTTATTTCAAACAAGACAGACTAAAACGGGTTACCTCAATAATTTAATCATAATCCGATTAAACATTCAATACCCGACCAAGCGGTATTATTATAATACCGTATCCCAAGCCCGTATAGGGAAAATAAGTTAAAAGTATTTACCTGAGCTAAAAATGCAATTTATACTTAGCCGTATATCCTAATCAGCAAGCACAAGTACCTTTACTAGGGCTCTCAATCTGGAACGAAGGTTTTATTAATCTATTAGATTCCTAACGGATCTTATTTAAGTTTAAACTTAGACCAGTTAGTTTTAAGGAAATGTTTACGGTTCAAAACGCAAGATTAAGCGAAGACCGGATTAGAATGTGATTTAGACCCAACAAGTATGGAGACTTGTATAATATGGGTAAACTAAACACATTCTGGATTTTGAGACAAAAATGATAAGGTTTGACCCGTTTCGGTTAATTTATGCAAACTAGTTACATAAACCGTACTGAACGCGTAAAATGCATAACGGGTAAACAAATGAGTTATGAACAGGTTTCCTAAGTTAATATGCCTTAAATATGTTGTAATATCAATAAGATACCTTCCATTATGCCCAAAATGTATTTAAACTCAAATTACGCCCCGTAGGGGTATTTTGGTCATTTTAAAGGTTATAAAAGAGTTTAAATACTAATCTGAGTTTCAGGTCTGATATAATCAGTAAAAATATTTATTTTTATAAGTCATAACAGTAGGGTATTGCATATATGTGAAATTTATCTTTTTTAACCAAATTATGCACCGCATGGGCATTTTGGTAATTTCACATAAGCTTTAAAGGTCAAAATTAGAATTCTGAGTTCAAAACTTTTGCTTACTGTTTAATTAGAGAAATTTACTTAAAACATCAGTAGGTATTAAGTTTCATATGCCAAAAATAGTTTTAACTCATACTATGCGCTTAAAACGCGTAAAAGTCGGTTTTAAGCGATTTTCAGGTTTAAATAGGAAATCTGAGTTTTTGATCAGTTTATAAAGTTCAAAATGTTTTATTTATTATATAAAATCAGTAGCAAAAAGTTTGGTGTCAAAATATTATGTAAAACTCATTTTATTCAATAAAAGGGTATAACCGACATTTACCGGATTATAGCAAGAACCCTATGTTATGCTCAGCTTAAAAATAATTAAAAATATTCAAAAATTCCAAAATATTATATTACATCAGTGGGTAAAAAGTTTGGTGTCAAAATTTGGGTTTAGATAGGCTTTATGCTAATTACGCCGTTTAATTAATAAAAAACTTATGACCATTAGGTCATGGGTTCAATTCCCACAAAGGGGGTTTTCCCAGATTTATTGGGTTTCCTCCTGAATTGGTGTATAGGCATTATTGCCTAGTGGAGATGGATATGATCGGGTGGTTCTGCTGGTGGCACGATGATACTCCAGTGGTCCGTCAGTGATCCTAATTTGTCGTTCAAAAAAAAAATTAATAAAAGACTTCTTAATTACGATATTGAGCATAACTCTTAATCTAGACCTCAAACTGATGTCAAATTTTTAGGACAAGTTTATCAATCTGTAAAAAAGGTTTTTGCCTCTCACATTTTCAAAATTTTCGTTTTAAGATCAAAAGGGCATAATGGTCAACATTTAGGCATATAACGGAAACATGCATATGAATCGGATAACTAAGAAACCAAGTTGTATAATCACAGAGGGTTATACTAACCTATAACCTGGTCCTAATAGAATCCTAAGGCATATCTAAACTAAGCTAAATCGGGTCAGAACTGAAAATCAAAGCAAAAGTCAACTTTTGCGACTTTCGGTTCCGAACCGAGCCTAAACTCAGAATTGTCGGGTTGAACATGCTTAGACATGTTCAACTAATATTTACCAAGTTATTAAAGTGAGAAAACTGATTTTATGGCTTCTATATTAATAGTTATGAATTTTATTTAAAACTAACCCGTTTGACTTTTATTTTAATTATTTTGACCTGACAATTTAACTAAGCAAACATGGTAATTAGGAGGTGCCCTTTTGAGGGTTTAACACCTACCTAATTACGGTCACGTAGCCATGTTTCAATGTGAACAATGGCTCAACCGTTTAAAAGGCAAAGCGTTTATCGAAAACGCTTGACTTTTCGGTTATAAACGCTAAATAAAACAAACAAGTCACGAAAGGACACTTACAATGGTCCAATGGACTAAAGGAGGTTCTCAAGAAGCTCAAGATCCTCTCAAAATTCAGAGAGCAAGAAGAAATGATATGAGGTGCAAATGAAAGCCAAGATCAAGGGGGTTTATATAGGATTTCAAGAACCGTTAGGATTGTTTCTTGATAAACGAGCCTTGATCTGGACCGTACACATCATACCCCCTGATTTTTAATACTATAGGTGCCCAAATTAGCCCCTAGAAAGCTTAAAAACCACTTGCAACACCTGGAAACAGCTGGAACAAGCTGTAAACTGATTTTTGCAGATCTGGCAGGTTCACACGGGCCGCCTGAGATTCCCAGTTCAGCAACAAGTTTCTGAAATTGCAGTTTTGGTCCCTGCATGCTTCTAAGGCCCTTTCTGATGCGTTTGAGGCCCGCTAAACCATTTTTAAGGCTCTACAATGATGCCTAAACATGAGGAAAATGAAACATGCTCAAGAATATGTCGGATGTCGGTTCGTTTGGCCGTACGGTCACGTTGTTTGTCTAATTACGACGAAATACAAACGGACGCGAAAAACAACCCAAATTACGCGACGAATGGAATTTTATCAAGACGAACACTAAAATAAAATATTTTAGTGGTTACATAAATTTTTGGGTGTCCGGATATATTCAGAACGTAAGATATGCGCGAAAATGCAAACTTATGCAATTTTTGACACTTTTAGTCCCTGTTGATCAAATAAGTTTATTTTTGCACACCAAACACCTCTAAGCCTATTTCTAAGCTATACAAAGGATATTTATGGAATGTTTAACTTAAGATCATATTCCAGAAGGTTCGATACCGTACGAATTGATAGACTTTTGCAGTTTGACGCAAATGGTCCCTCTAATGCGCAAACTTGCGCATATCATCGTTTAATAGCATCGAAGCCTTATCTAATCCATATTAGGCATTCTTGAGAGTATTATAATACATCATAATGCCTCGGGTTTGTTAAAAGGTCATTCAGAGGTATAATTAAACATATTGACACTTTTAGTCCCTCTAACTTGCAAAGTTACGCGTAACTTCACTTATAGGCATTAAAGCCCTTAATGGCCAATATTAGGCATTCCCGAGAGTATACTCAATTATTATGAAGCTCCTGGTTTGTTAAAAGATCACTCAGAGGTAAGAATTAACAAGTTGACGCTTTTAACCCTTCATTGCGCAAACTTTCAATTAATTACGCAAACGGCTACTCTTAATCAACGAGCGGCTCAATTGTGAATATAAATACTGTAAGAGGTTATTCAGAAACTTATTTTAAGTATTCTAACGCTTCCCGTCCTTCTATAATCAAAGTTTTTGATCTTTCGCAAAATTAGTCCCTCATAGTCAATGTTTGACTTTATTAGGGTTTATTACACGTGTCAATACATCATTGGACGTGATTTTACGAGGTGTTACATCCTTACCCCCTTAAAAGAAATCTTGACCTCGAGATTTTCTAGATTAATGGAAGTACTTTCTGACGTATCATGGACTTAACTTCCATAGCATATTTGGGCCTCTAAGGGCATCTCAGTTGACCTATACAATAGGTACTTACTTTCTTTCGGAGTTTCTTAACCTGACGATCCTTAATTGATACGGGTTTCTCATCAAACCATAAATTTCATTAATCTGCATGTCCTTAGGTGACAATGCTTTCAACTTATTAATGAAACATATCCTTAAATCACTAATGTGGGTCACATTGATTTCCATCAAGTTACTCAGGTAAATTTTAGCTTATAGGTTACCAACCTTGATATATTCGATTTCCTCGAATGATTCTATATATCAGAACTTAATTAGCCCAATAAATTAAAAATTTTGCACACCCTTCTTAGGGTGATACCTTCAATTGAACCCTATTCCTTATTAAGAACTTAAGAGGGTTGCGACTTTCATCAATCCTTGATTTTCCGCCGATTACTGGCAACTTTTGGACGATTACGGGTTATATGATCTTATTCGTTGTTTCCAAGGCAACCTTCAGATCCTGATAATTGGACTTACCAAACTTTTGTCCAACCATGGACTTATGACATCTCTTTTATACAAGGTCTCCAAAGGAGCAGCCTTGATACTTATAATATCGAATATTGGTTATAGAATAGCTTATTTGAGGTGAGATGGTTACTCCATCTACTGCTTAAAACCAATCTTAAGAAATAGCTAATCCTTGCAGTTAGTCGAACAAATCGACGATCCTGGGCAGCTGATGGCGATTCTTAATCGTTGTCTAAGTATGGTTGCGATAACCAATGCGTAAGCAAGAGAACCGTCTTTCCTAACTAACAATATTGAAACTCTTAGAATTACTGATTAGGCTTTAAGAACCTTTATCTTAAATTTTATCTAACTAGGGTTTCTATTATTCCTGAGTTGGAGGTACTAATCTTTACGGAGATTTTACGGTACTGTAGGATTGTTTTCAGACCCGAACAAGTCGATCAGAAGAGTTTTACTCAGTACGAAAGGCGGAAACAGACGTACTGAGGTCAATTCAACTAGAATATCACTTTAAACTGTCGTTATATTGATTTCACAATGATTTACAGCGAGACGACACTTCGGCAGCACTTCGTTGCACAAACCGAAACTATTTAATCTTATCTCGCTTGAACACCTATTTATAGAGTCCAGATTTCGCTTGAAGTGATTCCAAGTGAAATTAGAATTCCAAGCGAAATCTAATTCTACTCAAAATTACATCCATGCACTTTCAAGCGAAATTACATGTTCAAGCGAAATTACTTGATTTCTTGAACTACGTGCCCTGGTCTAACATTCTACGTACAAGACTCGATACAAGATGAAATCGACAGACGCATGCACCAACAGACTCCCCCTCAAATGTTGACGAGTCTTAAAGTGTCGAGTCTTCGCATCTTCAGTCTTTATCAGTCCTCGAACTCTTTGAAGTATCTTGACACTGTAAAGCATCCTCAATCTCTCTCTTCTCATCTCTTCCTCGAATGTTGAAAATCTCCAGGATCTGAGCCTGCCTCTCAAGCTTTCTAATTCTCTTGATCAGAACTCTTGAATCCTTAAGTTCATCAACATTAGCAGTTCCAGAATTGTAACCTGACTCACACTTTCTACAGGTTCAGAATCGATTCTTGGCTATATCCTGCACAAAAACTCTACCCAACAATAAATTTTCTGATGACCACTTGTAAAATCAATCTCACACTTTGATGAATCACTTGTAGATAAAATATTCAAACAATGATTTTACAATTTTAAACTTTGATGAACCACTTGCAAGAATAATGTTTTTCTTTCAAAAAATTTTCTCATTTCATTTTTAAATCATCTCAAACAATTTCACCCAAACCATTTGTTCATCATGTCTAGCACTTGTAATTTTGAAAATCAACTTTCCAACACCAGTTGTCAAAAATCTTTTTATATTATTCAAAATTTATGCTAAACCACACTGAAAATCTTTTTGGATTTTTGAACATAGAATGAAATGCAGTAGAAAAATATTTACATACAATATTTTTGTGAGTTTGTGTAAGATGATCATATCAGTTTATGACAAGTCACAAGTACCGTTGAGCTTAGTTACACATTAAGAATTAAACAATTCACTTAGATTGTCGATATATTGATCCACTTAAATTTTCACACAAATTTCAACTGATTCAGGATATGAATTAGGTGTATTAAGAACTTAAACTCATTCATGTGTTTCACCTCTTGAATATACTCCCGTATCCAGTTCCCCATATTCAGTCTTACAGGTGAGTATACCACAGATGATATCTGTAAGAGGTTAATTGCGAAACCGTGAGAGCTCAGGTCAGAACTTCCGTTCAGCAGAGAGATGACGGCTCGACTTTTGGTGGGTCCCCTTTAGAGGATCTTTTTTACAACAGCAATGATTATCAATTTTATTGTTTCATCATTTTTGCTGAGGGCGACGCTATATTTCAAGCAAGCAGTAAAGTATTCTCCGGGGACTAGGCCATTGCTTCCGCATTATCAGAAGTCCTGGGATAATACCCCAGATATCACTGAGCATAAAGACCTAGTATCTCAGAAAGAGGGACCTTTCAAACGAGATTTCAGGGGTTACCTATATATCCAAGTAGTGTTCCCCACGAAATAAGCAAGTTTGAATTTAAGTTTATATCCCGAAAAAGCTTACTAAATGTGTAAAAACCTATCGGCATATCATCAGTGAGACCGTTTAACACTATTTAAACATTACATTTCTTTAGCATACTGTAACTGTCTACTGATGTACTATCATTTCCTCTTCTTTGACACAAAAACTCATTTTTCATTTTATCCTGTTTTTGTCTTTTTCAAATTTTCAAATGTTTTTGGATTTTCTGAAAATTTTTACTCCCCCTAAAATGCAAACACATTTAAAGAAATTTGAAAACAAACTATACAAGTAAATTGACAACCGATATCGAATCGGTTCAATTCGCCATTCACTTGGCATAAACAATCAGAACTCCCCCTTACAACAAACTATTTTCCCATTGATTTCAAAACACTTAAGTTTGTTTTAATCAAATGGTTTTTCCAGAAAATAAATTTTGTTGATAGATTTTACCATTTGTAGGTTAGAGGTTCATCATATTGTTTTCTTCAAAATACCACTTGTACGAAAAATAAATCAAGTACAAATTAATTTCCCTGATTAATCTTGAAAATTAAGTACCACTTGTAAGAATGGTCCAATCAAATTCAACCTAATGACTTTGATTTTGCCACTTGTATCACAAACTCTTTTCTAACCACATGCCTTACCAACCAATACCATATGTAGGTTGAATTCTCAAGATGCCGATACCTACTCCTCACTTACCAACCTGGGAGTTCCGGCAAATCATACTAGTGACCAATTTTCAATTTTTCAACAAACAATATAAGAATGATGCCGATCCCTGCTCCGCGATTACCAACTTGGGAGCTCCGGCAAGTCAAGAATTTTACTGGTCGTAATAGGTACCATCCCAGTCACAAACCAGGGATGATACTTTACCTTGCTTCTTTGTTTTCTTCTCGTAAAATTCCTTGACTCCTTTTACCTTCTTGTCAACCATTTTTCCAAAAATGTTATGAACTTTGGAGTTAAAAACCTTTTCAATATCAAATTCTTTCTTTTCTGAGAAAAATTGATTTGAAATTTCAACTTTACCAATTTTTTTCTTAAAATTTTCAGCCCGAAGTGGTGGAAAATTCACATCATCCACAGTCGGCACTGAGTTTTCACATTTTGATTCAATTTGTTGCTCCTCTGACTTTGTGGAATCAGATTCATCGCCAGAAGATAGCTCCTCTGATTTTGACGAATCCGAATCATTGCTAGTACTATCATCAGATTTCTTAACAACCCATTTCTGGTTGTCAAGGTTTGCCCTTTTCTTGTAAAACCTGTTTGAACATTCACCAATCTCAAAAGTTGAATTTTTGAAAAGTTTAGTTCTCTCAATTGGTGGTTCAAACACAACTTCTTTATCTTTCAGTTTATGAGAAACTCCCTGTTTTGAGTGTATTGCCTTGGAACAATTCTTGGCAATATGACCAACAGTGTTGCATTGGAAACAGGTTCTCGTTTCTTTCATCTGATCAATAGTCTTCATTTTTTCTTGCTTCTTCGCAAGGAATTCTTTGTTTGACTGCTTTCTGAACAGATTTTCTTTTTCTTCTTCAGTAGTTGTCCCTGAAACAAATACCATTTTTTATTTAAAATCTCTAACATATTTTTCATTTTTATGATTTTCTGGTGGAATAAAACCAAGTCCTTTCTTTTTGAAATTACCGTTATGGTTTGGTTTCTTGTGAAAACCAGAACCAGAACTGTAACCCTTTTTCTTGTTTTCTCTTTGTTGAACTCTTGAGGTGTACTTTTTAGGTTATTAGTAAGATTTACATCTTTTATTTCAGAAATGTTAATTTCTGTAAGTTTGAAAACCTTTTTTATCATTTCTGGTTTAACACCTCTTATTGGAAATTCCTCATCAGAATATAATTTGTCAGAATCATTCAATGTATATGAAACTTTGAATGTTTCGTCATTCAAATTAGATTTTGATAACATGAATTCTTTATTGTAAACTCATTTGCCCTGTTTGATGGTTTGACTCGGAGTGCTGGACTCAGACTTTAACTCTGACATAGACTCCGACTTTGACTCCTCGGATTCATCTTTATCCAACACCTGATCGACCACTTTCTTTATTAGCTCGGACTCATGATCAGTGTCAGATGATGTAAACGTGATATCAATATTTTCTAGCAAGTTAACTGAAGATTCCGACTCCCACTGTAAATTTGTTGCCTTTTCGGCTATTTCTAAATTTGGATTTCTCGAAGAATATCCATTTTCAAGCGGGGGTGGACACTTGTTGTAACTAAAACATTGTTTCTTACCAGAATCATTCACTTTAGTATCCTTCTTTTATACTTTCTTCTTTTCAGGAGTCTTTTTTTCAGAAACCTTTTGTTCTTCAGTTACTTCATCATCTTCAAATGCCTTCATGCCTTCAACAGTTGGATAAATCCTGTCAATGACATAAGAAGTACATGAGTAACTTTTTAACAAACGGTTTACTCTTTCTGTTTCAATTCTTTGAGTTTCCAGTTTTTGTTCCAACACAGCACACTTCTCAATATAATTGTTCACACTTTTCTGCTTTATCATAAATGCTCCCTGAAGTGTTTTCATTGCTGTTGCATGTTCTTCACTTGATTGATTATACCGATTCATGGCCTTGTTTAGAACATCGTAAGATTCCTTCAGCCTATTCATGTTGTTCATCAACTCACTGTTTTTCTTCTTTATAATCTTACAGTTTTCACAAATCACTGGAATCTTTCTTGCATCAACTTCTTCATCAACTTTGACCTTTGGAATTTCTTTCACTTTTTTCTTTATCACTGGAACAGCCTCATCATCACTGCTCAGTGGTGTTTTGACCTTTTTCTTTTTCTTTTTAGCTTTATCATCATCACTGTCACTTTCTGCCACCATTTTAAAATAATCTGCCATTCATTTTGCATAATACTCTCTATCATCATCACTATCTTCTTCAACTCGAGCAACAAATGCTTTTTAATGTGAAGTTTTGTTTGGATGATAATCATCCCAACTAAAACCTTCCCAGTTAAAACCTTCTGGTAACTTTTCATCATCTTGGTTTATCAGGCATGCTTTGTTATCAGCTGAAATATATTTGTCCCAACTGAATCCTTTTGTTGGCTCTTTGTCATCCTGATTCACCATACAAGCTCTCTTTGAAGACTCTTCAATCACTTTTCTTCCATGTGCCACTTGTGGTTCTTGTTGTTGTTGTTGTTGTGCAACTTGATGATAGATGGCCTTCCGGTAGTAATCATTGTTGTTGTTGAACGGATTTTGAGCTCCACTTGCTTCGCGGTTTTTGCACTCCCTCTTGAAATGTCCTTTTCCCTGCAACGAAAACAAGTGACTTTAGATTTATCAAAACCTAAAGTAGAAACATTAGCTTCACGTAAGTCATCTCTTCCTGTGATCTGCTTAAATTTCTCAGCTCGTCTTAACACACTTGCCAAACACCACTTTATGTCCATTAACTCCATCTCTTCAGCATCTATTTGATCATAATCCTCTTTTGTCAACATAGGATTCCCGATCCGACCTGCCACAAAACTTCCATAAGACTCCAGCACAGTTCCCAACAAAGACATGTGACTTTTAGCAATTTCTGCTGAATAATCCTCATCATTCTCCAGATTCAAAACAATGTTGCATTGTAGCTTCTTGCCAATCTTGGTTGTTGAAATGTTCAGATCAAATGATGGATATGATGAAAAACTTGTATTGCTGTTTGATCCTTTAGAAGAACTTCCAGATGAACTCTTTGCATTGAATGCAGTTTCAACCTTTGGTGACAAGTTGGTGGATTTATCACTGACACCACCTTTGTAATAAAGACCAATGTCTTGTTCACCATCGAAATCTTTCATTCTTAAAACCTTTCTCTGTTCCATCTCCTGAGCCTCAATCTTTTCAATGAACTTGCTCAGTGTCAGATTGCTAAAACCTTTCTTGTTCCTCAACATCATGAGATATGTACCCCAAGTCTCATAAGGCAAAGCATCAGCTAATTTTTCGATCAACTACTCATTATCTTTCTCGATGCTCAATCTCTTCATGTTGGCTAACAAATTGCAGTATCTTTCTATAATCTGTTTTGTGCTCTCATTTTTCAAACCACGAAATAGATCGAACTCTTTCTTCAAAAGCGATTTTTTGTTCTTAACCATCTCTTGGCTTCCATGAAACTTCGATCTTAATGCTTTCCAGATTGAATAAGAAGTTCCATTATGTTGCAATAGAACCAAGATATCTTCTTTCACAGCTTGTTGTAGTAGGCTTAGCATAATTTTCTCATCTTTGTATTTCTTTCGATTTTCAGCACTCAGATCTTTAATCGCAATAATCTCTTCGTCATCATTCATCGGTCTAACGTATTTCGTCTCGACACATTCCCAAGCATCCAAATAATTTGCTTGTACCCAATTCTCAAAACGTCCTTCCCAACCTTTATACTCCTCGATGTTCATGAGCTTAGGCGGTTTTTGCATCGTCCCCGTTTCATTTTCCAACACCGTGTTCTGTGCAAGAGTAATCAGGGTAACCGGGGTAGCGAATGCGTTGTAAAATTCCTCTTCCATGATTCGATTTTCAAAAAATTGTCAAACAATGTTTTCAAGCGGAATCACAATCTCAAGCGGAATAAGGACTTTCAAGCGAAATTACTAATACCGTTTGAACCAACTCAAGAGAAATTATAACTTTGAAGCGAAATAGCAAGTTTCAAGCGGAATCAACAGAACTTTCAAGCGGAATAAAGTTTTCAAGCGAAATCAACCCAAAATCTCAAGCGAAATACCGGTTTCAAACGAAATTACGAGCTAATTCCGTTTGAAAAGCTGCTGATGTCATCATTCTCAAGCTGTTTTCAAGCGAAATTACAGTTTTTACCTGTTTTAGATCGATTTTAGGCCTGAAACTTTCAAGGCTTTGTAAAAACACTAATGCGCACAAGATGTGTGAAAATCAGAACATTTTGACCGTGAAAACAAGTTTAATTTGAAAAAGAAGGTGTAGAAATCAGAAATTGCAGCTGAATTGGTATGAACTCTTCCTCCTGAGCTCTGATACCACTTGTAGGATTGTTTTCAGACCCGAACGAGTCGATCAGAAGAGTTTTACTCAGTACGAAAGGCGGAAATAGACGTACTGAGGTCAATTCAACTAGAATATCACTTTAAACTGTCGTTATATTGATTTCACAATGATTTATAGCGAGACGACACTTCGGCAGCACTTCGTTGCACAAACCGGAACTATTTAATCTTATCTCGCTTGAACACCTATTTATAGAGTCCAAATTTCGCTTGAAGTGATTCCAAGCGAAATTAGAATTCCAAGCGAAATCTAATTCCGCTCGAAATTACATCCAAGCACTTTCAAGCGAAATTACATGTTCAAGCGAAATTACTTGATTTCTTGAACTACGTGCCCTGATCTAACATTCTACGTACAAGGCTCGATACAAGACGAAATCGACAGACGCATGCACCAACAGGTACTGCAGCCCTAAGTGGGATGTTAATCTCAACTTTACTTTTCTCATGAGGTAAACAGGGTAATATGTGGAGAAGATAACCAAGACATAAGGAGATTACAGAGATTTTCCAAATCTCTGGCTCTGGTTCATTTATCATTGTCCGTGTCAGATAAGTGACACATTTTCTTTACGAGTCCAAGGATTCCTTAACCAGAGACATTTACTTGGACAAATTCCATTCTGGGTATTTTCTTTGAATACCATTAGCTGACTTTAGTACAATATAACCATTGGGATATCTCAGTGGTTCCATGCATTAAACCTCCATACTGATCAGGCATGGAAGCAATCTATGGAACATATTAGGATACACCAATCCTCATATGGCACTTTCATCATACAGTCTGGTATTTGCAATTGATAAGAATCCAAGAGATATCAAACTGACATATACTGACGTACTTCGTCTAGAAAGAGGGTACTCTAAAATTTCAGGACTGAAGATTTCTGACAGGAACAGAAGAAATGGTTCCTATAATTTTCGCATGTAAGTTTTACCTTACACTTAATATCTAGGGTTCTTATGGAAGACTTTAAGAGTTTTCTATACTTATAATTTATGAAGGATTTATTGGTATCCTATTCAAAACAGAACTCTTAGCGTTTATACTACATCATATTTTATGCTTAGGGTTCTATCAGGCAGATTAATAACTTACAAATTTATTATCCATAAACGACTTATCTGCACCCGAATCGAACAATACCCTTTCATATATATCATTGATAAGGAACGTACCGGTTATAACATTGTCATCTTGCATGGCTTCTTTTGCACCCATCTGGAAGACCTTAGCGTTGACCATCTTAACTTCTTCAAGCTTCTTTGCATATTTTGGGCAATTTGACTTGATATGCCCTTTCTCGTTACAGTTGTAACAAGTCGCGTCTCATATCTTCTGGCATTCTAATGTTCTATGCTGATTAGATTTGCAGATCCCACAAGCCCTAGGCTGCGATTGGGATTTTGATTTGAACCTGCACTTCCCATAATGGCGCTTCTTGCAGGTCTTGCATACAGGTTTCTTGTTGGGTTTTTGTTTGTTTTTTTTCTTAGAACTCTGGGATTTATCTTCCTCCCTTTTCCTTTTTAGTTCATCCTTTGTATTGGAGGCATGAACGAGATCCTTCCCGTGAGTAAGGAAGGGTGGTATGGGATGAGATTTGGAGCAAGTAGCATTGGGCTCCTTGAACTTTTTCACGGCCTTCCTCACAGCTTTTCCAACAGCTGCGTCTATCATAGTTTGGAGAACATCTTTGGAAATTCTAAGGTTCACAATTGTAGCATTATTATCATGTGTCGCATTATCCATAACACGATCGACGGGTGTTTTATCCGAGTTTGTCATACTCGATATTTGGTTCCTAACACCAAATAAAACAATTACTTAGTTGCAATCCAACAACCGTTTTTCATCATCCTGATGACCTAACATATACTAACCATGGTATCGTTAAACCATACAGGCTAATATAGTACGGACATTCTCAATGAACGTTATTTAGATACGTATATATATCAATTATACTTAGCCTAGGCCATAAAAGACCATCAATGGCAATTAAGGTTTGGACCTAGTCCATCACCTTTTTGACAGGGGATCAAATGTCACATATGTCTTGATCATATTGATGATTTTGGATAGTTTGAAAGCTTGTCATAAGGACATTGGATAAGAGTGATTCTTAGTGGATGTAAAGCATCCATCTAAAGTTGTTGAAGTATTCTCTAATGTATCATCAGCCAATTCTACCTCGCGTTATACGTCTAGAGTCCAAATCAGGAGGATATAACCGTTTTCAACATTTATGGTCCACAATAGACTTTTCTGCGCCATAATCAAACAATTCTCGCATACACATCATTGATAAGGAAAGGTACCTATTATGTCGTCATCATTCTGCACCATCTCTTGGGCGTTCATTTGAAAGACCTGAGCATTGGTCTTCTTAGCCTCCTCAGGCTTCTTCTGATTCCTAGGGCAGTTGGTCTTAATATGCCCCTTCTCGTTGCAACCATAACAGGTCGCATCTTTCAACTTCTTGCAATCCAAGGTCTTATGCTCCTTGGACTTGCAGATTCCACAAGGTAGAGGCTGAGATTCAAATATGCATTTCCCGAGGTGGTATTTCCTACAGGTTTTGCACTTGGTCTTTTCACCCGACTGCTGGTTGTCCTTCTTAAACCCGGAACTCTTCTTATGATCAGAGTTCATCTTTTTCTTCTTATTGGAGCGAGGAGAATTCTCATCCTCCCTTTTATGCTTTCCATCTTCGGAGGCCTTGGCAGCCTTGTTTCTAACCACATCGAGTGTGAGAGATAGCGACAAATCTGCCGCTGACCTGAATGTTGTAGGTCTTGATGCTTTCACACTTGCCTTGATTTCTAGGGCTAGACCCCCAATAAAGCGAGCTATACGCTTCGGTTCTGGTGTGATCAAGTAAGGTACCAATCGAGACATGGTATTGAAACTTGTAAGATATGCCTGACAATCTAGGTTCTTCATGACCAATGTCAAGAAATCAGTCTCAATTTTCTCAACTTCATGTTGAGGACAGTAATTTTCTTTGATAAGAGCAACAAACTGATCCCATGTCAGATTATACAACGAGATCTTCCCAGTAGCTTGGATTAGTGACCTCCACCAAGCTAGAGCTTCTCCTTTAAAAGATTGTGATACAAACTTCACAATGTATTGCTCTGCACATCCGCTAATATCAACAACGGTGTCCATCTCATCGAGCCACGTCATGCAGTCGATGGCTCCCTTTTCTCCTGTGAAGTTTCTGGGCTTGCAGGAGACAAAATATTTATATGAACATGTTTTAACATGTGGCTCTTGGTTAAGCACCATCTGTCTAGACGGAACACTCCTCTGATTTAACGAGTGATGAACATCGTCCTCCTTTGATTCGTGTGATTTAGAAGGGGGCTTACTACGAGCCACAGATAGAGTCTTAGAGTGCGTACCACTTGATTCATTATACTGTCTTTCAAGAGCTCGAGTAACAGCATTATCTATTAATGCCTGCAGTTCCGCACCAGTTATATTAACTCTGGTAGTATCATTGTTCTCCTTCGGGTGGCTGTTAACCTCATCTGATCCAGCCATGTAGCTTAATTGCTACATAATTATTGACAATGATTTATTCAGAGGTTATTATGGAATCAACATTTTTGACGATTCATTAACCATGGTAATATAAACCATATTGGTTAATTTGTTAATTATAATTTATCCTAGTATATAAAACATTAAGGATATTAAAGTGGCACAACAGGCCTAATCACAAGGACAGTTTTAAATTTATAAGCCATGATTTTAGAGAATCGAGGCATTAAGGTTTGAACATAGTTCATTACCTTTCTTGACAGGGAGTCTATTTTGGAACCATCATCTTCGATGATTCATTAACCATGGTATTAATAGACCATACTTGGTTAATTTGATAATCAGGTTTATTTTTAAATTTTCATTATAATTAATCCAGCTATAAGCTATTAAGGATATTGAAATGGCACGAAAGGCCTTGTCACGACGACAATTTTGGATTTATAAGCCATGATCTTATAGGATCGAGGCATTAAGGTTTGAACGTAGTTCATTACCTTTCTTGACAGAGAGTCAAAGAATACAACTGTCTTTTATCTTTTAGGGCAATAGATATGGCCCGTAGGCATTTCATCACTTTAGGGATGTTTATGATATGATCATCTTATCTGATGATATTAGTCAAAATCACATTGATCATACAGACTATTATGCTTGGACGTAGTCTAACATCTTTAGACAGGGGGTCAAAGACCACCACTGTCGTTGTCTTATCGGACAACAAGTTTAGCCCATAGGCACTTCATCACTAATGGATGTTTATAATATGATCATCTTTATTTGATGATTTAAGCCATGATTTCTAAATCACTAGGCTAGATAAGGGGTTGGAATTTCCCAATATAAAGATGACAAGTGTGAATTTATCGCATCACTGTTGTCAGGAGTGTTAACATGTTTTCAGATGTTAACAAGAATCTGAATCTCTTTTAAACAGGTTTTACCATCATAGCTAGGTCTTTAATGACATTCAAGCTAGGTTACACCCTTTAAGATTCTTTTTAATATATATACTGGTAAATCAATTACGAAAAGGAATAATAATTTGATTTATTTCATATATTATATTCATATATAATGATAAAATGAAATTTGGATAAAATATTCCAATGATTTAAAAAGAAGTACAGAATTGCCCTAAACGGGACTTGAAAGAAATAATGTTGTCCATGAAGGGACTAGAAGATAAATATGTCCTTATAAGGACTACTAAGGAAACGAATTTCAGCAAAAGGAGTTTTTCTTCTTCACTTTATTTCTGAATGTTTTCTCCTTGGATGCGCGTTTCATCCTAGCCGCGGTACGAAGCTCGGCATTTCAAGGCTCCGGATGTGGAGAATTTCCATTACGGCTTCTTTGCTTGGAAATATATCTAAAGTATAAAATCGGAAGCAATAGTTTTCAGATTAGGGTTGAGAGTATTCCTATGTTAAGTCTAGACTCAGAAGGTCAGGGAATGTGCTACTGTGTCATTGAGATTAAACACAAAAGGCTAGTGTTTAATTCACTCAATGTTGGCTCTAATACCAACCTGCCACACCCCGATATTTCCACGTATTACCGGTGGGCCCGGTGGGGAGTATCGTGACGTAGTTGATATTATCATAGTCAAATAATCACAGTTCAATGCACAGCGGAAGTCTAAAGTAAATACATTACAAACCGATTCAAAAGTAATATAAATATTACAACGGATTGAAAAATGGATCCACAGGCGGATCTTAAAACAGAAAGATAAACACTGTTCGACAGACTTTAGGCATCTAGAACTTGCAAGATTCCCTATTAACGCCCTGAGCTCCCAGCCAATTTCGTACAGTACCTGTCACTTAATCTTTTTGGAAAATACGTCAGTTTACACTGTTAAATACAATTAAGTGACTCTTTTGAAAACATTTATGAAAATGGATTTAAATGCACAAGGCACAAATATCTTTTTATAACTTGGGACAATTATATAAAAATAATTTTGTATACAGATTTACATGTTCGTTATACATTTAGGGCTTGATGTTAGAAACCGAGTCAAGATTAACAGACACACCACAAGTATAGGCCCATAAGAGAGTGAGATACCGTTTCCCTTATGCAACTGTCAGGTGTATGCCTACACCCCGTCCATAAGACGTGGCCATTTTTATTTTATAATGATGCCAAGGATATCCGGGACATGGTCATTAACCCCTAAAGGCCTTTATTTCAAACAAGACAGACTAAACTGGGTTACCTCAATAATTTAATCACAATCCAATTAAACATTCAATACCCGACCAAGCGGTATTATTATAATACCGTATCCCAAGCCCGTGTAGGGAAAATAAGTTAAAAGTATTTACCTGAGCTAAAAATGCAATTTATACTCAGCCGTATATCCTAATCAGCAAGCACAAGTACCTTTACTGGGGCTCTCAATCTGGAACGAAGGTTTTATTAATCTATTAGATTCCTAACGGGTCTTATTTAAGTTTAAACTTAGACCGGTTAGTTTTAAGGAAAGGTTTACGGTTCAAAAAGCAAGATTAAGCGAATACCGGATTAGAATGTGATTTAGACCCGACAAGTATGGAGACTTGTATAATATGGGTAAACTAAACACATTCTGGATTTTGAGACAAAAATGATAAGGTTTGACTCGTTTCGGTTAATTTATGCAAACTAGTTACATAAACCGTACTGAACGCGTAAAATGCATAACGGGTAAACAAATGAGTCATGAACAGGTTTCCTAAGTTAATATGCCTTAAATATGTTGTGATATCAGTAAGATACCTTCCATTATGCCCAAAATGGATTTAAACTCAAATTATGCCCCGTAGGGGTATTTTGGTCATTTTAAAGGTTATAAAAGAGTTTAAATACTAATCTGAGTTTCAGGTCTGATATAATCAGTAAAAATATTTATTTTTATAAGTCATAACAGTAGGGTATTGCATATATATGAAATTTATCTTTTTTAACCAAATTATGCACCGCAGGGGCATTTTGGTAATTTCACATAAGCTTTAAAGGTCAAAATTAGAATTCTGAGCTCAAAACTTTTGCTTACTATTTAATTATAGAAATTTACTTAAAACATCAGTAGGTATTAAGTTTCATATGCCAAAAATAGTTTTAACTCATACTATGCGCTTAAAACGCGTAAAAGTCGGTTTTAAGCGATTTTCGGGTTTAAATAGGAAATCTGAGTTTTTGATCAGTTTATAAAGTTCAAAATGTTTTATTTATTATATAAAATCAGTAGCAAAAAGTTTGGTGTCAAAATATTATGTAAAACTCATTTTATTCAATAAAAGGGTATAACCGACATTTACCGGATTATAGCAAGAACCCTATGTTATGCTCAGCTTAAAAATAATTAAAAATATTCAAAAATTCCAAAATATTATATTACATCAGTGGGTAAAAAGTTTGGTGTCAAAATTTGGGTTTAGATAGGCTTTATGCTAATTACGCCGTTTAATTAATAAAAAGCTTCTTAATTACGATATTGAGCATAACTCTTAATCTAGACCTCAAACTGATGTCAAATTTTTAGGACAAGTTTATCAATCAGTAACAAAGGTTTTTGTCCTCTCACATTTTCAAAAATTTCGTTTTAAGATCAAAAGGGCATAATGGTCAACATTTAGGCATATAACGGAAACATGCATATGAATCGGATAACTAAGGAACCAAGTTGTATAATCACAGAGGGTTATACTAACCTATAACCTGGTCCTAATAGAATCCTAAGGCATATCTAAACTAAGCTAAATCGGGTCAGAACTGAAAGTCAAAGCAAAAGTCAACTTTTGTGACTTTCGGTTCCGAACCGAGCCTAAACTCAGAATTGTCTGGTTGAACATGCTTAGACATGTTCAACTAATATTTACCAAGTTATTAAAGTGAGAAAACTGATTTTATGGCTTCTATATTAATAGTTATGAATTTTATTTAAAACTAACCCGTTTGACTTTTATTTTAATTATTTTGACCCGACAATTTAACTAAGCAAACGTGGTAATTAGGAGGTGCCCTTTTGAGGGTTTAACACCTACCTAATTACGGTCACGTAGCCATGTTCGATGCGAACAATGGCTCAACCGTTTATAGAAAACCCTTGACTTTTCGGTTATAAACGCTAAATAAAACAAACAAGTCACGAAAGGACACTTACAAAGGTCCAATGGACTGAAGGAGGTTCTCAAGAAGCTCAAGATCCTCTCAAAATTCAGAGAGCAAGCATAAATGACATGAGGTGCAAATGAAAGCCAAGATCAAGGGGGGTTTATATAGGATTTCAAGAACCGTTAGGATCGTTTCTTGATAAACGAGCCTTGATCTGGACCGTACACATCATATCCCCCTGATTTTTAATACTATGTGCCCAAATTAGCCCCTAGAAAGCTTAAAAACCACTTGCAACACCTGGAAACAGCTGGAACAGGCTGTAAACTGATTTATGCAGATCTGGCAGGTTCACTCGGGCCGCGTAAGGTTCAAGGCGGAACTTACGCAGGCCGCCTGAGATTCCCAGTTCAGCAACAAGTTTCTGAAATTGCAGTTTTGGTCCCTGCATGCTTCTAAGGCCCTTTCTGATGCGTTTGAGGCCCGTTAAACCATTTTAAGGCTCTATAATGATGCCTAAACATGAGGGACATGAAACATGCTCAAGAATATGTCGGATGTCAGTTCGTTTGGCCGTACGGTCACGTTGTTCGTCTAATTACGACGAAATACAAACGGACGCGAAAAACAAAATTACGCGACGAATGGAATTTTATCAAGCCGAACACTAAAATAAAATATTTTAGTGATTACATAAATTTTTGGGTGTCCGGATATATTCAGAACGTAAGATATGCGCGAAAATGCAAACTTATGCAATGTTTGACGCTTTTAGTCCCTGTTGATCGAATAAGTTTATTTTTGCGCACCAAACACCTCTAAGCCTATTTCTAAGCTATACAAAGGATATTTAGGGCATGTTTAACTTATGATCATATTCCGGAAGGTTCGATACCATACAAATTGATAGACTTTTGCAGTTTGACGCAAATGGTCCCTCTAATGCGCAAACTTGCGCATATCATCGTTTAATAGCATCGAAGCCTTATCTAATCCATATTAGGAATTCTTGAGAGTATTATAATACATCATAATGCCTCGGGTTTGTTAAAAGGTCATTCAGAGGTATAATTAAACATATTGACACTTTTAGTCCCTCTAACTTGCAAAGTTGCGCGTAACTTCACTTATAGGCATAAAAGCCCTTAATGGCCAATATTAGGCATTCCCGAGAGTATAATCAATTATTATGAAGCTCCCAGTTTGTTAAAAGGTCACTCAGAGGTAAGAATTAACATGTTGACGCTTCTAACCCTTCATTGCGGAAACTTTCAATTAATTACGCAAACGGCTACTCTTAATCAACGAGCGGCTCAATTGTGAATATAAATACTGTAAGAGGTTATTCAGAAACTTATTTTAAGTATGTTAACGCTTCCAGTCCTTCTATAATCAAAGTTTTTGATCTTTCGCAAAATTAGTCCCTCATAGTCAACGTTTAACTTTATTAGGGTTTATTACATGTGTCAATACATCATTGGACGTGATTTTACGAGGTGTTACAGGATGAGAGCTTAAAGTTTGTTGAAAAACCTTTGTCGATCGAGGGTCGACAGGTTAAGATGCTTTGAAGGAAGCACGTGCCGATTGTCAAGGTTAAATGGGATGCCCGTAGAGGTCCAGAATACACGTGGGAGGTTGAATCCACAATGAAATAGAAGTACCCTCATTTATTTCAGTAAATCTCGAGGTCGATATTTGTTTTAAGGGGGTGAGGATGTAACACCTCGTAAAATCACGACCAATATAATAAAGACACGTGTCATGGACTTTAAACGTGTAAGGAACTGTTTTCGAGGGACTAAAATTGTCAAACAATGTAAATACGTAAGAAAAAGTATCCAAAGTGTCAACATGCCTTTCTTGTGCCTCTGATTGACCTCACACGACATTTGTATTCTTTGATGAATAATTTATCGAACATTGGAAGTCGTTTGTGCTTAAAATGAGGATCTTACGAAGCATAAGGGTTAAAAGTGTCAACATGTTGAAAGTAACCTCTGAGTGACCTTTTAATGAGCCCAAAAACATTGTAATAATTATATATTTTGTTCCCAAGAATGTCGGATATTAATTTTGTGGAGTTTCAAAGAAAACAAGACTTTTCGGGTGACCGTACAACTAACCGGGAGCTTAACGGAGTTAGTTTATGACCCAAGGCCCTTAAAAGTTAACTATGGGGTTCCTAAGTGCAATAAATGGAAGTTAAATAAATTTATATGGACCAGGGACCAAAACTGCAAAAGTGGCAAACTGTTTACCGGAGATCGCCCTTTACGCGGGCCGCGTAAACATCATGCCAACTCTTACGCGGGCAGCGTAAGAGTGCCAGTTACAGCAGACCTGCACAGCTGCAGGTTAATCAGTTTCCACCGCCTTTGCATGCCATTTCTTGATACCAGGGTCTAAGCCAACAGATTTTCATGCATAGGGGACACCTGGGATCATCAGGAATCACTTGTAGAGTTATGTGGAATGATCTTGTGAAGTTTAAAATCCTATATAAGTCCCTCTAGTTTGCTAGTTCATTTGCACATTCTCAAAATTCATTCACAACTCATTCTTTGGAACTTCCTGGAGCTCAAGCAAGTTTTCTTAAGTTCCAAATTCGTGCTAAGGACCATTGTAAGTGTTCTTAGCCTCCTAAGTTCAAGTTTTATTAGTCTAATTACCAAAAGTCAAAGCCATCGTAATTAAGCTTTGACTTAGTGATTAATCACTAATGGTCCAACCATTATTCAAATTGAAAGTGGCTATGAGTTGGTAATTATGTAGGTAATAAACCCCTAAAAGGGCACCTACTGATTCTCACTCTAACTTGGTCAATTGTCGGGTCAAACTTAATATTAAAAAGTCAACAGAAGCTATTTTTGCAAATAAATTCATAACTGATAATGTAGAAGTTATGGAACATGTTTTAACATTAAAATAACTTGGTAAACAATGTAAGAACATGTCTAAGCATGTTCAGCCCGACAATTCTGAGCTTAGGCTCGGTTCGCAACCGAAAGTCGCAAAAGAAGACTTTTGCTTTGACTTTCAGTTCTGACCCGATTTAGCTTGGTTTAGATATGCCTTAGGGTTCCTTTAGAACCATGTTATAGGTTAGTATAACCCTCTGAGGTTATACAACTTGGTTCCTTAGAAATCCTAGTTCATTGCATGTTTCTGTTAATTGCTTAAAAGTTGACTATTATGCCCTTTTGATATTAAAACGAGATTTTTGAAAATGTGAGAGGACAAAAAAACCTTTATTACTGATTTATAAACATGTCCTAAAAATTTGACATCGGTTTGAGGTCTAAATTAGGAGTTATGCTCGATATCGTAAATTGAAGCCCTTTTATTAATTAAACGACATTTTTGGCATAAAACCTATTTAAACGCAAATTTAGACCTCAAATTGATGTCAATTTTTTAGGACATGTTTATATATCAGTAATAAAGGTTTTTTTTTGGCATAAAACCTATTTAATATTTAGGGATGTCAAATTAAATAGGTTTTATGCCAAATTTAGACCTCAAACTGATGTCAAATTTTGACACCAAACCTTTTACCCACTGATGTAATATAATATTTAGGGAATTTTGTAGATTTTTATTAATTTTTAAACCGATCATAACATGGGGTTCTTGCTTTGATTCGGTAATTGACGGTTATACCCGTTTTACTAATAAAATGAGTTTTACATAACATTTTGATACCAAATCCTTTTCTACTGATTTCATATGTTAAATAAAATATTTTAAGCCTCCTGGACTGATAAAAATCTCAGATTTCCTGTTTTAACCCAAAAATCGCTTAAAACCGACTTTTACGGGTTTTAAACGCATAGTAAAGGTTAAGACTACTTTTGGCATATAAAACTTAATACCTACTGATGTCTTAAGTAAATTTTTATATTTTAATAGTAAGATAAAGTTTTAAACTCAGATTTCCAAAATTGACCTTTAAAGCTTATGTGAAATTACCAAAATGCCCTTTCGGTGCATAAATTGGTTATAAATGATAAATTTCACATATAGGCAATACCCTACTGATATAACTTAGTAAATTAAATATTTTTACTGATTTCAAAAGACCAGAACTTCAGTTTATTATAAAATCTCTTTTATAAGCATAAAATTACCAAAATGCCCTTTTTGGACTTAAATTGGTTTAAATTAGTTTTTGGGCATATATGTTAACATCCTACTGATGTATTAACATATTCTAAGCATACTAACAATTGAGACCTGTATATAATTCATTTGGTTACCCGTTACGCGTTTACGCGTTCGGATCGGTTTACGTGACTAGTTTACGTAAAATAGCCGAAACGGGTTTAACCTTATCATTAAATCCTCAAATTCCAGAATGTGATTAGTTTACCCATATTATACAAGCATCCAAGCTTGTCGGGTCTAAACCACATTCTATCCCGGTTTCCGCTTAATCTAGCGTTTAGAACCGTGAAGTTTCTTCCTAGCTAGCCGGTCTAAGTCCTTGACTTAACTAAAGGCATGTTAGCATCCTAATAGGTTATTAAACCTTCTATACAGATTAAGTAGCATCCAGTAGAAGGTATCATCATACAGCTTTTGGATTTACGGCTGAGTTACTTTCACCTTTAAGCTCAGGTAAATACTTTTAACTTATTTTCCCTTATACGGGCTTGGGATATGGTATTATAATAATACCACTTGGTCGGGTATGAAATCATTTAATCGGATTATGATTAATAAATTTGCATAACCCGTTTTGATCTGTCTTGTTTGATAACATAAACATTGGGGGTTAATTCGACCGTGTCCTGGATATCCTCGGCTCATTTCATTTGAAAATGGCCACGACCTATGCACGGGGTGTAGGCATACACCTGACAGATGCAAATGCTAAATACCCACATGTTGGGGATAACTCCTCTGTGGGTTTTATAAGTGGTGTGTTGATTAATCATGTTTCGGCTTCTATACAGAGCCCATATATATGACAAACATGTAAAACTGTATACAAGATTATTTTTAAAATAATTGTCCCAAGTTATAAATGATTTGTGCCATGTGCGCTTAAATCAATTTTTATAAACCCTTTTTAAATGAGTCAGTTAATTGTATTTACCAGTGTAAACTGACGTATTTTCTAAAGACTGGTTGACAGGTACCTCTCGTAATAGGCTGGAGCTATTAGGTGTCGTATAAGAGGATCTTGCAAATCCCTAAGATACCTAAAGTCTGTTATTTTGTTTCTTTGTACTTTTATGATCCGCCTGTGGATCTTATTACAATCCAGTCTGTATATTCTTTCATTTGAACACTCAGACATTATGGTTTGTAATAGTTTATTTACCAAGACTTCCGCTGTGCTATTATATTGTGTATATTGACTATGATGATATCAACTACGTCACGATACTCCCCGCCGGGCCCACCAGTAATATGTGGAAATATCGGGGTGTGACAGGTTGGTATCAGAGCCAACATTGAGTGAATTAAACACTAACCTTTTGTGTTTAATCTCAATGACACAATAAGCACATTCCTTAGACTTCCGAGTCTAGGCTAATGACCTAGGATTTATTCTTAACTTTCCTTTTATTGTTTATATTATAGTTACTTGTTTTGACAAGTGAATTTTTGGAAAATGCCGCCACGTCTGAGAGGCAGAGGAAAAGGACCAATGAGAGGAGGGCCATCGGGCCACGCGGGACTCTCCCACCGACGTACCCCATCCGCGACTTTCTCTAGTTCCGACTCACGGGACCATTGGAGCCACAACTTCGAACCAGCGAGACATTCTGTTTCGCTAGGATCCTCACCATTCGACCCCATACTTCGGAGTACCCATTCCTGATGAACCTCAACATTCCCATCATTCTCAGGGATCACATCACTCGAACCAATCTCACCACTC
This sequence comes from Helianthus tuberosus, assembly GCA_030545235.1. NCBI lineage: Eukaryota > Viridiplantae > Streptophyta > Magnoliopsida > Asterales > Asteraceae > Helianthus > Helianthus tuberosus. The sequence continues at coordinate 49,338,401 of CM060449.1, read as the reverse complement.
CCTTCACTCCCACTCCTTACACTCCCACTCTTTTCATCACTCAGATTCTATCTACTCTCCAGCCCAGTTTAATCCCAATGACTACGTCAATGACTTTTTGGGTTTCAATCCTCTAGGTCCAGAAGATCATTTCTCTCAGGAAATGGAAATGGACAACGACCCAGACCCTGAAATGCAAATCGGAACACCGGGCCACCCCATTAGTATCTCAAGAGGTTCCCCGTATCAAGGATCGCCGTACCGAGGGCCTGATTCGTATGCTGAGAGAATGGCCCAGTATGATTGGTACTTTACCCCTTCATACCATAACTCTCCCGCTCAACCTCCTTTGGTTGAACCCCAGCTTCAAGCAGTTTCACCACCACCTCTTCCTGTCAAGGTACCCCCGCAACAACCACCTCAACCACCTCCCGAGCCGCTTAGGCGAAGGAGGAATGCACGAATTTCTGTGAGAGGAGGACCTCGGTTTAGTTCTCCTCAGGGTTCAAGTACATACCCTCCAATCCCCGAGGACCCGCAAATGGGTGGATCCTCGCACGCGGTGCCGGAGAACCATCCTTCGCCGGTTTCTTATGCACCACCCCCACCGCCAGTGGGTTTCGACAACCCAATACCAACATACCCGGGTTCATCCGGGTATAACCCATCTGGTTATCCATCTGATTATGGAAACCATGATCCATATCTTGCTGCTGCACATTATAATGCACTCTATCCTTCTTCTTACCCTCCAGTTTATCCAACTGGATATCCGGTGCAGGGGTATCAATACCCCCCATACCAGCAACCTCCTCCTCATCATCAAGAGCAAACTCAGGAGATCCTGCAAAGGTTAGACAGGGTTGATCATGAAGCAAGTGAAACCAAAAAGAAGCATAATAGTTTTCTCAAGGGCCTTGCGAGCCTTATTAAAGGCAAGAAGAAGTAGGAAATTGTTTTATTTTATCTTGTAATGTCTTTTAATCAAGTCCCTGTGAGGACATTTGCTCTATTTTCTGTACTGAGTCCCTGCGAGGACTTATTTATGTTTTTGTAGCCCCTGCGTAGGCAGTGTGTTCATTTCAAGTCCCGTTTAGGGCACCCCTGTACTAGTTTAATGATTTAATGAAGTTTATTTTGATTTTAATTATGTACTTTATTACATTCTTTATGCCTTATCATTTCAATTTTTAATTGATCTGCCAAAGAAATCTTCTTAGAGGTATAACCTAGCCAAATTATTAAATGGCTATGATGGTATAACCTTTTTAAGACAATAAATCTCTGTTGACATCTGAAAACATGTTAACATTCCTGGCTGTGTGGTATGAGAAACCACACAAGCTTCTAAATGTACTTGGATCTTTTCAAGTCACTTATATATAGCCAATATGATCAATGCGAATCACGGCTGATAAACATCAATATGATGTAAACACCAAAACATCCATTAGAGATGTATGCTTATAAGCAAAGGTGTAATAATGACAATGATAGTTTTTATTTATAAACTTCTTGTCAAAAAGGCGATGAACTATGTTCTACCCTTAAAAGATCAATGATCCAAGAGATTATTGGTTATGTTTTAATCGTCCTTGTGACAGGGCCTTTATGCCATCAAAATGTCCTTCGAGACGAGCCTAGTGCTATATAAAATGTCTTTCATGAAATTGACAGTTGTGATTTATATCCCCTGTCTAATAAATATAAAGGATTATATCCTACTAAATGCTTATTATGGTTCTGTTGTAACCTAGGCAAATCATGATTAAATTGATTTTATTTTAATGGTCTATATGGTTTAATAATACCATGACCATCTGATCATCAATGCGATGATTCATTATATAATTTAAATATATCATTACTGTTTGATATAGTATACGAAAAATGGCTGGCTCGGATGAAGAAAACAGTCATCCTGCAGAAGGAAACAACACCAGGATTAATATCACTGGTGCAGAACTGCAAGTAATGATAACCGCAGCAGTTGCTCAAGCTGTGGATGATAAGTTCAAAGAACCGAGTATTGTTCGGTCCAGAACTCATTCAAAGTCCCATTCTCATTCGCATAAACACAGAAGAGGGATGAATCCCAGCATTCCTCCAACCAGAGATCTGAATCTCAGAAGGTTGTGTTAAATCAGACTCCTAGATACACCAAGGGGTGTACCTATAAATACTTCGTCTCCTGTAAACCGAGGGATTTTACAGGAGAAAAGGGAGCAATTGACTGCATGAAATGGTTAGATGAAATGGAGACTGTAATTGACATCAGTGGTTGTACTAAAGAAGACATAGTGAAGTTTGTGTCTCAATCTTTCAAGGGCGATGCCCTCACTTGGTGGAAGGCACTATTACAAGCCACTGGAAAGGTCCCTTTGTACAACCTTTCATGGAATAAGTTTGTTGATATGGTAAAAGATACTTATTGTCCTCAACATGAGGTAGAGAGGATAGAGACTGACTTCCTCACCCTGGTAATGAAGGATCTGGATTGTAGATCCTATGTGACTAGCTTCAACTCGATGTCAAGGATTGTACCATACTTAGTCACCCCTGAACCCAAACGCATTGCGCGTTTCATCGGTGGCTTGGCCCCTGAAGTAAAAGGGAATGTTAAGGCTTCTAAGACAGCCACTTATAGATCCGCTGTGGATCTATCTTTGTCCCTTACTCTAGATATTGTGAGGAGTAGGGAAAAGAAAGCTACCGACGATGGGAAGAGGAAGAGAGAGGAAGACAGGTCTCCACAATCAAACAAGAAGAACAAAGGGAACTTTGGTTCTAAAAAAGGGCAATTCAGTGACAAGCCCAGGTGCAAAACCTGTAACAAAAGGCACTTTGGAAAGTGCAACCAAGACCCACAGGCCAAACCATATGGGATTTGCAAAAAGAAAGGGAACAAATCTGTAGAGTGCCAGAACATTAAAGATGCAACCTGTTACGGTTGCAATGAAAAGGGGCACATCAAGACAAATTGCCACAAGAATGTTAAGAAACCCAAGGAAGTGAAGAAAACCAATGCAAGGGTTTTCCAAATGAATGCAAGGGAAGCGGTGAACGATGAGAACATCATAACAGGTACCTTCCTCATCAATAATAACTATGCTAGAGTCTTATTTGATTCCGGTGCTGATAAGTCTTTTGTAGACCATAAGTTCTGTAAGTTATTGAATTTGCCTATTAAGACTCTAGACATAAAGTATGAGGTAGAGCTTGCTGATGGTACCTTAGAAAGAGCCTCAACTCTTCTTGATGGATGCTTCATATCCATTAAGAATCATTCTATCCCGCTATCCCTCTTGCCAATGAAATTGGCTGGGATTGATATAGTTTTGGGCATGGACTGGTTGTCGCATAACCAAGCCCAAATTGCCTGTGATAAAAAGCTAGTTATTATCAAAACCCCTTCTGGTGAAACCGTCACTATCCAAGGAGATACACAATATGGGTTGCCCAGCAATGTGTCTATTCTCAAGCTATCACAATGTTTGAAGAGCGGATGTGTCATCTACATGGCACAAGTGACAGTAAATGATCAGAAACCAAAGATTGAAGACATTCCAATTATATCCGAGTATCCTGATGTCTTTCCTGAGGAATTACCTGGATTACCTCCTGAGAGGCAAGTAGAGTTCAGGATAGACATTCTGCCAGGATCTGCACCTATTGCACGAGCTCCTTATCGCCTAGCGCCTACTGAAATGAAAGAGCTCAGGACTCAATTGGATGACTTACTGGAAAAAGGTTTTATACAACCTAGCTCTTCGCCTTGGGGAGCTCCAATATTGTTTGTGAAAAAGAAGGACGGATCAATGCGCTTATGCATTGATTATCGTGAATTATATAAAGTAACGATCAAGAATCGTTATCCTTTTCCCAGGATCGACGATTTTTTCGATCAACTCCAAGGGGCAAGCTACTTCTAGAAGATTGAGTTAAGGTCTGGGTATCATCAACTCAAGGTTAAGACTGAAGATGTACCCAAGACAGCTTTCAGGACAAGGTATGGACATTTTGAGTTCTTAGTGATGCCTTTCGGGCTCACTAATGCACCAGCAGCATTCATGGACCTCATGAATAGAGTCTGCAAGCCATACTTAGATAAGTTTGTCATCGTTTTCATAGATGACATACTTATCTACTCGCGTAATCAAGTTGATCACGAGAAGCACCTTCGATGCATCTTAGGATTGCTTCGACAGGAGAATTTGTTTGCTAAATTCTCCAAGTGCGAGTTCTGGCTTCGAGAAGTCCAATTCCTTGGACATGTTGTTAGTGAGCGTGGTATCCAAGTTGATCCTGCTAAGGTAGAAGCCGTAATGAATTGGGAAGCACCAAAGACTCCAACCGAAATTCGTAGTTTTCTGGGTTTGGCTGGTTATTATAGAAGATTCATTGAAAACTTCTCAAGGATAGCAACACCATTAACTTCTTTGACCCGCAAGAATGTTAAGTTTGATTGGGGTCCAAAACAACAAGAATCCTTTGAGATTCTTAAGCAGAAGTTGAACAATGCTCCGGTATTGTCTTTACCTGAAGGGATTGAAGAGTTTGTCGTATACTGTGATGCGTCACACACCGGTATGGGTTGTGTGCTTATGCAAAAATATAAGGTGATTGCCTATGAATCACGACAACAAAAGGTGCATGAAAAGAATTACACCACCCACGATTTAGAGTTGGGTGCCGTTGTATTCGCACTAAAGTTGTGGAGACATTACTTGTATGGAACTAAATGTGTGATCTATTTAGATCACAAAAGTCTCCAACACTTATTCAATAAAAAAGAGCTCAATATGAGATAGCGCCGTTGGATGGAAACTTTAAATGATTATGATTGCGAAATTCGCTACCATCCTGGTAAAGCGAATGTGGTCGCCGATGCTCTAAGCCGAAAGGAAAGAGTCAAACCAATCAGGATCAATGCCAAGAGCATTGAACTGAAGAATAGCCTGAATGAAAGGCTATTAGCTGCACAGAAAGAAGCTACTTCGGAAGCCAAACTTCCAAATGAAAAGTTAGGTGTAACTATTGAACAGTTAACACCAGGTAAGGATGGAATCCTCAGACTGAATGGAAGAATTTGGGTTCCTATTCACGGAGGACTTCGGGATGTAATCCTCCAGGAAGCTCACAACTCTAAGTATTCAGTTCACCCTAGAGGTGACAAAATGTATCAAGATTTAAAGGCTAATTATTGGTGGATAGGTATGAAGAAATCTATTGCACACATGTAGCTAAGTGCCTGACTTGTGCTCAGATTAAAGCTGAACATCAAAAGCCATCAGGTCTACTACAACAGCCAGAACTTCCTACATGGAAGTGGGAGATGGTAACAATGGATTTTATAATCAAGTTACCTAAAACAAGGCATGGAAATGATACAATATGGGTCATAGTTGATAGACTGACTAAGTCAGCACATTTCTTACCCATCAAGGAGACTCATAGCTCCGATAAGTTAGCCCAATTATATGTTGATAAGATTGTAGCCCTTCACAGAGTACCGGTGTCTATTATCTCTGATAGAGATACTAGGTACACCTCTCACTTTTGGAAAAGTTTACAACAATCTTTGGGCACTCGTTTGAATTTTAGTACTGCCTACCATCCTCAGACAGATGGACAGAGTGAGCGTATAATTCAAACGTTGGAAGACATGCTTCGAGCATGTGTTATTGATTTGGGAGGTAGTTGGGATGACCACCTACCCTTAATCGAGTTCTCCTATAATAATAGCTACCATACGAGCATTCAGGCTGCGCCTTTTGAGGCATGATATGGTAGGAAATGCAGAACGCCTGTTTGTTGGGAGGAAGTAGGAGAAGCTCAGTTATCAGGACCTGATATAGTCCTTGAAACGACGGACAAGGTTGTCCAGATTCGCGATCGCCTGAAAGCTGCCAGGGATAGGCAGAAAAGCTATGCTGATAAGAGGCAAAAACCTCTAAAGTTTGAGGTTGGCGATAAAATCTTACTGAAAGTATCACCCTGGAAAGGTGTGATGCATTTTGGTAAGAAGGGCAAGTTAAGCCCTAGGTATATTGGACCATTCGAAATTATTGAATGTGTCGGCAGTGTGGCTTATAAGCTAAACTTGCCAGAGGAGCTGGGTGGAATCCATAATGTGTTCCACATCTGTAATCTCAAAAAGTGTCTAGCTGATGAATCACTGGCTATGTCTCATAAAGACGTGCAAATTGATGAAAGCCTAAGATTTGTTGAAAAACCTATAGCGATAGAAGATCGTCAGGTTAAAAAGCTCCGAAGGAATCATGTGCCTATAGTAAAGGTCAAATGGGATGCCCGTAGGGGTCCCGAGTATACGTGGGAAGTTGAGTCCACTATGCGACAGAAGTACCCTCACTTATTCCAGTAAATCTCGGGGTCGAGATTTCTTTTAAGGGGTGAGGATGTAACACCACATAAAAACGTGTCCAATTATGTAAAGACACGTGTCCTAAACTCTAAATATGTGAAAGATTGAGTTTGAAGGACTAAAGTTGTCAAAAAAGTGAAACTATGTGTCCGAAGGGACTAAAAGTGTCAACATGCCAAACTTGTGCCTCTGAATGACCTTATTTGAAGAAAATATTCTTAAAAGAGTGATTGATTGGATATAAGAAGCCGTTTGTGAAAATAATCGGAAGATTATTAAACTACAGGGGTTAAACGTGTCAACATGTTAAATTATGACCTCTGAGTGACCTTTTAAAGAACCCGAGGCTTCGAAATATTCAAATATACTCTCAAGAATAAGTGGTATAAATTTCACGTGGTTTCGAGATCGTTAAACAAGTTTTCAAGACTGTGGGCTATAAGTGTCAACTTGATGAAACTTGCTTTCATAGAGATATTTAACGAAACCGAGCCTAACGAAGTTTGTTTATACATCCTTGAGCCTCTACAAACTAACTACAAGGGCCTTACATGCCAAGGATGAGGTTAAATAGGGTTTAAAACAACCAGGGACCAAAGCTGCCAGGTTTAAAAGTTGTTTTAACTGGTTATCACGTCTACGCGGCCAGCGTAAACCACCTCTTTGGTTTTACGCGGCCCGCCTGAAAGTCACCAGCGCAGAATTATAAGGACAGGTGCAGGTTTCAGCTGTTGCACCGCCTTAAACTCGTTTGTAACGATCCTAGGGGCTGTTATACGGTTTTTATAAATCCACTAGACACCTGGGATGATCCTAGGATGTCCCATAACAGCTGGAAGTGATCTAAACACTTGGGATTTAGTATATAAGGAGGACTAGAGCTATGTTCTTATGCACACTTTACTTGCAAACATTCAAGAACTCTCATCTGGAGCTTGCAATTAGTAGGAGAAGAATACCAAGTGTAGAAAAGATAGCAAGGACCATTAGTAAGAGCCTTAATCCTTGCTTAGTCGTTTTTTATTAGCTTAATAACCGAAAAGTCAAACTTATCGTAATTAAGCTTTGACTTTCGGTTTAATCACAATTGGTCCAGCCACTGATCAAAACGAAAGTGGTTATGGAACCATATTAAGGTAGGTGATTAACCCTTAAAAGGACACCTCCTAATTATTTTGTTTGACTAGTTAATTGTCGGGTCAAACTAGTTTGACAAAAAAGTCAAACTAGACAGAAAGTTTTAAAATGTTATAAATTAATAAAACATAGGTTCTAAATTATATTTTAACATTCTAATGACTTGGTAATTAATATTAAAACATGTTTTATCAGTCCTAACCCGGACAATTATCAGTCTAAGGTCAGTTTATAACCGAAAGTCGCAAAAGCTTGACTTTTGCTTTGACTTTCAGTTCTGACCCGTTCAAGCTTAATTCTCCCATGTTTTAAGCTTCCATTAGGACCACATTACTCAGTATTATAACCCTCTGGAGTTATAGTACATGGTTCTTAGTGGTTTGAATTATATGCTCTTGATCGTTAATATGCTTATAAATGCCATAAATGCCCTTTTGACACAAAAATGAGATTTTTAGAAATGTGAGAGGACAAAAACATTTTTTACTGATTTATAAACTTTTCCTAAAAATTTGACATCAGTTGGAGGTCTAGATTAGGAGTTATGCTCAATAGCGTAATTAGAAAGCTTTTTATTAATTAAACGGCGTAATTAGCGTAAAGCCTATCTAAACCCAATTTTTGACACCAAACCTTTTACCCACTGATGTAATATAATATTTTGGGATTTTTGAAGATTTTTATTTATTTTTAAACTGATCATGGCATAGGGTTCATGCCTTGATTCGGTAATTGTCGGTTTTGCCCTTTTGGCCTATAAAATGAGTTTTACATAACATTTTGATACCAAACTTTTTGATACTGATTGTATATGATAAATAAAATATTTTGAACTTTATAAACTGATCAAAAACTCAGATTTCCTATTTTAACCCGAAAATCGCTTAAAACCGACTTTTACGCATTTTAAACGCATAGTAAAGGTTAAGACTACTTTTGGCATATAAAACTTAATACCTACTGATGTCTTAAGTAAATTTTTATATTTTAACAGTAAGATAAAGTTTTAAACTCAAATTTCCAAAATTGACCTTTAAAGCTTATGTGAAATTACCAAAATGCCCTTTTGGTGCATAAATTGGTTATAAATGATAAATTTCACATATAGGCAATACCCTACTGATATAACTTAGTAAATTAACTATTTTTACTGATTTCAAAAGACCAGAACTTCAGTTTATTATAAAATCTCTTTTATAAGCATTAAAATTACCAAAATGCCCTTTTTGGACTTAAATTGGTTTAAATTACTTTTGGGGCATATATGTTAACATCCTACTGATGTATTAACATATTCTAAGCATAATAACCATTGAGACCTGTATATAATTCATTTGGTTACCCGTTACGCGTTTACGCGTTCGGATCGGTTTACATGACTAGTTTACGTAAAATAGCCGAAACGGGTTTAACCTTATCATTAAATCCTCAAATTCCAGAATGTAATTAGTTTACCCATATTATATAAGCATCCAAGATTGTCGGGTCTAAACCACATTCTATCCCGGTCTCCGCTTAATCTAGCGTTTAGAACCGTGAAGTTTCTTCCTAGCTAGCCGGTCTAAGTCCTTGACTTAACTAAAGGCCTGTTAGCATCCTAATAGGTTATTAAACCTTCTATACAGATTAAGTAGCATCCAGTAGAAGGTATCATCATACAGCTTTAGGATTTACGGCTGAGTTACTTTCACCTTTAAGCTCAGGTAAATACTTTTAACTTATTTTCCCTTATACGGGCTTGGGATATGGTATTATAATAATACCACTTGGTCGGGTATGGAATCACTTAATCGGATTGTGATTAATAAATTTGCATAACCCGTTTTGATCTGTCTTGTTTGATAACATAAACATTGGGGGTTAATTCGACCGTGTCATGGATATCCTCGGCTCATTTCATTTGAAAATGGCCACGACCTATGCACGGGGTGTAGGCATACACCTGACAGATGCAAATTCTAAATACCTACATGTTGGGGATAACTCCTCTGTGGGTTTTATAAGTGGTGTGTCGATTAATCATGTTTCGGCTTCTATACCAAGCCCATATGTATGACAAACATGTAAAACTGTTTACAAGATTATTTTTAAAATAATTGTCCCAAGTTATAAATGATTTGTGCCATGTGTGCTTAAATCAATTTTTATAAACCCTTTTTAAATGAGTCAGTTAATTGTATTTACCAGTGTAAACTGACGTATTTTCTAAAGACTGATTGACAGGTACCTCTCGTAATAGGCTGGAGCTATTAGGTGTCGTATAAGAGGATCTTGCAAATCCCTAAGATACCTAAAGTTTGTTATTTTGTTTCTTTGTACTTTTACGATCCGCCTGTGGATCTTATTACAATCCAATCTGTATATTCTTTCATTTGAACACTCGGACATTATGGTTTGTAATAGTTTATTCACCAAGACTTCCGCTGTGCTATTATATTGTGTATATTGACTATGATGATATCAACTACATCACGATACTCCCCGCCGGGCCCACCGGTAATATGTGGAAATATCGGGGTGTGACAATAATGGAAGGTATCCTACTGATATCACAACATATTTAAAGCATAGTAACTTGTGGAACATGTCCATGACTCATTTGGTTACCCATTGTGCTTGTACGCGTTCGGAACGGTTTATGTAACTAGTTTGCATAAATTAACCGATACGGGTTAAACCTTATCACTTTTACTTCAAAATCCAGAATGTGTTTAGTTTACCCAGATTATACAAGTCTTCATACTTGTCGGGTCTAAACCACATTCTAATCCGGTCTTCGCTTAATCTTGCGTTTTGAACCGCAAACCTTTCTTTAAAACTAACCGGTCTAAGTTTAAACTTAAGTAAGACCCGTTAGGAATCTAATAGGTTATTAAAACCTTCGTTCCAGATTTAGGAGCCCAGTAAAAGATATTTGCACTCGCTGATTGTTATACGGCTGAGATAAATTGTATTTTTGCTCAGGTAAATACTTTTAACTTATTTTTCGTTATACGGGCTTGGGATCCGGTATTATAATAATACCGCTTGGTCGGGTATGTAGTTATTTAAACCGGATTGTGATTAATATATTTACATAACCCGTTTTAATCTATTTTGTTTGGTGCAATGCCTTTGGGGGGTTAATGACCATGTCCTGAATATCCTCGGCTCATTCATTGAAATGGCCACGACTTAAGCACGGGGTGTAGGTATACACCTGACAGTTGCGTATGTATATAAGGTATCCCACAATAAGGAATTTCCTTGTGGGCATTATACTTGTGGTGTGTCAGTTAATCTTGTCCGGCTCTTCTAACCGGCCCTGACGGACGACAAACGTATAAATCTGTATACAAGATTATTTTTAAATAATTTTCCCAAGTTATAAAAGATTATTTGTGCCTTGTGCATATAAATCGATTTTCTTAAAACCGTTTCAAAGGTGTCGGTTAATTGTATTTACCAGTGTAAACTGACGTATTTTCCAAAAAGGTTAAGTGCAGGTACTAAGCGTAATGGGCTGGAACTCCTGAGTGAATAAATAAAAAGTCTTGCAAGCTTTATCACTTTAAATCTGTTGAACAATGCTCCCTTTTTATATAGATCCGCATGTGGATCATTTTACATTCCGTTGAAATACTTTTTGTTACTTTCAATCGGTTTGTAATATTTTACTTTAGACTTCCGCTGTGCATTGAACTGTGATTATTTGATTATGATGATATCAACTACGTCACGATACTCCCCACCGGGCCCACCGGTAATACGTGAAAATATCGGGGTGTGACATCTGTGAAATTGCAGATCTGTTGGTAAAGAGGATGGGGTTAAAACGTTGCAGCCGATGGGGTTTTTGAAGGATTCATGTTGCTGGGTTTGAGTTGATGGAAGATGGTGGTGATGCTCCTGGCTGCCGGATGTTGGGTGGTGGTGGTTGTTGGCTGTATGCATTTGGTGAAGATGAAGTATGTTCTCTGTGCTTTTATATGGTCAAAGCTTTTATTTAGTTTAATTATTTTAATTAATAATAAGTTATAATAAAATCATAATGACCAATTTACCCTTGAGGAAAATTACAAAACATCAGGATTAGATTTGAGGAATCTGAGCTGATTTCATTTTTAGACCAAAATGGCAACAGAACTGAAACCATAGGGACCCGGATGCAAAAAGTTTGAGATTTAGACTAAAGTGGTAAAACTGCCCAAATCTCATGGACCAAAATGGCATCACTCCTTGAATTGAAAAATAACACCGGTCAATCCTATATTTTCTGCTACATTTTGCAAGAGAATCTCTCTTGTACATCTCTTAGTTATGTCTTATATTAAGCATGTAAAATATAAAAGAAAAACGGATTAAATAACAAGTCTCTAAAAATGCATAAAATTTCTTATGTCATTTTTATAATATGACACACAAACTAAGAAAGAATTAAAAATTTAAGGAAATTGTTTTTTGGTCATCAAACCCGACCCCTACCTAGAAACTTATTTTAGCATGTTACACCGCATCAAAATCCAATAATATTTGATTACGTTCATAAGGAATATGCTAGTAATATAAATCATAATATGATATAGGATCCACTATATATTCCACAACAAAAAAGTTATGATTAAACATGCAAATAAGCACTAATCATAAACATTAAATATCCAACTAATATTTGTAACTAGTGTTTGCACCAATAACATAAGTCTTTATATAATGACGCATTCTTTCAACACCTTTTTACAACATAAAACACTACAAATTCTTATTTGAAGGTATACATATACTAAGTGGGTTCACCACCTGATTTGTACATGATGTGTCAAACCTCAGCCAAATTTACTATGAGGACCTAGGGATGGCAGAAAAGCCCGAATACTTTGCAAATACTAAAGCTCGACACATTTAGGAGTTTAGGATGTATAATGTTGATAAGATTGCAATTGGATACTTGACCAAGTACTGTACTAAGTCATACCGCACCTGCTTACTCGAAACCTATACCATACATGTTTACGTGCATTATAACCAAAAGTATTAATATATTATATAATACTAAAAGTTATGATAAATAGTAATTTGAAATTATTAGATAATTAATATATTTAAAATTTTAATATTGTCAAAGTGATATTTGTTATTTCAAGTCAGTTGATAACCGCATGTGCAATAACTAACCGGATATCAAATGGGTGTGAAATTGAGTAAAGGATATGGTTTTACAGATTATGATCAAATACAAACTTATTGTAAGAAGTGTAAAAATAATTTATAAAGTGACAAGTGTCCAATAACAAAAAAAACCAGTACAAAAAAAAAAAAAAAAAAAACACTTAAACATCCACCACCACTAAAAACCTAAACCTCCCCCCCCCCCCCCCCCCAATCACCCAACCAAAAAAATTTTTTTTACCGGGGGTGGGGGTTTAGGTTTTTGGGTGGTGGTGGTGGTGGGGGTGGGTGTTTAGTTTTTTTTTAGGTTTTGGGGGGGGGGGGGGGGGGTGTTAGGTTTTTGGGGATTTTTTTTGGGTGAGGTATAGTTTTTTTTTTTTTTTGCCCGAGGGGGGTGGGGGGTTGGGGGGTTTAGGTTTTTGGGTGGTGGTGGGTGTTTAGGTTTTGGGTGGTGATGTAGTGGGTTTAGTTTAGGTTATTGGACACTTGTCACTCTATAAATCTTTCTTACACTTCTTACAATTAGAAGCCTTTGTAGAATAACTTAACCCATGGTTTTATAATCGGATATGAGACTAGAATACAAATAACCTGTCCGTGATACATTGCCATTGACTCAAAGTGATTCAAATCAGGTCAACTTAGCAGATAAATTCAAAATGAGAATGATCTCCCGAGCCAAGTGAAGGTTAATCATCAAGTCAACTTTCTGCTTTACTAACATGCCAACTAATAGTCTACATTCTACAGTGATTGATGAACTTTATGTTGTCATTCCATTACTGCCTTTTCCTAGAATAATCCAATATTAACACATTCAATATTATTTCTATCATGATCCCTAACATTAGTGACCATTTAAGCGAGTAACGTAAACAATCATGAATCGTATACATGTTTCATATTCAACTGCTTCTTAGTGGGTCCCAAAACAATGTTTTCGACTTTCTCCACTTGCCTCGCTATTTCTGATGTTTTCGTGCGGAGAAAAAGTATTTGACCACTTGGTTTTTAAAAGCGTGAGCCGGGAGACTCACGTACAAGAGACGTGACTCAATGTACAATGACATAAGTTTTATGTATAACCAAAAGTTGCATCTCTCAGTTCTTTTACATTTCAGCCCTTTTATGGAGTAAATCATTCGTAACTTCTTCATCAGTTTGGTTGTTTTTACATAATCATACTCCACACCCTAACTTTGACCCCTATGTGCCTGAGACCAAGGCGCTGCCTAAAGACTTGAGGCGTTTTCTAGATCGCCCCGTGCCTCTTGCACGCTTTTTAAAACCAAGATTGACCGTATTGTAATCAATTAAAAAAGGGATATTAAATTTAAATAACCACAACTTTCACTAATTGGTCGATAAACCTAACCCAGATAGTATTTGCTGATGTGACATCTGATGTGGCCTTTTTTGATGAGGTGGCATATGTCGTGGCATCTGATGTGGCATTTTGTGATGATGTGGCAACTGACGTGGCATCCGACATCAGCTAACTGGGTTATGGTTTTAGTTAGGGAGTGCTAGAGAAAAATAAGTTGAAAGTTGAGAGTGTTGTGGTGTAAATCGAAAGTTGGGAGTGTTATCGGCCAATTGGTAAAAGTTGGTGTTATTTAAATCCAATATCCCATTAAAAAACAAAATTTAAGATACTTTATTATTATCACTATTATATTATGTTTTCCATGAGAACCCATTGGGAATACTCACATATACACTCCCTCAAGCTAAGTGAGACAAGGTAAGGGGTTAAGACAGAAAACAAGTGGAAGCTGGATTCGAATCTAAGACCTCTGTTACAGAGAGAACTAAACGTTTCCACTATACCATGCCTTGTTGTCACCAACCCTTGAAAGTAGCAAACAGTTAACACCAATAACAAAAGTAAAAGCCACAAAAGATGGCCATATGATGCAGCTGAAGATCAACAAAAATAAAATAAATAGAAAAAATAACCACCAACAGTTGAAGATCAAGACATATATTGTGATGTTGAGTGTGGTAGGCAGGTCAGTGCATACAAAAAAAAAACTAAAGTTACATTACAATATTGTTTAAGTGAGAAACAATGTGTTTGATGGTGAATAATTGAAGTGGAAAGACTGTTATGAAAGGGAAGTCCACTAGACCAAAACAATGGATTAATACACAAGTGGAACCACTAAAATGACCTTCCAAGAAAAGTGTTTAAGCAGATGGTTGGAAAATAAAGTATATCCACTTGCACTCATTTTATTAATAAAAAGGGTAATATTCTTCAATAAACAATTGGATTACAAAAGTTACACTTCATATATAGTAGTGCTCATTGTCTGTCATATTGTCATTAGATTTTATGGAATGCATCTTTTTCATAAGATATTTAATTAGTATTCAAATATTTGGACCATTTACAAATGTTTATCCATAATAACACATCAGCAGATTTTTTTTATTTTCTAAAAGTAAACTCAGAATATACATTTATCCATTCAACAATTTTAATTTTATAATTAGATATTGATATTTTATTATTATTATCTGGTTTTTAATATATTCAATCATTACAGATGTAACAAAATTAAGATCAAACTCTAAGGTAGTGTTTGGTATGGGGTAATGGAGGATGGAATGGAATACTCCATTCAAGGCTAATGAAAAAAGAAGTGTTTGGTTGACCATGTGAATGGAATAAAGCATTACATACCCCATTCCATTCCTTCTAAAATTGTTGAAATCTATTCCTGTATGTTTTGGCACACCATGTGAAGAATCGAGTAGCGAAGTTTCAATTTCGCAGATCAGGAGAGACTATTAGTAAACATTTCAACAATGTGTTAAATGCTGTTATACGATTGGAAAATGAACTTTTTAAAAAGCCAGAGCCAATATTAGAAACTTCAACAGATGAAAGATGGAAATGGTTCAAGGGATGTTTAGGAGCAATAGATGGGACACATATAAGTGTACAAGTACCAGAGGAAGACAAACCGAGGTACCGTAATCGAAAAGGAGAAATAACAACCAACGTACTTGCTGCTTGCACACCTGTTTGGCAAGCTTATATACAGGTAATTTATAATGATTTATGATTGTAGCCTTTTCTAATATTTGTTTTCGTATTATTATTTTATGTCTTATTAACTTCGATCATGATGATGTGGCTTGTTAGGTGCACAAAAATGCCGCAAAATGGAGATCAAAGAAATTTCCTCATTACTGGGACTTATGTATTGTGTTTGGCAAGGATCGAGCAAATGGGAGAGATGCCCAAACAGCCGCTGATATTATATCCGATATGACCAGAGAAGAACCAGATGCAGAGGCTACTGTGGATGGACTAGATGATGTGGATCTTAATCAACCACTAAATAGCCCTTCGTATAAAGCTTCTAGAGAAGACTCAAGTATACAACGAAAGAGGAAGAGGCGCAACAGCTGGGATCCTCTAATGAGTAGCTTGAATAGAGTTTTTGGAACTGAGAGCAATAGAGAGGAATTACGTAACAATCTTTTTGCGGAGATGAACAAAGTTGTGGGTTTGACTACTCGTGAATGTGACAAGGCTGTATGTAAGCTAGCACAAAATGAAGAGTTGATGGTAATCTTTTTTAAGGTTGATGAAGAACGCAAATTTGGATGGGTAAAGACTATGCTTGAAGATATTGCTTGACGTGATATTCGATGACTTTTGGATTATTTTTAATTTTTTTTATTTTGCAGAACTTGGATGATTTTTAATTATTTTGGTTGGAAACTTTTGAATAAATTTTGAATTATGTTAGTTAAATACATTCTGTTTCTCATAATATATATTTATTATTATTTTTAATGGAAAATTTTGTCAAAACTAGTAATTTTTCTTTATTTTCAGACAAGGGTATTGTTGTCATTTTCAATGAATTGTATTCCATTCATTCGTCTTTTTTGGCATACCAAACAACACAAAGTAATGCATCATTCCATTCTCATAGGTTAACCAAACATGACCATGGAATGGTAATGACCCATTTCATTCCCTTGCCCATTCCATTCCTTTGTCCATTCCATTCCATCGTCCATTCCATTACCCCATACCAAACAGACCTTAATTGTATTGTTATAAACATTTGTGAAGGAATTTTATAACTTATACAAAAATTAATAAATTATAAATTGGATTTAATCAATGTTATACACAAATGATAAGGATAACTGACTAACTGCCTCATCTTTTGTCCATTATAAATTCAAGAAATGCGATGCAACTCATAAACCATAACCATAACAAATCGTTTTTAAGAGTCCACTTTTGTGTTTAGACAGTTTAATAGTTTAACCAAACTAAAACAAATCGATTGGTTAGCCCATTTGTGATTTAACAGTTGACAAAGTAAAACTTGTAACAAGCCTTTTAACCTTTTTTTTTCATTTTAGGTATATGAAATTATGCATAATATACCATATCAACCATCTTTATCATTCCTTTGCAATAATAAAAACTAACATGTTATAGAGAAAAAAAAAAACAATATCATGGGAGAAACCACCAAAACTGGTCCAACCCACCTAGACACGGCTGGCATGGTTTGTCGTTTTTCAAAGCCATAGTTAGCAGTTCAGCCTAGAACTTTCATCGAAACAATGCCCAAAAAAATGGACTTTAAACACCCTTTAGTGCTACCCTCTGCAGGTGCATAAAGTTAACAAGAATTATTCTTGCAGCAATAGAAAACCAGCAAAAGAAGTTTTTTTTGAACCATGTAATGTTCTTTCCCTAAAGCTTCATGTTCTCAAAAATACAAACTTATTTAATACAAAATTGCAAAATATCGTACGGTCCAACAAATCAGCAAGAAGGGTGATTGGAGCCCTTGTTTCATAGATCATCAGCGAAATATTAAAACAAAAGAAAAGATAAAAAGGTGGGCTGAAATGATTTGATAAAAAGACGAAAAGAGAATAAATAAAAATCATGAAAGTATAATGAAAAACTAACACCTACAACAAAGTTCATCCTATGCAGCAACTGCTGCCTTTTCTACCTTCTTTGCAGTGGTTGGTATTTCGGGCTTTTCAATTCCTTGTATATCGGTTATCCTCAGCTTTGTTAATTCCTGAAAACATAATGCACACCGATATATGATTTACCAGAATGAACGGGTTGGGTAACGGGTCAAAACATATTCAGGTCAAAATCAATAAGTTCTTAATGGTGTGGCCTGTGTAGGGTTGACTAAAAAGACTTCTTTGTCCACCTTTTAAAAAGAATAAATATAACCAACAATGTAAATATGATTAAATAAACGATCATATTACAATATAAATTTAAGTGGTGAAGAAAGCACTTAAGGAGTGGGTGAATAAAAAATACGCTTCGGACAATTTAGATTGGCTCGACCAGGTTCCCTTTATTTTTTTTTATTTTTACCAATATGACCCAATAGAAATAAAACATAACCCAGATCGACCCATTTACGAGTAAATGGGGTGATATTGCAAATTGATCTGATTTTACCTGTCTATGACCTTTTGTTCGTCGATAGTTCTTTCTTCTCTTTTTCTTAAATATGATTACTTTTGCATCTAAAGCCTGCATTGAAGAGGAAGAGAAAAAGAAAATGAAATCTGATTTTCATAATAAATTCAAAACTATTTGTAAGAACCTAAAACTTCTACCAAACTCCGTGAATCATTCATCAAATAAAGACAGTGACAAACGTTCCTCGTTATAAAACTTCATTCAATTGGGGTCTTGGTATCATTGAAGTCATTACATCAATAACTGCTTCCGGTTTAATTTTCTTATCCTTCGTTTTCCGGTGATTTTTAGTTCTTACCAATAAATAGGTTTAAAAGAACGGAAACGAGTTTCGAGGCGTAAGACCGAGGCGGTATTAATAAATAAATATAAAAATTATATATATTATAAAAATAATAATACTAACTAATTTCATCATCAGATTCATCAAAATCATCAAAAACAAACTTAAAAAAGACATGAAATGCTTAAAATTGACACAAAAAGTCAAAAAACAACTATCAAAATCCCCTGAGGCGCACCTGAGGCAGCTTTCTTAGCGCCTCAGCCCCTCTGAAGCGCATATACATTAAAAACACCATGAGGCGCGCCTCAGGCTCGTTTTTTGGCCGTTTCGCCTCGAGGCGCGCCTTGAGGCGCACGCCTCAAACGTTTTTTAAAACTAAGCCAATAATCATATAGAATTTAAGTAATTTGATAATTAAACAGCTTCAATTTTATATAACTATTATAGGGGAAGAAAGGACATTTCATAATGTTCTTACATGCTCTTCTACAACTGCATGAACAGCTGCCTCAGGCAATACAGGTCGACCAATCATCGTCTGAGTCTTGGAACCGAGCATGAGAATCTTATTTAGAATTATCTGCAATAAAAAGGCATCACAAAATTAATTGGTATTGATTAATATATGAAATGTTTATATCCATAAGTGATAACTAAATAAATAGCATTCGAACTGAATATATAATTTATAAGATCACTCAATACACTGCAACAAGTGCATCAGCCAGCACCTATGGAAGGTGCACTGTGAAATTAAGCAATGAGATCAAAGCTCACAGAATAAAAAGCAATTCAAATAATAAGTAAAATCAAAACAATGTGACACACAACAGAGAGTTTTTTCTAATACCAATACCTCAAATAAACTGTGTTATAAATCTGAAAAGTGATGATTTCATTTAATATTATTAAAGTTCATACAAGGTTAGACCGGATAAGAAACGAGGATTTTAGGGAAAGGTTAGGAGTAGCTACTATTTCGGATAAGATAAAGGAGGGAAGATTGAGATGGTTTGGGCATGTGAAGAGGAGGCAATTGACCACACCAGTTAGAGCAGTAGAAGGCTTAATTGTGGAAGGAAGGAGGAGTCGAGGTAGGCCCAAGTTGACTTGGGAGGAGCGGATTAGGAAAGATCTGCAAGAGTTACACCTCTCTGAGGACATGGTCCAGGATAGGGATCTATGGAGATGTAGGATTAAGGTTAAGGACTTTTAGGAGTAGATTCATTAGGCCTGAACATTGGGGCAGACGTTCAGCATTTCTTTATGGTCTAGGCGGATTGCATTGATTGTGTTTTTTCATATATGTTACCTATCCCTGCTTCTTTTGTTATTTAGTATCGCTTTTAAAGATATGTGTAGTTTCTCGCTTTTCTACTATATGTCTTTGGTGTCGAGGGTCTCTCTGGAAGCAGCCTCTCTATCCCTAGGGATAGAGGTAAAGTGTGCCTACATCTCACCATCCCCAGACCCTACCAATAGCTTTGCTATTTGTGGGATTTATTGGGTACGATTGATTGATTGATTGAAAGTTTTCATCTCCTTGGTTTTTCATAGCGATAAGTGCATCGAGGCAACAAGGGCTAAAAACAAAGCGCAAAGCGAACCGGTTTGTACGCGCAGCGCAAGGTGCTTTTATAATTTTTTGTATACATCTCATAGGTTTTTAGCATCCCCTACCTAAAATTTAGCTATAAATAAGCTTTATATATAAATTTATGCACAAATCACCTACATGTACAACCTAAAAAGCTTGTTGTACAACATCTTGATGCACAAAAACTCCCAATGTGCAAGAGGTGCGTGCCTCAAGCCATCCATGCAGTTAATGCGGTAAAAAAGCGGATATCGGTCAAGGACCGATATTTGAGATATAGGTTATTAGGTTATCGTGGTGGGATATCGGTGATTTAACAATTTAACACTAACAATTCAGTATACTCTCCTACCATTAACAAGCTAACCTTTCATATCATGCAGTATTAAAACTTAAAACACATTTAACACTAACAATTAACAATTAAGACTGAAAACACTAATATCAGCAATAAGAAGCATAGTTATCAAAGGCCTGAAGCACATTCAAGGCGCTAAGGCTCCTCCCATTGCCTAGGCGAAAGGCGCAAAAAAGCGTAGGCTTCTAGAAAATAAAAGCGCATTATTAAAAAATAAAAATAAAATATATTTTGCAATGGAAAAAACACATTCTTCAAATACCAAAATATCAATAAAACATAATCTTCAACATAAAGTACTGAAATCGTCTCAAGTACCAAAATACTCTAAAACTAAAATGTTCATAAACAAATAAGTAAATACTCGTCTCAAATACTAAATAAATACTCTAAAACCAAAATTTCATAAAGAAATAAATTAATACTGCAGAAATAAATCAGAGAACAAAAAACCATGAATACTGCAGAATTCGAACCTCGTAATACAAACTGGGATCTTAATACTTTGGTGATATATATTTTTTTGAAAGGCCGATACTTAGTGATATAAGCAGTTGCCAATAACCCATAAATACTGCAGATAACGAGGAATTAACGGATTTAAAAAAAGAGAAATTAATTAGCATTTATCAGTATGCTACACTCTAAATACCTGGGAAGCAGAAGCGCGTTCAATGCGCTTTGCCCAGAAAAAATTGCCCAGGAGCCAAAATCGACTGCTTTTGATAACTATGATAAGAAGAAAGACGAACGGTAGAACTAAGAAGAAAGGTCCTGATATCGGGAAAATCGATGAAATATCGGTCAATATCGCTGAAAACATCGATACTGCTATTTTACATGGAGACCGATAACCGATAATAATTGCATAGCAAGCCATTTGTCGGTGCACCTTATACTTATAAACAACTCGCGCCTTAGGTAGTAAAAAACGTGGACCTGCGCCTAGGCGCGTTTTTTAAAACCAAGACTTGATCTCAAGAACCCAACTCCTTGATTAAAAAAAAACTCTTTGGTAACTAACAAACGTTGGTTATGGTGGTTTCATGAAAATGGTTTCGTTATTTGACTTGTTGGGTAACATAATTACAAGCAAAAACTGGACCAAAAGAAGATATTTGTAATGGCATAAAATGAAACATACAGATTGCAAAAGAAACATGCTACATTCACAAAATTGGTTAAAAAAATAATTACTTAAAAACAAAGAAAAGTATAACAGGACAATACACTTGCAGGAGACGAGTAATGAAGTGAAGAAAAAAAGAATAATAGCGGCAAAAGCAACTTGCCAAAATCTAGGCATCCGTTTCTTCTTAATAAAATTGAAACGAGTAGACCCACCAAAGCATTGTCGACAACGAAACCAATAAACCTCTAGCTGTTTTTGTCGTCAGTAGGGATCTAGTGGCCGCTACTCGTTTCGATTTCCTTAATAAGAAACAAATGCCAAGATTCCGACAAGGTGCTTCAACAGTTGTCCGCTCATTTCGCCCCTATACTACCTTTGCTGCTCCTCACCCTACCAGTGTATCTTCCTTTTATAGTCCTCTTTTTTCACAATTATTTTCTGACCCACATTTGTTGATTTGCTAATGTTGCGAGTTTGTTTTACAATTAGCATGTTTCATTTTATGCCGTTTTTGTTTGTAAGATCATTCCATAACAATAATTCCCCTTTGGCGGAGTTTTTACCTATAACGTTGCTATCCGTTGCAAATAACTAAAGTATCTTCATGAAGCCACCGTAACCAAAGTTTATTAGGTACAAAAGAAAGTTCTTTGATGAAGAAGTAGGAGTTAGGTTCATGAGATGATTCGATACTATCGAAGCTTTTTCTAATTCTTGGTCATGAGACCATCTTATACTAATCAAATTTTCATAGAGATGTTGGGCGGTGTAATTTTTAAAATTTTTAGTGAGAAATGACAGGTCAACTAGCCGAAACCAATATGACAACTAAATAGTGATAAGTGATAACAACTTACTGTTACAAACATTCTACAAAACTGTCATATACACGTATCCTCAATTCCTCGGCTAGTTTTCCTATTTATTTGCTTGAAAGTCCAAGTCTCGACCGATGAAATTTCATGGTTCAATTTTGTAACATTGACGCTTGACTTTAGACTTTTTCTTGATGCAGGCAAATCATTTCAATCAACCTAAACTATATGATGCCAAAATCTTAGCTATTCATGGGTATAACAACATCACCAAGAAAAATATAATGATACAGGAAACTTCAACTTTTGCTTATAAAAGAGTACAAACATGATAACCTTAGCTCACCTTGTCATTCACTTCACAAAACTTCAACTTCTCAGTGTAAATGCAATCCCCATTGCTCACCTTAAACTGATGCGCCCCAATCTACACCAACACAACCAAATCATTACACCTATAAAACATTAACATCCATATCTTCACTATTAAACATAAACATATAATCAAACATCCAAAACTAACACTATATACAACCTGAATAACAGCAAACACAGGTTCATACTCCTTAAAAACCCGGTCCGACCGCTCGAGCTGCCCAATCACCTTATATCCAATAGCAGCAGCCTCACTTTCTTTCTCTTCCGGTGTATACTCTTTCTTCGCAACAGAACTCACCGAATTCATCTCCATTTCATCATCATCATCAACATCTTCAACATCATCATCATCATCATCAAACTCACTGTCATCTTCTTCGCTTTCATTGTTATTATCGTGTCGATCAGATGAAAAATGGCGATACGTAGTGAGGTTAAAAGATGATGAATTGAGATTAGGGTTTGAAAGCGGGTGGTGAGAGTTAGAGTTGAAGGGTTTTAGGG
This sequence comes from Helianthus tuberosus, assembly GCA_030545235.1. Lineage (NCBI taxonomy): Eukaryota > Viridiplantae > Streptophyta > Magnoliopsida > Asterales > Asteraceae > Helianthus > Helianthus tuberosus. The sequence continues at coordinate 49,315,179 of CM060449.1, read as the reverse complement.
GTAAAATGGGGATCTGTGTGAGGGTTCTGAGGTGTTGAATGAGTGGTGGTGGGTTAGGATGAAGGTTTGATTTGAAAAGTTGTTGAGTTAGGGTTTGGATACATCGCCGATTCGCCATTGTTGATTGAAGCTTTGAAGTTTTTGTTTTCTCTCTTGTTGTTCTGGTTTTTGAGTGTGATAATTAGGGTTTATGGCTACGATGGGGAGACTTGAAATATTATTCTAACAATATCTTCTCGCCTCTTTTCGCTCCGCATCATAGGGTGTGCATGGCTCGGTTCGATTATTAGCATTATCCGTAACAGTAACAGAAGTTATCGGTTAATCGGTTTGGTTAATTCGGTTAATTTGTCGGTTTTTGGTTCGGTTCGGTTAATTTTCGGTTAATAACCAATTCAAACAATGGCTAAATTTTTTGCTTAGAAATACATGTAATGGAGGTATAAATACATGAAATAGATGTATAAATACATGAAATGGATGTATAAATAAATGAAATGGAGGTATAAATGCATGAATAGATGTTTAAATACATAAAATAGAAATATAAATAAATAAAATGAAGGTGTAAATAAATAAATGAATGAAGGCATAAATAAATGAAATAGAAGTATTACTACATAAAATGAAAGTATAAAACAAGAAATACATGAAATAGAGGTATAAAAGCTAGAAATATAAAAAAAATAAATGATTTGGTTCGGTTCGGTTAATTTCGGTTAACCGATGCAAAAAAATATCTGTTAACCGACTTTCGGTTAATTTCGGTTCGGTTTTGTCGATTTTCGGTTCGGTTTCGATTAACGGTTTAGTTATTGCACACCCATATCATAGAGTCACGATGGAGTGACTTATTGAAAAGCTAAACCAAACACCTTATATTTTTTCAAAATGTCATAAATTATTTTGAAAAACTAAATCAAACACCTTATATTTTTTACAAAAAAGTCATAAAGTCATAATGGAGTCTTATTGATTTTTCCCCTCACATAATAATTTCATGTTAAACACCTTTTAACTTTTCAAAAGAGTAAATTACTGTTTTGGCCCCTGTGATTTAGTCAGTTTAACAATTTCAGCCTAAAAAGAAATCTTTTAACATATCAGCCCCTAAAATTGCATTTTATAACGATTTTGGCCCCTGACACTAACTTTGTTACTTATTTGCAGTTAAGTGTAAGGGTAATTAGGTCATTATATACCTTAGGGGCTGTTTTTAATAATTACAAAGTTTTTTTAATATTTGATTATTAATGTAATTACTCAAGTTTTTTTATTATTTTGTTATTTTCACGATTATTATTTTACAAAATACGTTTTAAATATACAGATGAATATGTATTTTCATTAACTGTTTGTTTTTATAGGAGTCGTTTTAAAAAATATTTTTTTTTTACATTTTGTTTAAACCATCTATCGTTTTTAAAATTGCTCCTTTTTAAAGGATTGGTTTTTAAAATCATTCTTTTTAAAGTCGTTTGTCTTTCAAAGTTTTTTTAAACACTTCATTTTATACCATTCTTTTTAAAATCAGTTATTTAAAAAAAAAAATAAACAACTCACTTTTTAAGTCATTTATTTTTTTTAAATTTTACAAAACGACGTGTATAAAAAACAAAGGAAATGTAAGATTTGAAAAAAATAAATAAGAAGTTTGCAAAAGATCGTTCATTTTTCAAAAAAAAAAAGTTAGAATGGTTTATTTCTTTTTCAAATCTTCCATTTCTTTAGACCGTTTGTTAATTCAAAATTCGTTATTTTTTTAACCTTTCGTTTATTAAATTCGTACGTTTTTTTGTACCTTACACTTGTTAACTTATTTTTTTAAGGTTTTATTTTTTATAAACGTCCTTCTTTAATCTTCGTTTTTTAAACCACTCGTTTATTTAAAATCGATCGTTTTTAAATTCATTTGATTTTTTAAATCGCTCATTTTCTTAAGTTCTTTTTTCCCTAACGACTATAAGTAAACTGAATTCAAAGTTTCAAAAATGAACGATTTCAAAAACAGTTATAAAAGGAATGGTTTAGAAAGAAACCCTTTTTTAAAAATTAACGACTTAAAAACGAATTGTTTAAAAAAGTTTAAAAAAGATCTTAAAAGAACGGTATATTAGGAATCGTTTAAAAACCTTTAAAAGACAAACAATTTTAAAAATAATGATTTTAATAAACAAGCGGTTTAAAAATGTATAATTTTAAAAACGATAGACGGTTTAAAAAAAAGCTTAAAAAGAAATTATTTTAAAATGACGTTTATAAAAAACAAACGCTTAATGAAAATACATATTTATTTGCATATATAAAACATATTTTGTTAAATAATAATTGTGAAAATAACGAAATAATAAAAAAAAACTTGAGTAATTGCATTAATAATCCCTTAAATATCAAAAGAACTTTGTAAATATAAAAACCAACCCCTAAGGTATATAATTACCTAATTACCCTTATACTTAACTGAAGAAAAGTAACAAAGTTAGTGTTAGGGGCCAAAATCGTTATAATATGCAACCTCAAGGTCGGATATGTTAAAAGATTCCTTTTGGGGCTGAAAGGGTTAAACTTGCTAAATCACATGGGCCAAAACAGTAATTTAATTTTTTTCAAAAAATCAATAAGCTAATAAGTCATTAAAATAAGCAATCCCAAACACCCCCTAAGGCTACATAGTGTGAAGGAGCATGAAGAGACAAGTGGCAACCACGCCAGTAAAAGGGCATTTGCCCTTCAAGCCTTAAAAAATGTAAGGTGTGAGGGAGCATGAAGCGACACGTGACAATTACTCTTTTAATTAAGAGTTAATTACATAGTTAGTCCATGTGGTTTACACAAAATAACATACTTAGGTACTAATAGTTTAAAATCACCTTCTAGGGTATTAACTTTTCATTTTGTAACGTTTGGAGGTATTAACTTCTAGGGTATTAACATAGTTAGTCCTTGTGGTTTGCACAAAATAACATACTTATGTACTAATATTTTACCAAATAATTAACGTTAATACCTCCAAACGTTACAAAATGAAAAGTTAATATCCTAGATGGTGATTTTAAACTATTAGTACCTAAGTATGTTATTTTATGCAAACCACAGGGACTAACTATGTAATTAACTCTTTAATTAATTTATGTTAAAAAAATTAATCAATAAAATTTAAAAAATAGCATTATGTAAACTTCAAAAAAATACTGAAAATAATAAAAAAAACGTAACTAATAAACTTTAAAAAATACCAAACTAACTACGATATTTTTTCATGATATTCCTTTTTATTCCCTCGTACATTTCTCTTTTTCGGCGTCAAGGTGATCGATTTTCATTCATCAAATCCTTCTCCTTTTTCAAACTCAGTTTTTGTTCAAAAAACGAGATAATCTTTTCTTTTTGGCTTATCCTTTCTTGCTGGATGTTACTGAACGTACCAATACGTTCATTTAGGTCAGCTAGACTTTCAGTGTAGTCCGCACCCGAAGTATATGATTTTTGCGCCCTCTTTTTTGGATGTATCTCTACTGTGTGGGCGTTCCACTTCAATATCGATGTCATCGTCGCTTAAGTTTAGATTGGTGCGAGCATCCGAAGGATTAGTAGAGGAGCTTGTTTTCACCCTTTTAGATGATTCACCTGCAAGAGGTACTTTTGCCATTTGGCAGAGTGCCTCGCCACTTCCTAACAATGAACAAATTTGAACAACACTTCCTAACACTAAACGCCTGCATCACGTAATTGGCTTCCGTTTCACCGCTTTTTAGGGGGTTCTTGATTGTATGGTAGTTGTAACAACCCGCACTTTCGTGCATTGTTACTACTCGCTACACTCGTTACACCTAGCACCAGAGATTCGGATCATAATGTAACTATATCGCATACATCGCTGTTTCGCAGTGTTTTCGCATATTACGCATACGTTATCGCTATAACACATCGCATCACAAACACCAACGCTCACGATGACGTTGAGTGAGGACCTATTCTACCCTCCTCGATGGTCGTGAAGCGTCGCAGAGTAACGGATATTCGAAACAAAACCCGGTTATTGTATCGCAACTTTGAAATATGGATATTTATACGACCCTACGTGACTAATTAAATTAAATATATGAGTAAGGGTATAAAAATGTGTAACCAAACTATCGCAACGCTTAACGATCAAAACGAAACGCCAAAAATCAACTCGCCGAGGCATTTGATCGAATGGCATTTCGATCGGACAGCCAGCCATCCGATCGGACAGCCGTCCTGTTCGATCGGACAGCCTTCCGATCCGACTCACTGCAGCACCTCCTCTCCTGCCTATAAATACCTCCACTTTCACATCAATAGCCTTGATGTGGAGCTCTCGCTCGACCAGCATGCTTTGGGGCTCTCTCCTCTCAATTTCTTGTGATTCTTGTAAGTTTCTACCTCAAATCTTGTACTTTTATGATCTACACGCACTCCTTCACCTTTCTATCTATTGAATCTCAACTTTTAACCGTGAAATCAATGGATTTGAGGTGTTCTAGGATGATGTCATCATGGAGTTTTTATGAACTTCAAGCTTTGGCCTCATTCCACCAAGAACAACTCAGATCTGAAGAATTTCCACATGATTAGACAAAGTACTCGCATAGAATTACACGTAATCATGGTTAAAAGGATTGAAAGATGGTTTTCCAGCTTTCTTTCAACTCTTTTACACTTAGTGCACTCAAAACCGATAGAATCAGAGCTTGTACCGACCTTCTACTCATACTTAGTGTTGCGCTGGTTCAAGATCTGGTTTCTATCAAATAGACGACCGGTTTCGGGATAACCCAGAACGGCCGTCATGAACCAGTAAACCGGTCAGATTTGGGTGATTCTTGTCTGATCGGGTCACTTGGTTCGAGATGGGGTTTCTGTTGTCTAGCACGTCATAACATCGTCTCGATCAAAACTGTAAAACCTTAAAAAATAATCAGGTGCCAAAGACGATCAGATCGTTGGGACGAAGTGCCGTCCTATTGGACAGCCATCCTATCCTAACGATCGGACAGACGTCCTATCGGACACCCATCCTATCCTAACGATCGGACAACCGTCCTATCAGATAGCCGTCCTATCAGACAGCCATCCTATCCTATCGATCGGACAGCCGTCCTATCCTATTGGACAGCCGTCCTGTCGGACAGCCATCCGATCGAATTACCATTCAACACTTGTTTCCCCGTCACCGTTTAACGCATTGTTCGGCGCTTATACTATCAACCTGTAATCAGGCTAATCTCAGACGCGCTCCCTTCAATCCATCCAAGTTGTGTTTACTTGCCGAACACCGACTGTGAGTATACTTGAACCCTTTTTGCTTTTGCACTTTTGGGTGTAACATACGTTGCTATCAAATCGAATTATATCAAATGCTTAAACTACTTATCACTTGCGAATGACTTACGTGCATAGTTATACGTGATGCTAGTTATATATGTGCTAGGACTTATACTCGCGACGTCCCACCTTGACTAGTATAGTACTATTGCGCCCGACGGGGTCTAGTTTGCCATCGCGTATTCGAGCATCGAGGACTTAGCTGGTAGTATCGGTTTTGTGAGTATGTATGTCGTGTATCTCGTTTATGTATGTAGGAGATTCGCAGCACTTTTAAATCTATTATGCTATTACATATCAAACCTGTATACTCGCCAATACTTTTGTATTGACTTTATTTTAATGTATGTTGCAGGTTTAGACGCAGACTACATCAAATCAAGCTAGGAAGTCTAGAAACTTAACAAAAATCTAGGTTGTCGGATTTGTATTGTTCGAGAGAACACAAAATCTGTGATAACTTATGTGACTGTAATTGTTTATTAGTATGGGATAATGAACGCATTAAATATTGTCGCTAATAGTTGTTATGGATTCTCCTGAGCAATCTGATTCACCTAGTGCCACGCCCCGATGATTCCGCCATCGGTTGGGGTGTGACAGATTGGTATCAGAGCCATAACTATAGGGAATTAGGTAAGACATTCGACCTAGTCCGGGTTGAAGTCTTAGCAATGACCTAGTCTATAGTCTAAGTACCAACGGGCTGACTTCGTGCGAACCCGGTGGGGTTTGTACGGGCCTACTTAATACTCTCATTCTAATTCGCTAAAAGCTACTACTTCGCGTGAACACCGCATACTACAACTTCACGCGAAGAGCCTTTCCTAAGGTTGGAATGATACTTGGCCTTTCCTAAGGCTAACACAATACACACGTTTTCGAAAATATTCGCGTAACACAACCGAGTGGTCCAGTCGAGATCAGGCGTGAAAACAAGAACTCTCGACAAGATCGCTCACTCAGCGCATTTTTCTAGCATGAGAACTTTCCGTTGAGCTAGGAGTGACGTCCATATCTCAACGAAAGCCTCCATTTCAAAATCTAGTGGAACTCCCGAAGTTATTCGAAGAGCAAAACCACAGTTAGGAGCAAAGTTATTAAGTCAGGGGTGAAACCCATACCTTAATAAACCGTTCCGCTCTTTATAAAAATGATTTTCAAAAGCTCTCACCAAGGACTCGACTATAACGATAACTCGAGCCACGCGATGACTAGGAAGACGAATGCCATGAGCTGTATCCCAGTGGAAGCATGAGTCTTCTAGGGCAACGCGTGAGTTACCTTGGGTAGTCGACGCCTAAACACCCGAGGCACTCTATCTACTTCTTTAGCATACGACCCGCCGATTTACACTTGTTGGAACTTATTTACGCTTACGTGTTTACATTTTGAAACTTTATGCTTTATCGATTTCTCGATTTATCGAATTTTCACTCCCCGCTTCATGAATGCACAACTCGCACAGCCATCGCAATCTAAAACAAAAACCGAATACTCGCAACAAAACTAATGCTTAACTACTCGCTCTCGCCCTCTCTTTCCATCGCGTCCTCGCGCTATCTATACGAATATGTGAATGAATATCGCAACTCTATATATATATATACAAACGAAATCGCCTACGTGCCCTACGTGAAAAAAAAACCTCAGGATTTTCGTGTTTCCTATGTGGCTCCTATGTGAATACGTAATACTATACTACTTGCAACAAGTTTTGAATGCGCTCAAATCGCAACGCAAAACTCAAAATCATTATGATCGAATCTCACTCCAAGTCTCTCTCTGTCTAGATGCCTTCCAACAACTCTGCTTCGAGAATGTCAGCAAGGAGACGAGCCAAACGAAGGGACAAAAAGAGGATTGCCTCACTTGTGGTCAAGGGAGTGGCCAAAATGATTCCTTAGATCGTCACTCAAGTGCACTCTCTTAGCAACTCTCGAACTTCGGAAGACGTCAAGACAGAAGCGCCGCAACCTACATTTCTCTACAAACACTTCAAAGCCTGTGATCCGATGGTCTTCACGGGTGAAGGAGGTGTTTCTCAGCTACTCCAGTGGTTCGATTCTGTCGAGGTGACCCTCCGTCAGAGTGGGTGTCCCGAACGTTTCCAAACCACTTGCGCAACTGAAGTATTTCAATCGCGAGCACTCGGCTGGTGGATCGCCGAACGCAACAAACGTGGGATTCACGCAGCCTATGCCCTCCCCACGAAGTCCAGAAGTTGGAAAGCGAATTTTGGGAAATCAAGTAAGTCAAAGGTGACAATGCTGGCTACACCGCAAGGTTCAAACAGCTTAGCATAATCTGCCCAAGTCAAGTCAACACTCCAGAAAAAGCCATCGCGAAGTACATTCGTGGCTTGCCTGAATGTGTGGGCGATTTTATCGACGCTGCAAGACCTACTACCATCGAAGAAGCCTACCGCTTAGCCGCAGAAATCAACAACAAACGACTCATGGAAGGGTTTTTCTCCAAGAATCATGTCAAGCAAACTTATCAAGCAATCGTCAATAATTCTTCAGACGATCCCGTCGACGATTCTTCTGACGAATCTGCCGATAATTCTTCTGACGAATCTGCCGACGATTCTTCCGACGACTCGGCCGAAGATTCTGCAAGTGAGTCCTCAGACGAATCATCCAACAACGACACCTCATCGCAAGACACCGACAAACCCAGCCGCAAACGAAAGATTTCAAGCCCGAACTCATCAACAGCCGAACTGCTGCAACCGATGCCCCTTCAAGCAGTTCCGGTGTTTCCAAAACGAGCTTACACTGGAGCTCATCCCCAGTGTTACTCATGTACCTACCATCACCAGGTCGGAGCTGACTGTCGCTATTGCAATAACTGCAACCGTTACGGTCACTTCACCCGCAAATGCCGCACCGGATCAAGAACTTGAGTACAACAACCGCAGCTCCAGCAAAAGTTTTCGACATCAGACAGATGTAGGATAGTGTTGTAATGAAACAAATTTTCGACGTAATTTCATGTGTGAAACTATCCCTACTAATTGATGTGTCGCTATGCGCAACATTGATTCGCACTCTCTCTAGCATTCGCACTTAGCCTAGAATCACACACATACTATGTACTATATCACGATATAATGTGTTTTACCCTCACTACACTCTTAGGATGAGGTACGATAAACGTGCAAGGAACGAGTAATCACGGGTGCACACGGGAGTATTTTGGTCAGTGCACGGAGATCGTAGTGAATTCTAATAGTGCCATAACGTTAAAAGCATGGTCGAGCATGGTGGATATGCCGCTGGTACTTCCTATGTATAAGCGTCTTGACCATGTCGACAAAGGGTGACACCTATTCACGAGATGTAAGTAGTAGGGGTCAAGCAAGGTGTGCTTTATCATACTACCGAAGTTTCGTGAAGAAAGTGCCATGTGTAGTTGAACGTTACTAGACCTATTATACTATTGTGATTATTTTTCGACACACTACACTCAATCGCAAGGCGTAACAATTAAATCGCATCACCGCGAGACTTGTCGTAAGTCTGCAAACGCAGTGCAATCGCCTCATCGATGGACTCTGAAGAGTCTACCCCGCAGGGCAATTGCATCAACGCAAGACTGGTCGTAAGTCTGTATCGCCACTCAAAGCGTGTCATCGCAAGACTTTTCGTAAGTCAACACGCCCGCAACCGCATTATCGCTAAAATCTATCTCGCAATCACTATCGCTTATTATGTGTATCTCGCAATCTCTATCGCTATCACCATCGCTATCGCCTACCGTTAACTGTGATAATTGTGTTAAGTTAGCACACATGACCTCGCTTCACGAGATGAAACTAATATGGTTAAAGCAAGGTGTGTTTTAGACATATCAGCAGACTTTTGTGGAAAAAGGCCATGTGGGGTCTAATGTTAGTTAAACTCTGTGGTGTTAACCAATCGAATCGAATCGCATTACTCGCTTATCGTGTATCGCTTACCGTGTATCGTCTATCGCTCATTCGCTTATTGTGTACCGCCTATCGCTCATCGCTCATCGTTTGGTATTCATCGCAGTCTGTGTGGTATTAGTATGCATGACATCGCTTCACAGGACAAAACTAACCTGGTCGAACGTGGTGTTTTGCCATGTTAGCAAACTCTCGTGGAAACGTGCCATGTGGGTTTAATGTGGAATCTAATCGAAATCTCGCTATTCGCTTATCGCTTATCGCTCGACGCCTATCCAGACACGACACATCAATGTTTCGTGTCACCAGGCTACTCGCGCATGCTGTTATAGCTACGTTCGCAATTCAACTCGCCTGTTTAACCTATTTGATTCTATCTTCAACTCGGTCCGACTTCCTATCGATTGGACCAAGGTAGCGCAATTCTATCTGTGTCATATCGGCACACATGACACCACCTCATGAAACAGAAGTAATATGGGAGGAACATGGTGGATACGCCGCTGGTACTTCCTATATATAAGTGTTTTAACCATATTAGCAAACTTTCGTGAGAAAGTGCCAAGTGGGGCTCGATGTTAATCAACTTTTCAAACTGTTAAAAACTGATTTTTTTATATATAATTTTTTTTTAAAACCATTGGACAAGTGAAATTTCCTCACAATGTGGAGGTAAAATCAAATCAGCTTAACTCCATGCCCAAGGGAAGTCTCATAAGTCCAGTCTTCTTTAAAAACTTTTGACATTGGTTCGACATCGAGTTCAGCTTGAACCCATGTCATAGGAGAGTTTCCGTAACCCCAGTTTTCATTTTTGAATTCCTTAAAATGTTTAAAACCTAAACTTTCTTGCAACGTTGGTTAACATCGACTCAGTTGACCCTACGTTATAACAAAATTTTTCAAGTTTTCCTTCCAAACTACTGTTAAATATCTAAAACGGACATTTCTTGCAACATTGGTTAACATCAACTCAGTTAACCCTACGTTATGAGAAACCTTTCTAGTTCTTCTTTAAAATTTTTCTATCGCGTCGAACTTGCAAATTCTTCGAGACTCGAGGTACTTTTGAATCGCCAACTCGTGGGATGCTACTTTTGCCATTGCGTCGCCTTATCGCTATCGCAATCGATCTCTCTCTTACTCGAAACGCTCTCGCTTGTCAACTCTCGGTCAATTAACTCGCTGTATCGCTACTTATACGGGATCAACTCTCAAAAGTCTACCTGTTGGATTAATTTCGGGACAAAATTTCCTAAAGTAGGGGAGACTGTAACAACCCGCACTTTCGTGCATTGTTACTACTCGCTACACTCGTTACGCCTAGCACCAGAGATTCAGATCATAATGTAACTATATCGCATACATCGCTGTTTCGCAGTGTTTTCGCATATTACGCATACATTATCGCTATAACACATCGCATCACACACACCAACGCTCACGATGACGTTGAGTGAGGACCTATTCTACCCTCCTCGATGGCCGTGAAGCGTCGCAGAGTAACGCATATTCGAAACGAAACCCGGTTATTGTATCGCAACTTTGAAATATGGATATTTATACGACCCTATGTGACTAATTAAATTAAATATATGAGTAAGGGTATAAAAATGTGTAACCAAACTATCGCAACGCTTAACGATCAAAACGAAACGCCAAAACTCAACTCGCCGGAGGCATTTGATCGAATGGCATTTCGATCGGACAGCCATCCAATCAGCCAGCCGTCCTGTCGGCCAGCCGTCCTGTTCGATCGGACAGCCGTCCTGTCGGACTGCCGTCCTGTCGGACAGCCATCCGATCCGACTCACTGCAGTACCTCCTCTCCTGCCTATAAATACCTCCACTTTCACATCAATAGCCTTGATGTGGAGCTCTCACTTGACCAGCACGCTTTGGAGCTCTCTCCTCTCAATTTCTTGTGATTCTTGTAAGTTTCTACCTCAAATCTTGTACTTTTATGATCTACACGCACTCCTTCACCTTTCTATCTTTTGAATCTCAACTTTTAACCGTGAAATCAATGGATTTGAGGTGTTCTAGGATGATGTCATCATGGAGTTCTTATGAACTTCAAGCTTTGGCCTCATTCCACCAAGAACAACTCAGATCTGAAGAATTTCCACATGATTAGACAATGTACTCGCATAGAATTACACGTAATCATGGTTAAAAGGATTGAAAGATGGTTTTCCAGCTTTCTTTCAACTCTTTTACACTTAGTGCACTCAAAACCGATAGAATCGGAGCTTGTACCGACCTTCTACTCATACTTAGTGTTGCGCTGGTTCAAGATATGGTTTCTATCAAATAGACGACCGATTTCGGGATAACCTAGAACGGCCGTCATGAACCAGTAAACCGGTCAGATTTGGGTGATTCCTGTCTGATCGGGTCACTTGGTTCAAGATGGGGTTTCTGTTGTCTAGCACGTCATAACACCGTCTCGATCAAAACTGTAAAACCTTAAAAAATAATCAGGTGCCAAAGATGATCAGATCGTTGGGACGGAGTGCCGTCCTATCGGACAGCCATCCTATCCTAAAGATCGGACAGCCGTCCTATCGGACAGCCATCCTATCCTAACGATCGGACAGCCGTCCTATCGGAGAGCCGTCCTATCGGATAGCCGTCCTATCGGATAGCCGTCCTATCAGACAGCCATCCTATCCTATCGATCGGCCAGCCGTCCTGTCGGACAGCCATCCTATCCTATCCTATCGGATAGCCGTCCTATCGGACAACCATCCTATCTTATCGATCGGACAACCGTCCTATCCTATCGGACAGCCGTCCTGTCGGACAGCCCTCCTATCGGACAGCCATCCGATCGGATTACCATTCGACACTTGTTTCCCCGCCACCGTTTAACGCATTGTTCGGCGCTTATGCTATCAACCTGTAATCAGGCTAATCTCAGACTCCCTCCCTTCATTCCAACCAAGTTGTGCTTACTTGCCGAACACCGACTGTGAGTATACTTGAACCCTTTTTGCTTTTGCACTTTTGGGTGTAACATAAGTTTCTATCAAATCGAATTATATCAAATGCTTAAACTACTTATCACTTGCGAATGACTTACGTGCATAGTTATACGTGATGCTAGTTACATATGTGCTAGGACTTATACTCGCGACGTCCCACCATGACTAGTATAGTACTATTGCGCCCGACGGGGTCTAGTTTGCCATCGCGTATTCGAGCATCGAGGACTTAGCTGGTAGTATCGGTTTTGTGAGTATGTATGCCGTGTATCTCGTTTATGTATGTAGGAGATTCGCAGCACTTTTAAATCTATTATGCTATTACATATCAAACCTGTATACTCGCCAATACTTTTGTATTGACTTTATTTTAACGTATGTTGCAGGTTTAGACGCAGACTACATCAAATCAAGCTAGGAAGTCTAGAAACTTAACAAAAATCTAGGTTGTCGGATTTGTATTGTTCGAGAGAACACAAAATCTGTGATAACTTATGTGACTGTAATTGTTTATTAGTATGGGATAATGAACGCATTAAATATTGTCGCTAATAGTTGTTATGGATTCTTCTGAGCAATCTGATTCGCCTAGTGCCACGCCCCAATGATTCCGCCATCGGTTAGGGTGTGACAGCAGTAACCATTGAAGGCCGAGATGGCGGTATTTATTTCACATCACTTTGACAAGAGACTATCATTCCCCCTATAGAACTCTCGTTTCATTGTTTGGTGATAAAAATCGTTTATTCGATCCCGAAAATCATTTTTGTATTGATTTGTACCTATTTAAAAAACAACATATTAGTAAAATATATATAACACTAAAAATGTATCCAAGATAAAATAAATAAATATTTTTCTAACAGTATAACTTTTTCCCGTAAAAAATAAAATAAAAGTATCTAAAACCGAGTTCTCCGAAACACATATCCAAGATTTTGTAAACACTACTTTTTCATCATTTATCCATGGATGAACAATTTGGTATGCGGCTTGGACCTTCTGCACCTCGCTTTTCTTCCTATGGCTTCTCTTTTTAACCTTTCGTGAGGACGGTTCAACAATATCTTGTGGTTGCGTTTCGGCTACTGATTTGGTGTAGGGGACGTTTGGGATATATGAACGAGTTGTTGTTGAGGGAAGTTTGGCAATTGTCCTTGAGGCGGATAAAACATGCCAAAGTTCGCTATAAGTTTTGCATAAGCCGCTATGCAGGTAAGTTACCTAGAACTTGTAGAGGACGGTTTTGAGGTGAACTAGTATTCGGTGTCTCCCATCGGCTATACTATCACACCTTCAATTTCCACATGTAGGGTTCTACCACAAGGCGCGTGACAAATTAGGATCATTGTCATTCATTACATTGAACGACATCTAAATGATATTTAAAAAAACATTGTTACTAAATTAAATGAGAAAACACATATTTTGAAATGTTTAAGTAAAATGAGGAAGCGTAAAGTAAAGTAAAGTTTAAATAAATGCGCAAAACAAACGCGCCCAAAAAGTCATGCAATAATATATAAAAATAAATTCAAAGGCTTAATGGCGCGACTCCATGAATGTCCCTAATCGTGTGCATTACCTAGAGACCTGCGAAAGTATGCTAACAAGTGTCAACACTGGTTTGGTGAGTTCATGAAATGTAATTGTAATAACAAAGTTGTAGGATAAAGTAAATTCCAATTATATCTTAGGTAGCTAGCCTATTACAAGTTTCTAAATGTTTTTAACCGAAGCTGACTGAATGAGTTTGTGCCTTCCACCACGTCATATCAAACGATGGTGCAGATGTTAGGTAAATATAATACCCGTTCGACCTCCTGTCATGCTAGCACGACCAGCCCGTCGGGGTTTGTCAAACCCAATAGTACTACTCAAGATTACATCGATAACTTCCTATATTAACGGTTCAGGTGTGTAAGGACTTTCATGATATATGTAGTGTTTAGGAAACATGTGATATAAATGAAGGGTCGTATTAGCACGCTTGGGATTCTTAAATCGACACCACCAATACAGGTCGTATAATTGGGCAGAAATCATTTCCCAAGGTCAGCCAAAGGCTGACAATGTCGTCACATGCAAACGCTATACGGGTCGTATAGACCTATACGACCCGTATCAAGTACGAGGTTGTCTTTCTATCACTCAACAGTGACAGAAATTATGTCAGTCCTATACGGGTCATATAGAGCTATACGACCCGTATTGACCTGTTAAAATGAGGGCAATTCTTGCTTTTATAATTGACGACGAGAGGAAGAATATTTCATTCTTTCTTGTTCTCTTCTTCCTTAACCACCAAGAAGTACGAGGTTGTCTTTCTATCACTCAACAAGTACGAGGTTGTCTTTCTATCACTCAACAGTGACACATAAGTCTTCTAAAGGAGTTCTCATTGATAAAACAAAACCAACAACAAATCTTCCATAACCACCAACAGTGACACATAAGTCTTCTAAAGGAATTCATTATCCAAAATGATTATGAAGAAACTCCTAATGTATTACATATTAAAACCACAACCACCACAACTTTATCCATCACATCTCAACCATCTACCACAACACTCACTATTACATCTCCACCTACAAAACCACCCACCACCATACTTAACCCACTAGAGTTAGAAAATGTATCCAAAGAGATACAATCTTTCTACTCTACAACTGACATCAGCCAACTTACCATTTCATCCCTCAGAAGATATTCAAAGCCTTCAAATTTACAAGAGGACTCGAATTTAAAGTGCATACATGCTGAAAGAATAGCTGCTTTCAAAAGAAAAAGCAATAGTGATAAGGAGGCATCACGAATTTTGTCTGTAGAATTCACAAAAGTGAACAGACTAGAAGATTTTGTCAAAGATGTCAGCTAAAAGGCTTCACAAGGACTAGTAAACAACCCTGAGCTCAAAAAAGACCTAAGGGAAAATTACTTGGAATTCATAATGAAGAACAAGACTTACTCAGCCACAAGGGCTCAATTCTCTGGTTGGACTACAGAAGCCCTTCTAGAAGAAATTGCAAGGATTGAGAAGTTAAAGCTCAATCTTGATATCAAACCCACTCCTCCCAACTGGAAAGCAGGTAAAAAGCCTGTTGGTCAAAAAGCAGTTGAATTAAGAAGAATGAATGATGAGATGGTGGCAGCAAAGTTTGGATCTATGCAATCTATGGCCAGATGGGATGAGCCAACAATCAAAGAGAACTACAAGAAATTAGAAGAATTAAGAGTCAAAGATCCCTTAGTCCCCAAAAGGCCAAACTATGAAGATATAAATGTACATATCAGCTCTATGCAGAAGATCTAAAGAAGTATGAAGATGATATAAGGAAGGAAGGGAATAGAAATGAACTCATGTATGGGCATCCAGATGCTAAACTAGAAGAGCTACTTGGGTAAATCTTGGGAAAAACACTTTCCCTCACCCTTTCCAATAAAATCGGTCCTAGTAAAACCATCAGCCTCAAAAATTCTAAAATGCTCCTCAGATAGAGCAAGCCATGAATTGACAATAGTCAGGGCAAACGGAAAATGAAAAAGACTTCAATAAATAGTGTCATGAGCCTGAAAATTAAAGATTTGCAAGATCTATTGGATCTTCCATTCGAAAGGGATGCAGATAACTCACTATCTGAAAAGATTTGAGAAGCAATTTAAAGCCCAAATCAGAGATGAGTTGAAGAGGAACAAAAATTGATCAAATAAACATCTGTTTTAGCATCATTTGTTCTAGGGGGAGATTGTTGGACTTACAAAAGAACATGTGATATTCAAAAGCCAAAACATGATCAAGTGATCAAGAAATAAATAGAAGTTTGAACCAGATTCCTCCCAAAGATAGTGAATCTTGAACACCTAAATCAGAGCATCTGTTGAAGACAAGCAAACAACTGTTCAAAGCCTTGGAACCGTTGTTCATGAAGAAACAAGGTTTGTTCAAGCCCTAAAGTTTGTTGAAACAAAGGTCTGATGAAGAAACAGATGCTTAGATCAAAGCAACAGAGGATAGCCTAAACATATGTTTCCCAATGTTGCAATACTTGCTTTTTAACAGTGTTTAGCATAGTTAGATAAGTTGTTTGATTTGCACAGATGTTTGCAACACCTGTGCAATCTTTCTATTAGGAATGTTAGATGTCACTATCAGTGTGATGTCAGCCAATCACAAACAGAGCTTTCGTACTTAGTATAAATAGATCTCACCTGTTAGAGATCTATTTATCACTAGACATCACCTTTTCTTTTGTACGAACATAATTGTTTAGTGATCAGTCTGAGGGGTGGGGGGGTCTGTAGAGTTAATCTTCTGTAAAACATTTGAATCATTAATGAAAAACAGATGTTGATGATGATTTCTCATTTGTAATTACTTATCTTTTTTTACATTACAAATTGTTTTGAGCTTAATTGGTTGATTAATCACAAACTGTGTAAACTCAGACTTAACAATATACATGGGGCCACTCTTATATATAAATGAAAAGAAATGGCACATGTTAGCATACTCACAACCATCTCCTGAAACTGAAACTGAAGTTGAAGCTGAACTAGGATTAGAGCTGTTCATGAGCCGAGCCGAGCTAGGGCAAGCTCGGGCTCGGCTCGATTATAAACCGAGCTGGCTCGGTTCGGCTTGGATTTGAAACCGAGCTGAAAATCTAAGCTCGGGCTCGGCTTGGTTTTAAACCGAGCTGGCTCGGCTCGGCTTGGTTTCGCTCGATTTTAAAAATAAAAATTAATACATAACTCTCAAAATTCAATATTCTAAAATATTATTCAATACTTCAAAAGAACATATTCAAATAAGTTCAATCTAATACATTAGAAGCCAAAATCACGTTCAACAACGCAAAATAAGTTTTATATTTCAAGTAAATACAATAATTGTTTTCCTTAGCATGGCAATCAACCTTTAAATATGTCATAGATATCAAACTACAAGCCTAAATACATGTAAATAATAATCACTTTTTGTAATATATTATATGTATATAAAAATAAAATATATTTTAAGTAAAATAATTCGAGCTTAGCCGAGCCGAGCTACTAAGCGAGCCAAACCGAGCCAATTTGGCTCGTCACGAGCAGAGCTGAGCTAGGCTCACTTTCTAACCGAGCCGAGCCAGCTCGGCTCACTTTTAAACCGAGCCATATCGAGCGAGCTTTTTTCGAGCTAAATCCGAGCGAGCTTCGAGCCGCGAGCTTTTTGGACAGCCCTAGCTAGGATTTATCCATACGCCTCCTAATAGTTATGTACCACACTTGTACCTAGGAGACGTCGCGAACTAATCCCTCCATCACAGGAAGAGCACATGTTATCGGAACATGTGATTATGAGTACAATATATTCCTATCGCATGATAAGTCGATTTCAATAACAATCATGATTACAACATGAAACGAACAGACGTTGAAACGAATCGACGTTCAAAGATCTTAAAGAGTTTCAAAGATATCTATACTATATATATTATAAAGCATTTCAGAAGGATACCGGTAAAATTTAAGTAGTTACAATATTTTATGCTTATAGTACAACAACTTAATGGGGTTAGTAAATGGACAAAATGGTCTTTTTACATGAGTTAAATGAATTGATAAATATAAATTAATAATAGAAGTGTTTTTAACGCAATTAAATTGATAAAATAAATATAGACCAAAGTATGTCAAGAGTCTTAAAATATTATTGGAAAACCAATAATTGATTAAATAGATGAATGTCGTTTTTATTAAATATAGACCAAAGTATTTTAAGGGTATTTTAGGATTTTTAATGATGGCATAGCAAAAGACTCAAATCTCTAATTTTTCATGCCCCTGCTTCATTATGGGGCTGTTTGGCTAAGCTTATTTTAGTGACTTATTTACTTATTTACTTTTTGAAAAGTTAAAAGGTGTTTGGGTTAGCTTATTATGTGAGAGGAATAAGTAAATAAGTCACTCAATTCTGACTTATTTACTTTTCCAAAAAGTCAATAAGTCATAACTCACTCCAAAATAAGCTTAGCCAAACAGCCCCTATGTCCACGGTTATTCAAATCTCCAATTCAGGCTTCATTGCACATTTAATTCGTCAATAACCTCACAGGAATACAAATCAACCAATTGCATTAAGGATGTCATTAATTCCTTTTGCACATCGATGAAATTTAATAACCAATTGGCAATTGAATTGTTTGTTGAATGTGTGTATTATAAAACCAGACATTTGTTGCATCATCACCCTTCCCTCTCATTGCAATCAGTTCTGACCACCATCAACAGTCGAAGGGAGGGGAAACCAGAGAAGGGGCTTGTCGATGGTGGTTGTAGGTGGGGTAAACGCTGGTGGTGATGAATTCGCGAACGTGGTCTTGATTAGGGATTGTAGGTGCTCGATTGTTGTGAATCGGAGGAGGGCTGAGACGAAGGGTTGTGACGATGGCAGAAGGATGAAGACGCCGCCAGAGAAAGGTGGATGAGGCACAATATCAATCAATCTTTATTTAGTTGAACAATATAGGAGGTTATAAAAACTTGAACAGTCTGAATATGTCATGAAATTTAGTCTTGTAGATCTGGATCGGTCTTCTTCGAGAAAATTCTCTCACCGTCGTGAAAACTCGATAACAATTGCGAAGCGCGCGAAGGCGATAGGTTCATAGGAGCCTTGCACCTAGGCAAATTACACTGATGCATTATCTTTGTAAGGTACAATCTCTTATTCTTCAATATAATTATTTATTTGATGGAAGAAGACCAGGGTCTTTTTAATAGAAGTTGGATCAGTGTTATAAAAATAAGAGTAAAATGCACGGATAGTCCCTGTGGTTTTGCAAAGTTTCAGCTATAGTCCCCAGATTTTGGAAATTACACTCATAGTCCCTGTGGTTTGACAGTTTGTTACGCTGATAGTCCTTGGAGTGAATGTGGGTTAGTTTTCTCAGTTAAGTTGGTGTGAAATGACTATAATACCCTTAATATGAAATAAAATAAACAAATCAAGTATTTAAATATATAAAACATATATGTATGTATATACACACACTTACTGAACATATGTATCTCTCTTTCTTCTCTCTCTCTCTCTCTCTCTCTCTCACTAAAAACCACCACCACCGTCACCTCCCCTGCCGCCATCACCATTCCCCACCACCGCCATCCCCTTCCACCACCACACCTCCGCCTCCTAAACCCATACCCGCCTCCACCATCAACCACCCATCCCCAAATTCCTCACTCCGTCTAACAAATCCAGAGAATGAGGCTAATAATATACAGCGATCTAAAATGAGATGGCGATTGCCCTGGTGTCAGCTACACTCCATCTAACAAATCCAGTCCCAATCGAGTCCACCCTGTAACCATTGACAGTTCATACTTCTTCATACCTTCTTTCACAAACCCTAATATTTTATACCTCTTTTGTCAGTCAGTCAAATGCCTCAATTTCATCACTCCTCCTCTCATAACCAGATTCCAATTACAATTATACAGACATAACCTTCCATTTCAATCTCACACATCTTCTTCATTCTCTGCTTCTAGATCTCAACTGTAATTGTGTACAAACAGACCTAATTGACCTTATGGACGCTCAAAAGCTGGAATCAATCGTTACGAGGCCGGATCAGGCCTTCAATTTGGATCCGGATCTCTCTGTTTCGTCTCCGGTCACTCGCCAGAAAGCTGCCGCTGCTAAGCAGTTGATTGAGAATCATTACAAGAATTATCTTCAAGGATTGCAGGATCGGAAAGAGAGGTAGTTTCATTTCAAGTTTTCTATTGCAGGATCGGAAAGAGAGGTAGTTTCTATTGTTTAGTTTCATTTCAAGTTTTCTATTGTTTAGTGTGGTGGTGGAAGGGGATGGCGGTGGTGGGGAGTGGTGATGGCGGCAGGGGAGGTGACGGTGGTGGTGGTTTTTAGTCAGAGAGAGAGAGAGAGAAGAAAGAGAGATACATTTGTTCAGTAAGTGTGTGTATATACATACATATATGTTTTATATATTTAAATACTTGATTTGTTTATTTTATTTTATATTAAGGGTATTATAGTCATTTCACACCAACTTAACTGAGAAAACTAACCCACATCCACTCCAGGGACTATCAGCGTAACAAACTGTCAAACCACAGGGACTATGAGTGTAATTTCCAAAATCTGGGGACTATAGCTGAAACTTTGCAAAACCACAGGGACTATCCGTGCATTTTACTCTAAAAATAATCTATCTGTGTGTGTGTTTTTGTGTTGAAAAATATTATGTTTGTATTGTTTCTGTCTCCTTGTAAGAAAAAAAGTTGTGGTTTTTGATTTTACAACTGACTTTTACCATGTTTTTCAAAATAAATTTTGGAAATTATGGTATGTTGCACACACGGATGGACTTCTTGCACACAAATGGTATTAGGCATCTATATCATGTATATTAACCCGGTTTAAAAATAGGAAACTGAACCGCAATCTTTATTCATTTTATATTTAGAATGCTCTTGAGTCACAAAGCTTGGAGAGCCCAAGGATTATGGATGATGTAACTGATAAGATGAAACCAGGAAGTTCACCGAAACTGTAAATGCTGTTCAGTATCGGCTGATTACTGTGTTAGACAATGCCTATACCTCTCACAAGGTATGCCAAACATTAATTTCATGATAAGTTTTTCATGTAGCAAAATGGATGGGTGAGGAGCAGTGGCGGAGCTAGCCCGTTAATTTAGGGGTATCCCTAAAAAGAAAATCATCGTGCAATCATACAATAAGAAAAAAACGATAATGTATTAAAGTAAAATAAATACTTGATAGATTTGTACTCTTCTTTTTTTCATAGCCTGATATCAAAAGTTTTTTTTCGACCGCACAAACCATAACATTGTTAAACAATTCTGGGCCCATTCGATTGCATAAATCCGTCTTGACAAGCTTCAATTTAGAAAAAAAAACATATTTCAACGGTCGCAGTTGTGACCGGTAAAATTAAAGCTAACTTCACTACCCAATAAACCAAAGGACAAGAACTATGTGTTCCGGTTTCCACCATAAGACAAGCAAGATCACTTATTCAACTATAAAATCGTTTTGGGTCTTGAGCTAACTTTATCAATTATATTTAGGGTCTTCTTTCAATTATATTATTGTTACTTTTGGCTTATTTTATCATTCGGGCTTAATTATTCTACAAGGTTTCAGGTTGTAAAATGTTTAGGCTTATAAAAAATGGGATTTTAGTAATAGCAAGTATCCTATTTATTGGTTAAGGGTATCTTCGTAATTTTTTAGGGGTATTCTTTATATAAAACCGAAAAAAACACTATGAATACGGGGTTGAGCCGTAGCCCGTGCTACGGCTCCTAACACTATGGTTCCGCCTCTGGTGAGGAGGCTAAGGTAACAAGTAAAAAGTGGTAGCTCTTTGGGACGAGTTGAATGGGGATGGGTCGCCATGTCAAACATTACAAGATTTATGTTATCTATTCTTTTTTCTTTAAGTTTGTTTAATTTTTGTTCTTGGTGGATTTATCTTGGCACAAGGTAAAATATATACACAAGTTTATCAAAGAAGTGTATATTGTTTATTTTAACTTAATTTTCCCTATGCATATGATATAAGGGGTTGGTGGATATGGTGGTGTTGGTTTTCACCAATAATGTATAGACGAAATGGTACGGTAGTGAATGAATTTCTTGGAGATAGTTGGAATAAGGTAAGCTAGCAAAATAATTACTTTAACCATATGAAAAATTGGGATAGCAGTAGGCGCATCAATTGGTTATTTGTTTCTTTTCACTATTTGCTACTCTTGAATACCTCAACCGTAAGTATCTAAAATTATTCCAACATATTGTTTTTTGTGTATACCATATTAAGTTAAGAACATCTAAAGAAGTAAAATTATCAAATACCTTTGTTGCAGCCTTTGGAAATCCACAGGCATTTCTATTGGAACAAAGCATGGCTATGAACCCTTGCAATATTCTGCATGGTTTGGGTTACCACCCTTAGTTGATTATGCAACCCGAGAGGTGAATATCAGGGCCGTCTCCGAAAATCACAAAAAGAATTTTGGCCCTGTGCGAGATAAAAAGTTTGGACGCTATTCGCAAATCTCCATACATTCAAATCCAAGCAAATTGGGCCACAAAATCACAAATTCAAAATTCTTAAAAGGCCCAAAAACGTTTTTATTTCATAAATCTAGGCCGTTTAAGATTGAAAAAAAAACATACAAATTTATTTTTAGTATTTATTGGTGTAGTTTAGGAGTAGGGTTAATGTAACATTTGCCACTAAAAAAAACATAGCCTAACTAAATCATAAATCCACACACATAAATTTATATATTACAACAAAAGAGCAATTACTTGAACTTTAATTAATTATGTGAAAGAAATACAAGTAATAAGAACAAGCTCTTAAAAAAAATACATATGAAACAGGCCTTTGGAATAAGGAGCAACTAAAAAAATATAAATAAAAATATGTAGAGATGCAAGATTCGAACCTGCATCTTGGGTGAAACAGTAGGAGGCTCAGCTAACTGAGCTATACAAACATATGTTTAGCATTTCGATTTATATATAATTAATATAAAAAAATAAGGATTTTTTGGGCCCCTAAAAGCTTTGGGCCCTGTTCGGTGGCCCATCCGGCACACCCTACGGGCACTGAATATCATACTTATGAGTTGTTTTTTTCTTTTTGTAAAAAATAATTATAGTTTTATGTGATTATATTAGCAAATTATTTGAGGTTATGTTTAATTACATGTAGATGTTTGTGGAGGAGGTAATGGAGTTGGTCGAAATGGTTCCATTAAAGGAAACACTTGTGGGCTTTCTTGTGAACAACGAAAGGGCTCACGATAACAGTTGATCTTGTCAGTGGCGGATCTAGGATTCCGACCAAGGGGTAACGCGTTATAAATAAGCCGTAACGAAATCAAAAAAACGTCAAATTTTTCCAAAATTTACACTAATTTTTCCAAATTTTTTCCGACCAAGGGGTAGCGGGGGTTACCCCTACTAAAGAGGTAGGTCCGCCCCTGGATCTTGTGGCTAACCCGTCTATAATATTCATGGATGAGCACACATAAGGACTTGATGTTTAGTTTTTTTCAGATAAAACACTTTAAACTTGTACGAAATTATACGGAAACTAATCAATATTTTAT
Source organism: Helianthus tuberosus (assembly GCA_030545235.1). NCBI lineage: Eukaryota > Viridiplantae > Streptophyta > Magnoliopsida > Asterales > Asteraceae > Helianthus > Helianthus tuberosus. Next base: position 49,291,747 of record CM060449.1, on the reverse strand, counting down.
ATGGAATATAGTTATATATTTCGAAAAGAGGAGGTGAAGAAATATATGTCGGTTTGAGTTTTGTTTAAAAAATAACATTAAACTGATCTTTTTATAATTAAGGGAATCAATGGAGCGAGTGAAATTTAAAAGGATTATAATCCCGCAACTTGTATGTTGTGTGTCGAATAAGATCAAAAGAATTATATTACTTTAATAACAATTCAGTTTTCTTTTTCTAATAAAACAATTTAAAGAATTTCACCTTGGGCTAATTTTGACCCATTCAGTTGGTCGTTAAAAAATAAAAATAAAATGTGTGATGTATCTATTTCTATGATAGAAGAAAAAATTTTGAGCACTAATGTACAATATACACATCCCATCAACATTCACTATATTACCATGGTATAAAAATTGTTTCCAACCCAAATAATACACTGTTATTATATGACTCATACTTTGTAATAATTGTGATGTACTTGTTTAAAATTTCCATAGCCCATATTTGTGAGTTTCAAATTTAATAATCTGTATATATGAGCCACGCCCTACTATAAGATTGTTGCTTCATACGTACTTCACACATTACCATAACGGATAATCCACAAGCGCCATACACACACCCTAAACCACAACAACAAATACATATATAAAATCAACAAGATTTATATCAATCAAATATAATAAATAAGAGGAAATGGGTAAGGATCCATACCTTATATGTTGATCAAAGAAATTTCATCTTTTCTTTCGGTCATGCTTCATATCTTATATTTTTAGATCGTTGGTCTTATTAATAAACTATTAAATACTTCATATAAGTTTTCATGGAATACTCATTTTAAAGATATCATAAGAGTATTGGAAATTTAATAAGTAATTTACTCCATCATTGGATTTTATATCATCAAATAGTTTTATATTAGAATTATTACAAAAGAAATAATTAAAGTATATAAAAGTTAAAACATAGTTAGTAAAGCATTTTAAGGAAGTTCCAAAAATATGGGATGACTTGTAAAATCTTGAATGGTTCAGAAGAAATCTGAGACGGTTCAAAAATTTAGGATGGTTCGAAAATCTGGAAGGGTTAAAAAATCTAACTAAAATATCATTTTTTGATAAGTGCCTGATTTTAACTTAGAAGTATCAGGTTTTAACCGGACTCGTTAGATTTTAACTGAGTTGCATAAGATTTTAATAGAACTCATAAGAACTTAACTGAGTTAAGAACTTATCAGAACTGAATTGAGTTACATCAGATTGTAACATAACTCATCAAATTTTAACTGGTTACATCATATTTTAACAGATTTCATCAGATTTTACCTAGGTTACATCGGGACTCATTAGATTTTAAGCGAGTTACATTAGATTTCACAAAACTAATCAGATTTTAACTGGGTTACATCAGATTTTAATAGAACTCATTAAATTTTAACTAGGTTACATCAGTTTTTATCTGGGTTACATCAGATTTAATAGAACTCATCAGATTTTAACGAAGTTACATCAGATTTAACAATACTCATCAGATTTTAACTGCAATAGTATTTTATAGTGTTGTAGAAGAATGTTAGGAGTATTTTATACCATTTTATTAACATTAGTAACCTTTTAACATATATATTTTAAGTTCTTAACTTGTAATGGTAAAAATCATAAGTTTGGAAAATATCTTGATGGTTGCCGATGGTCTTGGAGGTGAACCTTGGTGCTTCACTAGAGGTTTGGAATGTTGTTGGGAAGTATTTGTTAGAGAAAAAAATGGTATTGATTTGAGATAGAACGGAGAGTTTAGGATGTACAATTTTTCATGACTTCCATTTCCTTTTATAGATAAAGCTGGTTTGCAGTTGCAAATGATTGTAGAGTTTTTGTTAAATGTCATCCTTAGGCCATGGGGTATGGGGCGTGGGTTGGGGGAAAACGCCCAAGTCACCACCCCGGAGGCTTGGGTTGGGGCTTGGGTTTGGGCGTGGCCCCCTTTGGCGTGGGTTTGAAGCCGGGCGTGGGGCGCCTAGCAATGTGACATGGCGGGCTCTTAATGGCTATGTGTCAACTCATGCCCCCAACCCAAGCCCCACCATACCCCATGGGCGTGGGTTTTGATGGTGGAGGGGCCCCAATTCCACGTGTCAACAAATGCCCCAACCCAAGCCCCCCATACCCCACGGTCTTACAAGTGATAATGCATATGTAGAGGATGTATATAGGCTGGAGATATTTGGACACCCTCTGCGCCTATTTTCACACTTTTTGTGCCCTAGACGCCTCGTATAGGCCTATACGAGGCGTCTAAGTACTGAAGTCAAGGGGGTCTCAGAGGGTGTCAGGCACAAAGTTTAAGGAACCCTATACGAAGCGTACAGACCTATACGAGGCGTCTAGTCTTGGGTTTTTTTTTGGCTGAAATGAGGGGTGTTTTGGTGGGTTTTGGTATGGTTTTTTAGATAGTTTTTGAAGATGTGTTTTGTGGTTGAAAATTTTTTTGGTTTTAAAAAAAGTTTTGTTTTTTAAAAATCAACTATTTTAAAAATCGGCTCTTTAAATATATTATATCGATTAAATATTATAATGTTTTTAACATTTTACCTTTTTAAATATTATTCTTCCAATTAAAATTTTATCTCGTTCAAATATTGTTTCCGTATTATATTCAGGGGATATATTGTTTCCGTATTATATTCAAAACATATTTTGTTTCCGTATTATCTCAATTTAAGAGAACAATCATTAGGTAACCGAATAACTGAAAACAAACATAAATATGACATATATAAGATAACTTTATACATCCATAACAAAAATATATAAGATAAGTTTGTACATCCATAATAAAAATAAAAACAACAACAGGTCTATGCATCCAAATCCGAATCCGAATCTGGATCCTGCTGCTGCTGCGGCTGCTGATGTGGTGCTCGAGCCGGTGGAAGCGGTATCGGGGGCCATCCCTCTCTCTCTCGTCTATCCTGCTCGGCCCGTACCAGCCAACCTACCAAATCGTTGAGCCTGTCAAGCTCGGCTCGTACATCCGGATGTAGCGCAACTCCTGGGGCATGACCTGGAATAGCGTGACGTGGAAACTGAGGCGCCCCGGCAGGTGGCGGTGGCTGTGGCACCGTTGCACCGTCTACATCCTCCGGAGGCTCCTCCACGGGCACTACATCAGCAGGATCTGCAGGAGGATAAACGGGCTCGAAATGCTCTGGCAGGGGCTCCTCTGTCCATATGCCCCCGTCGCGGTTTTTAACCGCGGGCCAACGGGGAACCTCTTGATTACTCTCATCCCCCACAGCGACTGCATGCCCATCCGCGTCGGCATGACTGGCGGCGTCCGTAGATGTGGGTCCTGGTGCAGTACGAGGCCAAATGAACGGGCAATGACGGTCACGTACGCCCCGCCATACAAAAATCCGCGCTCCTGCCGGTGATGGGCGGAGGCGTAGTACTGGGCTAGACCGTGTGCTAGCGCGCACGGCCTCTTATACAATAAACAATAAAGGAAAAAAAGATCTGTGGTCATACACCACTCACGGATGTAGCCGCGCGCTGAAATAGAAGTAGCGAGCAAATGGTGCAGATACCTGCAGATAGTGTTAGCGAAATACAGAAACAGAGATTAATAAACAATGCACATAATCACAATAATTGCCGTAATAAATGTACGTACCTGTACAGTGGGTCCATAACAAACGACACTCTCCCCTTCGACTTCTCGTGCTCCCAATGATTTGCCCCCGCAATCACCTGCCAAAACCCTACAAGAGTGGGTTTGTCAACCACCACTAGCCCCGCTGTGTAAACCTCAGTCTCGATCTCCCCCTGCATGTTTAAACCAGAACGCACCGCAAAGTATGCTAGCGTCATCGTACGCAAAACGCCAGCGAGCCTGAAAGAAATCTCAGGCGGAGGGGGAGCATCTAGGTACGGAAGCGGCACTGGGACCCCTGGAGGGTGAAATGTGAATGACGAAAGGAACTCGACCAGCAGCTCCCTGTAGGTCGGCGTGTGCGCCAAATCAAAAAGACGATGCCACGGCGAATCGGCAGGTATAAACCGACGCACTCTAGCCGTCTCAGCAAGCTGGTCCATCGCATCCCAGTCGATCGATGCATGCGATCCAATGTGCATCCTCCTAAGCTTCTGGCAATGACGGGCGACATCGGTGCCGTCGGGAAACTCTAGATACGGACAACCCTGCAGCGTATCCAGAGCCGGCCGCAGTCTCCGTCGTGGACCCTGCTGAACCGGCTGACCCTGCTGAACCGGCTGAACCTGCTAAGCCGGCTGACCCCTCGGCGGTGCCCCATCAAGCTCTATCTGAATGTCATCGCCCTCCATAATCAATCTGCAGATAAATAACGTATACGTATAAAAACAATAATAAATAAATCCGAATAATAATAATAATAATAATAATAATAATAACAATAATAATAATAATAATAATAATAATAATAATAATAATAATTAATAAATAATAATAATAACAATAATAATACTAATAAATAATAATAAATAATAATAATAATAATTAATAAATAATAATAATAACAATAATAATACTAATAAATAATAATAAATAATAATAATAATAATATTAACAATAATAATAAATAATAATAATAATAATACTAATAATAATAATAATAAATAAATAATAATAATAGTAACAATAATAATACTAATAATTAATAAATACTAATAATAATACTAATAAATAAATAATAATAACAATAACAATAATAATAATAATATTAAAAATAATAATAATAATAATAATAATAATAATAATAATAATAATAATAATAATAATAATAATAATAATAATAATAATAAAAGTTGCAGAGCCTCGTATAGGGCTATACTCGGCGTCCTGTTCTACCTACTTCATCTTCAACATTAGATTCAAACCCCCAAACCCAGCAAAAACCAAATTTCAGGGCAAACCTACGGTCTAAAGGCAAAAACGAGGCAAAAATACTAAACTACGGGATGAAATACGTACCAGTGATGCTTCAAATCTTCAAAAATACGGTCGAAATACTAATCCGAGGCGTATAGAGGTGTGTGCTCCGTATATGTTTTTGTTTTTTTGTTTGGGGTGATAACCAGCCTCGTCTAGGCCCCCCCAGCCTTATACGAGGCATAGACGCCTCGTATAGACCTATACGCATCGTCCTCGCTTTTTATTAAATGACTATTTTGCCCCTGTATTGCCCCCAGTATAGGCTTTAGTCAGGGGCAAAATGGTAATTAACCATTCCAAAAAGATATTTCTGGAATGGTTAATTACCATTTTGCCCCTGACTAAAGCATATACTGGGGGCTTTACAGGGGCAAAATGGTCATTTAATAAACATTTTTTAATTATTAAAAAATAAAAAGTGTAAAAGTGGCCGCCTTAGTTGTATGCGTCGTATAGATCTATACGAGGCGACTGGGTTGTTAAATTACCTTTAAGCCCCTGTTAAAGGCCTATACTGGGGACCTTCAGGGGTATATTAGTAATTAACATAAAATATTTTCAAAATTCAAATTTAAAACAAAAGAATTGTTGCCGCCCCTATAGACTACACGTACAGGTCTATACGAATCGTCCTTATTTAAAAAAATCAAATTTTGATTTTCAAATATTCAAAATTCAAATTTTCAAAAACCCGCTCAAATAGACGCCTCGTATAGGTCTATACAAGGCGTCTGGGGATGGTAGAATGACCTTTTACCCCTGAAATAAGCCTAGATTGGGGGCATACCAGGGGCAAAATGGTCTTTTGCTCAACCCTATACGACACGTCTAGCTCTATACGAGTCGTATATTTGTAATTTTTTTATTAAAATGTTATTAACCTGTTTTAATCAATTCTAATTATAGAAAAATGATACAAATTATAAAAAAAATTATAGAAATTGTAGAAAATTATAGGAATTAATAAAAAAATACTATTAATTACAAAAATCATTCTTCCGTATCACTGTCGATGTAATTAAGATTGGGGTTTGATCTTGGCGGAGGATTCATTATCGATGTATACCATTCTAGTCGTGGCAAGTACATAACTTCCCATTGTTCCGTATGGGGTGTTCGGTGGGTCAACCATAGCCCGTGTGCTGGTGGCATTGGATAATCCCCTTCCAGCTTAACATGTATGAAGTGGTTCTCTTTAACATGTGTAAGCGTTATGAATAATGGTTGTTGATTAGCCGGAGGACTTAGTATCGGGAAGAAAGTGGAACTCGCACCCATGGTTGTCGTTAACAGGTGCACCCCGATACCGTACGTTTGTGCAATAAGAAGTCCTGCAAAGGGGAAGTCCATCCAGTGATCCCCCCCCACAACCGGACACTGAATCCCAAATTAGGCCCTGACGATGCGTGTAAAAATAACCTTTACCCCATGCTTCAAATATTGGGAACCAGATCGATTCGTTCTGATCCATTTCTCGGACAAGGTCCCTTCGAATGAGCCCCCATGAACTCTGATCCATACCTAAGCCCACAGCCACAGACCGAAACCCACAATGACCGTCTGGCATCACATCTCGTATGCACGAGACGTACGGATGGAACACTAGCGGAATGTCATACTTAAACTGTTTGATGATTCCCACGTACTCGTCCCCAATGATTAAAGGAAAACTGTGAGCATCTCGTGTCTCTTTCTTCTTAGAACTCTTTGAACGGCTTAGGCTCGCTTTGGGTTTTTGGGACCTTATAACCGACTGTTGAGAGGCCTGTGACGGAACGTACGAGCTGTGGCGAGGTTTATCGTACTTACTTTGTCGGGAACCTTCAAAGCACGTGTTTGCATCACCGAATGAGCTTCTCCTCAATTCTTCATTTATACGAGAGGCCTCGTCCAACCTTTGTTGTACCTGCTTTGTTGTTGGTCGGCCACGAGTATTTTGTTGGACAACCGATGGTTTCTTGGTAGATTTCTTTGGAGTCAACACCGCTTTAATCTTTGACATCAGGATTTTTTGCTGAGCTGGGGGGTGCGACTCTAATTGTTGTCTAACAATATTTAGCTCTTCGACCACGTCCACGTCATCGTCTATCAATTTACAACTTTGGAAGTTAAGTTTCCGCCAGAAAACGTCTATGTCTTCGAGTTGAATCGGACGCTCTGCATGGTTAAAAACAACATTGTTTAAGTCACATGATTAACGGAAATATATCACACAAGTGTTGTACGTTTAACAATTATTACCTTCAAGCATGTACTTTTCTATCCTACAAGCACAGAGCAACCCACAGCTGTGCCACATTTGGCAACCACATGATGAATGAAAGCGCTCCAAGACATCTAGCTTCCTAATTGCCTCTCCCCTCAACAAGTCAAGGGCTGTATGGGATACTTTTCCAAGTAGGTGTTGAAACAACGGGTGTTTGTGGTGGGTCATTTTTTTTCGATGCTATCTCGAAAAGTCTTCCTTATTTCACCGAACTGTGTCTCAACTATATCATGGACACAACCAACTACACGGTCCAGCGAGCTCCTATCTAGGACGTATCTCTTTAAGTTGGCGTGTTGGTTCTCAACTCTGTTTGTGGTACGATTACCAAAGTTGCGCCTCTTATCAGTCCACGCAAAGACGAACATCTCCTTATAGTCTTTTAGCCAGTTATCGTACATGTATTTGAAGACTCCTAAAAAGTAAAAATAATTTAATAAAATTTGCATAGGTGAGTCGTATGTTATTATAAAAACTTACTAGAACGTTTGCACTCCACAAGTCGTTTTCGCATGTTGCGCAAGTGGTACTCGTAGATGGGTATGGATGGAGACTCAATCAATGTCCCCCAGAATGACAAAAATTTCTTCCAGTCTTCGTCTGTGAAGGCACCCTTGCAGTTCTTCATAACATTCTGTTGTACGTGCCACCTGCAAAGAAGCCTGGAGGCGTCTGGAAATACTTTAGCACACGCGCCCATAAGGGCTAGGTCTCTATCGGTTAAAATCACACGTGGCTCCATGTATTCATCCAACATTGACTTGACCCTCTGAAGCACCCACACAAAGTTATCACCCCGTTCTTTACTAACAACGGCATGCGCGATAATAAACGATTTGTTGGTAGGCGTCATACCAACAATCTGGATAAAGGGCATATTGTATATGTTTGTCTTGTACGTCGCATCGATCAGCATGACGTGGGGGAATGCACGCCACATGCATCTCGAGTCCCGATGAAGAAAGAAGATCTCTGTTACGATCTCTGTTCCAGGTTCCTCCCGTGTCTCGTAAATGAAGTCGTTGTTTATCAGTATGTTTTCTAGTGACTGCATGGGAGTCAATCCTTGTCTTTGTTCGGCTCTAATCTTCGCCACAACGTTTTGAACGTCTTTCTGAACATGAAACCTGTCGGGGTCCTGCTTCCTTATCGTTTGAAATATTTTGCGCGACTCCATGTTTTGAGCTGTCAGCTGCTCGATCAGTTTCATTTCGCTTGGAGTAAACCTTCGCACAAACGCGTGGGCCGACAGGTCCTCACAAAGTTCGTGGTTATGTTCAATTTTACCGTCTTTAATCTCCCAGGTTTCATACGGGTGGTTTCGCACAGCCAGCAGGTAAAACGGGCAACTGGTTTTTTTGCTTCCGGCTTTTCTAAGTGTTGTTGTAGTCTGGTGCTCACCACCACGAGCACATTCAAGCCATACCCTCCCGGTTCTTCCCCCGGTTTTCTTTGATCGACGGGTGACAATAACGAAACCATCCGCGTTTGCTATTTCTTGTATCTGATTCTTTAGTTCATCTAAAGAGTTGAAAACCTGTAACATCGACAATAATAATAAATAATTTTAATAAATAAATAAATAATAAATAATAATTAATAAAAATAATAATAATAATAATAATAAATAAATAAATAATAAATAATAAAAATAATTAAATAATAATAAAAAATAGTAATTAATACCTGCGTTTTTAAGTACGGACTATCCTGGATGGGAGGTGTCTCACCACCATATCTACCATATCCACCATATCCTCTGTATCCACTGTATCCACCGTCTCCTCCGTATACACCGTCTCCTCCGTATCCACCGTATCTACCGTCTCCTCCGTATCCACCGTATCCACCGTTTCCCCCGTATCCACCATCTCCTCCGTAAGAATATTTACACACGTATCTATAATCCGGATACCCTTGTTGCATCGGATAACTTGGTTGACCAGCATGGTATGAGTCATCTACAGGGGCTGTTTCATCAACAGGGGGATGCTTGTTCAAATCTAGAAACGGTCTATCTTGTTCTCCTTGTATACTAGACACAACCTCCTCTTGCTCATTAGAATCGGGAACGCAAGACTCAGTTGTCAGATCGCTTTCTGTCACGGCCCCCGACCCGGTTTGACCCGTTTCAGGAGCCGCGGGACAGAAATACTGCGGTATTTAATTGATTGAGTTTAACAGCGGAAGTTTAATATCAGGATCGTTTAAAGCTAAAATTTTCCCCGATTATTTTATTTCACAATTCGGGATAAAACCCCGATAATTTACAATAGTATGATTTTACTATGAAATCGTTATGTTACAAAACTTATTTCTTTATTTTTATAATGAGCCACAATCTTAAGCTTGAAATGCTCCCCAGCACTTTTTCCTGAATTACAACAGATCACCTGAAACATGTTTGAAAAAGGTTTTGTCAGCGGGAAATACTGAGTGAATCATTCTATTTACTAAAATGACACATTTGTTATAATTTACAGTATTAAGAACGATTACAATGTTTCTATTATCAACCCAACTACCCACGGTATTTGTCACTCGACCGAATCTGTGACTATGATCATATCCCCCAATTGGCTGCCCCAATGGTGACGATTATCAAGTAATGTATACAAAACCCCACATACCGGCTGTAATTTGGTGATTACAAAGACTTAATCCCCGTAATTATAACTTTGAAAATAAACATGATTTTGTAAATAGATTTGATAAAAAGAGAGAATGACTCACATTGCTGATTTAATACGGACAGAGTCTAGTCTATGATTTAGCCTTGTTAACCTAATTTAAATAACAATGCACACAAAACTGGGTTAGTAATCAATCCAGCAATTACGATAACTCACGAGATCAAATTCTCACAATGAACGACAAAGTGCAATACTTCATCCATCGAATTAACGATGATCCGTCAAATTAATGACGAACGACAAAGTATAATACTTTATCCATCGAATTAACGATGATCCGTCAAATTAATGACGAATGAAAAAGTATAACCCTAATGTGGGCGGCACTTAAACATTCATTGGATATATAGATCGTCGGAAAATGAATCGTAGCAGCGATTATGCTAATACCCTGTTTTGTGGCAGAATTTCGAGACCCGTGTGTGTAATTTGGAATATCAGTTCGTATCTCAGTGTATTAGTGTGAATTCTTTCGACGTTGGATGTCCAGAAAACAAGTGCCAATGTCCTCTATTAATAGCTGAATTTTGGTCAGCCCTACGCACCGTAGCCCAAAAACCCCTACGATGCGTATGGGTCTTTTATACGCCTGCGCATCGTATGCTTAAAACCTCTACGATGCGTATGGGTTAAAAATAGGCTCATAGACTAGCCACGGTTGGGACTAGCTTTGCTGAGTCATAAAAATCAATTTTTACAATTTTGACAACGAAACTTTGAGGATAATTATCAACTAGGTTTTATCCCCCTGAGTTTTAGGGGCCCTAATCCTGATTCTGAAAATTCTGAAAATTTTAGGGTTTGTTCAGAATCACTTGGGTGTCTTAATTAGGGTTTCCTTTTGGACTAATTAATTTAATAATTATGACTTTTGATGAGAATTGTTACACTTTCGGGCACCCAGTTGTCGCTAGAATACTGCCCGAAGACATAGTTGCCGTCCCAGTATGATGACATTTCAACACTTCGGGATGATAAGAACACAAATGCAAAGCAGAATGAAAGAAGAAGAAGAAGCAGAAGAAAAATGAAAGAAATGTTGAAGGGTTTGAATGCTCGGGGTGGACAAAGAATACACTGTATGTTGCACTTTATGTGAGACATAGACGCCTCGTATAGCTCTAGACACCCCGTATAGCTTTAAGTCACATGTAAGTCATGTAGTCAAATCAGTCTCTAAGACGCCTCGTATAGTCCTATACGAGGCGTCTAATAACCCTCGTATCACTTCCTCGTACAGGCCTAGACTCCCCGTCTGATGTGACTGATGTAATTGGTGCAGAAGCTGGTCGGAAAAGTAAACCTATACGCCTCGTATAGCTCTATACGAGGCGTCTTGGAAGGTGTGGAAATAGGCAATAAGGTGTGTAAATATGTAGACCATATATATATATACGGGAAGGATCCACTAAAAAGTGGATTTTGCCTAAGTAGCCTAAGAAGAATTGTGATGATGACATGTGGCACTCCTAATAAGTAGGAATGAAGGGCATTTTGATCCTTATAAATAGGAGTGAAAATGACATGTGGCATCCCTTTTGTTTTTTAAAAATACAACAAAAAAATCTAGTACAAAAAAAAATCTAGCACAAAAAAACTAGTACAAAAAAATATAGCACAAAAAATCTAGTACAAAAAATATAGCACAAAAAATGAAGTACAAAAAAATATAGCACAAAAAAATCTAGTACAAAAAATATAGCACGAAAAAATTCAGCAAAAAAAATGTAGTACAAAAAAATCAAGCACAAAAAATTGAGAAAAAAAAATTTAAGACAAAAAAATTCACCACAAAAAAATTAGCACAAAAATATAGTACAAAAATTCAGCACAAAAAAATGTTATACGACATAGAAATACAACACATTTAAGTGGGTTTTTTAGTCTTCATATTTTATATAGCAATATGGTACTCAAATTAAAGATAAAAAGACGCTCGATTTTATGGTGAAATTTTTATGAAAAAATAATGTCGTATAAAAAAGTTATGAACGTTTAAAAAATGGTGGTGGAATATGCATGTGCCTTGCATGTGGAGAGAGAAAGTCCATAAATATGATTTTCCCAAGATACCCTTGCACTACTCTTTTCTCCTATCATTTCATCTTAACCATTGATTTGAAAAATGAATGGTTAAGATTCATTCTCATCCTACTTAGGGAAAATTAACTTTTTATTTGATCTTACCCCTATATATATATATATAATAAATGAAAGTGATTTGGGCCACGTGTAACTTAAGTAGGGCATCCTCAGTTTTGTTTTCCCGCCCAACAGTACCACACTTCCATCCCTTTTATACTCCCTCCGTCTCCTTTTTCCTTTTTCAAAACCCTAGATCTGAATCTTCTTCTCCTTCTCCTTCTCCTGTACTCTTCTCCTCCTTCTCCTGTACTCTTCTCCCTTCTTAATCAAATATCAAACCAAATCATCTCATCATGAGTCATTCAGCCTTTGTAATTTTCATGTCTGATTATACCATGAAGAGGTAATATCTGGCTTTTGTAATTATCATCCCGAGCTATAGTTGGGAAGATATGTGTTGATTTCTTCTTATTTTCATACAAAGTTTTAATTAAACCCTAATTTCTACTCTTAATCTCATCATATGGTTAGGTTGTTGTCATCGATGGTCATCAAAGTTGAAATCCGCTTACCTGCGGATAGATTTTCTCCATGAACTGGTATGTTTGAATATGTTCAGAAACTAAGGGTTTTTTCTTAACGGTGATGATATGAGTACAACATCTGTTGATTATTGATCTTTGAATATGTTCACCGATTATTCTTTTTGAAATTAGGGTTTCATTTGCTTGAGATTTGAATCTTCCGATTGTTGAAGCCTTTGAAGCCGATCCTTTTAAATTTCCAGTTCCTGAGGTATTATCTGTTTGTAACAGCAGTGGTTCAGCATCTACAGTGGATTCAACATCTACAGTGGATTCAACATCAGGTGTTTGCTATTATTGTTTGATGTTGTTTGCTATTGTTGTTTGATGTTATTTGCTATTATTGTTTGATGTTGTTTGCTATTATTGTTTGATGCTGTTTGCTATTGTTGTCAAGTAAGGTAAAAATGGTCATTCTAATTACCTGAATATTGCGTATGATATTAATGTGCATAAAATGCAACATATAAATTACATCAATTGTGGCATAAAACTAACCCTTTTTAGTACTAATGTTGGAAAAAGTATGTTTTTGTCTTCCTTTTGTATTTTCAAGATTAAATGAGCTCAAATGAACAAAAGAAGCAAAAACACAGCTAAATCTAACATAAATACAAGAAAAGGAACAAACGTGGCATGACCGGCCTCCCCGACAACATCTTCCTAAGCAAAACAAGAGAACAGAAGGCTGAACACGCCCCGTGCTCAGTGAGCACGGGGGCGTACCCAAGTGTCAGCAGAAAAGACAAACCTGTAGAAGCTTCTATCAACCACCACGGGGTCGTGCTCAGCGGACACGGGGCCGTGGTCAACTCTAAGATTCGCAGAATCTGAGGAAATCTTGATAATACAGATACGCTTCTGCACACGGGGGCGTGCCCAGCGGACACGGGGGCGTGGTCAACTAATACAGACAAACTGCAGTTAATGAAGAAAGAGAAGGAAGGTGGACACGGGGCCGTGCCCAATGGACACGGGGCCGTGTCCGGGCTACTGTTCAGGCTATAAATAGGGGTGCTTGGCTCATTTGCAAACCATCCCTTAGCATACCACCTCTCTCAAACTTCACCCACCACCCACCACCATCACAACACCATCATCCACCACCATCATCCATTGTCCATCGTAGAGTGTGTGAGTCATCTCGGGATCCAAAAACGATCGTAAGAGTTCTTGACAACCAAAGGCCGTGTTTGCCTAAGTCTCTTACATCACTTGGCGAAGACAAGTGTCTAGTGTAAAACTTTTTATTTTTAATCTTTTCGCACTTTTTACTTGGTTATGTATTAATGACTTTAATAACTAGTTTCTTATATTGAAGGTGATTCTTCCTTATCGTTTGTCCGTGGTGTCTTGGTATTATTTTACTGTCTATACAAAATAAAAGATTTTCACCATTCATATGTCCACGGTCTATATGGAGATATGTTGGCTACCTGGTCGGGGGTTAAGGGAACGGTTTGGTAAGAGTCTTGCCTTGTTCAGTGTATAGATCCTGCAAGGACCTGGGTCAAATTTAGTAGGACCTCCTTCAATACCCACCGGTATTGGATGGCCGGGGTCCAAACTCTTTGATCCCCTCATATGTAAGCTACTATTAATACTTTAATCCGGCTACTTAGGACTGTATCCCTGCTGACTCAGACTACTTAGCCGAGGGTAACGTCACCTTCAAAAGAGGGGCCTACCATAATATGCATTAATAACTTAATTAATTATCTTTCAATAATCCGACCCTTTAGGATTGTATCCTTGCTGACTCAAACTACTGGGTTGAGGGTAACGTCACCTTCAAAAGAGGGGCCTACTACAATAACTAAGATAATATCTTAAAAAGTGCGGAAATGATCAAATGTTACACTAAACACGAGTCGGAGCCAAGTGATTCATCTTGTCTATCTGTTTTTATTTTTATTTTATTTCTTAGCATTTTAGTTAGTTTTTATTTTCTAGTTTAAAACATTTTTCTAACTTTTTGATTTGATTAGACGTTGAGGATAAACCGATACTAAAAGCTCTTGTGTCCTTGGACGACCTCGGTATCTTGCCAATACTATACTACGCTCACGATGGGTGCACTTGCCCATATGTGTGTTTGGTGTTAGTAAAATATCGTGTTTTATAAATTTAAAACTTGACTAACGTGTAAAAAGGGCTTAAAATATACTTAAATTTATATACACACCACACACGCATCAAGGTTTTGGCGCCGCTGCCGGGGACACAAGGATTTTAAGAAAGTTAGGAATCAACGGCCTAATCGTTTTTTCTTATTTTTCTGTTTTTATAGGATTTTCTTAAATTTTCAGCTTCTGCAGAACTCAGCACGGGCCGTGCCCGCTGAACAACCCCCGTGCCCAATCATTGGAACTGACAATCCTGTTTTAAGTCAGACAGTAAGCTGAACACGGGGCCGTGCCCACTCAACACGCCCCGTGCCCAAGATTCAGTTACTGAAAACAGAACCGTAAGATCCCGACGGTTGGTAACTTCTGACACAAACATGAGAGATACTGATATTTTTTACTTTCGGCACTCTTATGGTATGTGGTGTCAAATATGTGGTGGCCCTCATAAAGAATTAGAATGTTATTTTCTAAATTATAAGCCCCATTATATAGACCCATTGTTTTCCTGTAGCCTTAAGAGGGGCGAAAGTAAAAATAATCCCTATCTCTCCCTCGAATGCTGTCAACCGGATCTTCTAGGAGAAATGCTTCTTGATGAACTATTTCTAATTCTTAATTGGTTAAAAGAACTTAGGATAGATTTCAATAATTTATCTCAAGACGATAACCAAGAAGAATTGTTAGGATCGCATTCAAATGAAAACAACTTCGTTGTTCCCGATGTTACCTCTAACTCTAGCGAGGACTTAAGCGATAGTCGTCCCTGTGCCGATTGTGCTGTGAAGGACTCTCCATTGACTTCGTTCGGTGCATACATAGACCTGAGCGATTCGGCATACACCTTCTTTAACGAGAGCCCGGGAAAGGGTTGGACTTGTCCACCTACATTTAGCATAGGAATCACCCTCACCGACAACCTCTTGCGTTCTTGTCTTAATCTAGAGCAATTAAGGTATCTTAGGCACTTTGGGTTGTTCCATCCAGTAAGGAACCGCCCGATCCGGATAAGTTCCTTAGAAATAGAGAAACTCCATAAAACAGCCTCTAGACACGGGGCCGTGTCCAGGTCAGCACGCCCCCGTGTTCACCCAAAGATTCTCGTCTGATTTCATGTCAGAATACGGACATAGTGTGTCAGGATTTCATCTGCACACGAGGCCGTGTCCAGCCGACACGGGGCCGTGTGCAGCGTGCTGTCATTTTCTATAAATACAACAAGATTCCTTGTCACACCCTCAATTTACCACCTAGGGAGTGTCCCTGTTAGGCATGTGACTACTAGCACTAAGCCACTAATTACATTGAATCACAAGTTGTAATAAAGTTCCATCAATTAAGTAATAACAATTCCAATCATACGTTATTTAAAATCACAAGTTCAGCGGAAGCATTAAAGTATCATAAGGTAAATACGAATCAATCATAATAAATAAGTATTTGACAAATAATCCCGTCGGTATGACCATGACCACTCTTTCTCTCCAGCCAGCAAGCTCCTATTCAAATCACCTAACAACCTGCGAGCATGTAACAAGTGTATCAGACAAAGCTGGCGAGTCCACAGTATAAGAAAACGTTTGTTACCAGTTGAATGTAAAACAGTTCAATAACCAATGCAAGTAATATTGTTAATATCTCAATTCCGAACAAGACGGCTCCTGAAATACATGACTGCCCTTCCCACGTACTCCTATCTAGTACTGGGCCCCGACTGGGTCATTAGTTCACATCCGTCCTATCTAGGAGCGGTGTGAGGGTGCCAAACCTAAGTAGCGCTACCAACTAATACCCGTTACCCTCCAGGTAACAATATAAGGGACTTACAAAAATGATAGGTGAGAATATTAACCAATATACCCGTTTTTACCCAAAAGGCTTATCCCTCCACGGGATACCCACTGACTGTCCCCAACCACCGGGACGCATGCTCGAATGTAGTGAACTCACCTTTGGTTTGCTCGGTAAGATTAAAGTATGTGTTCACAGTTTCTCAATTCAATCCTAATATAATTACCGATAATGATCAGATTCATAAACGAAAATCCACTTATTAAAGCAAGTTGTAGCACAGATTGATCACTCATGACATGTATGACATAACAGTTCATGTAAGTTCAGATTACCAGTTCAATCTCATGTAGTTCACATAATGCTCAATAATTATTCGAAACACGTGTAGTTACGTATCACAAACATAACCGACTAACAACACTTGGGAGTTCGTTACGTTATTCAAATTGAGATGCGGCCCACTAGACTATACCGATGTAAGTGCGTGTGCGACCCGAGTCAACTAGACCACAATCATTTCATGGTCCAGAACCTAAACCAATCCGGCCCAACTGTGTTTTAAACACTTCCCCGTTTAGATGTAGCCCAACAACTCACACAAGCCCAAACCAATAAATAAATCTATATGTATGTGTGTGTATCCAGCAATTACATGCGGCCCAACCAATAAATCCTCCAATAACTCTTTAATTCATTCAATCACTTATTAACCCAACAACATATATGAAATCAGTCAAAGTGTTCGGTTCAAACAATCAACTATTCATTATTATAACAGTTCATATTAATACAATCATGACCTTCATGTGCACATAATATAAATAACCATGACTAATCTGACAATCCCATTATGATGTGCACATGGCTTGAATTGATCAATACTACAAACACACTCATGAGCCGCCATCTATCTTATTCAAGATTATCCCACTTTGTGAAATCATTACCTTCAAACAACAACTTTAATTTCAAACCTTACACTCAAACCGTGCACCATAAAACTATCATATATCCATTTGATGAACAAGTTTTGAAAACAGTGCAATAGAATAACCTATTCGGCCCATGTAGATAAACTAATTTAAATCATACTTTACCCAAACAAAATCGGACATAAAAGAATTTAATCATATTTCAAACAATCCCCTAATATTATAACTCTAATATCATGCACATCCCACAAACAAAATTATCAATACAACTTAAACATGAGAATTTTACTAACCAACAGCTTGATCGTAAAAGATGATGTCTCGCTGATGAGGAGGGGAACCTGCTACTGCCGCCAAGTGTTTAGAGAAACTTAGGGTTTGTGTATGTTTATTATTTCATGTTACGTGCTTCATGTGTGTATAGAGATTCTAAATACAATAGCCGGCCCCCAAACCATTATCAACTTGGGCTCTCATCGGCCCCATCCTGATTTTAACCCAAAAATACATGCTCGGCTTTGAGGTAGTAATGTGATAGCCGAGATGGGCTCAGGCCCATCAACAAGTGAGCTACCTAAACAGATAGAAGGCTGATCATATGGCTTATTTTGCTATCACAACTGGGCCAGGTTTGATCAAAACACACACGGGATAAGTTAGGCTCGGTTTGCGTTAGTTCGGGCCGGAGTGAAGTGTGTCGCAAGGACCACTAATGTGGCCCCAATGACTTGCGGTCCAAAAGTGCTAACAATGTTAGTTCCTTAGAATAGCTATTCGACACGTAGAAACGTTTTAACGATTTCTTGTAGTTAAGCAGTTACACACAAATAGACATATCCAATCACGCCATACCTTTAACAATTACATTCCAGTCGCAAGTGTTTACTAATTTTTATCATCGCAAAGAATATGAACGAGGAATAACAAGAAACAGGATTACGTGACTAGGAGACACTGACCTTGAAAGTTCGGGTTGTCACATCATCCCCAACTTGAAAGAAATTTTGTCCCGAAATTTGACAGGTAAGCACAGAGAAATGAAATGATAGATCAAGATTGTTGCAGGTTTTGCTCAGGTGTCACATCATCCCCAACTTGAAAAGGAATTTCGTCCCGAAATTCACCAGTAGCACTTGAATTAGATTGATCATCAGGAAAAAGTTGAGGATACCTAAGCTTCATCTGGTCTTTGCGTTCCCGCGTGAACTCCGGTCCACGACTTGTGTTCCTATGAACTCTCCCAATTGGAATTAGACTGAGCTTACGGACCTTGACCTCCCAGTCTATCTCTTCGATAGGTTATTCGACAAACTGTAACTCGTCATCAACCTTAGGATTTAGTAAGGGTACCACAAATGTTTCATCAGGTTTAGGACATAACTGAACTCACAAACGTTGCCCAATTCGTCAGGTAGCTCGAGTTTGTAGGCCATTTTATCGACTCTTTCCAGAGTTTTGAATGGCCCCAACGTAACGTGAATTAAGCTTGCCACACTTCCCAAAGCGCACCGCACCCTCTCAGGGTGAGATGTTCAACATGACACGCTTGCCCGCAGCGAACTCCCAGCGTTTCCTACGTTTATCAGCTTTTCTAGTGATCACGCGTTGTTGCCACGTGATTTCCGATGTAAACAATCTTCTCCAGAGTCTCGAGTACAAGTCATGGGCCTGCGATTAGGTTGTCACCCACCTTAATTCAACAAGGAGATTAGCGTTACTGACCATGCAATGCCTCAAACAGAGCTGTCTGAATACTAGAATGGTGACTGCTACGGTAGAACTCAACCCAAGGTCATTTGTCCAGAAGCTTACTAAAGTCAATCACGCACATGCTCGCAGCATGTCTTCGAGTGTCAGGATGGTTCGTTGTTCTGACCATTTGTCCAACGGTGATAAGCAATGTTCATGTCTAGACATGAGTCGAGGGTGTTGCGTATTGCCTGTCATAAATCAGATATTCATCCAAATCAGGGGTAATAGGAGTTGGCACCTCGTGCCCTAAAGCCGCATCTCACAGAGGAACATTCACAGTTGTAAAGACTCATCAGTTTCCTTGATTGCAAGAAAGTGTGCTGGTGACGTGAGACCATCAACGATCACCCAGGTGATATTGTTTCCGTTCTGAGTTTTTGGTAAACCAGTGACAAACTCCATGGCGGTCTGTTCCAATCTCCAAATAGGTGTTTCTGATTACTGACACGAACCAGAAGGTTTCTGATGTTCCACCTTGACTTTAGCACAAGTCAAACGTCGTTTACATGCTTCACTGTCTAGGCCTTCAAGCCTAGTTTCCAGTACAAGATCCTCCGATCCTAACCTATTCCATCAAATCCAGATGACCAGCATATCGAGGCCGGTGTGCTTTGCTCAACACAGGTTCCCTACAGTTGCCGTATAATGAGACCCACATTCGTTCCATGAGGTAACGGATATCGTCCAACTTGCCAAAAGTTGCTCCTCCATGCCCCGAATGGACTCAACTTGAAAACTCTCTTCCTTCAGTGCTTCTATGCAAACAGGGCGAATCTGATCAGGTAGGCTAGAGTCGATGGTGAGTTGCAAGCTCATACGCGTTTAGGTTCCATAGTCGTATTCACTCGAGAGTTTCATCCAGCGATGCCATCACGTAATTAGCTATCTCAAAATAAAGGTACATGGGAGGCCCTTGTGATCGGTCTAAATGGTGTAATTGGTGTCGTCCAAGTAATGCCTTCAACCTAAATCCAAGGGCCACGGTTTCCACCGCGGGTTGTGTGTCGTGTAGTTCCTCTTTGTGACTCCATTACGTAAGTCATCACTCTCTCGTGTTGCATAGGTGTATAACTGGGACTCTGATTCGGAGCATTATGGTATACCACTAAATCACCTGTACCCTTAGGTTAAGACGACGCTTGTGCATTGCAGAGTTGGGACTCGAAAGCTGAGAAGACGTCCTCCTGTTTTGTCTTCCACGAACACAGCACCCTGCTGTGCTAAAGAAATTTAAGCTGCACGATCTTCGAAAACCCGGTGTTGAATCTGCGATACTATCTAGTGAGACCAAGAAATTGCTGTATCCTCGAAGGGATCTTTGGTGTCGATCAGTTTCTAACAAAATGGATCTTAGCGAGATCCACGTGTATCCCCACTTCGTTGTTTATATGACCAAAAATGTACCTCTTGAATTCAAAAGTTACCTTTAACAAGACTTCGTGCGGAGTGGCTCCTCCCTCATGAGCACTAAAATAAGATACACATGCCGCCATATTGTTCCTTTCTCCTGGTAATGATTCAGAATGCCCTCAATAAACATGGTCTATTTATGTGATCCATAAAAACTGCTAGTGTGTTGGTTAACCCAAAGGTCATGGAATACAAGGTCGTAATGGCCGCATTGCGTTTGGTACACCGTTTTAGGAACATCCCCCCTGGGACTTCATCTGATGATATTTCGCTCATTAGTCAATCTTCGAATAGGAGCTTGACCCTTGCAACTGGTCGACAGGTTGTCAATACATGATCGAGACAAACGGTTCTGGACTGTCACCTTGATGAGTTCTCAATAGTTAGTATACATATGAAAAGGCCCATCTTCCCTAATATAACTGGGGCTCCCCCAACGCGGAGAACTAGGTCCAACCAAAACTCTTGTTCAACAGGTCCTGTAGTTGGTTTGACAGTTCTTGCTACCCTCCTGGTGCAAAACGGTGGAGAGTATGAGTAATCAGGGTTGCCTTTGGTGTGAGATCAAACTGAGATTCTGCCTAACAGTTGTGAAAGTAAACCTGAAAGTTTCTTGGGTAGTACACCGGGATAAATCTCGAGCGATTGGTAGCTTCTTGATCACGTCAGTAACGGTTGTTAACGTAGCGGAGTAATCCCTCCGTAGACACTTCCGGCCTTCATAGCTGAAATAGCGCTAACTTTTTCACCACTCTGATGCTTTAGAACAAATGACGATTCTCCACACAAAGTTTTCTCCTCACAGGGTATATTTGCGTGATTCCTGGATAACCAATCCACACTAACTACTGCATCAAGACCATCAAGGATAGTAGTAGGAAGGTCGATGTCGAATACTTGTCCCACGAGGTCGAGTTTGCATCCCAACAAACACATGAGGTTCCATTTGTCTTGTCATCAGCCGATTCCTCAACAGGTTCGGTTTCAAGAAACATCAGGGTTAAATAGAACAGAGACGAAGTGATGCGTTACCAAGAACGTATAGGCTGCCGCGTTGTTATAATCCTGGCGTCGCCCAAGCCAATACTAAATGCCCCTCCATGAGCATCATTTCCCGTGTTGTTGTACTCATTGCGATGATTCCTAGTACTGCCGTCGTTCCCTTAATTGTTGTCGTTTTGATTTAACCATGGCCACTCCATGTTGTTGGCGCCTCCATTTCCATACTGTTGGTTACAATTACAAGTATCTTTATGTTGCCGTGACTGTTACCTCTAACATCATTGCCTGAAACAGAGCCCTAAAAATCTTTTACCAACCGAGTCCATCTTGTCACATTTCCGTGTCACGTACTAGGCGTTACTCATTGTGCTGGCAGTTTTCACATTTCGCACCGTTTGATTCATAAGAGTTGACTCCCATGAGTCACTGACTAGGGTAAAGAGTTCGATTGAAGCCAATTTGCTGGTGTTTGTTGCCGGAAATCAGGGTTGTCTAAATACTGGGACCGGTAAAGTGCTACGCTCATCCTCTTGTCCCTCGATCTAATAGGCTAATTGAGTATTACCTGGTATGTTACGAGAGTGTTGCAGAAGTGATCGCACTTCGGGATCTAAGACGTCAACACGCTAAGTTCCAGCAAACAAAGATAAGTAAGGAAAGTATAGTCCAATCATTTGACGCTGAGCCATCCAACTCAGGGACGTTCGTATTAGCACCTAACATTCTACACAGTTCGCTAGGCGTTCAGATGTGTGATCAGGTGATACTCGATAGCATCGAGATTCGTAAGGATTCAGAAAGGGGTGAAAATGTCATGTTCGAGTAGGAGACAATCACTGCTATGACCCCTATAGACTGCTGAGTTATACCATAACCTCAATTAACAGAGCGGAACCCCTCTCACACTCGTTAAGCCTCACTGGGACTCACATGCACCCCACATTATTATTATGTGTACACCCATAATAATAAGGCAATTTGCATGCTTATCTCAGTGCCTCTTAACTCGCGCTAAAAGGTTCCCCGAATTCGAGCAATATGACAGATGACGCCACAACACAGGTCATGAAAGTTCAAGAAGAGTCGCACTCTTAAAACACGTAACATGGGTTGGTAACATAGAAGTTCATACTGCAGTGCTAAGTGTGTATTCACGTGTAATGTCATACATAAGTGTACGCTAGATATACTATGCAATAGTAAACGAGAAACGAACCTTGCAGTCTGGAGCTGAGTGTCATGGTCGTATTAGCGTATTCAGAACTGTTCGGTTATAGTCTGGTTTTATAAAAACGTTTTAAAACCAAGTTCACTATAACCAGTGGCTCTAATACCAAACTGTCACACCCTCAATTTACCACCTAGGGAGTGTCCCTGTTAGGCATGTGACTACTAGCACTGAGCCACTAATTACATTGAATCACAAGTTGTAATAAAGTTCCATCAATTAAGTAATAACAATTCCAATCATAAGTTATTCAAAATCACAAGTTCAGCGGAAGCATTAAAGTATCATAAGGTAAATACGAATCAATCATAATAAATAAGTATTTGACAAATAATCCCGTCGGTATGACCATGACCACTCTTGCTCTCCAGCCAGCAAGCTCCTATTCAAATCACCTAACAACCTGCGAGCATGTAACAAGTGTATCAGACAAAGCTGGCGAGTCCACAGTTTAAGAAAACGTTTGTTACCAGTTGAATGTAAAACAGTTCAATAACCAATGCAAGTAATATTGTTAATATCTCAATTCCGAACAAGACGGCTCCTGAAATACATTACTGCCCTTCCCACGTACTCTTATCTAGTACTGGGCCCCGACTGGGTCATTAGTTCACATCCGTCCTATCTAGGAGCGGTGTGAGGGTGCCAAACCTAAGTAGCGCTACCAACTAATACCCATACCCTCCAGGTAACAATATAAGGGACTTACAAAAATGATAGGTGAGAATATTAACCAATATACCCGTTTTTACCCAAAAGACTTATCCCTCCACGGGACACCCACTGACTGTCCCCAACCACCGGGACGCATGCTCGAATGTAGTGAACTCACCTTTGGTTTGCTCGGTAAGATTAAAGTATGTGTTCACAGTTTCTCAATTCAATCCTAATATAATTACCGATAATGATCAGATTCATAAACCAAAATCCACTTATTAAAGCAAGTTGTAGCACAGATTGATCACTCATGACAGGTATGACATAACATTTCATGCAAGTTCAGATTACCAGTTCAATCTCATGTAGTTCACATAATGCTCAATAATTATTCGAAACACATGTAGTTACGTATCATAAACATAACCGACTAACAACACTTGGGAGTTCGTTACGTTATTCAAATTGAGATGCGGCCACTAGACTATACCGATGTAAGTGCGTGTGCGACCCGAGTCAACTAGACCACAATCATTTCATGGTCCAGAACCTAAACCGATCCGGCCCAACTGTGTTTTAAACACTTCCCCGTTTAGATGTAGCCCAACAACTCACACAAGCCCAAACCAATAAATAAATCTATATGTATGTGTGTGTATCCAGCAATTACATGCGGCCCAACCAATAAATCCTCCAATAACTCTTTAATTCATTCAATCACTTATTAACCCAACAACATATATGAAATCAGTCAAAGTGTTCGGTTAAAACAATCAACTATTCATTATTATAACAGTTCATATTAATACAATCATGACCTTCATGTGCACATAATATAAATAACCGTGACTAATCTGACAATCCCATTATGATGTGCACATGGCTTGAATTGATTAATACTACAAACACACTCATGAGCCGCCATCTTTCTTATTCAAGATTATCCCACTTTGTGAAATCATTACCTTCAAACAACAACTTTAATTTCAAACCTTACACTCAAACCGTGCACCATAAAACTATCATATATCCATTTGATGAACAAGTTTTGAAAACAGTGCAATAGAATAACCTATTCGGCCCATGTAGATAAACTAATTTAAATCATACTTTACCCAAACAAAATCGGACATAAAAGAATTTAATCATATTTCAAACAATCCCCTAATATTATAACTCTAATATCATGCACATCCCACAAACAAAATTATCAATACAACTTAAACATGAGAATTTTACTAACCAACAACTTGATCGTAAAAGATGATGTCTCGCTGATGAGGAGGGGAACCTGCTACTGCCGCCAAGTGTTTAGAGAAACTTAGGGTTTATGTATGTTTATTGTTTCATGTTACGTGCTTCATATGTGTATAGAGATTCTAAATACAATAGCCGGCCCCCAAACCATTATCAACTTGGGCTCTCATCGGCCCCATCCTGATTTTAACCCAAAAATACATGCTCGACTTTGGGGTAGTAATGTGGTAGCCGAGATGGGCTCAGGCCCATCAACAAGTGAGCTACCTAAACAGATAGAAGGCTGATCATATGGCTTATTTTGCTATCACAACTGGGCCAGGTTTGATCAAAACACACACGGGATAAGTTAGGCTCGGTTTGCGTTAGTTCGGGCCGGAGTGAAGTGTGTCGCAAGGACCACTAATGTGGCCCCAATGACTTGCGGTCCAAAAGTGCTAACAATGTTAGTTCCTTAGAATAGCTATTCGACACGTAGAAACGTTTTAACGATTTCTTGTAGTTAAGCAGTTACACACAAATAGACATATCCAATCACGCCATACCTTTAACAATTACATTCCAGTCGCAAGTGTTTACTAATTTTTATCATCGCAAAGAATATGAACGAGGAATAACAAGAAACAGGATTACGTGACTAGGAGACACTGACCTTGAAAGTTCGGGTTGTCACATCATCCCCAACTTGAAAGAAATTTCGTCCCGAAATTTGACAGGTAAGCACAGAGAAATGAAATGATAGATCAAGATTGTTGCAGGTTTTGCTCAGGTGTCACATTCCTGCACATATGGACCACTCCAAAGACAAAGATCTGGTGGATCTTCCCACATACCATCCTAGGTATATTCTAAAGAAGGTTCCCAACAACCATCTTGTCTTTTCCACTTTTATTCATTACCTTCTTCTTCAATTTCTCTTAACACCTCCATTAGAGCTTGAAATCTCCATAATTCCAAGCCTTATTGAGATGATTGTTAGATTTTTATTCAAGGAATCTTGTTAAAAATAAATTCTACAACAATGTTTTAAGTTGTTTCTGCTTAAAAACATTTTAAAAATCTCGAAAACAAATTAAAACACCAAGATTCCTTGTCCCAAAAATCTGCAGATATCTGAACACGGGGCCGTGCTCATTGAGCACGGGGCCGTGTCCGAGGTACTGTTTACATAAAATTGAGCTCTTTTCGGTATGTCTTCTCAGAATGGCGAGCAGAACTAGCGGAACATCTTCATCGCACTCTAGGGACAACCGACAAGGAAGAAGGTCATCAACGGTTGAAGATTCTCTTGTAAACTATGTTTACGCTTTAAGAGAGTCCATTGATGAGATAGCAGGAGTGGAAGAAGCATTGGTCGACCGTATCAATCATTTGACGGTGGGACTAGAGGGATGTCTTCGAGAGGTCAACCTTTTGCACCAAAGGTTGAACATTCTCGCCTCTTCTCCTTTGGTTCCAATCATTACCCAAAGGGCATGGAATGTGGTTCCCGAAGTCATCATACCGGCCGAATGGTACACCATACACCCGGAGCCCCCGCGGGAAGTACTACAAGGGGTTCACGTTGGTGTCACTCCTCCTCCACAAGATGTTGAAGAAAACGACCCCGCCTTTTTCCTCCCCAGGGAAATAGAAGAGTGGCTTTAATAAACATCTATCAAATAGAAGATATGGAATACCCCTCGGTTCGAAGTTCTACAAATCTTATAAACCGGAAAATTATTTCCGGAAATTTTGATAGAAGTAGAACTCCTTAGGATGATTTTATGTACCATTTGACCCATCTATCCTAGGACATTTAGCTTTTTATTTTCTGCCTCGTTTTTAAATTTTTAGGATTATTATGTAATTCTCTCTATGTTTTAAGGAATGATGGTTTTAGCTAATTTGGTGTTTGGATGATGTTGTAATAAAACACTCGGATGATGAAGGATAACAAGGGAAACTTGAACCAGCACCCCATGCACGAAAACAGGGCCACCCGACAAATTTTTCTTCATTACAGCAAGTTCAGCACGGGCCGTGCCCGCCCAACACGGCCCCGTGCTGCACAATCTGCTGGAAATGCCCAGTTCAGGTAACTGGACACGGGGCGTGCTCACTGAACACGCCCCCGTGCCCAGGCTTCTGTTTCTTTTTGACAATTTCTGTTACTGGCGATTTGAACACGGGGCCATGTCCAGACGCCCAGTAACATAAAATTTTGTTTTTTCACACCTTTTTACACATTCAATCAACCTAAAAACTTATTTTTGGGACACATTGAGGACAATGTGTAATTTAAGTATGGGGGGGGGGGGGGATGTTAAAACCTTGAATCTTGCAAGTCCTAAATACAAGTCTTACACAAAACTCTATTGGAACCGCTAATCACCCCAAATGTTTTCAAAAAAAATTCAATTTTTTTACTTGTCTAGGTTTAACTTGGGAATTTCAAGTTCTAAAAAGGTTATATTTTTACAAATTTACAACCGATAGCGTCATGATAAAAAGAACCAACATAAGAAAATTATAAAACGACATGACAAGCTTAATTAAATTTTGATTATATATACTTGATCACATAAAAACCCATTCCCACAAAAAGTGAGTTTTGAGCCTTTATTGAGCATACAAATTTATATCTTTAAACTAAATGCTCATTTTTCGTTGCTTGTGTGAATAGCCGCTTGGTTCTTATGACTCTAGAACTTGCCACGACGATACATTCCCGGTCCTTACCAACTTGAACCCGAGTAAGTAAATGACGGAGGCATTAGGACTAACTCTTTTTATTTCTACACCATTTTTTTCTTTTTTTTTACCACCTAGCCAAAATCCCCCTAGTTAACCCCTTTGAGCCTAAACCTTTTTATTTAATAACCCAAAACAAACACCCTTTTACCCACCAAAACCTTTTTATTTTTTTAAACCCTTTGTTTTAGTAACAAGCTCGGTTTTTCTTATGACTTTCAAAATAATAATAATAATAATAATAATAATAATAATAATAATAATAATAATAATAATGATGATGAAGCAAAAGAGAAATAAACAAACAAGTTTATCAAAAATAACTTTGTTTGAATAATGGCTTCATCAAAATAAAAACTTAAAAAAAAATAAAAAGTCTTACGAAAACCGACGTTTGTTACGCCTTTCGCCCTTTTACTAACCACTAACCCAACCACCCACCTTTAACCCAAGCCTAACCCTTCACCCCAAAAGTCCTCTTGATATTTCCAAAGGTATATAGTTAAAAAGGAGGAGGATTGATTGCTTGGCAAGCTTATGGTAGGAGTAAGTTCCATGCCGCCCTCGAGTGATCCACTAAAATACATCTTCGGCCGAGTGTTGAGTGATCCCCCGTCAGGTATATGAACTTGTATATAAATGGAATTTTAAAAAGGCTTGTTATGCCCTAATAAGTAATTTATCCTATGTAATGTTTTAAATAAATCATGACGAATAGGATTGTAAATAAATAAAAATAAAAACTTAATAGAAAATCTTGGAAATCCCGACACTCTACGACAAGCCCAAAAACCTTCTCTTCTACCCATTCCATTTGGGAGTGTAAAGCCACATTATAAAGAGTTTTGCTTGAGGACAAGCAAAGATTCAAGTGTGGGGGTATTTGATGTGCACAAAATGCAACATATAAATTACATCAATTGTGGCATAAAACTAACCCTTTTTAGTACTAATGTTGGAAAAAGTATGTTTTTGTCTTCCTTTTGTATTTTCAGGATTAAATGAGCTCAAATGAACAAAAGAAGCAAAAAGACAGCTAAATCTAACATAAATACAAGAAAAGGAACAAACGTGGCATGCCCGGCCTCCCCGACAGCATCTTCCCAAGCAAAACAAGAGAACAGAAGGCTGAACACACCCCGTGCTCAGTGAGCATGGGGGCGTGCCCAAGTGTCAGCAGAAAAGACAAAGCTGTAGAAGCTTCTATCAACCACCACGGGGTCGTGCTCAGCGGACACGGGGCCGTGGTCAACTCTAAGATTCGCAGAATCTAAGGAAATCTTGATAGTACAGATACGCTTCTGCACACGGGGGCGTGCCCAGCGGACACGGGGGCGTGGTCAACTAATACAGACAAACTGCAGTTAATGAAGAAAGAGAAGGAAGGTGGACACGGGGTCGTGCCCAATGGACACGGGGCCGTGTCCGGGCTACTGTTCAGGCTATAAATAGGGGTGCTTGGCTCATTTGCAAACCATCCCTTGGCACACCACCTCTCTCACACTTCACCCACCACCCACCACCATCACAACACCATCATCCACCACC
Organism: Helianthus tuberosus; assembly: GCA_030545235.1. NCBI lineage: Eukaryota > Viridiplantae > Streptophyta > Magnoliopsida > Asterales > Asteraceae > Helianthus > Helianthus tuberosus. Next base: position 49,262,723 of record CM060449.1, on the reverse strand, counting down.
ATCATCCATTGTCCATCGTAGAGTGTGTGAGTCGTCTCGGGATCCAAGATTGATCGTAAGAGTTCTTGACAACCAAAGGCCATGTTTGCCTAAGTCTCTTACATCACTTGGTGAAGACAAGTGTCTAGTGTAATACTTTTTATTTTTAATCTTTTCGCACTTTTTACTTGGTTATGTATTAATGACTTTAATAACTAGTTTCTTATGTTGAAGGTGATTCTTCCTTATCGTTTGTCCGTGGTGTCTTGGCATTATTTTACTGTCTATATAAAATAAAAGATTTTCACCATTCATATCTCCATGGTCTATATGGAGATATGTTGGCTACCTGGTCGGGGGTTAAGGGAACGGTTTGGTAAGAGTCTTGCCTTGTTCAGTGTATAGATCATGCAAGGACCTGGGTCAAATTTAGTAGGACCTCCTTCAATACCCATCGGTATTGGATGGCGGGGGTCCAAACTCTTTGATCCCCTCATATGTAAGCTACTATTAATACTTTAATCCGGCTATTTAGGACTGTATCCCTCTTGACTCAGACTACTTAGCCGAGGGTAACGTCACCATCAAAAGAGGGGCCTACCATAATATGCATTAATAACTTAATTAATTATCTTTCAATAATCCGACCCTTTAGGATTGTATCCTTGCTGACTCAAACTACTGGGTTGAGGGTAACGTCACCTTCAAAAGAGGGGCCTACTACAATAACTAAGATAATCTCTTAAAAAGTGCAAAAGTGCGGAAATAATCAAAGGTTACACTAAACACGAGTCGGAGCCATGTGATTAATCTTGTCTATCTGTTTTTATTTTTATTTTATTTTTTAGCATTCTAGTTAGTTTTTATTTTCTAGTTTAAAACCTTTTTCTAACTTTTTGATTTGATTAGACGTTGAGGATAAACCGGTACTAAAAGCTCTTGTGTCCTTGGACGACCTCGGTATCTTGCCAACACTATACTACGCTCACGATGGGTGCACTTGCCCATATGTGTGTTTGGTGTTAGTAAAATATCGTGTTTTATAAATTTAAAACTTGACTAACGTGTAAAAAGGGCTTAAAATATACTTAAATTTATATACACACCACACACGCATCAATATCCTTTTAATTTTAATCGCCCAGCAAGTTTTTTGGTTTGTTTCTTTCATATTTCATTATGATTTGTATGCTTTTAGGGTTTGATTTTATATTGGTCATCACATTAATGGTGAGTACTCAAGAATATTGGATGGTTTACTTAGTTTTATTTTGGGTATTTTTGGATGATTTCATCCATTTCTTTAGATAGTTCATGATTGAAGATGCAGTTGAAGGGATCATTTAAGTGAAATTAATGTTGATTTATCAGAAGATGCAGTTGAATGTAAATTAAATAAGGTAATAATTGCATTACATCCCTGTTGAAAAATAAAATTGATAAATTTAGGGAAAGTGAGGTTGAAAGATGTTAACCCAACAGTAGAGATCTCATTCTACAGTTTCGATAAATTAAGGGTATTCTTATATAATTCTTCCTAGATGCTTCCAATGAAGCGGCACTTTGGACATCTGTTGTCTTCAAACATCTATTATCTATTATCTATTCTATCTATTATATATAATAAATGAAAGTTAATTGGGCCATGTGGACCAAATAACTTTCATTTATTATATATAATAGATAGAATAGATAATAGATAATAGATGTTTGAAGAACAACAGATGTCCAAAGTGCGGATTCTTTGGAAGCATCCAGGAACCATTATATGAGAATACCTTAATTTATCGAAGCTGTAGAATGAGATCCTCCACTGTTGGGTTATCATCTTTCAACCTCACTTTCCCTAAATTTATCAATTCTATTTTTCAACAGGGATGTAATGCAATTATTCCTCTCAATCAAATAGACCGACCCTTGCTTCCTCTCAAAGTGTTATGGAATGGTTATAACAGCTGATCATGCTAAGGACTGTTATAACTAACCACTGCTCCTTATAAAGACTGATGGACTTAAAGACTGACGAGGCCTATCCACTGTTGAAGACAAATCCCTGTTAAAGTTCCATGTGCTAAGGACTGTTATAACTAACCACTGCTCCTTATATAATCATTGTTCCAGTATCGTTGTTCCAACATCGTCGTTTCAATGAATCTTCGCATCACACATCAACCTTTCAATATCGATGTTGCAGTATAATTGTTGCAACATCGTGAAAAGTTGTAAGTTGAATGGACGATATGTATCTATCCCTCAAATCTCTTCTTCTCAATACTCGACATTTGTTCATAAAGGATATGAGAAAACTGAAGCTCTCTCTAACCCATTTTCAGAAGAAAAAAATTTGTTGATATGTGGTTTCCCTTGATAATGGTATGTGTTTTTGTTTTTTATTTTTACTGAAGTTTTGTTATCTGAGTTGTGACTAAATGATGAATGTGAATGATCTGCTGCAGATGATGATGATGATTGTTCTACTGTTGTTTCCGGTATCATTGTTCCAACATCGTTTAAAGTATGTGTTTTTTGCTACTCCAATTTTGAATTTTTTAGTTTTTTATTTTGAAGTGATATACTCTAATTCTCGCTTTATATTTCAGTCTAATCACAGTTGTTTGAAATTCATACAATCTGCTGCGGGTTATTATAGGTTTGTATTAAAAGAAGCATAAAGTTAAATTAAACACCAAGAATTATTTTTAAATCTACATTTAAAATAATTTTTGCTGGTGACTAAATGATGATTATATATGACTCTGGGCAGATGATGATGATGTAGAAGCCGCAGTAGTTCCTACTAAACGCAAGAAAGCATCTGCTATTGCTGTAAGATAAGATTTTATCTTACTAGAGTAATGGTCTTTCCTGCCTTTTTGTATTAAAAGAAGCATAAAGTTGGTTTAAAACAGCTCTTTATGAACAAAGTTAAGGATTAAGTATATGAGGACAGGGCTACTCTTCAACAACTGAAGAAGTGTTTTCATGTACTGCATCATGGTCTGTTCACGAGAGATCAGGTTTCTATAAATCCTGTTGTTGATGCATTGAGTACTTCCGTGGAGTTCATGGCGATTGTTGAAGATATACTTTGATGGAGTTTAAAGCTAAAAGTACTAAATTTTAAGCTAAAAGCACTAAATTTTTGCTGTTAGGTTCGTAAATTTCTTGGTGTTGTTCTTAGATTTTAAATTGTTGCTTTTAGATTTGTAAATTTCTTAGTTTCGTTTTCTTGAATTCAATGTAATTTTGTAAAGAAGTACAATAACAAACAGTGGTTTGAACATCTGTTTGCATTTTGGTCAATAGATAATGGAAACCCATGTTAGGTTGAATAGTGTTTTTAAGAGGAAAACAATGTGAGAAGACAGTAGATCATATTAAGTTAAACATATCTTCAGGGTTAAACAGATGTTTGGCCTTTTATATCAGAGGTTTGGACTTAAACAGTTGTTTGACCTTAAACAGATGTTTGGCCATAAACAGATGTTTGACCTTAAACATATGTTTTACCTTAAACAGATGTTTCGCCTTCTGTATTAGATATTTGGACTTAAACAGATGTTTGACCTTAAACAGATGTTTGGCCATAAACCGATGTTTGGCCTTAAACCAAACATCTGTTTAAGGTCAACATCTATTTCACTATTGGCCAACATTTGATTGACTTTTGGTCAACATCTGTTTGAATTTTGGTCAACATCTTATTTTTTAAACAACTACAAAAACAAAGGTTTTTACAAAATCCCAAATCACCCTATCATTTAAGTGCACTGAAGTAAAAGTGGAAATGATATTATTCGTGTGGTCCTGTTGTGGTATTGTTTGACCTCTAATATGGGTTCATGATCTAATCCGATGATTTGAAGACATTGTTGTTTCATGTTTATACTAATAAATAAAAATCAAGTACACTTGGATGATTATTAAGTTCCTCATTTTGATTGTTTGGGTATAGTATTCTTGAAATTGGTCTTTTTTTGCAAACAGATGTTTATGGGCAAACATCTGTTTATGGCCAAACTTCTGTTTATGGGCAAACATCTGTTTAAGCTCAGACCTTTGTTTATGTTAACAGTGTTTATATGTAACAGTGTTTTTTCACATCAGTTTTTATAGTCTGTTAGGTTGTTAGATGTCATCACCTCAGGGATTTATATGTAACAATTTTTATGACATTAGTGTTTATATGTAAGTGTTTATCCCAACAGTGTTTATATGTAACAGTATTTATCACATCACTTCATTGGTTTGATATATACTATAAATTTGAACAGTTGTTTCATTTTTATACTAATAAATAAAAATCAAGTACACTTGGATGATTATTAAGCTCTTCATTTTGATTGTTTGGGTATAGTATTCTTGATATTGGTCTTTTTTGCAAACAGATGTTAATGGCCAAATTTCTGTTTATGGGCAATCATCTGTTTAAGTTCAAACTTTTGTTTAAGTCCAAACAACTGATATATAAGGCGAAACATCTGTTTAAGCCCCAACATCTGTTTAAAAGTCTGTTACAACCACTGTGTTGGTTGAAACATTTGATTGTTAAAAGTTATCCACTGCTGAAATACAACCTATGTTTCTTCAATCTTCGTGTTGACCACTGACTTACCAAACATCAGTGTTTAAAAAACTGTTGGGTATCCACTGATAGGAAAAAATAACCACTACTCACTTTTTTATTGTTGACATCCATTGATATTGACCATCAGCGGTTTTCCTAAAAAACAGCTACTGCTCACATTTTTATTATTGATGGTGTTAATTAGTGATAGATTGAAATTATCAAATAAAAACTAGAATTACAATGAAATTATCATTTTACCTAATCGTTACATTCCAATGAGATAAGAGTTCCTCCAACATTGTTTTCGTGATAAAATTTAAAGTTAAATAAAAAAATAAAAAAAATTCTTGATGATTATTTGTTGCAAATCAAATCAGTAATTAATGCTAATTTATTGAGCTTTGGACATTTAAAATATGCAAAATGTGAATTTCAAAATGACGGTTATTATCTCTTAATTAAAGTTAAATTAAAAATTAGAAAAGTCATCATGACAATTGCTTTCAAATCAGATCAGTAATTACTGATAATATCAGTAATTTTGAAATTCAAAATATGCAAAATGGTAATTTAAAATCGACATTCTTTTTTTTTCCCTACTTTGCATATCATTTCTAATATTTAATTAGTTTAATAAACCAGGATATAAGGATATACACTATTACCTTTCAGTTCCCAATAAACATCAGTTCCCAATAAACATCATGACAATTGCTTTCAAATCAGATCAGTAATTACTGATAATATCAGTAATTTTGAAATTCAAAATTCAAACCATATATTCTTATCCTATAAATAAGATATAATTATCTGGTTTCAAATTCAAATCTCGCTCACTCATATATGTGAGCGTATCTTTCTCTCTCAAATGCATCTTTCTTGTGATTCAGCCGCTAATCTCCTATTACACTTCTTTGTTCGAATGTTTGTTGATTATGTTTACATGTTATCGTTCCAGTATCATTGTTCCAACATCGTGGTTTCAATGAAAATTCGCATCCCACATCAACCTTTCAATATCGATGCTGCAGTATCATTGTTGCAAGATCGTGAAAAGTTGCATGTGCTACCTTCTTTGATGGCAGAGTTGCAGCTTGAACGGATGATATGTATCTTCTATCTTGAAAAGTTGCATGTGCTATCTTCTTTGATGGGAGAGTTGCATTGTTCGATTTTCGTTAAATTGAAAGTCAGGTTTTCTTGCGCCAGGAAGATTTTCTTCTTTTATAGAAAGTATAGATTCGTGCAATATCATGAAAACTCAGATGTGCTACAACAGTTGAGAAGAGACCTTTGCATTTTAGGTTTGTTTCTTATTTGTGTTGTCCGTAATATAGAGTGCGGTGATAGAGACGTGCAGTTCATGGCGATGCTGAAGGACATACATCGAGAGGTTCAGCAATCGATGGAGTTGAAACTAAAGTTTCTTAATTCTTGCTGTTATTCTTAGTGTAGGATCGTTTGTACGACCAAATGAGTCGTTCAGAAGAGTTCTAATCAATACGAGAGGCGGAAACAAACGTATTGATGTTGAATCAGCTTGATATACACTCTAATTGTCTTGTTTATTGATATAATAACGTTTTACAGCCTGGAGACACTTCGGCAGCACCTCGGTACCGGAATCAGAAAGTTATCAAATGAAATACTCAAGTCTGCTATTTATAGAAGTGCCATTTCGCATGGAATGGGAATGCCCTGCTCTTCCATTTCGTGCGAACTGGCTTGTTCAGCTCAGTTTCTCGTTTTCCTCGAACTACGTGACTTGATCTATCTTACAAGACTCGTTACAAGACGAAGTCGACAGACATATGCACCATCAGACTCCCCCTTGGATGTCGACGAGTCTTCGGCATACTGGTCTTCAGTCTTGATCAGTCTTTGTGCTCTTCCAAAGTATCTGACATTGTAAGCTTCCTTCAATCTTTTCTCTTCTTCTATCAGCAGCTAACCTCCCCCTTGGATGTTGATCTACTCTTTAATCTCCTCTTTTTCTCGTGCATTCCCAGAATCTTAATCCTGGCTCTTCTTTAACAAACTTTCAGGATCAGAAACTGGCTCTTGCATCTCCAGACTCCCCTTTGCTAGCAGACTCCCCCTTAAGTTGTTCCGGGATCACAATCTGACATAGCTTTTGTTCTAGAATTGAAACCTGGCTCAAACTCTGCTCAGGCTTTAGGCTCGGGGACCTGCACAAATCTCTACCCAACAATAAATTTCACAATGATTTAATCAAATTTAGAAAAACACTTGTATATATTATTCAACATGATTTTACATTTTTAATCTATGATGACCACTTGAAAGAAAACCATTCAAAATTTGGTTTCAACTTAATGAACCATTTAATCTTTTCAAAATCAATTCTCATTTCAAACAAACTCTCCCAAACCTTTTGTTCATCATGTCTAGCACTCGGAATTTTGAAAAACAACTTTCCAACATCAGTTGTCTAAAATAAAATGAAATAAAATCTTTTTGAATTTTTTCAAAATTTTATGCTAAAACACTCTGAAATTTTTTTTAGATTTTTGTTTTTAATGAAATGCAGTAAAGAAATATTTACAAACAAATTTTTTTTGAGTTTGTATAAGAGGATCATTTCAGATTTTGAGACAAATCACTAGCACCGTTGAGCTTTCAAACACTTTAAGTTCTAAACAATTCACATAGATTGACGATATTGTTGTCCTCTTAAACTCAATCTAAAACTTTCGAAATGCTTACCGATACGTTAAGATATATTAATTTTGCACTAAATTCTTATGGACCCCACAATCTCAGCATATCCCCTCATCATGCAATACACTGACTCAAGTAATGCCTTTAAACTTTCATCAACTGTGATATGTGCGAAAACAACGCAGAATGTTTAAACATTAACAATCAGGTCGATCTTTCGATACACATAGAAAGTCCAATGTTTAAACAAAATAAGAAATAAAAACAAGTTGAATATGTTTAGATCTTAACCACCAGTTCGATATTCACATATACGCAGAGGTGATCCAAGATTTAAATGAAACACCAAGAAAAATAAAGCAGAACGTTCAGGCACTAACATCCAGTTCGAAACTCACGTATACGCAGAGGATGTCCAATGCTTAAACAAAATAAAGAAATCAAACAAGTTTAAATCTTTGCAAAAAGAAATGCACAATCACAGTGACTTTTTCGGCAAGTTGTGAAAGTTCACAAACTGGTCGGTTTTTATGCTCTTTTAGCATTTAGCGATTACTGAGTAGGTACACAGTCACGAAGGATAAAACTAAGTACTATTGTTAGTGCATTATGTCTATTGACTTCGTCTTGTATCGAGTCATGTAATGTAATAGGATAGAATAACCAGTGCTCGAGGTGCTAGAAACTGAGATTAGTGAGTTTCCTAGTGATTCCGCTTGAAATGGTCAAGTACATGTTCAAGCGAAATCAGCATTGTTGATTCTGCTCGAAAGTGCCTTGGGTCAGTTCAAGCGAAATCAGACTATTATAAATAGGGAGCATGTCCGTTTCATTTGGAGCAGAATCAGGGTCTTGTATTCGGTAACGAAGTGCTGCCGGATTGTTTCCAGGTGCTGTAATTCTATCAGATCAACATACGAGACATTAAAATTGTATCGAGCGTCCGTGTCATTGATTCCGCCTTTGATTCGGATAAAAAAACTCTTCTGATCGACTCAGTCAGGTCGTACGACGATCCTACAAGTGGTATCAGAACTCAGGAATAAGAGTTCAGCTTGATTGCATCTATTTTCTGACTCCTACACCTTCTTTTTCAAATTGGACAAGATTTACCGGTCAAAATGGATTGAATTTTTCACAGTACATGCGAAACAGTGTTTTAACAAACCCTTGAGATTTTCAGATCAAAATTCGAAGTAAAAGTGACAAAATTGGACAAAAAACGAGATTCCGCTTGAACGAACATGTTTATTTCGCTGGAAAAATACTTGCTGATTTCGCTTCAAACAGTCATTCCGCTTGAAATTAGCACCTGATCTCGCTTGAATCAGTGATTTCGCTTGAAAGTTCATCTGATTCAGCTTCAAAGTGTTATTCCGCTTGAGCTTGAAACTAGAGATTCCACTTGAAAGCTGCTATTCAGTTTGAACAAGTGATTTCGCTCCAAAAGTGATTTCGCTTGAAATTTTATTCCGCTTGAGATCCTTATTTCGCTTCAAAAGTGGATTTTTCGCGTCAAGATCATTTCGCGTCAACTGAGTGTCAGTTTATTTCAAGTTGTTTGATATTGTTTAGACTGATTGTGTTTGTTTGATTGTCTTTGTCTCCAGGTACATTGATTCAAGAATTTTCATCATGGCTGAAGAGTTCTTCAATACTTTCTACAACGCGTTTACCTCAGATACGTTGGAAGCTTCAGATGTTACACCCAAAGCGATAACAAAATCAATTAAAGACAATATTAAACATGAGAACTTTTATGGAACTTATTCAAAACCACTGAAGCTTGATAATATTGAGGATTATATTTGGTGGAAAGAAAGGTTTATTAACTGGACTAAAGCGTATGCTCATGAAAGTTGGTTTTGCTTGGAGTTTGGCTATGATAAACCTACTGATGACAAAGGAGAAGAAATTCCGCTTAAAATTTTTCAAGAAGAAGACAAACGAAGATTTTTATATGAGCAGAAAATGATCGGCTTGATTCAACAATCGATTCGAGATGATATTTTTTCATTATTAAGTCATGATGGGTCTTCGAAATCTATATGGGAAGCTTTAAGGGTGAAAGCTGAGGGGGGTAAACAAATTAAGAAAAACAAAATTGCGTTATTAAAAAAGGAATTTGATTTGTTCGAGAGTTTGAAAGGAGAGACTGTTAGACAAATGATTGAACACTTTTGTCACCTAAAAATTGAGCTTGAAAGGTTTCAAATTGTGAAAACCAGAGAAGAAATAATTGACAAAGTAATTGAAGCGTTACCACGAGCTGATCAGTGGCAAACGTTTGTTTTTATTCTGAAAAATGATGCTTTGTATGATACAATTTCTCTTGATGTTTTGTTAGAAAAAATTTAGAGTCATGATCTGGAAATGCAAAAGCAAAGCAAGATGAGCAGTTCATCACATCATCAGAATGTTGGTCTGTACTACAAAGGCAATTTACCTTCGGTGAAAGCTGATAGTTCACCAAAGACAGCATTCAGTGGTGAGAAGATGAAAGAACCACAAACAACCTCATTGAGCTACAATTCTGGATATCATTCATCTTCAAAAACAAGTCCTGCAAAAGCAGAGGAGATATTGTGCAACATTGCTCTTAAGTTGAAAATTCTCCTGCAATGAGCATCAATGCAACTAAACAACAAATGAGTTTTCTTGCATCTGTTCTGGAATCGTATGAAGGTCTAGTTGCAGGCAAGATTGGAAATTCCGAATTAACCAAAGAAGACTATGAACAGATTGATCCGGAAGAGATGGAACTCATTGACATCCGTTGGTGTCTGGCAAGTTGCATTCGTAGAGCTCAGAGATATATGGAGATTACGGGGAAACAATCTCTTGGTGGTGCTTCAACTAAATTGGGTTTTGATAAATCCAAAGTGACCTGCTTCAGATGTAAGCAAAAAGGTCATTTCAAGATAGAATGTAACAATTCTGCGGTTGGTGGAAATGAACATCCATTCAATGATGACTATTACCGGAAGGTAATTTACCACCGAAGCAAAGAAGAGCCGAAAATGATTGAAGATAAAGCCAGAGAGAAATCAAGAGCTTGTGCCGTGATCCATGATGATGAAGGATTTGATTGGAGCCAGATTTGTCCGGAAGAAGATCGTGTTGATATTTGAAAAACAACTCATGGCAAAACTATATCAAAGAATAACCATTATGTTTTCATTGCTGAAATTAAAGAGGAAAACAAAGAAGAAAAGTTTGTTGCTGAAATAAAAAAGGAAAACCAAGAAGAAAAAAGGCACAGTTGAGATAAAAGAGAAAACTCGAGAAGAGATTTTGAAAGAGAAGACTGAAAAAGAAAGATTCATTGTGGGGTGCAGAATGGAGAAAATGCAGGAAGAGTATGAAAATGCAGTGAGAAACAAAAGATGGGATAAGAAACAAGAATGTTTCGTCAACAAAGAAGGAGAACCAGTTGTTCCCAGAAGTGACATAGTTCACGATGATGTTCTTTTAGTAATTCCTCGATCAGGCGAATATTACTCAAATGTTGCAAAAGACAAGACATATGTAAAAAGGCTGGATAAAATCATCAGGAATGCTATGACATCAAAACTGAGGAAGAGGAATGAAGAAATAATGAAGAAGAATATTGAGAATCTAGTTGATGATTTGAAGAAAGTTGTTGAGAAGGTGAAGGTTGAAGAAGTGAAGGTTGAAAAAGAGAAAGTTGAAGATGTGAAGATGTCTGAGAAAGAAGAGGTGATAAAAGAAAGAGTATTTGAGAAAGAAGCTGTTACTGAAGAACAGCAAGTTGAAGAAGCTGAAGTGAAGATTGATAATTCTGCTGATGTTGCTGGTGATGTTGGTGATAAAATTGAGGTTGAAGAAAAGCAGAATGATGGTGATCAGAAGCAGGCAGAAGTTGCAGCAGAAAACACCAAAGTGTTAATCACTAAGGTAAATTCTGATTCTGAAACTTTAATCAAAATTGTTGAACAGTGCAAGAAATGCATGGAAACATGTAGAGCTTGTACTGAGAAAGATGAAAAGTTAAGAACAAGAGATCTTGATTTCACAAAAATCGAGGAAGTTTTTAAAAATAAATGCAAAGAAATGTTAGAAAATGAAAAGGTTTTAAAAGAAAATAATGAAACATTTTCAGAAAAATGTAAAAAGTTAGAAAAAGAAAATGAAAGTTTAAAAGAAAAGGTTTAAAAAATGACAGAAGAATGTGATCAAAAGGAAAATGTTTGTCAAGAAATGAAGAAAGAGTATGATTCAATAAAATTGGCTTATCACATCACAAAAGAATCATTTGAAAAAGTAAAAAGTGAAATGAAACTTATTCAATCAAGATTGAAATATTGTTCTGAAACAACTGATACGTATAAGCGAAATTATGAAATAAAGCAACAAGTTGTTAATTCTTACATTGAGGATGTTGCTAAACTTAAGCGTCAGATTGCTGATTTAGAACATGATAATAACAAGTTAAAAAGTTATCATGCATCGTTATATGTGCTTGAACGTATTTTCAACATAAAACCGGATGGGAAAGATTTTGAGAAAAACACGAAAGGTATTGGCTCAGAGTTTCATCAAGTTCCACCACCGGAAAAGTTTGTGTTTTATGATGATGAAAAGGTCGAAAAAGCTTTCAACATGGTAGATCAATTGCCAGATAACATTGACGTAACCTATTCCAAATCTGATGATTCTAGTGATTCAGAGGTGGTAGGTAAGGTCGTTGAAAGTGTGTTGAAAGAAGAGTCAGTTGCTACAGGTAAAACTGAATCACAGGATGAAAATGAAGGTAATTTTCATGATGGATATCTTAAAAACTCAAAATTCGAGAAAAATTTGAATGATGATTCAAAGGGATTGGTTTATACCATGATTGGATCAGACAAATTATTCTTAGATGTTGTATTCCCGATTCAGAATGTGATTTTAGAAAAGGTTGATAAAGTTTTCAAGATGGTTGAGATTGAGAAATCTGAAATTTCAAAGTTTGCTGGAAAAGGTCACAAAACTTTTTATAACAAACCTGGTTACAAAAAGAAAAATATGAACGCTGGGTTGGGTTATAAGAAGAAACAAAGTCGAAATAAAAATGAAATGCCGAATTTTCAGACAAAGATGAATTTTGTTCAAGGAAAAAGTTTTGATGAAGAAAAAGAACTTCAATTTAGACAACAGTCTAATGAAGAGTTCTATGCTCAGAAGAAAAAGCACAATCACAGGTCAAAGATGTTTCAAAAAGAACATGTTTTAAATGTGATCAAATTGGACATCTTGCACGAAAGTGTCCGAATCTGAAATATGTGGATGTTGACAAAAAGAAGTCTGAAAATGTTGAGAAACAGAAATCTGAAGATGTGAAACAAAGGTCAAACAGATTTGATTCGAAACAAACTTGGAGGTACAATACAAACAAGTTTGCTTCAAATCAAATTTGGAAATCAAGCCCGGATAGGTTTGAGACTAGAGAGATCTGGAATTCTCACATACCCAGATTAAGAACAACGCAAAGTTGCAAAACAACTGTTGATGCAACAAAACCAAATGAGTTTGGTCATTTACAAGGTTATAAAAGAGTTTAAGTATTAACCTGAGTTACAGGTCTGACGTAATCAGCAAAAATACTCAATTTAATAAGTTATAACAGTAGGGTAAAGTATATATGTGAAATTTATCAATTATAACCAAACTATGCACCGTAGGGGCATTTTGGTAATTTCACATAAGCCGAAAAGCTCAAAATTGAAGTCTGAGTTTAACAACTTTTGCTTACTGTTAAAACATTATAATTTACCTAAAATATCAGTAGGTATCAACCCTTGTATGTTTAAAATAGTTTTAGTACATACTATGCGTTAAAAACGCTTAAAAAGGCGATTAGAAGCCATTTCCGGGTTCTATAAAGAAAGCTGGTATTTTTATTATTCCAGAAGGCTTAAAATAATTTATTTATCATATGAAATCAGTAACAAAAGGTTTGGGGTCAAAAAGATATGTAAAACTCATTTTATAGCCCAAAAGGGCAAAACCGACAATTACCGATTTAAGCTTATAACTCTAAGTTATGCTCAGCCTAAAATTAATTAAAAATCATCAAAAAATACCAAAATAATATATTACATCAGTGGGTAATAAGTTTGATATCACAAAGTGGGTTTAAATAGGCTATATGCTAATTATGCCGTTTAATCGCTAAAGAAGCTTTCTAATTACGCTAATGAGCACAACTCTCAATCTACACCTCAAACTGATGTCAAATTTTGGGTGCAAGTTTATAATTTAGTAACTAAGGTTTCTACTCTTTTATATTTTCAAAAATCACGTTTTATGGTGAAAAGGGCATAATGGTCAACATATAGGCAATTAACGGAATTATGCTTATTAATGGGATAACTAATGAACCATGGTGTATAATCACAGAGGGTTATACTAGCATGTAACCTGGTCCAATTAGAGCTCTAAGGCATTTCTAAAACATGCTTAAACGGGTCAGAACTGGAAGTCAAAGCAAAAGTCAAACTATGCGACTTTCGGTTCCGAACCGGGTCTCTACTGAAAATTGTCGGGTTGAACATGTTTAGACATGTTCTTACATTCATTACCAAGTTATATTAATGATCAAACATGTTGTATGGGTTCTACATTGCTAATTATGCATAAATTGGAAATTAAGCATTCTGTTGGCTTTTTAATAACAAGTTTGACCCGACATTTGACCTAGTTAGAGTGGGAATCAGAGGGTGCCCTTTTAAGGGTTTATTGCCCACATAATTACCAACTTATAACTACTTTCAATTCGACTAATCACTGGACCAACAATGATTAATCGCTAAGTTAACCGTTAATTACGACGGTTTGACTTTTAAGCTAAAACTAAGTAAAAACTCAACTAAAAAAGGTTAAGCATACTTACTGAAGTCCTATGCACGATTAGTGATCACTTGAGTCTGCTTTGGAGCTCCAGGAATGACCAGGAATGCAGAAATGATCAGGAATGCAGAAATGAGGTGTGATCAAATGGTTGCAACTTTGGCCCTTTATATAGTGTTCTTGATCTCATAGATCATTGACAACCAACTCTAGCAATGTTCCCTGATCACTAACACATGTCCCTAGTGTCTAGGAGTCATTTAGGGGTCGTCCAAATATGAGGAAAATCGTTTTAAGTCGGTTACAAGTGTTTAAACAGCTGCTGCCCGAATTTACTGTTGCTGTCAAAGGCTTACGGACCGTAAGGCCTTTATCAGGGGCAAAAATCTTAGCTTTTCAATGTTTCGAAAGGGCAACTGAGTATGAACGATTTTTGGCCATGATTTAACAGTATGGGGCCTCATGTTTTGGGTCTTGAACAGTTATATACCCTACCACTTTGATATGTTTCATTGAATCCTTTTGAAAGTGCCGAAAATGAAGGTTTACCGTAGAAATTTCCATAGGATCCTATCTTGTACAATGAATTCAATTATTGTCAGCAATTACCAGATTGAAGGTATATTAGATGTTTAAGATATATATTAGGGTCTTGGGATTTATAAATGAGGTCGTTCAGAGGTATAAATTTACATGACGACACTTTTAAATCCTGCCTTACATCTTTAATTTGGATCCGAGTTTATAACGCTTTCGTCATACATGACACGTGTCGTTATTCTTATGAACATAAATTTTCGAGGTGTTACATCCTCACCCCCTTAAAAGAAATCTCGACCTCGAGATTTACTGAAATAAATAAGGGTATTTTTCTTTCATTGTGGACTCAACCTCCCACGTGTATTCGGGACCTCTACGGGCATCCCATTTTACCTTTACAATAGGCACATGCTTCTTTCGAAGCTTCTTAACCTGTCGATCCTCGATCGACACAGGTTTTTCAACAAATTTTAAGCTCTCTTCTATATGCACATCTGTATGCGGTATGACTAGTGATTCGTCAGCGAAACACTTCTTCAGATTACAGATGTGGAACACATTGTGAATACCACTGAGCTCTTCAGGTAAGTTTAACTTATAGGCAACTGATCCGACACGTTCGATGACTTCGAACGGTCCTATGTATCTCGGGCTTAACTTGCCTTTCTTACCAAATCGCATCACTCCCTTCCAGGGTGATACTTTAAGCAACACCTTATCACCTACCTCGAAGTTAAAAGGTTTACGCTTTAAATCAGCGTAGCTTTTCTGCCTATCACGGGCAGCTTTGAGACGGTCACGAATCTGGACAATCTTGTCCGTCGTTTCAAAGACTATCTCCGGTCCTGATAATTGGACATCTCCAACTTCCGCCCAACAAACGGGCGTTCTGCACTTTCTACCGTATAAGGCCTCGAAAGGCGCAACCTTAATGCTGGTATGGTAGCTATTGTTGTAGGAGAATTCGATTAACGGTAGGTGGTTATCCCAACTACCACCCAAGTCAATCACACATGCACGAAGCATGTCTTCCAACGTTTGAATAGTACGCTCACTCTGGCCGTCCGTCTGAGGATGGTAAGTCGTACTAAAATTCAAACACGTGCCCAGAGATTGTTGGAAACTTTTCCAAAAATGTGACGTGTATCTAGTATCTCTGTCAGAGATAATAGACACAGGTACGCCATGTAGAGCCACAATCTTATCTACGTACAGTTGGGCTAACATGTTGGAGCTATAGGTCTCCTTAATGGGTAGGAAATGTACTGACTTAGTCAGTCTATCGACTATTACCCATATTGTGTCATTTCCTTTCCTGGTCTTGGGCAACTTGGTGATGAAATCCATCGTCACCATTTCCCACTTCCATGTGGGAAGTTCAGGTTGTTGTAGCAAACCTGACGGCTTTTGATGTTCGGCTTTGACTTGTGCACATGTCAAGCATTTAGATACATAGGTGGCTATAGACTTCTTCAAGCCTATCCACCAAAAATTTGCTTTCAAATCCTGGTACATCTTATCAGCTCCAGGATGAACGGAATATTTAGAACTATGGGCTTCCTGGAGGATAACATCTCGAAGTCCCCCATAAATTGGAACCCATATTCGTCCATTTAATCTCAGGATTCCGTCCTTTCCAAGAGATAACTGCTCCTCAGTTACCCCTAGCTTTTCATTAGGGTAGTTAGCTTCCAACACAGCTTCCTTCTGTGCAGCTAACAACCTTTCATTCAAACTGTTCTTTATCTCAATGCTCTTGGCATTGATTCGGATGGGTTTCACCCTTTCCTTTCGACTCAAGGCATCGGCGACTACATTCGCCTTGCCGGGATGGTATCTGATTTCACAATCATAATCATTCAAAGTCTCCATCCAACGGCGCTGCCTCATGTTTAAATCCTTCTGATTAAACAGGTGCTGGAGGCTCTTGTGATCAGAATAGATCACACACTTGATACCATATAAATAGTGCCTCCATTGCTTTAGTGCAAATACAACGGCACCCAACTCTAAGTCATGGGTGGTGTAATTCTTTTCATGCACCTTTAATTGACGTGATGCATAGGCAATAACCTTGCCTTTCTGCATAAGCACACACCCCATGCCAGTGTGTGATGCATCGCAGTACACTACGAAATCTTCGGTACCTTCAGGCAATGTTAGTACAGGCGCGTTGCTCTGCTTCTACTTAAGGATATCAAATGATTCTTGTTGCTTGGGCCCCCAATCGAACTTAATCTTCTTCCTAGTCAAAGAAGTTAGGGACGCAGCAATCCTTGAAAATTTTTCGATAAAGCGTCTGTAGTATCCTGTCAATCCCAAGAAACTGCGAATTTATGTGGGCGTCTTCGGAACTTGCCAGTTATTACCTGCTTCCACCTTAGCGGGATCCACTTGGATACCACACTCACTAACCACATGTCCAAGGAATTGGACTTCTCGAAGCCAAAATTCACACTTTGAAAATTTGGCGTAGAGTTTCTCATGATGTAGAAGTTTAAGAATACAGCGAAGGTGTTTCTCATGGTCAGCTTGGTTCTTCGAGTAAATGAGAATGTCGTCGATGAAAACGATGACGAATTTATCTAAGTATGGCTTGCAAACGCGATTCATGAGATCCATGAACGCGGCAGGTGCATTAGTGAGCCCAAAAGGCATCACTAGGAACTCGTAATGACCATAACGAGTCCTAAATGCAGTTTTGTGTACGTCTTCATCTCTAACCTTCAGTTGGTGGTAGCCTGACCTCAAGTCAATCTTCGAGAAATAACTTGCCCCTTGCAATTGATCGAACAAATCGTCGATCCTGGGTAAAGGACACATATTCTTTATTGTGACCTTATTAAGCTCACGGTAATCGATGCACAGACGCATCGATCCATCCTTCTTTTTGACAAACAAGACCGGCGCTCCCCAAGGAGACGAACTAGGTTTAATGAAACCTTTAGCTAGCAATTCATCTAGTTGTGCTCTCAATTCCTTCATCTCTGTTGGTGCCAACCTGTAAGGCGCTCTAGCAACAGGTGCTGCTCCAGGGATGATGTCAATTCTGAATTCCACTTGCCTATCTGGTGGTAAACCAGGTAGTTCTTCAGGAAACACTTCATGGTATTCAGAAATGACGGGGATGTCTTCCATCTTAGGTTTCGGCTCATCAATAGTCACTTGTGCCATGTAGATGACACAACCCTTCTTCAAACACTTAGAGGCCTTGAGCATAGTCACTTGCTCAGGCAGTCCATACCGGGTATCTCCCTGTATGGTAAGTGATTCGCCAGACGGAGTTTTGATCACCACTTACTTTTTATTGCAGATAATCTGGGCCTGGTTACGAGATAACCAGTCGATGCCTAAAACGATGTCAAAACCAGCTAACTTCAAAGGAAGTAGGGACAAAGGAAAAGAGTGGTTCTTAATGGATATGAAACATCCATCTAATATGGTTGAGGCGGTTTCTAAGGTGCCATCTGCTAACTCCACCTCATATTTCACTCTTAGGGTTTTAACAGGTAAATTCAGAAGTTTACAAAACTTATTATCTACAAATGATTTATCAGCTCCTGAATCAAAAAGTACTCTTACATAGACGTCATTTACAAGGAATGTACCTGTTATCACATTGTCATCCTGTATTGCTTCCTTCGCATCCATTCTGAAGACCCTAGCATTGGTCTTCTTTCCTTCATCAGCTTTCTTTGCGTATTTTGGGCAATTGGTCTTGATATGCCCCTTCTCATTACAGCTGTAGCGGGTTGCATCTTTCAACTTTTTGCAATCCAAGGTCTTATGTTCCTTGGACTTGCATATACCACATGCAAAAGTTCTTGACTGAGTCTGCGAGTTCGATTCAAACCTGCACTTCCCGAAGTGCTGTTTCTTGCAGACTTTGCACTTGGGATTTTCACCACTTTGATGCCCATCTTTCTTAGATTCTGACCCCTTCTTGTTGTCACCGTTTCCTCGGTGCTTCTTGTTTGACCTCCGTGAATTGTCATCTTCACGTTTCCTTTTCTCAGCATCCTTGTTCCTCAGCGATCTTTGTCTGACCGCGTCCAGTGTGAGGGACAAAGATATATCAGCCACAGATCTGAAAGTAGTCGGTCGAGAGGCCTTCACGCTTGCCTTTATCTCTGGGGCTAAACCCCCAATGAAACGAGCTATTCGTTTGGGTTCCGGGGTCACCAGATACGGAACCAACCTCGACATGGTATTAAAGCTCGTGAGGTAAGCTTCGCAATCTAGATTGGTCATTACCAACGAAAGAAAATCTGACTCAATCTTTTCGACCTCATGCTGAGGAAAGTAGTTCTCCCTGATGAGGGCAACGAATTGTTCCCATGACATGTTGTACATTGGAATCTTCCCAGTAGCTTGGATCAACGATCTCCACCAGGCTAAGGCCTCACCTTTAAACGATTGAGACACAAACTTGACTATATCCCTCTCAGCGCACCCGCGGATATCCACTACTGTGTCCATCTCATCTAACCACGTCATGCAGTCAATGGCTCCCTTTTCCCCAGTGAAATCCATGGGCTTGCATGAAACAAAGTATTTGTAGGAGCAACCCTTATCACGGGGTCCTTGATTCAGCATGATCTTTTGAGACGGAGCACTGTTGTGGTTTGAGGAGTGTCGATCATCATCTTTCTTGGGTTCTTCCTTCTTGGAGGGAGGCTTGCTGTGAGCCTCAGAATGAGTTCTCGGCTTTGAATGCAGCGCAGATAGGGTCCTACTTCGAGTCCCGTTATAATCTTCATACTGCCGCTCCAAGGCCTTTGTAACAGCGTCGTCTACTAACGCTTTCAGTTCAGCACCCGTTATATTGATTCGGGCGTTATCATTATTCTCCCTTGGGTGACTATTTATTTCATCCGAGTCAGCCATTTTAAATTTGAACTGTTGCATAAGACAATGACAATAGTTTATTTGAGAGTTTATTATGGAATTGCCTCTTATGGTAATTCATTAACCATGGTAAACATAGACCATATTTGGTTAATTTGTTACTCACATTTATTTAGGATTTTAATATAACTTATCCTAATTATAAAACAATAATAGTTTTATTAGCACACAAGGCCTAGTCACAGAGACATTTTAAATTATAAGCCATGATTTCAGAGAATCAAGGCATGAAGGGTTGAACATAGTTCTTTACATTTTTTAGACAGGGTTGCAGACTATTACTGTGTTTTGTCTCATATGAAAATGAGCAGGGCCCGTAGGCACTATATTACCAATGTATGGTCAAAATATGATCATCTTAATTGATGATTTAAACCCATGATTCATAGATCATTAAGTTGGGTTAGGAATCTTTGGAAAAATCCTTATATAAAAATGACGTGTGTGATTTTTAACGAATCACGTCTGCCAGGAGTGTTAACATGTTTTCAGATGTTAACTGGGATTTGAATCTTTTTAACAGGTTTTACCATCTTAGCCAGGTCTTATAATGACATGCAGGCTAGGTTATACCTTTAAGATCCTTAGTTAATATTTAAATAGGCAGATTATTTTTTTTAAAGGAATGATTTTGATTCATTTATTTCATATATAATTTATTTATGCGTATAATGGCAAAAATGAAATTTATAAACTAACATTCCATTAATTATTAACAGATTACATATCGCCCTAAACGGGACTTTTTAATAGAACAACATACCCTCGCAGGGGTCAAACTGAAATACTAGTCCATGCAGGGACTTAAACAAACAACATACCCTCGTAGGGGTTAATAGAAAGATAGACCCACGCAGGGGCTTAACAAGCAAACATACCCACGCAGGGGTTAAAATAGTAAGACAGACCCACGCAGGGGCTAAAACAAGGAAAATACAATCAGTAATTGAAGGATTCAATGGTCCTTCTTGCTCTTCCCTTTTATTAAACTTGCCAATCCCTGGAAGAAACTTTGTCGCTCTCTGCGATCTCTGTGAAAATCTCGCTTGACTTGGTCCAACCTTTGCAGAATTTCTTCATGCTCTGGTGGGGAGAACCTTGGCGGCTGCAATTGTTGCCGAATTATAGGTCTAGCAGGTATTTGGTACCCATGAGTTGGGTACCCTACTCCCCACAGAGCTCCATACGGTCCTTCAGGATGAAGGGCGTTATAGTTGGCCGCTACCAAGTATGGGTCGGCTTCAGCGTAATTATAGTTGGTGTGGACCGGCTGCTCAAACGGGTTATATGCCATTGAACCAGTGTAGGCCGGAATTGGGTTATCAAAACCCATCGGTGGTGGCTGTGGTGCAGCTGGGTTCGAAGGTCCACCCATTTGCGGGTCTTCTTGTAGTGGCGGATAATGACTGCCACTTGATTGACGAGGAGAGCTGAAGTGAAAATCTCCTCCACGCGCGGACATTCGCGCGCCCGTCCTCCTACGCCTCGACGGTTCTGGAGGTGCCTGATTAACTGGTGGTGGTGGAGGCGGTGGCGTGACTGCCACAAATCGTGAATCCCCAGAGGGATCCTGCTGCTGCTGGTGAGGTGATGAATGGTGGGAAGGTGTGAAGTACCATTCATGCTGGTTAAACCTCGCCTGAAAGCTGTCTGGACCACCGTAGGGTGATCCGTGAAAAGACGAACCATCGGAGACCTCGATAGGATGGTTGGGAGTTCCGGTTGCGGGCTCGACGGGATCCGTGTCCTCGTCCATGTCTTCTGCATGATCGCCGGAGAAATGATCCTCTGGTCCCAATGGGTTAAAACCCACTGGTTCTGGTATGTAGTTTGCGGGTTAAACCGGCCCCGGAAAACAGGTGTGGGGTCTCCAAAGGAATGGTGCGATAAGGATCGCTGTAGAGGTATGTAAGAAGGTTGTGGGTTATTGGGCTTATTTTCCGACTGTGGCCCATAGGAGTCACGAAAGGGAGGCGTCGAACTGTGCGAAACCGACCGTCTAGCCGGCTCAAAAAGGTTCCTCCGGTTCTCCCGAGGATCAGCACTTGCAGTGGTGGAAGGAGCTTACCTGTGCGAAGGCCCGGCTTCGTGATCATTGGGGGCGGTGATTGGCCCCTTGCCTCTTCCTCTTCGTCGGAAAAATCTTGGCAGCATATTTAATCCTGTCAATATAACATAAGATAACGACAAGAATATATAAAATAAAGGACAAAACAAAACCAAAACAAAGTAGAATTTGTCCTATGTTATTTGTCTAGACTCGAAAGTTTTTAGGAATGTGCTATTGTGTCATTGAGATTATACACAAAAGGCTAGTGTTTAATTCACTCAATGTTGGCTCTGATACCAACCTGTCACACCTCGCCTTTCCACGTATTACCGGTGGGGAGTATCGTGACGTGGTTGGAAACATAATAGTCAAACAACACAATATTTAAATGCACAACGGAAGCAAATGAAAGATAAATTTCAACTTTAATAATTTGTAATATCAAGTATCACAATAGTCGAAAATTTATCCACAGAAGGATCAAAAATAAATAGGAAACAGTAGTTCAACAGACGTAGGCATCTTAAGCTTGCGAGACTCTTTATTGATGCTAAGGAGAAATCCAGCCTATTACGAGTAGTACCTGCATTTAATCTTTTTGGGAAAATACGTCAGTTTACACAGGTAAATACAATCAACTGACTCATTTTAAAAATGATTAAAAAAAATTGATTTGGATGCACGTGGCATAAACATTTTATAACTTGGGATAATTATTTAAATATATAAACTTGTAAAAGGATTACATGTTCCTTATGCGTTCAGTAGCCCGGTTCGTGCCGGGTTAAAGATCAATAGACACACCACATAATTTAATTATGCACCGACGAGTGTACGCCTACACTCCGCGCTTAGGTCATGGCCATTTCGTAAAATGATGCCAAGGATATCCGGGACATGGTCATTAACCCCCCCAAAGGCGTTAAGCAAACAAAACATATTTAAACGGGTCATCTCGATAACACTTAACCACCAATCGATTAAGGTCGAATGCCCGACCAAGCGGTATTTTATACACCGTACCCCAAGCCCGTATAAGGGAAAATAAGTTAAAAGTATTTACCTTTGCAAGTATAATTCACAAACAGCAAATGCAAGTAGCTTTTACTGGTCCTCCTATTCTGGAACGAAGGTTTATAATAACCTATTAGAATCCTAACGGGTCTTTAATTAAGCCTAAACTTAGACCGGTTAGTTTTAAAGATACGGTTCGTACGCATGATTAAGCGAAGACTGGGATAGAATGTGATTTAGACCCGACAAGTTTGAAGACTTGCTTAATATGGGTATATTATACACATTCTGGATTTTGAGATAAAACCGATAAGGTTTGACCCGTTTCGGCTAATTTATGTAAACTAGTTACATAAACCGAACCGAACGTGCAAGAGGCGTAACGGGTAATCATGAGAGTCATTTATAGGTTTCCTAAGTTAATATACCTCAAATATGTTGTGACATCAGTATGATATCTTTTATTATGCCCGAAACGAATTTAAACTCAAACTACGCCCCGTAGAGGTAGTTTGGTCATTTACAAGGTTATAAAAGAGTTTAAGTATTAACCTGAGTTACAGGTCTAACGTAATCAGCAAAAATACTCAATTTAATAAGTTATAACAGTAGGGTAAAGTATATATGTGAAATTTATCAATTATAACCAAACTATGCACCGTAGGGGCATTTTGGTAATTTCACATAAGCCGAAAAGCTCAAAACTGAAGTCTGAGTTTAACAACTTTTGCTTACTGTTAAAACATTATAATTTACCTAAAATATCAGTAGGTATCAACCCTTGTATGTTTAAAATAGTTTTAGTACATACTATGCGTTAAAAACGCTTAAAAAGGCGATTAGAAGCCATTTCCGGGTTCTATAAAGAAAGCTGGTATTTTTATTATTCCAGAAGGCTTAAAATAATTTATTTATCATATGAAATCAGTAGCAAAAGGTTTGGGGTAAAAAAGATATGTAAAACTCATTTTATAGCCCAAAAGGGCAAAACCGACAATTACCGATTTAAGCTTATAACTCTAAGTTATGCTCAGCCTAAAATTAATTAAAAATCTTCAAAAATACCAAAATAATATTTTACATCAGTGGGTAATAAGTTTGATATCACAAAGTGGGTTTAAATAGGCTATATGCTAATTATGCCGTTTAATCGCTAAAGAAGCTTTCTAATTACGCTAATGAGCATAACTCTCAATCTACACCTCAAACTGATGTCAAATTTTGGGTGCAAGTTTATAATTTAGTAACTAAGGTTTCTACTCTTTTATATTTTCAAAAATCACGTTTTATGGTGAAAAGGGTATAATGGTCAACATATAGGCAATTAACGGAATTATGCATATTAATGGGATAACTAATGAACCATGGTGTATAATCACAGAGGGTTATACTAGCATGTAACCTGGTCCAATTAGAGCTATAAGGCATTTCTAAAACATGCTTAAACGGGTCAGAACTGAAAGTCAAAGCAAAAGTCAAACTATGCGACTTTCGGTTCCGAACCGGGTCTCTACTGAAAATTGTCGGGTTGGACATGTTTAGACATGTTCTTACATTCATTACCAAGTTATATTAATGATCAAACAGGTTGTATGGGTTCTACATTGCTAATTATGCATAAATTGGAAATTAAGCATTCTGTTGACTTTTTAATAACAAGTTTGACCCGACATTTGACCTAGTTAGAGTGGGAATCAGAGGGTGCCCTTCTAAGGGTTTATTGCCCACATAACTACCAACTTATAACTACTTTCAATTCGAGTAATCACTGGACCAACAATGATTAATCGCTAAGTCAACCGTTAATTACGACGGTTTGACTTTTAAGCTAAAACTAAGTAAAAACTCAACTAAGAAAGGTTAAGCATACTTACTGAAGTCCGATGCACGATTAGTGATCACTTGAGTCTGATTTGGAGCTCCAGAAATGATCAGGAATGCAGAAATGAGGTGTGATCAAATGGTTGCAACTTTGGCCCTTTATATAGTGTTCTTGATCTCATAGATCATTGACAACCAACTCTAGCAATGTTCCCTGATCACTAACACATGTCCCTAGTGTCTAGGAGTCATTTAGGGGTCGTCCAAATATGAGGAAAATCGTTTTAAGTCAGTTACAAGCGTTTAAACAGCTGCTGCCCGAATTTACTGTTGCTGTCAAAGGCTTACGGACCGTAAGGGGGACCTTTACGGTCCGTAAGGCCTTTATCAGGGGCAAAAATCTTAGCTTTTCAATGTTTCGAAAGGGCAACTGAGTATGAACGATTTTTGGCCATGATTTAACAGTATGGGGCCTCATGTTTTGGGTCTTGAACAGTTATATACCCTACCACTTTGATATATTTCATTGAATCCTTTTGAAAGTGCCGAAAATGAAGGTTTACCGTAGAAATTTCCGTAGGATCCTATCTTGTGCAATGAATTCAATTATTGTCAGCAATTACTGGATTGAAGGTATATTAGATGTTTAAGATATATATTAGGGTCTTGGGATTTATAAATGAGGTCATTCAGAGGTATAAATTTACATGACGACACTTTTAAATCCTGCCTTACATCTTTAATTTGGATCCGGGTTTATAACGCTTTTGTCATACATGACACGTGTCGTTATTCTATTGAACACGAATTTTCAAGGTGTTACAAAGCGGAATCAACAAGATGCAGTTTGGAGCGAAATCAGGATATTAACTTGGTGCGAAATCAGATACAATCAGCAACTAGGAGCGAAATCAGTAGTGAAGTTGGAGCGGAATCACGAGTTTGGCAGTCTGGAGCGGAATCAGGAACTTTTTGGTATCCTGGAGCGGAATCATACACTAATTTGTTGATTTTGGAGCGAAATCAAAAAATCTTCTGGAGCGAAATCAGACTTCTCGAGCGAAATCAGAAATAGTCCATTCCAGCGGAATCAGTTCGGGGGTCCATTTTGTCCATTTTTACTGTGAATTTTAGTCTCAAACTTTCAAGGCTTTGTTAATAGTCACAAATACACATTCGGTGAAAATTTGAATCAGTTTTGACCGTTAAATCTCGTTCTGATGAAGAAAGAAGGTGTAGAAGTAAGAAGTATCGATGAAATCTAGCTAATCTCTGCAGAACTCCTCCTCCTGAGCTCTGATACCACTTGTAGGATCGTGTACGAACCCGAATGAGTCGTTCAGAGGAGTTTTGATCAGTTACAGGTGCGGAAAACAAGTAACTGACGTAGAAACAGCTAATTCTTCACTTTAACTACTGATTGTATTGATTAGATCACAAATACATTCAGTCTTCACACCGGCAGCACTTCGGTATGGAATACAAGGACTGTTACAATGATTTCGCTCTAAACGACTATATATACTAGTCCGATTCCGCTCGAAAGTGACAATTATGACATTTCAGGTGGAATTAGCACTAGGAGCGAAAACAGCTTCTAAATACACTAAACCTTCCTATTTTCTCGATCTTTGTGCCCTGATCTATACAATCTAGTCTAAGAATCGATACAAGACGAAGTCGACAGATGTATGCACCAACAAAATCGAATTATGACATTTTTCAATTTTGAGAAAGATGCCGATTCAAGCTCCACGAATACCAACTTGGGAGCTCCGACATGTCAGGATTTCAAGTAGAAAACGCTGTCACCCAAGCCTGACCAGTCTTGGGTGTTTCCGAGTTCTTTTCACTCGGTGGATACCTCCACCTCTTTGATTCATAAAATTCTTTTGCTCCTTTTACCTTACCGTCGACCATCTTCCCAAAAATATATTTCACTTTTCCATTAAAAGCTTTTTCAGCATCAAATTCTTCTTTACCAGGGAAGAATTGATCTGAGATTTCAATCTTTCTAGCTTTTGATTTCAAATTATCTTTTGACAATGGCGGAAAGTTTTCATCGTTCATTTCTGGAAAGGAATTCTCATTACTAAACAAAACAGATAACTCATCTGACTTTGACGAGTCAGATTCATTGTCAGAACTAGTTTCAGATTTAACAACCCATTTTTGTTTGTTCAAATCGACTCTTCTTTTGTAAAAACGTTTCGAACTTTCACCAACTTCGAAAATCGAATTTTTGAACACTTTGAATTTTTCTGCTGATTGTTCTGTTTTATCAGCACATTTTTCTTTTATCTTTAAGTTAGAAGAAACTCCATGTTTTGTATAAGTGGACTTGGTGCAATTCCAAGCAATGTGTCCAACTTCTTGACATTTGAAACAGGTTCTTCTTTCCACTCTCTTTTCAGATTCATTCACCATATTCTTCTTTCTTTCAGCAAGAAACTCTTGGTTTGTCTGTTTCCAGAATGGTTTCTTCTCTTCTTCATCTTAATTTGTTCCTGAAACAAATTTAGTTTTTGGTTTATAAGTTTTCTTATTTTTATAATTTTTTGGTGGAATAAAACCTAATCCTTTCTTTTTGAAATTACTATTATGGTTTGGTTTCTTTTGAAAACTAGAACCAGAACTGTAACCTTTTTTCTTGTTCAATCTTTGTTGAACCCTTGAAGTGTATTTTTTAGATTTTTCATTAAGATTTAGATATTTTATTTCAGAAATATTAATTTCTGTCAATTTGAAAACCTTGTTGATCTGTTCAGTTTTAACACTTCTTATTGGAAATTCTTCATCAGAAAATAATTTGTCAGAATCATTCAAAGTATATGCTACTTTGAATGTTTCGTCCTTCAAATTATTTTTCGACATCAGAAATTCTTTATTGTAAACCCGTTTGACTGGTGAACTCGGACTCTTGTCTGATGAACTCGAACTTTCAGATTTAGACTCCGACTTTGACTCTTCATCCATATCCAACACCTGATCGCACACTTTCTTTAATAACTCAGACTCATGATCAGTGTCAGACGCTGTGAATGTGACGTCAATGTTGTCTGGTAACTCATCAATGGTTTCAGACTTTAACTTTATGTTGATTGCCTTTTTTAATTGTTCCTCATTTGGCTTTCTGGGAGAATAACTTTCCCAAATCGGAGGCGGACACTTGTTATACTTGACACTTTGTTTGTTACCAGTATCCTTCTATTCAGACTTCTTCTCTTGAAATGCTTCAAAACCTGCAACAGTAGAATAAACTCTATCAATCAAATAATCAGAACTTGAATAACTTTGCAACAATCGTCTGATTCTTTCATTCTCAATCCTTTCAGTCTCTAACTCTTGCTTCAGCTTTGCACAATCTTCAATATACTCATTAGTGACCTTCTGTTTAGTCAATAATGTTGAACTCATCATCGTTTCAGCAGCTCCCATTTCTAGGTTTGGTTTGTTTTGTTCAAACTATCAACCATTCTGTTCAGCACATCATATGATTCTTTTACATACTTCACATCAAACAACAATTTTTCTTTTAACTCGTCTAGTTCACGATACTTCTTGTCTTTCTCTTCACAATGTTTGCAAGATTCCAAACATTTCAGACAAGGTTTTGTGACCTCAACAATCTTTTCAACTTCGACAATCTTTTCAACCTCGACGATTTTTTCAACTTCAACAATTTTTTCAACTATTCTCTCCACTTTAACAATTTTCTCTCTCGGCTTCCATTTTTGCCTTTTCTTCAGCAATCTTTCTTGCTTCCAATTCTTCCAATTCTCTCTTCAGTCGAGCAGCCCTTTTCTCTTTCAACATCTCAATTTTATCTGCAAAAAACAAATTAAAACTGAATGAGTCTAAACTTTTTCTAGCATTATTAATATACTCTTCCTCATCATCGGTATCTTCATCACTTTCTGATGATCTGAAAATCTTCGTTCTTTTTGGCTTAGATTTAACTGCTTCTTCTTCCAAGATTTGAGCAACAAATGTTGAATCAGTCGAAACGTATTTATCCCAGCTAAATCCCTCTGCCAATTTTTCATCATCTTGATTTACTAGATAAGCTTTCTTCTTTCCATCTTCAATAGCACGGGATGATGACGATTGTTGAGCAACTTGATGATAAATTGCTTTTCGTTGGTAATCATTGTTTCCAAACGGATCTTGTCTTCCGGTTACTTCTTTGTTTGTACACTCTCGTTTAAAATGCCCCTTTTCTCGGCAACGAAAACAAGTAACCTTAGATTTATCAAACCCTAACGGAGATGTAACAGCATCACAAAGATCATCTCTACCCGTGATTTGTTTGAATTTTTCTGCTCTTCTTACAGCACTGGCTAAACACCACTTGAGGTCTATCAACTCAAGTTCTTCAGGATCAATCTGATCATAATCCTCCTTAGTGAGCATCGGATTTCCAATTCTTCCAGAAACTAAGCTTTCATAAGACTCTAACATAGTAACAAGTGATGCCATGTGTTGCTTAGCCATTTCTGGAGAGAAATTTTGACCATTTTGAATATTCAATGTAACATTGCATTGCATTGTAGATTTGTTGAACTCTGTTGGGATTGAACCCTATCAGAGGAACAGATAATTAAAGCCAAAACTGGATCAGAGCAGTGGATCCAGAATAAGCAGACGATTACAGTTAGTTCATGCAAATCTCTCCCCTTGAAAGTGGTTTTATATCTGCTGACCTCCTATCTGCAGATCTTTCTAAGTGCTGACCTACAACTGCTGCTTTGCATCTACTAACCAATGTCAAAGACTGATGGAAGACCAAAGCTCTGCTGACTCAATCTACTGCCTTGAGTCAAGTACTGCTGATCCGGACAGGCACTGCTGGGTTCACATCAGTGGAAGGATGCAGCAGCTGTTTAAGTGTCTTTTATATAAAGAAATGTAATAGCAGTAGTTAGTACATCAGAGTTTGTATAGATCAGAGGTTAGAGTTTGTTAGGAGGTTAGATGTCACTTTCATGGTGACGTCAGCTAAGATGCTCAGTGGTTTGCAAGTGCCTATAAATAGTTCAGTACTTTGTACTGTTCTATTAGCTCTTTCACCACATCGTCTTCTTTGCACGAACAAACTACTGAGCTCTGGCTGAGGGGGAGTTTGCATTCATTCATCAATCATTGTAATCGTTGTTGAAACAAATTCAATCTTTCGATTCATTGTGTAAAGATGTTTGATTAAAGTATTACTCTCGTTTGATTGTATGCAAAGTTTGTTTTCATCTTAATTCCGCTGCACAACTCTTTCATTTCCATCTTAATTTCAAACGAAAATACAATCAGAAACAAACTCAGATCCAACAATTGGTATCAGAGCTTGGACAGTCAAATTTGATCTAACAATCATTTTGACGTAAATAGTTCAGCTCATAACAGTTGATACTGATCGTTTGTTCGTCCGTTGAAAAACAGAGCAAGGATTAATCACCATTAAAGTTGATTTCTCAGTGTCTGTAAAACAACAAGAATGACGTCACAATCTCAGGATGATAAAAAACAACATCGGCTCGCTTTTTAAACCACCTATGCTAAAAAGAAATGAGTACAACATCTGGCAGAGGAGGATGGGTCACATCCTCGCTCAACAAAGCACAGGTTGTTGGAGGTCTGTCATTTATGGTCCCCATGTTCCTTCAGTGCCAAGCGCTGAAGATGCTAAAAAGTTCGTTCCAAAACCAGTTGAAAATTATACCGAAACCGACTTTCAAAAGATCGAACTAGATGCTAAGGCTTTTAGCATCATAGCATCAGCGTTGCCCAATGAGATATATGCTGGACTGTTACACTGTAACAGTGCCAAAGAATTATGGGACGCACTTAAGGAACAGTTTGGGGGGACTGAAGAAGTCATAGAAAACAACAGGGAAATCCTGAACCAATAGTATGAAACATTTTGCTACGTTAAAGGTGAATCACTAACGCAACAATTTGAGCGTTTTAGTTGTCTCATCAGTGAACTGAGGCTTGTTAACACCACTTTTACAAACTTAACTCAAAATAGCAGGTTCCTCAGGTCACTACCAGAAAAATGGGACACAATCGCTTTTGTCACCCGAAACTCATCTGAGTTCAAGGATCTGACCTTGACCCAACTCCACGGTCGACTCCTGACTTACGAAAGGGAGTTGAACCAGAAAAGGAGGTTACAAGAGTCAGGAAAAGCTACTGAGGATTACACTTTCGGTAATACTGCTCTTCTGGGTCAAGAAGAATCTGGGAGCAGTGGTAAGGATCAGGGTTATGATCACTTCATTGACATAACTGCTGGTGCAAATTTTAACAACCCTGATCCTTACTCTGCAAGTTATGCATTCACTGCAAACGAAAACCAGATGTCAGATAATCTAAGCTTTGAACTCAATGATTTACAACATTTCGATCCCACTGACTTAGAGGAAATGGACATCCTGCACCAACTGGCTTTGCTAAGTGTTAGAACTAGCAAATTTTACAAGAGAACAGGGCGAAAATTCCCAGGTTTGCATGGGAATCTAAGGGTTGGGTTGGATAAATCAAAAATCAAGTGCTACAAGTGTAATAGGTTGGGACATTTCGCTAGGGAATGTAGGAGTCAAACTACTGGTCCCATAATTACTCATCCTAGCTCAAATCCTAGACCTCAAAACCAAAGCACTGTGCACTATGCCCAGTATACCCCAGCAGCTCAAGTGAACACTGCTCACTATGCTGCTGCCCCTGTGCCAGTACACTATGTCCAAACTACTGTTCCACAAATCCAATATGTTCAAACCCCTGCTCCCCTGGTACAAGTGCAAACTGTTGCACCTCAAACCACTGCTCCAACAGCAGCACAACCAGATCAACAAAGTTTTTTCACTCAAGGGTTTGTTGACTAGAGCAGTATGCCTGATGATCTTAGTGATGAAAATTTTGCACTCTATGCTTCTAATGATTCTTCACATGATGAGTTTTGTTTGATGGAATTAGAGTCAATACAGGAGGGGGTTGAAACTGAGGAGGAACAGCAGTGCTTTGAAACAGTGGAAGAGGTGACTGAAGCAGTGGTTACTGCTGTGGCTGGTGAACTACTGTTGGGAGAAAGTTCAGGTACCCTGATTGAACCAATGACAGATCCATGGTCCGTAGAGGACAAAGAAGAAGAGAAAGAAGAAAAGGCTGGTGAAAAGAAGGTGAAAGCTGATGATGAAGAAGATCATCAATGTGATTGTGCAATGATGGCAGCTGCCAAGGTATCTCCTCAAGTTCTTGAAAAACTGTGTTCTGACAATTGCATAATTGCTTTTGCTAACATTAAAGAGGTGAATGAAAACCTTCGGGATAAAATCTTGACTGGTGAGGTTAAATTTGAGAAGTCTTTAAAAGAACTTAAAAACAAATTGACCGAAAAGGAAAAAGAGATCAGCTGTTTAAAAGAAGAGCAAAGCATAACCAAAACCCAACTTCAAACTATGGTAGAAAAATACCAAGTTTGCAAAAAGGAGTTGGAATCCACCCGGATTACTTGTGAAAGATGGGTGAAATCCTGCAGAGGATATGAGGTTATGCTTGAAAAACAGAGAAAAAGCAATGTGAAATTTGGGGTTGGCTATAGAAAACATGATGATGAAAACACTGCTTTTGAAAAAATCTGTTCAAACCACTGATGTAACCACTGAGTTCATCCCCACAAACAAGAATGGCCAAGAAGTGAAAATCACTGACAAACTTGGTAACAAAATCACACTTGACAGACCAATGGAATCCTCTACTTTTGAGGAGCTTGAAGAATACCAGTTTAAACCAAAATGGTCTGATGAGTGTGACATTCTTGAAAATTTCAAGCCAATGGACTTTACATCAACTGATGGTGTCAAGGCTCCAAAAGCTAAAGTCATACCTCTCAAGGACATCCCAGCAGTGGTTAAAACCTCTGCTGCAAAGGAGTCTGAAAAGAGAAAGAAGAAAGAAAAAATTGATAACTTGTTTTGTGAATTCTGTGAGAAAAGGAATCATCTAACAAAAGATTGTTTCCACTTAAAAGCTTATGATTTAAACAGAACAAGTGTCATTGTTTCAGCTGAAGGTTGCATTGTCTGTGGTAAAACAAACCACAAAACTCAAGCATGTGTGTATCTCAAAAACTTTGATGTGAAAAAGAATGAGTACATTGCTAAAACATCCTTGAGTCCATCATCATCATCAACATCTGTCAAATTCACCAAGAAACAACCACTGTTTGTGCCAGTTCAAACAGCTGTTACAAAACAGCTGAACCAAACATCTGTCAAAAGAGATGTTCAGGTTACTGATGCACCCCCTGCCAATCAGTTCAGGAAAGGCAGAGAAAAACAGTCTAACCAAAGGATTCCTCACGTTTATGAGGCCTACAAAAGGCCCTCTAAACCCAAAGTGAACAGGCATCCTTTTGGTTACCAGCAGATGATTGGTCAGGACCCACAACAGTGGTTAGAGAAACATTGTCCTAAAACAGTTCAAACTCCTGACCTAACCACTGTCCACCATTCTGCATCCATCCCAGACACTGTTGAGACCCCATCCAAAGCCTAGTTGGCTTTGGAGACCTTAATGAACTAATCCGTTTACTTCATGTGCAGGGAGCTTCTGCATGCTTTGATAGTCTTTGGTATGTAGATAGTGGAGGCTCCAGGCACATGACAGGATGTAAAGCCCTCCTCAAAGACTTTAAAATCCATGGAGGGGGTGATATATCCTTTGGGAATAATAGTAAAGGGAAAGTTCTGGGGTCTGGAA
The DNA here is from genome assembly GCA_030545235.1 of Helianthus tuberosus. NCBI lineage: Eukaryota > Viridiplantae > Streptophyta > Magnoliopsida > Asterales > Asteraceae > Helianthus > Helianthus tuberosus. The sequence goes on along the minus strand of CM060449.1, from coordinate 49,229,553 downwards.
CAGTGCAATCTGGAAATGTAAAATTTGAAAATGTCAATCTAATAGACAATCTAAAATTCAACCTTCTGAGTGTGTCCCAAATGAGTGACAAGGGATTTGGGTCATTCTTCACAAAAGACTGTTGTAGGATTGTTGGACCAGAAATGGTCAAAAAGATTGAAGCAATAATCAAAACTGGTCAAACTAAACTTGTTGCTCAAAGAAGTGGCAATGTTTATGTTGTTGACATGTCAAAAGAGTATCCCAGAGCTGATGCCTGTCTGTTCTCAGCTGCCTCTAACAAAGAGACAGAACTTTGGCACAGAAGGCTGGGGCACACAAATCTTAAGACAATCACAGAAATTTCAAAAAATGGTTTGGTGAGAGGCCTACCACAAAAATTGTTTTCATGCCCTGAACATTGCATTTCCTGTTTAAAAGGAAAACATCATAAAAGTTCTTTCAAGTCCATTGAAGAGTCCAAAACAACCCAGTGTTTGCAAATGCTACACATGGATTTGTTTAGCCCAGTTCAAGTCATGAGCCTCAAAAAGAAAAGATATTGTTTGGTTATTGTTGATGACTTTTCTAGGTTTACATGGACTTTCTTTTTACACTCAAAAGATGAGACTGCAGGCATTTTGCAAGACTTTGTAACACGGGTTGAAAAGCAATTTGACCTTCCAGTGAAAAGCTTCAGGAGTGACAATGGCACAGAATTCAAAAATAGGGAGTTGGATGCCTTCTGTGTGAAGAAAGGGATTGTAAGGCAGTACAGCATCCCTAGAACACCCGAGCAGAATGGGGTAGTGGAAAGGAAGAACAGAACTCTGATTGAGGCTGCCAGAACCATGCTTGCAGATTCAGGTTTGCCACTAACTTTCTGGGCAGAGGCAGTAAACACTGCTTGCTATGTTCAGAACATAGTTTTAATAAACCCCAGGCACAAAAAGACTGCCTATGAAATTCTGTATAAAATTAAACCACTGATTTCATACTTCAAGGTGTTTGGCTGCCCATGCTTTATTTTGAACTTAAAAGATTCCATTTCAAAATTTGCAGCCAAAATTGATTGTGGTTATCATCTGGGATACTCAACCACTGCCAAGGCCTACAAAGTGTTCAATACACGGACCAAGGCAGTGGAGGAGACTTTGAATGTTAAGTTCAATGAACTTTCATCAATGAAAATCCCAGCAAACCCTGCAGATCTGTTTGATCTTGAAAAATTTACTTTTGAAAATACTACTGTCAAGACTAACAGTGCAGGTCCATCAGAGGATACAACATCAGACTATGGGTATGAAATCATCATCCCTCAAAGGTCTGCCACAAAGGGAAAAGCACCAGCTGTTCAAAACAGTTGTCAAAGCTCAACCACTGCTACCTCAACAGTTGTTGACCAAAGTAGCCCATCAACCACTGCTTCCACATCCTCAAACACTGCTGAAAAAAGTCCTCAAACAGTGGATAAAAGTCAGCAGTTGTCCACTTCATTACCTCCTATTCCACCACCTTTTGAAGCCACTATTGGATCATCAAAGTCCCCAGCAGTGGTTTTTGCTGGTTTAATCTTCTTGCGATCTCATCCACCTGATCAAATTATTGGCAACATAAATGAAGGGGTGCTCACAAGAAGCCAAACCCAAAACATTTGTCTTTTTGCTGGTTTTATATCACTCCATCAGCCAGTCAAGTACCAAGAGGCACTGAAAGACAACAACTGGGTAGAAGCCATGCAAGAGGAGCTCCAACAGTTTAAAAGACAACAAGTATGGGAGCTTGTACCACTGCCAGAAGAGGTTAGTCCCATTGGCACAAAGTGGGTCTTCAAGAACAAAACTGATGAAAGGGGTATTGTTGTCAAGAATAAAGCCAGGCTTGTGGTTCAAGGTTACAGACAGGAAGAGGGGATTGATTATGATGAAACATTTGCCCCTGTTGCAAGATTGGAAGCCATTAGACTGTTCCTGGCCTTTGCTGTCAACCACAATATGAAGGTGTTTCAAATGGATATCAAAAGTGCTTTCCTCTATGGTACAATTCAAGAAGAGGTATATGTTTGTCAACCTCCAGGTTTTGAGGATCCATTTTATCCAGATCATGTCTACAGGCTAAGCAAAGCCTTGTATGGCCTAAAACAAGCACCAAGGGCCTGGTATGAAACTCTTTCCAACTTCCTACTCTCAAATGGTTTCAAAAGAGGTACCATTGATAAAACATTGTTTTTAAAATGGAGAGGGAAGGATTTAATGATTGTCCAGATTTATGTGGATGACATTATTTTTGGAAGCACATGTAACTCAATTTGTGAAGAGTTTAGAGAACTCATGACAGCAGAGTTTGAAATGAGTGCAATGGGTGAGCTGCAATGCTTTCTTGGTCTCCAAGTCCAGCAATTACAAAATGGAACTTTCATTCATCAAAGCAATTATGCTAAAGAACTTTTAACCAAATTTGATATGAATGATTGTAAACCATGCAGCACACCCATGGCAACAAATAAGCTGGTCATGTCTGATGAAAAGGATGAGCTGATTGACCAAACACTTTATAGAAGCATGATTGGGTCTTTATTGTACCTAACTGCGTCTAGACCAGACATCATGTTTGCAACATGTGTCTGTGCAAGAAGTCAATCAGCTCCCAGAAAATCAAATCTCATTGCTGTAAAAAGGATCTTCAGATACATAAAAGGTGCTCCCACACTTGGTATCTGGTATCCAGCTAATGGGAACATCAAGCTTTCAGGTTTCTCAGACAGTGACTTTGCTGGATGTCACACCACAAGGAAGTCCACATCAGGAGGGTGCCAGTTTCTAGGTGATTGCTTAGTTTCATGGCAAAGCAAAAAGCAAGCAGCTGTTTCAACATCCACTGCTGAAGCTGAATACATTGCTGCTGCAAGCTGTACAGCCCAACTCTTGTGGCTTCAAAATCAGTTACTGGATTTTGGTATCACTGCCTTAAAGACACCACTCATGTTGGATAGCCAGGCAGCAGATAATATCATCAAAAATCCAGTTTCTCATTCAACCACCAAACACATCGACATCAGACATCACTTTGTGAGGGATTGCTATGAAAAAGGTTTGATTTCTCTGCATCATGTCCCAACTAAAGAAAAGCTGCCAGATGTGCTCACAAAAGCACTTGATACAGCCACTTTTGAAAGCTTGGTCTCTAGAATTAGGATGCTGAACATGGAATAACAAAGCAACATCTTGTTTTTCTATGAATAAAAGCAACAAAATGTTTTCAGAAAATCAAAACTCCATCCTTAAAAATAGATAAAAATGATATTTTTCATTAAAATCCTTAAAAGTCTGCCATTAACCACTGATTGTTCAAAAGTCTGCTCTAATTCAAAAGTCTGTCCACTGCTGAAAGTCAACCCCTGCTCTCTCATTCCTTTGATAAACTCTGTTGTTCAAAAGCAGTGTCTTATCCACTGATATGCTATCCACTGATAGTGAAAATCATCCACTGCTTCCATACCACTGCCTTCATCAGTCACTTTCACAAAAGTACTGTCCTTCACTTTCACTAGGGGTTGTCACGTGGGCAGTACATATTGGTCAGACTTTTTGTAACGGCTGCCACCTCAGCATTCACTTTCTTCCCTATAAAATCCCCCACTCACCACCAAAACAGGGTTTTACTGTCGAATTGAATTCTTAAAAATTCTCTTCTCAAAGCAGTTTTTCTTCTCATCTCTCACAAATTTCTTCGATCATTCATCTTCAAAATGACAAAATCGAAGTCATCTTCAAAACCCTCCTCTAAATCATCTTCGAAAACAGCCTCTCAAAAGGCAATCTCCACTGAAATTCCACATAAACCATCTCACAATCTCTTGGAGCTTCTCACAAAACCAGGAACCATAAATGTTTTCAATTCCATCATTGATATCATGGCAAAATCAAAGTACAAAACTTTGTTCACCGCCGATGCACCAATCTATTTGGCGACCTAAAGGGAGTTCTGGAAGAATGCAACCCTTGAAAAACAAGGAGACACTGCAACCACCATAAACTCTTCTATAAAGGGTAAAACTGTCCAAATCACGCCTCAATCCATTTCAGAGGTCTTTCAACTCGATGATCAAGAAGGTAAAATATCTTTCACTAAAAACGAGTTGCAAACTGACTTCATTGAGAGAGGGTATGAAGCCACAATGATGAAGAAAATTACCTTAGAAAAAGGTTATTTTCCTTCTGCAACCAGATTTTTATTTCATACCCTCCTACTTTGTGTTTCAAATAAAACCACTTCTTTCAATGAAATCCCTTTAAAGATTCAAAATCTGGGATATGCTATTCTTCAAGGAGAAAATTTTAACTATTCTCGGGAAATTTTTAAAGATTTGGTTAATAATGTTGAAACAAAATCATTCTTACTGTTTCCAAGGTTTTTAAGTTACTATTTTTCAAAGAAATTCAGTAAGGATGATTTAGCTGTAATAAACCAAGGTGATTCTACTCAAATAAACTGTTTAACAACTGAAACTTTTTCAAGAATGTTAGCACCTTGCAAAACACAAGCAGAGGTGCCTGAGCAGATTTTAGCAGTTACAACTGCTCCTCAGGTATCTGCTGTTGAGCCCACTGCTCAAGGTGATCAAAGCAGCAGTACAACTGTTTTGAAACCCACACCTAAAATTACCAAAAAGCCAACAAAAAGAAAAACACAACCCCCCCCCCCCCAAAACCATCAAAAAGGCATCTCTGGAGGATGAGATACCAGAGCTCCTGCCAGTGACAACACAAAAGTCACAAGAAACCACTGCTGCTACTTCCTCACAGCAGTTGGTACAAATATCTCAACCCATAACCGAAACTCCTCCTGCTTCTTCACAAAAAGAACAGGTTGTACAAATAGGGTCTCCACATCATGATGCTCTGGAAACACTCGTTTCTATCATCCACAGCTCAATACCCGGGGCAAATCCACTTTCTACACCACCCTTCACATCCACAATTCCCCCACCAACTAAACTGCTGTTGGATGCAATTGATTTGAACCAGGGATTAACCAGTCCTTCTCAATCACCTATCAATGAGAATATGCCTCAACCACTGACTGGGTCTGCTGTATCAATCTTTGTTAACCCACCAACACAACCTGAGGAGGTTAGACCCCTTGAGTTACAAGTAACTCTTGGTGGTAATCCAAGTGAAGCAGCCACTACAATTGTTACACCCACTGGGTTACATTTGGACAGTGGTTACATTAATAAGACTTCCTTGGAGGCAATTCCTTTTATAGCACCTCTGCCAACCACCAGTGGATTTATCTATCCTACTGGCAACATCAAAAGGTTGTCAAGTGTTGAAGGAAGAAGACCCCAGTACCAAGAAAAAGGGGCATCAGTGGTTAATATTTGGAGTATACTCCCTACATCTACCACTGATCAAACCACTGCTAGTGGGAAATCAGATGATCCCATTAAATTGGGTGATGATTTAAAGTACCAGAAATTGACGGATCGCATTGAAAAACTTGATAACTCTGTTGCAGAACTCAAAGATATGCTACAACAGGTGTTACAAGTACAAAAGGTACAATCAACTGCTATTCCACTTCAAGCACCTGCTCCACAAAGGGCACCTGCTACAAATGAGCTTTGGAACTTGTTTCAACCTTTTCTCCATCAACAAGCACAATTAGCAGATCAGCAACATGAGAAACATGTCCAACAGCTGAGAAATGCAATGGAGTCAAGGTTCAAAAACACTCAGGCTGATTTAAAGGCTCTCAAAACTCAGATCCTGCAAACCACTGGCACTGCTCCTCCAACAGTACTTTTCATTGATCAACTCCCAGACGATAATGCCAAAAAGGGGGAGAAAATTCAGGAGTGGAAGAAGAAAGGAATAGATGATGGTCTCTACATTGAACCTGAAAAGGATGCTATGACCAGAAAAATTCCTGTGCCAGATGGTAGTAAAAAGGTTGATGCTCCTCAAGAAGCACTTGATGAAGGAGTAGCAAGTGTAAAAAGAGATAGAATGGCAAAGGATGTTTCAAGGTGGAATGAGGAGAAAAGAGCTTTCATGGAGCTGTATGAGCAGGGTTGTTCTGGTTCTAAAGATTCTAAAAATCCGAAGACAAAAAGAAAACCTAAGTCCATCCCATCTAGATTTCCAAAGCCTCCAAAACCACCATCCAAAAGCCATCAGCATAAAACCTCCACTCAAACAGCTGTTGTAACTCCTACTGTATCAACTACTGCTGGTACTTCAGTGGTTTCAACAGCTGTTCCCACTTCAACACACACTACTTCAACACACACCACAATTACTACATTACCATTACCACTGTCACCATCAAAAACCATTTCACCACCACTTTCACCTGCTGACAAAAAGCAGAAGACAACAGATGTTATAACATCTGTTGTAATGACAACAGTGGTTGAAACACCAGTTGTTTCAACAACTGTTAGTCAATCACAAAACACTGCCACATAATCTACTACCACTGATCCACCCAAAACATCATCTGCTTCCTCTAAAACAAAAAGAAGAAGGATTTATATATCAGATGATGATTCACCTCCACCACCACCAACATCTTCAAAATCTCTATCACTTGTCACTATTCCAAAACCCATACCTCTCTCTTCAGCTCAAATTGTAAAACCACTACCTCCTGCTGGTGTCTCATTTCCTCTAGAACTCATTGCAGTAAGGGAAGAAATAAAATCCTTTTATTATGAGGATGATCCAGCCAAAAGGAGTTTGCCATCAATTGCAGAATATCCCAGGCCAAATAATATTGAAGAATACTTGAAACTCAAGGCCAAACAGGCAGAGGATATTGCAATAAAAAACAGAAAAGGGAAATCTGATAGAGAATTTCAACAAAACTATCAGTTCTTACTCTCACAGGTCAATGCTATGGAACGTTTTGCAAAAAATGTATGTCAGCAAATTTCTGAAAGGGCAGATGAGTCCTTAAGGAAAGACTACATTGAAAACATCATGACCTACAAGAAATACAAGGGGGAGAAAAACATGTACAAGAACTGGACCATTCCTGAGCTTGAAAAAGAAGCAGCCAGGATTCAAGACATGATAAAAAATAAGGTCAAGCAGACTCCTCCTGAAAAATTCAAACAATTTGAAGCTGAGAAGATGCTAGAGTTGAGGAGAATGAAAGAGGAGCTGATTGCAGCTGATTATGGGTCAAAGAACTCTGTGACAAAGTGGGGAGAAGATAGAGTCAGGGCAACCTACAAAAGGTTGGAGGAACTAAGAAAGAAAGACCCAAATGTTCCTTAAAAGCCTGACTATTCTAAAGCAGAGGTTTCTAAAAGACCACCAAAGCTGCAAGTCAAAAGAACCACTGCTCCAGCTGGTGCTGCCATCTACAAAAGAAGGAGCAAAAACCAGTTTAGTATGGAAACAATTCAAGATCTTTTAGCTGGAGATGCCATTGTAAAAGCAGGCACGAAAGTAATGATAAAGGAAGATCTTGAATTGGAACAATCTGCAAGTGCTGCTCAGCCAGCCATGAATAGGCCAGCCTCACCAAATACTTCTGCAAATAAACATCTCCCAAGAAACCCACCAGGCTCAAAAATACAAAAGTGGGAAACTGACAAACAGACCTGCGTATTGACTTTGCTCAGGTCTGGTGGAGAAGTGGAGAAAATATCAAGGGAACAAGCTCTTGGCCTGAGTCTTGAAGATTTGCAGGATCTCCTTGATCTTCCACTTAGCAGGGATGATGAAGATACAGATGCCCAAGACTTTGAATTATAATTTAAAGGTCAGATAAGGGAACTGTTGATGAGGCAATAAAGTCTTCCACAAATAATGAAGAGTTTTGGCATTATCTGTTCCAGGGGGAGATTGTTGGGATTGAACCCTATCAGAGGAACAGATAATTAAAGCCAAAACTGGATCAGAGCAGTGGATCCAGAATAAGCAGACGATTACAGTTAGTTCATGCAAATCTCTCCCCTTGAAAGTGGTTTTATATCTGCTGACCTCCTATCTGCTGATCTTTCTAAGTGCTGACCTACAACTGCTGCTTTGCATCTACTGACCAATGTCAAAGACTGATGGAAGACCAAAGCTCTGCTGACTCAATCTACTGCCTTGAGTCAAGTACTGCTGATCCGGACAGGCACTGCTGGGTTCACAGCAGTGGAAGGATGCAGCAGCTGTTTAAGTGTCTTTTATATAAAGAAATGTAATAGCAGTAGTTAGTACATCAGAGTTTGTATAGATCAGAGGTTAGAGTTTGTTAGGAGGTTAGATGTCACTTTCATGGTGACGTCAGCTAAGATGCTCAGTGGTTTGCAAGTGCCTATAAATAGTTCAGTACTTTGTACTGTTCTATTAGCTCTTTCACCACATCGTCTTCTTTGCACGAACAAACTACTGAGCTCTGGCTGAGGGGGAGTTTGCATTCATTCATCAATCATTGTAATCATTGTTGAAACAAATTCAATCTTTCGATTCATTGTGTAAAGATGTTTAATTAAAGTATTACTCTCGTTTGATTGTATGCAAAGTTTGTTTTCATCTTAATTCCGCTGCACAACTCTTTCATTTCCATCTTAATTTCAAACGAAAATACAATCAGAAACAAACTCAGATCCAACAAACTCTGTCGTTGAGAACTTGGTGTTGAGAAATTCGGATCAAAACTTGAATAACCACTCTGAGTCGTAGTGCTAACATTTGTTCCTGAAGTACTATCAGCACTGAACGCAGTCTGAATCTTCGGACTCGGAGTAGTCTCAACTCTGCTTCCTCTATAGTATAAACTTTCGTCTTGTTGAGCACTGGGATTATTCATGATAGCAGTTTTCTGAACATCTAATTCATGTTCATCAATCTTCTGAATGAACTTACACAAATTCATACTTTCAGATTTTCTCATATGTTTTAAGATCAACATATATGTTCCCCATTTATCTTGTGGTAACGCGTCAGATAGCTTATCAACCCATTCATCATCTTCTTTTACTATCTCCAATCTTTTCATTTCCTGAACAAGATGATAATATCTATCGATAGTCTTCTTAGTCGTTTCACCTTTACTAGCTGTAAATATATCAAAAGATTTCTTTAGTAAAGCACGTTTATTTTTTATCCTATCAGCACTTCCCTTAAACTTTTGAAGCAATGCCAACCGAATTGATCTAGCAGTGTTCTCATGTTGAAGCAAAACAAAGATATCTTCTTTTACTGCTTGTTGGAGAATGCTAATCATCATTTTCTCACTGGTGTATTTTAACTTCTCATTTGCTGAATAGTCACTTAAAGATTTTTCATTTCCACGATCATCTGTCGGTTTAACATAATCTTTGTCTAACGAAACCCATGCATCAAACTTATAAGCTTGCACCCAAGTTTCAAAATGGTTTTGCCATCCTTTAAAATCCTCAATGTACATAAGCTTTGGAGGCTTTTGAGATGTTCCTGTTTCATTTTCGATTTCAAGAGTTTCGGCAACTGTAATTGGAGAAACTGGAGCGGTAGGAAACGCGTTGTAAAACTCTTCTTCCATGTTTCGGTGTTGAATGTTCACAAATCACAATGTTCAAGCGAATTGAAAGTTCAAACGACCTTGATTTGATGTGAAATGACCCTTTTCAAGTAAACTGGATGACTTAGTGACCAATTCGTGTGAAATGAAGTCTACTCTCTCCAATTCGTGCGAAATGAGGTCCAATATGTCCAATTCGTGCGAAATGAGGGTGTTTTCAAACGGATTGGCACTTTCAAACGAAATGGAATCACTTGGTGTGAAATGGAGTCTATTACGTGCAAAATGGATGTCTCTTTCAAACGAAATGGATATTTCAAGCGAACTGGGATACCAATTCGTGTGAAATAGGGGTTTCTTCAAACGAAATGACACTTTCACGCGATCTGGAGCTACTTTCAAGCGAAATGGAAGTCTGATTCACACGAAATGGACTATTTCGTACGGAATGCTGCTGATGTCATACAATCAGACATGATTTTGGCACAATTGATCACGTTTTAGGTTGATTTTAGGTCTAATTCTTTCAAGAATTGTTTAAAACAGTGTTTCGCTTGTTATATGTGAAATTCAATCCATTTTAACCGTAAAATCTCCGTTAATTTTGAAAAATATGAAGAAGAATGAGTATAAGTGAGAATTTTTTATGAAATCAAGCTAAATCGATAAGAACTCTTCCTTCTGAGCTCTGATACCACTTGTAGGATCGTTTGTACGACCAAATGAGTCGTTCCGAAGAGTTCTAATCAATACGAGAGGCGGAAACAAACGTATTGATGTTGAATCAGCTTGATATGCACTTTAATTGTCTTGTTTATTGATATAATAACGTTTTACTGCCTGGAGACACTTCGGCAGCACCTCGGTACCGGAATCAGAAAGTTATCAAATGAAATACTCAAGTCTGCTATTTATAGAAGTGCCATTTCGCGTGGAATGGGAATGCCCATTTCGTGAGAAATGGACAATGTCCATTTCGTACGAAATGGCTCTTCCATTTCGTGCGAACTGGCTTGTTCAGCTCAGTTTCTCGTTTTCCTCGAACTACGTGACTTGATCTATCTTTCTAATTACAAGACTCGTTACAAGACGAAGTCGACAGACATATGCACCATCACTTAGATTTGAACTTTAATATTGTTCAGTATGTGATGTAATTATTGGACTTTTAGTTTTAAGGTCATGCATAAATGAATAAATTTAATTTTATGAATCTATGTTGTGTTTTATTTTTACTTATTATTTAGTGTTTCAGTAATATTTAGATTATGTTGATGTTGAATTGTGTCTGAATATCTGTTTGGTAAGTCAACAGAGGTTTGATAGTGTCAAGGATTTGTTTGATGGTCAACCTCTGTTTCTTCATTCTTCATGTTGACCATTCATTGACCAAACATCTGTGTTTCAATCACTGTTGGCTATCCACTGATAGTTAAAAAATCATCACGGCTAACATTTTTATTGTTGACATCCACTAATATTGATAATCATTGGTTTTCCTAAAAAAATCCATTGCTCACATTTTTATTGTTGATGTGGTTAATTAATTATAGAATGAAATTATCAAATGAAAACTAGAATTAAAATGAAATTACAATTTTTCCTAATCGTTACATTCCAATGAGATAATGCTTTGTAGATTCGTAGATGTTTGAAGACCGACAAATGTTTAAAGAAGTAGCAATGTGGACATCTGTCTGTCTTTGTCGTTCTTCAAACATATAGGAACCATTATTTGAGAATACCCCTGAATTTATATGAGCTGTAGAATGAGATCCTTCACTGTTGGGTTATCATCTTTCAAATCCATTTTCCCTAAATTTATGGATTCTGTTTTTCAACAGGGATGTAATGCAATGAGTCCTCTCAAATGAATAGATGGACACTTGCTTCCTCTCAAAGGGTTATGGTGTGGTTATAACAGCTGATCATGCTAAGGACTGTTATAATTAACCACTGTTCCTTATAAAGACTGATGGACTTAAAGACTGATAAGCCTATCCACTCTTGAAGACAAAGCCCTGTTAAAGACAAGCACTTATGTACCTAAAGCCTGATCAACGAAAGGAAAATCACTGCTCTGTAGCAGTAGTGCTTCAGCAACTACAGTGGATTCAACTTTAGTATTTATGTATCAGTGTTTCTTATGTAACAATGTTTAGTGTAGCTGTGACAACCCGAACTTTCAAGGTCAGCGTCTCTTAGGCACGTAATCCTGTTTCTTATTATTTCTCTTTCATATTCCTCGCATGATGAAAAATTTATTAAACACTCGTGTATGTAATACACTAGCTAAATGTAAAACGTGATTGGGTATGTTCATATGTGTTAGACTGATTAACTACAAGAAGCCGGTTGCGCGCATTTATCTGTCGATTAATTAATTTAGAGAGCTAATCTAATTGGGCCGCCATCACTTTTAATTACACTCGGCCCAATCCCTCACTTGAAGCAAACTTGGCCTAACCCGCTTGTCCTAACCAATCCGGCCCACCCTGTTGTATTAGTTGCACTCGGCCCAGCAATTTAAGAGCCCCAAAATACCCAAACCAGTATTAAACAAAAACGCAATGTAAGTGGGTTTGGCCCACTATTGTTCCGGCGTTATATGGGCTGGCTTCCAAGCATCCTTCATATTATCACAAATAAATTAAACCCTAATCATTCCCATACATCTTCCCTAGATCGTGCGGCAGGAGACCCCACCCCCTTCTCGAGACATCATCTGATTTGATTGAACTTGTGGTTAGTAGCTTTATATTTATGCTAATTTGTATTTAGTGATGGTGGTTATGTGTATTCGTAGTTAACAAAGATGACATGTATGTTTTGTAGATGTAAGAAGTTAGGTTATGTTCTTATATGTTAATTGACACGTAGGATTGCATGTTAGTAATAACACTAATGAATCTGATATGAAAGAATGATTGATGTGGATCGAACGGTTGCAAATATAATTTAAATGTGAGGATGAATATTAAGGCTTATGTGTTTCATGTTTAACTTTAACAATGAAGATGTAGATGCTTAATTCAACATTAACATTAATTAGAATAATGATTTTCGGTTCACATGGCATGACATATGATTGACGGTTTCCATGTGTTGATAAACTAGTAGTAATGTTTGTCAGATCCACTATATTGAGGAGGTCCAATAGAAAGGAGAGTGTGCATGTGAAATATTATCAATACCCATGTGAATGAATAATTGGATTATTAACTGTTACCCATTATGTAACCATATTGATTGAAATTAGTGGGGAGTGATATGAGAATTCATTGAAAGGAATCAAATAGGTCAATTATACAACATCCGGGCCGCACATACACACGGTTTGGGCTGCACGAGTGCTTGAAAGTAAGTTGGGTTTCACGTGTGAACCGGTCCTGTCATGCTTATGGACTGGACAAACTGGTAGTCGCACATTTGGAGACAGCCGCACACCTTTTGTGGGCTGGTCATCAATGGGCCGCACACTGTCACGGGGGCAGTTGCATACTCGGGTGGACTGGGCTTCGATGGGCCATCTATTCCCTTAGGTTTCATGCTACTTTGGGCCTTAAATTGAGTCTGGGCCTAGTAGTCGCAGTAGGTCGCACCAATCTTGGATGAATCATTAACTGAATTGGCTTACATATTTGTGTGTGGAGAAACTATGTGTTATATGTTTGTAAACATGAAATCATGAGATGAACCCGCTTATGAACCAAATACATGCTAGGTGACTACTTGTTGATATTGAGTTGATAGATTGATTATTATGATTTGAACCATATGTGTGTATTACTTATACAATAATTGTGTGTTATGTGAACAAGGAATACGCGAATTAATTGTACATGCGATATGTAGCTTATGTGCACACAAAAACTGATCGTTACCGATAACCATGTTAGGACGTGTTTGATTAACTGGAAAACAAGTCACTAATCTTTCCGAGCAAATCAAAGGTGAGTTCATTTCTCTAGAGCATGCGTCCCGGTGGTTGGGACAGTCTTTGGGTATCCCTGAGAGGGATTGGTTTTGGGTAAATCTGGGAATGTTGGATAATATACTCATCCTATCACCATTAAAGTCCCTCCGCGTTGTTTGGTTACCTGAGAGGTAACGTGGTATTAGTTAGTAGCGCTACTTAGGTTTGGCAACCTCACCCCGTACCTGGGAGGACGGCTGTTGAACTAATGACCTAGTCATGACCAATGCTTTAATAGGAGCATTGGAGAAAGGGCAATGCAAATCAGGAGCCGTCTTGTATTCGGGGTATTATCAACATTAAATTCAAATGGATTAACTAAACACTTGGTAACCAACGTTTTCGTAAAACTATGAACTCACCAGCGTTGTCTGATACACTTGTTGCATGCTCGCAGGTCGTTGGATATCTTGGATTTGGGAACTTGCTGTCTGGAGTAGCTGGAGTGATCATGGGTCAACTGGAGGGATTCATGTGATTGAATTATTGATATTATATATTGGTTTTGAAACAGTTTAACCTTGGTTTACTATTTGCTTCCGCTGAATATGTTGATTTTCATTTAAACTTGTTGATGGTATTTTTCATTAATAATTAAGGGTTTTATTTAGTAACTTGTATGGGTTCAATGTAATTAGTGGCTCGTTGTTGGTACGTCACACGCCTAGCAGTGATATTCCCTAGGTGGTATCTTGGGGGTGTGACAGTTTGGTATCAGAGCCACTGGTTATAGTGAACTTGGTTTTAAAACGTTTTGGTAAAACCAGACTATAACCGAACAGTTCTGAATACGTGAATACGACCATGACACTCAACTCGAGATTGCAAGGTTCGTCTTTCTCACTTGTTGCATACATTACATGAGTAGTGTACATTTGTTTATGATGTAGCGTATAGACACCCACTCGTCACTATAGCATGATTGCATGAATTGCTTGCTTACATTATGATGCATTTTAAAACCGTGAGGGGCGGGCGCTGAGAGCGTGCTGGCTACCAAAGTGGACAATATCATGGTGCGTTGATAGTATGCCATAGTCTTTGGATTTCTGTGATCTTAATACCTTGACAACCTCCGTTTGACATTTGAGTTTGAGGAACCATTTGACATGAGTTAGGAGGAACTGAGATGAGCATGCAAATCACAGTATTTTTGTGGGTGCACACATAATAATAATGGGGGTGCATGTGAGTCCCAGTGAGACTTAACAAGTGAAAAGGGGGTTCTGTTCCGTTATTTAAACAATGTGAAACGTAACAAATCTTTAGGAGTCATAGCGGTGATTGTCTCCTACTTGAACGTGATCTTCTCACTCCTCTCTGAATTCTTATGAATCTCGAAGCTATCGAGTATTACTTGAACACCCATCTGAACGCCTAGCGAACTGTGTAGAATGTTAGGTGCTAGTACGAACGTCCCTGAGTTGGATGTTACAGCGTCGAATGATTGGTCGATACCTTTCTCACTCCTCTTCGTTTGCTGGAACTCATGTATTGACGTCTTAGACCCCGAAGTGTGATCACTTCTGCGACACCCTCGCAACAGACTGTGTATTACCCAAACAACTTGCAACATCGATGGACAAGAGGATGAGCGTAGTACTTTACCGACCTCAGCACTTGGGCAACCCTGGTTACCGGCAATGAACACCGGCCATTTTACTTCAATCGAACCCTTAACCCTAGGCAGCGACTCATGAGAGTCAACTCTTACGAATCAATCGGGACATGCACAAAGACAATTGACTACGGAGTGGAATGTGTAACTTCCCACGCAGTGAGTAGTGCCTTAGTACGTGACATGGAATGTGAAGATGTACCTCGTTGGTGAAAGGTCGCAGGACCTCGTTATAAGCAGCGACATTAGAGGCAACAAACACGGCGACATCAAGGTACTCATAATTGTAGCTTACAGTGTGGAATCAAAGGTGACTTCGGCAAGGATTGACTGTTGATAGGTAAAAATGTCAATAATCAAGGGAACAATGGCAGTATTGGAAAATTGTTGGTGCACTTGTGTCTGTACTTTGTCTGTATTTTGTAATGATATAAAACGATGTCTTTGTTAGTCTTGTTGCGTCTTAGTTGTGTTATTATGTGTGCTTAATGTAAGTTTGACCAGTCAACCATCCTCCTGGTTTGACTTGGTCAAACACTTAGAAAAGTTTGTAAGATTGTGTGTGTCGAAGGATGGCTCATCGAAGGATTGTTTATATCCTTCGATGAGCTCGAAAGATAACTGTCGATGGATATAGATGGACCTCGAAGGATGCCAATCCTTCGAGGTATGTGTGGATCCTTCGATAGGTCTTATCTCGATAGATGATCTTTCGATCATTATATTTGATCCTTCGACCAGACTAGCTGTGAAGGTTATATATACTGTTGTATAGTGTTCACTTCAGCGTGTGAGTGAGCTTAGTCTTGGAGAGAGCATTTCAGTTTGGTCAAGGGCTGTAACCGTGTCCACTGAAATACAAGAGAAAACTTTGATATATTGCGTGTCTACTCTTTCTCTTTGTAGCTTGTGTTCTCATTATAACCTACCGGTTTGCACTCTAGCTTGGATTCCGCACTTGCTAGTGTGTTAAACATAACAAGGATAAGGTTTAACCTCAACCTCCGAGGGACCTACAAGTGGTATCAGAGCCGTGGCTCTTTTCCTTGTTAAAAACCGAGTTTATACAAGACTTTGGAGTGTTTGGATAAAACTCACATGGTTTAGTACTCGTTTTCAGTGTTTTTCTTGATTTTCTTGACATAAAAACGTGTTCTAAACTTCCGGGTGTGTTAAAGGACGGGTTGGGTAACTTAAAAACTTGTTGTTAAAAGGTTTGGTATTTCCGGCCAAAATTCCGGCTTATCCGGTCACCGGTTTCTGGATAAGGTTTTTCTCCGGTTTCTGTTTTTGGGCAATATTTTATCAAGTCAAATCTGGGTTGGCAGAAAGTATGGTCTGAACATACCTTTCTGCCGAAAACTTTTCACCAACCAATCACCTTTTCACCAACCTGTCAACTTTTGTCAATTGTGTCAGTGAAGATCGAAGGATATCCTTCGAAGTCGAAAGATCATCTTTCGATCAAAGGAGGGTCGATAGATAAGCATCCTTCGAATATCCTTCGAAGTCTGTGACTTATCTTTCGATCCAAGGAATATTTTCGAAGGATATATCTGTCGATCTACTGGTCTCATCCGAAAGACAAGGATCCTTCGATTGGAGAGTCTTTCGAGGTCATCGTTCGAAACTCAACAGTGTTCTTTCGAAAACTGTTGATCTTTCGAACAAGTTCTGTCTTTCGATCCTATTCTGTTTAAGGTTAACCAGTTTGTGTTTTTCAGATCCTTCGATCAAGATCCTTCGGCTGTTTGTTATCTTTCAAGATTTTAACATAGTTTGTGAAAAATTAAATTTTAAAAAGGGAAAAACTTATTTTTCAAATTTTAAATATATTTTTCACTTAATATATTAATTTTCCTTATAAAATGGGAACAAACAGTCAGTGGGATCCAACCGCATGGACTCAAACAACTTTGACTCCACAATCATCAGCTACGCAATCTCAGTCAGATTTCAACAAAAATGCATGGATGCAAGCTATTGCCCCACCTCAAGCTGCAATGATAACTGCAAATCAATGGGCTTTGGTCACAAATCAAAGCAGCAGCATTCAAGCCATGATGCAGAACGACAGTGAAACTGGTACAAGTACAAAACCGCCAAAGCTGAATCACATCAATGATTGGGGATGGTGGAAAGAAAGGCTGAGAACTTATGTTCAGGGGCAAGGTCAAGATCTATGGATGTGCTTCTTCACTCCATTTGAAAATGATTTGGAAGTTGCAGGATCAAATCCACAAACTTACAGCACTATGTCTGAAGAAGATAAGAAGAAATTCGAGTTGGAAAAGAAAGCATTTATGATTCTCACGCAAGCTCTTCACAGAGACATATACCACCAGTTTGTTTACTGTACGACTACTAAAAGCTTGTGGGATATGCTCACGTTACGATGTGAAGGAAATGCTCAGTCTAGGAAGATCAAGCAAGAATTACTGAAGAAAGAGTTTGAAGGTTTCACGTGTATGGAGAACGAGGGTTTGGCAGAATTATCTACAAGATTCCATCATCTGTTGAGTGAAATGTTTGCCTTCAGAGTCACTGCCACTCCACAAGAAATGGTGAAGAGATTTGCTGATAGCTTACCAGCAAAATGGAGCGGTTATCTGGAGATTCTCAAAGAAAATGGTGTTCTGGACACAATCACCGTTTATGAGCTAATCCAGAAATTGGAGAACAAAGATGTAGAAGAAAAGCTAAAGGCAAAAAGAACAATAACTCCTCAGAATCCAGAGATGTATTTTGGGATTGCAGGTGGCATTAGTGGAGAAAAGCCAGCCTCTCAGCATGCTAAGCTTCAAACAGCTTTCATCTCAAACACCGGACCTTCCACGACAAATCAGTTTGATCCTTCAGCATACACGATGATGTATTCAAGACCGGATTCTTCTTCTCTACAACAGAATGTGCAACCGACAGCTCAGCAATTCACACCACCGTCTTTCTTAGATCCAAACAGAGCTCAACAGCAACAACCGCAACAGCAAGGGTTTTATGGAAGTTCTTCAAGCTTTCAAGCTACTTCTAATCCGAACACTGTCAGATTGGACACTTCCAACTTTTCAAAAGTCAGTGTCGAGATAGCCAAGGAGCATATGGAGATGTTGAACACCTTGGTTAGTGCTTACTGTGGGTTGGTTGCAGGTCAGATTGGAAATATCAATCTAACCAATGAAGATTATCAGCAAGTGGACAAAGAAGAATTTGAGATGATGGATATCAAATGGGCTCTTGCTAGTGCTATTCGAAGAGCAAAAGAGTTCATGGAAAGGACGGGGAGAACCAACTTGGAAAGCAACAACAACACCAAGTATGGTTTTGATAAGAATGCTGTCACCTGCTTCAACTGTGGGGAAAAGGGTCATTTCAAGCGGGAATGTCAGAAGCCACCTAAGCAAGGCAATCAGAATCCTTTCAGGAATCAAAGACAGCCTCAACAACAACAGAACAACAATTCTGACAGACAAATAGTTCCCGTTGGAGGAAATACATCTGGTTCCACAAACACTAATCCCCACAGAGGTTTAGTTGTTCAAGCTGATGAAATTTGCAACTGGAATCTTCAGCTTGGAGAAGGAGGAAATGGTGGAACAGCATGTTTTGCTGAAATCGTAAAAGATTTAAAGCACGCTAGTGGTGGAGAATCTTCCACCAATGGTGATGAATCTTCAGAAGATGAAGATAGTTCGGGTTATAGTGGGAGCATGGATGGGGAATCACATGATGCTGGTGATTTATCAGGTGATGCTTTAGATTTGGAAGTTGATGAGCTCTTGGCTGACGCTGAAGCATTATGCAAAAGGAGATCTATTCTTTGCCAGAAATCTGCTGGAACTTCCGAGAAGCTTTCTCAATTTTTCTCTGAAGATGGATCTTTTTCTTTTCATACAGCCTTTATGGCTCACGTAGAAGGCCAGACTTCTCAGGTATGTGATACTAATTCTGACTCTATTCCTGTTCCTGTTGAATGTGCTAACTGTTTAAAATATGCTGAAAGGGAAAGTCAGTTTGAAATCACACACAAACACAATCAAGAATTGATTGTAGATCTTTCTAAAGCAACCGAAGCTAACTTGTTTTTAACCAGAAATGAAAAGGAGTTTAAAGCAACAATTGCGTCATTAAAACATGATGTTTCAGAATTACAAAAGGCTGTTTTGAGAAAACAACATGCTAACAATAATCTTATTGACACAATTGAAAAACAAATGGTTGAGTTAGCAACAGCTCGATGTGAATGTGAAACAATTAAGCAAAAATTGGAAAGCTATTCCAATTCCCGCTTTGTATTGGATCACATCATTGACGTTCAAGAGAGAAAGAAAAAGGGGGATAAACCATGTATTGGATTCAAATCATGTCCTCCCCCTATGAATCACAATTACTCTAAATTGCCTGATGACGAGGATATGCCCCGTTTTGAACCTACTGTGCCACTCGGTCTAGATGACTTTGCAGCAGGCCTCGGGTTCACAACTGGTACATCATCCTCGGATCAATCAGAATCTGAGAATGTGACAGATTCATCGTGCGTTAAGGAACAGAGTCCTCCCATCGTTTTGGATACTGATTCTTCGGACGATGAATCTGAAGAAATTGTGAACCAACAGTCTAACTCGGTTACAACAGATATTCCAATCGAGAATCACATCTTGTGTGATCCTCCAGTGAAACCGAGTGAGACTGAAACGTCAAAAGCAATGGAGTCCCTTTTATCTAGCTGTGAAGGGAATAACTTGTTGTACACGCTCAAAGGAGATGACAAAATCTACTCTAACAAAGATTTTCCAATTAAAAATGTAAATCAAGAGTTAATTGAGCAAATTTTTGAAGGATGTATTGATAAGTTTTTGGGAAACAAAAGTGGCAAAGTCACCGTCACTCAATGTGATCCAATTCCGTGTGAACAAGTTAGAAAACAATACGGAAACCAAAAACAACCAATTGAGCGAAAACAACAAGTGAACTCCGGAAAGGGTAAGGCACAGGGAAGGAAGGCTCAGAACAAGAATGTTCAAGCACCAAAAGTTGAGCAGCCTAAGACTGAACAACCAAAGGTTCAACAACCCAAAGTTGAACAGTCTAAGGCTACTCAACCTAAGGCTGCACAACCTAAAATTCAACAATCAAAGGTTGAGCAACCTAAGGTTCAACAACGAAAGGTGCAAAACAGAAGAGCTCCTGTTAAGAAACGAGAACCGAAAATGAACTTTGTTGGATCCACGGGTTCAGACAAACTTGAAACATTTCAAGATAAATCTAACATTGATTTCATAAAACAAGTTAGAATTTTAAAACGAAATGATCAGAATAATTACACCCAACACACCAACGGACGTGATGTAGGTCCAAGCACGTGTACATCACAAAGTTCATGGTCTGGTTCTCAGTCTGGTCATCAATATGTTTCTCCGAAGTTTGTAGAGCGGAGAACATGTTTTGAATGTGGGACAGTTGGGCATATTGTAAGATATTGCCCATACGTGCAAAAGCTGAAGTCAACAATGAGTGCTCCCCAAGAAATCGATTACCGAAAACGATCAGTTTCCCCGAAACAAGACCCACGTGTCTTGAAAGAAAGGGAAAAGAAGTTAAAACAAAAGAATCAAAGGGTAATTGAAAAGGCCTTAAAAACAGAGGTTAAAGAAGAAAAACCTGTACAAGCAAAACCTAAAACTGTAAAACCAGTAAATTCAAAAACAATTAATTCAAATACTGGTAAAGGACAAACAGCTTGGAAACCAAAACAGGTAATTCAGTCAGGGGGAGCACCACAGGTTCTTTTTCCTAATCATCAAGTGATTGAGATCACTTTCCTTGATGATCAAGGACGACCCAAGTCCACAAAGGCTTGGGTCCCCCTCTCAAACTGATATGTTAATTGCATGTGCAGGCGGCTCCAGGAGGAACTATTAATAGTCTTTGGATTGTTGATAGTGGGGCTTCTAGGCACATGACGGGCGACTATCGTCTTCTTTTTGATGTGCGAAGTATAAGAGGAGGATATGTTGCGTTTGCTGGAGACAAAGGAGGGTATATCACCGGCGAAGGAATGATCTCAAATGGAGTTGTGAGTTTCGACAAAATCAACTATGTGCAACAGTTGGATCACAATCTCCTAAGTGTTTCTCAGATCTGCGACAAGAAGTTCACCGTGCATTTTGATGATGCCGGTTGTTATGTGCTGAAGCCAGGATTCAAGATTCCCGCAGAATGGATTCTCTTATCAGCTCCAAGAGTTAATGATTTGTATGTCCTTGATATGAACCAAGCAATAACTCAGTCCAAACAAGTTACTTGCTTTATTTCAAAAGCCACTGAAAAGGAGACGATCTCTTGGCACAGACGGATGGGTCATATTCACCTCAGAAAAATGAATCACCTTGTCAAAAACAATCTGGTGAGAGGTGTCAATGTGAAAAATTTTCAACTTCAAGATGTCTGTGTGCCGTGTCAGAAAGGGAAGCAGATCAAGAAATCTCATCCATTGAAGAAGGTTAACACTGTAAACATGCCACTCGAACGTTTGCATATGGACCTTTTCGGCCCTGTCAAACACAAGAGTGTGCACGGGGAAGTTTTCTGCTTGGTAGTCACTGATGACTATTCAAGATTTTCATGGGTTGATTTTTTGGTCCACAAGAGCGAGACTCCAGAAATTCTAAAGAAATTGATCACCTTGTTGGAAAATCTATATAATCTAAAGGTGAGGCGAATTCGAAGCGACAATGGAACCGAGTTCAAAAACAGGGTTATGGATGAATTTTGCGCTGCAAAAGGAATCCTTCATGAATACAGCTCTCGGTACACGCCACAACAAAACGGAGTCGCTGAAAGAAAGAACAGAACCTTAATTGAGACTGCAAGAACCATGTTGGTTGAGTCTCAGCTTCCAGTTCGATTCTGGACTGAAGCTGTTGCCTCGGCTTGCTACACGTTAAACAGGGTTCTCACAGTGAAAAGACATGGCAAAACGTGCTTTGAACTCCTACACAAGAAGACTCCTGACTTGGAATATCTAGAACCTTTTGGTGCACCATGTACCATGATTGAGCCTGACGGGAAGTTTGGTGCCAAAGCTATCGAAGGTTACTTCCTTGGGTATGCTACTCCTAATCTGCGAGTATGGAACCTAACTACCAAGAAGATTGAAGAATGGGGTGAAGTAAGAGTTCAAAGATATTCTAATCCTCCGAAGCCTTCTGGAGATCCATGGATGTTCGATTATGATGGTCTTTTCGACTCATTCAATCTGCCGACATTTGATGATGACAATGCAATTGCTCAAATGTTGTCTGAAAGCGAGAATGCGACTGGCTCTCAGTTAGCTCGCCCAATTATTGTTGACTCACAAGCATCTTCTTCTGTCAACAATCTCGTTTCAAATGAGGTGTTTAATGATGCTGTCGACTACAATTTGTCGTCGGAAGATGAGGAGTATGTTGATGCAAATGATGGTGAATCACGGGGTCCGGTTCAAGGTACTTCAGAAGCAACGGATCCAGTGTCTGCGCCAATTGTCCAAGAAGAAAATGCATCATCTTCTACAACTCAACAGCTTCAGAATGATATCGGGAATTTAAATATCAATAACTTGAGGACCAATGTTGACATTCCTCTAGTTCCTGAAACCCGAATTCATAACATTCATCCTCAGCAGAATATTATAGGTGATGTTCTCAGTGGTGTAAGGACAAGAAATCAAATCAGAAATAACGAAAATGCTGGCATGTATGCTGAGATACGAGAATCGGGACAACAAAATGATTGGTCTTTCGCCTGCTATGTTAGCCAAGAAGAGCCTAGATCTTGGAAGGATGCATTGAAAGATGATTCCTGGGTGGAAGCCATGCAAGAAGAACTTCAGCAGTTCGAGAAGTTGGGCGTATGGAAATTGGTTGATAGACCCGACAATTACAAGAAGATCGGAACTCGTTGGGTGTTTAAGTGCAAGAAGGACGACCGTGGAATTGTTGTCCGAAACAAAGCAAGGTTAGTTGTTCAAGGCTTCAGTCAGATCGAAGGTATTGACTACAATGAAGTGTATGCACCTGTTGCTCGTCTGGAGGCTATTAGAATCTTTCTAGCCTACGCATCCTTCAAGAAATTCAAGGTGTACCAGATGGATGTTAAAAGTGCTTTTCTACACGGAGTAGACGAAGAGGAAGTATATGTCGAGCAGCCACCGGGGTTTGAAGATCCATTACATCCTGACAGAGTTTTACTACTTAACAAAGCGTTATATGGTCTTCATCAAGCACCTCGAGCCTGGTATGAGACTCTGTCTACCTACCTGCTGAGCAATGGGTTTAGACGGGGTTTGATCGATTGTACCCTCTTCATCAAGGAAAAAGGTGAAGATCTTCTGTTGGTACAGGTGTATGTCGATGACATTATCTTTGGCTCTACCGATGATAAGTTATGCAAGGAATTTGAAAAGGTGATGCAAGATCGATTCGAGATGAGTGCGATGGGTGAAATGACGTTCTTCTTGGGTTTGCAAGTTAATCAATCCGAATCTGGAATTTTTATCCATCAAACCAAGTACGTCGGAGACATCTTGAGCCGGTTCCAGATGTCCGATTCGAAGCCAATTGCTACTCCTCTTCCGCAGAATCACGGGATTACTCCGGATGAAAAAGGGGATGCTGTGGATTCTTCACTTTATCGTGCTATGATTGGATCCTTAATGTATCTCACCGCATCAAGACCCGACATTATGTATCCAACTTGTCTTCTCGCTAGGTATCAAGCGAATCCGAAGGTCTCTCACTATGCTGCTGTCAAAAGGATATTTCGTTATCTGAAGGGTTGCCCTGACACCGGGTTATGGTACCCTAAGGATGATAACTTCGATCTCAAGGCTTACAGTGATTCTGATTTCGGCGGCTGCAAGAAAGATGGCAAATCAACAACAGCAGGATGTCAGTTCTTAGGCGATCGCCTAGTCACTTGGCAGTGCAAGAAGCAGACATGTGTGGCTACGTCTACATGTGAAGCGGAATACATTGCTGCGTCTAGTTGCTGCTCCCAGGTTCTATGGATCCAACAACAGATGCGGGACTACGGTTTTGAATTCCTAACTACTCCTATTTTTGTTGATAATGAAGCTGCTTTACAGATCACTAGAAATCCTGTACAGCACTCAAAAACGAAGCACATCGATATTAAATATCACTTCATACGTGATTGCTTTGAAAAGAGACTTATCGATGTGGTTCACATTCATACCGATCACCAACGTGCCGACCTTTTTACCAAAGCATTTGATAAATCAAGATTCGATTATTTACTTTTGGTAAACGGCATAAAGGTGAAGCAAGAGTAACCGACATCAGGAAATCGTTTTTGTAAATATTTTTTTCTAAAACCAAAAATCCAAAAATATGTTTTTACTTTATTTTATTTTTGAATTTTAGGGGGAGAAAGTTTCAAGAAAAATACAAAAACATTGAAAAACCACAAAAATACAAAAATATGTCTTTAATTTATGTTACTTTCTGCATTTTAGGGGGAGAAAATTCAGAAAAACACAAAAACAATAGAAAAACAAAAATGAGTTTCTTGGTAATATAAGAGAAAATGATATTACATCAGAGGTCGGTTGAAACATGTTTCTAGAAATCAAAAGGAAAAGAAAAAGATAAGTAGCTCTACTAACGATGTACCGGTAGACTCACGATCATTTTAAAGTATGCAGGAGATATAAACATAACGAACTGAAAACCGCGTGGGAACCGCTCATTGGCATATGGTCTTGGTACCGAAATTTCGTTTGATAGATTGCTGAGGTTCTGAGATATTTGGGGTTTATGCTGTTTATCATCTGGGTATCATGGTTGTTTCTATAAAAGACAAAGACAAAGTCTAAGTTCTTCCATGATACCATACATACGTGTACATATCTCATACTGCATTCGACCTCAATAAGTGATAAACAATCACATGTCCATACAAAATAAGTGATAAAATATCACTTTTATCCGGGAGTCAAGTTCGTCTCTCTGCTGTACGGAAGTACTGACCTGTTCACGGACTTGCTCCTGTGCCCTCATGCATCGAAAATCAAGTTCCTCATCAATAAGTGATTCTATCACATAGGGCTTGTTTTCATCTCAAATAAGTGACTTGTTCACATGCTATATATACGTTAAAAACGGATGATAAATGGTATACTCCCCAGTAAGATGAACTCTCGTGCATACCTTGATACGGGAATGTGTCGTGAGTGGATGAACACCGGTCGGTAAGTATAAATCATACCTTAAATGTATCTCATTGTATTATGATTACACTTGATCGCTGAGTTTAAGTGGACAACAATATCGGTAATTGTGGTAGAATACTTATCCACTTCTGTAAAAGAATTTTAAAAGGAAATGTGTTTTGACAAAAGACCGCAAGCTGATATGATTCTCTTCGCCAGAAACTCGCAAAAATATTGTTGTGTTTGTACATATTTATTTACTGCTTAGTTTTATTGTCTTATTTTAAACAGTTTTGTCGTTTGGTGCATATCAGCACGACATTAGCGGTGATGTCGTCTGATAACATTCAAAGGATATTAAAATTGTTGTCTTTTATTTTATCAAAAATCCAAAAAGATTTTCAATTTAATATTATTTTTGATTAACTGATGTTGGTGCTCAATCCGATACCTGACAAGCCGAGATACTTCATAAAACTAACCTTTGCAGAACTTCATAACGGACAACTTTTCAAAATGGTCATTTCTGAAAAACCTCCAAAATTTGAAGGGTTTGAATTGAAAATTCCCAAAAATCCAAAGTGTTGGTGGAAATCTGATCCTTCGAGGAAGCAATGGCCCTCGAAAGATCAGATGGTCAAAGAAAGTCAACGAAAGTCAATCATCTCAGTCGAAAGATGGTTTAGTTCGAAGGATGATCCTTCGATCCAGATCTTTCAAATATCTGGTATCCTTCGACCCAAAGGTGATCTTTCGAGACACCTTTACATCTTTCGAAAGGTCATGGATCCTTCGAGATGGTTCGACTTTCGAGGTCTGACTATATAAAGGTGTCTTCTTCTTCACTTCATCATAACTGTTTCAAATTCACTATTCAAATATCCCCTGATCCTACCGAAACTCTGCCAAAATTTCATCAAAAACTTAGTGTATCAGGTTTTCATCTACAATCTTGGTAGGATAACCCTAATACACGTTTCAAACAACAACATAATCATTTCATCTAATCATGGGTTTTGTTTTGTAATGTGAATATGTTTGTTGTAGGTTTTTGTTGTTTAAATGTTGAATTTTGTCGGATGTTCTTTGTTTCAGAGTCATTGTCTTGTGTCTTAAATGGTTTGAAAGTGTTTGTGTTTGATTGATTCATGTGTGTGCTTGTATCCGGGTTGGGGTTTTGTATCCGGGGTTGGGTTTTGATGTTGTTATATCTGTTTTTTTGTGTGTTTTGATTAGTGATGGTTTTAAGTGTTTTGATGTTTGATGTTCCTAAAGAGTTGAAACCACTTAAAATCGACACCACACTTAAAACAGTTAAAACCCACCGGAAAATCGCCGTTGAACAGTGTCGCCGGAAATCAACACGAAGGATGTTGATTCTCAACCTCGAAAGATGTGTTACAAAATATCTTTCGAATTGAGACTCGAAAGATGTTAAATTTCTCGAAGGATTCATCCTTCGATTGATCAGATCTTTCAAATGATCAAGATATCTTTCAAATTCTTGATTCTTCGAAAGATGATCCTTCGATTAGAAATCTCATCCTTCGAGGAAAGTAACATCTTTCGAACAGTCTGTCATCCTTCGAGCCATGTGTCATCCTTCGATGCCTAAATGGGATCTTTCGAGACAGAACACTTAGAATTTTTTTAAAAAAATTGAAATTTTTTAAGTGTGGAATTCATGTTGACTGTTGACTGTTTCTCATTACGTGTCTATGTTTTGATGTACAGAAATGGCACCAAAGGCGAAAAAGGAACGGGCAAAGCCGACAAAGAAAGAGAAATCGGAAGTTGAATCTATGTCGGAACCACGACACAACATGGCAGCGTATTTACAACCGGAAGACAAAATCAGTCCGGAATTCACGGGAATAATGGAGTATCTGCATCGCACTCGTATCAACTATGCAATCACTACACAGCACATTGCTTATCAGTCTCACATCAAGGATTTCTGGAGCTCTGCTGTGGTTGAGACTGTGAATAATCAAGAAGTGATTAGGGGATTCGTCGCTAAGAAACCCGTGGTGATTACAGAAAACACTATCAGAGCACGTCTGCAACTAGGTGATCAACCAGAAGATGCTACTTCTATTGATTTACAATGTCAGCGGGGCTTGCTGATGAGGTTACGGTACAGCGACAACGTTCTTGCAAATCAGATCAACAAAAAGTTTATGCCGCTTCGATACAAGCTCTTGTTGCATATCCTTATTCATTGCCTGAGCAACAAGCGTTCTGGATATGATCTGTCGCCGATTGATTTAACTGGATTGTTTACGGCTTTGATTCTGAACAAGCCGTTCAACATATCTCGCTATATCTTCGACAATCTGAAGGAAAATGCTCGAAGGCCCCTCCCGTCAGCAACTCAACGAACATCTACCAAGTTTTGGCTATATCCTAGATTCCTGCAGATGATGATTGATGATCAGATTCCTGATCTTCCTAAAGCTGAAGCAGATGTTCTTCCTGTTAATCCGATGAATGAGCGTACACTGCTGATTTTCAAATCCATGTCCAACTATAAAGAATCGGATCCAATTAGGAAGCTTATTGGTCATCTTGATGTTCCGGACTACGAGGCACCACAGAACAACAAATGGCGTCGAGACGCGAGTGATTCTGATAATGAAGAGCCAAGGTTGATCGCTTTGGCTGACACGCATCTCGGGGCTAAACACGGAATCAAAGCAACAAGGAAGTCTGCAGGCAGTTCAAGTGCTGCAGCACGTGTTGAGGTTGATGTTAATGTTGCTGCTGATGAAGTTCAGGGAGAGTTTGTAAATCCTGATGCTCATATTGGTGCAGGTGGTGATGGTGGTACTGTGGTTGTTGAAACAAGGGGTAGTGCAGGTGGAGATGGTGATCCTGTGAGTCAGTCAGGTACTGTTGCGACTGACAAAGGCAAAGGAAAGGTAGATGAACCGAGGAGACAAGCGGATGATAGTAGTTCGTCTTCTGAAGAGGAAGGAGGTTCTGGTGACGATGGTTCATCTTCTGAGGACGATAATCCTCCTCCTCCAGGAATGAAAAAGGTCTATGATAGTCGCGGGAATCCTCGTTTTGAACGAATAGAGAAGACGGTTGGAACTGGAGAATCTGACAAGGATGAGGAGTATATCCTTACTTCTCCGGGTTTTGTCAGAAAGAAGAGACAAGCAAGAAGAGAAGATACCCGTACTTCAAAGAGATCAAGGAGCGGATCAAAGCCAACAGGTGAAACGGCTGGTGATGTCACTACACCTGATCCGATCCAGCATTCTACTGCTCCAGAGCAACAGCTGCCTCCTGTTAGTGATCAACTAACTGCATCAGAGACACTGGATCTTATGTCTTCTTCTCCTCAGAGGTCTTCTGGGGCACGCACAGCGCCTGTTGATCAACAGCCGCCGCCTGCAACCCCCGTCTCAGGTACACATCCACGTCCTCCTCTTGTTATCTCTGGTCCAACAGGTACATCTGGCCAGACTGGCTCATCAGGACCTGAGCCTTCGCGACCGACTCTGGCAGAGACCTTGTCTGGTTTATCTGAATCTGAAAAGATTCAATTCCTGATTGAACAAATCAGTGAATTGGGTTCCATAGTCGGTCGACATACAAGAACAATTGAAGAATACCGTGTACAGAGAACAAAGGATGCTGGGGCACACAACATGCTGTGTTCAATTGTTAATGCTCAGAATATTAAGATCAAGGAACAGGCTGAAGAAATTGAAAAGTTGAAGGAAGCGAACAGGGCACGTGACAGGGAGGTCGAGATAATGAAAAGACATAGTACTGTGTTGGAGAATGAGGGAAAAGCACTAAGGCAGAAGAATGAAGAGCTGTCAGAGCACTATAAAAATCGCGATGATCGATTAAGAGAAAGCTTCAAGCCTGTGCTCGAAAAATTCAAGAAGACTAATCAGAAAGTGGGTACGTTGTGGAATGAACGATGCAATGCTTTAGGCATTGTACCCTCAAGGCGTGAGGATGACCAGGATGATGATGCAGCAAATCCAGATCAACCAGCTGCCACAGGTTCCGGTGCAACTGCATCCGGTGCTGCAGGTGGGTCTGGTACATCTCAAGATGCTCCCTCTGCTCCTCCAACAGCTACTGGTCCTTCTGAGCTAACTGAAACATTGGAAGCTTCAGCAATTTTTGAACATATTAGTCTTGAGCCGGATACGTTCACTGATCTCCCTGAATCTTCAAGTGCTCAACAGTTTCATCCAATCACGGGTGAACTATTAGAAGAAGGAGAACATGTTACTGAAATGTCTGATGAATGCGTGTTAGCTCTGACAGCAATGGATGAAGTTGATGTGACGACGATCGATGCCACTCCGTTGGTTCCGGACGAAACCGATTTCTCCACGATTGAAGAAATCTTCATCGGTTCGGATCCGGAACGTCCCGTTTATATTAGTCAAGATAATGTTGAGCTTAAATCGCTTGATGATGATTCTGTGGAAGCAAAGACAGCAGAATCTTCTAATCCTTCTTCAGATTCTCCATCAGTTCAAGAAAACCGTGAAAAGACTGTGAAAGAATGGCGAGCGGATTTCCTAGCTAGGAATCCTCCTCCGCTCCCTCCATTGGAACAGGTCAATTATATGAGTCTAGAAAAGAATCGGGCTCGGGGTCGCATCATTAGTTGGATGTTTGTTAAGGAACTTCACTGCATGGTCGTGAAACGAGAACATGGTCTTCATTATTTCAGTACTCTTCTCAGTATTCTCTCACTTCCATACTATGATGTTGCAGTGTTAGCTCAACTAGATGTTATCAATCGAGTCAAAGATAAGATGGTGGAACTGTTTGCTAAGAAAATCAGGTTGGAAAGAAGAAGAGGCTGGGAGGATCCTCTATACAAGCCACAGTTTCCTAGATACGAGCAGATCAGATTCACACTTGATCCAGAAACAAACACTGCTCGCTATCGTTTGGTGTATGATCCTCCAAAAGAGATGAAGAAGATACCTTTGCTGAAAATGAAGACTGACTTTCTAGGAAACTTTCGTTGCTGGGTCTATGATGCGGATACTGGAGAAGCCGTGATCTTATTCCGAGATAATCAAGAGAATTTTCGAATGATAGATCCGATGTGGATTACTAACATGTCCAGGTCGGATATTATTGTTCTTAAGGATCACGAGATCAATTACTGTGTTAGAGATC
This sequence comes from Helianthus tuberosus, assembly GCA_030545235.1. Lineage (NCBI taxonomy): Eukaryota > Viridiplantae > Streptophyta > Magnoliopsida > Asterales > Asteraceae > Helianthus > Helianthus tuberosus. The sequence goes on along the minus strand of CM060449.1, from coordinate 49,199,094 downwards.
GTGAACAAGCAATGAAGTTTCAGAAGATGGCCCGGTATTGCTTCAACCTGCTTGTGAATGCTGGAAGTGAATGGTCTACGCATCACTTGACGGTTGAAAGGACGTCAGAGACTTGAGGACACAAAGATCGAGACAAAGCTACAGCCAAGGGGGAGTTTGTTGGTGCACTTGTGTCTGTACTTTGTCTGTATTTTGTAATGATATAAAACGATGTCTTTGTTAGTCTTGTTGCGTCTTAGTTGTGTTATTATGTGTGCTTAATGTAAGTTTGACCAGTCAACCATCCTCCTGGTTTGACTTGGTCAAACACTTAGAAAAGTTTGTAAGATTGTGTGTGTCGAAGGATGGCTCATCGAAGGATTGTTTATATCCTTCGATGAGCTCGAAAGATAACTGTCGATGGATATAGATGGACCTCGAAGGATGCCAATCCTTCGAGGTATGTGTGGATCCTTCGATAGGTCTTATCTCGATAGATGATCTTTCGATCATTATATTTGATCCTTCGACCAGACTAGCTGTGAAGGTTATATATACTGTTGTATAGTGTTCACTTCAGCGTGTGAGTGAGCTTAGTCTTGGAGAGAGCATTTCAGTTTGGTCAAGGGCTGTAACCGTGTCCACTGAAATACAAGAGAAAACTTTGATATATTGCGTGTCTACTCTTTCTCTTTGTAGCTTGTGTTCTCATTATAACCTACCGGTTTGCACTCTAGCTTGGATTCCGCACTTGCTAGTGTGTTAAACATAACAAGGATAAGGTTTAACCTCAACCTCCGAGGGACCTACAAAAATCCTCGTAATCATAACGGCAACACCAGTAGTGGTGTTCGTGGAATGGCATGTAGGATTGGCGTAGGCGACGCCATGCATAAAAGCAACATGGTAGCTTGTATGGATAGCTAATCGCTTCATCCTTGTTCTGCTTAACCCTAAAGCCTTTGGAAACCAACCCTGTTGTGGAACCGACTGATGGCAAGTCAAAGGGGAACCTCCTATGTTCTTGGGATGCAAACTCGACCGTGTGGGACAAGTGTTCGACATCTACCCTTGATAGTTTTGGTTGTAGTAGTTAGCGTGGATTAGGTATCCATATAACGCGCGGAAATGCCTTGTGAGGGAAATTTTGAGTATTCCTCTCTTTAGTGGCGGATCGTTGTCTGTCCTAAAGCTTCAGTGTGGTGTATAGGTTAGCATCCTTTCAGCAATGGAAGCCAGGAGCATCTTCGGAGAGATTACCCTGCTACGTTAACAACCGTTACTAACGTTAAGTATGAGAAAGAGAGGATCGAGGATCCGTCAACTGTTCGTGATTATTTTCGTTGTGCTACTCGAGGAACTTTCAGGTATACCCCCACAACTGTTAGGCAGAATCTCAGTTTAATCTCATGCCAGAACCAGCCTTGATCACTCATACTTCATACCATCTTGCACCAGGAGGGTTGCAAGAACTGTCTAGTCAACTTCAGGAACTACCGGGTGGGAGTTTTAGCGATCTAGCAACTTGTTCTGGGGAGCCCGAGCTCTATTGTGGAAACGAAGGACAAGTCCTTTCGTATGCGTACAGACTACCCCAAGGTGGCAATCATAGACCGTCACCCTCTATCTCGCATCGACAACCTGCTTGACCCGCTGCAATGATCAAGCTTCTATTCGAAAACCGACTTAAGATCAGACTGTCACTTGACGGAAGACCCAGGGGAGGATGACTTCTAACATGGCGTTACAGGCACAGTACCTCCACTACGATTTTCTGTTCTCGTTGTTTAAAGTTACCCAACACACCAGCAGCCTTAGGGATCACATGAGTAGTATGCGTCAACCTCGTTTAGACAGATTCATCGATTACATTTATCTCTGATGTTTAGAATCACTACCAAGGGAAAAGAACACCAGGGATGACACTTGTATCTTATTTTAGAGCTCTTAGGGGAGGAGCAACTCTACACGAAGTCTACCAAAGTGTGACTTCAGGATTCGAGAAGTACACTTTCTTGGGCACGTAGTCAACAAATTGGGAATACACGTGGATCTTGCCTGGATACCATCACAGATTTATCACAGGATTTTCGAAAATCACGCAGCTTTAATCTCTTTAGCACACCAGGGTGCTGCGAATTCATGCGAGACACAACTGGAGAATGTCTTTTCAACTTTCGAATCCCAACACTACAATGCACTGAGCATCGTCTTTACCCGAGGGTACGGGTGATCTAGTGGTATACCATGACGATTCGAATCATAGTCCCAGTTACACGCCGATGCAACATGAGGAGGCAATCACTTACGCGGTGGATTAACAGGAAGAATTGCACGACACACAACCAGGGGTGGAAGCCACGATCTCGGATTTGAGCTGGAGGCATTACTTGGACGGTACCCAAATGCGTTACTTAGACCGATCACAAGGGCCTCCCGTGTACCTTTGTTCGGAAGAGCTAAACATGTAGTAGCATCGCTGGATGGAACTGTTGTATGATTATGACTGTGAAACCTGAACGTGCACGAGCTTTGCAACTCACTATCAACTCTAACTTACTTGATCAGACTCACTCTGTTCAAACTGGGGAACTGAAGGAACAGAATTTGCAAGTTAAACCCATGTGGGGCATGGAGAAGCAACAAATGATGGGTCGGACGATATTCGCTACCTCATGGAACGAATGTGGGTCTCATTATACGGCAACTATAGGAAAACTCGTGTTGAACAAAGCACACCGGCCTCGATATTCTACTCGTATGGGTTATGATGCGAGATATTAGGATCCATAAATCTTGCACTGGTGATCGGGCATGAAGGACCACCTAGCTGTGTATGTGAATGACGGTTGACTTGTGGGAAAGTCAAGGTGAAGTATCAACAACTAGAAACACCTATATGGAAATGAGAACAAACTGACATGGATTATGTCACTAGTTTACTTACAACTCGAAACTGAAACATTATCACCTGGGTGATCATTGATGGACTCAAGTTACCAACACACTTTCTTGCAAACAAGGAACTGACGAGTCTTCACAACTTGTGAATGTTCCTCTGAGAGAGGCGGCTTTTAGGCACGAGGTGCCAACTCCTATTACCTCCGATTTTGAGCTATACTTGATTTATGACAGGCGATACACAACACCCTTGGCTCATGTCCAGACATGAGCATTACTTATCATCATAGGACGAACGGTTTGAGTAAACGAACCCCCCCTGACACTCGAAGACATGCTGCGAGCATGTGTGGGATTAACTTAGTGTAAATTGGAAGGACGTATACTTTTGGTTGAGTTCTACCGTAGCTGTTACCCTTCTAGAATTCAGACAGCTCTGTTTGGGGCATTGTATGGATGATAATGCTAATCTCATCGTGGATTGAGGTGGATGACAACCTAAATATGGGTCCAGGACTTGTACTCGAAACTCTTGGGAAGATTGCTTGGATCAGAAATTGTTTGGCGGCATCGAGTGACCGTCAGGAAAGACGATAAGCTTAGGAAACACTGGGAGTTCATTGTAGATGGTCGTATCATGTTAAGAATCTCACCCTGGGAGGGTGTGGTATGCTTGGGAAGCGTGATAAGCTTAATTTACGTTACAATGAGTTATTCGGAATTCTGGAAAGAATTGGTCACGCCGCCTACAAACTCGAGTTACCCGACGGATTGGATAACGTGTATGATATCATTTATGTCTCGAATCTAAGGCAGTGTTTGTCCGATGAAACGCTTGTGATACTCTTATTAGAGTCTGAGGTTAATGACAGGTTGCAGTTGTTGCGGGATCTACTGAAATCATGGACTAGGATATCAAGATTCGTTAGCGTGGTCGAATTCTGATTGTAAGGTTTCATTGGAACTCAAGGCGTGGACCGGAGTCCATGTGGGAGAGCAAGGATCAGACGAAACTCAAGTATCCTCAACTTTTTCCTGATGACCAATCTAATGCTGATAAAGCTGGTGAATTTCGGGACGAAATTCCTCTTCAAGTTGGGGATGATGTGGCACCTGAGCAAACTCCGCAGCAATCTTGATTTCTCACTTCACTCCCCTGTGCTTACTTGTCAAATTTCGGGACGAAATTTCTTTCAAGTTGGGGATGATGTGACAACCCGAACTTTCAAGGTCAGCGTCTCTTAGGCACGTAATCCTGTTTCTTATTATTTCTCTTTCATATTCCTCGCATGATGAAAAATTTATTAAACACTCGTGTATGTAATACATTTATTAAACACTCGTGTATGTAATACACTAGCTAAATGTAAAACGTGATTGGGTATGTTCATATGTGTTAGACTGATTAACTACAAGAAACCGGTAGCGCGCATTTATGTGTCGATTAATTAATTTAGAGAGCTAATCTAATTGGGTCGCCATCACTTTTAATTACACTCTGCCCAATCCCTCACTTGAAGCAAACTTGGCCCAACCCGCTTGTCCTAACCAATCCGGCCCACCCTGTTGTATTAGTTGCACTCGGCCCAGCGATTTAAGAGCCCCACAATACCCAAACCAGTATTAAACAAAAACGCAATGTAAGTGGGTTTGGCCCACTATTGTTCCGGCGTTATATGGGCTGGCCTCCATGAATCCTTCATATTATCACAAATTAATTCAACCCTAATCATTCCCATACCTCTTCCCTAGATCGTGCGGCAGGAGACCCCACCCCCTTCTCGAGACATCATCTGATTTGATCGAACTTGTGGTTAGTAGCTTTATATTTATGCTGATTTGTATTTAGTGATGGTGGTTATGTGTATTCGTAGTTAACAAAGATGACATGTATGTTTTGTAGATGTGAGAAGTTAGGTTATGTTCTTGTATGTTAATTGACACGTAGGATTGCATGCTAGTAATAACACTAATGAATCTGATATGAAAGAATGATTGATGTGGATCGAACGGTTGCAAATATAATTTAAATGTGAGGATGAATATTAAGGCTTATGTGTTGCATGTTTAACTTTAACAATGAAGATGTAGATGCTTAATTCAACATTAACATTAATTAGAATAATGATTTTCGGTTCACATGGCATGACATATTATTGACGGTTTCCATGTGTTGATAAATTAGTAGTAATGTTTGTCAGATCCACTATATTGAGGAGGTCCAATAGAAAGGAGAGTGTGCATGTGAAATATTATCAATGCCCATGTGAATGAATAATTGGATTATTAACTGTTACCCATTATGTAACCATATTGATTGAAATTAGTGGGGAGTGATATGAGAATTCATTGAAAGGAATCAAAGAGGTCAATTGTACAACATCCGGGCCGCACATACACACGGTTTGGGCTGCACGAGTGCTTGAAAGTAAGTTTGGTTTCACGTGTGAACCGGGCCTGTCATGCTTATGGACTGGACAAACTGGTAGTCGCACATTTGGAGACATCCGCACACCTTTTGTGGGCTGGTCATCAATGGGCCGCACACTGTCACGGGGGCAGTTGCATACTCGGGTGGACTGGGCTTCGATGGGCCATCTATTCCCTTAGGTTTCATGCTACTTTGGGCCTTAAATTGAGTCTGGGCCGAGGAGTCACAGTAGGTCGCACCAATCTTGGACGAATCATCAACTGAATTGGCTTATATATTTGTGTATGGAGAAACTATGTGTTATATGTTTGTAAACATGAAATCATGAGATGAACCCGCTTATGAACCAAATACATGCTAGGTGACTACTTGTTGATATTGAGTTGATAGATTGATTGTTATGATTTGAACCATATGTGTGTATTACTTATACAATAATTGTGTGTTATGTGAACAAGGAATACGCGAATTAATTGTACATGAGATATGTAGCTTATGTGCACACAAAAACTGATCATTACCGATAACCATGTTAGGACGTGTTTGATTAACTGGAAAACAAGTCACTAATCTTTCCGAGCAAATCAAAGGTGAGTTCATTTCTCTTGAGCATGTGTCCCGGTGGTTGGGACAGTCTCTAGGTATCCCTGAGAGGGATTGGTTTTGGGTAAATCTGGGAATGTTGGATAACATACTCATCCTATCACCATTAAAGTCCCTCCGTGTTGTTTGGTTACCTGAGAGGTAACATGGTATTAGTTAGTAGCGCTACTTAGGTTTGGCAACCTCACCCCGTACCTGTGAGGACGGGTGTTGAACTAATGACCTAGTCATGACCAATGCTTTGATAGGAGCATTGGAGAAAGGGCAATGCAAATCAGGAGCCGTCTTGTATTCGGGGTATTATCAACATTAAATTCAATGGATTAACTAAACACTTGGTAACCAACGTTTTCGTAAAACTATGAACTCACCAGCGCTGTCTGATACACTTGTTGCATGCTCGCAGGTCGTTGGATATCTTGGATTTGGGAACTTGCTATCTGGAGTAGCTGGAGTGATCATGGGTCGACTGGAGGGATTCATGTGATTAAATTATTGATATTATACATTGGTTTTAAAATAGTTTATCCTTGGTTTACTATTTGCTTCCGCTGAATATGTTGATTTTCATTTAAACTTGTTGATGGTATTTTTCATTAATAATTTAGGGTTTTATTTAGTAACTTGTATGGGTTCAATGTAATTAGTGGCTCGTTGTTGGTACGTCACACGCCTAGCAGGGACATTCCCTAGGTGGTATCTTGGGGGTGTGACAGTAGCAATGGTTCGCTATAGTTTATCTCTTGAGACAAACCCTATATAAACTCAAAGACGAACCACTGCCCAACAACAAAAGTGGTTCAGCATCAACAGTAGATATTCTACCTTTGTTTATGTTAACAGTATTTATATGTAACAGTATTTCTCACATCAGTATTTTATACTCTATTAGATAGTTAGATTTCATATAACTGAGATGTTTATATGTAACGGTATTTATCACATCACCCCAGCATGCTAACTGATTATTAAGCTCCTCATTTTCATTGTTTGGGTATAGTATTTTTGAAATTGGTCTTTTTTTGCAAACAATTGTTTATAGGCCAACTTCTTTTTAAGGTCAAACATTTGTTTAAGCGCAAACATCTGTTTATGTCCAAACAGATGTTTAAGGTCAAATATCTGTTTATGGTCAAACATCCTCAAAATAGTTAAAAATGATAGTTTTCATTAATCCTTAAAAGTCTGTTACAACCACTGTTTTGGTTCAAACATCTGATTGTTAAATGTTATCCACTATTGAAAGACAACCTCTGTTTCTTCATTTTTCATGTTGACAACTGAGTGACCAAACATCTGTGTTTCAATCACTGTTGGCTATCCACTGATAGTTAAAAAATAGAATTACAATGAAATTACAATTTTACCTAATCGTTACAATTTTACCTACGAAATCCTAACAAGTGTTAACTTTAGTGTGTAATAGTTTATAAATATTTCATTAAATTTCTATTTTTCTATGTAATACTTTATTTTAATAATCTCAACATGCATCTTAAAAATAATTAAAATGAAAATTTTTCATGAATTATAAGCATTAAAATGTTTTTACGCTATCCACTGATAACTTAAAGTCTCCCACTGTTTTCATTGTAACCATTGCAACCACTGATATTATTCCATCAGTGGCTTCATAAAACAACTGTCTTCCATTACTCATCAGAGGTTGGCTCGTGGACAGTTCATAGCGGTCAGATATTTTGTAACCATTGCCACGTCAGCATTCACTTTTTCCCCTATAAAACCCTGATCAAAACCCCCAAACAGGGTTTTAACTGTCGAATCGAATTCAAAATTCCTTTTTCAAAGCAGTTATCCTCCATTTCTCTCAAAATTCCTCATCGTCCTTCTTCCTCAAATGGCAAAATCACGGTCTTCATCAGTTAAAAGGAAATCCACTCAAAAGGCCATAGAAATTCGATACAAAGCTCCCCATAACTACTTGGGTCTGTTAACAAAACCAAGTAACACTGAAACGTTCAATTTCGTCATATATGCCCTTTCATCTTCAAAGTACAAAACTTTGTTGACTTCTGATGCTCCGATTTACTTGGCAACCCAGAGGGAATTTTGGAAAAATGCAAAACTTGAATCTCAAGATGAAACACCCATAGCCATCAATTCCTCAATAAAGGGTGTTAAAGTTAAAATCACACCACAAACCATCTCTGAAGTATTTGAACTCAATGATCTTCAAGGTAAAACTTCTTTCCCTAAAATAGAGTATCAAACAGATTTTTTAGAAAGAGGGTATGCAAAGGAAATGAAAAAAGACACTTTGCAAAAAGGCAGTTTTCCCCCTGCCACAAGGTTTTTGTTTTATACCCTCTTAATGTGTGTTTCTAATAAGAGCATTGCTTTCAATGAAATTCCATTAAAGATCCAATACCTGGGTTATGCTATCTTGCATGGGGAAAACTTTAACTATTCACAGGAGATCTTTGATGACTTGGTCAAAAATGTTACTAGCAAATCATTTTTACTATTTCCAAGGTTCCTATGCTTTTATTTTCAAAAGAAATTTGGAAAGGATGATGCTCATGTACTCATCCAGGGTGAACCTTTTCAAATAAATGGCCTTACACCTGAAACATTTACAAGGCTATCAAAAGTGTCCAAAACAGAAGCAGAGGCTCCTGAGCAGACTTTAGCAGCTACCACTGCTCCTCAGGCACCTGCTGCTGAGCCCACTGCTCAAGGTGATCACAACAGCAAAACAACTGCTGTGAAACCCACACCTAAATCCACCAAAAGACCAAGACAAAAGAAAACACAAAAGCCCCCCAAACCTAAAACAAAGGCAACTCTGGAAGATGAGATCCCAGACCAACTGCCAGTGAAAACACAAAAGTCACCAGAAACCACTGCTGCTACTTCCTCACAGCAGATGATAGAAAGATCTCAACCTGAGCCTCAAACTCCTCCTGCTTCTTTTCAAAAAGAACAGGTTGAAACAATAAGGACACCAAATTATGTTGCTCTGGACTCACTTGAATCCATCATCCACAGCACACTGCCCGGGGTAAATTCTCTTTCTACTCCCACACTCACTACCACAATTCCACCACAAACAAAACTTTTGTTGGATGCACTTGATATAGCTCATACAACAATCAGTTCCTCTCAACCACCTATCACTGAGAGCATGCCACAGAAAGTGACTGAGTCTGAGCTCCCTATCTTTGCTAACCCACCAACAACACCTGAGGAGGTTACACTGCAGGATGTACAAGTACTTCCTGTCAGTAGTTTAAGTGAAGCAGCTACTACAAGTGTTGAACCCACTGGTTTACACTTCGATGGTAGTTTCATCAATCAGACTTCCTTGAAGACAATTTCTTCTATGGGAACCTTTCTAAACACTGGTGTGTATCCTGTATTCACTGGTGAGCTTAGATTGGTAACCTCTGCTGAGGAAAGAAGTCCCTAGTACCAAGAAAAAGGGGCAACAGGGGATGACTTTTGGGAAACTCTCCCTCAGTCAACCACTGTTACAACCACCTCTGGTGGGAAATCAGATGATCCCATTAAATTGGGTGACTGTTTAATGTACCGAGAATTGACGGAAAGGGTTAACAAACTGGATACAACTGTTGCAGAAATCAAAACCATGCTGCAACAGTTGTTACAAACACAACATGCACCACCTGCTCCCACTGACCTTTGGGCATTATTTCAAGCTCTGCTTCACCAACAAAGAGCAAATGCTGATCAGCAACATGAAATTCAGCTTCAAAAGATCAGAAATATCATGGAAGCTAGGTTCAAAGACACCCAGGCAGATATAAAAGCCATCAAGGCTCACTTGCTGAACACCACTAGCACTGCTCCTCCCTCTATCATCTTTGTGGACAACCCACCACCAAATGATGCCAAAAAGGGGGAGAAAATGAGGCAGTTGAAGAAAAAGGGATATGAAGATGTTCTGTACATTGCACCAGATAATTCAAGTATGCTTGCAGACATCCCTTTTCCAGATGGTTCCAAAAAGGTTGATGTAACCTTAAATGCCATTGCTGATGCAAAAGCAAGGGTGAAAAAGGATATGGAGGCAAAGTATAAAGCAAGGTTTGAACAGGAGAAGAGAGTTTTTATGGAGATGAATGAGCAGGGTACTTCTGAGCCAAAGGATCAAGAAAATCCTCAGGCCATAAGAAAGTCTACTAGAAAAGTCAGACAACCCAAAACCACACCTTCCAAATCCACAAAACAAACTCCCAAACCTTCCAAAAGCTCCACACATCAATCTTCCAAACCAACAGTTGTTAAAACACCTGTTGTATCAACAGTTGTTGCTACTTCAGTGGTTTCAACATGTGTTATCCAAACAACTGCCACCACTACCACTTCAACACACACTACATCCACTGCCTTATCACCATTACCAAAAATCACTTCACCACCACCAATACCACCTGCCAAAAGGCAGAAGACAACAGTTGACACATCATCTGTGGTAATGGCAACAGTGGTTGAAACACCAGTTGTTTCAACAGCTGTTAGTCAGACACATACCATCACTACTCAAACACCACAAACAAAACCATCATCACAAAAATCACCACATGCCTTAAAGAAAAAGACAATTGTTGATACATCAACAGTTGTAGTGACAACAGTGGTTGAGACACCAGTTGTTTCAACAACTGTTAGTCAGTTACCTACCACTTCAAACAATCCTTCACAAGCCATAATTCCTTTTGCTCCAAAATCTCAAACAGAAACACCTCCTCCTGAAAATGTGTATACTAGAAGAAAAAAGTTTCAAGTGCATGATGATGACATACCAGCACCTGATCCTGTTTCATATGTACCTTACAAAATCACCAAACCTGAATCTTTCATTCCTCCAAAGTTGGTCAATCCAATCAAAGATCCAATAGTTCTTCAAGGATATGACTCTGCAGATACTACACCAGTAGCTGCCAGTTATCCACTGGAACTCCATGCAGTAAAGAATGAAATGAGGCAGTTCTACACAGTGGATGATCCTTCAAAAAGGAAATTCCCTTCTCTGCTTGGTTTTAGAGATCCAAAAAACATGGATGGATATCTAAAACTAAAAGCTAGACAAGCTGAAATAAGAGCTAGACTTGAATGTGAAGGAGAAAATGACAATGTGGTTTCAAGTCATTATCAGTTTTTACTCACCAAAGTCAAGCTCCTGGAAGACTATGCTAGAGATTTTAGTAAAGAAATGTCAAATTTACCACCAGAAGTTGGCCTGTAAAAGGATCTGAGAAAAGACATTCTGGCACTAATCATGAGTGAGAAGTTCTACCCTGCCAAAGAAGAACAATTCCAAGATTGGCCACTTGTTGGTCTCAAGACAGAATTCAATATAATTGAAAGAATAAAAAGAGATCCAAGCATGAAAAGGTCAGCACCAAACTGGCGTAAATACAAAAAGGCTATTGATGATCTTAGCTTGGAGTATAAAAGAAAGAAACAAGAGTTGGTTGATGCAAAGGTTGGAACTGCCAAGGCCATAGCAAAATGGACAAAGCAGTACACTGATGAAGCTTATGAAAGGCTGAGAAAAAGGAGAGAAACAGAACCTAGCCTTCCAAATAAGCCTGATTACAAAACTATTGACAAGTCAAAGAAGCAGGTCCACAATTCCGAACCACTGTTCACATCATCAGATACCTCTGTCATTATGTTAAACCAAAGAAAGAGGCAAAAGCTGACTGATGCAGAAGAGAAAAAGCAAGAAGTTGTGTATTTTAAAGAGACCATCAAGAGAATGGCACTTGAAGATGACAGCTCAGCAAAGCTTCAACATACGGCCAACAAAATCACTCATGAAGCATAAAGATTGAAGTTCAAACTACTGATGGGATCCAAGCATAGTTGAAGATCAAAGCATTGTCCATTCAAGGTCTGATCACCCTTTGAAGAAAGCATTGATGCTCAACATCAATGATTAGATTACAACAGTGGAATGAAGAATCAGTGTTTATGTATCAGTAGTTTGAAGGTCTGTAGTGTCAGTTGTTATAGAATCAGTGTTTATGCTCAACATCTGATTGACTTTTGGTCAACATCTGTTTGAATTTTGGTCAACATCTTATTTTGTAAAGAAGTACAAAAACAAACATTTTTACAAAATCCCAAATCACCCTATGATGTAAGTGCATTGAAGTAAAATTGGAAATGATATTATTCATGTGGTCCTGTTGTGCTTTTATTTGACCTCTAATATGCGTTCATGATCTAATCCGGTGATTTGAAGACATTGTTGTTGAATCGAATGAGATGGTTGATGTAATGTGGTCGTATTAGTAACAAATAGTAATTAAAATAACTAAGTTTCCTGAGCCCGGGAAACAATCCCGGGTAAAAACCTAGTATATATATATATATATATATATATATATATATATATATATATATATATTCCAAATGAATCTTATGCTGTTATGCATTCATTTATATACTAATTTGAAAATTGGTCTGAAGATGTTAACAATATGCATTTTCATTTTGAAATATTCCTTGTTGCAAGTATTATGTTTGCAAGAATATATTTATGTATATTAGTTATTATATTATTAGACTTTAACTTATTATTATTATTCCGATTCTTACACTATCTGGTGGGTATGGTCCCGTCCTCCACCCCGGCTCCGCCACGGTGTCATTGTCCCTCCACGCCGCCCCCCCCCCCCCCCCTCCGTCCCGTCCTCTTCGTCCTTTCTTCGCCATTTGCGACGGAGCAAACAGGTGCCCCCCCCCCCCCTCGGCGACGCCCGTCCTCCCCCCCCCCCCCCCCCCCCCCCCCCGTCTTCATCCCGTCACCATACCCAATAGCCTAACTTCAAATGGAAACTTGGATGCAGTTTATTTTAATACGTCATTGAGTAATGGTGTTGATGATATTATTGGAACCAACAACATTAAAGACTGCATGACGTAACCATAAATCTTGTGAGGCGACCATTTCAAACATAATCGTACGGTACATTTATTGACCTTGCCATTATGTTAGGCAATTACACCAATCCAATTGTGTACAACCAGTGGTGCAAAACATTTTTAGAAATACATGCTTGGATCACGTGTTGCCTACAATACTTGTATGTCGAGTATAGTTGGTTTACACAAATATTCTCATATGTACATATGCAAAATATCTTCACAAACGATGTTTGTTTAGACTTTTATGTGAAATTCTAGTTGACAATTTCAACTACTAGCGACATTAGCCATGAAAAAAAAAACTCACCCAACTAGTGATTTAATTTTCTTTGTTAATTTACGAGAAAATCATATCTATAGTAACAGAGAAAAATGTTAAAGATATATTTATATCCTTTTAGGCGAATCAGAATATACTTATACAAATTGTAACCCAGTGACAAATAGATAATAAGAGCATTCACAATCCATTCCACCATAACTTCAAATGGAAACTTACACCATGCTTGTATTTGTATTGTACTCCATAACCTCAAATGGAAACTTGGATGCAGTTTATTTTAATACGTCATTGAGTAATGGTGTTGATGATATTGTTGGAACCGACAACATTAAAGACAGCATGACGTAACCATAAATCTTGTGAGGCCACCATTTCAAACATGGTACATTTATTGACCTTGCCATTATGTTAGGCAATTACACCAATCCCAACTAGTGGTGCAAAACATTTTTAGAAATACATGCTTGGATCACGTGTTGCGTACAATGCTTGTATGTCGAGTATAGTTGGTTTACACAAATATTCTCATATGTACAATGCAAAATATCTTCACAAACGATGTTTGTTTAGACCATGTGTAGTGGTAATACCCCTACCTTTGGGCGTTTTGCGTCATATGACACGTGACAGCCCAATCAGCAATGATGCATTATGGGGCGTTTTCTAAAATGAGTGTAGTGGGGATGTAGTCATTGTGGGGCATTATGTTTGTAATAAAATTAAATAAAAAAATATCAAAAAATCTTATTGGACAAACAAAAGGAAGATCAAGGTGATTGGACAAAAGCAATGAAGCTAGGCGTGGAAAAAAGCACGCCAAAAGCAATTTGGGCAAAAAAAACGCTCCCGAGAGTGGAGAAAGGGCGTTGTGAGGCGTTTTTTGGGGGAAAAACGCCCAAAAAACCTCCCACTACGGATGTTTTTAGACTTTTATGTGAAATTCTAGTTGACAATTTCAACTACTAGCGACATTAGCCAGAAAAAAAAACTCACCCTACTAACTAAATTTCCTCATACATTAATTAGCTAGTGATTTAATTTTCTTCGTTAATTTACGAGAAAATCATATCTATAGTAAAAGAGAAAAACGTTAAAGATATTTTTATATCCTTTTAGGCGAATCGGAATATACTTATACAAATTTTAATCCAATGACAAATAGATAATAAGAGAGGGCTGCTGGACAAGCGAGCCATCTTGTACGAAGCATACGTGACAAATTGGTAAATTTTGGGTTCAAACAATTGACAAATTGGTAAATTTTAAATTACAAAGTACTAACGAGCATTTAATTCTCTTTAATTCGAGCAGCTTATTTTTATTGTTTTCTTAAAAAAATTAACATATGAAAAGTTATAGCCGTTAAAAAATCAGAGAGAGGAGTTCAAGTGAGAAAGGACCAGAATACCCTTTCCCGGTTTGTTTCTTCAATTGTTTAAACCTCATAATTACGAAAATGTGACGCTTAGTTTTGAGTCATTTATATTGGGAGATCAATGGCTATTTTTGTCACCTACCCTTCGTACATTTTGTTTCTCTTTTACAAGATCTCCAATCTTAATGTTATAATTATGGGTGGCAAAATGGGTGAGTTGGGCAAGTTTGGGTAATGGGTTAGGATGAATTTGGGTTAAAATAGGTTTGAGTTAGCATAAGTTTATTAAGAAAAAGGTCATGATGAGTTTGGGTCAAGATGGGTTTTAGTCATGATAGGCTAAAACTAAAAAAAACAAAAATTAAAAATTTCCAAAATTTCTAAAAATAAAAAAAATAAAAAAATACCGAGAAAAATAAAAAAGTTGTATAAAATAAAAAAAATCAACAAATTCTAAAAATAAAAAAAAATCTAAAAATTCAAAAAATAAAAAACTAAAAAAAAAACAAAAAATTAAAAATAATTCAAAAAATCTTAAAATTAAAAAAATCAAAAGAATTCAAAATTTTTTTAAAAAATCAAAATTCTAAAATTAAATAAAAATCTAAAAAAATTATAAAAAGTCTAAAAATAAAAAAAATAAAAAAATATCTAAAAATATCTAAAAAAATATTCTGAAGTTTTTGATATTTTATATTTTTTTGAATTTTTTAGAATCTTTTGATTTTTTTTGGTTTTTTATTTTTTAAAATTTTTTAGAATTTGTTTAGAATTTGTTGATTTTTTTTATTTTTTAGAATATTTAAGAATTTTTTTATTTTTTTTATATTTTAGGTTTTTTTATTTTTTAGAATTGTTTTTTATTTTTAGAATTTTTAAAATTTTTCTAGTATTTTTGATTTTTTTTATATTTAGAAGTCTTTTAGAATTTTTGATTTTTTTAAAAATATTTGAGTTTTTTTATTTTTATATTTTTTTATTTTTAGAATTATTTTGAAATTTTTGGGAATTTAGATTTTTTTTTTGAATTTTTTTATTTTTTTAAATTTTTTGAAATTTTTGGATAGTTTTACATTTTTTTATTTTTTAGTTATTGTGGATTTTTTGTTTTTTAGAATTTTTTTCTCTTTTTATTTTTAAGAATTTTTGTTTTTTTTTATATATTTTTTGGAGTAAAATGCACGGATAGTCCCTGTGGTTTGGTGAAATTTCACCTTTAGTCCCCAACTTTTCAAAATTACACTCTTAGTCCCTGTGTTTTCACAAGTTGTTACTCGGATAGTCCCCAAAGCGGATGAAGGTTGGTTTTTCTGGTTAAGTGGGTGTGAAATGACAAGGACTATCCGAGTAACAACTTGTCAAACCACAGGGACTATCCGAGTAACAACTTGTCAAACCACAGGGACTATCCAAGTAACCTTCATCCGCTTTGGGGACTATCCGAGTAACAACTTGTCAAACCACAGGGACTAAAAGTGTAATTTTGAAAAGTTAGGGACTAAAGGTGAAATTTCACCAAACCACAGGGACTATCCGTGCATTTAAAATTATTTGAGTTGTGATTTTTTATTATATTTTTTTAATATGGATCGATTCGGATGGTGATCCATCCATTTAAAATTATTTGAGTTTTATTACTTAATTAACTGATTTTAACCCATTCTCACCCGCTGGGGTTTTATCTCATACATATCCTGACCTACTCACTCTTTCTTATCCAACATTTCACAATCTATCCTAACTTAGTGACTAATTTTGTTCGGCCCATTTTAACCCATTTTAAAATTTAAAATACCCATTTAAACTCAAAATGAAATGGATGAACTTGTTTTGTCACACCTAGTTATAACCTTTGTTGTTTTACGGAATGAATAAAAAGTCAAAAAATGGTATTCGGGTATCATGAAAAAATCACTAAACACACTAAAGTCTAAAGGCTTTCTTTTTTTCTTCTGAGCTTGACGAGTCTACGTTAAATGATTAGTCATTTTCAATTTCGTGGTCCATATTTGTACGATAACTAATGCACCTAACATGGGTAATATTATAAGATGTGATTACTCTCACCCTTTAAACTTTATACTTTAGGATGGGAAAATATCTAAAATAGCCTTTGACACTGATCAAAATATAAAAACAGCCATTTGACACCCATAAAATGAGATTTCACAAATTTCCACACGGCAAATTAAAAACCAAGAACTTTTCTTAGCAACCACTCACCTTTTGGCACGTGGCAAAAAAAAAATCTGGAACCATACAACAATTATTTTTGTCCTTTGCATAGATGTTATCGTACAACTTTTTTTTTTGAAGGGTGAATTTCTATCGTACAACTTTTGTCTCACATTTTTTATTATTTTTGGAACAAACTATTATTTTTTGTCCTTTGCAAAAAAATAAAATGACTTGTTCTAATTATTATTTTTGGTACAAACTCATGCGTAACATGTTTCATATTCATACTAATAAAAACTTTTGGGTTAAAATTACAAAATCAAGTAGTTTTGGGTTTAAAGTGAAACATGAATTAAAAAAAAAACCTAAAAACATGGAGTACAACATCACTAAGCATCATGTACAACACAACTATGCATAAAAAACGTATTAAGCATCATACACAAACCACTATACACCAACAACTTTCGAATTTCAAATTAATATTAATATTAATATTAATATTAATAGTATATAATGTAATGCAGCAATGCAAATTAATAGTACTAAACTTTAAGCAATGGGTACAACTACTAATGCAACAATATGTTGTAAAATAATAGTATATAATTATTTATAATCAATGTGTTAAATGAATTTCATTTAAATATACAAACAATTTAGGATCATCATACCTGCAATTAAAAAGTACGTATACATTTAAAAAAACAAGTACTTTACGTTATTAGTTTAATAATTACGTAATTATGGCGTCATTATATATTTCACACAGGAGAAAGGTGTATATTGAAACTTAAATAATTGTTTTTTTAAATGCAAGGAACGACGTGCCAACCACCATGACACCGGGCGCTATGGCCAAGGTCGACTACTTAACCGCCGCTAGTCCCTTGGCTCTTCCAGATGCGCGGAAACTCGACATCCACCCGCCCTAAGGCACGACAGTGGAATAATCGGTAAAACTTCGCCTCTCATCCAAGACGAACCGGCGCCACCCGTATTCGCCCTTCACCTGGATGCCGCAGAAAATAACGGGAAGAGTGGGAGTCGAACCTGGGTCACAAGGAATACCAAATCTTTCTCCAACCACTCCACCACTAACTCATTGGCAACTTAAATACTTGTTAAATTGTATTTTATAACAACATTGTTAATTTTTTTTTTTTTACAATTTTACATGCTTTTTATTTCATTCCAATCACCAAAGCAAATTACATAAAGATAGCAAGTATTTTATAACAACATTGTTAATTTTATATTATTATCGTTTAACTTAAGCTACGTGGGAATTCGTGAAAACAATGTGTTGAAACGGCTTGTAAGCCGGTTCCATTTTTTTTTGCCACATAACAAAAGGTGAGCGGTTGCTGAGAAAAGTTCTTGGTTTTTAACTTGAGTCATTAAGTACTTGTTTCTTTTGCGTATTTGTGGTACGTGTTGTAAATTGCTTTTTCTTGACCTAACTAGTTGATTTTCCGTCCGCGCGTTGCGGCGGGGACCCAATGACTGCAAAACGCGTGTCAGCAACGGTAAGCAAATACCGAATATCAAAACATAAATAAAAATGACGTGGTAAGGATAGTCACTCCGTAAAAAAAAAAACGATTTTAATTAACCTAATATATAATAATAGGACCCACACGTCTTACAAGTTGGAAATTCGGTTGTTTTCAATTCAGTTATTACGGTGCTAATACGTTAAAATATGGATGAGCTCGGTATCGGTAACGGCACAGAAAGTACCGATCCGGAAAATCTTGAAATTAGGTACCGGCACCGAAAATACGCGGTACAATACGGTATGGTATTTGAAGGTAAAAAACAATAAATACAGGCATGTTGCTAGACCGGTGTCGAACCGAAAGTAACGATTCTGAAAACGCCAAAAGCTGGGTACCAAATTAGTACCGAAAATGATTTGGTATAGTAAATTTTGTACCGATACGATACCGGTTTGATTACAGGATTTGATACGATTTGCTCATCAATAATCTAAATATCCAAGTTAATTTTGCATGCTACAATTCATTCATTACAGAAAAAGTCAAAAAAGAAAGCAAAATAAGTTGTTGTGTATATAAAACCTCATTCAAACGAAATACAGTTTACTTACTGTGTGTATGAAAAGTAATCTAAACGGTGCAATTACTTGCATTGCTACAGGATTTGATGAGTTCGGTACCAACCGGTACCGAAAATACTGTTACCGAAATCCCCAAAAGTGGGTACAGATACCGAATATACCTAGTACGGTACGGTTCGGTACCGGTCGATACTGGTACGACACCGATATTTGAGGGTAAAAACCGGTGAATACCAGTGGCGAACCGATACCGAAAATACACCCGATTTGATAAATTTGATACCGGTACCGATATCAGATACCATTTGCTCATCACTTAATAATGTTACTATTCATTCAATTTTATTTTTAATATATAGGGTAACGTTACTATTCATTCAATTAATATCCCTTAATAATTCAATTATATTTTTAACATATAGGGTAACGTTACTATTCATTCAATTAATATCACTTAATGTTACTATTCATTAAATTCTATTTTTAACATATGGGGTAACGTTACTATTCATTCAATTAATATGTTGTATTATATTATTCAATTCTAATTTTAATATACAGGGTAATACGCCGAATCATCAAGAAAGATCTTCAAAAATCTCGTGTCTCTTCGTAGATAAGGCCATTGATACGCTTTACGCCACATCGCCTGTTTCTTGATAGTGTGGAAGCCGTTTCGAAAAACTTTCCGATGATGCTTTGCTCCTCCTTACATTTTTCTCTCTCTAAATGTAACGCCCTTATTACACATTCGAAAATAATAATAACTAGTGAACTTCCCCCACGGGATGCGGCGGGAAGTTAGTTGGTAGTGGGTCGATTAAATAAAGTACCGGTACCATAATCGAATTTTGTATAGCGACCGAAAGATAAACCCCAAACAATAAAGTCATGATATGCCAAAAAACAAATAGACACATGTTTTACATCGATCAAAAAATATAAAAATAAATATCGATAAAGGTTCTAAAAGTATAATTTTTGGTACTGATGTTCGTTTAAAATTGACGTGGTACCAATGTTGTTCGGACGGTATCAGTTTTGTTCGTCACCGACACTCGTTATAGCTTATGATATAAAAGGTACTCTATACTGCTACCAAAGGTGTTGAGATAGTTTCAATTCGGTTTGTCACGCTGATAAACAAAAGAATCAATTATGATTGACTTGATCAATTTTGAACAAAGCTTTTATCAAAACACAGATAAAATAAGCATCTTGCAACGGTATATTCATGGAATTATAAAGCATTATACTATATTATTAGCACAACGAAAGAAGGTAAACGACATTAATTTATAAAATATCGTATCTTAAAGGTTATAAAAAAATATATCTAAAATTAGAATTAAAAAAACTTAATAAATATATATCAAATAAACATAGTCGCGAAGTTATATTTTTAAAACAAGTTAACAAACACAACTTATTTAAAAAAGTCAAATTAAATAATGAATAAAATTTCATTAAAAGGGATTACTAAAAATATAAAAAAAAATAAAATAAAAAATAAATATATGCTCAAATTTAGAATAAAAATTAAATAACTACTTAAAAACCCTATATTACCGTTCATGATAACTTTCTATTAATATATATATATTCAGTTGGTAGGGGTTTGGTTCGTTTCGGTACCGGCAATCCCTATAGTAGCTGAAAGAGAAAACTAAAAAAATAAAGTTGTGATATGCACAAAAGGATATATATTAATATCAATCAAAAACTATAAAAAGAATAACGGTTCCGATACTACCGGTTGGTACCAAGGTTGTTCAACTAAAATTAGTTCGTTAGTCACGTATCAATACTCAAATACACAAATATACGTTTTTTATATTTTTATCGGCACATGTATAGTTTACAATAATAAAAATAAATTACTATTTATTTTAAATATAAATCAAATCAAAATATAATACATAATTAGCTATAATAAATATAATTAAATTAAATATAATATTAAAATTTAGATTTACTGTTCATCAACAGTTTGTATTCATTTATATTATACAGCTTTGTCTGTGACAATAAATAAATAGCGGTACAGTTGTCGTGACAATCTGAACCGATCGATACCATTCAAACCACATTGATGTCAATTCCGGTGTCCATTATATCGTGTTTAATTGATGTAAAATACGTATTGACTTCTATACTGAGTGAATGTATCGTATGACTATTGTAAGAATCAAATCAATACTGATCCAATGTCTGCGATAACATACCGTCACAATACATTGGCAAATAACTTGAAATGTTACAATAAGAAATAAACATATATACTTACGAATTTAGAATTTAAAGTTAAACTGAATGATAAATAAAAATATTATTAATAACACAAAGAGAAAATAAATACTTAAAAAATTATCACTTGCTATTTAATTATTAGAAAAAATACTTACAGAAGAATAATAAATAAAATACAGAGTTAATTACATAGTTAGTCCCTGTGGTTTGCACAAAGTAACATAATTAGGTACTAATAGTTTAAAATAACATTCTAGGGTATTAACTTTTCATTTTGTAACGTTTGGGGGTATTAAGCTTATTTGTAGGCTTAAAATCACATTCTGTTAGTACCTAAGTATGTTATTTTATGCAAACCACGGGGACTACCTATGTTATTACCTTAGAAGTTAATACATCCAAACGTTACAAAATGAAAAGTTAATACCCTAGAAGGTGATTTTAAACAATTAGTACCTAAGTATGTTATTTTGTGCAAACCACAGGGACTAACTATGTAATTAACTCTAAAATACAATAAAAAATAAAAACCTAAAATTATGATGCACTATTCATGAGCACTTTGGATTCATATAGATAATGACATACTATTTTTAACAAAAATTGGGCATGACCCGTCCGTGCAATGAACGGTTCCCTGTTTTTAACAATCATCATTTCAACTAATTCTACGACACGTTCAAAAGACATAACAAAAAACAGTAACATTACGTTTTAAACATTTACCATCAACTAGGATTTTGTAAAAGACATAACATGTTAAGCTTTAAAGTCTAGCAACTAAACATAAGTTATTTAAAACAAAAGTATTTTTGACCCATAAACATAATTACAAAAGTAGCGGAAGCGCATGGTGGACATGATTCATGTGTGTTCCTTCCAAGTCACCAAGCCATTATTTTGAGGATTTACCTACATCAAACAACAAACTTGAAGAGTTAATTCCATCAACTATGTTACTTTTTATCTAATAAACCAATTCATCTATTTCATGCCTTCACATCATTCTTGCACTTACTACCAGTCGAAACGGGTCAAAACATACTTATCTCAAAATAGAGATAAAACATACCATTAATTACTTACCCATTAGAAACGGGTAATTACATTCGTAACATAAACTTCCATTCGGTCCGTTTACCACGAACGAATACATTCCTTTCATCTTTGCACTTACAACAACTCCAACCCGTTTATAACGGATCGAGTAATTCATTCCTTTCTTACATAACCTTCCAACATACATTCGAGATGAACCGATCATAATACAATTTCCTTCATAAACTTTCATTTCATATGACCCGTTCGTGACGGTTCATGCTATCTACTACATAACTACTACGAACTACCATAATTATGATTTTAGTACAAAAACGACAAGTTACAAAATAAAGTTTGTATGCATAAAACAACATACCTCGATCTTGCGAGCTTTCCGATTTCCTAGCGTTTGAGCCTTCTTCTTTTACGCCTACATCAATACATTTACTCATTTAGCCCAAACTATTTCATTCCATCATTCACATAATTCCTCATATGACAACATTATCATAAAATTTCCAAATTTCACACATTTGTTCTCTTAGACATTTCATTGAACACTTGGCGGGTTTCGCATTAATAGGACACTTAATACAAGTATTTTAACACATGATTCTAGTAGTTCATCTAGTAATTCATCAATAATCAAACAAGTTCATATAATCCTTTTTATTCTACACCAATTCATCTAGTGTCCATATATCACAAACAAGATCAATCATCAAGATTTTAAGGTTATACATGATTACTTCTATTATCTTGTTCATCCTACATTCATGAAGATTTCATACAAAACGAGTTTATGCATCAAGTCTTTCAAATCATCAAAATCAAACATAAACCTTATTCTATAGTGCAAATCCTACTTCCAATTACCCATATCATAACGTAAACTCATGATTGAGTTGAAACCCATTTCCTACAATTCACCAAATCAAGAAATTGGAGTTACCACTTCAACAAACAAGGTTAGATGTTTAAAAATTGAGGCTCATGCATTCAATTTTTCTTAACATTCCTACTCAATTTGATGGAATTAGTGAAACAAGGGTTTCACCTTGTCTCCTGCACCTGTTCGATCACCCAGACACACACACGCACATAGTGTGTGTGTTTTATTTTCCTTCTTTTTATTATTTTGAGTTTTAGCATGTTACACATTTGGCCCTTCTAGATTGTATATTTATTTAACTTAGGCTTTTCTCATCATTTACTAGTACTTTGTCACATTTACATAGGAGTGGCAAAATGGGTGAGTTAGGTAGGTTTGGGTAATGGGTTAGGATGGGTATGGGTTAGGATGAGAGTGAATTGCAAGTTTTGTCCTTTATCTTTATACCCAATTGTAGGCGCTGTCCTTTATCTTTAAAATTGACAAGTTCTATACTTAATGTTTCAAAATCTTGCACGTTATGTCCTTTATGCCAAACCCAGTTAGATTTTTTGGTTAAATCTGGTCATGTGCCTTGCATATGAGGGCATTATTGTCATTTCAGCTTTCCAAGGACTACTTTGGAAAAAAAAATTACAGGGGCAATTTTGTACTAAACTTAAAAATAAAAATATATAAACTCTCACTCTCTTTCTCTCTCTTAATCTGAAACTATCTCCCTCTCTCTCTTCTCTCTCTCTAACAACAGTGATTGAACACTGAAGGCTTGGCAACAACAGTGATTGAACACCTAAAAACACCACCACCACTACAGTGATTGAACACCTAATAACACCACCACCACTACAGTGATTGAACATTGAAGGCTTGGCAACGACATTCATTTCGAAGAAATCAGAGGAGATCCGAATCATTTCGAAGAAATCAGAGGTTGATTATGGAAATGCGACCCTTGATCTAAACTACCTTTCAGTGACGGTGGTGGTGAGAGAAATCAGAGGAGATCCGAATCACTTTGCAGTGACGGTGGTGAGAGAGTAGTGGAGGATGGTGGTGGCAGTGGAGAGAACAACAGGAATCTCGACGGTGGCAGGTGATTTTGTTTGTTGAGTTGATTTGGGGATGTTTGGTTGTTGGGTTGGGGATTTTGTTTGTTGATTTGGGGATTTCTGGGTTCTTGAGTTGATTTGGGGATTTTGTTTGTTGATTATTGGTTTTGGGGTTGTAGATGATAAAGGGCCAACCACGGTGGCAGGTGATGTGGATTGGTGGTGGTGTTTAATTTGATTTGTTATGAAATGGGTTTTCGAATTGACTCGTTTAGATGGTGATGGTTGTAAAAAGGAGGTGGTGGTGCTCTGGGGGTTAGAGAAAGAGGGTGTAGGTGGCTGGTGGCGATGTTGAAAGCACTGGAGGGTGGTGGCTGAAGGTGGTTATTGGTGGTGGCTGGAAGGTTATTGGTGGTTATTGTTACAGGGTTTTTAGAGAGAGAGAGTGGAGATGCGTGTGATATATAGAGAGAGAGAATTTTGTTAATTAGGTTTTTTTTATTTATATTTTATTCTTTAATTATTTTACACATTTAGTCCCTTGATATAAGTTATTTACTCAATAATCCCTGAAGAAGTAAAATGACAAGTATACCCTCATATGCAAGGCACATGACCATATTTAACAAAAAAATCTGACTGAGTTAGGGCTAAAGGACATAACGTGCAGCATTTTGAAACATTAAGGATAAAACTCGTCAAATTTAAAGGCAAAGGACACCGCCTGCAATTTGATACAAACATAAAGGACAAAATTTGCAATTCACTCGTTAGGATGAGTTTATTAAGAAATGGGTTCGAATAGGTTTAGGTCAAGATGGTTTTTATCAAGATGTAATTGTGCATGATAAAAAATTCTAAAGAATACAAAAAAATATAAAAAAATCAAAAAAAATAATAAACAATTCAAAAAATTATAAAAAAAAATCAAAAAATTCAAAAAAATTATAAAAAATAAAAAAATTCTAAAAAATAAAAAATTATAGAAAATCAAAAAATTCCAAAAAATAAAAAATAATAAAAATCCAAAAAATTAAAAATATAAAAAATAAAATTTCAACAAATTCTAAAAAATCAAAAAAATTTCTAAAAGATTAAAAGAATTCTAAAAAATGTAAAAAAACTAAAAATTAAAAAATTTTAAAAAATCCAAAATATTTAAAAAAATAAAAAAAAATCAAAAAATAATAAAAAAATCCAAAAAGTTCTAAAAAATCAAAAAATTCAATACAAAAAAAAAGTCAAAGAAATTCTAAAAAAAATTCTATAAATATCAAAGAAATTCTAAAAAATCCAAAAAATCACAAAATATTCTAAAAAATCAAATTTTTTTTTTTTAAATCCTAAAAACTTTTTTTAGAATTTTTTGATTTTTTATTATTTTTTTGATTTTTATACCTTTTTTTGATTTTTTAATATTTTTTGATTTTTTTAGAAGTTTTTATTATTTTTAGATTTTTTTGAATTTTTTGGATTTTTTTATTTTATTTTTTAAAAATTTTAAATTTTTTTTGGAGTTTTTAGAGTTTTTAGAGTTTTTTGATTTTTTTGATTTTTAAGATTTTTTTGGATTTTTATTATTTTTTTGATTTTCTAGAATTTTTTGATCTTTTGGAATATTTTTTGATTTTTTAGAATTATTTGGATTTTTAGAATTTTAGTAAACTTCCGTTTTGCTACTTGTGGTTTGGTCATTTTAACGGTTTTACCCCAAATCTTTAAAAATAGCCATTTTCCTCCAATAGTTTGCTATGGTTTTTCCATTTTGCTCCCCGGAGAGTAAAATGGAAAAACCATAGCAAACTATTGGTGGAAAATGTTAATTTTTAAAGGTTTGGGGCAAAACTATTAAAGTGACCAAACCACAGGGAGCAAAATGGAAGTTTACTCTTAGAATTTTTTTTACTCTTAGAATTTTTTTTAATTTTTTGAATTTTTATTATTTTTTGAATTTTTATTATTTTTTGGATTTTTTATTAATTTTAGAATTTTTTCAAATTTTTTATTATTTTTTTGATTTTTTAGAATTTTTTTTGATTTTTTAGAATTTTCTTTTATTTTTTTGAATTTTTTGGATTTTTTATTATTTTATTATTTTTTTGATTTTTAGATTTTTTTTATTTTTTAGAATTTTTTGATTTTTTATAATTTTTTCGATTTTTTAGAATTTTTTGGATTTTTATTATTTTTTTTATTTTTAGAATTTTTATTATTTTTTGGATTTTTTGGATTTTTAGATTTTTTTTTTATTTTTATTATTATTTTTATTTTTAGAATTTTTTTTGTTTTTATGATATTTTAGAAATTTTTTATTATTTTTATTATTTGTGAAGCCAACATCTACAAACACTCGAATAAGATGAAAAATCTGTCTGTGATGCTCTTTTTGAGTAACCAATTTACCCTGCGTAATACCCATCCTTACCCAAGAATTATTTTAAATAGATATCATATAACTCATCCTGACCCATCCTTAGTTATTTCTTAACCCATCCTGACCCATTCTCATTTTTAAAATGACCCAAAATAACCCAAAAAACCCAAATGGGTTTTATTTGCCAGGCTTACATTTACATTAACTAGGTTAGACCTTTAATTATTTTAACTTGTATTGTCTAATAAGTCATTTTTGGGTGTTACACTAAAAAACATTTTGATTTTAACATTGTGTCTGTATATATGTGGGTATAAAGGTTGTGTTTTTGGAGGCTTGATTTGATCCATTGATTGAATATGATGAGAGCAATTAAAAACAATAGGATTATGATCCATGTGACGCATAACAAAATGTTTTGATTGGTTCACTTTGTTGGTGCTATTAACTTCACCCACAAAAAATCAATTTAATGGTGGTATTAATAACTTCACCCTCAAAGAATCAATTTAATGGTGCTATTAACAACTTTACCCTCAAAAATTCAATTTAATGGTGCTATTTAACTTCTAAGCATTTAATGGTGCTTTGTAATCTATTTTTTTGGTAATGTGTTTATTTATTAGTGTGGTAGTCTTATTATTTGGTGCTTTGTATTCTAAAACACCACCAAAAATTGAATTTTACACCACCAAAAAATTGGTTTTTTACTAGTGTGTAATTTCTGAAAACAACCCACAATATGACTTTTTATTATACCAACTCTGTGGTTTACTCATTATCAATTATTCAGATTTCATCAACCTTAATTCAATATCTACAAAGCACATGAGCGGCAATAGTGCCTGCCGCTCTCCTATTGGGTTAAATGGGCGGCATGGGGAATAGTGCCAGACAGCCTGACACTCTCCTATTGGCCCAACAAATTTACGATTTTATCCCGCTTTAAAATTAAGATTTTGCCATCAGTTCAAAATTATGTTTTTATCCCACTTAAAAATAAATTTGCGCTTTTGCTCCCAGCTAAATATTTCGATTTTGCCCCTGGTTCAAAATTACGATTTTGCCCCGTTTCAATTTACAGTTTTGCCACTAGTTTTTTCCCTTAAAAATACAATTTTGCCATCAGTTCAAAATTATGTTTTTACCCCCACTTAAAAATAAATTAGCGCTTTTGGTCCCAGCTAAAAATTTCGATTTTTCCCTCCGTTCAAAATTACGATTTTGCCCCGTATAAATTTATAGTTTTGCTATTAGTTTTTTTTCTCACATCCAAGTTACGATTTTGCCCTCAGCTTATATTTACATTTTCTCCATGGTTTTTGTTTGTTTTCCTGGTGAAATTACAATTTTGCCCCCAGTTTAAAATTACAATCATGCCGGCAGATTCCTGGCACTCCCCCATTGGTCCATTTAATTTACGATTTTATCCCTGAATTAAAATATGATTTCGCTCTCAGTTAAAAATTATATTTTCCAATCGTTTTAGTTTTTTTTAGCAAAACTTGTTATGGCTCATTTTCTAAGCATACATATCTTGAACTATATCCTGCTTTTAATTGTTTATCTGTGATCAGGATACTGGACGGGGATATTGCTAACATCCTGGGTGATATCCTGAGGTATATCGAATTAATCACGTGCAGGTTAAAGATTGGGACTTGCCAACGGTCAAATGGACTTCATCTCCTCAAGACTCGGGCGTATTTGTTAAAGGAGAGACGTTGAACCCGAAAGACCAGGTCTACAACGTTCGACTAAGGAATATTCGTTGGATCCCGGTTATGTAGGATAGTTAGTTACATTTGTTTTACTATAAATAGATGGGGGCAGATCAGATTAAGGCACTCAACTTACACATTTTCGAACACTTTCTCTCTAGCTCATTGCAAACACTACACACAACACTTGTATTCAAATTACATTGTAACACATAGTCGATCCGCACCACATCCTGCACTGTATCCTGATATTTGAAGCAATAGAAGAACAAGGCAGCTGCGATTGTCAGCTCCCGAGGTTTTATGCCGGCGATCTAGATTGATCAAGGGCTTTCCTCGTACATCACGTGTCAACCTTTACTTTTTTGCTCATTGTTTGATCATAGATACAACTCTATATCCTGAGCCGTATCCTGAAACTGTTTTCATATCTAATTTGGTTAACACATTTTTCACACATAATTTTAGCACACTACCTCACTTAACTAATTTGATCACTTAATTGCTTAGGTAATTTTTGACCAAAACAATTTGGCGCCCACCGTGGGGCAAGTGGTGCTACTTTTACTAAAAATCTTTGTAAAATTGTTAAGCGGTTTTCTATTTTCAAAACTTTTTGCCACATTGTTTACAATGGCCTCAAGATCAAACATGAGCTCCTCCACTATGTCTGCTGCAACCTCTGCTACTACCGGTTCGGTGCTTCCACCACCTCCTCCAAGGATGCCATTTTCTTCACAATCTCAAGATGTTATCCCTACTCAGAGTGTTCAGGGATCTGCTCCCGTTTTAGCCTCTAATGATGAAATTCTAACTTTATTTGGAAGTGTGCAGGAACAAATGAGGCAGCAACAGGAAACTAATCAAATGCTGTTAAGAGAAATACAACTCTTAAAAGCTAGCTCGAGTAGACCCGCTGAAGAAACTGTCACTCCTATACAGCCCAGGGCTTAGAATTTCAGTTCCGCAGTTTACACTGTGGATAACAGGGGGAATATCGTCCCAAGCCATTCTCAGAATCATACTCCTGAGATACCCTCCTCGGTCAGGATGTCGACTGTGAGGAGTTCAGGATATGCTTCAGGATATGGCCAAAATCCTCAGACCGGTAATGTGTCAAATAATAATATTCTTGCTACTAACAACAATGGCTCTTTGCAGGATGCAGCTATGACGTCAACAATTACCAGGGAGCTCCAGAAATTGAAGGACATGATATCCAGTGTACCTGGAGTGGTCCAGCCAATTCCGGAAGTATCCCAAGACAGCCACAGGATATCCCGCTTTGCGTATCCTATCTGTGATGCAGAAATCCCAAAAAGATTCCAGACTCCCAACATGAAACTGTATGACGGGACTACGGATCCTGAGGAGCATATTGCCCAGTATAGGGAACGGATGGAAATCAATCCTATCCCTCCAGATCTCAAGGAAGCATGCTTATGCAAGGGATTTGGTTCTACCCTGACAGGATCAACCTTAAAATGGCTGTTAAACGTCCCTCCTCACTCAATTACTTCGTTTGCTCATTTGGTTAATTTATTTAACAGTCAATTTTCTTGTAGTCGGAGTTTTGAGAAACTAACCAGTGATCTTTACAGGATAACTCAAGGGCCTCAGGAATCCTTGAGGGATTATGTGAACAAATTCAGTCGAGAATCCTTGGATATCCCACATCTTGATGTTGCAACAGCTGTGCAAGCTTTTAAGATGGGGTTACAAAAGGATTCTTAGTTTTATCAGGATCTTGTAATGAATCCCTGCAGGAATCTCGACGAAGCTCGTAACAGGGCTTTGAGATATATCCGTTTGGAAGATGACAAGAAGATGCAGGAGAGGATGAATTCTACCTCAACCTATGAATCAACTAACAGGAAATCAGAAACCTCATATAAGCCATATCGCTCCAAGCCATATGGCAGAAATGATAACAAGAAAGTGAATGCTATTGAAGACGAGGATCCTGAAGAATATCCTGACTTATCTGAATACTGCTTTTCTGTTAATATACCTGAGTTAATGTATGCTATGCAGGGTTTAGGGGACAAAGCTAGGTGGCCTCGAAAGAACCAGCAGAAAGCTGATTGGAAGGATAAATCCAAATGGTGTGCCTTCCATGAAGACTTTGGACATATGACCAAGGATTGAATTGCTTTAAGGAAAGAAATAAGTTACCTGTTAAGCAAAGGGTATCTGAAGGACTTGCTGGGAAAAAAGAAGAATAAAGGTCAGGATCCCGAGAAGGATCCTGAACGAGCAGCATCACCCCCAGCAGATGCCAAGATAATTAACTTTATTTCAGGAGGATCCGATATTTGTGGAACTTCGTATTCGGCGGCCAAGAGACATGCAAAGGAAGCTAAGAGTGAGAGGGGAGACAGACCAGTCAGGATGACTACCCTCACAACTGATAAAGTGATCACTTTCGATAGTGATAACAGGGATACTGTTCAGGATCCTCACCATGATGCTTTGGTAATAACATTATATGTGGCTAACCATTTTGTACGCAGGATACTGGTAGACAACGGTAGTTCTGTCAATATAATTCAGCTGGAAACATTGAAGAGGATGAATGTATCTCCGATGGACATTACTTCGAAGTCCACTGTGCTCGTTGGTTTCAGTGGAGAAGCTAGGAATACCGTAGGGGAGATAAAGTTACCAGTATATGTTGAAGGGGTCAACTCGATACAACGCTTCTGTGTGATGGACTCCTTATCCTGCTATAACATCATACTGGGAAGACCATGGATTCACGATATGAAGGCTGTGCCATCAACATATCACCAATGCATCAAGATCCCTACCCCTTGGGGAGTTGTCAAGGTTGAAAGTGATCAGCAGGAAGCGAAAGAATGCTACTCATCTTCGATGAAATCTTCAACCAGGCCTAATCAAGCATAGCAATTAAAGATGCGGGCCCGGGATACCTTGGAAGCTTCGGAGCAGGATGTGAAGAAAATTATCCTGGATCAGGATAATCCTGATATCTCGGTGCTCGTAGGAACCAATATCCCTCAGGATATTGAAGTGCAGTTAACTAACTTTTTGAAATGCAGGATGTCAACGTTTGCATGGAAGCATGAGGATATGACAGGCATATCCAAAGACATTATCACTCACAAGCTTGGAATTGACAGATCATTCAAGCCTGTTCAGCAAAAAAGAAGAAAATTTGCTCCTGAGCGGAATACGATTATCCAAGAAGAAGTTGAAAGATTATTGAAGTCCAGGATGATCAGAGAAGTCAAGTTTCCAAGATGGCTAGCAAACGTAGTTGTGGTACAGAAGAAAAACGGGAAATGGAGAGTCTGTGTAGACTACACGGACTTGAACAAGGCTTGTCCTAAAGACCCATTTCCTCTCCCTCATATCGACGCAATGGTGGATGCTACTGCTGGACATGAAATGTTAACGTTTATGGACGCATCCTCAGGATTTCAGCAGATTCAAATGGAGCCTTCGGACCAGGAGGATAGTGCTTTCATGACACCAACAGGTATATATTGCTATACTGCCATGCCTTTCGGTTTGAAAAATGCAGGTGCAACATACCAGAGATTAGTAAACATGATGTTCAAAGATAAGCTGGGGGACACCATGGAGGTATATATTGACGATATGGTGGTGAAATCTAAAAAGGCTGAGGATCACCTCCAGGATATCAAGGGAGCATTTGATATCCTGGATCAGTATAACATGAAGCTGAATCCTGCTAAGTGCCATTTCGGAGTGGGGGCATGAAAGTTTCTTGGATATATGGTGACGAAAAGGGGGATAGAGGCAAGCCCGGAGCAGATTAAAGCTATCTTGGATATAAAATCACCCTCGAATATGAAGGATGTTCAACGGTTAACAGGACGAGTAGCAGCATTGAACAGATTTATTTCGAGATCATCGGAAAAATGCAAGGAATTCTATGATATCCTCAAGAAGAATAAGAAGTTCGAATGGGGAGCAAAGCATGAAGCAGCCTTGCAGGATTTGAAGCGATATCTCTCAACTGCACCTCTATTGATGAAGCCAGATAATGGTGAACCACTATCCCTATACCTCGCTGTATCAGGGAATGCCGTAAGTGCTGTTCTTATTAAGGATCATGAAGGTCAGCAGTATCCTGTTTATTATGTTAGTAAAAGTTTGTTAGATGCTGAAACTAGGTATTCTCATTTAGAAAAATTGATATTAGCTCTAGTCATGGCATCGTCAAAGCTTAGACATTATTTTGAGACACATAGGATCCATGTTAAAACAAATTATCCTGTCAAAAATGTGCTTAGGAAACCAGAGATGTCAGGCAGGATGGCCAAGTGGTCAGTAAAGTTAAGTGCTTATGATTTAGTATATGAACCTAGAAATGCCATAAAGTCTCAGGCTTTAGCTGACTTTGTGGCTGATTTCAGTAGTGACATTCAGGACGAGGTAGACCTAGAAGTTCAACAGTTAGGAGAATCTTCAGGATCCTGGACGTTATATACTGATGGTGCATCCAATATAAGAGGTGTAGGTTTAGGTATACTACTAAAATCGCCACAGGGGGACATGTTACCCCAGGCTATTAGATGTGAATTTCCTGCTACTAATAATGAGGCAGAATATGAAGCTTTAATTGCAGGATTAGAATTGGCTAAGAATATGAGTATCAAGAATTTGCAAGTATATGTTGACTCCTTGTTAATTACTAACCATTTTAATGGATCCTATGCAGTTAAGGGTGAGAAATTAATCGAATACCTCGATATTTTCAAAAAATTAGCAGGATATTTCGATGTTTTTACACTTGAACAGGTACCAAGGGAGGATAATGCTGAAGTAGATGCCTTAGCAAATCTGGGATCATCGATCAGGATACCAGAAGGAACCCAAATACCAATATTACATGTCTTGTATCCTGCAACGAATCCTCGGGATAAAGAAGTAGCGGGTATTCAGGATCCTGGAGCAGAGTATCCTGAAGAGGATCCTAAGTCCTGGACGGCTCCAATCATGAGATATCTCAAAGAAGGACACATCCCCGGAAATGAAAATCCTAAGGCATTTAGGATGAAGGTATCACGATTCACTATTATAAATAATGTTTTATACAAGAAATCTCTTGCATGACCGTATTTGAGGTGCTTGGAGGATCCTGAAGCCAAAGAAGTACTTCAGGATATACATGAAGGGGATTGTGGTAACCATACTGGGGGCAGGTCATTATTCTCAAACGTATTAAGGACAGGATATTATTGGCCGACAATGAGAAAAGATGCCGCAGAATATGCACGAAGATGTGACGGATGCCAAAGATATAGTAACATATTACATCAGCCTGCTGAACCGCTGTATCCTATTGTTTCCCCTTGGCCGTTTATGAAGTGGGGTATGGATATAGTGGGAAAGCTTCCAAAGGCTCCAGGAGGAAAGGTTTTCATGTTGGCAATGACGGATTATTTCTCCAAGTGGGTTGAAGCAGAAGCATTTGTTCAAGTTAGAGATCAAGAAGTAGTATCCTTCATAAAGAGAAATATCCTGACCAGATTTGGAGTACCAGCCGAGATAATCTGTGACAATGGTTCTCAGTTTATAAGCAAGAGAACTACTGACTTTTGCAAGAGTTGGGGAATCAAAATGATAACATCTACTCCGGTACATCCTCAAGCGAATGGACAAGCAGAATCCTCAAACAAGATAATTGTCAATAACTTAAAGAGGAGGCTTGGAGCCAAAAAAGGAAGATGGGTGGAAGAGTTACCCTTTGTTTTGTGGGCTGATAGGACAACGGTAAAGAATGCAACAGGCCAAACCCCATTTTCCTTGGTATTTGGAGCAGAAGCAATGATTCCAACGGAAATGGCAATACCTACTGCAAGGTCTGCCCTACGGGATCCTGAACAGAATCCTGAAGCCTTATGTCAGGATTTGGATACTATAGATGAAAAAAAGGATGCAGCAAGGCTAAGGATGGCAGCATATCAACAAAGAATATCCAACGCATATAACAAGAATATTAGGACCAGAAGATTTAAGGTTGGAGATTGGGTGTTAAGAAAGGCTTTTCAGAATACTACTAATCCTGCCGATGGCAAGCTAGCTCCAAAATGGGAAGGACCATATGAAGTTGAATCAGAAGCAGGGAAAGGAGCATATAGACTCAAGAATATGGAAGGGGATATGCTACCGAGATCTTGGAATGCTATACACCTTAAGCTTTATTTCAAGTGAGTTTAGAATATAATTTCTAACTCAGGATGGTATGAATTCTATCTTTTTTAAATATGTTTGGTTTAATTTATTCTTTGAAACCCAATACTAACTTAAGTATCGGAGGGGTGTTAGCCAAGCTAACACCCACCTTAGTTTAAGGATGTTTTGCAGTATATGCTTCGGAATATAGCTCCAGGATGCTCACTCAGGATACTTCAGAAGATTAGAGGATTGGTCCCCTCTCTCACGTACAAGGGATCCTGATCCCTTCACAGGTTTAAAGGTATTCACCTTTCTTCCGAATTGGGTTTAAACACTCCGCCTGGAGCGCAAGTTATTCAGGGATAGTTCAAGGTGGCGGGACCAGTCCATGTAAAAGTGGCTGACAATTTCGTTACTGTTGGCTATATCCTGAATCCTAAAGGTATATGAGGATTGATCACCCTCTCTCACGAAAGGGTATTTTCATACTCTCTAAGGTTTAAAGGTTTTAACCTTTCTAAGTCTTGGAGTTTATACACTCCCGCCTGTAGCGCACGAAAATTTGGGATTTCCCCTAGAATTCAAGGGATTTATCTCCAGTACATTCTTGGGTTTTACCCCTGTAACATGAAAAATTGTCTATACAATGGGAACTGATATCCAGAAGATTTCTAAGTAGGTGAAGACATTGAACACAGGGGACATTCCTATTAAGGCAATGGTGTAAAGCTCAAAGGATAAGGTTCAGAACTAATGCACTAAGTGTCTCAGACAGGGGACATCTTCATTGGAAGAGTTGCAAAGGGATTGAAGTTTGATAATAGGTTTATACCCTATTCCTGGTATGATCTTTCCTTTGTAAACATTGATACTATGCTTGGTAAAAGGTTAAATATCCTGATATATTCTCAAAATATATTTTCAAAATACTTTTCAGGATATTTGATTAAAATATTTGAAAATAATACTAGTTAGAAACTTTGATCATTTAAGTATTATCAAAACAGGTTTTGGAAAAGTGGACTGCTTTTCACTCTTTAAAAAGCTTTCTACAAAGTTGAACGAATCTAATAACAGTTTTTATTATATATCATTGAGCATATTGATCAGGATATTTTTGAAAGATAATTATACAAAATTTTTACAAAGCTAAGAGTTACATTAAGTAATGCAAGGCAATAACAAATAAGTCAAAAGATAGTTATATTATTAACAAGTCAAAAGTTGTGCTTTTGGTTTCACCTTAAACCAAGGCCCATCCGCCGAAAGCACGATTAGTTTTTACCATACCTACGTAACGGTTGAAGGTTTTATCTCAAAACGAAACCTGTCCACCTTCAACCGCTACAAAGTTCAAAACAGATTATACTAACCGATGACCAAGGGCTTCATCCTAAAACCTAGGACCCATCCACCTTTGGTCATCATATTGTTCTAATGCAAGAAATATAAATTGTTCGAAGACAGGAAAAGTAAATTGTTTACACAACCACAACCATGAAATTTAAAAAAAAGTGGGCTCCGGCCTTGGCACGTATATCCATCATCGCCCACTTCGCCGCCTAAGAAGCGACACCTTCTTGATCAGCAACCTCTTTCCCAGCATTCGCACCAGCATCAGCCTCAGGATTCTTCTCGGCATCATCACCAGCATTGGCCACTTCCTCTGCCGCCTTAGAAGGCTCTTCACCAGCATGCTTTGCAGGATGAGCAACGGGATAACCTCCGAGATCCTGTAGTTTCGCTTCCCAAGTCTTTATGTTCCAGGAGGGGCATTCGAAACCCAAATCCCTGGCCTCATAAGCCATCCTTATCCTGGCTTGGAGAAGAGAGACGACCACAGATGCTTTGAGACTGTCCCGATATGAACTCATATTCTGCTGATATTGGAGAAGGGCGGCATCTAGTTTGGCTTGAGCATCTTCATTGGCTTTGTGGAGGGCAGCTTTATGTTCCTGGGTCAATGCCTTGTATTTGTCCTCGTAATGTTGGGATTTGGCAGCTGTAATTGTTCCTTGATCGGCTATGGTGGCTTTAGCTTTTTCGAGCTTGATCTGCAGCATCTTTTTAAGCCCACAGGCGTCTTCATACAAATGCATGAGACGTTCCAAGCCCTGCAGTTAAAGATACAGGTATCGGCGTAAAATGGACAGGATAATGATTAACATGCATGTTTAGGATATTGGAAAGGAATTTTTACCTGCTTGAGGAATGAAGTAGCTTCACTAAACCCATGATGCTCGAGAGAGAATGTTTCCGAGGCGGTTGGAGAATCCGTTTCTTTCCTCTTCCGGGAACTAGAGGCCTGGGTCCTGGATGCTGGAGGGGCTTTGGAAGCGGTAGTAGTCTTTGAAGTGATGGGCTTCGGTGTGGCTGATGGCTTCGGCTTAGGTTCTTGTTCGGCAGGCACAAGGCTGGAGTAACTATCCAACTCGTCAAGTTGGATGCCTTCGAGGTTAATAACTGGCACTACATAAGGGAAGATGTTTTAAGCTTATTATACTTCTAAAAATAATAATCAGTTTAATATAAAGATAATTCCTGAAAATATGCTTACCAGACATGTTGGAGCTTGATCTTTGGCTTGAGCTTGTGAGTAGCAGGTTAAAGGTTCTTTCACCCTCTGGAAGCTTGTAGATCTCTTTTATTCTCCCTTCCGATTCAGCACTAGGAGGAGCTAGTTCTTTAAAGTTTGCTGCAAGAAAAGAAATAAACATATCAGGATGTTGGTTCAGGATGGAGGTTCAGGATATGATTGGGGATATTCCTAAAACCCTAAGTCCTACCAGAAGTCAACCATCTTTTAGGGAGGTCAAAACCCTTATCAATGGAGTCTCTTTTCACAAAAAAAGAATTTTCTTGTCCACTTATCCTCGGTCTTGGTAGCCTTGAGGATGAGAGGATCTTTGGAAATAGAGAATAGAAGGAATCGGCTGGAACCATGATATCTTAAACGATAAGCCTTTGGCAAATCTTCGATGCACAGGTCGGGCATATGGCGAGCCTTAATTCCTTCCAAGGTGACTAATATGCGCCAAACCATGGGCATGATTTGGGCAAAGCTCAGGCCAGTAAGTTCGAAGAAACGGGAAATAAAAGGTGAAAACGGGTATTGAAGTCCTATGGAGAAGGGGTAGGCAAAGAAGCAGACCCATTCGTCGGAACAAAAATCCGATCGGACCTCTCGGTCGAATGGACGGAAGATTGTCCCAGCAGGAAAGGCACCGGAAGCTCGTAGGGCCGCGATGTCAGAATTATCGAAAGAACACACCCCTTTTGAAGGTTTCTGAAGCAGATTCTGTTTGTGGAAGGTGGAAACAGAGTCCGCCATTTGCGATCTGGTACGGGTCGCCATGGAAGATCACAATCGGAGAAAGGGAGATATAAACAAGGAAAATAGAAAGGATAGAGAGGAAAGTACCTGATATCCGGTTTAAGATAAGGGTAACCATAATGAGGAGTCCCTCGGTTAATATAGGCTGAATATATGGGGGTAAAGAGTAAATAACGCTTTGGAAGTTGCACCACTGTCATTTCAAGGGTCTAGTCGTATTGATTGCCTTAAGTTATGAGGTGAAACTTTTAAAATATATCCGTTGGATTGGTATACCAACCGATATATTTGGGGACAATTGTTATGGCTCATTTTCTAAGCATACATATCTTGAACTATATCCTGCTTTTAATTGTTTATCTCTGATCAGGATACTGGACGAGGATATTGCTAACATCCTGGGTGATATCCTGAGGTATATCGAATTAATCACGTGCAGGTTAAAGATTGGGACTTGCCAACGGTCAAATGGACTTCATCTCCTCAAGACTCGGGCGTATTTGTTAAAGGAGAGACGTTAAACCCGAAAGACCAGGTCTACAACGTTCGACTAAGGAATATTCGTTGGATCCCTGTTATGTAGGATAGTTAGTTACATTTGTTTTACTATAAATAGATGGGGGCAGATCAGATTAAGGCACTCAACTTACACATTTTCGAACACTTTCTCTCTAGCTCATTGCAAACACTACACACAACACTTGTATTCAAATTACATTGTAACACATAGTCGATCCGCACCACATCCTGCACTGTATCCTGATATTTGAAGCAATAGAAGAACAAGGCAGCTGCGATTGTCAGCTCCCGAGGTTTTATGCCGGCGATCTCGATTGATCAAGGGCTTTCCTCGTACATCACGTGTCAACCTTTACTTTTTTGCTCATTGTTTGATCATAGATACAGCTCTATATCCTGAGCCGTATCCTGAAACTGTTTTCATATCTAATTTGGTTAACACATTTTTCACACATAATTTTAGCACACTACCTCACTTAACTAATTTGATCACTTAATTGCTTAGGTAATTTTTTACCAAAACAAAACTATAAAGGTTTTTTTTTGTTTTAATTGGTTTACTCGATTTAATTTTTTTTCGTGTCAAGGAGCTGCCTAACACTCGCTCATTAGTCCTGAAAAATTATTGTTTTGCCCTGAGCCCAAAATTACGGTCTTATCATCGTTTCTGTTTTTTTTTTCCTACCAAAATTATAGTAGTCTTTTTTTAATTGATTGAGAATTATTCGGCTATCGCCCCGCAACGCGGGTGAGACATCAACTAGTTAGATAAATTTTAGAAATTATCAGTGTACAACGCTAATAAAAATGTAATTCATTTAATTAAATAATTTATAAAGTAGAGTTTCAACGTATAGCTTAAAAGAAGAGTTAATTACATAGTTAGTCCCTGTGGTTTGCACAAAGTAACATATTTATGTACTAATAGTTTAAAATCACATTCTAGGGTATTAACTTTTCATTTTGTAACGTTTGGGGGTATTAAGGTTATTTGTAGGCTTAAAATCACATTCTGTTAGTACCTAAGTATGTTATTTTGTGCAAACCACAGGGACTACCTATGTTACTACCCTAGAAGTTAATACCTCCAAAGGTTACAAAATGAAAAGTTAATACTCTAGAAGGTGATTTTAAACTATTAGTACCTAAGTATGTTATTTTGTGCAAACCACAAGGACTAACTATGTAATTAACTCCTTAAAAGAACCTAGAAAACTTTACGGGGTTCGACAAGCCACGTTGTGTGGTGGCCCAAGCTATGAAATTAAATCGAAAACAACATGTCGAGGTGGGGTTTGGACCTGCCGGTCCCTTTGCTATATCTCGTTAGTATCATGGTTACCATCACAGTCACGAGAAACTTCCGATTTTGATTTATAATTTAGCTAAATAAAAGTTGATTAAAAAGTATTTAGAAAGTTAGGAGGTTGTAAGAGTCAATGCTGAAAATTAAAGGTTATAAGTAAAAAAACAAAACCACAAAAAAGAAAGAAAAAAATTGTGCAAGGGGTAAAAGCGTAAACTTTAAACGTTGACGAAAACTGTAAATTACAAAAAACTTGGTATTTAAGAAACAACAAACAAAGCATAAGGGCCGAAAACGTACATTACAAGAGATGGGAAAAATACGTAAAAAACAGAACAAAAAAAATCAATGCAAGGGGTAAAAACGTAAAGTTAAAAAGTTGATGTAAACTGTAAGTTGCAAAAGAAGTTGATATTTAAGAAACAACACATAAAGCATAAGGGCCGAAAACGTAAATGAAGAAAAAAGAAAAAAAAGAAAAAAGAAAAGTCAAATGTTCCTACGAAAAGACAAAAAAAAATTAAAAAAAATACCCACCACCGACATAGCGTTTTTATAGTATACTAATTTGGGAGGCCAATATTTAGTCCTTGGTCCACATATATGAGAACGATTGTGTGTACGTGAAAAACATTTTTTTGTAGGCATAATATATTTTTATTTTTTTATGGGATCTTGTCATGTTTTTCATTATTAAAAATTAAACTTAAAACAACATGAGCATATAGTTATGAGATAAACTGTATATTGACTGAAATTTTTTATTTTGGCTAATATTGCTTCATTAAAATTTAATTAGAATTATATTTTCCCGAAATTTCACATAGCTAGGAAATTCGAGGTAAGAATTGACGAAATATTTGGTCAAAATTGGCTGAAATTTGAATTTGAAAATAACCAACCCTGCAAATACGAGATAGTTTAGTCAAAAACTATTGGTTCGAAAAATCACACTAATCACATAATTGATTTTTAAACTCTGAGTTTTATGCGATTAATTAATTCGGACTGGACCGAATTATTTCAATCTGAAAGTGCATCAAGACTCTCAGATTATCTAATCTTAAGGCTTTAAGATATAGGATCACCGGTGATTAATAGCCGTCGTTAAACTTTCATATAAGCAAAAAGGCATAAAATCATTTCTCAGATATAATTTTGTTTTTCTTCCCGTTTATTATTTTTACTTGTATTTTAACCCGCCACACTTGCAGCGACGTCAAAACTTAAACTAAGTCGAACTTATACCGTCAAATATTTGACTCAGCCTGTTTTCGAACAAAATTTACGTCAAAAGGTAGAGTAGCTGAAAACACACATGAAAATAAGCTAAAAAAACTTATTATATTTGACATGACTCATTACCGAAAATTTACATCAAAACATTAGCTAACTGGGATTTAGAGAAAAATGCAATTTGCGTCCCTGTGGTATGTGTGAAACATCAACCTGACCCCCTAAATTCATTTTTTGGTTTTTTGAGCCCCTGAGCTTCTAAATTCATAACACTTTGAGTCCTTCCGTCACACTTCCGTCTGTTTGACTGTTTGACAATTGTGAAATGTCCTTTATATCCTTAATGATAAACACATATAATCCCTAATTCCCTAAATTGATCAAACTGATTCATAGCACAACTGATCTCATACGAACCCTAGAACCCTAATTCCCAAATCGATCGATCCAACCTGATCTATTGTGAAGATGTCTCAAAAATCCGCTGCAAGCTCCAACAAGAAATCATCTCAGGGCGGGGAAGCTTCTCAATTCCCCTGTTCATGTGGTGCAGCGACTTGGTACAAGGTTTCAAAGACTGAAGCTAATCCAAATCGACGCTTCTTATGCTGTGTAAGTTAAAATTATAGAAGAAAGATTGAAGTTAATTATATGGCTATTTCCTGATTGATGTGTTTTTACATAAGAAAGATTGTGGTTTTATACGGTGGGCTGATACACCTTCATCTCCACCTTCATATTCATGCTCTGGTTGTGAGAAGGTAATACCTGTATTGTTAAGGAGCATGGAAAACAAAGATGATTTGGCAATTAAGAAAGCTAAGGAAGTGATGTTTTTGAAGATGTGTTTATTGTTTACTTGGCTAATGATTGTGGTGGTTTATGTGTATTTTTAGTTTAATGTAATGAATGTTGGTTATGTGTCTTTTTTTTGGTTAATGTAATGAATGTTGGTTATGTGTCTTTTTTTGGTTAATGTATGAATGAACATTGAACAAGTTTAGTATCAGTTTAATGCTATGAATGTTGCCGTTGATGTGTAGAATAACGAATTGGTTGAGGAAGTGGCTGACAATGACTTGGACTTAGTGCCGTCTGTGCTGAAGGAGGAGTGGTTTGATGACTATGATGCTGTGATAGAAGTGTTGAAAGCAGAGTATGAAGCGTCTCTTCCAGATCCAGCAGCGGACTACGAATTAGAAGAGTTGGAATGGGCTAGGTGGGAATGTGCAGTTCAACCACCGGAGGATGATTGGTACCATGATCCGTACCCGGGGGAGCATTCTTCTGACTCCAAATGGTCAAATGATGATGCTCATTGGAAGTAGATTGTTAGGGTTTTAAATGTTTGTATTGACCGATTGGATGAGACTCGGCATGTGTTTGATACGTTTAATGAAATTTAGTTGTGGTTGAGACTCAATGTGTTTGATACATTAACTGCATAAACTGCATTAACATATAGTTGAACTGTAGAAACATAAACTGCAGTTGAACTGCATTACCAAAGCATAAACTGCATTAACTTATACATAAACTACAGTTAAACTACATTAACCGTATAAACTGCAGTTAAACTGCATTAACTTATACTGCAGTTAACTGTATAAACTGCAGTTAAACTGCATTAACTTATACATAAACTGCAATTATCTGCAGTTGACCATAAACAACTCTTTATACATAAATTGCACTTGACAGGTCT
Source organism: Helianthus tuberosus (assembly GCA_030545235.1). Classification (NCBI taxonomy): domain Eukaryota; kingdom Viridiplantae; phylum Streptophyta; class Magnoliopsida; order Asterales; family Asteraceae; genus Helianthus; species Helianthus tuberosus. The sequence goes on along the minus strand of CM060449.1, from coordinate 49,156,742 downwards.
TAAACCATACATAAACAAGTCTTATAGCAGCCACTGCATAAACAGGTCTTAAACCATACATAAACATGTCTTAAACCATACATAAATAAGTACTTCACAAAATATAAACAAGTCTTAAACCATTGAAATCATTGAAATCAACCTAACTAAGCTTTACTCGAACTTGGTGCACCTTGTGTTGCAGTTTGAGATTCTTCAACATTCTCCCCTCCCTGGCCCTTGCATGTCCTACTGTTGTGACCCAAGGTTCCACACTTGCTACACTTGCCCTTCCTGGTTTTGTTTTCTCCACCTGCAACTTGATCCTCACTTGGTGCATGTACAACATTCTCCCCACCCTGCCCCTTGCATGTCCTACTGTTGTGTCCCAAATTTCCACACTTGCTGCACTTGGTTGTATTGCCCTTCCTGGTCATTTTTCCCTCACTATCAAAATGAGCTTCAACTTCAGCCTCACCAACTGATTTCTTTCTCTTCTTTTGTGGCCTCCTAACCTATTTGTCATTATACTACAATTAAAAATAGAAAAGGTAAACTGTTATAAATGAGATTACCTATTAAAAACCACTAACCTGCTTATGGTGTTTGGGAGGCAGAAGTGTGGTGGGACATTGTGAGGGTATCCAATTCTCAAGCCCAGGAATTGGATTAATCACATTCTCATAAACCTTCTTCCATGTGGATAACCAATACACTTCATCAACGAATTCTTCGGGCACCCCTATCCTAATATAATTCCTGGCCATATCATTGATAGCAGCCACTGCATGTTTACATGGCATGCTAGTTAAATCCCACTTTCTGCAGGTGCATGTTCTGTTCTTCATATTAACAACACACTGGGATCTTGAGCTATTCAGCTACACAAAATCAATATCCAACATTGAAATGGTTAAACTGCAATACAACTAGTAAAGGGTCTTATGACAAAAATACACATACCTGGTACTGTCTTGCATCCACCATTAAAACATTGAGTTGTGAGGCTTCTTCTTTGATCTTATTAAACACTTATTGAGCATGATGAGTTAATGGACCATGAGCTTTAGCTTGAATCTTCTTTACATTCACAATTCTTTTGGTCATGTACACTCTTATGAACTCTAAACATGTGATTACAGGTTTGTCTCTGGCTCCTATCAACTGCCTATTGAACACTTCACATATATTATCCAACAATATTTCACATTTGGCCCTACCTGAAAAGTGTGCTTTTGACCAACTGCTTGCTGGGATATGGGATAGCTTTTCATGGAAACCAGGCTCTGCAATCTTCATTTCCTCCATTGACTTTTCAAAATATGGCATTGATGTCTTGCATGCTACTCCCCACAGCAAGTTTTTGTACACATCACCTGGCCAATCCTTCTTTAGATTCTGGTGGATATGTCTTAAACAGAACTTGTGTTCAGAGCCTGGGAACACTTTGGATAATGCAGGCAGTAGTCCTTGCCTCCGACAATGTAAGTTAGATATGATAAAATGCAATAAACATTTAAATGATAAAATGCCATACCTTTTGCCTATCTGAGATGAAAGTGAAGTTGGTACTGTCTGCTAAGCCAAGATCATCTTTGAGTAATTCCAAAAACCATTCCCAAGATTTAAAAGTTTCAGCCTCCACTAAAGCATATGCTACAGGATATATACCGTTGTTTCCGTCTACACCAACTGCGGTAAGAATCTGTCCAGGAAATGGACCTTTCATAAAACATCCATCTAGTCCCAATATTTCTCTACCACACATCTTGAACCCCCTCATAATCGAAGCAAAACAAACATAACATCTCTTGAATTGCCTAGTAGGAAGACTAGGGTTAGCATATCCTGATGGTTCTTCACAAGCATATCCTGTATGGCTGGCAAAGGCATGTCAGGGTTTGACTCGATCATGGGTTGGATCTCATTCGCTATCCGAGACATGGTGTACAAGCTCACTTCTCTTGTTTGGAGGCAATGATGTTGTGAGGTAATGGTTTTCACACACCAGGATTCTTTTTCAGTTCTCCTGGAGATCTGAACCGCCCAAGGACAAGTGGGCTTCAAGTGCCTTTTATCTTGTTTTAACCCTAGCCCTCTAAATTTACTATTCTGCCCCTCACCAGAACCCAAAGTAGGATTAGTCCCAAGACAAATAACTCTGAACCTCAACTTATCATTTTTTAATATATAAATCTGCCTTCTACTCTTAACAGCATATGTCTTAACCATGTCATTCAACTGTTGTTTATCTGGTATTAATTGACCAATTGAAAATGGGAGGTATGAGTCACTAACATGACCTGTATTTTTTCTCTTCTTCCTTACCTTCTTCGCAACCTTGTCCAGCAGTGTACATTTATCATCTTTATCACTAAAATCCTCATGATCACAAGTTACATCTTCCTGCCTAAGTTCTTCTTGACTATTCTCATTTCTAGCATCCTTAATTGTCTCATTGACTTCATCAGGATCAAAGTCAACACATGCCTTGAACTGACTTATATCTACTTCATAATCAAACACTGGATTATCTGGTTCCTGATCAAATGTGTAATCTGGATCGTCTTCATCACTGTTCTCTTCATCACTACTTTGTGACTCACCCTCAGAAACTGCCTCGCTACTTTGTGACTCACCCTCAACCACATTATCTAGTAAAGCCAGGCTCATTGCAGTTGAATCCTTGATTCTAGAGTCTCCCATTTCAACATACAAATCTACTAACTTGCATCCTTTTCTACGTTGGGCATACACATACTCTAACTGATCATCATCAGTCAAGTGTCTAAGACCAAAATCCAAACACACATTAGGATCTTTAACAAAATAATTGAACACATCATCTATAGAGTAACCTATATCTTTCAGCATTTCACGAAGAACAACAACACTTAACTTTTCAAACTCAACCCAGTCAATGTAACTAACCTTACCGTTGACATACTCCTTTCCTGGATAATCAGTAAACTCACCTCCATGGTTAATCTTTATCGAAAATAGTCTGGGTTCATTCCCTGTTAACACAAATGATCAAAACATCAAACTCATTCTCAAATAACCGAAAACAGACTATACCCCTGAGGAGGAAGAGACAATCAACTTACCATATATATCTTCAGGATCGTAGTATTCACCTTGAGGACGAAGTCGTCATCTGAATACCATCGATTTGGGGGGTTTTAGAAGTTTCTCTCTGGCACAATCAACTGTCTTTGTTTTTGGCGGGACTAAATTAGGGCTTAATACTGAATTTTGGGGTTTTTAGAAGGGAAAGAAATCCAAAAGACGGTCTTACCCCTGGCTCAAACAGTCAAACAGACGGAAGTGTGACGGAAAGACTCAAAGTGTTATGAATTTAGAAGCTCAGGGGCTCAAAAAACCAAAAAATGAATTTAGGGGGTCAGGTTGATGTTTCACACATACCACAGGGACGCAAATTACATTTTTCTCTGGGATTTATAACGAAACATACTGAAAAATAAGCACGTAAGAAAATAGGGTTTTTTTACGTTAAAGAATGGTACCACACATTGCGGCGGAGTCGAAACGTAAAATAACTCAAATTTATACCGCCTAGTGAAAACGTATTATATTTGACTCGACTCGTTTTACGAACAAAACGTAGACCAACCAAGACGTACGAAAAAGTATCGTATTATATTTGACCCACGCACATAAAACTCGAGGGAGGTAAAATGACATTTTACAAAATCTTTAGAAAGATAAGGGAGTGTAAGCTTCAATGCTAAAAAATACAAAAAAAAAAAAAAAAGAGTTAGACAACATTGTTGTAAATTTGACACAACAAAAACAATAAAAAGATAAAGGTTGTCTTAGGTATTATTCCTAAGACACCATCTTTTGTTATATTAATAATTAATAATAATACAAATAGATATAGATTTTTGACAGTCATTGTGTAATACACGTGTTTATTCAACCCGAGCTAAACACAAGATTTTGATAGCATTCACTCAGAACGTGTAATACACAGGATTATATCCTAGTCCTAGTAAATAATATAAACAAATCGTAAACTTTGTTTATAAATATAAAAATGTTTTTCCGGATAAAGTAATAACTAATATTTTTTTCTTCCTCGTCTTTTCTATATTTTATTTACTCAAGTATGATAATTATAAGTGGATTTTTTTTCTTCTTCATCTTTTCTATATTTTATTTACAGAAATATGATAATTATAAGTGGCAGATGAAATAAGAAGTCGAATTTACATGAAAGCTACGCAATAAATCTAAAATTGGTACAGATTAGGATGCGATTTATTTTATTATTATTAAATAGATAAAACGTGTTATTAAATATTATTCTAAAATACATTTTTAAACCATTTTTATATTAATTTATTATAGTTAAGGAAGTATAAGAAATTGCCATATAACATTTAGTTGAGTCTTTTATTATAATTTAGATTAGATTGTTTTTACGTTTTCTTAAGAATATATGTTGATCATGTGAAAATGAGCTTCAATTTACAAAAAAAAAAAAAAAAAAAAAAAAAACTACAAAATAATCAAGTTTCATCCTAAGGTTTTTTTAGGTAACAAAGACTAAGACATACAACAAACTAAAAAAAAATAAAAATTAAAGAGTTATCTAAACTATTACCTACAAGACTTGAAAAGACGTACAAAGGATTTAACACTACTTATGTTGTAGGAGCTAGTTCACTTTTTTTTTATAAAATATAATTAAAAAATATATGATAACAAGACTCTCGTTCTTCGTAGGAAATATTATAGTACAATACCGGTTGCAATAACTAAATAAAGAGAATATAAAATATAATTTTATATACCAATCTTGATTCAAGCCGCACCTCTGGTGGGTCCTTCACGCGCATTTGATAGCATCTTAGACTCGAGTATTCATCAACTTGAGTCTTGAAAAATACTCATTGAGTGCAACAAAGAGCATACTAAAACGTTGACGATTTTGGTTGAGGCACGTGTTCAACACGCTTCCCTTAAAACAGATTTCGTGCCTCTACTAAAGACGACGCGACTGTTTCCTATGATACAACAGCCGAAGTAGTATGTACTGCCGAAGATGGCTCACGCACCCAAGGTTACACCGGGTAATTGTAGTGTTTGAACTTATGGAACAAATAAGGATGTGATGGTGGTGGAAAACAAGTAGAGAGTACTCCTCTCTCTAGTTGGTCTTCAAGTGTTCATCCTTCTTCTAGTATTCTTCTTGTATCAAGCAATACAATCATCTTTTTATAACAAAAAGAAGCACATAGCCTACTAATTGTATAATAGTTAAGGATTAGTGAAAGGTTTCACTTAATTAGTCACTTAATTAGAGACTTAAAACTCTAATAAAACTAATTAAATGTTATCAAGAAGCTCTACTCAAGAGTTTCTCTTTTATTCACCACATGAAGATTCTAATTAATATTTATAATTTCATTAAATTATAAATATAGTAAGTATCCATTCATCAAATTTCCAACAATCCCCCACATGAATGGAGATCGTTCAAAACACATAAAATTTCCAATGGAACCTCGACAGTTGAGTTTTGTATACGATAGGTAGGTGTTACCTTTTGAACCTTTGCTCATGAAATGCACTTAGCCCACTAGCTCTGAGTAGAAATCGATGCCTTTGAACTCGTCTGTCGTTTGTGTAGACGACAATACACTTCACACAAGACTCTCCTTAGCCGGGCCATCTCCTCATAGTCGTGTCTAATAATGGTCGCGGAATACTTTCCTGGTTCTGCGAGAGTTCTAGGAATTGTGCCCTCAATTCCATTCGAAGCGACCCCACTTTTCTCTAACACAGGTGATTCTCCTAAGATCATTAAAAGCATTGTGGTTATCGTGATTTATCCAAATCATTTACCACATATTATGCTTAGCCTCACTCTTTGTCACTGAATATCATAGGAATAGACTAGGATGTATTTAAACACCCTTTTATACTTTGGGGGTATGTATAACCATATATACTAGCTTATGCATATCATTTATGCCCCAACAGTGACCACCCTTAGGCATATGAGTTAGTTGTCCTATTGAACTTAAATCTTGGGATCTCCAGTCAATTAACTTAGGTTTCCTTCATATACCCTTTTTCATAGGCTTTAGTCTCATTCCACAACTTGATTTCTAATAAACCCTCAGGTTGTTGGATCCATAACATTATCTTTGACTTTGTCTAGTCACTACAAAAACTTTACTTATTTGAGATCAGTTGTCATGATGTGTTCTTAACTCGCAAGTTAATTTTGCCTATTGTCAACTTCTAATACTATAACTTCAGTGGCCATCTGAATCTGGTTATAATACATGTCTTTCTAGGATACACATATCATTTAAGGCAAAAACATCTCTATTATGCACTACGACCTTTGTGTCTTCCACTTAGTCGTCTGTTTGCAATGTTAGATTGGATTACAAATCCTTATTGCCAAACTTTTATTATACAAATATAAGACACCCCCACATTTATGTGTTATAGGATATCATCCAGATGGGGTAATGAAAACCATTTCTACATACCCTTATAGGGTTGTTTCTAAATGGATCCTCCCCCACATTTCTTGCCATTTGATCAACATTTCCGTAACTTCACTTATGACGACATTTATACACATATGATTGAACAAGATCAACCTCATTGTATCAGTGAATTCAACTCATATTGCATTAGCTTACATAAGCTTCCGAGCTGACTAAAGCAACACATGCCATTGTCATAAGTTTGTTACCAACTTAGAATAATTCTAATTTAACATCTAGAATAAGCCTAGACAATGAGTTCTCCTAATTAGCTTTTCGAAAAAACTCTTTAAAAGTTACATGTCTTTTCCTTATAATGAATGAACATTCTCCCTCAACTTTGTATGTACACAAATTCTTTTTATGTTCGTACACATTTGAATGTTTAGAGTTAATTAGTCTCCGTCAAGACCCATAATTAACCAAGTACTATTCTAGCATGCTTTAGACTACAATACTTTAGCATGTGAACAGAAGATGCATCATTCTGATTCTTCACAGCCCTAAGGATATCGTAATATCACTTTACAACATTCATCATTTGTTAAGACAAAATAATGAGAGTTATTCATAATCCTGAAACATCAGCACATAGCTAATTTTTATCATTCAATTAAGGAACATAACTTGTTTACCTTTGATCTCCAACGCTTTACCATTGACTCATAATGACTTAAACATAAATCTTAATCTAAGTTACTTGGCGAACACATTCATCACCGACAAGATGAATGTTTCTCATCTACACTCACTATTATGTGTGAGATAGAGTCAACTAGATCGACACTCAACAACATGGCATTCATAATTTTGCCATAAGTGATTTGTACACATCTATTGTTATTCATTAGGAGATATGTATATTTAGGATGCTCTCCCAAACGAATATAAAATCTCCATATAGTTCTAACAATAATCAAGTGGTAGACGTATCTACGTATAGATCACTTGGAACAAATCTCGCAAGATTTATATAGGTATACAATAACATATAGTATTTTTTTCTTTCATATGTTAGAATTCACACTTGTGAATTTTCCAATGACTTCTAACGAAGTATGTCGACATGAATCTCGTTTGTGTATTTTATCTCAATACACTTAGTACGTTCTTTCATTATTCTCTCATGATGTGGTTACACATTTGATGTCTCGTCTTTGACATTTAGTCAATGCAACAACTCTTAAGTTGTTTATGTCCAAGAATTTTCATGTACCATCCGTTTAAAACCATATTCTATTAAACAATGTATAATTGGCGCTATATTATTTCCACAAAATAATTTATACGTCACAAACATTAGTGATGAGGTATGACCCGGAACGGCTAACCCGACCTGGTCATTACCTATTATTTTATTATAAATATTTAATTACACATGTTTATTCGAGAATGTTCCATTCTGCATGGATAAACCACGTAACCAAATCCCCAAACCTTTGGGAAGACCATGCAAATCCCTAACTTATCGGAGCCTATCCTAAGTTAGGGGAAACCCTAATGGTAAACTATAAATAGAGGTAAACATCAAAGGTATAGGTCATTCTGCTCTCGTTTACTCTCTCTCTCTCTACACATATTCTTTACTCCCAAAACCGAGACTTATTCTCACGCCGGGGGGTGGTTACAGGAATAACCCCATTCCTGTAACGAGTCCTAACGGTGTTCTGTTTTGTAGTTAGCTGTTCGGATCGCCAAAGAGTTGAAGTCCTAGCCGGAGCTTACCTGTAAGGTCAGTGTTTCTTCATTGGCGCCATCCGTGGGACCTTTTTGTAACAGCAGTGAACTTAGACCCAATGGCAAGTGATCAGAACACGACAACAACACTAAATCAAGCAGTTATAACCAGCAATCCGTTGCTGGTGACGAGTTCTATGGTTACTACCATGCCGGTTTCACCCGCCATAACCAGGTCTCTGGACCAGGAGTTTGAAGCAGAAGCACCACCACCGGGGTTTGCAAACGCCTCTGCTACTCCTTTAGGAACGACAACAGTAGACCCTCTCTCATACACCTCCTGACAGCTAAGACCAGTGGTACCAACCACAGCAACCACCGTCGTCTCCACCCCAGCATCGATAACAAGTGCACAGACTATACGTCATAACACTATGCCCGTTATCACATCCGCGAGCCCAAGTATCACTACACAGCAGATGAGCATGGCTCAATACTATCAGTCGCCGACCACATACGCCATGCCGCCACTATACTCGGCGGGACTTACTGCAGCGTTGTCCACGCCACCCCATCAGCCAGTGATCATACCCGCTGGAGTTATGAATGCCCCGGTCACACCTGGGAACCAAGCTTATTTTCCATGATACTACTATGCTCCTCCTTACGGGTACATGCCTCCATACAATAACCAGACGTATTCACCTCAGATGACAGCACAGAGTTATGCCCAGCAGCCATACGCGGCTTACACACCACCTTGGTGGACCTTTCCAACGTCACAACCGACTTACGGTCAATCCCCGCCTACGGCGGAGCCAGTTTACGATAGAGGAAACGCATCAAGACCTCGTTTTTCTCAAAACAGGGGTCACAACTCCACACTCAATGACACCACGGCCCAACCCCCTATTACTCAGGGAACCAGCCAGGGCGGGGCAACTCAACCAGTACAACCCGTTAACGTGGAAGATGACGACCTCACCAGACCTTATAAACCTGTGGACGCTACTTTTAAGTCCAAGTTTACAAGGAGAATAGCCGAGGCCTGATTAGGGAGAAACCCAAGATGCCTCAGACAGTGGACAAATACGATGGTTTAGGCGACCTTGATGACCATCTCAACCTGTTCAAGAGTACCGGGGAGGTAGCCTGCTGGCCCATGCCTCTTTGGTGCAAGATGTTCGTCCAAACACTGGTAGGGGCAGCGCGTGTATGGTGGGATAGTCTACCTATTGGGGAAATCGACAGTTTTGAAGACTTAGAGTCCAAATTCACGTTGCAATTCAGTCAAAAGAGACGACACACAAAGGATCGAAACGAACTCCTTCACATTCGTCGGCGAGACAATGAAACAGTGGAAAGTTTCATCGTTAGATTTAACAAAGAGAGCCTAGTGATCCCGGGTATCACAAACGATCTGGCCTGTGGTGCTTTCCTACAAGGAGTAAACGATGACGAGTTATTAAGGACACTCTATGGAAGGTATGGCGTGCCCTCCACCATAGATGAAATCCTGAGGATAGCCAAGGTGTACGTCACACAAGAAAAAACTGTGGCGGCCAATCACGCGGCTAACAGAAAAAAGGAAGCCCAGAAAAACCAAGACGATAGAGAGCAGCGGAGCTCTAAGGGCAAAGGTAGAGGAGACAGGTACCAAAAAAGTGACAGATCAAACTCGCAACATGACAGATCCAAGAATTCATATTCAAGAAATGAATCTTCCTCCAAGCCAAGGTCTGATTATCCTAATTTGAGTAAAATGCCGGCAGAAATCCTGGCTTCCAAAAACCTAAAATTTAACCCTCCCAAGCCATTGAAGGACGCTCCCAACAAAGACACCAGCAAATACTATGAATATCACAAGGGCAGCGGCCATGATACCAATGATTGCTATCAGTTGAAGAAGCAAATCGAATACTTTGTAAAGGCGGGTAAGTTGGTTCACCTGGTTCGAGACATAAAGCAGGGTCCGCCCCGCAACAAAGAAGATGCTGACAAAGGGGCGGGCAAGAGACAGCGGGAGCTAAATATGGTATACGCCGATAAAGGAAAGGGAGCGAAACGGAGTTTCTCCACACTCAAACCCTGGATGTTGGCAACCATGACAGTTGAACCACGCGTAGAGGATTTACACCTCACCACTGACCCCCTAATCATATCCGCCGCAGTGGGCGACTATAATATGAGGAGAATCCTGGTAGACACCGAGAGTTCTGAAGACATAATCTATGAGCACTGTTTCAGCAGGATGCAACCAGAAGACAAAAAATTGCTCGAGTCGGTACACGCCCCCATTAAGGGGTTCACTGGAGAAAAAGGTTGATCCAATCGGCCAAATTACCTTTCCAGTGACATTCGGACATGCCCCCCGGGAAAGGACCATACTCCTCACGTTTCTTGTGGTATGCGCTGAATCTTACCATAATGTAATCATTGGAAGGTTTACCCTGGGAAAACTAGACGCTGTAGTTTCCACGGCGCGCAGGTTCATGAAGTTCCCCACCCTGCGGGGGATTGCAATGGTATACCGGGACAAGCTGGGAGAAGTCTTGGACACTAAGAGATGCCATCAAGGACCTACCGGGGCCTTGGCCCAGAAAGGTGGGTTTTAAGCACACGCCATCCTGAGCAAACAGTTACAATCGTAGATAGTCTCTCTCCTGAAGTTAAGAAAAATTTGAAGCAATTGCTAAGAAGAAACGCTGATATCTTCGCCTTTGAGCACTCAAATATGACTGGGATCCCCCGAGACAAGGCAAAACATAAGTTAGCCACGCTCCCAGGAATTAAGCCAGTCACCCAGGGAAAGCGTAGCATGGCCCCTGATCGAAAGGCAGCGGTAGTAAAAGAAGTACGAAAGCTAGTCGAAGCTGGAATCCTCAGAGAAACTAAATATCATACATGGGTATCAAACCCCGTGATGGTTAAAAATCCAAATGGCACATGGCGGATGTGCATTGACTTCAAAGACTTGAACAAGGCTTGCCCTAAGGATGCTTATCCACTGCCGGAAATGGATTTCAAAGTTGACTCTCTGGTCCCTTATAGGTACAATTGTTTCTTAGACGCCTATAGAGGTTACCATCAGATCAAAATGTCAAGAGAGGACGAAGAAAAAACGGCGTTTCACACCGACGTGGGCATTTTCTGCTATACCAAAATGCCTTTTGGTCTACGAAATGCCAGGGCCATTTATCAACGTCTCATGGACAAGGCTTTCAAGAAGTAAATTGGCAGAAACTTGGAAGTGTATGTCGACGACTTAGTAATCAAGAGCAGAGAGGAAAAACAAATGCTCGAAGACATCGAAGAAACCTTCCAAAAGCTGAGAGAATACAACATCAAGCTCAACCCTAAGAAGTGTTCATTCAGGGTGGAAGAAGGTAAGTTTTTAGGGGTAGTGGTCACCCAGGATGGTTTTAAAGCTAATCCGGAAAAGATAGCCGCTATAACGTGAATGCCCTCCCCCAGGACTTTAAAAGAGGCACAAGCGTTGAATGGGCGTCTAGTGGCCATAAACAGATTCTTGGCAAGACACGCCGAGAGGTCTCTGCCATTTATAAAAACGCTGAACGATTGCCTTAACAAGAAAAACTTCAAGTGGACCAGCGAAGCAGAAGAGGACCTTCAAGACATGAAGTGGTTCATTGAAAAGCTACCCATGTTGACAGCGCCATACCCAGAAGAACTCTTAAAGATGTACCTGGCAGCAGCCCACAACGCTGTAAGCGTGGTACTCATGGTGGAAAGGGATGGCAAACAAACGCCTATATATTACTTTAGCCGGGTACTAGCGGGACCCGAAACGCGATATCCAACACTTGAAAAACTGGTACTTGCTTTGGTCCACGCTACACGGCGTCTCCGAAGATACTTTCAAGGGCATCGCGTACAAGTTTTAACGAATTATCCCCTACAGCAAATCTTACATAAACCAGAAATTTCTGGAAGATTGGCCAAATGGGCGATTGAGTTGGGAGCCCTTGATATTGAATATAGAAAGCGAACAACAATCAAGGGGTAAGTGATCGCCGATTTCTTAGCTGAGATTCCTGATGGAGAAGTAATACAAGACCCCGTGATCAAAGACATACCCGAGTCCAGCACAGCCAGGCAAACCTGGAAGTTATACACTGACGGAGCTTCCAGTGGGAAAGGATCCTGGGCGGGCCTCATGCTGATAAGTCCAGATGAAATAAGGTTAATGTACGGCATGCGGTTTGATTTTGAATGCTCCAATAACGAAGCAGAGTACGAAGCACTGCTGGCAGGCCTGAGAATGGCCCAGTCTATGGGAGTAACAAGGGTCGATGCATATGTCGACTCTCTGTTAGTCAATAACTAGGTGAACGAGACCTATGAAGCCAAGGATGAAATGATGGAAAAATACTTGGCTAAGACCAAGGAGCTCATAGCTTCTTTCGACGGTGTAACACTTAATCATGTCCATCGAGGAAAAAATCAAATAGCTAATGCCCTGAGCAAGCTAGCCACCTCAGGCATGGAAAAGGAAGTAAAGGTGGAAACGCAACAAGCACCTTCCATAGAACCCCGGGAAGTGTCCGCCATCACAGCAGAAGAGCCCTGCTGGTACACTCCGATTCTAAAGTTCCTCACAAAAGGGGAATTACCCTCCGCCAGAGGAGAGGCCCAGAAGATACAAACCAAGGCACTACAATACGAAGTAAACAACGGCGTCCTGTACAGGAAGTCGCATTTGGGACCACTACTGCGGTGCGTATCCCCAGCGGAAGCAAAGTACCTGATTAAGGAAATACACGCTGGTATATGCGACATTCACGTCGGACCCCGGGCAGTTGTTGCCAAAATCCAAAACGCCGGATACTATTGGCCCAGGATGCACGAAGACGCGGTAGATGAACTCAGAAAATGCCGCAGTTATCAAAAGTTTTCTCCTCAAACGCTCCATCCTAAAAACAACTTAATTCCTGTTACAGCGGCTTGGCCTTTTCAGTGGGCAGTCGATATCGTGGGCCCATTCCTGCTGGCCCCCGGGAAGCTAAAATACCTTATTGTGGCGATTGATTATTTCACCAAGTGGGTTGAAGCAAAGCCCTTGGCTAAAATAACTGCTGAAAACGCCAAGAAATTCCTATGGGAACACATAGTGTGCCGATTTGGATTACCGCTATACCTGGTGAGCGACAATGGAAGACAATTCACAGACAGGGTCTTACAAGATTGGTGTGTAGGACTTCAGATCTAGCAAATCTTTACATCGGTCACACATCCCCAAGGAAAAGGCCAAGTAGAGTGGGCAAATAGGAGTTTGCTTGATGGAATCAAAAGAAGGTTAGGTTATGAGGGGAGCTCTTGGGTAGAAGAATTTCCAAATGTCCTTTGGGCACATCGAACCATGCCCAAGACAAGCAACAATGAAACCCCTTTCAGCCTAACCTACGACGCAGAAGTAATGATACTAGCGAAAGTTGGATTACCATCGCTAAGGCGCCTAACTACTAATGATGATAATGACAGGCTGCTTAGGGAAGGCCTAGACCTCCTAGAAGAACGACGCGAGGCAGCCACCATCAGCGAGGCAAAGTACAAGAAAACTTTAGAGAAGTATTATAACCAACGTGTGGCTCAGTAAACTTTCAAGGAAGGCGAGTATGTCATGCAGGATAATGAAGCCAGTAGAGCGGAGCCCACAGGCAAATTGGGACCCAATTGGGAAGGCCCCTACATCGTTCAAGAAGACTTAGGTAAAGGGGCCTACCGCCTATCCCGGCTCGATGGCATAGCGGTTCCACGCAGCTGGAACGCCGCTCAATTGAAGAAATGTTACATGTAGATCCCCGCCCCTAACGTCGGGATTGGTTATTTTCCTTTTATGAACAAGTGTAATTCATCATTAACGATGTCTCTTTTTACTTTGAGTTATTGAGTTAATAAAAGTTGCTTTTTTATTATTCTCTCATTACTTACATTCACAATATCAATTACCATCGCATTTATACTACACTCTACGGTACAAAAAATTACCATCGCATTCAAACTGAATATAACGGTAAAAAGTATCCTAGACACGAAATATTTTTCATATATAAGTCAGAGGATCAAAACTATATAGCTCTAAGAGTGGGTATCTTGGTAATAGATACATTAACCACTACAAAAATGATAGGTATTTTGGTAATAAATACATACAACTATCTTTCAAAACCAAGTACTTGTCCCTATTACTAAAAACCAACATATGGGAACCAAAAAACGAACATGTTCTACTTATCTAAACATCGGAGAGCATTGCTCTCACCTCTGCAGGGATGTACAATGCTTCACCGTAGTACTCCAAAGGATGAGGATCGACGATCAGGTCGTCAATATTCACCTCACCAACCAGAGAAGCTGATACCCTCAGATCATCAACCAGGCTTGCACATCGACGGCCACTGCGGCATCGTTCATATACCATCCTACAGTGTTGAACATGCTCGGAGGGAAATGCTTGCATCAGGTTATCGGCTGATAGAGGAATCACACCTATTCCAGCCTTAGAATGGCCCTCATCTTCGATACTTTTACAAGACCTGCTTACCCGAGGCATAGTATCACCGGAGTTAATTTCCCTGCCTCTAATCATCTCCTCCGTCACCGGATCTTGGAGATGAACCAGAGCCTCAGCTGCGTCCAATCGTCGAAGTACATGGGAATTCTCTGATTACGACACTTTCGCCCCATTTTTCCAATTACCAAATTTGGAAAAAAATATGAATCAATTTATAAGGAGTTTAAGGGGCCTGACAACAATGACGATAGCAAAATTAATAAAAAAGACATCATTACATGTCAAATCTCCACACTTAAGCACACGGTGGCGTCATCATCATAATCGTATTAATTATCTGACAAACAATCAAGTGCTTACACGCACCCCAAACTAAACAGTGTTTTACAAAATATCTAAGGAACAGTGTACATAATAAAAAATAAAAACACTCATTCCTCTTCAGATTCCTCCACCATGTCCAGCATCTGGCGTAAGATTCCACGCCATCTTCGGCCACCTTGTCCATCAGCTCTGCATACGCGGGCAGTGGATCATTACACGCCGCTTCAAGAGCATCCGCCATCTCTGCCTGTAGTTTGCCCCTGTTCTTTTGGAACGCGGGAGTAATCTTATAAGCTCATTGACAATCAAAATAGCCATGGTAAACACCATCATGATGCCTTGATTGATAAGCAGCAGCGGAAAGGCAATCCAAAAGAGTCACAAAGGACTCTGACTGGCGTAGATATTCAAATGCCCCAACCAGGCCATTGGTTATCAACCAATTCCTGTCGCCTTGTGATCTAGCTAGGCGGCTGGTCAGGCTATCCACCCTGGCGTTCGATTGCTCTAATGCACTTTCTGCCTCTTTAAGGCGTGCCTGGTAGGTGGTGGAAGATTGAACAAGTTGGTTCTTTTCGGAGACAAGGGAGTCACATACTTGCTGAAGTTTCCAAAGTTGTTCCTCTTGCTCCTCCAACTCCGCCTGTTTGGCTTGGATCTTGACATTGGACACCTCTAACTCCATAGTTAGACTTTGGTACCGCTCCTGCACCTGAGTGTAACACCCTGCTTCTTCGTACTTTCCATATTTAGAAGGTCTTGCTTGTATTTCTATTTTTGGAAGTCTTATGTTCTTGTAATCGTTCTTTCTCTGTAACCGTTGTAAAATCCGAGACTTGGATCATAAATAAACCTTGTATTTTGTTAAATTCATGTTGTACATACTTATTACATGCTCATACATTTAATTTCATGAAACAATTGATGCTTATTCGAAATTCTTGGAAACTATGTGCTAAACTTGCAAATATGTGAAACTTATGCATAAAACGTGATTTGATCATAAAAGATACTTAAATTTGACCTTCGTACACTTAATTATATTTGGTTTATGTTCTCCATACTTGATTTGCCCTTAAACTATGCTTATATGGCGAAAATGGTCCTTAAAACCCTAAATTTCAAACTACAGGGGCCAAAATGTAATTAACTGAAACTTGAACTCCTCCCTTGTTGCTGGATGCGAAAACTTACCTAAAACCCTTTGCTGGCCGTGAGAAAACCCCCAGATCAGACTCCTCAATTCAGCTCGCGATTTTGACCGGGATTTGAGTTTGTTTTGAGTTTAAACGGGTTTTGGGCATTAATTACACAACCAACACTCACCCTAATCCTTCCCTATATAAACCCAAGCTTCCCAAGCCATTTTCACTTTACAAACATCCTCACAACTCTCTCAAACACTCTAAATCATTGCTGCAATCTGAAGTTCGGACAGAAGCACTACTCTTCACTAAAGTGAGCATAACTCACTCATTTCTTGTCCATTTTAGCTCATTATTTTTCCTATGTGCTTGGCTCAACCTTAGCTTCGATTCCATGGGTATTTCACAGTGAATAAGTCCCTGGAACTCCGGAAAATAGGCTCCAAAGTTCACTGTTTGAATCTGATTTCATTAATCTTTACTAATACTTGTTTAACTTGAGTCTAACTCAACTCAAACCCACGTCCTTATGCGCCTAACCACTTGTATGGTTAGTTGGGCTTAAAAACGGGGGCTGAGACTTTCAAAATCAGAGGTTAAACCTCATATACATTCTATTTTGTTTACGGTTTTTAAGCCACAGGTGATGTTCAAGGTTCAAGCTTGATGAAGGTTTGATTGAGGATTAGCTTGGGTTTTCCTACTTAAAATCCCCACATTACTTGGTGATTTCTCTTAGATTAGTGTTTAATATTCTTGTATTACTTACAGTTCATGACCCTCCTTGTATGTTTTTACATCAAGTGTAGTGGTGAACACTTAGAGGTACCTAAATGGAAGCTTGTTCTTCCTACCTCCTATATGACTTCCATGATACTTAGAGGTACCTAAATGAAGATTTAATCTTCTACCTCATGCTTGACTATTGGACATAATAATACATATAATACTTATATTTATATAATATTTAACATTCGAACCCTTGATGGTGAACTTGTGTTCATTCGTCAAAGTGTTAGAATAACATCATCTAAGACATAAGACTTGTATGATTCTAATGAGTATACCACTCATGAAAACATTAACCCTTGAGGTTTCATAGTGTCAAAACAAGTACTTTGTGTTAAAAGATGATTACTTCCGTATATATATGTTCTTGTGTTTTAAATTTCTAAATCCTTAATCTACCGTTAATATCCGGAACTTATACACTTTGTTTCTTCGCGTAGAAGGACTTGGTGTTCCAACTCCTAATCAACAACAACTCACTCGCGGATTCACAAGTAGAAGACTTGCAAAACCGTGAGTATACTCACAAACCCCCTTTTTATGTTTACCACTTTTGGGGTGTAACATGTTAAATTATTAAATCACACTTAAACCTTAACTTTATACTTGCACGAAAACAATCCTTATACATGAATGCTATGTTGTTATACTTTGATGCTTATACTTGGGTGATTCTTATGTGATACAATAGTCATTAGCTTATTACTAGCCTCCATTTGACATGTATAGCGCTATAGGAGTAACGCACCACCCGTGAACGAGAGGTCATGTTGAATTATATCATTTTTGTGTAAACAGAGGGTTGACTAGAAATATCGCATGCCTTGTATGATGCTATTATATAAACTAGTTGCCATGTGGATTCATTTTTAAACTTTTAAACTTATACTTATTCTTAAACTTGTATACTCGCCTTTGCTTTTGCATTGAATTGTATTTTAAACATGTTACAGGTTGATGATTGATGATGCTATGAAACGGACTAGCAATGATGCCTAGATACTCACTTAGACGTTTAGGTTTAAAGTGTTGTATCAATTTCGTTTTGATTATGTTATGAACAAGGTTGTTATTTGAATTTCTTGTAATATTTGACAATTTAGATTATGAATGAAAATGGTTGAATTAAATATTGTCACAAATAGTGTTATGAAGTCTCTTGCAATCTTGAACAAGTCCCACTCCGATGATTCCGCCATTGGTTGGGGTGTGACAGATTGGTATCAGAGCCATAACTATAGGGAATTAGGTAGAATTTCCATGTTCGACCTAGTCTAAAGTAGGAACCAAATTTTGACCATTCTTGATTCTTGCTTAAAATGTTATTCTTCCTACTTTGCATCTTTCTCTTCTTTTTGGTCTTAATATATACATATTGTCTTTCCTAAGACATTTTACACAATACACTTGAAGACACTCTTTATACAAAAGAGACGAGTTTACCAAAATAGGCGTGAAACCCACAATTTGGTGAACGACTCTCATTCCGCTATTCTTATTTTTGCACGAAATTTCGCCATTTAGCTAGGGGTGAAATCCACATCTAAATTGTAAATTTCCAATTCAAACTCTAGTGGACCCTCATCAAAGTGTCGAAATTATATTTTGACCCGAGGAGTACCAACCACATTATGGTACGAAATCGTCAAGTTAGGGGTGAAACCCGCACCTTGTCGATTGAGTCCCATTCCTCGATGTTCGATCTCGACAAAGTTTCGATTGTTTCAATCGATTAGAGACGTGTAGTAACTGGAAGGGTAAGATACCATTAATCGCTTCTCGACGAGAGTATCTTACCTATAGGCCAAAACATGTTTCTCTAATTTGAAAGGACTTTCGATTCACTTTGGAATAGTCGACGTTTCTCTACCCGAAACAATCCAATGTTTTATGAGCCTCTCTTTTATGTGATTCAACTTATATGTGATTTTATACTTGTTACCTCGTTCGTTTCAAAACCGTTACACAATTCGTACGTCTCACGCAATAAAAAACAATAATAATTCTCGTGAACAAACTAAATTTATACTCTTTTATGCATTCATACATGTTTATACTTGTTGAATACTTGTTAAATTCATGCCAATTGTGTGAATCATGCATGATACATCATGCTTACATGCTTAAACTTGCAAACTTATTTTAAATTTATGATCAAGTCTCATCCCTTCCTTCTCTTTCGATCCTTTAGATGTCGTCCAGCGCATCCAAGAAGCTCCAATCAAAGAAGGGTTCTAGCTCCAGCTCCATGTCGCAAAGGGATTGCATGAAATTCATGGCCAAGCAAATGGCTAAGGTTATACCTGACATTGTTAGCCAGATTCAGCCAAACACCGATTCACCGCATGGCTCTGTCGACTCAAAGGTAGATAAACCCAAATCGACCTTCCATTTCAAGCAATTCATGGCTTGTAAACCCTTAGAGTTCATAGGAAAAGATGGCGCCATCGCCATGATGAATTGGTTTGACGCGATTGAGCTTACTTTCTTGCAAAGTGGTTGTCTTGATGAGTTACGAACTTTAAATGCAACGGGAGTTTTCCGTTCAAGGGCACTCGAATGGTGGACTACCGAACGCAACAAGAGGGGAAACGATGTTGCACATGCTATGCCTTAGGACGAACTTAAGCAGCTTATGAAGGACCACTTCTGTCCTCCTCACGAACTCTAAAAGTTGGAGAACAAATTTTGGAACCTTACGTAGAAGGGGAGCGACATGGATGGTCTGATTACGCATTTTAAACAACTAAGTGTCCTCTGTCCTGGACAAGTCGACCCCGTCCCCAAAACCATAGCCAAAATTATTCGTTGTGTTACACCTGCCTTGACTAACCATGTTGCCTCTGCTAGTCCCTAAACCATCAAAGATGTTTTTCGTATAGCCACCGAACTTAACAACAATTGCGTCCTTCATGGAACCTATGACAAGGTTTCGACGAAGAGTGTGCATCAAGCTGTCACTGATACCACCGATACTACCACCACTGTTGAACCTTCATCCTCCCAATCCAAAAAGAACAAAGGCAAGAAGCGGAAGGCTTCAAGCCAGAATTATGCGGTCGTCGCTCCGCCAAACCCTCAACCTTTACAATCAGTAGCCGCCGTTACCCCTGCAAACACCGAACTACTAAAACGAGCCTACACTGGATCTCATCCCCACTGTACTACCTGTTTGTACCATCATCCTACCAACACACCGTGCCACAAATGCGCCCGCTGTCATAGGTATGGTCATTTTGCCGACCGATGCCGCAACATCCCCCAAGCTCAAAACAACCAAAATCAAGCCCTCGTTGCAAACCCTGTTCGTAACCAGGCTCAACCTCAAGCTGCTCCTGTACGAGCATGCTTCAAGTGTGGTGATCTCAATCATCTCGCCAATGTTTGCCCTCAAAGGTATCAACCCCAACAGCAGCAGCAGCAGCCGCCACAACAACAAGCTCAACAACCTGCTAGAGGCCGAGCTTTTGTCATCACTGCCGCTCAGGCTCAGATTGCAAACAACGCCATTACTGGTACGTTTCTTGTGAACCATATTTAGGCTTCTTTTCTGTTTGATACTGGCGCCGATACAAGTTTTGTTTCATTAGAGTTCGAACAATTGCTTATGTGTAAACGCTCTAAGTTGCCAAGATCTTTCACTGTCGAAGTCGCTAATGGTAAATCTGTCACTGTCGATTTTGTTCTTTCCAATTGTTCCTTGATTCTTAACGACCATACATTCTCAATCGATCTTATACCTATGCAAATGGGTAGCTTTGACATCATAGTAGGCATGGACTGGCTTAGGTGAGTTTGTGCTGAAGTTGTTTGTTCTGAAAAGTTTATCCGCCTTCCTCTTCCAAACGGTGATTCTCTACACGTGTATGAAGAGAAACCTTCTCAAGGTCTCAAGCTTATGTCGTGTATCCAAGCGAACAAATGCTTACGCAAGGGTACCTTCGCTTTTATCGCCCATATAGTGGAAAAGAAGGACAAAGGCCCAAGCATAAGTGACGTCCCCGTTGTACGTGATTTCCCCGATGTGTTTCCCGATGATCTTCCTGGTCCGCCTCCTGCTCGTTCTGTCGACTTTCGTATCGATTTAGTGCCTGGCGCTATGCTCGTCGCTAAGTCTACCTACCATTTAGCACCCTCTGAGATGCAAGAGCTCTCGAGTCAACTTCAAGAGCTTCTTGATAAAGGCTTTATACGTCCTAGTACCTCTCCTTGGGGCGCTCCTGTTTTGTTCGTCAAAAAGAAAGATGGGTCATTCCGAATGTGTATTGACTATCGTGAGCTCAACAAGCTTACTGTCAAAAACCGATACCCTCTTCCTCGCATCAATGACCTCTTCGATCAATTGCAAGGCACGACCTGCTTTTCCAAGATCGACCTTCATTCTGGGTACCATCAACTTCGAGTCCTTGAAGAAGACGTACCTAAAACTGCATTTCGTACGCGTTATGGTCATTACGAGTTCGTGGTCATGCCCTTTGGTTTGACCAACGGACCTGCTGTTTTCATGGATTTGATGAACCGTTTGTGCAAAGCGTACTTGGACCGTTTCGTGATCGTTTTCATCGACGATATTCTCATATATTCCAAGACACAAGAAGAGCATGAGCGACACTTGCGTCTTATCCTTCAACTTCTTCGTACTGAACATCTATACGCCAAATTCTCCAAGTGTGAATTTTGGTTAAAAGAGGTTCAATTCCTTGGTCATACTGTCAACGAACTTGGTATTCATGTTGACCCCGCTAAAATTGAAGATGTGAAGAACTGGATCGCACCTAAGTCTCCGTCTGAAATTCTTTCTTTTCTTGGCCTTGCTGGTTATTATCATCGTTTTATCTCTAACTTCTCGAAGATCGCTGTTCCTTTGACCTCTTTGACTCAAAAAGAGAAACCTTTTGTTTGAGGTCCCGAACAAGAGGAATCTTTTCAAACACTCAATGAGATGCTTTGTAATGCTCCTATTCTCACGCTTCCTGATGGTAACGACGACTTCGTCGTATATTACGATGCTTCAAACTTTGAACTTGGTTGTGTGCTTATGCAACGAGACAAAGTCATCGCTTATGCGTCGAGACAACTCAAAATACATGAAAAGAACTATACTACTCTCGACCTTGAACTTGGCGCAGTTGTTTTTGCATTGAAGATTTGGCGACACTACCTTTATGGTACTAAGTGTGTGGTCTTCACCGACCATAAGAGCCTTCAACATATCTTCTACCAAAAGGAACTGAACATGCGTCAACGTCATTGGGTGGAACTGTTAAACGACTACGACTGTGAAATCAAATACCATCCAGGTAAAGCGAATGTAGTAGCCGACGCTCTTAGTCGTAAAACTCATGTCAAGAGTATCCGTTGTTTCCAACTCATCCACGATCTTCAGAACCGCATACGTGATGCTCAATATTCATTTGTTAATGAGGGTAACCTCTATGACGAGATGCGATGTGGTGCTGAAGAAAGCCTCGTAACCAAATCCGATGGTAACCTTTGAGAGTTCCTGATGAAGGAGGCACATCACACCAAATATTCTATTCAGCCTGGTGCCGACAAGATGTACCATGATATGCGTGCATCCTATTGGTGGCCTGGAATGAAGAAGGATATAGCCACTTTCGTCTCGAAATGTCTCACATGTTCAAAAGTGAAAGCTGAACATCAACGTCCCACTGGGCTACTCGAAGAACCAGAAATCCCTGTCTGGAAATGGGAGAGCATCACTATGGACTTCATCACTAAGCTCCCTCGTACTTCTTCTGGTCATGACAGTATTTGGGTGATCGTTGATCGATTGACCAAATCAGCTCACTTTCTTCCCATTCGTGAAGATTTCAAGGTCAAGAAATTGGCTAGAATCTACACTGATGAGATCATCTGTTGTCATGGTATCCCTATTGACATCACTTCCGATCGTGATGCTTGTTTTACGTCTCGTCTTTGGCAAACATTTCAATCTGCTATGGGTACTGTTCTTAACCTTAGCACCGCTTTCCATCCTCAGACAGACGGTCAAACCGAGCGCACTATCCAAACATTAGATGATATGCTTCGTTAATGCATAATAGATTTTGGTGGCAACTGGGATTCACACTTGCCGTTGATCGAATTCTCGTACAACAACAGTTATCACGCGGGTATTCAAATGGCACCTTTCGAAGCATTGTATGGTAGCAAGTGCCATTCGCCTATTTGTTGGCACGAGATTGGTGAAGTTTAAATCACTGGTCCCGAGCTCATACAAGAGACGATGGACAAGATATTACAGGTTCGAGACAACTTATTGAAAGCCAGGAGCTGACAAAAGAGTTACGCCGACAAGCGTCGCAAGCCTTTGGAATTCGAGACAGGTGACTTCGTGCTTCTCAAGGTATCCCCTTGGAAGGGCGTGGTTCGATTTGGAAAGAAAGGGAAACTCGCACCTCGCTACATTGGTCCTTTCAAGATCCTCGAAAGGATTGGCAAGGTTGCGTATAGACTGGACCTGCCTGAAGAGCTCAACAATGTACACCCTGTCTTTCACGTATCCAACTTGAAGAAGTGTCTAGGTGACGAAGGACTACAAGTTCCTCTTGAAGAGTTGCAAGTCAACGAAATGCTTCACTTCGTGGAAAATCCGGTCGAAATCATGGACCGAGGAGTCAAGCAACTGAGGCGCAGTCGAATTCCTATAGTCAAGGTTCGATGGGAAGGAAAACGTGGCGCTGAATTTACTTGGGAACTCGAGAGTGATATGAAGACCAAGTATCCAAACCTATTCGACGTTGCATCTACCTAAATTTTGGGACGAAATTCCCTAAAGGAGGTGAGACTGTAACGCCCTGCTTCTTCGTACTTTCCATATTTAGAAGGTCTTGCTAGTATTTCTATTTTTGGAAGTCTTGTGTTCTTGTAAGCGTTCTTTCTCTGTAACCGTTGTAAAATCCGAGACTTGGATCATAAATAAAACTTGTATTTTGTTAAATTCATGTTGTACATACTTATTACATGCTCATACATTCAATTTCATGAAACAATTGATGCTTATTCGAAATTCTTGGAAACTATGTGTTAAACTTGCAAATATGTGAAACTTATGCAATAAACGTGATTTGATCGTAAACGATACTTAAATTTGACCTTCATATGCTTAATTATATTTGGTTTATGTTCTCCATACTTGATTTGCCCTTAAACTATGCTTATATGGCGAAAATGGTCCTTAAAACACCTTAAAACCCTAAATTTCAAACTACAGGGGCCAAAATGTACTTAACTGAAACTTGAACTCCTCCCTTGTTGCTAGCCATGAAAACTTCCCTAAAACCCTTCGTGGGCCGCGAGAAAACCCCCAGATCAGACTCCTCAATTCAGCTCGCGATTTTGACCGGGATTTGAGTTTGTTTTGAGTTTAAACGGGTTTTGGGCATTAATTACACAACCAACACTCACCCTAATCCTTCCCTATATAAACCCAAGCTTCCCCAAGCCATTTTCACTTTACAAACATCCTCACAACTCTCTCAAACACTCTAAATCGTTGCTGCAATCTGAAGTTCGGACAGAAGCATTACTCTTCACTAAAGTGAGCATAACTCACTCATTTCTTGTCCATTTTAGCTCATTCTTTTTCCTATGTGCTTGGCTCGACCTTAGCTTCGATTCCATGGGTATTTCACAGTGAATAAGTCCCTGGAACTCTGGCAAATAGGCTCCAAAGTTAACTGTTTGAATCTGATTTCATTAATCTTTACTAATACTTGTTTAACTTGAGTCTAACTCAACTCAAACCCACGTCCTTATGCACATAACCACTTGTATGGTTTGTTGGGCTTAAAAACGGGGCTGAGACATTCAAAATCAGAGGTTAAACCTCATATACATTCTGTTTTGTTTATGGTTTTTAACCCACAAGTGATGTTCAAGCTTCAAGCTTGATGAAGGTGTGATTGAGGATTAGCTTGGGTTATCCTACATAAAATCCCCACATTACTTGGTGATTTCTCTTAGATTAGTGTTTAATATTATTGTATTACTTATAGTTCATTACCATCCTTGTATGTTTTTACATCAAGTGTAGTGGTGAACACTTAGAGGTACCTAAATGGAAGCTTGTTCTTCCTACATCCTATTGGACTTCCATGATACTTAGAGGTACCGAAATGAAGATTTAATCTTCTATCTCATGCTTGACTATTGGACATAATAATACATATAATACTTATATTTATATACTATTTAACATTCGAACCCTTGATGGTGAACTTGTGTTCATTCGCCGAAGTGTTAGAATAACATCATCTAAGACATAAGACTTGTATGATTCTAATGCGTATACTACTCATGAAAACATTAACCCTTGAGGTTTCATAGTGTCAAAACAAGTACTTGTGTTAAAAGATGATTACTTTCGTATAAATATGTTCTTGTGTTTTAAATTTCTAAATCCTTAATCTACCGTTAATCTCCGGAACTCATTGATGCGTGTGAAGTGTCGTATAGTTTTTAATGTATATTTTAAGCCCTTTAACACTTTTTAGCCAAGTTTTAAATTTATAAAACACGATATTTACTAACACTAAACACACATATGGGCAAGTGCACCCATCGTGAGCGTAGTATAGTGTTGGTAAGATACCGAGGTCATCCAAGGACACAAGAGCTTTTAATACCGGTTTATCCTCAACGTCTAATCAAATTAAAAGTTTAGAAAAAGGTTTTTAAACAAGAAAAATAAAACTAACTAAAATGCTGAAAAATAAAAATAAAACAGATAGACAAGATGAATCACTTGGATCCGACTCGTATTTAGTGTAACCTTTGATTATTTCCGCACTTTTGCACTTTTTAAGAGATTATCTTAGTTATTGTAGTACGCCCCTCTTCTGAAGGTGACGTTACCCTCAACCCAGTAGTTTGAGTCAGCAAGGATACAATCCTAAAGGGTTGGATTATTGAAAGATAATTAATTAAGTTATTAATGCATATTATGGTAGGCCCCTCTTCTGGAGGTGACGTTACCCTCGGCTAAGTAGTCTGAGTCAGCAGGGATACAGTCCTAAGTAGTCGGGTTAAAGTTTTAATAGTAGTTTACATATGAGGGGATCAAGGAGTTCGGACCCCCGCCATCCAATACTAGTGGGTATTGAAGGAGATCCTACTAAAGTTGACCCAGGTCCTTGCAGGATCTATACACTGAACAAGGCAAGACTCTTACCAAACCGTTCCCTTAACCCCCGACCAGGTAGCCAACATACCTCCATATAGACCGTGGAGATATGAATGGTGAAAATATTTTATTTTATATAGACTGTAAAATAATGCCAAGACACCACGGACAAACGATAAGGAAGACTCACCTTCAACATAAGAAACTAGTTATTAAAGTCATTAATACATAACCAAATAAAAAGTGCGAAAAGATTAAAAATAAAAAGTATTACACTAAACACTTGTCTTCACCAAGTGATGCAAAAGACTTAGGAAAACATGGCCTTTGATTGTCAAGAACTCTTACGATCAATCTTGGATCTCGAGACTACTCACACACTCTATGATGGATGATGCATGATGGTGGTGGATGTGGGTTGTGATGGTGGTGGTGGGTGGGTGAAGTGTGAGAGAGGTGGTTTGCTAAGGGATGGTTTGCAAATGAGCCAAACACCCCTATTTTTAGCATGCACAGAAGCCCGGACACGGCCCCGTGTCCATTGGGCACGGCCCCGTGTCCACCCATCTTCTCTTTCTTCATTAAATGCAGTTTGTCTGCATTAGTTGACCACGCCTCCGTGTCCGCTGGGCACGACCCCGTGTGCAGAAGCGTATCTGTACTATCAAGATTTTCCTAGATTCTGCGAATCTTAGAGTTGACCACGGCCCCGTGTCCGCTGGACACGCCCCCGTGCTCAGTGAGCACGGGGCGTGTTCAGCCTTCTGTTCTCTTGTTTTTTCTTTGGAGGATGCTGTCGAGGGGTCGGGCATGCCACGTTTATTCCTTTTCTTGTATTTATGCTGGATTTGGTTGCATTTTTGCTTCTTTTGTTCATTTAAGCTCTTTTAACCCTGAAAATACAAAAGGAAGACAAAAGCACACTTTTTCCAACATTAGTACTAAAAAAGGGTTAGTTTTATGCCTCATTTGATGTAATTTATATGTTGCATTTTGCGCACATCAAATACCCCCACACTTGAATCTTTGCTTGTCCTCAAGCAAAACTCTTTATTTTGTGGCTTACACTCCCAAATGGAATGGGTAGAAGAGAAGGTTTTTGGGCTTGTCATAGAGTGTCGGGATTTCCAAGATTCTTTATTAAGTTTTATTTTTATTTATTTACAATCCTATTCGTCATGATTTATTTAAAACATTACATAAGATAAATTACTTATTAGGGCATAACATGCCTTTTTAAAATTCCATTTATATACAAGTTCACATACCTCACGGGGGATCACTCAACACTCGGCCGAAGGTGTATTTTTTGTGAAAACTCTCGAGAGCGGCATGGAACTTACTTCTAGCATAAGCTTGCCAAGCGATCAATCCTCCTCCTTTTTAACTATATACCTTTGTAAATATCAAGAGGACTTTTGGGGGAAGGGTTAGGCTTGGGTTAAAGGTAAGTGGTTGGGTTAGTAGAAAAGGGCGAAAGGCGTAAAAAGCTTCGGTTTTCGTAAGACTTTTATTTTTATGACTTTTTATTCTAATGAAGCATTTTCTTTAAACAAAGTTCTTTTTGATGAACTTGTTTGTTTATTTCTTTTGGGCTTCCTTGGCATCATCATTTTTTTTAAAGAATTCATAAGAAAAACCGAACTTTGTTACTAAAATAAAGGGTTTAAAATGAAAAAAGGGTTTTGGTGGGTAAAAAGGTGTTTGTTTTGGGTTAAGAAATGAGAAGGTTTAGGCTCAAAGGGGTTAACTAGGGGGATTTGGGTAGGTGGTAAAAGAAAAAGAAAAATAATGGTGTTGAAAGAAAAATGGTTAGTCCTAATGCCTCCATCATTTACTTACTTGGGTTTAAGTTGGTAAGGACCGGGAATGTATCGTCGTGGCAAGTTCTAGAGTCGTAAGAACCAAGCGGCTATTCACATAAGAAACGAAAAATGAGCATTTAGTTTAAAGATGTGTATTTTTATGCTCAAAACTCACTTTTTGTGGGAATGGGTTTTTTTTTTATGTGATCAAGTATATATAATCAAATTTTAACTAGATTTGTTATGTCGTTTCATAATTTTCTTATGTTGGTTCTTTTTATCACGACGCTATCGGTTGTAAATTTGTAAAAATATCACTTTTTTAGAACTTGTAATTCCCAAATTAAACCAAGACAAGTAAAAAAAATGAAAATTTTTGAAAAAAATTTGGAGTGATTAGCGGTTCCAATAGAGTTTTGTATAAGGCTTGTAATTAGGACTTGCAAAATTCAAGGTTTTAGCATCCCCCCCCCCTCCCACACTTAAATTACACATTATCCTCAATGTGTCCCAAAAATAAGTTTTCAGGTTGATTGAATGTGTAAAAGTATGAAAAAGCAAAAATTTACGTTACTGGGCGTCTGGACACGGCCTCGTGATGTCCGGGCACGACCCCGTGTTTAGATCGCCAGTTAACAGAAAACAAAATAAAGTAACAGAAGGCTGGACACGGGGGCGTGTTCAGTGAGCACGCCCCGTGTCCAGGTACCTGAACTGGGCATTTTTCTGCAGATGGTTGAGCACGGGGCGTGTTGGATGAGCACGGCCCCGTGCTGAACTTGCTGTAATGAAGAAAAATTTTTCGGGTGACCCTGTTTTTGTGCATGGGGTGTTGGTTCAAGCTTCCCTTGGTATCCTTCACCATCCCGAGTGTGTTTTACCCATTACATCATCATCCAAACACCAAATAATCAATAGAACCATCATTCATTCAAATAGAGAAAGTTACATAATAATCCTAATAAATTAATTTTTTCTAGATAAATAGGTCAAAAGAAACACAAGAAGTCTAAACCCAAGAAGTTCTAGCCTAAAGTTTATTCTATTAGCAAAATTTCAGAAAAGATAATTCTCTCGGTTTGATGTGGCTCGAAGAACTTCTTCTTCCAGATATGGGTTCCTCATACGTCGGCGAGCCACTTTTCTATCTCCCTTGGGAGAAGAAAGGCGGGCTCATTTGCATCAGTTTGAGGGGGTGTAACCTCCACTGAGACTTCTTGCAAATCTTCAAGAGGAGGCTCCGCGGGGATGTCATCCCATCTGGTGGGATTATTGACTCCAAGTGCTAGGTTCCAATCCTCATGAGGGAGGATTGGCTCCATGGGAGGCGTCACAAGAATGTTCAACCTCTGGTGCAAGAGGTTGATTTCTTGAAAACTGTTTTCCAACGCCACCGTAAAATAATTTATACGGTCTATTAGGACCTCCTCTACCGATGTCATCTCATCAAGAGCTTCACGTAATGCAATCACATAGCATACGAGAGTTGCTTCGATTGAGGACCTTCGTCCTCTTCGACTGTTCTTGGAATGCGCCGACGAAGTTCCACTGTTTTGGCTCGACATTCTAAGAAAATAAACTGAAAAGAGTTCATTTTAATGAAACAGTAACCTCAGACAAGGCCCCGTGCTCAATGAGCATGGCCCCGTGTTCACCTTTCAGCAGATTTTTGGAACAAGGAATCTTGGAGTTTCAAATTATTTTTTCAACTTAAGAAAAGTTTTGAGCAGAAATAACTTAAAACAATGTTATAAAACTCATTTTTAACAATATTCCTTGAACAAAAACCTAACAAACATCACAATAAAGCTTGAAATCATGATGATCTCAAGCTCTAATGGAGGTGTTGAGGTAAAAATTGAAGAAGAAGGGAATGGACAAGAGAGGAAAGGACAAGATGGTTGTTGAGAACCTTCTTTTAGAAAATACCTAGGATGGTATATGTGAAGATCCCACAAAATCTCTATCCCTGGAATGGTCCAAATGTGCAGGATTCTTGGCTGCATTTATAGAAAACGACAGCACGCTGCACACGGCCCCGTGTCTTCTGGACACGGCCCGTCCTGACACATTTTGTCCGTATTCTGACAAAAAGTTAGAAAGGAATCTTTTGGTGGACACGGGGGCGTGTTGACCTGGACACGGCCCCGTGTCTAGAGGCTGTTTATGAAGTTTCGTCTATTTCTAAGGAATTTATCCGGATTGGGTGGTTCCTTACTGGATGGAACAACCCCAAAGTGCTTGAGATACCTTAATTGCTCTAGATTAAGATGAGAACGCAAGAGGTTGTCGGTGAGGGTGATTCCTATGGTAAATGTAGGTGGACAAGTCCAACCCTTTCCTGGGCTCTCGTTAAAGAAGGTGTATGCCGAATCGCTCAGGTCTATGTATGCACCGAACGAGGTCGATGGGGAGTCCTTCACGGCACAATCGACACAGGGACGACTATCGCTCAAGTCTTCACTAGAGTTAAGGGTGATTTCGGGAACAACAAAGTTGTTTTTATTCGAATGCGATCTCAATAATTCTTCTTGGGCTTCGTCTTGAGGTGAATTAATGATATCCATCTCAAGTTCTTTCACCCAATTAAGAATTAGATCTTCCATTTGAAATAATTCATCGAGAAGCATTTCTCCTAGAAGGGTTGATTGAGAGCATTCGAGGGAGAGATAGGAATTATTTTTACTTTCGCCCCTTTTAAGGCTATAGGAAAACAATGGGTCTATATAATGGGGCTTATAATTTAGAAAATAACATTCTAAATGTTTATGAGGGCCACCACATATTTGACACCACGTACCATAAGAGTGCCGAAAGTAAAAAATATCAGTATCACTCATGTTTGTGTCAGAAATTACCAACCGTCGGGATCTTACGGTTAAGTTTTCAGCAACTGAAACTTGGGCACGGGGCGTGTTGAGTGGGCACGGCCCCGTGTTCAGCTTACTGTCTGACTTGAAACAAGATTGCCAGTACCAAAGATTGGGCAAAGGGGTGTGTTCAGCGGGCACGGCCCGTGCTGAGTTCTGCAGAAGCTGAAAATTTAAGAAAAATCCTAAAAAAAAATAGAAAAATAAGGAAAAATGATTAGGCCGTTGATTCCTAACTTTCTTAAAATCCTTGTGTCCCCGGCAACACCGCCAAAAACTTGATGCGTGTGAAGTGTCGTATAGTTTTTAATGTATATTTTAAGCCCTTTAAAACTTTTTAGCCAAGTTTTAAATTTATAAAACACGATATTTACTAACACTAAACACACATATGGGCAAGTGCACCCATCGTGATCGTAATATAGTGTTGGTAAGATACCGAGGTCGTCCAAGGACACAAGAGCTTTTAATACCGGTTTATCCTCAACGTCTAATCAAATCAAAAGTTTAGAAAAAGGTTTTTAAACAAGAAAAATAAAACTAACTAAAATGCTGAAAAATAAAAATAAAACAGATAGACAAGATGAATCACTTGGACCCGACTCGTATTTAGTGTAACCTTTGATTATTTCCGCACTTTTGCACTTTTTAAGAGATTATCTTAGTTATTGTAGTAGGCCCCTCTTCTGAAGGTGACGTTACCCTCAACCCAGTAGTTTGAGTCAGCAAGGATACAATCCTAAAGGGTTGGATTATTGAAAGATAATTAATTAAGTTATTAATGCATATTATGGTAGGCCCCTCTTCTGGAGGTGACGTTACCCTCGGCTAAGTAGTCTGAGTCAGCAGGGATACAGTCCTAAGTAGTCGGGTTAAAGTTTTAATAGTAGTTTACATATGAGGGGATCAAGGAGTTCGGACCCCCGCCATCCAATACCAGTGGGTATTGAAGGAGAACCTACTAAAGTTGACCCAGGCCCTTGCAGGATCTATACACTGAACAAGGCAAGACTCTTACCAAACCGTTCCCTTAACCCCCGACCAGGTAGCCAACATACCTCCATATTGACCGTGGAGATATGAATGGTGAAAATCTTTTATTTTATATAGACTGTAAAATAATGCCAAGACACCACGGACAAACGATAAGGAAGACTCACCTTCAACATAAGAAACTAGTTATTAAAGTCATTAATACATAACCAAATAAAAAGTGTGAAAAGATTAAAAATAAAAAAGTATTACACTAAACAGTTGTCTTCACCAAGTGATGTAAGAGACTTAGGCAAACATGGCCTTTGATTGTCAAGAACTCTTACGATCAATCTTGGATCCCGAGACTACTCACACACTCTATGATGGATGATGGATGATGGTGGTGGATGTGGGTTGTGATGGTGGTTGTGGTTGTGGGTGGGTGAAGTGTGAGAGAGGTGGTTTGCCAAGGGATGGTTTGCAAATGAGCCAAGCACCCCTAGTTATAGCCTGCACAGAAGCCCGGACACGGCCCCTGTCCACCCATCTTCTCTTTCTTCATTAAATGCAGTTTATCTGCATTAGGTAACCACGCCCCCGTGTCCGCTGGGCACGACCCCATGTGCAGAAGCGTATCTGTACTATCAAGATTTTCCTAGATTCTGCGAATCTTAGAGTTGACCACGGCCCCGTGTCCACTGGACACGCCCCCGTGGTGGGTGATAGAAGCTTCTACAACTTTGTCTTTTATGTGGACACTTGGGCACGCCCCCGTGCTCAGTGAGCACAGGGCGTGTTCAGCCTTCTGTTCTCTTGTTTTTGCTTTGAAGGATGCTGTCGAGGGGTCGGACATGCCACTGTTATTCCTTTTCTTGTATTTATGCTGGATTTGGCTGCATTTTTGTTTCTTTTGTTCATTTAAGTTCTTTTAACCCTGAAAATACAAAAGGAAGACAAAAGCACACTTTTTCCAACATTAGTACTAAAAAAGGGTTAGTTTTATGCCTCATTTGATGTAATTTATATGTTGCATTTTGCGCACATCACTCATACACTTTGTTTCTTCGCGTAGAAGGACTTGGTGTTCCAACCTCCTAATCAACAACAACTCACTCGCTGATTCACAAGTAGAAGACTTGCAAAACCGTGAGTATACTCGCAAACCCCCTTTTTATGTTTACCACTTTTGGGGTGTAACATGTTAATTTATTAAATCACACTTAAACCTTAACTTTATGCTTGCACGAAAACAATCCTTATACATGAATGCTATGTTGTTATACTTTGATGCTTATACTTGGGTGATTCTTATGTGATACAATAGTCATTAGCTTATTACTAGCCTCCATTTGACATGTATAGTGCTATAGGAGTAACGCACCACCCGTGAACGAGAGGTCATGTTGAATTATATCATTTTTGCGTAAACAGAGGGTTGACTAGAAATATCACATGCCTTGTATGATGCTCTTATATAAACTAGTTGCCATGTGGATTCGTTTTTAAACTTTTAAACTTATACTTATTCTTAAACTTGTATACTCGCCTTTGCTTTTGCATTGAATTGTATTTTAAACATGTTACAGGTTGATGATTGATGATGCTATGAAACGGACTAGCAATGATGCCTAGATACTCACTTAGACGTTTAGATTTAAAGTGTTGTATCAATTTTGTTTTGATTATGTTATGAACAAGGTTTTTATTTGGATTTCTTGTAATATTTGACAATTTAGATTATGAATGAAAATGGTTGAATTAAATATTGTCACAAATAGTGTTATGAAGTATCTTGCAATCTTGAACAAGTCCCACTCCGATGATTTCGCCATTGGTTGGGGTGTGACACTGAGACACAAAATCAGTGTCAATACGGCATGAGCAAGGACTCGGTCTTTTTCCGCTATATCGCGGGCCCACAATATCCTTTCTTCTGCATGATTGGTTGTCACACGCTTTAGATCATCCTATGCCTTATTTTTCTCAGAGACGAACCTACTCTCCCCCAGACTAGCAGCTTGGAGTTGACTTTCCAAACGATACTTTTCATCCATAAGCTCCTGAATGGCGATCCGCGCCTGGTGGAGCTCGTTGTTATCGTGCATCCACCGGCGTCGGATCTCCGCTAACCTCCGGGGTTGACTGACGGCATCCACCATCGTCGCATTCATCAAATTTTCATTATTTAACCCCTCTACATAGGCTGACTCAGCCGGGGGATATGCCCGTTCAACCCAGTGATGCACCACCGGGGGGAAGATCAATCGGGACGACTCCGCTATTTTCCACTTGGGTTGATAGCGCTTGTCCTGCACATTTGGATCCCAGTAAATGGTGGGCAGATAGAGATCATCACCCAAATGGGCCCCATTATCAACAAAGCCACTACTAGACCCCATAGTGTCACTTACCGTAGCATCCTTGACACTGGTTGACTCACCGGCAACAGATGTTGCAGGCATCTCCTTCTCAGAAGCGGCATAAACGCCAATAGGAGAATCGAACAATGATACGGGGGTAGCGCTAGAAAAAAGCGGCATAGAAACAGGGTTGGTGGCCACAGATACAACAGATGTAAACACGGGCGGCGGCATGGAAGAACTGACAGCAACAGTACTTGCCTGCCATATGAGGTCTGAAAGGCTCGACCCGCCTGAAGTAGAAGACACGACATCCACAGATGTCAAGGGCATAGATGACACACCCTCAACTTGAGCCTCAGCAATGGAACCTGTGTCAAATCAGGTATTCAACACAACAGTACAAAAAGGCAACGCCTACATCCACAAATAAAGTCACTTACCAGTAGGTAGGGCGTGAGCAGCTTGGATTGCTTGAAACGAAGTCAAAGATGGCAATATCCTGCGTTTTTCCTGAGCACGCAGTGGACTCATCATACTAGCAGCAACGGAAGTAACATTAGCACCCCTTGGGGTCACAGAAACACTAACCGCCACCGGCGAGGTAGTAGCCCCCGCGGCCATATACTTCCTCCCGGTGATCTTCACCCGGGTTGGTTTCTTTGTCTCTGCAGCAGAAACGCTACTCCCTCCGCTGGGGGGAGGCTGAGATATATAAGCAGTTGGATCCGCCGGCACGGCGGGTAGCAGAAACTGCTCAAGGTGAATCTTCAGCACATCGGGTTCCTGCTCCCCAAACGCGCGCTCCGCGGCCCTCAAAGCAGCGTTCCGAGGGGGATCCACGAAATCAAATAAGCTCCACTTGCCTATTTGACATTTATACACGTTAATACAAATACAATTGGTAGAGCGAACTCAAAGCAAAAGGCGACATACCTTCATCATCCCTTTGGAAGGAAGGGTACGACCTGATATCACGCCATAGCAAACTCATCCCCGCCATCACTAGGGCTCCCTCCGGGATCACTGTGCACTCGGAGGGCAATTGACACAACCTTTTAAACAGAGCATTTTGAAGATAAGCATCACCAGGGGGACCGTCGTCCTTGATCTTGTCCTTGGTTCCCATTTCCCTCCACTGCATTTCCCCGGGGATAACAGTGGTGTCAATATAGAAGAACTTCTTCTTCCATTCCTTATCCCTGGAACTGGCAGGGATGTCTCTCAAACAAGACACACTGCTGTCTCGCCTATCAAAGGTGAAAAAGGGGGATTTCTAGACAAGAACGAAAAAAATCCATAAAAACGGTAATTTCAGGGATATGACCGAGGGATATGCAAGCGAACTCAAAATGATCAAGTTTGACCAACCCTAAGGGATGCAATTGAGAGATGTGAATGGGATACTGGTCAAGAACAGACTTGCAAAACTTGGTGATTGGCAACCGGAAATTGCAGAATTTGAAAAAATCACTAAATAAAGTGATTTTGCCCTCTTTTAACGGAAACGCCGTATCTGTCTTCGACGGCAGCACTGGGTTCCATTCTGACTTTATATCATACTCCTGTATAAGATTGTTGTACGATACAAGTCCCCACTTGCAATACAGTGCATCGGAACTTGTTTGGGCAGAAGACGAAGACTCGCCAGTCTTGGAGGCCATTTTTCTAAATCAAGAAAGTGATGACATTACGAGCAAAGTTGAAAATGGAAATACCCTAAACGGAAAACCTATTTATAAGGGATAGCAACTTTTCGAATTCAAAAAGGCAAACGGATGGAAACACGTGTCAAGACAGGGAACTTACAACTGTCATCCAAATGATGACCTACTGTCACATCCTTTCCCATCACCGCCATTTTTCGAAAAAGCAATAGTACCCCGCCCGAGGAAACTGGCACTCAACAGGGAAATTTAGACTTTTTCCTTTTTTAGTCCGATCCCATGAATTGCCTTTCACAACTTCGGACTGGGGGGACATGACGAGGTATGACCCGGAACGGCTAACCCGACCCATTCATTACCTATTATTTTATTATAAATATTTAATTACACATGTTTATTCTAGAATGTTCCATTCTGAATGGATAAACCACGTAACCAAATCCCCAAACCTTTGGGAAGATCATGCAAATCCCTAACTTATCGGAGCCCATCCTAAGTTAGGGGAAACCCTAATGGTAAACTATAAATAGAGGTAAACATCAAAGGTATAGGTCATTCTGCTCTCGTTTACTCTCTCTCTCTACACATATTCTTTACTCCCAAAACCAAGACTTATTCTCACACTGGAGGGTGGTTACATGAATAACCCCATTCCTGTAACGAGTCCTAACGGTGTTCTGTTTTGCAGTTAGCTGTTCGGATCGCCAAAGAGTTGAAGTCCTAGCCGGAGCTTACCTATAAGGTCAGTGTTTCTTCAATTAGTGATTTATTTCTTTTTAAAAAATTGCATGTGTTATCCGAAGATATTGAACACAAAACAATAAAATACATTGGAAATTAAATCATAAGTGTCGAACACTTTTGAAATTTAAATGGAAGCATAGACGATATGTAGACATCAAATATCAAAGTGCATTGATCTTCAACACTTTATAATCTGACCGAAAACTTCTCAACGATAGCAAATAAATACTTTATTTTTGAATATAAATTCGTTTTTAATAAAACTTATATTAATCGAAGGTAAAAATTAAGCTCAACTACGTACTTAAGTTTTTATAAAAAATTAACGAACATAAGTTATGAAAGAAATATCAAATTAATTATGAAGTAAAGATAGATTTAAAAAAAATATTATTAAAAACAAAATAAATGATAAAGGAAATATAATTTTAGAAAAGGAAAAAATAAAAATGCGTTAAAAGCTAGAAGTAAATAGAAAAAATTAAGATATGTTGAATGTTAAAAGTAAATATTAAAAAATATATTAATATAATAAAATATTAAAAATCTATATATTATTTTAAATTTGAAATTACTATTCATGGTCCTTCGAAAAGTAAAGATAGATTTAAAAAAAGAAAAAAATATTATTAAAACAAAATAAATGATAAAGGAAATATGATTTTAGAAAAGGAAAAAATAAAAATGCGTTAAAAGCTAGAAGTAAATAGAAAAAATTAAAATATGTTGAAAGTTAAAAGTAAATATTAAAAAATATATTAATATAATAAAATATTAAAAATCTATATATTATTTTAAATTTAAAATTACTATTCATGGTCTTTCGAAAACTATATACATAAACTTATTATTATCCTGCGCTTAATTCTTGTATAATAATTGATTAATTGTTTTCTTGCAACCATACAAACAATTAATTCCCTTTAAGGATTGTTTAAGAAACTAAATTACTATTTTTATTGTTTTCTTGCCAATGCAAATATTTAGGGACATCTCCAAAAATCGTTGAAAAAATTTAAGTCCTATGCAAACAGAAAAAATGGGCCCTTATAATATAAAGTCGATAACTCAATTTTAAAAAGAAAAGATAGATACATTCGAATTAGTACCTATTTATGTATTAGAAAACATAATAATAAATAAAAAAATGATCCATAAAATAAAAAAATTACAAAAGAAAACATATATATTTTTTAAATATTTAATCCCGCATGTTACGTCGGGTGAAACTTTGAGTGTTTCGATGCACTTGCTATAGCAAACGAAAGAGAAAACCCAAAATAATATAGTCGTAATATGTCCAAAACATGTTAGATAGCTTCACTAGTTTTTTAAATAATAAAAGGAGAAAACTATTTCAAAAGTTGTTTAGATATATATTTAATTTAAAAAACTAAAAAAAGGAAATAATAAAAGATTTCTGTTTTATATTAAAAAAGAAAACCTCAAACTAAAATAGAAAGAAAAAAAAAAAAAAAACATTAAGGAAATAAAAACAAACAAGGTAAAATCATAAGGGGGAAAAATGGATTGAAAAAAAGGCCTTGACTGAAATCGAACTCGGGACAAAAGATAACAACCGTTCAACCAACGCTGAATGAAGATCGCTGACCACCAAGCCATAGACATCTTTGTTTATGATAGTTTAAACAAGATTTATATATACACACTTAATATATATTACCTTTTAAAAAAAATAAAAAAATCGGGCCCTCGGAGAGGTTGGGCCCTGAGCGGTCGCCCATCCCGCACACCCTCCCGGTCGGCTCTGGAAATATCCATCAGAATTTTCTTAGCAGGCAATCTCCTTTACAACGAATTACTAACGAATATTGCTGAGGGATTACCGACAACCCACTTTACTGGCGAATTACCACTTAGTGTCGGAATTTTATAGTAAATGTTCTTTCGCAGTCATTTAAGCAGACCCCATGCTTGGAGATCTTTTTGGGAGATAGTTTTGGCATCAATTTAGAGAAGAATGCACACATTTTTGCTTTTGCAACTTACCTTTGTCCTTGGTGAATTATGGGTTAAAGAAGTCAATATGATCTGGTAGTCTAGAACAACAATGTGAAAAATGGCAATGCATGGAAGATGCTTCATTTATCTAATTGAAACAACACACTCTTGAGTTGTTCAGCGCCTCTTGAGATTCATGTTGATGCTTAAAATTAACATTTAATTAAAACAACACACATTTTTCTTAATTAACACATGTTTCTATTTAAACCTTGGTGTGACTTCCATGAGTATTTCTCACATGCATGGATGCTTAAAATTAACATTTAACCAAAACCAGATGGTGGGATCCACAAGTTTTTGTAAGAGTGTCTAACGTACACGATACTAAAAAAACACATGTGCTAGAATAACAACAAAAAAATTTCGCCCATGAATGGGATGAAAACTTTACAAAGTACTTGTCTTAAACGTGGAAATTTTGAATATTTGTTTTCTATAATAATTTATGCAAAAAACATAAAATCATCTTTACAATAAAATCAGACTTAATCAAATAAAAGATACAAACATAAATTTATAAGTTATAAAGTTACGTTACAATTCGATACGATACCGCTTTGGTACGGGTAGTGAAAAGAATACCGAAACTGACTCGTAACGAAACCAATAAACATTAAAAAATCCAGTACCACTACATATGTCGTTTGGGCGGTATCGGTTCCGTAAAAT
Source organism: Helianthus tuberosus (assembly GCA_030545235.1). Classification (NCBI taxonomy): domain Eukaryota; kingdom Viridiplantae; phylum Streptophyta; class Magnoliopsida; order Asterales; family Asteraceae; genus Helianthus; species Helianthus tuberosus. The sequence continues at coordinate 49,117,497 of CM060449.1, read as the reverse complement.
TGGAGATAAAAGTACCTTATTTTGAATACAACTCCCTTTTCAACAAAAAAATTAAACCGGAATGCCGAGATAAAAAAATTGTATTATATTTTGAATACAATTCCTTGTTCGTATAGCGATTTGGTAATGGTGGTTCGGGGAGGTGGTGATGGTGGGTGGCTTTAAAGGGTGGAGTGTGGAAGAAGAAGTGTGGGATGGGGGGCCCACTTATTTCTATTTCTTTTTTTTTTTTATCTTAGGGGTAAAACAGACATTTCACACATACTTAACTGAAAACTTAACATGGGTTAGTGATAAGAATCATTTGAGTGCGAAAATTGCAACCACTAGGACCAACTTTGTAGTTATTGAAGTACTGGGATAAAGTCTGTAATATCTGCAAACCATAATGACCAACCACGCATTTAACTCGTAAAAATAAAGTTTCTTGAAGAACAGATGATACAAAAGCCAAAACTGGTTCTCAATATTTGATCAACAATAAGTAGTGCTTGAATCAAATTCCCTCCAATGACAGTGTTTCTATCTGCTGATGATCCTAAAGATTGATATACTCAACAATTGTTCTCTGTAAAGACTGCTGCTTATAAAGACTGTTGAAGCCTATCAACTGCTGTTTGTCAAAGTGTTGTTGAAGACAAAGCACTGCTGGATTCTAAGGCTTGGTCAACCTAAGAGGAAAGCCCTGCTCAGATTCATCAGTGGTTAAGCATCAATAGCGGATGGAATCATCAGTGTTTTACTTATCAGTACTTTAATGTAACAGTGTCTGTATAGATCAGTGGTTAGAGGTTGTTATAGCTGTTAGCTGTCACTGTCTAGGTGATGTCAGCAAAGATGCTCAGTGGTTACCATAAATAGAACAATACCTGTACTGTTCTATTAGCTCATTTACACACACTTCATCTTGTACGAACAAGTGTGAGCTCATGGTGAGGGGGAGTTTAGTATTCATGCATGCATAGTTGAACTTTTGTAATTCGATTCAATCTTTCGACTAATGGAAACATGTGTGATGAAAACTATTCTTCTTTGATTGTGTTATAAAGTTTATTTTCATTTCCGCTGCAATTGTTCTCTGTCTTAACTTCTTTCATTTATCATTTTGTTAAAACAACACAATCTAAACAGACTCGGATCCTAACAATTGGTATCAGAGCATAGGACAGTCAAATTCGATCTAACAATCAATTTGACATAAAAGTTCAACTCAATTTCATTGATACTAAGTTGTTCGTATCAGTTGAAGAACAAAGTACAAGTGTAATCACGTCTAAAGTTGATTATTCGAAAACTTCTGTAAAACAACCAAGATGACTTCATGCTCACAGGACCTCACAACACCGGAACACTATTCAAGCCACCTATGCTTGTCAGATCTGAATATAATATCTGGCAATGTAGGATGGGCCATGTGTTAGCTCAGCAAAACACCGGCTACTGGAAGTCTGTCATCTTTGGACCACATGTTCCAATGGTGCCAAGCACAGAAGATCCCAAGGCCTAAGTGCCTAAAAGCCTTGAAAATTACTCAGAACAGGATTTTAAAAAAATTGCATTACATGCAAAGGCTTTTAGCATTGTGGTTTCAGCTCTTCCAAATGTCATATATGCTAGACTATTGCATTGTAATAGTGCCAAAGAGCTTTGGGATACACTAAAAGAGCAGTTTGGTAGGACAGAATAGGTTATAGAAAACAACAGGGAGGTTTTAAACCAACAATATGAAACATTCTGTCATGTCAAAGGAGAGTCACTAACCCAACAGTTTGAACGCTTTAGTTGTCTCATAAGTGAACTTAAACTGGTTAATGTTGAATTTGCAAAATCCACTTTAAATATTAGGTTTCTTAGATCATTACCAGACAAGTAGGACACTATAGCTTTTGTGACCAGAAATTGTGTGGGTTTCAAAGAGTTAAGTCTGACCCAACTTCATGGTAGGCTTCTCACTTATGAGAGAGAGCTGAACCAGAAAAAAGAAGTTGCAGGAATCTGGAAAAGTTGCTGATGATTACACTTTTGGTAACATAGCACTTTTTAGTCAAGAAAAATCTGGCGGTAGTAAGGACCAGAGTTATGATCATTACATTGACATAACCGCAGGTGGAGCCTTCAACTCTAAGCCTTACTCACCCAATTATGTTTTCACAGCAAATGGAGAAAACCAGATCTCAGATAGCTTATCCTTTGAACTCAATGACCTCCAACATTTTGATCCCATTGATCTGGAAGAGATGGACATTTTGCACCAATTGGCTTTGCTGAGTCTAAGAACCAGTAAATTTTACAAGAGAACATGTAGAAAGTTTCCAGGATTGCATGCGAACTTAAAAGTGGGGTTGGATAAGTCCAAAATTAAGTGCTATAAGTGTAACAGGCTAGGACTCTTTGCTAGGGAATGTAGAAGTCAAAATAGTGGTCCTATCTTAACTCATCCTAGCCCTAGACCTCAAAACACATAAAGTACTGTGCACTATTCCCAATATACACCTGCTCCTCATGTTCAAAACACTGCCCATTATGCACATCCTGTAAACACTGTTCTAGTGCAATATGTTCAAACCACTGTTCCACAAATCCAGTATGTCCAAGCCATTGTCTCTCAGGTCCAAGTACAACAACCTGCACCACAACAAACTGCACAAACTCAGCAGAGTTTCTTTACTCAGGGCTTTGTTGATTGGAGCAGTATGCATGATGATTTGACTGATGAAAACTTTGCTCTATTTGCTAAATCTGATGATACTATTGATGAACTTTGTTTTATGGCATTAGAGTCAATTCCAGAAGGGCAGGAATCTAATGAAGTAGAACCTAATGCTGAAACAATAGATGAAGTTGCTGAAGCAGTGGTTACTACTATTATTGGTGAACAGCTGTTGGAGAAGAAAGAACCTGAACCACTGTTGGAACCTGAACCACATTGGTGAACAGCTCCCTAGCTGTAGAGTGTGTGAGGATGAATGTGACTATGCTATGATAGCTGCAGCTAAGGTATCACCTCAGGTCTTGAAAAACCTATGTTCAGACAAATGAATTATTGCATTTGCTAATATAAAAGAGGTAAATGAAAACCTTAGAAACAATATTTTAAAAGATGAAGTACAATTTGAAAAAAAAACTATTAAAGAGTTGAAAAACAAATTATCTGACAAAGAAAATGAAATCTGCAGTCTGAAGCATGAGCACAACATAACCAAAGACCAACTCCAAGCTATGGTAGAAAAATACCAAGTTTGTAAAAAGGAGCTTGAATCCACCCAAATCACTTGTTAGAAATGGGTGGAGTCTTGTAAGGGTTATAAGCTGTTGTTAGAAAATCAGGTCAAGAGCAATGTAAAGTTTGGCATAGGCTTTAGGAAAAATGACCAAACTGAAAACACTGCTAAAATTGATTCTAATTTAGTTGAAGTAATTCCCAAAAACAAGGATGGTCAAGAAATTAAAATCACTGATAAAAGTGGAAACAAAATCATCTTGGAAAAACCAGGGGGGTCATCAACCTTTGAAGAGATAGAAAAATATCAATTCAAACCCACTTGGTCAGATGAATGTGACATCCTTGAGAATTCCAAACCAATGGATTTTTCCACCATTGAGGGTGTCAAAGCACCCAAGGCTAAGGTCATTCCTCTGAAAGACATCCCAACAGAGGTTAAAAAATCTGTTGAAAAGGAAAAGGAAAAGAGGAAGAAAAGAGAAAAGGTAAAAACTTGTATTGTGAAAAAAGAAATCATTCTACAAAAGATTGTTTTCATTTAAAAGCATTTGATATCAACAAAACTAGTATCATTGAGCCTGCACCTATGTACACAATTTGGGGAAAACAAATCATCTTACTCATGAGTGTGTGTACCTAAAAACTTTTGAGGTTAAAAGAAAATATTACACTTCTAAAACACTTGAGAGTCCATCAAAAGTTTCCATTAAAAACAAACAAACTTTTGTGACTGTCCAAACAGCTGTTACAAAACAACTGAACAAAACCTCTACTCCCAGAGAGGTGCAAGTGACAGATGCACCACCATCAAACCAATTCCAAAGAGGAAAATATCAACCACCATACCAAAGGGTCCCACATGTTTATGAGTCTTACAAAAGGCCATCTAAACCCAAAGTGAATAGGCATCCTTTTGGTTATCAACATCTGGCAGGAGATGGTCCACAATAGTGGTTAGGGAAAAAATTTCAAAAATCTATTCAAACGCATGACCAAACCACTGTTTATGCTCCTGGACTTGAGGCTGACCTATCTATGATTCCATCCAAAGCCATTTTGGCTTTGGAGACCCACCTGAACTAATTGTTTACTTGATATGCAGGGAGCTTCTGCATGCTTAGATAGTTTGTGGTATGTAGATAGTGGAGGCTCCAGCACATGACTGGATGTAGAGCCCTACTCAAGGATTTCAAAAAAACATGGAGGGGGTGATATATCCTTTGGTAACAATTCAAAAGGAATGGTGATGGGGCCAGGGACAGTTCAGGCTGGGAAGTTCAAGTTTGAGAATGTCAATCTTATTGACAACTTGAAATTCAATCTCCTTTGTGTTTCACAGATGAGTGACAAAGGCTATGGGTCATTCTTCACTAATCCAATTGTAAAATTGTTGGACCAAAAATGGTGAGAAAAATTGAAGCAATAATAGCCGAGGGTAAAACACAACTTGTACTCAAAGGAGTGGCAATGTGTATGTGGTTGATATGTCAAAAGAAAGTCCAATGACTGATGCTTGTCTGTTCTCAGTTGCCTCTAACAAAGAGACAAAGTTATGGCACATGAGACTTGGGCACACAAATCTTAAGACTATCACCAGACTCTCAAAACAAGGCCTTGTAAGAGGTCTTCCACAAAAACTGTTTACTTGTTCTGAGCATTGTGTTTCCTGTTTAAAAGGTAAACAACATAAAAGCTCTTACAAGTCCATTGAAGAGTCCAAAACTACCAAGTGTTTGCAAATGCTTCACATAGATTTGTTTGGCCCAGTAAAAATCATGAGCTTGAAAAAGAAAAGATATTTTTTGGTTATTGTAGATGATTTTCTAGGTTTACATGGACTTACTTTTTACATTCTAAAGATGAGACTGCAGGTATTTTGCAAGACTTTGTCAAACAGGTTGAAAAGCAATTTCACTTGCCAGTAAAAATATTCAGAAGTGACAATGGAACAGAGTTTAGAAACAAGGAGTTGGATGATTTTTGTGTGTCAAAAGGGATTGGAAGGCAGTACAGCATCCCAAGAACACCAGAACAAAATGGGGTGGTTGAAAGGAAAAACAGAACTCTGATTGAAGTTGCCAGAACCATGCTTGCAGATTTAGGTTTACCCTTAACTTTTTGGGCAGAGGCTGTAAACACAGCTTGTTATGTGCAGAACAGAGTTTTGATCAACCCCAAGCATCAAAAGACTGCCTATGAAACTCTGTTCAAAATCAAACCACTGATCTCATATTTCAAAATCTTTGGCTGCCTATGTTTTATCTTAAATCTAAAAGATCCAATTTCAAAATTTGCAGCCAAAGTAGATTGTGGTTATCATTTGGGATACTCAACCACTGCCAAGGCCTACAAAGTGTTTAACACAAGGACTAGGTGTGTGGAAGAGACTTTGAATATAAAGTTCAATGAACTTTCATCACTGAAAATCCCAGCAAACCTTGCTGAATTGTTTGACCTTGATAAATTTACATTTGAAGATGTGTCTGTCAAGACTAACCCTGCAGGTACTCCATAATATCCACCACAAGACTATGGATATGATATTGTGATCCCATAATAAAAAATCACATCCAATTCCAGAGTAGCAGATGTTCAAAACAGCTGTCATAACTCATCCACTGCTGCATCAACAGTTGTTGACCAAAGTAACCTCTGCCATCTCATCTCCAACAACTGCTGATAAAAATCCATCAACAGTGGATAGAAGTAGGGGTGTTCAAGATCGGATTATCCGCTTTTCGGATATCCGAAAAAATCGGATATCCGAAAATTTCGGATATCCGAAAAAATCGGATATCCAAAAATTTCGGATGGTGAATATTGATATCCGAATCCTAATCCGAAATTTCGGATATCCGAAATTTCGGATTCGGATTCGGATATCTAAACGGATAATCCAAATAAAAAAAACAAAAACTTCTGTTTCAAACAACCACAAAAATTCAAAACAATTCAAAGCTAATATACCATATCTCTAATTCTCTAGTGATGAATAATGTTTAACAATAAACTATTAGACTGAACTTTTCTTATTAAAAACTATTTTATAAACACCAATATCATATCTTTAAAAGTTATGTAGCAGAAATTAAGAGAATCTGTATGAAGATTATGAACTCAAAAATTAAAGAATAGGCAAATATAAAGTATCTACAAACACCAAAAAATAGCTAAGGATGAAGATTGTTAATTCAAACGAGCAAATACAATCATACAGAAGTATAACTTAAAGTAGATCGAGATGGAGATAAAGGCTTCACTGACCGGAGACATCAAGACGACGTCACGGCGGCCGGTGAGCGGCGGTGGGAGAAGGGTGAGGGCTAGTGACGACGGCGTTGATATGGTGAGAACTGAGAACCCTAATTTTTCAAAAGGGTGAAGACCACTGATGTTCAAGGCACGTGCACTTTTAATGTGTATATATGTATTTTAGTTTAAGGTGTAAATGTGCATGGGATATATTATATCTGTTTTTAGTATTTTAAGTTTTTGGATTTGGATAATCCGATTATCGGAAAATTTTTAAAACAAACATCCGAACCCGAATCCGAATTTTCGGATATCCGAAATTTCGGATATTTCGGATACGGGTTTTCGGATATTTCGGATTCGGTTTCGGATTTTTTTGAACACCCCTAGATAGAAGTTAACATTGTTCCACACCCATTCCACCTATTCCTCCACCTCCATTTCAAACAGATGTTGGATCATCAAAGTCACCAACAGATGTTAGCTCAGATGATTCACATCTGCAGCCTTCACCATTAAATGCCATTGTTCCATACAAGGGGGATCTGATCTTCCTTAAATCCCATCCACCTGATCAAGTGATTGGCAACATCAATGAAGGGGTTCTCACAAGAAGTCAATCCCAAAACATTTGTCTTTTTGCAGGTTTTCTATCTCTCCATCTGTAACACCCCCAAAAACGGGTTTGGTAATCTAACCACGTTAATAGTAAAGACGGGTAAAATACCGTTAGTGGTAAAAATTAACCCGGTAAATTATTAGGATTTAAATAAATAAGCCTAACAATAAAATAAAAAGGAGAGCAAATGCATTTGAGAAAATAAAGTGTATAAAGGGCCCGAGTTAACGAGACCTAAAATAAAACGGGTTATAACTACCCCGAACCCACTAAGTTAACTAGGAACATTTAAACTTAGTTATGAGAATTGGTTAATTACTAGTAAGTAATATATAAGGGTTTAACAAAAGCTAAAACTCGAGGGACTTAAGATGTTAAAAGGGAAACTTGAGATTTAAAGTTAGAAATTACACATAACACACACACACTAGGTGTGTGTATGTCGAACGACCAGGAGAAGAGAACAAGGGGTGCAAACCCTAGTTCATCAAAATCTTCAAATTGAAGGGCTAATTGGAGCTCAAACTCATAAATGAACATGGATTAATGATCACCCAATCTAGGGGATCGAAAGGTATGTAAAATTTTGATGTTTGATAAAGTTATAAAATTTGATGAACATAACTGTTTTGGTCAAAAATCAGACAAGGATAATGTAACCAAATATTATTTTGTGAGGTGTGATGCTTGATTATATGAACAAATGATTGAACAAAGTATGAATGTAATGAATGTTGGACATGAGGATTTATACGAGGAAAAAGCCCTTGATCAATATATGATCTCCGGCACAAAAAACCTCGGGTGATGGAAACTACCGATCACCAACTATATTAGACAAATAATGTATACAATTCGGGATGACAACAAGCTTGTTACAATGGTTACTAGTGTGCAAAAAGTGTGTAATCGCCAATAAGTTGCAGAGAGTTCTCGAGAGTGTGTGTTTGCTAACTGTTCTATCTATTCAAGCTTGTTATCCCCTTATAAAAATGGAAATAATCTAACTGACAAACAATCCGCGAATCATGCTAGCTTCCCACGACTTCTATAACGGTCATACAAGCCATACTCGTGCAGAATAAGGGAGCATATTCCCCTGGAATCTCGGCAAGACCAAGTCCCACTCGCATATTCCTGCAAAACAAGTTCAAACTTGGTGGAAACAATTATTAGTATAAGGATCCTAATTAGGATCCTGGATCCTTAGTCCTGGAACGTCTTCTGAGGATCCTTAATTCAAAACTGAACTGAGGATCCATGATCCTGGCTGCACTTGAGGATCTGTGATCCTTAGGTTATGGAAATCCATCCCTAACAATTACCCCCAAAATATGAGGAATAAAATACAACTTGATGAGTCATATTTTTCTGCCTTATCTGCAACGAACTAACTATGGAAAATATAGCCGTTATATCTGAACTAGCCGTTGCAATCCTGACGTCAGCGACATGACTACCTACAAATTCATCATTATAAATTCAGAGTTAGAGATAAGGATCAAGAGGCATTTAAATTCGAGCATTCCACCCCTTTAAATCTTCATCCGGAGACTAAACAGGTATTCTCTCTTTCCTTCTCTCTAAATCCTTCTACTCTGATCCTCTCTTCTCGAACATCCATGGTGAAAATGGTTCTCCGATCCTCACCTGCTAAGGATCCTAAAAAGGATAGTCCTTTGAAAAAACAAGGTGTTATTAAAAACCCTTCGCTGGAACTCTGCCGCTTTACCGATCCTGAAATTGATCGGATTCGTCACTGCTTCCCGGCGGAGGCCGTCTTCAAATCCTTTGACTCTTCAATGAAGAGCGACTGTGTTTCCGACACTTGGGTTTCTTTTTCGGCCACCCCTTTTCTGATAGGGTTTTCTTATCCTTTCCCTGCTTTTACACAATCCTTTTTCTCACTCACGGGCATGTGCTATATACAGGCCATGCCCATGATGTGGAGAGTTCTGTACACCATTGAGAACATCATTGAGCAGGAAGGTATGGATATAGGGATGTCCTAGTTGAGTCAGCTATATAACCTTGTTAGCCATGGTTCACACCGCTTTCTGTTCAAACACAAACCTGGCCAACCTCACCCAATCCTTAAGACCACCAAAAATGATACCCACTGGAAGAACCATTTCTTCTTTGTGAGAAGGGACTCAATCCCGGATGGGAAAAATCTCCCCAAAAAGTGGATCACCCAGGGTTGGATATGGGATCCTTATACAAGGATCATAATAGGACTCTGTTTCTGTTAAGGATAACTGAACCTTTTTATTGTTTCTGCAGCTATCTCACTTTCTCACATCCAAGAAACACCTGCAACAAAAGAAAGAGTTGCTGCTTTCTGGAAGCTTGACCCTGCTGTTAGGACATTTCAAGCCAAAGCAAATGTCACACCCCCAAAATCCACCATGCAGAGTATCACCGCTTGGAGGCGTGACATGACCAGGATCAAGCCACCAATCATATTGAACAACGTAATTAAGTAAATAAACCAACCACAATATAATTGGTGTCCAAAAGAAAGTAACCAACTTTAAGTTAACAGCGGAAGCATAAATTGTAAGACCCAAACATAAGCAATAAGTTCATAAAGTTCAAAAGTTTGACATGGGACTCAACGGTCCATGTCCCACAACGACCACGCTTCCCTGTGCAAGCTCCATAAGCACCTAACGACCTGCAAGGCATGTAACAAGGAGGCAATAACAAAGTTGAGCGAGTTCATATTTGGTTGTTTAGTTTTGAAAACCGTAAGTTGTTTCGTAAACCACGAGTTAACCAGTATCTTTGTTTTTCCCAAACCATATTCATAATTAGTAGGGGCTTCCCCGTGTGAACCACTAGACCGTTACCATATCGACAACTGACGAACAATAGTTGTGCCCTACGTCAATGTCTATCATCATTGACAGTTTGCCCAGATCCATTAGTACACGCCCGTCCGAATGGCACGGTGTGAGGCTTGTCAACCCTAATAGCGCTATTAACTAATGACCCGCTCGCCATTGGCCCGGCGATTAAGTCGATATAAAAATGAGGGACTTCATGATAGAGTTTTGTCTAGTAAGTTTAAGGTTGTTGTCCTACCCAAGGAGGACGAACGTACGTATTCTACTTAAGGAGAATATGCAGGATTAATATTGGCATCCTACCCATGGAGGATGGCGGTACAAATCCTACCCAAGGAGGATATGTAGGTTCCATTTTAATTCTGTAACCCATTCCCAACCATCGGGAATCCCATGCCTTAGAAAGTGTGTGAACTCACCTTTGGTTGCTCGGTTTGACTCTAAAAAATTGCTAACAGTCAAGGTCAGTTAATCACGTCCTAATATGATTACCAGTTAGTCATTTAGTGGTTTCAAATAGAACACAAAGTTCCTACACGTATCTACTACATAACATGCACTCACTTTAATAGTTCACGCCCATATAAACATTCCACTTATAGCTACTCAAGAGCAAGCATACGATATTGCAAATAACACTTTCATTGACATATAACACGTTACATCACTATCGGATAACATAACCGACATTTAGACATGCAAATCACTAGTTATATTGTTTCAGCTTGAACATCCAAAACTGGATTGTTTTTGGGTATTTTAATAAAATAGTTAACTTACTCCAAAAATTTCCAACCTTTTACAGAATGTTTTAAACATTCCAAATATTATTGTGTAAAAATATCGGGATCCAATTCATTACCAATATTTTATAAAAAATCATTTACCGGACTGCAATCAGATTCGTCACTTTCTGACTGCAGTCCACGGAATAATTTATTTAAAATTCATCGTAAGTCTGATTGATGAAATTCCAGTTGGATCATTACAACAACATTAGTGGTCATCTACAATACAAATTTCATGAGCTAATTCTACACAGATTTCAAGTTATGACAAAAAACATAACACACATTTTCTGCAGTAAAAACGTAGCTTTTGCTGTTGTACAAAATGGACCATTAAAAATAGCAAACGACCTCAAAAAAATATGATTCCAGTTCCATTTGAAGCGTTTTTCGAAATAACACGTTATAGACTCGAGAAAATCAATTTTTCGTTAAGTTATGACCCGGTTACAGCCAACTGAAGTTGGCTGTAAACACCAAATAGTTTTCTGTTTTCACATACCCTTTTATAAAACAAGTTTCTGTGTTTCTTTATCATGTTCAACAATTGTATAAATACTTTCGTATCATCCTTAGTAGTTATATGTTACTTTCTAACAGATTCATCATACCGAACAATCAAGATCATGCATGTATTTAACAATATTATACTAACAACCTTTCATCATATATCATCTTTATGTTTAATCTTTTAGTTCATGTTCTTAGTGTTCTTGATATGATCAACATACTACAAATTTTTAACCACAAAAAGAGAAGTAACAATGGTTAACCAAGGAACTTACAACTAGCTCAAAGGCTAGGGAAGATCTCTAGTGAAATAGATGATGAAAATGGTGTGAGAAAGCAAGTAATGAAGCTCCTTGATGATCCACTAGCTTCAAACTTCACAAAGCACCTCCTAACACATGAATGGAGCTTGAAATTGATGGATATGGTGGTGTTAAGGTGGTGGTGGTGGCGGTTGAAATGTGAGCCGAGAGGGAGAGAGGAGAGTGTGAGGGATGGTGTGATCTTGAGAAGATATGGAAAGATCTTACAATCTCAATAGTCATACTTATAAGATCCTATCATATATTTTGTCCATAAGATCACACAAGATCTAATAAAATAAGAAATAAAAATCATGGAGGTAAGGTGGTGATGGTATGGCCGATTACTAGGCTAGGGGGGGGGGGGTTAATTGTAGGTTGTAACTAGTTAGTTACTTACTAGTTAAAAATCAAGTGCACATTTAGTTTAGTTAGTTTACTAGATGTTTAGTGGGTGTTAAGGTGTTCGGGGATCATAACTAGCCAAGAAATAATTAAACAATGTATTTGACAAAATCTTGGTGTCCCGGGTAATGTCCAGTTGTTCGGTTAGATACCGTTCCGTTAAAGTGCTAAGTTATTTCGTATAATGTCTTTTATGTAACTGTTTGTAACCCTTTTAATTCCTAACACTTAGGAAACATTCAGGACCATTAAGTTAATTTTCTGCAAAATCAATAAGCACAAATTTAATATTAATTAATCGTACGTATACATGTAATCATGAGGGTTGTCACAGCAAAGGATTCAGAAGAAGCATCCTTCGGTTCCTTCACAATGTCAAGTAAGTATTCAAATCTGTGTATGAATGAATATTTAAGTAAAATAAGAATACTTATCTGTGTTTTGCATTTGTAGGCGCTGGAAAATCCTCAAGATCAGCTTCTAGGTTCAGTGTCAGTGACCATGATGCGTTTGCTTCCTCCAAGTCCATCAAGAAACAACTTGCTGCCAGTCCCAGTGTTCCAAATCCTAAGGGTGCCAGCACGAAGGGCAAGGGTGGCAAGAAAAGGAAAACTACTGAGACTGTTGAAGGCCTCCCTCTCATCTGACACCAGTTCGAGGAGTACGTCTCTGAGGTAAGGATCCTGGATCCTTAAATCTGATCTTCCCTTTCTGAGGATAACGGATCCTGACCATGTGCTTGTTTATGCAGAAATTTGCTGAGATCCAAATGCTTCTGGATCACAATCTTGAAGAGACTGAGCAGAAAATCCTTGACTTCCAGCAGTTGTTCTTGGCCAAAGACAAAACGATCTCCTCCCTTGAGAAGGAACTTAACCTGGTGAAGAAGGAGCTGGTCCTGACCCAGATCAAAGCTCAGCAGGAGAAGGAGGAGGTGATGGATGGGGCAAAGCTCTCTGCTACAATCGCCATGCTCAAGATCAAGCTTCAAATGGCAAAGGAGGCTGAGGATCCTTCTTTTCACAGGTCTACCTGGGATTAGGAGGCTTGGAAGCTGAAGCTGGACGATGAAGAGGAGGCTGAGGAGGTCTTGGCAACTGAGGCTGGTAGCAGTGGAGTGAAGGTTCCGGCAGAGGAAACGACTGGTGGTGGTGATGCAGCGAAGGTGTGAGCTGCAGAAATGGGCGATGCTGGAAATTTCTAGACGTGGCTGGAGCCCATTTTTTATGATTTGGTAGGTTTTTTGTTTAATGATGTTTTGAAACAATGCTGGTCTGTACTTAAACAATAGTATTTAGGTTTAAGGATCATGGATCCTTCAGACAATCGGTAGGGTAATGGATGGTGGATGGATCCTCTGTTTGGGGGATGAAACCACTGTTATCCTGCCGCCCTTTTGTTCCTGCACTTTAAGAACTGTTAACTATGGACACCCTTTGCCTACCCCAGCGGACGGGCCACGTTTTGCTGGTAGATGCTCGGGGTAGGCAATTTTGACAACCTTTGAAGGGTTTAACTTTTGATAAATAAATAAAACTTTAATCTTTTGGCTATCTCGTGTTGTACGTTTTGTGTCTATTTACCTTTCAGTTGTTATTGCATATTGCTTTGATCTTACAAGTTGATAATGAAGGTATAGAAATTAGTTTAAGCCAAAAAGTTTAGGATATGATCAAGGATCAAATATCCTATAATCGAAAAGTTCAAAAGGTGATAAAATTTTAGGATCATATATCCTGTTGTCAAAGAATAAGGGTAGCATAAATAAACTAAGAATAAACATAAAGTAAATAAAGATCATACCAGAGAATCCAAGTTAGGATCCTATATCCTTAATACTCACAATCATGATAACCAAAAGATAAACCCTTGTATGAAGTTAGGATCTTGGATCCTTAACTGTTTAGCTTTGAAAACCTGAAATAGAACATAACTTGGGACTAAGCCAACTGCAAAAGGAAGAGTTAGTATCTGGGGACAAGCCCAATAAACTGGGGACAAGCCCAAAAAACTGGGGACAAGCCCAAAGGATCTTGTGTAAACTGGAGTATGGCCCTCACTAGCGACTATCCAAACTTAGTGACATGAAAATGCCAAAACCTTAGCTAACGTGAAAATGCTAGAAACCTTAGGAACAGATGTATGGTACGTCTACCATTATACTTAGGATCTTGAATACAACCAGTACAATGAAATTATCAGCCCCTAAAGCGGGTACTGGTCCCATTGCCTTTAACTGCATCAGGATCATCATGCGCTACTGGCGAAGGTGTAAGACCCTTAAACTGGGGACAAGCCCAAAAACCTGGGGACAAGCCCAAAAAACTGGGGACTAGCCCATAAAATTTAGGAGACTTCTGTGGATACTTGATCCTCTGCCAAGGATCCCTGAACTTCTGCAAAATTCAGAATTTTAGTGAAGAAGGATAAAGGATCCTGAATCCTTTTCCTTATAAGTAAACAAATTAAAGGATTAAATAAATTAGAATTAAATCATTACCAGAATGAGGATCATATATCCTCTGAGGATCCTTTATGTACATCAGAAATGAGGATGAATAAGGATCCCGGATCCTTCTTACATGAAGTATCCCTTCAAATGGATGGCATTCCAAGCTCTTGGTAGTGAATCACCCTCCATTGTTAATAGACGATATGCCCCCTTTCCTGCCTCAGCTTCAATAAGATAGGGGCCTTCCCACTTTGGTGTTAACTTACCATCAGCAGGATTTGTGGTATTCTGGAATGCTTTCCTTAATACCATGTCACCAAGTTGAAACTTTTTGATCCTGACATTCTTCTTATAAGCTCCAGCCATCCTTTGTTGATAGCTAGCCAATCTTATTCTTGCCAAATCCCTGAGTTCTTCTATGGTATCCAAATCTTGAACCAAGTTTTCAACATTTTCTTCATGATCACGGATGCTTGTTCTAGCAGTAGGAACCACCATCTCTGTAGGGATCACTAATTCTAGTCCAAATACTAGAGAAAATGGAGTCTGACCGGTAGCATTCTTGGGAGTTGTTCTATCAGCCCATAACACATAATGTAGCTCTTCTGCCCATTTTCCTTTCTTGGATCCAAGCTTCTTCTTCAAGTTGTTGATGATGATCTTGTTGGATGATTCCGCTTGACCATTAGCTTGTGGGTGGACTGGCGTTGATGTTATCATCTTAATCCCCCAGCTGTCACAAAAGTTAGTAGTTCTACTCCTAATAAATTGGGATCCATTATCACAAACAATTTCAGAAGGAATACCAAATCTGGTAATAATGTTTCTTTTAATAAAGGATATCACTTCTTTTTCTCTGACTTGAGCAAAGGCTTCAGCTTCTATCCACTTGGAAAAGTAATCAGTCATAGCAAGCATAAACACTTTTCCTCCTGGTGCCTTGGGAAGTTTACCAACTATATCCATTCCCCACCTCATAAATGGCCAAGAAGAGGATATAGGATGCAGGAGCTCTGCTAGTTGATGAAGGATATTGCTATGTCTCTGACAAGCATCACATCTCTTGGCATAATCCACAGCATCCTTCTTCATAGTAGGTCAATAGTATCCTGTCCTAAGGATCCTTGAGAACAGTGCTCTGCCCCCAGTATGGTTTCCACAATCTCCTTCATGAAAATCCTTTAGGACTTCTTGAATTTCAGGATCCTCTATGCACCTTAGATATGGACCTGCAAGAGATCGTTTATATAACATGTTATTTAATATTGTAAATTGAGATACCTTGACTTTGAAAGCCCTGGGGTTTTCTCCTGTAGGAATTTCTCCATGTTGTATATATCTCATAATTGGAAGGATCCAGGATCCTGAATGTGATTGTGCACCATCACTAGGTACGATTGCAGAATCCTCTACTATTTCCATAGTTGTGTGATCCTCAATAGCAGGAGTCAAAATATGGATTATAGGAATTTTAATATCCTCTGGAATCTTCAATGATGATCCTAAGTTGGCCAGAGTATCAGCTTCTGCATTTTCTTCTCTGGGTACATGTGTCAAACTAAAAGAAGCAAAAGAGTCTGCCAATTTCTTTACTATCTCTAGATATTTGATTAGTTTTTCACCTTTAACAACATAAGAACCATTAAAGTGATTAGTAATTAATAATGAATCTACATGTACCTCAAGATACCTGATCCTCATGTGCTTTGCAATTTGCAAACCAGCTATTAAGGCTTCATACTCAGCCTCATTATTAGTAGTTTGAAACTCACAAGCTATTGAGTGGGGTATTATGTCCCCCTGTGGAGATTTTAGTAGTATTCCAAGTCCAGTTCCCTTGATGTTTGAAGCCCCATCTGTGAAGAGTATCCAAGGATCCTTAGTCTCTTCAAGCTGTTGAACTTCTAACTCAGCTTCCCTTTGTAGATCACTACTGAAATCAGCAACAAATTCAGCTAAGGCTTGGGATTTAATGGCTGTTCTTGGCTCATATCTTATATCATAAGCACTAAGCTTCACTGCCCATTTAGCCATCCTTCCTGACATTTCAGGTTTCCTGAGAACATTCTTAATTGGAAAGTTACTTTTAACAATAATAGCATGTGTTTCAAAATAATGGCGTTACTTAGTGGATGCCATAATCAAAGCAAGGATAAGTTTTTCTAAATGTGAATACCTGGATTCAACATCAAGCAAACTTTTACTTACATAATATACAGGATGTTGTGTACCTTCGTGATCCTTAACAATGACTGCACTTACTGCATTAGAAGAGACTGCCAAATATAAGGATAATATATCCCCTCTTTCTGGTTTCATCAAGGCTGGAGCAGAGGATAGGTAATCCTTAAGGGCTTTGAGAGCATTCTCATGCTTTTCAGTCCATTCAAATTTCTTGTTCTTTCTCAGGATGTCATAGAATTCCTTGCACTTCTCTGATGACTTTGAGATTAACCTGTTCAAGCCTGCGATCCTCCCTGTCAATCTTTGCACATCCTTGGCATTGGCAGGGGATTTAATATTCACAATCGCCTTGATTTGCTCTGGACTTGCCTCTATGCCTCTTTTTGTCACCATGTATCCTAGGAACTTGCCTGCTTTTACACCAAAATGACACTTGGAAGGATTCAATTTCATATTGAATTTATCAAGGATATCAAATGCTTCCTCCAAATCTCTTAGGTGATCCTCAGCTCTCTTGGACTTAACCACCATGTCGTCTATATAGACTTCCATAGTGTGTCTTGTTCCTTAAACATCATATTGACTAGCCTTTGATAGGTAGCACCTGCATTTCTTAGTCCAAATGGAATAGCAATATAACAATAGATACTAGTTGGGGTCATAAAGGCTGTATCCTCTTGATCAGATGGTTCCATCTGAATTTGCTGAAATCCAGATGAAGCATTCATAAAAGTCAACAACTCATGACCCGCAGTAGCATCCACCATGGAGTCAATGTGGGGTAATGGGAAAGGATCCTTGGGACATGCCTTGTTTAAATCAGTAAAATCGACACATACCCTCCACTTTCCATTTTTCTTTTAAACAACCACCACATTGGCTAACCACCTTGGATACTTAACCTCTCTTATCATACCTGCTCTGAGCAGCTTATCTACCTCCTCCTGGATAATGGCATTCCTTTTAGGTGCAAACTTTCTCCTTTTTTGGTGTATGGGTTTGAACGACCTGTCAATGCCAAGCTTATGAGTAATAATGTCTTTAAAGATACCTGTCATATCTTCGTGCTTCCAGGCAAAGGTAGTTTTTCTCTTCTTGAGGAAGGATACTAGATCCTGTTCAATATTGTTGAGGATCCCGGATCCTATAAAATTTTTGGATTGGAGGATGCTTTAATTGCTATTGCTCCCTAGGTCTTGAGGCTGGCTTCATTGATGAAGTATAGCAATTCTTAGCTTCTTGTTGATCACTTTCAATCTTCACCACCCCCCATGGAGTTGGAAGTTTCACACATTGATGGTACGTAGATGGAACTGCTTTCATGTCATGTATCCATAGACTGCCAAGGATAACATTGCAACAGGATAAGCAATCTATAACAAATTTTTTTTTGAAAAGAATTAACTCCCTCAATGTAAATGGGAAGCTTAATGTCCCCCAAGGTGTTTTTGGTTTCTCCACTAAATCCCACTAGAACAGATGATCTTGGGATAATTTCTGATTCAGGGATGTACATCTTCTTGAGGACATCAAGCTGTATGATGTTCACTGAGTTTCCTCCATCTATGAGAATCCTGCAAACAAAATGATTAGATATAAACAAAGTAATAACAAGACCATCATGATGAGGATCCTGAATATCCACACGATCATCCTCATCAAAGGTTATAACTTTCTCCTCTGTAAGGATCGAGGTTCGAATGGGTCTATCCCCATTATCCATCTTGGTTTCTTTGGCATGCCTCTTAGCTGCTGAAAAGGAAGTGCCACATATATCTGATCCACCAGATATGAAGTTGATAATTTGTGCATCAGCAGGAGGGCGGGAGCTCTTTCTGGAACTTTTTCAGGATCCTGGATCCCTGACTTTTTTCTTCCCAACAGCTCCTTCAAATGCCCTTTGCTTAACAAGTAACCAATCTCTTTTCTGAGTGCAATGCACTCTTCAGTAAGATGACCGAAATCTTCATGATATACACACCATTTGGATTTGTCTTTTGTTGCAGCTGGCTTATCACTCTTTCTGGGCCATCTTGCTTTTTCACCTAGGTTCTGCATTGCAAGGATTAGTTCATTATTATCAACAGAAAAGTAATATTCAAAAATGGGAGGATAATCCTCATCATCCTCTTCCTGTTCTACTGCATGTACATTCTGGTTATCAGACTTGTTGTATGATTTAGACTTGTTGTTCCTGAAGTTGGGTCCTTGGTTTTCCTACTTTGAGGATCCTGCCAGTCTTTCTTGGATCCTTTTACCATCCTCTAGTCGGATGAATCTAAGGGCCCTGGTTCTTACTTCATTGAGATTCCTACAAGGGGTCATGACAAGATCATCATAGAATAATGAATCCCTAAGTAAACCCATTTTGAAGGCTTCTACAGTCATTGCAATATCCAAATTAGGAATATCTAAGGATTCTTTGCTGAATTTAGTGATATAATCTCTAAGTGATTCATTTTGACCTTGTGTTACCCTATACAGATCACTAGTTAAACGTTCAAATTTCATACTGCATGAGAATTGGCTATTAAACAAGTTAACTAGATTAGCAAATGAAGTAATAGAGCAAGGGGGAAGACTTAGCAGCCATTTAAGAGCTGGTCATGTCAGTGTGGATCCGAAACCTTTGCATAGACATGCTTCTTTTAACCTCTCAGGGATGGGGTTGATCTCCATCCTTTATCTGTATTGAGCTACATGCTCTTCTGGATCCGTTGGGCCATCATATAGCTTCATGGTTGGTATTTGAAACCTCTTCGGTATCTCTGCATCACAAATGGGTGGTGCAAAATGAGATACCTTGTGGCTTCCATCTGGTATTTCTGGAATGGGCTTAACCACTCTTGGAATGCTGGATATCATATCCTTAAGTTTCTACAACTCTCTGGCCATAGCCTGATTGATACCTGTATCCTGCATAAAGCCATGGTTAGTATTATAAGAATTATTCAAAGTGTTACCTCTTGGAGGATTCAGATTTGGAATTCCGGATGTGAATCCATATTGGCGAGATTCTTTTATAATTGAAGGACCAGATGAAGCAATGGTTTGCATTGGGATGAAGTCTCCCAAATGAATATCTGAACTTCCGGGTTGAACATTCCTTAAGGGTCCCTGATCCTGAAAGATGTTGGATCCCTGATGCACCGAGACTAGGGGTCTTGGAGGATACTCCATGGATCCGTAAACCTGAGATGAGGATCTCTGAACCTGAGAGGAGGATCCTTGAATCTGAGAGGAGGATCCTTGAACCTGAAAGGATCCCTGACCCTGGGATGAGGATCCTTGACCCTGAGAGGATCCCTGGACCTGAGAGGAGGATCCTTGAACCTGAAAGGATCCCTAACCTTGGGATGAGGATCCTTGACCCTGGAACGAGGGTCCTTGAACTGTCTGCCCTCCCATATATCTTCCAGAACTGAAAAAGGATCCCTGATGCTGAAACGAAGATCCTAAAGGCTGAAAGTAGGATCCCTGAGCCTGTGTCACTGCCGATGATCCAAAACGCATTCCCAATGATCCACCTTGGTACTGGACATCAGATGCTGCAGAGTGTTGGGCAGTTATGGCTGGAGTGTCGAAATTCAGTGATCTCGGCATCAATGGAGAGTGATCCTCCGCTGGTCTCTTCAATTTCTTGATGTCATCAATCTCTCGAAGGATCCTGTCGTTAGTTTTGTCCTGCTGTTGCAAGTTGTCCCTCATCTGCAAAATCAAAGAATAAAGATCATTGTTAGTAGGACCAGAAGAAGTAGTAGAAGTTGGTTTTTGGAAAATGGAGGTTTGTTTCTTCGCAACATTTTCAGCATTCTTCTGGGATCCAAAAGGTGCTGGAGGCAAAGGCGGAATGCCCTGTGAAGAAGTGACCGCCGCATGGAGTTTGAAGTGTTCTTCGCTTGAGAAGCCATGTGGTTGAAGCTAATGAACCGAAACGAATGAAATGAACAAAATTTCTCAGAAATGAAGCACCAATTGCCCCACGGTGGGCTTCAAACTGTTTTGGTCAAAAATCAGACAAGGATAATGTAACCAAATCTTATTTTGTGAGGTGTGATGCTTGATTATTGTTTTGGTCAAAAATCACACAAGGATAATGCAACCAAATCTGATTTTGTGAGGTATGATGCTTGGTTAATTGTATGAACGACAAGTATATGAAATCAACGACGAACACCGAGATTTATACGAGGAAAAAGCCCTTGATCTTTAGAAGATCTCCGGCATAAAAAACCTCGGGTGATGGAAACTACCGATCACCAACTATATTGCAAAAACAGCAGTGATCCTTGTACAACTTCGGAAGAAAACAAGCTCAATACAATGAATTTCTAGTGTGAGTGTGTGTTTTTGCTAAGTGTTTGCAGAGAATTCGTGTTTTGTGTGTATTTTTGGTGGTGTGCCCGACTTGTGCCTTTTTTGAGCTGTTTTCCCCTTAAAAAGATAAGAAATAAACAACTAACTAACTTCCCGAAAAAGGTGGAAGTCACCCATGACCACCACTAACGGTTATTTCTTCAATATGCACGTGCCTAAAAGCATATTCCACGAGATTCCAGCAAAGGAGTGGTCCACTACGTCCATTACCTACATTTACACATTAAAAACGTGCAAAACATAAGTTCTATTAAGGATCCTGGATCCTCAGACGCGTGATCCTCAGACTCGTGATCCTCAGACTCTGGATCCTCAGACTCTGGATCCTCAGACTCTGGATCCTCAGACTGTCTGCATCATCCATTAAGGATCCGTGATCCATGCCCAGACTCAGGATAGATGATCCTTAGCATAAAATTCATGCCCTAACAATTGCCCCCAATATGGCAGTTGTGAAAAGGATTCACAGCTGTCATATTTCCGTCAGAAGCGGACTAGCCGTTGCTGCTGGTAACTAGTTGTTACACTGCCTGTCGTCACTGATAAGACCTGCTATAATGATCATTGCAAAATATAGAGTTAGAGATAACTCCTCAAGTGCCTTTATAGATCATAAGATCCTTCCATTCGTGGAGAATGAATCCTTCTACACAGTTTGCTATTAACCTTCCTGCACTTTAATTTCTGCATAGACACTTTAACTGTTAGATAGCCTTATCCGGCCTGGGTGGATGGTCCACGGTTTTGCTGGTGAAATCCAGACCAGATGATTTGATACATAATGAATGGGTAATAACATTAAACTTTTTTTAGCTACATCTATTGTTGTTTCTTCCCTTTTTATTTTTCATGTATGCTTTCTATTTTCAAAAATATCATCACCAAACAACTGGAAAGTTATTGAAAATCTGATGATAATGTTACACTTTTAACAGAAAACTTGAAGTGTTCATATAAATGTGGATCAATGATCCTTAACCAAAAAGGATAAGAGACAACTTATAGTTTCGAAAAAGTTAGAATATAACATACCAGAGAATCCAAGTTAGGATTCTATATCCTTGTAAATTATTGCTGAATAAGCAAACTATGAAAAGTAAAGCTTCTAGGATCAAGGATCCTTATCGTCAGAACTTGTATAACTTTAGACAGTAGTTTCTAGGGTGAAGAATCATGGATCCTTGAACAATAGGAAGGATAATGGGTGGTGGATGGATCCTCTGTTTGGGGGATGAAGCCACTCGTTATCCTTCCGTCTTTTATTTTCTGCACTACAAAGACCCGTAAACAATGGACACCCTTTGCCAACCCATGTGGACGGGCCACGTTTTGCTGGTAGAAACGTGGGTTGGCAATTTTGACAACCTTAAAAGGTTTAATGTTTTGTGAATAAAATAACTTTAACTTTTTGGCTATCTCTCGTGTTGCTATCCTTATGTATCCTTTAGTTTTCAATTGTTGTGATATACATTTGTTTGAATAAGAAAAGTTAAACAAATTAAGTTTAAGAATTTTAGGATATGATCCAGGATCAAATATCCTATAGTTGAAAAGTTCCGAAAAGTAGTATATTTTAAGGATCATAAGTTCAGTTGTCAAAGTATAAGGGCTATTCAAATGAATAATGAATAAAATCAAAATAGTTATGGATCATACCTGAGAACCCAAGTTAGGATATAACCTTTATCATTATAAACAGGATAACCATAAGACAAACCTTAATGGAAGGTAAGGATCAAGGATCCTTGGTCGTTTGTCTCCAAAAACCTGAAATAGGATACAACTTGGGACTAAGCCAATATAAGATAAGAGTTAGCAACTGGGGACAAGCCCAACAAACTGAGGACAAGCCCAAATAAACTGGGGACAAGCCCAAATAAACGGATGTAAACTGGGGTCAAGCCCATATAAACGGATGTAAACTGGGGTCAAGCCCATATAAACGGATGTAAACTGGGGTCAAGCCCATATAAACGGATGTAAACTGGGGTCAAGCCCATATAAACGGATGTAAACTGGAGTATGGCCCTCACTGGCGACTATCCAAACTTGAGCGACATGAAAATGCCGAAACCTTAGCTAACGTGAAAACGTTAGAAACCTTAGGAACGGATGTATGGTACGTCTACCATTATACGTAGGATCCTAGATATAGCCAGTACAATGGAATTGTCAGCCCCTAAAGCGAGTACTGGTCCCACTGCCTTGAACTATACCAGGATCATCGTGCGCTACTGGCGAAACTGGGGACAGGCCCAAACTGGGGACAAGCCCATAAACTTTGGAGAGTTGGCCAACCACTTTGATCCTCTGTATAATGATAACAACTCTGCAAAAGCTTAAACTTTGTGAAAATAGATGTTAACTGATTAACATCTTTAACTTATGATAAGTAAATAAGTATAAAATGAATGAAAATGAAAATGAAAGTAATGTGTTACCAAATGTAGAATCATATATCCTTTGAGGATCCTGGATCCTTAATCAGAATGCCGGTATCGCTGAGGATCCCTGATACTTCTTACTTAGTATTTTTTGAGATGAACAACATTCCAAGCTCTTGGTAGGAGATCACCATCCATTGTTAACAAATGATATGCCCCATTTCCTGATTCAGCTTCAATTAGATAGGGGTCTTCCCACTTTGGTGCTAGCTTGCCATCAGAAGGATTTGTAGTGTTCTGGAATGCTTTTCTTAGCACAAAATCACCAACTTGAAATCTTCTAATCCTGACATTCTTGTTGTATGCTCCAGCCATTCTTTGTTGATAACTGGCCATTTCCTTTTTTCTGACTTTGAGCAAAAGCTTCTTCTTAGGATGCAGATGTTATGTTGGTTGGTGTAGAATACTACTATGTCTTTGACAAGCATCACACTTCTTTGCATAATCCACAACATCCTTCTTCGTGGTAGGCCTATAGTATGTTGTTCTAAGGATCCTTGAGAATAGTGCTCTGCCCCCAGTGTAGTTTCCACAGTCTCCTTGACTTTGAAAGCTTTAGGATTTTGTCCTGTAGGGATCTCTCCATGTTGTATATATCTTAGGATTGGAAGGATCCAAGATCCTGAATTCGACTGTGCAGGATCACCAGGTATGATTGCAGAATCCTCCACTTTCTCCATGGCTACGTGACCCTCAATTGCAGGAGTTAAAACATGGGTGATGAGTATTTTTCACATCTTCTGGAATCTTTAGGAATGATCCAAGGTTAGTTAAAGCGTCAGCTTCTGCATTTTCTTCCCTGGGTACCTGTGGTAGACTGAAAAAAGCAAAAGAATCTGCCAGTTTCCTGACTCATGATTAGTGGTATGGAATTCCATGCAGTGGATTGGGGTATAATGTCCCCCTGTGGCGATTTTAGTAGTGTGCTTTGTCTAGTTCCTTTAACATCTGAAGCTCCATCCGTGAGGAGTGTCTAAGGATCCTTGGTCTTCTCAAGTTGTTGAACTTCTAATTCAGCTTCCCTTTGTAGATCACTATTGAAATCAGCCACAAAGTCAGCTAAAGCTTGGGACTTGATGGCAGTCCTGGGTTCATACTTAATGTCATATGCAATAAGCTTGATTGCCCACTTTGCCATTCTTCCTGACATTTAAAGTTTCCTGAGAACATTCTTGACAGGGAGGTTAGTTTTCACAATAATGGTGTGAGTTTTGAAATAATGTCTATGTTTAGCGGAAGGCATAGTTAAATCAAGAATTAATTTCTCTAAATGAGAATACCTGGCCTCAGCATCAAGTAGAATTTTACTTACATAGTATACCGGATGTTGAGAGCCTTCATGATCCTTAACTAGGATTACACTTACTGCTTTAGCTGAAATAGCTAAGTATAAGGATAACGATTCTCCATTTTCTGGTTTCATCAGGGCTGGTGCTGAGGATAGATAATCCTTAAGAACCTTAAGTGCAGCTTCATGCTTATCAGTCCACTCAAACTGGCCTTGAGCAATTTGTCTACCTCTTCTTGGATAATGGCATTCCTTTCAAGTGCAAACTTTCTCCTGTCATATCTTCATGTTTCCAAGCGAAGGTAGATTTTCTTCTTTCCAAGAAGGATACTAAATCCTGCTCAATACTGTCTAGGATCCCGGATCCTATAAAAATTTTGGATTCAGGATCCTCTGGGTTCAACAGAATATCCTTGACGTCTTGCTCTCTTGCCTTCATGACGTCTTGCTCCTTGGAGGCTGGCTTCATTGAAGAAGTGTAACAGTTCTTTACCTCCTGCTGATCACTTTCTATCTTCACCATATCTCATAGAGTTGGGACCTTGACACATTGATGATATGTTGAGGGGGACTGCTTTCATATCGTGTATCCATGGCCTGCCAAAGATAACATTACTGCAAGATAAGCAATCAATAACATAGAATTTTTTTAACATAATTCACTCCCTCTAGGTAGATAGGAAGTTTGGTGTCCCCCAATGTAATCTTTATCTCTCCACTGAATCCCACAAGGACAGATGATCTTTGGACAATATCGGATTCAAGGATGTCCATTCTATTGAGGACATCCAACTGGATTATGTTCACTGAGCTTTTCCCATCAATGAGAATCCTACGAACAAAATGGTTAGATATAAATAATGTAATAACTACACCGTCGTGATGAGGATCCTGAATGTCCGCACAGTTATCCTCATCATATGATATCACTTTCTGCTGGGTAAGGATGGAGGTCCGAACAGGTCTGCCCCCATTCTCCATCTTTGTTTCCTTTGCACGTCTCTTAGCTGCTAAGAACCTCCGGAGATGAAATGGATGATTTGAGCATCGGATGGTGGAAGAGGAGCTTTTTCAGGAACTTTCTCAGGATACTTGATCCTTGACTTTTTCCTTCCAAGCAATTCCTTCAAGTATCCTTTGCTCAAAAGATAACCTATCTCCTTCCTTAATGCTATGCACTCATCTGTGAGATGACCAGAATCCCCATAGTAAGCACACCATTTTGATTCGTCTTTGGTGGTAGGCGGTTTGTCATTCTTCCTTGGCCACCTAACCTTGTCACCTAAACTCTGCATAGAAAGGATTAGTTCAATATTATCAGCAGAAAAACAATATTCAGAAATAGGAGGATAATCCTGATCATCTTCCTCTTGTTCCACAACATGCACACTCTGGTTGTCATGCTTGGAGTATTGCTTGGATCAGTTATCCTTGAGATAGGATCCTTATTTGTCTTGCTTTGAGGATCCTGACAATCTCTCGTGGATCCTTTTGTCATCCTCTAAACGGATGAACCTAAGGGCCCTATTTCTTTCCTCATCTAAGTTCCTGCAAGGGGTCATAACAAGATCATCATAGAATAATGAATCCCTAAGCAGTCCCATTTTAAAGGCTTCAACAGCCGTAGCTATATCCAGGTTAGGGATATCTAAGGATTCTTTACTAAATTTAGTTATGTAATCCCTTAATGATTCATTATGACCTTGGGTGATCCTATATAAGTCACTAGTTAATCGTTCAAATCTCCTACTGCATGAGAATTGGCTATTAAACAAATTAACTAGATTAGGAAATGAAGTAATAGAGTAAGGAGGAAGACTTAGCAGCCATTTTAACGATGATCCGGTAAGTGTGGATCCAAAGCCCTTGCACAAGCAACCAGATTTGGTGTCTGAAACCTCTTCGGTATCTCTGCATCACAAATAGGTGGTGCAAAACGAGATATCTTGTGGCTTTCAACAGGAATTTCAGGAATGGGCTTAACCACTCCTGGAACATTGGATATTATATCTCTAAGTTTCCGCAATTCCTTAGCCATAGCTTTGTCGATACCTGTATCCTGCACAAAGCCATGGTTAGCATTGCAAAAATTATTCAAAGTGTTACCTCCTGAATGATTCAAGTTTGGAATTCCAGATGTGAATCCATGTTGGCGGGATTCTGGCATAACCGAGGGACCAGAGGAAGCAATGGTCTGCATTGGTATGAAGTCTCCTAGATAAACATCTGAACTTCCGGGTTGCACACTCCTTAAGTATCCTTAATCCTGGAAGATGTTGGATCCTTGAAGTGCTGTGAACGTAGGTCTTGGAGGATAATCCATGGATCCGGAGACCTGAGATGAAGATCCTTGAACCTGGAAGGAGGAACCTTGAACCTGAGAGGATTCTTGAACCTGGGAGGAGGATCCCTGAACCTGAGAGGATCCTTGAACCTGAGAGGATCCTTGAGCCTGAGAGGATCCTTGAACCTGAGAGGATCCTTGAACCTGGGAGGAGGATCCCTGAACCTGAGAGGATCCTTGAACCTGAGAGGATCCTTGAACCTGAGAGGATCCTTGAACCAGAGAGGATCCTTGAACCTGAGAGGATCCCTGAACCTGGGATGAGGATCCCTGAACCTGAGAGGATCCTTGAACCTGAGAGGATCCTTGAACCTGGGAGGAGGATCCCTGAACCTGAGAGGATCCTTGAACCTAAGAGGATCCTTGAACCTGAGAGGATCCTTGAACCTGAGAGGATGATCCCTGAATTGGCTGCATCCCCATGCATCCTCCTAAACTGGTGAAGAATCCCTGATGCTGAAATGAGGATCCTGAAGGCTAGAAAGAGGATCCTCGACCTTAGACATTACCGATGATCCAGAACACATTCCTATTGATGCACCCTGGTATTGGACATCTGGAGCTGCAAAGTGCTGGGAAGTTATGACTGGAGTGTCGAAATTCAGCGACCTCGACATTAAAGGGGAGTGATCCTCTGCTGATTTTATCAATTTCGCGAAGGATCCTGCCATTAGTCTTGACCTGCTGCTGCATGTGATCCTTCATCTGCACAATCAAAGCATAAAAATCACTGTTAGTAAGTGTAGAGGAAGAAACAACAGTTGGATTTGTGAAAACGGGGGTTGTCTTCTTCGGAGAATTCTCAGCATTCTTCTAGAATGCAAGGGGGAGATGATCCAAAGGCGGAATGCCCTGTGAAAAAGTGACCGCCGACATAGAACTTGGAGTAGTTTTCCCTGAGAAGCCATGCGGTTGAAGGTAATGAACCGAAATGAATGAAATGAACAAAATTTCTCAGAATTGAAGCACCAATTGCCCCACGGTGGGCGCCAAACTGTTTTGGTCAAAAATCACACAAGGATAATGCAACCAAATCTGATTTTGTGAGGTATGATGCTTGGTTAATTGTATGAACGACAAGTATATGAAATCAACGACGAACACCGAGATTTATACGAGGAAAAAGCCCTTGATCTTTAGAAGATCTCCGGCATAAAAAACCTCGGGTGATGGAAACTACCGATCACCAACTATATTGCAAAAACAGCAGTGATCCTTGTACAACTTCGGAAGAAAACAAGCTTAATACAATGAATTTCTAGTGTGAGTGTGTGTTTTTGCTAAGTGTTTGCAGAGAATTCGTGTTTTGTGTGTATTTTTGGTGGTGTGCCCGACTTGTGCCTTTTTTGAGCTGTTTTCCCCTTAAAAAGATAAGAAATAAACAACTAACTAACTTCCCGAAAAAGGTGGAAGTCACCCATGACCACCACTAACGGTTATTTCTTCAATATGCACGTGCCTAAAAGCATATTCCACAAGATTCCAGCAAAGGAGTGGTCCACTACGTCCATTACCTACATTTACACATTAAAAACGTGCAAAACATAAGTTCTGTTAAGGATCCTGGATCCTCAGACTCGTGATCCTCAGACGCGTGATCCTCAGACTCGTGATCCTCAGACTCTGGATCCTCAGACTCTGGATCCTCAAACTCTGGATCCTCAGACTGTCTGCATCATCCATTAAGGATCCGTGATCCATGCCCAGACTCAGGATAGATGATCCTTAGCATAAAATTCATGCCCTAACAATTATATGAACAAATGATTGAACAAAGTATGAATGTAATGAATGTTGGACACGAGGATTTATACGAGGAAAAAGCACTTGATCAATATATGATCTCCGACACAAAAAACCTCGGGTGATGGAAACTACCGATAACCAACTATATTAGACAAATAATGTATACAATTCGGGATGACAACAAGCTTGTTACAAGCGTTACTAGTGTGCAAAAAGTGTGTAATCGCCAATAAGTTGCAGAGAGTTCTCGAGAGTGTGTGTTTGCTAACTGTTCTATCTATTCAAGCTTGTTATCCCCTTATAAAAATGGAAATAATCTAACTAACAAACAATCCGCAAATCATGCTAGCTTCCCACGACTTCTATAACGGTCATACAAGGCATACTCGTGCAGAATAAGGGAGCATATTCCCCTGGAATCTCGGCAAGACCAAGTCCCAAACGCATATTCCTGCAAAACAAATTCAAACATGGTGGAAACAATTGTTTGTATAAGGATCCTAATTAAGATCCTGGATCCTTAGTCCTGGAACGTCTTCTGAGGATCCTTAATTCAAAACTGAACTAAGGATCCGTGATCCTGGCTGCACTTGAGGATCCGTGATCCATAAGTTATGGAAATCCATCCCTAACAATAACCATGTGCGATTTATGCATGAATCATAGAGTTTATGGTTAGATTAGAGATGTATACTTGCTTTGGAACAAAACCCTAGGTGAAAATTTTACATATATTGCTATGATTTGAATGTTTAGATGAATTACCACACTTAGATAAGTGGGTTTCAATGTTATGATGAAATTGATGATATAACTAGGATTAGAATCATCATGCATGATATTGTTAAGAAGGTGTTTGATTAAATCATGAATTTGAGTGAATGCTCATATATGACTTGAAATGGGTCTTGAATGTTGTGATGAAATTAGTAAGTTTGTTCATGTAAATAGATGAATGAAATTGGGTTATGTACTAGAGCATATGAAGAACTTGATTTTATTAAGAGTTCGGATGGATGTTAAATAGTATGATGAAACGGGTCTCACTTATAAAGGAGAACCCTTAGTTCTGGCAAAAATAAATGAATAAACTAGTCATGATAATCGCTTAAACTAGTTAAAGTGTTGGGAATATATTAAATTCGGTTAGAACGTTGGTTAAAACGGTGGCCAAGAGATAACGCCTACCGGATAATTGAGAAAAGCCTAAAATAGTTGACAAAATTGAATGTGCATTTTATATACTAATAGGTGTTTGAATTTTTATAAGTCAAACCGACCATTAATATAATCGAATGATAATTTAGATAAAAATACGTAAGATGAAATAGTCATGATCCGCAATGACTAAACTAACCATCTCACGAAATATGATGATAGTTTGGCGCTTGACAAGCTAGGTGGGAGCTTGTGGATGAAGCGGGTCAAACGGAGCAAGAACGGAAAGAAAAGCGTGGCATGGATACAAGGTAAGTGAATCTTACACTTCTTTCGTAGAATATCTATACATTCTACAAGTTATGAATATGATATAGATATTATTCGAAATATGGTTTCAGACGCGTAACGATACGGGTCGGAACAAACATAATGATAAAGACCATGGTTTATGGTAAAAAAGGCGAAACAGTAAATTAGTCATGTAATGACTAAGAATTTATGAGTTTTCGTTAAGATTACCTTATAGTGTAATCTAATAATAATGATAGGGATATAATGGTAATTAGTCGTATGTCGACAAACGTGAGTTAAAGTTAAAAGATACCCTACGGCGTAAGCCGAAATGGGTTAAATAACGAAATTGGTAAATATATATGTATACCATTCAAAGACAAATGCAAAATGTTTGGTCGTTTAGACCAAACGGGTTAAATGGTGATCTTAGCGCCATTTGACGAATAACGACTAATAAGTATTGTCAAGTCTAATGCTCACAGGATGAAAACGGCTTACGGAAATTGCATTTGCTATAAGATTAGCAAAGTCATTACTGCAAGGTATTAAAACGGGTCAATACTTGACCTGAGCCAGGAACGCACACTTTGAATTATAGTTAGAAGTAATATGATGGTCAAATATTAGTGAAAGCACTTTGTCGTAAAATGAGGGACGAAAATTGACCAAAATACCCATGAACACTAAACCGGGTAAACGACCCTTATGATCCGTTTAAGAACGTGTTTTACGATCATGTAAGTTATAGGTAAATATCAAGTGGATTGTGCATAACAAAGGGGAAATATTTAAACTTAAAAGGGTTTAAATCCTAGAAACGAGTCAAAAGAATTATGCGCATAGATTGAGTACTAGCCGCGTAATTCATAAAAGTTACAAACCAACATGCTGATGTATGCTTAATGGTTAATTAGAAACAAGTTTGGGGTTTAAAAACTTGAACGGGTCAAAAGTATTAAAAAATAAATTTCAAAGCCAAGGGCTCGAAGCCTATTATTTCACGAATTCAGATGTTAACTTTAACTCCATATGATGGAGTATTAAATTAGGAACGCGTAGGAAAAAGAATCGTGTAAAACGGAGTTGTAAATCGAAAGTTTTGTATGTTATAAGTTTGTTAAATGGTAAAAATTGAAGCTGGGCATTATGCAGCACAAGAAAAACAACCTGCTGACGAAAATGGCTTGTCGCGTCGCGCGACAGCCAAGTGGAAATGCAGTCGCGACACGCGACAGAAATAGAGAACCCTGTCGCGGCACGCGACGCGGGTAAAACCTGCATTTTGTTGTTTATCTCATTATTCAGTTTAAGGAACTTGATGGAATATGCTATATAATTATCAAAACTAACATTTGAGTTGGTTTTGATTACAGGTGAATGATGTCAGCCTTCCAGATAAAGATCAAGCTCAAAGAAGGACCGACACGATCAAGATACAAGCTTCCGCATGTTGCTTCGTCGTCATTTTAAACGGCGAACTCAAATATATTATGTAGTAAACTTTTAAATTCTAAAAGTTTTAATTAACCTGTATTTTTCAACGTATATGAAATTATAATTGCATGTTTATTTTCGAAATCTAAACTCAAAACGTTAATTAATAGAAAGGGTCTTACAAGTTGGTAATCAGAGCACAAGGTTAAAAGAATAAATTGTTCGGTTCGAGGCTTGATCGCAAATCCGGTAAGTACATGTATATGGTAATGGTTTAGTATGATTAAAGTGTTGTGAATAACACATAGGATTATCCTGTAATACACGTTACCCCAATTAAATAGATCAATGATCGATATAGTTAACGAAATCACGTGCGTTGACACGTATAGTAAAAAGCCTTGTATTATAATACAGGTATTTATTGATATTGACATTACTAATTTTTGTAAATGTTTTAGTTGAAAGGACACTCGCATCCGAAGATGACGAGAGTTGAACGAATTGCGGATATGATGGTGGAATGGTTCGAGGTATAACGAGAAGAGCTTACTCATCGAGGATCTAAATCGCGTAATGATCGCAAATAAGGTTAATAGCAAGGAAAGCCCGTTAGGGCAAGCATTTACAGGTGCACGTTTTAAATTTATTGCACGAATAGTATATGCAACAAATACGTAGAGACTGACTGTTGCATATGTAAATTAAAAACTTGGAGAACCTGAATATAATACCTATCCAGGATATTATTTCCAAGAAAACTAAATAGAGGCGTTACTTACATAGGGTGTAATGTGAAAATTATAAAAAAGGTCATGTGGGTCATGTGTTGATCGCTTACTCTGGCCAAGTAAGTAGTGAACACATGATACCATGAACTTCTTGTAGTGGACACATTCACGTCCGATGTAGTAAGGACGGGGTGAGTGGGACAAATTAAAAAGTACCCAAATGAATCAAATGAGCAAAATATTTAATAATAATGTAAACACACAGCCGCGCGACGAAAGCGTATTACATTAGGATAACGAGCCCGAGAGAAGGGACAATGATTAATGTAAATGAAGATATAAATGAATGACCTAAGGAAAATCCACGAAAATAAGTCATTTTGGACGAAAGAGCCATGGTTGACAAAATGGGCAAGTAAAACCAAAGTATAGATGATCCGCAGGGTCATAAAAACGAAGGTACTGCCCACACAAAAAAAAAAGAAAAAAAAAAGATAATCAATGTTGTTAACTTTGGTCGTAGTAAAGAGAGGACGACGATGATAATCGTCACTTACTATAAGGCCGTCAGGGATGGTCACATAAAGGATAAAATACATGGTTGAATAAAAGCGATGGATTTCGCTAAGACGCTCAAATAGATCGAAGCGAAGTCTTAATACATACCAGAAGGGTTGCAATGATAAAAACTTCGGTAAAACACCCGGTTGATGGGTAAGGATTTAAACACATGCGTAGACCGAGAAAGGGGAACGCGGAGGAAAGTCAAAAGACTTCGGTTTTGAGTCATGACTAAAAGACGATAAGATACTGTAAATAGAAATTTTGATAAATTACGTTCAACTATTTTAAAGTTGAACGGGTCGAACAAAGAATGAAGTTTGACATTCATAAGTGATGAATTTTCACACGAACAAGTCAAACGAATTTAATAAAGGATGACGCGTGCTAAAGTAAGCGCGAACAGAATAAATAAAAGTGCGAAATATTAATAAACCTATGTAAAGGGTTATAGGCGTTAAAAACATTAAGATAAAAGAACCCGGGTAATGGGTCGTAAGGAAGTATAGGTAAGAACCGAGTAACGGTAATCGTAGGACAAACCGACGTGTAAATGACGTTAGAAGTCATAGAGTCGGAAAATTAAGAAGAAAACAAATGTAGCCTTAGACTACAGCCAAGGTCCATAGAATTCAAGAACGAAAACGAATGATTTCTAAACTTAAAAAAGGTGCATTGACACCGAAAGTATATTTTAGAACGACATGAGTAAAAGATGAATCTACGGGATCATCACAACCTTTAAGAATTATAAGTAATGTTAAGGTCCGAGACCAAACAGACCTTTGGGTCGCAAATAGAAAGAAACGAACTATTGGGGTCTCGTTTTAAAAAGATAGAAATGTGAAAATCTAGATAAATAGCCTACGAGGCTAAGTAAAAGAACATACGAGTCATTTGAGTTAAGCGTGGGAACTAATTATAATTCCACGCATTAAATAATAGCGAAAAGGAATGAATCCTCGGGCTTAAAAATTTCTAGAAATAAGAAAAAGAAGTAAGACAAGGTGAAAAGAAAACGTTAAACTAAAATTTAGTTTTAGTGAGAAACAACATTTTAACAAATATGGGTAATTATGGATTGAAACCAATGTTAATGAATTATGCAAGTGCGTAACTTTGGTTTCGTTACATTATGCTTAGGTATTGAATGTAGTTAGTAACTCGAAATAGTGTTATGAGAAAATGTAGTGTGTTGTAGAAGTGACGAAGTTCACTAGGTAATCAAAATGGGTCAAAAGATTCGTTAAGGCATGTTTGGTTGTCGTTGAAATGGTGGATACCATTAGACAACCAAATGGTTCAAACAAAGGTTGTTTTGGTAATATAGAAGATACTAGAACATCACTGATGATTATGGATCATGAGGGCGTAAAACCATGGAATGGTTATGATACGCCAAAGACCACAAACCCAGGGAATAGGTAGGTATGTCTAGAAGTCATAAACTGTAAGTAGTAAAAAGGTATGATGCAAAACTAAACGGGTTGAATAAATAAAAAGGGCACGGTCAAGGAAAAGTAATATGAAATATAACCACGTTATAGTGTGAACTATGAAATGAGAACAATAACAGTTCGTAAGCCTCGAGAAGGCAAAATGGATATACCCGAGCAAAGGGGTATAAAGTAACCGGTGACTAATAAGTCGAACCGCCAAGATAAGTAATTAATAGAGATAAGGGACATAAGATGAAAGTAACGGCTCACGGGGCCTTACACGGGAAAAGCGCATACGCTTCGGAACCAAAAGAGACATTACCATGCTCTTCTGGTAAGATTATTGAACTCGAGAGATTCGCAAGTAATTACCGAGACTAAGTCCATGGCGGTTAAACCTAAAGAAACACGTAAGAAAGGTTTCGGGGATGAAACCTCTTTAAGCGGGGTAGACTTGTAACACCCCAAAAACGGGTTTGGTAATCAAACCACGTTAACAGTAAAGACGGGTAAAATACCGTTAGTGGTAAAAATTAACCCGGTGGATTTAAATAAATAAGTCTAACAATAAAATAAAAAGGAAAGGAGAGCAAATGCCTTTGAGAAAATAAAGTGTATAAAGGGTCTGAGTTAACGGGACCTAAAATAAAACGGGTTATAACTACCCCGAACCCACTAAGTTAACTAGGAACATTTAAACTTAGTTTTGAGAATTGGTTAATTACTAGTAAGTAATATATAAGGGTTTAACAAAAGCTAAAACTCGAGGGACCTAAGATGTTAAAAGGGAAACTTGAGATTTAAAGTTAGAAATTAGACATAACACACACACACACACTAGGTGTGTGTGTATGTCGAACGACCAGGAGAAGAGACCAAGGGGTGCAAACCCTAGTTCATCAAAATCTTCAAATTGAAGGGCTAATTGGAGCTCAAACTCACAAATGAACATGGATTAATGATCACCCAAGCTAAGGGATCGAAAGGTATGTAAAATTTTGATGTTTGATAAAGTTATAAAAATTGATGAACATAACCATGTGCGATTTATGCATGAATCGTAGAGTTTATGGTTAGATTAGAGATGTATGCTTGCTTAGGAACAAAACCCTAGGTGAAAATTATACATATATTGCTATGATTTGAATGTTTAGATGAATTACCACACTTAGATAAGTGGGTTTCAATGTTATGATGAAATTGATGATATAACTAGGATTAGAATCATCATGCATGATAATGTTAAGAAGGTGTTTGATTAAATCATGAATTTGAGTGAATGCTCATATATGACTTGAAATGGGTCTTGAATATTGTGATGAAATTAGTAAGTTTGTTCATGTAAATAGATGAATGAAATCGGGTTATGTACTAGATCATACGAAGAACTTGATTTTATTAAGAGTTCGGATGGATGTTAAATAGTATGATGAAACGGGTATCACTTATAAAGGAGAACCCTTAGTTCTGGCAAAAATAAATGAATAAACTAGTCATGATAATCGCTTAAACTAGTTAAAGTGTTGGGAATATAATAAATTCGGTTAGAACGTTGGTTAAAACGGTGGCCAAGAGATAACGCCTACCAGATAATTGAGAAATGCCTAAAATAGTTAACAAAATTGAATGTGCATTTTATATACTAATAGGCGTTTGAATTTTTATAAGTCAAACCGACCATTAATATAATCGAATGATAATTTAGATAGAAAATACGTAAGACGGAAAAGTCATGATCCGCAATGACTAAACTAACCATCTTACAAAATATGATGATAGTTTGGCGCTTGACAAGCTAGGTGGGAGCTTGTGGATGAAGCAGGTCAAACGGAGCAAGAACGGAAAGAAAAGCGTGGCATGGATACAAGGTAAGTGAATCTTACACTTGTTTCGTAGAATACCTATACATTCTACAAGTTATGAATATGATATAGATATTATTCGAAATATGGTTTCAGACGCGTAACTATACGGGTCAGAACAAATATAATGATAAAGACCATGGTTTATGGTAAAAAGGGAGAAACAGTAAATTAGTCATGTAATGACTAAGAATTTATGAGTTTTCGTTAAGATTACATTATAGTGTAATCTAATAATAATGATAGGGATATAATGGTGATTAGTCGTATGTCGATAAACGTAAGTTAAAGTTAAAAGATACCCTACGGCGTAAGCCGAAATGGGTTAAATAACGAAATTGGTAAATATATATGTATACCATTCAAAGACAAATGCAAAATGTTTGGTCGTTTAGACCAAACGGGTTAAATGGTGATCTTAGCGCCATTTGACGAATAACGACTAATAAGTATTGTCAAGTCTAATGCTAACAGGATGAAAACGGCTTACGGAAATTGCATTTGCTATAAGATTAGCAAAGTCATTAATGCAAGGTATTAAAACGGGTCAATACTTGTCCCGAGCCAGATACGCATACTTTGAATTATAGTTAGAAGAAATATAATGGTCAAATATTAGTGAAAGCCCTTCGTCGTAAAATGAGGGACTAAAATTGACCAAAATACCCATGAACACTAAACCGGGTAAACGACCCTTATGAGCCGTTTAAGAACGTGTTTTACGATCATGTAAGTTATAGGTAAATATCAAGTGGATTGTGCATAACAAAGGGGAAAGATTTAAACTTAAATGGGTTTAAATCCTAGAAACGGGTCAAAAGAATTATGCGCATAGATTGAGTACTAGCCGCGTAATTCATAAAAGTTACAAACCCGAACTAAAGATTTTGAGATAAACATGTTGATGTATGCTTAATGGTTAATTAGAAACAAGTTTGGGGTTTAAAAACTTGAACGGGTTAGAAGTATTAAAAAATGAATTTCAAAGCCAAGGGCTCGAAGCCTATTATTTTATGAATTCAGATGTTAACTTTAACTCCATATGATGGAGGATTAAATTACAAACGTGTAGGAAAAAGAATCGTGTAAAACGGAGTTGTAAATCGAAAGTTATGTATGTTATAAGTTTGTTTAATGGTAAAAATTGAAGCTGGGAATAATACAGCTCAAGAAAAACAACCTGCTGACGAAAATGGCTTGTCGCGTCGCGCGATAGCCAAGTGGAAATGCAGTCGTGGCACGCGACAGAATTAGAGAACCCTGTCGCGGCACGCGACAGGGGTAAAACCTGCATTTTGTTGTTTATCTCGTTATTCGGTTTAAAGGAACTTGATGGAATATGTTATATAATTATCAAAACTAACATTTGGGTTGGTTTTGATTACAGGTGAATGATGTCAGCCTTCCGGATAAAGATCAAGCTCAAAGAAGGACCGAACATGATCAAGATACAAGCTTCCGCAAGTTGCTTCGTCGTCATTTTAAACGGCGAACTCAAATATATTATGTAGTAAACTTTTAAATTGTAAAAGTTTTAATTAACCTGTATTTTTCAACGTATATGAAATTATAATTGCATGTTTATTTTTGAAATCTAAACTCAAAACGTTAATTAATAGAAAGGGTCTAACACCATCAACCAGTCAAGTACCAAGAGGCACTGGAAGACAATAGTTGGGTAGAAGCCATGCAAGAAGAGCTCCCGAAGTTTAAAAGACAACAAGTGTGAGAACTTGTACCACTGCCTGAAGAAGTAAGTCCAATTGGCACAAAGTGGGTCTTTAAAAACAAAACTGATGAAAGGGGCATTGTTGTAAAAAACAAAGCTAGGCTTGTGGTTCAAGGTTATAGACAAGAAGAAGGCATTGACTATGATGAGACTTTTGTTACTGTGGCAAGACTTGAAGCCATCAGATTGTTCTTAGCCTTTGCTGTCAACCACAACATCAAGGTGTATCAAATGGATATCAAGTGTGCATTCCTCTATGTCACACCCAATATTTCCACGTATTACTGGTGGGCCCAGTGGGGAGTATCGTGACGTAGTTGATATCATCATAGTCAAACAACTCAATATTTAAATGCACAGCGGAAGCAAAAGATAGATTCATTTCAACTTTAATAAATTGTAATATTAAGTATCACAAAAATAGTTGAAACAGATCCACAGGCGGATCAAAATAAAAAGGAGACATTGTTCAACAGTTTTATGACATCCAAACTTACGAGACTTATTGTGGATTCTAGGAGAAAGCCAGCCTAGTTCAAGTAGTACCTGCAGTTTACACTGGTAAATACAATTTAACTGACTCATTTTGAAAAGTTTAATAAAAGTTGATTTGAATGCACGTGGCACAAAACTTTTTATAACTTGGGATAATTATTTAAGTATAATCTTGTAAAAGAATTACATGTTTCTTATGCGTTCAGTAGCCCGGTTTTTGCCGGGTTAAAGATTAATAGACACACCACATTATTTATTTAGGCACTGACGGGTGACACCTACACCCCGTGCATAGGTCGTGGCTATTTCGTAAAATGATGCCAAGGATATCCGGGACATGGTCATTAACCCCCCCAAAGGCTTTAAGCAAACAAAACATTTCCAAACGGAGCATTTCAATGATTTAACCTCTATTCGATTAAAGATTCAATGCCTGACCAAGCGGTATTTTATATACCATACCCCAAGCCCGTATAGGGAAAATAAGTTAAAAGTATTTACCTTTGCAAGTATAAATCACAAATAGCAAGTGCGTGTAGCTTTTACTGGGTCTCCTATTCGAGAACAAAGGTTTATAATAACCTATTAGATTCCTAACGGGTCTTTAATTAAGCTTAAGCTTAGACCGGTTAGTTTTCAAAGGAAAATACGGTTCAAACGCGTGTATAAGCGAAGACTGGAATGGAATGTGATTTAGACCCGACAAGTTTGAAGACTTGCATAATATGGGTAAACTAAACACATTCTGGATTTTGAGGCAAAAATGATAAGCTTTGACCCGTTTCGGTCAATTTATGCAAACTAGTTACATAAACCGAACCGAACACGAAGGATGCGTAACGGGTAACCATAAGAGCCATATACAGGTTTCCTAAGTTAACATGCCTTAAATATGTTGTGACATCAGTAAGATATCCCCTATTTATGCCCGTAATGGATTTAAACTCAAATTATGCCTCGTAAGGGCATTTTGGTCATTTAAAAGGTTATAAAAAAGTTTAATTATTAATCTGAGTTACAGGTCTGATTCATTTAGTAAATATACTTAATTTAATAAGTTATAACACTAGGGTACTTGATATATGTGAAATTTATCATTTAAAACCAAACTATGTACCTTAGGGGTATTTTGATAATTTCACATAGGCTAAAAAGGTCAAAACTGGAATTCTGAGTTTAAAACTTTAGCTTACTGTCAAAGTATAAAAATATACTTAAAATATCAGTAGGTATCAAACCTTATATGTCTAAAATAGTTTTAATACATACTATGCGTTAAAAACGCTTAAAAAGGTGATTTGGAGTCATTTCCGGGTTCTATATAGAAAGCTGATATTTTTATTATTCCAGAAGGTTTAAAATAATTTATTTATCATATAAAATCAGTAGCAAAAGGTTTGGGGTCAAAAATATTTGTAAAACTCATTTTATAGCCCAAAAGGGCAAAACCGTTAACCGAATTAAAGCTACAACCCTATGTTATGCTCAGCCTAAAATTAATTAAAAATCTTCAAAAACCCCAAAATATTATATTACATCAGTGGCTAAAAAAGTTTGATATCAAAAAGTGGGTTATACTAGGCTGTATGCTAATTATGCCGTTTAATTAACAAAAAGCTTTCTAATTACGCTATTGAGCATAACTCTTAATCTAGACCTCAAACTGATTTGAAACTTTAGGTACAAGTTTATAAATCAGTAACTAAGGTTTCTACTCTTTTACATTTTCGAAAATCATGTTTTAAGGTCATATGGGCATAATAGTCAACATATAAGCAATTAACGAGAACATGCATACGAATCGGATAACTATTGAACGAAGGTGTATAATCACAGAGGGTTATACTAATATATATCCTTGTCCAAATAAAGCTCTAAGGCATTTCTAAACTATGCTCAAATGGGTCAGAACTGAAAGTCAAAGCAGAAGTCAAACTATGCGACTTTCGGTCCCGAACCGAGCCTAAACTAAAAATTGTCGGTTTGAACATGTTTAGACATGTTCTTAAATTAATTACCAAGTTATATTAATGATAAAACAGGTTACATGGATCCTATATTGCTAATTATGCATTAATTTGAAAATAAGTATTCTGTTGACTTTTTAAAGTTAGCTTTGACCCGACAATTGACCTAGTTAGAGTCGGAATCAGAGAGTACCCTTTTATGGGTTTATTACCCACATAATTACCTACTTATAGGTACTTTTAATTCGAGATTTGACTGAACAAAATTTAATTAATCTCGAAGTCAAACCTTAATTACGACGGTTTGACTATTAGCTAATTAATTAAGCTAAACTGAATTAAGAAGGATTAAGGACACTCACAAAGGTCCTAAGTATGCTTATGGATCCTAAGAGAAGTTGGTTACTGATCAGAGGAGCTCCAGAAGTGAGTCTTGTGAGTGTTTGCAAATGATGAACAAAGTGTTACAACTTGGGAGCTCTTATATAGCAAACTTGGTGCCATTAGATCTTGCCATGCAAGTCTACAAGTGTTACAAGATGGTCCCAACTATCCCTAGTGCATGAAATACCAGTGGGGGAGTCCCTGGTATAAGAAAACAAGGTTTAAAGTCGGTTACAGACCTAACTGGCAGCTGCAGGTCTTTTTCTGTCACTGGCATGCTCTCGCGGGCCGCGTAAGCCCCTAAGGGACTCTTACGCGGGCCGCCTGGCCCTCCAGAACCAGCCAAACAAGTTTCATTTATTTGCAATTCAGCCCCTGGTCCTTCCTAACGTGGTTTTAAGTGTTTTTCTTGCACTTTTAGCCCTCTAACCTTACTTCTAAGGGCTCCAAGACATGTTTAAACATTGGCAAGTCCTTGATTAACTTTGTGATCACCCGAAAAGCCATAAATTCCAACGTTGACGCCTTTAACCCCTCATATACGAATATTGTCATAACTTTCTCATACGATAACGAAACTTTGTGAAATTTTTATCACACATTCTATTGAAACTTTATAGGAGAACTCGATCAATGGCAGGTGGTTATCCCAACTACCACCTAAGTCAATCACACATGCACGAAGTATGTCTTCCAAAGTTTGGATGGTACGCTCACTCTGCCCATCCGTCTGTGGGTGGTAAGCTGTACTAAAATTCAAGCGCGTGCCCAAAGATTGTTGGAAACTTTTCCAAAAATGTGACGTGTATCTAGTATCTCTGTCAGAGATAATAGACACTGGTACGCCATGCAGAGATACAATCTTATCTACGTACAATTGGGCTAACATGTCGGAGCTATAAGTTTCCTTAATGGGTAGGAAATGTGCTGACTTAGTCAGTCTATCTACTATCACCCATATAGTATCATTTCCTTTCCTTGTTTTTGGCAACTTGGTGATAAAATCCATTGTCACCATCTCCCACTTCCATGTGGGAAGTTCAGGTTGTTGTAGCAAACCTGACGGCTTCTGATGTTCAGCTTTGACTTGTGCACACGTCAAACATTTTGCTACATAAGCAGCTATAGACTTTTTCAAGCCTATCCACCAAAAATTTGCCTTCAGATCCTGGTACATCTTATCGGCTCCAGGATGAACGGAATATTTAGAACTGTGGGCTTCCTGAAGGATAACATCTCGAAGTCCTCTATAAACTGGAACCCATATTCGTCCATTCAACCTCAGGATTCCGTCCTTGTCATAGGATAACTGCACCTCAGTTACTCCTAGCTTTTCATCAGGATAGTTAGCTTCCAACACAGCTTCCTTCTGTGCAACTAATAACCTTTCGTTCAAACTATTCTTTATCTCAATGCTCTTGGCATTGATTCTTATAGGCTTCACTCTTTCCTTT
Source organism: Helianthus tuberosus (assembly GCA_030545235.1). Classification (NCBI taxonomy): domain Eukaryota; kingdom Viridiplantae; phylum Streptophyta; class Magnoliopsida; order Asterales; family Asteraceae; genus Helianthus; species Helianthus tuberosus. Next base: position 49,075,203 of record CM060449.1, on the reverse strand, counting down.
CTACTTAAGGCATCAGCAACTACATTTGCCTTGCCTGGATGGTATCTTATCTCACAATCATAATCATTTAAAGTTTCCATCCAGCATCGCTGCCTCATGTTCAAGTCCTTCTGATTGAACAAGTGTTGAAGGCTTCTGTGATCCGAGTAGATCACACACTTGGTTCCATACAGGTAATGCCTCCATAGTTTTAGTGCAAATACAACGGCACCCAGCTCCAAGTCATGGGTGGTGTAGTTCTTCTCATGCACCTTTAACTGTCGTGAAGCATAGGCAATGACCTTGCCTTTCTACATAAGCACACAGCCCATACCGGTGTGTGATGCATCACAATATACCACAAATTCATCAATTCCATCAGGCAACGTCAATACAGGAGCGTTGCTCAACTTCTGCTTCAAAATATCGAAGGATTCTTGCTGCTTAGGCCCCCAATCAAACTTGCTATTCTTGTGGATGAGTAAAGTCAGGGGTGTTACAATTCTAGAGAAGTTTTCAATAAATCGCTTGTAGTATCCTGCTAGCCCTAGAAAGCTGCGAATCTCAGTGGGCGTCTTTGGCTCTTGCCAATTCATAACTGCTTCCACCTTAGCGGGATCTACTTGGATACCACGTTCACTAACCACATGTCCAAGGAATTAGACTTCTCGAAGCCAAAATTCACACTTCGAAAATTTGGCGTAGAGTTTTTCATGATGTAGAAGTTTAAGAATACAACGAAGGTGTTTCTCATGGTCAGCTTGGTTCTTCGAGTAGATGAGGATGTCGTCAATGAAGACGATGACAAATTTGTCCAAGTAGGGCTTGCAGATGCGATTCATGAGATCCATGAATGCGACAGGAGCATTAGTGAGCCCAAAAGGCATCACTAGGAACTCGTAATGACCATAACGAGTCCTAAATGCAGTCTTGTGTACATCTTCATCTTTAACCTTTAATTGATGATAGCCTGACCTCAAATCGATCTTAGAGAAGTAGCTTTCCCCTTGTAATTGATTGAACAGATCGTCGATCCTGGGCAAAGGATACCTATTCTTGATAGTAACCTTATTAAGCTCACGGTAATCGATGCACAGACGCATCGATCCATCCTTTTTCTTGACAAATAGAATTGGCGCTCCCCATGGAGACGAACTAGGTCTAATAAAACCTTTAGCTAGCAAATCATCTAGTTGTGTCCTTAATTCCTTCATTTCCGTTGGTGCTAACCTATAAGGTGCTCTTGCGACAGGCGCTGCTCCAGGGATGATGTCAATTCTGAATTCTACTTGTCTATCTGGTGGTAAACCAGGTAGTTCTTCAGGGAAAACTTCGGGGTATTCAGAAATGACGGGGATATCCTCAATCTTAGGTTTCGGCTCATCAATGGTTACTTGTGCCATGTAGATGACACAACCCTTCTTCAAACACCTAGAGGCCTTGAGCATAGACACTTGCTCAGGCAGTCCATACTGTGTGTCTCCCTGAATGGTGAGTGGTTCACCAGATGGATCCTTGATCACCACTTGCTTCTTGTTGCATACGATTTGGGACTGGTTATGAGACAACCAGTCCATGCCTAAAACGATGTCAAAACCGGCTAACTTTAAAGGAAGTAAGGATAGTGGAAAGGAGTGATTCCTAATGGATATGAAACATCCATCTAATACGGTTGAGGCGGTTTCTAAGGTGCCATCAGCTAATTCCACCTCATATTTTACACTTAGGGTTTTAACAGGTAAATTCAGAAACTTACAAAACTTATTATCTACAAAAGATTTATCAGCTCCCGAATCAAATAGCACTCTCGCATAAACATCATTTATGAGGAAGGTACCTGTGATCACATTGTCGTCCTGAACAGCTTCCTTTTCATCCATCCTGAAGACCCTAGCATTGGTCTTTTTCCCATCCTCCGTCTTCTTTGCGAGTTTTGGGCAGTTGGACCTGATGTGCCCTTTTTCATTGCACGTAGCATCCTTGATTTTCTTATAGTCCAAGGTCTTGTGCTCAGAAGACTTGCAAATCCCGCATGCCCTTGGCTGTGACTGGGATTTCGACTCGAGTCTGCACCTCCCAAAATGGTGCTTCTTACAAACCTTACACTTAGGTTTATCACCCGACTGATGATTATCTTTCTTGGATCCCGAACTCTTTTTGTGATAATGGTTTCCCTTATGTCTCTTGTATGAATGTCATGAGTTGTCATCCTCACGCTTCCTCTTTTCGGCATCGGTGTTCCTTAGCGATCTCTGCCTGACCGCGTCCAAAGTAAGGGACAATGATAAATCAGCTGCAGACCGAAAAGTTGCTGGTCTAGAGGCCTTCACACTGGCCTTGATTTCTGGTGCTAAACCCCCGATGAAACGAGTTATCCTCTTAGGTTCAGGTGTCACAAGATAAGGAACCAATCTTGACATTGTATTGAAGCTGGTAAGGTAGGCTTGGCAATCTAGGTTCTTCATAACCAAAGACAAGAAATCAGATTCAATCTTCTCAACCTCATGCTGAGGGCAGTAGTTCTCCTTGATCAATGTCATAAACTGATCCCATGACAGATTGTACAATGGGATTTTCCCCGTAGCCTGGATCAAGGATCTCCACCAGGCTAGTGCCTCACCTTTGAATGACTGAGATACAAACTTTACCACATCCTTATCAGCGCACCCGCTGATATCAACCACGGTATCCATTTCATCCAACCATGTCATGCAATCAATTGCCCCCTTTTCACCAGTAAAATCCCAGGGTTTACAAGAAACAAAGTATTTATAAGTACAGGACTTGGTACGTGGTTTATCATCAAATACTATCCTCTTGGATGGAACACTGTTTTGGTTTGAGGAATGTCGATCATCATCCCTCTTTGGCTCATCTTTCTTGGAGGGTGGCTTGCTGTGAGCCTCTGATTGTGTCTTAGGCTTGGAATGCGGTGTGGATAGGATCCTACTTCGGGTCCCGTTTGATTCGTTATACTGCCGCTCTATAGCTTTTGTAACAGCATTATCTACTAATGCTTGCAGCTCCGCACCGGTCACATGTATCTTAGTATTTTCATGGTTTTCCACCGGATGACTGTTTCCCTCTTCTGACCTAGTCATGTAGCTTTAATTTCTACATAAAGAAAGTAAGGACAAGGTTTATTTAGAAGCCTAAACAGTACTATCATTCTTGACGATTTATTAACCATGGTTTTAATAGCCATTTTAGTTAATTTGTTAGATATATAATTATTCAGGATCTTTATCATAATCCTAAATTATAAGTTAATAATAGCACAAAAGGCCTAATCACATAGACAAATTTAATTCATAAGCCCAGATTTTTATGGAATCTAGGCACTAAGGTTTGAATCAAAGTTCATTACATTTTCTTGACAAGGAGTTGTAGGCTACCACTGTCTTTAGTCCCAGAGGACGTTAATTATAGTCCGTGGGAACTTCATCCATAAGGGATGGTTATTTTAAATAAGGGAATATCCCAATTTAAGGATGACTTATGCAATTTTATCGAATCATATTTTGCCAAGAGAGTTAACATGTTTTCAGATGTTAACAAGGATTGGAATCTTTTGAATAGGTTTTACCATCTTGGCCATGTCTGTAATGACATTTAGGCTAGGTCTTACCTTTAAGATTCTTTTTAATATTTAACGCAGAACAATCCTAAATTGAGATGTTAATATGGATCTGAATCTAATTGTGGAACTACCATCTTGGCCCTGTCATAAGGTGACACATGGCTAGGTCTGTCCTTTTTAGATTTTGCCATTTTATTATAACGGTAGATCTTTTAGGAGGAATGTTATTCTATTTATTTCACCTTTTATGTTTATGCATATAAATAAATAAAATGAAAATTTAAACTAACCATTCCATCACATAATTTAAAAATATGAGTCTACCCAAACGGGACTTCTACCGAAATAACATGCCCACGCAGGGGCTTAAACAAACAAATATACCCATGCAGGGGTCAAACAAAAGACTTGCCCACGCAGGGGCTTAACAAACAAAACATACCCATGCAGGGGTTAAAACAGAAAGACAGGCCCACGTAGGGGCTCAATTGAAAATAAGGAAATACAACCAACAATTTGAAGGATTCAATGGTCCTTCTTGCTTTTTCCTTTTATTAAACTTGCTAATCCCTTGAAGAAACCTTGTCGTTCCCTGCGATCTCTGTGAACTTCCTGTTCAACCTGGTCCAGTCTTTCGAGAATTTCCTCCCGTTCTGGCGGGGAAAACCGTGGCACCTGCGGCAGCGGCTGCGACTGATGTGGAGGTCGAAGAGACGGCTGTTGTTGGTACCCATAAGCTGGGTATCCAACTCCCCAAGGAGTTCCGTAGGGCCCTTCGGGGTTAAGAGCATTGTAGTTCCACGCCGCCAGGTATGGGTCGATCTCCGCATAGTTGAAGCTAGTGTGCGCCGGCTGCTCGAAGGGATTATACGTTGCCGGGCCAGCGTACGTGGGAATTGGGTTGTCAAAGCCCAATGGTGGTGGCATGACAGGTGCAGAGTTCACTTCCGGGTTGGGGTTTGAAGGTCCCCCAAACTGCTGGTCTTCTCGGAGCGGCGGATAGTGGCTGCCACTTGATGGTTGGGGGTGCTGATATGCACTCCTCGTCCTTGCACGGACATTCGTGCATTCGTTCTCCTTCGCCTTGGTGGCTCAGGAGGCTGGTGCTGAGGTGGTGGTGGTGGCGAGGTAACTGCCACAAAGCGAGAGTCCTTGGAAGGATCCGATTGCTGCTGCTGCTGAGGCGTTGAATGGTAAGAGGGTGTGAAATACCATTCGAACTGGTTGAATCTTGCTTGGTAGCTATCTGGACCATGGTAAGGTGATCCATGAAAAGATGACCCATCAGAAATTTCTATGGGATGTGTGGGGGTACCAGTCGGTGGTTCGGTAGGGTCAGTATCCTCATCCATATCCATGGCGTGATCTCTAGAAAAATGATCTTCAGGTCCCAATGGGTTAACACCCACTGGTTCGTCGAGGTAATTTGCCAGGTTGAACCGACTTCGAAAGATATGAGATGGGTTATCAAAGGAGTGACGAGAGTTGGACCTCTGGAGAGGGATAAATGAAGGCTGTCGGTTTTCGGGCTCATTGTCTGAATGGGGTCCAAAGGAGTGTAGGTAAGAAGGTGATGAAGCTAACGAGACAGACCGCCTCGCTGGCTGCAGATGCGTCCTCCAGTCTCTCTGTGGACTGGTGCTAATAGGGATAGGTGAGGTTCGTCTTTGAGAAGGCCCGGCCTCCTGGTCGTGGCCTGCTACAGGTGACTTTCCTTTTCTCCTAAGGAATCTTGGCGGCATATTTAGACCTGTCAACATAAACAAAGATAACAACAAGAATAATATAAAAGACAAAAATAAAACAAAATCAGGATTTATCCTATGTTCTTTGTCTAGACTCGAAAATTCGAGGAATGTGCAACTGTGTAACTGAGATTAAACACAAAAAAGGCTAGTGTTTAATTCACTCAGTGTTGGCTCTGATACCAACCTGTCACACCCAATATTTCCATGTATTACCAATGGGCCCGGTGGGGAGTATCGTGACGTAGTTGATATCATCATAGTTAAACAACACAATATTTAAATGCACAGCGGAAGCAAAAGATAGATTCATTTCAACTTTAATAAATTGTAATATTAAGTATCACAAAAATAGTTGAAACAGATCCACAGGCAGATCAAAATAAAAAGGAGACATTGTTCAACAGTTTTATGACAAGCTTGCGAGACTTATTGTGGACGCTAGGAGAAAGCCAACCTAGTTCGAGTAGTAACTGCACTTATCCTTTTTGGGAAAAATACGTCAGTTTACACTGGTAAATACAATTTAACTGACTCATTTTGAAAAGTTTAATAAAAGTTAATTTGAATGCACGTGGCACAAAACTTTTTATAACTTGGGATAATTATTTAAGTATAATCTTGTAAAAGAATTACATGTTTCTTATGCGTTCAGTAGCCCGGTTTTTTCCGGGTTAAAGATTAATAGACACACCACATTATTTATTTAGGCACTGACGGGTGTACGCCTACACCCCGTGCTTAGGCCGTGGCCATTTCGTAAAATGATGCCAAGGATATCCGGGACATGGTCATTAACCCCCCCAAAGGCTTTAAGCAAACAAAACATTTCCAAACGGAGCATTTCAATGATTTAACCTCTATTCGATTAAAGATTCAATGCCCGATCAAGCGGTATTTTATATACCATACCCCAAGCCCGTATATGGAAAATAAGTTAAAAGTATTTACCTTTGCAAGTATAAATCACAAATAGCAAGTGCGTGTAGCTTTTACTGGGTCTCCTATTCTAGAACAAAGGTTTATAATAACCTATTAGATTCCTAACGGGTCTTTAATTAAGCTTAAGCTTAGACCGGTTAGTTTTCAAAGAAAAATACGGTTCAAAAGCGTGTATAAGCGAATACCGGAATGGAATGTGATTTAGACCCGACAAGTTTGAAGACTTGTATAATATGGGTAAACTAAACACATTCTGGATTTTGAGACAAAAATGATAAGGTTTGACCCGTTTCGGTCAATTTATGCAAACTAGTTACATAAACCGAACCGAACGCGAAGGATGCGTAACGGGTAACCATAAGAGCCATATACAGGTTTCCTAAGTTAACATGCCTTAAATATGTTGTGACATTAGTAAGATATCCCCTATTATGCCCGTAATGGATTTAAACTCAAATTATGTCTCGTAAGGGCATTTTGGTCATTTAAAAGGTTATAAAAGAGTTTAATTATTAATCTGAGTTACAGGTCTGATTCATTTAGTAAATATACTTAATTTAATAAGTTATAACAGTAGGGTACTAGATATATGTGAAATTTATCATTTAAAATCAAACTATGCACCTTAGGGGTATTTTTGTAATTTCACATAGGCTAAAAAGGTCAAAACTGGAATTCTAAGTTTAAAACTTTAGCTTACTGTCAAAGTATAAAAATATACTTAAAATATCAGTAGGTATCAAACCTTATATGTTTAAAATAGTTTTAATACATACTATGCGTTAAAAACGCTTAAAAAGGCGATTTGGAGTCATTTCCGGGTTCTATATAGAAAGCTGATATTTTTTTTATTCCAGAAGGTTTAAAATAATTTATTTATCATATAAAATCAGTAGCAAAAGGTTTGGGGTCAAAAAGATTTGTAAAACTCATTTTATAGCCCAAAAGGGCAAAACCGACATTAACCGAATTAAAGCTACAACCCTATGTTATGCTAAGCCTAAAATTAATTAAAAATCTTCAAAAATCCCAAAATATTATATTACGTCAGTGGGTAAAAAATTTTGATATCAAAAAGTGGGTTAAACTAGGCTATATGCTAATTATGCCGTTTAATTAACAAAAAGCTTTCTAATTACGCTATTGAGCATAACTCTTAATCTAGACCTCAAACTGATGTGAAACTTTAGGTACAAGTTTATAAATCAGTAACTAAGGTTTCTACTCTTTTACATTTTCAAAAATCATGTTTTAAGGTCATATGGGCATAATAGTCAACATATAAGCAATTAACGGGAACATGCATACGAATCGGATAACTATTGAACCAAGGTGTATAATCACAGAGGGTTATACTAACATATATCTTGGTCCAAATAAAGCTCTAAGGCATTTATAAACTATGCTCAAATGGGTCCGAATTGAAAGTCAAAGTAGAAGTCAAACTATGCGACTTTCGGTCCCGAACCGAGCCTAAACTGAAAATTGTCGGTTTGAACATGTTTAGACATGTTCTTACATTAATTACCAAGTTATATTAATGATAAAACAGGTTACATGGAACCTACATTGCTAATTATGCATTAATTTGAAAATAAGTATTCTGTTGACTCTTTAAAGTTAGCTTTGACCCGACAATTGACCTAGTTAGAGTGGGAATCAGAGAGTACCCTTTTAAGGGTTTATTACCCACATAATTACCTACTTATAGGTACTTTTAATTCGAGATTTGACTGAACAAAATTTAATTAATCTCGAAGTCAAACCTTAATTACGATGTTTTGACTATTAGCTAATTAATTAAGCTAAACTGAATTAAGAAGGATTAAGGACACTCACAAAGGTCCTAAGTATGCTTATGGATCCTAAGAGAAGTTGGTTGCTGATCAGAGGAGCTCCAGAAGTGAGTCTTGTGAGTGTTTGCAAATGATGAATAAAGTGTTACAACTTGGGAGCTCTTATATAGCAAACTTGGTGCCATTAGATCTTGCCATGCAAGTCTACAAGTGTTACAAGATGGTCCCAACTGTCCCGAGTGCATGAAATACCAGTGGGGGAGTCCCTGGTATAAGAAAACAAGGTTTAAAGTCGGTTACAGACCTGACTGGCAGCTGCAGGTCTTTTTCTGTCACTGGCATGCTCTGGCGGGCCGCGTAAGCCCCTAAGGGACTCTTACGCGGGCTGCCTGGCCCTCCAGAACCAGCCAAACAAGTTTCATTTATTTGCAATTCAGCCCCTGGTCCTTCCTAACGTGGTTTTAAGTGTTTTTCTTGCACTTTTGGCCCTCTAACCTTACTTCTAAGGGCTCCAAGACATGTTTAAACATTGGCAAGTCCTTGATTAACTTTGTGATCACCCGAAAAGCCATAAATTCCAACGTTGATGCCTTTAACCCCTCGTATACGATTATTGTCATAACTTTCTCATACGATAACGAAACTTTGTGAAATTTTTATCACACATTCTAGTGAGCATAATTAATCGTTACAAATCTTTGGGTTTACTAAAAGGTCACTCAGAGGTATACGTTAAACATGTTGACACATTTAACCCCTGTAGTTTGTAATCTCTCACTTTCTTTCATATTTAGCTTCGTATGATCCATGATTTATTCGTTTGAAGGTATAAACATCATGTTGGGCTATTTTAGAGTATATTTATCCATTGTTGACACTTTGAATCCTTTTATACATATAGATTCCTTGTTTGTCAACTTTAGTCCCTCTAACTTAATTCTTTACACGTTTAAAGTCCGTGACACGTGTCAATATAATATTGGACATGAATTTTCGAGGTGTTACATCCTCACCGCCTTAAAAGAAATCTCAACCTCGAGATTTACTGAAACAATTGAGGGTACTTTTCTTTCATTGTGGACTCTACCTCCCACGTGTATTCGGACCTCTGCGGGCATCCCATTTGACCTTTACAATAGGCACATGCTTCCTTCGAAGCTTCTTTACCTGTCGATCCTCAATCGACAATGATTTTTCCACAAATTTCAAGCTCTCATCTATATGCACACCCGTATGTGGTATAACTAGCGATTCGTAAGCTAGGCATTTCTTCAGATTGCAGACGTGGAATACGTTGTGAATACCACTGAGCTCTTCAGGTAAGTTTAACTTGTAAGCCACTGACCCGACACATTCGATGATCTCGAATGGTCCTATATACCTTGGGCTTAACTTACCTTTCTTACCAAATCGCATCACTCCCTTCCAGGGTGATACCTTTAGCAAAACCTTATCGCCAACCTCAAGCTTTAGAGGTTTTCGCCTTTTATTAGCATAACTTTTCTGCCTATCCCTGGCAGCTTTCAGGCTGTACAACCCAACTTTTGTGGCTTCAAAATCAATTACTGGATTTTGGTATAACTGCCTTAAAGACTCCTCTCATGTTGGATTGTCAAGCAGCTGAAAATATCATCAAAAATCCAGTTTCTCATTCAACCAAGCACCTTGACATCAGACATCACTTTGTGAGGGATTGATATGAAAAAGGTTTGATTTCTCTGCACCATGTCCCAACTAAAGATCAACTAGCAGATGTTCTAACAAAAGCATTAGACACATCCACCTTTGAAAGCTTGATCTCTAGGATTGGAATGCTTAACTTGGATTAGAAGGCTAAAACCTTCTTATCCTTGTATAAAAAGCTTTAAAATGTTTGTAGAAAATCAAAAATCCATCCTTAAAAATAGTTAAAATGAAAATTTTCATTACTCCTTAAAAGTCTGTTTCCAACTACTGTTTGTTTCAAACCTCTGATTGCTAAAAAGTTCACCCACTGCTGAAAGACAACCTCTGTTTCTTCCTTTCCTTGTTGTCCACTGTTGCTTAAACATCAGTGTTTCAACCACTGATGTCTATCCACTGATAGATAAAAATCAGCCACTGATATTTTATTCATTGTTCCCAACCACTGATATTGCCCATCAGTGGTTTCCAAACAACTGTCTTCCACTTTATCCATCAGAGGTTGTCACAAGGGCAGATGTTAACCGTCCGATCTTTGAAACCGCTGCCACATCAGCATTCACTTTTCCCTTTTATAAAACCCTGATAAAACCCCCAAACAGAGCTTTCACTGCCGTATCGAATTCAAAAATTCTCCAAAGCGGTTACCATCTTCTCTTCATCTCTTTCTCAACCATTCGCGATTTCTCATTCCGATTATGGCTCTCATTATCAAACACCCTCACAACTACCTCTTGTTTTGGTCAAAAATTACCGAAGCAATTAAGTGATCAAATTAGTTAAGTGAGGTAGTGTGCTAAAAATATGTGTGAAAAATATGTTAATCAAGTTAATTGCAAAAACAGTTTCAGGATACGGCTCAGGATATAGAGCTGTATCTATGATCAAACGATGAGCTAAAAATGTAAAGGTTGACACGTGATGTACGAGGAAAGCCCTTGATCAATCTAGATCGCCGGCACAAAACCTCGGGAGCTGACAATCGCAGCTGCCTTGTTCTTCTATTACTTCAAATATCAGGATACAGTGCAGGATGTGATGCGGATCAACTAGGTGTTACAATGTAATTTGAGTACAAGTGTTTGTGTATAGTGTTTGCTAGAAGCTAGAGAGCAAAAGTGTGCGAAAGAGTGTGTGTAAAGTTGCGTGCCTTAATCTGATCCGCCCCATCTATTTATAGTAAAAGAAATGTAACAAACTACCCTATCAAACCGGGATCCGGCAGATATTCCCCACTTGAACGTTGTAGACCTGGTCTTTCGGGTTCAACGTCTCTCATATAACAGATTTGCCTGAGTTACAAGGAGAAGAAGTCCATCTGACTGTTAGTAACCCACAGCCTCTAACCTGCACGTGGTCAATTTAGTTAACACCAGGATATCGCCCAGGATGTTACCAATATCCTAATCCAGTATCCTGATCACAAGTAAATAATCAAAAGCAGGATATTAGTTAGGATATATACGCTCAGAAAATGGCCCATAACAATTGTCCCCAAATATATCTGTTGGTATACCAATCCAACGGATATATTTTAAAAACTCTATCTCGCAAATCAAGGCAATTAAACCGAGACGACGGTCAAGATTACACCATAACTTCCAACGCGCTTTTAACTCGATGGAGATCTATAATGCTCATATATCTTCTCTCTTCTTGTTTGAAAAGCAGATATCTCCACCGGAGTCTCCAGGTAATTCCCTACTTCTTATTCATTTCCTGTCAATCTCTTTTCCTTTACTTGCAATGGCTGCCAGAAGTTATTCTCAAACCGGTGAATCATCCGAGACCTTCATTCAGCAGAATCTTCTTAAAAATCCCGAGAAGGAGATCTGTGCTTTTGATAACGCAGACATTGCAGCTTTGAGAGATTCCGATGCTTTCCCCGATGGCACGGTCTTTAGACCATTTGATCGGTCAATTCGATCGGACGTTTCTTCTGCTGATTGGGTTTGCTTCCCGGCATACCCTTTCTCGCTAGGTCATCGGTACCCTTTTCCCGAATTTATGATGCAATTCTTCCGGACTACCTGTATTTCCTTTGCCCAAACCATGCCCATGGTCTGGAGGGTATTAATCGTACTCAACCAAATTAAAAACCTTCACTGTCCTGACCTTTGTATCGAAGATATGCCAATCGCTTACCGCCTCCGATCCCATGGTTCTAGCTGGTTTTTGCTTTTTTCGACTTCCAACAAACCCCTTATTCTTAAAGCCACCAAAAACGAAGACGGATGGCAACGCAAGTTCTTCTTCGTCAAACGAGACTCCATTGATGAGGGTGCTAGCCTTCTGGTGGAGTGGTTAACCACCGGTAGGATCATGAATGTTCCCACGTACCTTTAGACTTTTATCTTTTGCTAATATCCTCATATTTGATCCTTTTGCAGTGAATTTTAAGGAAGTAGCTCCCCCTACTGCGGAATCAGAAAAAAGAATCAAAACAGTTTACCAATTACCTGCAAGTGACAGGAGTTTTACCACACATATCCCGAGTTCCAGTCAATACTTATCATCTGAAATGTCTGGTAAGGATTACTTTTGAAATAATTAATTAGCTCAATATAATATATTGAAGGGTAATAAAGATGTAAGACTTTTCCCTGTACGCAGCACCAGCCAAGATCCCTGAAGTCTTTGACCTCGACGAGCTGGACAGTTATTCCGATCAGGTCCAGATCAAGAAGGAACCTAGTCCCAAGGCCATGGCCTCATCCAAGCCCATTAGTTCCAAGGCCATCGTCATTCCCAAACCTTCGCCAGCTACCAAGCCCCGGAGTTCAAGCTCTCGTAAAAGGAAAGGGCCCGATTCCCCCGTCATCTCTGATACATTCCCCTATGAGAATCACGGGTTCATCGAAGCAAGCGGATTTATGACTTCTTTTCTCAACCAGGTTAGTATCCTTGAGCCATATCCTGCAGCTTATACCACTTATAAGTATTTATTAAAACCAATACCTGTCCTCTTATTTTTGCAGGGTCTTGAATGTCTGGTTCATCTATATCAAGAATCCTGTGGGCTCAACAAGACGCTTGAATCCAAGTAGAAGAAAGCCGAGGTTACCATCTCCGATCAGGGCATGATTGCAGCCGCCAAATCTCGGCACTACGAGGAGAAGTTCAAGGCTATGACCCAAGAACACCAGACTGCTCTCAACAAAGCTGCTCTCCAGGCCCAAGCCGAACTTGATGCTGCCCATGCTCAACATGAACAGGATATGGTCAGCTACCGGGAAAGCCTTAAAAGTTCCGTCGTCGCTTCCCTCCTCCAGGCCAGGCTAAAGATGGCCCATGAAGCCAAAGCACTGGGCTTCGAATGCCCTTCTTGGGATGTCAATGCCTGGGAAACAAAGCTAAGGAGTCTCGGCGGCACTTCTACCAAACCTGCAGCTGAAGGGTCTCCAAAAGCAGTCGAAGAACCATCTGGTGCTGAGAGGGATACTGAGGCTGATCCCGAGACGGATGCTGCTGAAAATACCATGAACGAAGAAGGCGCTGCCTCCTAAAACTTATTTTCTTTAAATTTGAGAGTTATGCTTATGTTTGAACAATTTTACTTCTTGTCCTATGAACAGTTTCTATTTCTATATTAAAACAACTTGATAACCGAAGGTGGATGGGTCCTAGGTTTTAGGATGAAACCTTCGGTTATCAACTGTTATTGCTTATTTCAAATAATCTCATCTTTTAATTGGCTTGCTACCGTTCTCATATCCTGTAACACCTGTGCCTCCACGGCCATCAAACAAATGCCAAACCAATGAAATATTGTATTTCATACTTGGGATTTGTAAAAATATGTGTATCGTTTACACATATAAACTCTTGTTCGATTTCATACTCTAAATCGCTTTCTGGAAGGTTATACGCGCACCGATGCGTAAATATAACCAGTTTAATGGAACGAACACTCCGGAAAAGTGAAATAGGCTTAACATACCTTAAATAACCTTTACATAACTTAGAAATAAGTTTCGAAGGCTTTGGTATGGCAAAATCAAGTTAAATCGCTTACAGGGACTAAAGTTGACAAACTGCGAAAGTATGCCAATTTGAACTGTAACAGACATTCCGGAACATGACCATAAGTTAAACATACCATAAATATCCTTTACATAGCTTAGAAATAGGCTTTGAGGGGTTCGGTATGCTAAAATAAACTTTTGGATCATTCAGGGACTAAAAGTGTCAAAAAGTGCATAAGTTTGCCTTTTCGCGCATAACTTACGTTCTGAATACATCCGGACATCTAAAAATTTATGTAAGCATGACTATATTATGCTTTAGTGTTTGGCTTGCCAAAAATCCTTTCGTCGCGTCATTTGGATCGTTTTTCGCGCTTATGCGCATTCCGTCGTAATTAAGCGAACATCGCGTTCGTACGACCAAACGAACCAACATCCGGCATATTTTTGAGCATGTTTCATGTCCACAATGTTTAGGAAACATTTTAGGGCCTTAAAGTTGGCTTTACGGGCCTTAGAAGTGCCGGAAATGGGCTTAAACACGTGCAGGGACTGAAACTGTCATTTCTGAAACTTTGTTCTGATCTGTGACTCCTAGGCGGCCCGCCTCAGGATCTTAACATCCTCATGTGGCCCGCGTCAGCCCTTCTGACCAGGTTAAATGTTTCTAACAGCAGATTGCAGTTGTTTGATTCACCACCACACAATCCCAATTGTCTAGTCAGCTGATAAGGATCAAATTTTAGTCACCATAAGGTCCCGACACTTGTACGGGTGGGATTAAGGCACGTTTTCCATGAAACGATCTTAACGGTGGACCTTTTACTATAAATACCCCACCCCCCATGCTTCAAAAATACAAGAATTCTGATTTGAGAAGCTCTAAGTTGAAACCATTGTTTCATACCTGAGCTACTTGGATCGGGATTAGCATTCGGGGACCCTTCATAAGTATTCTTTCGTTCTTTTCCTTATTTTATTGCTTGTCGAGTCAGAAAGTCAAACTTTGTTTGACTTTCAGCGTTGACCAGCTTATGGTCAATGCGAAGTTCGTAGGAACTTCGCAACGTGAGTGTAATCACGTTGGTTATAGTCCCTTGGGACTATGCCCACTGATTACCACGTTGTCTAGGGTCGTAGGGTAAGCGATCTAATAAATCGCTTATACCTCGAACCCGACCCATTTGGTCGATCATTAGGATCCGACCAAACACATTAGGTGACCATAGTAGGTAGGGAATAACCTTCCGAGGTTATACCCTATGGTCACATCGTTTGAGTAGTTGTATGATAGGTAGTTTATATGCCTTAGGTAAATTACCAGAATACCCTTTTCATGTATAATTGGTAATTAAGCATATGTAACCTAAACCTTTGTCATATAACTGATTATGTAACATGTTTAGGCATATAACACTTGTCATAGGACTAGTTAGACGGTCCGAACGCGTTTCACGCGCACGACGCGTTAAAGTAGCATAAGCTACCTTAATGGGTCGCGATGGGTCGAAAGCACTTAGGTTAGTCTCAATGTAGTATGTAGGCCTTGTTAAACCATATCATATGAGTTCCAATACTCATTTGGTTTACCAAGCCTCATCCTATCCGAACTCCCGATTTAAGTCCGGTTTATTTATATAGTTTTAGATTGCCGACTGATTCCGTGCTCCCTCAAGCTTTGTTTGGTTGTTGTTCAAGACCTCTAAGCATTCTCAGGCGAGTACATTATTCCCCTATTTTACTGCTTTCAATTGTTTTGGGGTGACTCATATGTGCTAAATGTTTTCGATGTTATAACGATGGTTTCAAAAACGATTAAGAAGATTTATACAAAACTAATAACGATTTCGATAAAGTGAACAAACTTGTTGGTTGTAGTTACATAACAAATGACATTCATTAGCAATGATCAAGCCGACCAGTATTAGGTTATGGTACCATAGGATCTGACAAATCCCGTTATTTACTACACCCGTAGTTATGTGTGGGTGTTGTGGGTAGCGACTGAATCTGTAATTGTTAATTTACTCTTTGGTAAGGGTTTATTAATGCGAATTGTTAATTTACTCTTTGGTAAGGGTTTATTAATGCGAGTTGTTAATCTATCCTTTGGTAAGGGTTTATTAATGCGAATTGTTAATCTATCCTTTGGTAAGGGTTTATTAATGCGAGTCAAGAAGGTTTGAATGTTATTAGCGAGACGACCATTTAAGTAGTTTCACGACCTAAAACGAATTATACGATTTGGGTAAACGATTGGTTTTCACACGATGTTTTAACGATTGGGTAAACGATTGGTTTTCACACGATGTTTTAACGATTGGGTAAACGATTGGTTTTCACACGATGTTTTAACGATTGGGTAAACGATTGGCTTCAAAGCGATATACGATTGGGTTTTTGGTTACATATTACACGGTTTACATTTGACACATAAACACTTTTGACATTGGTTATACATTACATGATTTACATTAGACATGAATATTTCACTTTGGTAGTTTGATTTGAGTAAGTGATTAAGTAACGAGACGTGTGTAATATGATACAAGCATGGTGGATACGCCGATGGTACTTCCTATATATAAGTGTTTGTATGGTATTACATAACATAGCGTTATTTGAATCATTTCAATTTGGACATATAACATTTTATACAAATAACATACTTTTCACAATTTGCTGGACTAAAACAAAGATTTTTGGGTTAAGAGTCATGGCTACGAGGTTTTATAAACTGTAACCCGCTTGATTTGAGTTGGTTAATTAAGTTGCAATATTATACTCTTTTCAAAACAAGGTTTTTAATAAAGTATTGCAACATCTAAACTAGCCATGATTTCGACACTCCTACAAAACTAATGTATTCGCCAGCATTTCTTTGCTGACCTCGTTTTCACATATGTTTCAGGTATTGTTGAATGATATCGATTGATAAGATGCATGCTCACATAGGACTGGACGAGGCTTTAGTGACTCAATAACAATAATAGACTATGTTTAAATTGTGTATTTAGATTTCCAGACGATGTAAATATTCAATGTTTAATAAAACGAAACACTTTTTGTATCCATGGTTATGAAACAATGATTCTGTTGCAACACGCCCCGATGTTTCCGCCGCGCTTTGTTGTTTTACGCGGTCGGGGTGTGACAGAAAAGATGGTATCAGAGCCAATGGTTATAGGGAATTAGGTTATTAGTAATGCTTTGACCTAGTCTATAACCTTCTTAGGACCCTAACGCGAGTTTACTTGCGTTTAGTCATAAAACAATACCGTCACCTATCCTTAGGTGACGACCACAACAAGAACATAAATTTCAAAACCGCTTTGAAAACTAATCATCTGTTCTAGGATGATTGATTACAAGGTTTTGAACCCTCAGTTATAAGGTTTTGAACCCCTTTTGAATTTTCAAACTCTTGCCAAAGTTTTGAGTCTTAAATAATGTGAACACGTGCAAACTAGAAGGGTGAATGCCTGTATTCTGGGTTTTCTGTCTAGGCAAGCATTTCGTATACATCTCATCAGACGCGAGACCAGTTGTGCTTACCTGGGAATTCTTGGGGTGAGTGTTCACTTATAGGCAAGCATGTCTTCGCGATACATTATTTTTGACCCATTCACTTTGATTAGTCACCGTCTCATTTGTTTGCCTTAGGTAACAAACAAATGATCGCAATTTTCATGCGTTATCATTCTGTTTTGAATGTCCAATAATCTTTCACCTGTTTCTCCCTATGCCTTTCTTTTTCTTCAAAGAACGTCTCTTCATCACGATGACGCCCAGATATCTCAGCAAGCAGCCAAATTCGCTCAGCGAATAGGCGAAGTAGTCCTGAAGACTGTTGAATTAGCTACTGCCATGTATCATCTCCAGGATGAAGCCACTCAAGAGTCACCAAGACAAGCAGGACCTAGTCAGGCGACAACACCATCAGCCAATAAACCAATCGAGGAATCAAAGACCATGGATGAACGTTCCCCTAAGAAGTCAAAGAAGCGAAAGGCTTCTCAGAACTTCGCCATGATCGCTCATGATTCCCTCGAAAATTTTAAGTACTCGTTTCACTCTAAGAAACAAAGTACAGAAAATTAAGTGACATTATGAGTAATCGTGCTTTTCGCACATCTGTGCCTTTAAATCCTTGGTTAGATAACTAAGGGTATTTTCAAATCTCATACCCATTACGTTTTGATTTTTCAACATACACAGTACAAGTATTTCAAAACAATCTTCATGATCTCAAAACATTTCATATAGTTTGAAAAAAAATTTATAGATGCATTGTCTAAGTTATTTCAAAACCATTGGCCATGTTATCAAAACCAACCTTCCTAATTTCAAAATATTTCATATAGTCTGAAGACAATATTAACACAATACATTTTCTTATCAAGTGCATGATTTCGAAAAGCATCATTCATGTCTTTCAAAAACCTTATACATAATTTCAAACTTTCATGTCGCATGATTTTAAAACATTTTTGTAAATATATCTACCTAATACACCTACTTTATGATTTCAAAAAGTATTATATATAAGGTTTCAAAAACGTTAAACACATTTTTCTTGAAAGAACCCCATGCATAGTTTTCAAAAATATTTTCCTCATACAATGACTTAACCTTCAAAATTCTGCTTCATATGTCGCCATGACATATCAAGCATCTCAACTTCATAAGCATTTTACATCATGTTTTGACCTAAGCACATCCAGTGCAAGGTTTCAAAACATCTTCAACTTCTAAAATTCATATGGGATCTTTTTATCTTCACAATTAGATCCTTGTGGATGATTATCATTCAAATCAGAGTCCTTAATTGGATTCCTTATGTACCTTAATTCGAACACTTCGGTTCCTAATAATCGAAATCGAATTTTCTTTTTGAATCTTTCTATCTTTATAGTTGGATTCTTGATAACGTTTAAAGTACCAAATGAAATCCACGGAATGGATTCCTAGTGTGCTTTAAATGCATGTACGCAATTTACAAGACAAATTAACGAACAATTTTGTGGTTATGTGATATGTGTTTATGTGTTCTCCTCTATGATTTTGTGTGATCCGATTTTCAAATCCTCATAGAATCTTTCATGTTTTCATATGAGGGATTCATAGTAGGATATTCAAAAGGTACTACCTTAAATCCTTATGGGCTTCTACCTGGTAGTTAAGACCCTTGGGTTATATATAGTACCATTCCATGATTTGATGAGAGACCCTTTAGTGGTCTAGTAAAAAAGATTGATTCACAATTTGGTTAAAGAACGACATCTAGTGATGTAGCTGAACAGACTCCTTGATAGTCTATTTAGATCATTTATTGATTTAATTTAAAGGACTCTATGGTGGTCTAGTCACACTCATCACAGGTTCATTCATTTGGTTTTACCCTACACATTATAAAATAGACTGTGTGAACTGTGCAAGGAATTGTCTAATTATGGACGCGTACATAATTATGAAATTTAGTGCACAGAAACCCAGTAAAGTTTATTATGTGTAAGAACCGATAGTGACAACAATAACAAAATGAGAACGATGTAATGGAGGTACGGTGGACGCACCAATGACGCTTTATATACTTGTATATAAGTATCCCTCTTACATTGCAAGCATGATGTTATTAAAGTTACTAGAAGTTTAGAACCCAAACCAATGGTATTCGATCTTTTCAACTTCATGTTTTAAACTCTCACAAGTTTCCTCTAAATAAATTTCGGGACGAAATTTCCTAAAGTAGGGGAGACTGTAACACCTGTGCCTCCACGACCATCAAACAAATGCCAAACCAATGAAATATTGTATTTCATACTTGGGATTTGTAAAAATATGTGTATCGTTTACACATATAAACTCTTGTTCGATTCCATACTCTAAATCGCTTTCTGGAAGGTTATACGCGCACCGATGCGTAAATATAACCAGTTTAATGGAACGAACACTCCGGAAAAGTGAAATAGGCTTAACATACCTTAAATAACCTTTACATAACTTAGAAATAAGTTTCGAAGGCTTTGGTATGGCAAAATCAAGTTAAATCGCTTACAGGGACTAAAGTTGACAAACTGCGAAAGTATGCCAATTTGAACTGTAACAGACATTCCGGAACATGACCATAAGTTAAACATACCATAAATATCCTTTACATAGCTTAGAAATAGGCTTTGAGGGGTTCGGTATGCTAAAATAAACTTTTGGGTCATTCAGGGACTAAAAGTGTCAAAAAGTGCATAAGTTTGCCTTTTCGCGCATAACTTACGTTCTGAATACATCCGGACATCTAAAAATTTATGTAAGCATGACTATATTATGCTTTAGTGTTTGGCTTGCCAAAAATCCTTTCGTCGCGTCATTTGGATCGTTTTTCGCGCTTATGCGCATTCCTTCGTAATTAAGCGAACATCGCGTTCGTACGACCAAACGAACCAACATCCGGCATATTTTTGAGCATGTTTCATGTCCACAATGTTTAGGAAACATTTTAGGGCCTTAAAGTTGGCTTTACGGGCCTTAGAAGTGCCGGAAATGGGCTTAAACACGTGCAGGGACTGAAACTGTCATTTCTGAAACTTTGTTCTGATCTGTGACTCCTAGGCGGCCCGCCTCAGGATCTTAACATCCTCATGTGGCCCGCGTCAGCCCTTCTGACCAGGTTAAATGTTTCTAACAGCAGATTGCAGTTGTTTGATTCACCACCACACAATCCTAATTGTCTAGTCAGCTGATAAGGATCAAATTTTAGTCACCATAAGGTCCCGACACTTGTACGGGTGGGATTAAGGCACGTTTTCCATGAAACGATCTTAACGGTGGACCTTTTACTATAAATACCCCACCCCCCATGCTTCAAAAATACAAGAATTCTGATTTGAGAAGCTCTAAGTTGAAACCATTGTTTCATACCTGAGCTACTTGGATCGGGATTAGCATTCGGGGACCCTTCGTAAGTATTCTTTCGTTCTTTTCCTTATTTTATTGCTTGTCGAGTCAGAAAGTCAAACTTTGTTTGACTTTCAGCGTTGACCAGCTTATGGTCAATGCGATGTTCGTAGGAACTTCGCAACGTGAGTGTAATCACGTTGGTTATAGTCCCTTGGGACTACGCCTACTGATTACCACGTTGTCTAGGGTCGTAGGGTAAGCGATCTAATAAATCGCTTATACCTCGAACCCGACCCATTTGGTCGATCATTAGGATCCGACCAAACACATTAGGTGACCATAGTAGGTAGGGAATAACCTTCCGAGGTTATACCCTATGGTCACATCATTTGAGTAGTTGTATGATAGGTAGTTTATATGCCTTAGGTAAATTACCAGAATACCCTTTTCATGTATAATTGGTAATTAAGCATATGTAACCTAAACCTTTGTCATATAACTGATTATGTAACATGTTTAGGCATATAACACTTGTCATAGGACTAGTTAGACGGTCCGAACGCGTTTCACGCGCACGACGCGTTAAAGTAGCATAAGCTACCTTAATTGTTAATTTACTCTTTGGTAAGGGTTTATTAATGCGAATTGTTAATTTACTCTTTGGTAAGGGTTTATTAATGCGAGTTGTTAATCTATCCTTTGGTAAGGGTTTATTAATGCGAATTGTTAATCTATCCTTTGGTAAGGGTTTATTAATGCGAGTCAAGAAGGTTTGAATGTTATTAGCGAGACGACCATTTAAGTAGTTTCACGACCTAAAACGAATTATACGATTTGGGTAAACGATTGGTTTTCACACGATGTTTTAACGATTGGGTAAACGATTGGTTTTCACACGATGTTTTAACGATTGGGTAAACGATTGGTTTTCACACGATGTTTTAACGATTGGGTAAACGATTGGCTTCAAAGCGATATACGATTGGGTTTTTGGTTACATATTACATGGTTTACATTTGACACATAAACACTTTTGACATTAGTTATACATTACATGATTTACATTAGACATGAATATTTCACTTTGGTAGTTTGATTTGAGTAAGTGATTAAGTAACGAGACGTGTGTAATATGATACAAGCATGGTGGATGCGCCGATGGTACTTCCTATATATAAGTGTTTGTATGGTATTACATAACATAGCGTTATTTGAATCATTTCAATTTGGACATATAACATTTTATACAAATAACATACTTTTCACAATTTGCTGGACTAAAACAAAGATTTTTGGGTTAAGAGTCATGGCTACGAGGTTTTATAAACTGTAACCCGCTTGATTTGAGTTGGTTAATTAAGTTGCAATATTATACTCTTTTCAAAACAAGGTTTTTAATAAAGTATTGCAACATCTAAACTAGCCATGATTTCGACACTCCTACAAAACTAATGTATTCGCCAGCATTTCTTTGCTGACCTCGTTTTCACATATGTTTCAGGTATTGTTGAATGATATCGATTGATAAGATGCATGCTCACATAGGACTGGACGAGGCTTTAGTGACTCAATAACAATAATAGACTATGTTTAAATTGTGTATTTAGATTTCCAGACGATGTAAATATTCAATGTTTAATAAAACGAAACACTTTTTGTATCCATGGTTATGAAACAATGATTCTGTTGCAACACGCCCCGATGTTTCCGCCGCGCTTTGTTGTTTTACGCGGTCGGGGTGTGACATATCCTGATCAATATACTCCGTGATATATTATGAAAACCTTTTTCAAACATAATTTCTAAAAATTCAATTAATTTCAGATAAAACTTCTAAAGAATAAAAGATAGCCCATTTTCTAAAACCTGTTTTGATAATACTTGTTTGATCAGGGATTTCAAATCAAATATTTCAATGAAATATCCCGAAACGTTTTCCAAAAACACATTTCGAAGACATATCCTAAAGATATATCCTTAATCAGAGTTAAACAATTCATTTAAGGTTCACAAAGGAAAGATCATACCAGGAATTGAGTGTAGCCCTAGTATTAAACTCCAACCCCTTTTGTGACTTCTCCTACTAAGATGTCCCCAGTTCAAGACACTTAGCTCAACTTTGATCCAATTGCTTTAGATGGAATGTCCCCTGTGCATGAAGTCCTCAAACACTTAGAAAATTTTTGAACACTAGTTCCAATTGTATAGACAATTTTTTGTGTTACAGGGGTAAAACCCAAAATATACTGGAGATAAATCCTTTGTATCCTGGGGAAAATCCCAAATTTTCGTGCGCTACATGTGGGAGTGTATAAACTCCAAGACTTAGAAAGGTGAAAACCTTTAAACCTTAGAGAGTATGAAAATATCCTTTCGTGAGAGAGGGTGATCAATCCTCATATACCTTAAGGATTCAGGATATAGCCAATGGTAACGAAATTGTCAGCCACTTTTACATGAACTGGTCCCGCCACCTTGAACTATTCCCGAATAACTTGCGCTCCAGGCGGGGTGTTTAAACCCAATTCGGAAGAAAGGTGAATACCTTTAAACCTGTGAAGGGATCAGGATCCCTTAGACGTGAGAGAGAGGGCCAATCATCTAATCTTCCGAAGTATCCTGAGTGTATATCCTGGTGCTACATCCGAAGCATATACTGCAAAACAATCGTAAGCTAAGGTGGGTGTTAGCCTGGCTAACACCCCTCCGATGCTTAAGTCAGTAATAGGTTAAAATAGTAAATAATTTAAAAATTTTAATAAAAGAGATAGAATCCATACCGTCCTGAGTTAGAATTTAAATTCCATACTCACTTGAAATAGAGTTTTAGATGTATAGCATTCCAGGATCTTGGTAGCATATCCCCCTTCATATTCTTGAGTCGGTATGCTCCTTTTCCAGATTCTGATTCAACCTCATAGGGTCCTTCCCATTTCGGAGCCAACTTTCCATCAGCAGGATTAGTAGTATTCTGAAAAGCTTTTCTTAATACCCAATCCCCAACCTGAAATCTTCTAGTGCTTATATTCTTGTTATATGCTTTAGATATCCTCTGTTGATATGCTGCCATCCTTAGCCTTGCAGCATCTCTTGTCTCATCAATAGTATCCAGTTCCTGGCATAGGACTTCAGGATTCTGCTCAGGATCTCGCTGTAGGTATCACCATTTCTGTCGGGATCACCGCTTCTGCTCCAAACACCAAGGAAAACTGGGTTTGGCCAGTTGCACTCTTCACCGTTGTCCTATCAGCCCACAGAACAAAGGGCAATTCTTCTTCCCATCTTCCTTTCTTAGCCCCTAGTCTCTTTTTCAAGTTGTTGACAATTATCTTGTTCGAGGATTCTGCTTGTCCATTCGCTTGAGGATGTACCGGGGTAGACGTGATCATTTTGATTCCCCAACTCTTGCAAAAGTCAGTAGTCCTTTTACTTATAAATTGAGATCCATTGTCACAAATTATCTCAGCTGGTACTCCAAACCTAGTCAGGATATTCCTTTTTATGAAGGATACCACTTCTTGATCTCTAACTTGAACAAATGCTTCTGCTTCAACCCACTTGGAGAAATAATCCATCATTGCCAACATGAAAACCTTTCCTCCTGGAGCCTTTGGAAGCTTTCCCACTATATCCATACCCCATTTCATGAACGGCCAAGGGGAAACAATAGGATACAGCGGTTCAGCAGGCTGATGTAATATGTTACTATGTCTTTGACATGCGTCACATCTTCGAGTATATTCTGTGGCATCTTTTCTCATCGTCGGCCAATAATATCATGTCCTTAATACCTTTGAGAATAACGACCTGCCCCCAGTATGGTTACCACAATCCCCTTCGTGTATATCTTGAAGCACTTCCTTGGTTTCGGGATCCTCCAAGCACCTCAGATATGGTCCTGCAAGAGATTTCTTATACAAAACGTCATTTATAATAGTGAATCGTGATACCTTCATTCTAAAGGCCTTAGGATTCTCATTCTTTGGGATGTGTCCTTCCTTGAGATATCTCATGATTGGAGCCATCCAGGACTTAGGATCCTCCTCGGGATACTCATTATCAGGACCCTGAATACTTATTACTCCTTTATCCTGAGGATTCGTCGCAGGATATAGGATATGTAATATTGGTATTTGGGTTCCCTCCGGTATCCTGACCGATGATCCCAGATTTGCCAAGGCATCAGCTTCAGCATTTTCCTCTCTTGGTACCTGTTCAAGTGTAAAAATATCGAAGTATCCTACTAATTTTTTGAGAATATCAAGATACTCGATTAACTTCTCACCTTTAACTGCATAGGATCCATTAAAATGATTAGTAATTAACAAGGAATCAACATATACTTGCAAATTCTTAATATTCATGTTTCTAGCCAATTCTAATCCTGCGATCAAAGCCTCATATTCTGCTTCATTATTAGTGGCAGGAAATTCACATCTAATAGCCTGGGGTAATATGTCCCCCTGCGGCGATTTTAGTAGTATACCTAGACCTATACCTCTTACATTAGATGCACCATCGGTATATAATATCCAGCATTCTAAGTTTTCTCCTAGCTGCTGTACTTCTAAGTCTACTTCGTTTTGAACGTCACTACTGAAATCAGCCACAAAGTCAGCTAAAGCCTGAGACTTTATGGCATTTCTAGGCTCATATACTAAGTCATAAGCACTTAATTTTACTGACCACTTAGCCATCCCACCCGACATCTCGGGTTTCCTAAGCACGTTTTTAACAGGATAATTGGTTTTAACATGAATCCTATGTGTCTCAAAATAATGTCTAAGTTTCGTTGATGCCATAACTAGGGCTAATATTAATTTTTCTAGATGAGAATATCTAGTTTCAGCATCTAATAAACTTTTACTAACATAATAGACAGGATACTGCTGACCTTCGTAATCCTTGACCAAAATAGCACTTACTGCATTCCCTGATACTGCAAGATACAGGGATAATGGTTCGCCATCCTCAGGCTTCATCAATAAGGGTGCGGTTGAAAGATACTGCTTCAAATCCTGTAAGGCTGCTTCATGTTTCGCTCCCCATTCGACCTTCTTATTCTTCTTGAGGATATCGTAAAATTCCTTGTACTTCTCCGAGGATCTTGAAATAAATCTGTTCAACGCTGCTACTCGGCCTGTTAACCGTTGAATATCCTTCATATTTGAAGGTGATTTTATATCCAGGATAGCTTTAATCTGCTCTGGGCTTGCCTCTATCCCCCTTTTTGTCACCATATATCCTAGAAACTTTCCTGCCCCCACTCCGAAATGACACTTAGCAGGATTCAGTTTCATGTTATATTGATCCAGGATATCAAATGCTCCCTTAATATCCTGGAGATGATCCTCAGCCTTTTCAGATTTTACCACCATATCGTCTATATATACCTCCATGGTGTCCCCCAGCTTGTCTTTAAACATCATGTTTACCAACCTCTGGTATGTTGCACCTGCATTTTTCAAACCAAAGGGCATAGCATTATAACAATAAATACTTGTGGGTGTCATGAAAGCAGTATCCTCCTGATCAGAGGGTTCCATTTGGATTTGCTGAAAACCTGAAGAGGCATCCATGAAGGTTAACATCTCGTGGCCGGCGGTAGCATCTACCATTGAATCAATATGAGGTAAAGGAAACTGGTCTTTGGGACATGCTTTGTTTAAGTCTGTGTAATCTACACAAACTCTCCATTTCCCATTTTGCTTTTGTACCACGACTACATTCGCAAACCATCTAGGAAACTTCACTTCTCTAATCATCTTGCTCCTTAATAGTCTTTTAACTTCCTCTTGGATGATCACATTTCGCTTCGGAGCAAATTTTCTTCTCTTTTGTTGGACTGGCTTGAATGACCTGTCAATACCAAGCTTATGTGTTATAATATCCTTGGATATACATGTCATATCCTCGTGCTTCCATGCGAATGTTGACATCCTGCATTTCAAAAAATTAATCAATTGATTTTCAATATCCTGAGGGATATTGGTTCCTACGAGCACCGAGATATCCGGATTATCCTGATCCAGGATAACTTTCTTTACATCCTGCTCCGAAGCCTCCATGATATCCTGGGCCCGCATCTTTAATTGCTATGCCGCATTAGGCTTGGTTGAGGATTTCATTGAGGATGAGTAGCATTCCTTCGCCTCCTGCTGATCACTATCAACCTTGACAACCCCCCAAGGGGTAGGGATCTTGATGCACTGATGATAAGTCGATGGCACAGCCTTCATATCATGGATCCATGGCCTGCCTAGTATGATGTTATAGCAGGATAGGGAGTCCATCACACAGAAACGTTGTATCGAGTTGACCCCTTCAACATATACTGGTAACTTTATCTCCCCTACGGTATTCCTAGCTTCCCCACTGAAGCCAACGAGCACTGTGGATTTCGAAGTAATGTCCATCGGAGATACATTCATCCTCTTCAATGTTTCCAGCTGAATTATGTTGACAGAGCTGCCATTATCCACTAATATCCTGCGTACAAAATGGTTAGCAACATATAATGTATTACGAGAGCATCATGGTGAGGATCCTGCACAGTATCCCTGTCATCACTGTCGAAAGTAATCACTTTATCAGTTGTAAGGGTAGTCATCCTGGCTGGTTTGTCTCCCCTTTCAGTCTTAGCCACCTTTGCATGTCTCTTGGCCGCAGAATACGAAGTTCCACAAATGTCAGATCCCCCTGAGATAAAGTTAATTATTTTTGGCATCTGCTGGGGGAGATGCCGCTCGTTCAGGATCCTTCTCAGGATCCTGCCCTTTATTCTTCTTTCTTCCCAGCAAATCCTTCAGATACCCCTTGCTCAATAGGTAGCTTATTTCTTTCCTTAGAGCAATGCAATCCTCGGTCACATGTCCGGAATCTTCATGGAAAGCACACCATTTGGATTTATCCTTCCAATCAGCTTTTTGTTGATTCTTTCGAGGCCACCTGGCTTTGTCTCCTAAACCCTGCATAGCATACATTAACTCAGGTGTGTTAATAGAAAAGCAGTATTCAGATAATTCAGGATATTCTTCAGGATCCTCGTCTTCAACAGCATTCACTTTATTGTTGTCATTTCTGCCATATGGCTTAGAGCGATATGGTTTATACGAGGATTCTGATTTCCTGTTGGTTGACTCATAGGTTGAGGTAGAATTCATTCTCTCTTGCATCTTTTTGTCATCTTCCAAGCGAATATATCTCAAGGCCCTGTTACGAGCTTCGTCGAGATTCCTGCAAGGATTCATTACAAGATCCTGATAAAACTGAGAATCCTTTTGTAACCCCATCTTAAAAGCCTGCACAGCTGTTGCAACATCAAGATGTGGGATATCCAAGGATTCCTGACTAAACTTGCTCACATAATCCCTCAAGGATTCCTGAGGTCCTTGAGTTATCATGTAAAGATCACTGGTTAGTTTCTCAAAACTCCGGCTACAAGAAAACAGACTATTAAATAAATTAACCAAATGAGCAAACGAAGTAATTGAGTGAGGAGGAACATTTAACAGCCATTTTAAGGCTGATCCTGTCAGGGTAGATCTGAAACCCTTGCACAAGCATGCTTCCTTGAGCTCTGGAGGGATAGGGTTAATCTCCATTCTTTCCCTATACTGGGCAATACACTCTTCAGGATCCGTAGTCCCATCATACAGCTTCATGTTGGGGGTTTGAAATCTCTTTGGGATTTCAGCATCACAGATGGGATATGCAAAGCGGGATATCCTGTGGCTGTCTTGGGATACTTCCGGAATTGGCTGGACCGCTCCAGGTACACTGGATATCATGTCCTTCAATTTCTGAAGCTCCCTAGTAAATGTTGACGTCATACCCGCATCCTGCAAAGACCCATTATTGTTAGTAGCAAGAGTATTATTATTTGACATGTTACCGGTCTGAGGATTCTGGCCATATCCTGAAGCATATCCTGAGCTCCTCACAGTTGACATCCTGACCGAGGAGGGTATCTCAGGAGTATGATTCTGAGAATGGCTTGGCACGATATTCCCCCGGTTATCTTCAGTGTAAACTGCAGAACTGAAGTTCAAAGATCTAGGCTGCAAAGGAGTGACAGTTTCTTCAGCAGGTCTACTTGGGCCGGATTTCAAGAGTTGTATCTCTCTCATCAGCATCCGATTAGTTTCCTGCTGCTGCCTCATCTATTCCTGTACACTACCAAACAAATTCAGAATTTCATCATTAGAAGCCAAAACAGGACCAGATCCCTGAGTACTGGGAGCGGGTATAACATCCCGAGCCACATGACTTTCAGTTCCGTGTGAAGAGGTTTGCATTCGTGGAGGAGGAGGTGGAAGCACCGAACCAATTGTTGCAGAGGTTGTAGTAGACATGGTGGAAGAGCTCATGTTTGATCTCGAGGCCATTGAAAACAATGTAGCAAAAAGTTTTGACAATAGAAAACCGAGTAATGATTTTACTAAAGTTTTTAGCAAAAATAGCACCACTTGTCCCACGGTGGGCGCCAAATTGTTTTGGTCAAAAATTACCGAAGCAATTAAGTGATCAAATTAGTTAAGTGAGGTAGTGTGCTAGAAATATGTGTGAAAAATATGTTAATCAAGTTAATTGCAAAAACAGTTTCAGGATATAGAACTGTATCTATGATCAAACGATGAGCTAAAAATGTAAAGGTTGACACGTGATGTACGAGGAAAGCCCTTGATCAATCTAGATCGCTGGTACAAAACCTCGGGAGCTGAAAATCGCAGCTGCCTTATTCTTCTATTACTTCAAATATCAGGATACAGTGCAAGATGTGATGCGGATCAACTAGGTGTTACAATGTAATTTGAGTACAAGTGTTTGTGTATAGTGTTTGCTAGAAGCTAGAGAGCAAAAGTGTGCGAAAGAGTGTGTGTAAAGTTGCGTGCCTTAATCTGATCTGCCCCATCTATTTATAGTAAAAGAAATGTAACAAACTACCCTATTAAACCGGGATCTGGCGGATATTCCCCACTTGAACGTTGTAGACCTAGTCTTTTGGGTTCAACGTCTCTCATATAACAGATTTGCCCGAGTCTCAAGGAGAAGAAGTCCATCTGACCATTAGTAACCCACAGCCTCTAACCTGCACGTGGTCAATTTAGTTAACACCAGGATATCGCCCAGGATGTTACCAATATCCTAATCCAGTATCCTGATCACAAGTAAACAATCAAAAGCAGGATATTAGTCAGGATATATACGCTCAGAAAATGGCCCATAACACCTCTGTACATTTGAAAAGACTGATAAAAATACAGAGTTCCATTCCATCATTAATACCCTATCCACCTCGAAGTACAATACTTTTCTTACCTGTAATGCACCAATTTATCAAGACACCCTATGAGATTTCTGGGCTAATGCCGAAGTTCAAATTCAAGACAAAAAGCCATTGGCAATTTCATCAAAAGTAGGAGGTGTTTTGGTTCCTATTACCCCACAAACCATCTCAGAGGTTTTTCAGAAGAATGATTTAGCAGGTAAAACTTCTTTCCCTAAAAACGAATATCAAGTAGATTTGATCGAAAGAGGGTATGATGGACATTTGACAAAAGCCACTATGCAAAAAGGCAATTTTCCACCACCAATGAAATTTTTGTTCCATACCCTGCTCGTTTGTGTTTCAAACAAAACAACTGCTTTCAATGAAATTCCTTTAAAAATTCAATACTTGGCGTATGCTATCATGTCAAAAACTGATTATAATTACTCCCAAGCATTGCTTATTGATTTGGTGAATAATTTGAGTAATGTTAAAGAAAAGAAACCAACTGCCTTTTTGTTGTTTCCAAGGTTCTTAAGCTATTATTTAAAACAAAAAACTACTGAAAAAGCTTTTGAACGAGGAACACCTTTCAACATAAATAGTCTTACTTCTGAAACATTTACTCGCCTCATGGCTAAAGAGTCAAAAGTTTCTAAAACACAAGAAAAGAGGTCTGAGCAAATTTTATTTGAGTCCACATCTGCTCCTCAAACCTCTGTTGCTGAGCCCACTGGTCTTGGTGAACACAGCAGCACAACCACTGCTGTGCAACCCCCACCAACAAAACCCAAAAAGACCAAAAAGAAAAAATCCACCAAGCCCTGTCTTTTGGAAGATGAGATACCAGAAGCTAACCCTTTGATAACACCAATGTCACAAGAAACCACTGTTGCTACTATTTTGGTCAAAAAATCACACAAGAATAATGTAACCAAATCTGATTTTTGTGAGGTTGGATGCTTGGTTAAATGAACAAGTGTATGAACTGTTATCAAAATGAAATGCCAATGAAGACAAGGATTTATACGAGGAAAAAGCCCTTGATCAATGTATGATCTCCGGCATAGAAAACCTCGGATAGTGAAAACTATCACTATCAACTATATTGAACAAACAAGATTACAAATTTGGAAGTATTGAGCTTGTTACAATGAATTCTAGTGTGTGTGTATTCGAGAGAGAGTAGCAAAAATGATGTTCGATAACTAGAGTGCAAGTGGTTTCTAAATTTAGCTCAATACTTCTAATAATCTTAGCCAAAACTATCCTTAAGTAACTATCTGAAAAATCTGCCCTTCACCCACGATCACAACAACGGTCATCAGCTCGTGCACGTGCTAGAATAAAGAGCATATTCCCCTAGAATCTTGGTTGGAATAAGTCCTCTTCGAAATACACCTGCAAAACAAGCCAAAAAGGTGATGGAAACAATTGTTAGTTTAAGAATACTAGTGAGGATCTTTGATCCTTAGCCTTCCTACACCATTTCCTTAGGATTCTTGATCCAGGTTGAACTGAGGATCTGTGATCCATAATCTTAAAAATTCTACCCCTAACAATTGCCCCCAAACATGAATAGTTGAACTTCACTCAGATAGTTATGTTTCAGCAAAATTCGGACTAGCCGTTACTTGGAGATATAGCCGTTGCAGGCTTACGTCAGCGAGGGTTATCCCTGTGACAAATCATCATTATAAATAGGATAGAGATAGGGGGTGATATTTTGCATTTAAATTCAAGATCCACTTCCTTTAAATCCTCATTCGAAGACTCATCAGGTATCTCTCTTCCCTTCTCTCTAAAATTCTCATCTTTGATCCTCTGTTCTTTCAAAAATTCCCATGGCCAAGATGGTAACTCGATCCTCCCCTACTAAGAATCCTGACCAGGATAACCCTCTGAAGAGTCAGGGCCTCAAGAAAAATCCTTCCTTGGAGCTTTGTCGTTTCACTGATCCGGAGATTGATCAGTTGCGTCATTGCTTCCCGGATGGAACAATCTTCCGGCCTTTCGACTCTTCAACAAAGAGTGATTGCCAATCTGAAACTTGGGTCACTTTCCCTGCTGCTCCATTCCAGATAGGCTTTGAGTATCCTTTCCCGGCGTTCACACAGAGCTTCTTCACTCTGACTGGGTTATGCTACATTCAAGCCATGCCAATGTTGTGGAGAGTTCTCTTCACACTTGGGCAAATCATAGAGCATGAGGGCATAAACATAGGTCTTTCGGAACTCAGTCAGTTGTACAATCTCGTCAGCCATGGGTCTCATCGTTTCCTGTTTAAGCATAAGCCACAAAAACCTCATCCACTCCTGAAAGTCACCAAGAATGACACTCACTGGAGAAATCAGTTTTTATTTGTGAAGGGAGATTCCATTCCAGATGGAAATTCTCTTCCTAAAAAATGGAACACCCATGGTAGGATATAGGACCCTTAGGCTAGGACCACGAAGAGATCTTTTCCTTTTTTACAGAGGATAACTGATCCTTATTTTTATTGTCTGTGCAGCTATCTCTTTGTCAACCATTCAAAGTTCACCTGCCACCCTGAAAGAATCAGCGCTTTCTGGAGTCTTGATCCAGCTGTCAGAACATTCTAGTCAAGGATAAAAGATTCACAAGAAGTCTCCTCCACTTCCTACACCATGTCAAGTAAGTATCCGTTTTTTGTAAATATGTAATTGAAAAATGTATAATGAATACTTATCTGTTTTTGTGTGTGTAGGCGCTGCAAAGTCATCAAAATATGCCACCAAGTTTGGTGTTACCGACATCCAGGACATTGTCTCCCCCAGATCCATCAAGAAAGAGCTGGCTGCAAGCCAAAGCATCCCAGAGAGCAAAGGCATGGGTACCCGGGCTAAAGGTGGGAACAAAAGGAAGAAGCCCTCTGAGTCCTCTGAAGGTCTTCCATTGATTGAAAGGCAACTCCATGAAGTAGTCTCTGAGGTAAGGATCACATATCCTGAAATTTGTACCCTTTCCAAGGATAAATGATCCTAAATGATGATTCTTTATTTGCAGAAATTTGCTGAGATCCAGATCCTCCAAGACCAACACTTGGCCGAAGCTGAAGAGCGAATCCTCAACCTCTAGACCATAGCATCTGCCAAAGATAAAAAGATCTCCCAACTGGAGAAGGAGAACAAGGCGTTGCAGAAGGAGGTCGTTCTTGCTAATCTCACCGTTAACAAGGAGCGGTTGGAGATCATTGAGGAGGCTAAGAAATCTGCGGCCATTGTGACATTGAAGATCAGGCTTCAGATGGCTAAGGATGCTGCTGATCCTTCCTTTGACAGGTCAGAGTGGGATGTGGAGGCTTGGAAGTAGCGACTGCAAGAGGTTGGGGACGAAGAGGATGCTGAGGAGGTGTTGACCCTTGAGGCTGGTGGGAGTGGTGGTAAGGATCCTGTGGATGCGGCAGAGGCTGGTGGAGCTAAGGTGGATGATGCGGTGAAGGAGTAAACCGCAACAAATGGGCGATGATGGAAATTTCTAGACGTAGCCGGAGCCCATTTTTTATGGTTTGTGGTTTTTTGGTTATGGTGTTTTTATTATTAACAATTGGTCTGTAATAACTTTAAACAATAGTTTCTAGGGTTAAGGATCACTGATCCTTTGGACAATACGGGGTAACAAAGGTGGATGGATCCTTCTACTTGTGGAGGATGAAGCCTTTGGTGGCCCTCGCTCTTTATTTCCTGCACTTTTTGACCTGTTAGTATGGACACCCTTTGCCAACCCAAGTGGATGGGCCACGTTTTGCTGGTAGAAAAACTTGGGTAGGGAATTTTGACAACCTTTAAAAAGGGTTTAATGATAAATAAATAAAACCTAAGCTTTTGACTATCTTTTGTGTTGTTAACTTTATTTTGAATGTCATTCTATTTACATTTACTTGCCAATGTCTATCTTACAACTTTGGAGCTTACAAGTTGTTAAAAAATACCAAATGTATGTGTCAAAACCAGTTTATGTCAAAAGATTAAAAATCATATGATCAAGGATCACATATCCTATTGCCAAAGGATAAGTGTAACATTAATAAATCAGAAATAAAATAAAGGCAAATAAAGGATCATACCAGAGAATCCAAGTTAGGATTCTATATCCTTAACACTTACAACTATGCTAACAAGACATAAGAACCAGTAGAAAGTTAGGATCCCGGATCCTTAACAGTTTGGCTTTGGGAACCTGTAACAACACATAACTTGGGACTATGCCAAATTCATAGAAAAGAATCATTAGAAACAGGGGACAAGCCCAAAAACTGGGGCAAGCCCAAAAACTGGGGAGAAGCCCAAATATACTTGTGTAAACGGGAGTATGGCCCAAACTGGCGACTATCTCAACGTGAGTGACATGAAAATGCCAAAACCTTAGCTAACATGAACACGTTAGAAACCTTAGGAATGGATGTATGGTACGTCTACCATTATAGCCAACAACAATGAAATTGTCAGCCCCTAAAGCGGGTACTGGTCCCATTGCCTCGAACTATACTTGGATAATCGTGCGCAACTGGCGAGGGTGTCGAAACCCGATTTGTTGAAGGTAGTAGATACCCTAGACTGGGGACAAGCCCAAAAACTTTGGAGAGGTGGCCAACCCCTTGCTCCTTTGTCAAAAAATGCAACTAATTCTACAAAATTTACAACTTGATGAAAAAGGATAAAGGATTCTAACACCCTTTCCTCATAATCAAATGAACTAAAGAATTGTTAAATAATAAGAAGTAAATCATTACCAGAGTAAGGATCAAATATCCTTTGAGGATCCTCAATGTGAACTAAGTATCAGAATATTTAAGGATCCTGGATCCTTCTCACATGAAGTATCTCTTTAGATGAACGGTGTTCCAAGCCCTTGGTAAGAGGTCACCATTCATTGTTAGCAAACGATATGCCCCCTTTCCTGCCTCAACTTCAATTAGATAGGGGCCTTCCCACTTTGGTGCTAGCTTGCCATCAGTAGGGTTTGTGGTATTTTGGAATGCTTTCCTCAACACCATGTCACCAACTTGAAACTTTCGGATCCTGACATTTTTGTTGTAGGCTCCAGCCATTCTTTGTTGATAGCTAGCCAACCTTTTCCTTGCTAAATCCCTGAGTTCTTCTATAGTATCCAGATCTTGAGTCAAGTTTTCAGCATTTCCTTCAGGATCACAGATGCTTGTTCTTGCAGTAGGGACTACCATCTCTGTAGGGATCACAAATTCAGCTCCAAAGACCAAAGAGAATGGAGTTTGACCTGTAGCATTCTTAGGAGTTGTTTTATCAGCCCATAATACATATGGTAGCTCTTCTGCCCATTTCCCTTTTCTTGGATCCAAGCTTCTTCTTCAAGTTGTTGATGATGATCTTGTTGGATGATTCTGCTTGACCATTGGCTTGTGGGTGGACTGGTGTAGATGTTATCATCCTAATCCCCAAGCTGTCACAAAAGTTAGTAGTTCTTCTCCCAATGAATTGGGATCAATTATCACAAACAATTTCAGAAGGTATGCCAAATCTAGTAATGATGTTTCTTTTAATAAAGGGTATAACTTCTTTTTCTCTGACTTATGCAAAGGCTTCAGCTTTTATCCACATGGAGAAGTAATCAGTCATGGCCAACATAAATACTTTTCCTCCTGGTGCCTTAGGAAGTTTGCCAACTATGTCCATTCCCCATCTCATGAATGGCCAAGAAGAGGATATAGGATGCAGAGGCTCTGCTGGTTGGTGAAGGATATTACTATGTCTCTGACAAACATCACACTTCTTTGCATATTCCACAACATCCTTCTTCATTGTTGGCCAATAATATCCCGTTCTAAGGATTCTTGAGAATAGTGCTCTGCCCCTAGTGTGGTTCCCACAATCTCCTTCATGAAAATCCTTTAAGACTTCTTGGATTTCTGGATCCTCAATGCATCTTAGATATGGACCTGCAAGAGACCGTTTATATAAGATGTTATTTAGTAATGTAAATTGAGATACCTTAATTTTGAAGGCTCTAGGATTTTCTCTAGTGGGAATCTCTCCATTTTGTATATATCTCATGATTGGAAGGATCCAGGATCCTGAATTTGATTGTGCACCATCACTAGGTACAATTCCAGAATCCTCCACTATCTCCATGGCTATGTTATCCTCAATAGCAGGAGTTAAAATGTGGATGATGGGTATTTTAACATCCTCTGGAATCTTCAATGATGATCCAAGGTTAGCCAGGGCATTAGCTTCCGCATTCTCTTCTCTAGGTACCTGTGTTAAACTAAAAGAAGCAAAAGAATCTGCCAATTTCTTGACTATTTCTAGATACTTGATTAGCCTTTCACCTTTGATAGTATAAGAACCATTATAGTAGTTAGTATGTAATAAAGAATCCACATGTACCTCAAGATAACTGATCCTCCTATGCTTAGCTAATTGCAAACCTGCTATCAAGGCCTCATACTCAGCCTCATTATTAGTGGTTTGAAATTCACAAGCAATGGATTGGGGTATAATGTCCCCTGTGGCGATTTTAGTAGTATGCCTAGTCCAGTTCCCTTGACATTTGAAGCTCCATCTATGAAGAGTGTCCAAGGATCCTTGGTTTCTTTAAGTTGTTGAACTTCCAATTCAACTTCCCTTTGTAGATCACTACTGAAATCAGCCACAAAGTCAGCTAAGGCTTGGGATTTGATGGCAGTCCTAGGTTCATACTTAATGTCATTTGCACTAAGCTTGACTGCCCATTTTGCCATCCTTCCTGACATTTCAGGCTTCCTGAGAACATTCTTGATAGGAAAGTTAGTTTTAACAATGATGTGATGAGTTTCAAAATAATGATGTAGTTAAGTAGATGCCATGATTAAAGCAAGAATAAGTTTCTCTAAATGAGAATACCTGGACTCAGCATCAAGTAGACTTTTACTTACATAGTATACCGGATGTTAAGAATCTTCATGATCCTTAACTAGGACCGCACAAACTACCTTAGTGGAAACAGCTAGGTATAAGGATAATATTTCCCCATTTTCTAGTTTCACTAGAGCTGGAAAGAAGAAAAATTATCTTAAGGGCCTTGAGGGCATTCTCATGTTTTTCAGTCTATTCAAATTTTTTTATTCTTTCTCAGGATGTCATGGAACTCTTTACATTTCTCTGACAACTTTGAGATGAATCTGTTCAAGGCTGCAATTCTTCCTGTCAACCTTTGCACATCCTTAGCATTGGCAGGAGACTTGATGTTCACGATGGCCTTGATTTGTTCTGGACTTGCCTCTATTCCCCTCTTTGTCACCATGTAACCTAAGAATTTACCAGCTTTAACCCCAAAATGGCACTTGGAAGGATTTAGCTTCATGTTGTATCAGTCAAGGATATCAAATGCTTCTTCCAAATCCTTAAGGTGATCCTCAGCTCTTTTGGACTTAACTACCATATCATCTATGAAGACTTCCATTGTGTGTCCAATCTGCTATTTAAACATCATATTCACTAGCCTTTGGTATCTAGCACCTGCATTTCTTAATCCAAAAGGCATAGCAATATAACAATAGATACCAGTGGGAGTCATAAAAGCTGTTTCCTCTTGGTAAGATGGTTCCATCTGAATTTGTTGAAATCCAGATGAAGTATCCATAAAAGTTAACAACTCATGACCCGCCCTAGCTCCCACTATGGAGTCAATGTGGGGTAAAGGGAAAGGATCCTTGGGACATTCTTTATTTAAGTCATAAAATCAACGCATACCCTCCACTTTCCATTCTTTTTCTGAACAACAACCACATTGGCTAGCCATCTTGGATACTTTACCTCTCTGATCATACCTACCTTGAGCAATTTGTCTACCTCTTCTTGGATAATGGCATTTCTTTCAGGTGCAAATTTCCTCCTTTTTCTGATGTATTGGCTTGAAGGACCTGTCAATACCAAGTTTATGAGTAATAACATCCTTAGAAATACCTATCATGTCTTCATGTTTCCAAGCAAAGGTAGTCTTTCTTCTTTTCAAGAAGGATTTTAAATCCTGCTCAATACTGTCAAGGATCCCGGATCCTATAAAAATTTTGGATTCAGGATCCTTAGGGTTCAACAGAATATCCTTGACGTCTTGCTCTCTTGCCTCCATGACGTCCCTTGGAGGATACTTTAATTGCTATGCCTCCCTAGGCTTTGAGGCTGGTTTCATTGAAGAAGTGTAGCAATTTTTGGCTTCCTGCTGATCACTTTCGATCTTCACCACACCACATGGAGCAGGGAGCTTCACACATTGATGATATGTTGAGGGGACTGCATTCATATCGTGTATCCAAGGCCTGCCAAGGATAACATTACAGCAAGATAAGCAATCAATAACATAGAATTTTTTAACAGAATTCACTCCCTCTATGTAAATAGGAAGTTTGATGTCCCCTAATGTATTCTTTGTCTCTCCACCGAATCCCACAAATACAGATGATCTTGGGACAATATCAGATTCTGGGATGTTCATTCTTTTGAGGATATCCAACTGGATTATGTTCACTGAGCTTCCCACATCAATGAGAATCTTGCGAACAAAATGGTTAGAGATAAATAATGTAATGTAATAACTGCATGTAACCTCTCATCTGCAAAATCGAAGAATAAAGATCACTGTTAGCAGGTGTAGAGGAAGAAACAGCAGTAGCTGTCTTTGTGAAAATGGGGGTTGTCTTCTTCGCTGCATTCTTCTGGGATCCAGAAGAAACAGGAGGCAACTGTGGAACGCCCTATGATGAGGTGATCGCCGACATGGAGCTTGAAGTGTTTTTGCCTTGAGAAGCCATGTGATTGAAGGTAATGAACAAAAATGAATGAAATGAATAGAATTTTCAGGAATGAAGCACCAATTGCCCCACGGTGGGCGCCAAACTGTTTTGGTCAAAAAATCACACAAGGATAATGTAACCAAATCTGATTTTTATGAGGTTGGATGCTTGGTTAAGGCAAACCTGTAACAAAATCCATTGTGATCTCATCCCACTTCCATATGGGAATATCCAACGGCTGCAATAGACTGCTTGCTCGTTTGTGTTCAATTTTCACTTGTTGGCAAGTGAGGCATTTACTTACGTATCGAGCAACGTCTTCCTTCATGCCATTCCACCAGAAGTTCTGTCGTAAGTCTCGATACATCTTTGTTGATCCTGGGTGAATTGAAAATGGTGAGCTGTGAGCTTCGGCTAATAATGACTCACGAAGGGTGGAGTCATCGGGTACACAAAGTCTTTTGCTGCACCCAATCATCCCAAGATGGTCTATCCAAAATTCAGATTGCTTACCCACCTCAAGATTTTGCACAGTTGCCCAAAGTTCTCCATCTTGCTTCTGTGTATCTTTGATCCGTGATATGAGGTCGGGTTCTATCTGCATTCTAGCTAGATATCCATCAGATTTACTAACCTGAAGCCAAATGTTCATCCTTTCGAGATCCCTCATAATACGAGGCTGAATTTGTAAGCAAGATATAGTCCCAGAATTCTTTCGGCTCAACGCGTCAGCTACAACATTGGCTTTACCTGGATGGCATTGAATATTTGCGTCATACACTTTTAAAAGTTCTAACCACCATTTTTGCCTCATATTTAGCTACTTCTGGGTGAATATGTACTTGAGGCTCTTGTGGTCGGTAAAGATGTCACAACTCTCACCATACATATAGTGTCGCCAAATCTTAAGTGCAAAGACGACTGCTGCTAGTTCTAAATCATGTGTAGGGTAGTTAACTTCATATGGCTTCAACTGACGGGAGGCATAAGCGATAACCTTCCCATGTTGCATTAGCACACAACCTAATCCTTTCTTTGAGGCATCACTATAGACTTGGTAACCTCCTGATCCAGTAGGGAGAGCAAGTATAGGGGAGTATACGAGTCGTTTCTTCAATTCTTCAAAGCTTTTCTCTTGTTCCTCATTCCATGAGTACTTCACCCCTTTCCTTAGGAGTTTTGTGAGAGGTAAAGCAATGACCAAAAATCTTTCAAAAAATCTTCGGTAGTAGCCAGCAAGACCCAAGAAACTTCGTATTTCGGTAACAGAAGTGGGTCTTGGCCATTTTGTAATAGCCTCAACCTCTGTTGGGTCTACCATAATTCCCTCTGCTGATATGACATGACGTAGAAATGCCACTTGGCTAAGCCAAAAGTCACATTTGGAAAAATTCGCGTATAACTTCTCATGCCGCAAGGTTCCAAGTACTGCATATAGATGTGCTTCATGATCTTCGCGACTCTTAGAATACACCAGGATGTCATCGATAAAGACAATAACGAATTTGTCTAGGAATTGGTGAAATACGCGATTCATCAAATCCATGAAGACTGTGGGTGCGTTAGTTAGCCCAAAGGGCATAACCAAGAATTCGTAATGACCATAACGAGTACGAAAGGCGGTCTTGGGAACATCATCCTTCTTGATCTTTAGCTGATGATACCCAGACCTCAGGTCGATTTTTGAGATGAACTGAGCACCCTGAAGTTGATCAAAGAGATCATCAATACGAGGCAGGGGATACCGATTTCGAATAGTAATCTTGTTCAGCTCTCGGTAGTCAATACATAAACGCATACTACCGTCTTTCTTTTTCACAAATAAGACTGGAGCACCCCAAGGTGAAACACTGGGTCTTATAAATCCCAGATCTAACAATTCTTGCAATTTTTCCTTCAACTCCTTCAGTTCCATCGGGGCCATACGGTACGGAGCTTTAGAAATAGGTTCAGCACCAGGGATCAAGTCAATCGTGAATTCTACCTGACGGTCGGGTGGTAATCCTGGTAGTTCATCCGGAAATACATCAGGATATTCACGGACAACTGCATGGCTATCGATACTATTAGCACTAGCAGAAGTATCCTTAATCGATGCTAGGAATCCAGCACAGCCGTTTGATATGAATTTTCGAGCTTTGAACGCAGAGATAATTTTAAGAGATTTATGAGCTTGAGTTCCCTGATATATAATATCAGGATGATGAAGATCACCGAAAATAACACGGCGGGAATGACAATCTATAGTAATGTGATGTCAAGACAACCAATCTATCCCAAGAATAACATCAAAGTCACACATAAATATTGGAAATAGGTCTGCCTTACACACAATAGATTCAATACGGATAGGACAATCTTTATATACGTGAGTGATTACGGATGAATTTTCCATGGGAGTGGAAATGGTTAAAGTATGATTTAAGAGAGTTGGTCTTATCGGAAGGTACTTAGTAAACGAGTGGGATACTAAAGAATGGGTCGCTCCTGTATCGAATAACACATAGATACTACGTTCACCGAGCTGAAGGGTTCCAGATACAGTACCTGGGGCATTAGCAGCATCAGTAGCAGAAAGTGCAAAACCTCTTCCTCCAACATTGGGTGGTGCAACGTTTGCTCGGTTAATCTTCTTAGTATCTTTCTTAGGACACTCCTTGATCATGTGTCCAGTTTGGCCACATCTAAAGCATGCTCCTGTACCTCGGTGACATACGCCCTGATGTCTCTTACCACAAGTATTGCATAGAGGATATGTAGTTTGATTCGGGTTTAGATGTTTATTAAATGTTTGTGCTTTAATAGGTTCTGCATACAACTGAATCTGGTTCTGAGCGGGCTTCGGGTTTTGCGGTCTAGGTTGCCATGGACGTGCCTGATTTCTAGAGTTTTGATTTCCTTGCACTTTGCGGTCATAATGGTGTGGCGTAGTGGATGATTGGCCGATTGACTGCTTATATTGTCCTTCTCTGTTTCTCTTCTTATTATCCCCAGTTCGAGATAAAAATTCTTTCCTCTTGAACTCAAAAGTTTTGATTGCATCAGCAACTTCGGTGATATCCTTAAATTCATGTACATGATTGACTTCCGAATTCGATCATTGACAGCCCACTTGCATTTTTCTGCCTGGGCTTCTGCTAATCTTGCAACGTCTCCTACAATACTAGCCAACCTTGAAAATCGAGTAATGAACTCAGAGGCTGGTTCATCACTCCCCTGTCAAATCACTGCATACTCCCTGATATAAGCTTCTTTTTCAGCGGTAGAAAAATACTTGTCGTAAAAGATGGTACGAAAGTCGACCCATGAAAGATTAGCATCAAAATCATCACCTCCTTTGACTTGCTTATATCCTTCCCACCAAGTTTGTGCATCGTCTTCAAGTTTGTAGGTAGCCAATCTAACTTTGTATTGCTCCGGAACTCCAAGAGCTCCGAAGATCTTTTCAACATGAGCTATCCAGTTTCTTGCTTCGATTGGATTAGTAGCGTGACTAAAAGACTTCGGCTTTTGTTTTTGGAATTTAACAATCCATATGTCTATACTATAAGTAGTATGGTTCGTGGTATTCCCACGAGTTTCTCCATCAGAGATTGGATTAGTGTTAGTACGTTCTGGATGACGAGATTGTTGAATAACGGCCTCAGCTGTTTACGCAACAAGGTTTGGAAGCAAACCAGCAATAGTCTGGTTGATAGCATTAATTAAGTTTGGGTCAACTAGAGTCTCGTTCGAAGAAGTGTTGTTACGTACATGGTTAGTACGAATGGGGCTGGCGGTGAGGAGGCATCTATAAGAATAGACGTAGGAATTAGACAAAAAAAAGAGACCAAGTTGAATCCTATCATAAATATCTACCCATTCCTCACAGGTTTTAATTACTATCTTTAAGTTTTCTACAGGAAAGAGCCTTTGCTCTAATACCATAGCTGTAACACCCCAACCCGGAAGGGCTGACGTGTTACAATAACAGTGGTATCATAAACAAAAGTCATAATTCCATTTATTTATTTGACAAGGATACAACCAAACGACAACTAAACTTAGGTTTAATATACAAGCAGACACATTCGACTTGATTAACTAACATCTTCAGATTTAATCCTAGGCTTTATTCTTCTCTCTTTACCCCGCCCGAAGTAACCAGTGAACCTGTACATACAAAAAGTTTACGGAATGAGCCAAATGCTCAGTACGGAATAATAGGCTCAAATAACAAAAATGCTTATATGAAATGTTATCTGGATGGAATGTAATTTTATAATTTAAATCATATAATACGGATGTACCCATGAGCCAAACTTAAAATGTGACAATACACAGGTAGCTACTCCTGCATAATTATCACATGAGATGGCGAGTTGGCATACCCGGTATCCACCTCCTTAACTTAAATCCTAGGATCGATCCATACACCTCCTAGTAGCTTTGTACCTCACTTGTACCTCGGGATGCCGTGAACTGATCTCTCCGTCACGGAAGGAGCACATGATGTCGATGCCGCAACAAGATGCCCGTGGGACACTCCACGAGAAGCGACACTCAGGGTATCAGAGTACAAATGGTCTTATTCACACTATTTCATGTAATAGCCATAACAAAGATATAATCATAACAATATTTAACACATATCGGAACATGCGATAATGAGTACAATTAAACATAATCCTATCGCATGGCATCAAAGTTATATCGAATATTATATCAGAACAAGAATCCAACAGACAGTCAAATGAATCGATAATCCAAAGACGTGAGGAGTTTTAAATTAGATATATAAATTCAATGGGTGTAAAACAATTGAATATGAAACAACAAGGAGTGGGGTAAGGATCCGTAACTTTAATGTTCCAAAGCAATGATTACAATTAACAAAATGCGTCTAGAGATCACGAAATCCTACAATATTTTAGAATATTAACATTTATCTATGAAAATAAATAGATCCTTTACATATTTGTTATGTGTATATGTTCGTATCCATACTAATTATCTAACTTGTAACTAAATGAAAATGAACAAGATTTTATTAAATTCATGGTTAAGTACTTGTAAAAAAAATAAGGGTTTTATTTTTATCTGAAACATATGTTTTAAATTATTTTGAAAAGCTTTGTAGAATTTCAAAACATATTCCTATTCTTCAATTTAATTTG
Organism: Helianthus tuberosus; assembly: GCA_030545235.1. Lineage (NCBI taxonomy): Eukaryota > Viridiplantae > Streptophyta > Magnoliopsida > Asterales > Asteraceae > Helianthus > Helianthus tuberosus. Next base: position 49,031,422 of record CM060449.1, on the reverse strand, counting down.
GAGATGAAGGGGATAATTTATAAAATATAAAGTTAACGTATCTTACATAAATTTTAAAATCTAAAAATAACAAGTATAAATATCATAATATGAATATAGTCAAAGTAAGCAACATACTGCCATAGTGGGCTAAATAAAATAATAAAACATATATTCAAATCATTTTCTTTATGTGAAACATGAAGAACACAGGTTGACCAACGGTTACTAATTAATTTTGGCAACATGCATGCAGTTACATGTATATAAATAAACGTGTATGGTTTACGTTTTTACCTTATATTCACGATGTACACTAGATCGGGATAATAACCAGCTTCCGGGATATACCGGTTGTGTTATTGCCTCAGTTTCGGTGGTTCACAGGTGGTTCAGAGGTGGCTACGGAGTGGTGGTGGTAATTATAGGTATCGGTTTTCAACCTTCAAGATCTATTTAGAGGAACCGATTTTGTATATAAGTCGTCGTGTGTTAAACAAGGAAATGGTTTGGATGTATTTATAGTTGGTGTGAAAGTATAAAACTTGGAGACAAAGTTTCTTTTTGCAGATAAGGTAAAATGATCTACCAATGGTTGTGTTGACAGTTGCCACTATTACAAAGCTCTACGTGTTCGTTTTAATACAACTCCACATTCTCATGCTTAGATCATCCACTCCCATGATGAAGTTATTTTACTCTTTTTAAAGTTTCTTCTGATGATCATATTTTTTTTGTTTGTATAATGTTTAGTTTAATTAATAATTTTCTTTTCAACCCTAAATAACTTTTATTATTACTATGATTATTAGTATTATTATTATAAATAGGTTAATTTATTAATATTATTACTATATATTGTTTTAAATGCTTAAAATGCCAATACGAGAAAGCTTAATAAAAATCATTTATTTATTGTTATTTTATATATATATATATATATATATATATTATTTTTTTTATTACAACTATCTCCCCCTAAAAAAATTTCGTCCTCGAAATTTCCATGTCGAAATAGAAACAAAAGTTACATAACATATATCATAATTTAAGGTTAACATTTACGTGGACTAAATATTTTAACACAAAAACTTATGATCCTACACATTCGGAGAGTCGCTAATCTATATAATAGGAATTCCAAAAGCACACATTGGTATCTGTGATTCACAATTATGTTCTAGAACATAATTGTCAAGTACCTTACAACCGCGCCCTACGGTCCTCCCATAACGCATCTTAATAAAATATTTTACCATACGAAAAGTCAACGGAGGCTTACAGATAATAGAGTGACTACTGATACTGATATCTCCTACATAGATATGCTTAATCATAACTAAGATATATTCACATAAGTCAATGCGTGCATGACTACAGAAGTAACAGAAACAAATCAACACAGATCGAAGGGCAAGGTTCACAGTTACCTCGACTAAATTCTATCGCTCGAATAGATTAGGTTATAGAGAGCGAATTGACTCTTTAGATTCCCAAGTTGCTTCGCATTCCGAGTGATTTTTCCAGAGGATTTTAACAAACGGAATTACTTTCCTACGCATAACCCTTTCTTATCGATCTAAGATGGCTTCTGGTTCCTCTTCATAGGACAAATCTTCGTGAATTGTAAGTAACGGATAACTAATGACATGGAGTGGATGATAATTATATCCTCTTAATGAGGAGACATGAAAAACGTTATGAACGTGCGAGAGCTGAGGCAGTAAAGCCAGTCGATATGATACTTCTCCAATTCTCTCAAGGATTTTAAACGGACCAATGAAACGGGGACTAAGCTTCCCTTTAATTTCAAATCTACGAATGCCACGCCAAGGTGATACCTTTAAGAATACGTGGTCACCAATTTTAAATTCGAGTGGTCGTCTATGTTGATCTGCATAGCTCTTTTGTCTGCTCTGAGCTTCTTTTAGTTTTTCTCGTGCCATAATGACTTTTTCATTTGTAATCTGAACTAGTTATGGCCCTTCAATAATCTTTTCTCCAACTTCATCCCAGCAGATCGGTGCTCGACATTTCCGACAATACAAAAGCTCAAAAGGGGCCATACCAATACTTCATTGCCAACTATTGTTGTAAGCGAACTCAACAAGGCATAGATATTCATCCCAGTTCCCAGACCATTCGAGTGCACATGCTCGGAGCATGTCTTCCAAGGTTTGAATTGTGTGTTTTGACTGCCCATCTGTTTGTGGATGGAAAGCCGTACTAACTTCAAACGTGTACCCCAAGCTGCCTGAAAACCTTTCCAAAATCGTGAGGTGAAACGTGGGTCTCTATCTAAAATAATGGAAGATGGTGTGCCATGAAGTCGAATAATCTCTTGAAGAAATATTTCGGATAACTTGCTAACCGAAAATCCTTGCTGAATCGGTAGAAAATGTGCTGACTTTGACAATCTATCGACAACGTCTTCCTTCATGCCATTCCACTTCCATATGGGAATATCCAATGGCTAATAGACTGCTTGCTCGTTTGTGTTCAATTTTCACTTGTTGGCAAGTGAGGCATTTACTTACGTATCGAGCAACGTCTTCCTTCATGCCATTTCACCTGAAGTTCTGTTGTAAGTCTCGATACATCTTTGTAGATCCTGGGTGAATTGAAAATGGTGAGCTGTGAGCTTCGGTTAATAATGACTCACGAAGGGTGGAGTCATCGGGTACACAAAGTCTTTTGCCGCACCAAATCACCCCATGATGGTCTATCCGAAATTCAGATTGCTTACCCACCTCAAGATTTTGCACAATTGCCCAAAGTTCTCCATCTTGCTTCTGTGCATCTTTGATCCGTGATATGAGGTCGGGTTCTATCTGCATTCTAGCTATATATCCACCAGATTTACTAACCTGAAGCCAAATGTTCATCCTTTCGAGATCCCTCATAATACGAGGCTGAATTTGTAAGCAAGATATAGTCCCAGAATTCTTTCGGCTCAACGCGTCAGCTACAACATTGGCTTTACCTGGATGGTATTGAATATTTGCGTCGTAATCTTTTAAATGTTCTAACCACCTTCTTTGCCTCATATTTAGCTCCTTCTGGGTGAATATGTACTTGAGGCTCTTGTGGTCGGTAAAGATGTCACAACTCTCACCATACAGATAGTGTCCCAAATCTTAAGTGCAAAGACGACTGCTGCTAGTTCTAAATCATGTGTAGGGTAGTTAACTTCATACAGCTTCAACTGACGGGTGGCATAAGCGATAACCTTCCCATGTTGCATTAGCACACAACCTAATCCTTTCTTTGAGGCATCACTATAGACTTGGTAACCTCCTGATCCAGAAGGGAGAGCTAGTATAGGGGAGGATACTAGTCGTTTCTTCAATTCTTCAGAGCTTTTCTCTTGTTCCTCATTCCATGAGTACTTCACCCCTTTCTTAGGATTTTTGTGAGAGGTAAAGCAATGACCGAAAATCTTTCAACAAATCTTCGGTAGTAGCCAGCAAGACCCAAGAAACTTCGTATTTTGGTAACAGAAGTGGGTCTTGGCCATTTTGTAATAGCCTCAACCTTTGTTGGGTCTACCATAATTCCCTCTGCTGATATGACATGACCTAGAAATGCCACTTGGCTAAGCCAAAAGTTACATTTGGAAAACTTCGCGTACAACTTCTCATGCCGCAAGGTTCCAAGTACTGCATGTAGATGTGCTTCATGCTCTTCGCGACTCTTAGAATACACCAGGATATCATCGATAAAGACAATAACGAATTTGTCTAGGAATTTGTGAAATACGCGATTCATCAAATCCATGAAGACTGCGGGTGCGTTAGTTAGCCCAAAGGGCATAACCAAGAATTCGTAATAACCATAACGAGTACGAACGGCGGTCTTGGGAACATCATCCTTCTTGATCTTTAGCTGATGATACCCAGACCTCAGGTCGATTTTTGAGAAGAACTGAGCACCCTGAAGTTGATCAAAGAGATCATCAATACGAGCCAGAGGATACCGATTTTGAATAGTAATCTTGTTCAGCTCTCGGTAGTCAATACATAAACGCATACTACCGTCTTTCTTCTTCACAAATAAGACTGGAGTACCCCAAGGTTAAACACTAGGTCTTATAAATCCCAGATCTAACAATTCTTGCAATTGTTCCTTCAACTCCTTCAGTTCCATCTGGGAAATATGGTACGGAGCTTTAGAAATAGGTTCAGCTCCAGGGATCAAGTCGATGGTGAATTCTACCTGACGGTCGGGTGGTAATCCTGGTAGTTCATCCGGAAATACATCAGGATATTCACGAAAAACTGTATGGCTATCGATACTATTAACACTAGATGAAGTATCCTTAATCGATGCTAGGAATCCAGCACAGCCATTTGATATGAATTTTCGAGCTTTGAACGCAGAGATAATTTTAAGAGATTTATGAGCTTGAGTTCCCTGATATATAATATCAGGATGATGAAGAACACCGAAAATAACACGGCGGGAATGACAATCTATAGTTATGTGATGTCGAGACAACCAATCTATCCCAAGAATAACATCAAAGTCACACATAAATATTGGAAATAGGTATGCCTTACACACAATAGATTCAATACGGATAGGACAATCTTTATATACGTAAGTGATTACGGATGAATTTTCCATGGGAGTGGAAATGATTAAAGTATGATTTAAGAGAGTTGGTCTTATCGGAAGGTACTTAGTATACGAGTGGGATACTAAAGAATGGGTTGCTCCTGTATCGAATAACACCTAGATACTACGTTCACCAAGCTGGAGGGTTCTAGATACAGTACCTGGGGCATTAGCAGCATCAGTAGCAGAAAGTGCAAAACCTCTTCCTCCAACATTGGGTGGTGCAACGTTTGCTCGGTTAATCTTCTTAGTATCTTTCTTAGGACACTCCTTGATCATGTGTCCAGTTTTGCCACATCTAAAGCATGCTCATGTACCTCGGTGACATACGCCCTTATGTCTCTTACCACAAGTATTGCATAGAGGATATTCAGTTTGATTCGGGTTTAGATGTTTATTAAATGGTTGTGCTCTAATAGGTTCTGCATACAATTGAATCTGGTTCTGAGCGGGCCTCGGGTTTTGCTGTCTAGGTTGCCATGGACGTGCCTAATTTCCAGAGTTTTGATTTCCTTGCACTTTGCGGTCTTGATGGTGTGGTGTAGTGGATGATTGGCAGATTGACTGCTTATATTGACCTTCTCTGTTTCTCTTCTTATAATCCCCAGTTCGAGATAAAAATTCTTTCCTCTTGAACTCAAAAGTTTTGATTGCATCAGCAACTTTGGTGATATCCTTAAATTTCATATACATGATCGACTTCCGAATTCGATCACTGACTGCCCACTTGCATTTTTCTGCCCAGGCTTCTGCTGATTCTGCAACGTCTCCTACAATGTGACAACTGCCACTTTACGGTAACTTTCTTACACTTAAAATACTCATTTTTAGCTACATTTTTACGCATTTTGAACACCCGAACTGCGTATTTTGTGGCATACACTTAGAATACTCATGGAATACTTACTTAGGATGCATATGATTCATTTTTATTAAGTACATTTGAAACAGTTTAAACAATGCATCGAAACTACTAGAAAAGCACCTAGTAAACTAGTATTCTGACGAAAACGCAGGATCCGCAGAAATCATCTAAAAGACATCTTTATGACTCAGACGAAAGTCCAACATCTAATATATATTAAACCCTAACTAGGAATGCAAGGGTTTGATTTAAAACCTTTCCGAAGTCCGATAACACTAAAAATTGCCCGAAAAGCACTAAAAGCGACGATTTCAACACATTTCCGCAGAAATTCTGCAGAAATCAGCTTTCTAATATTTCTACAACATGTAAAAATGCTATTTAACATAGAATTCATGTGAGGATACATTCGGGTATCATCCGAGCCAATAACTACATCAATTCACACAAGTTACACAACTTAGCGTTCAAATAACGTCTAACCGAAACAATTCGAAACGAATATCCGAACAATATCAAATCTTTTTTTTAATGATCATCTAGTGTTATTTGGATCATTATGGTCTAGTAATGGTCACTTAACACCCTCTTATCACTTAAACACTTACACAAACAAGTTTCCTAACATAACACCTCAAAATCTAACACTTAATCAAAAAAATCAAGTTCACCAAGCAAGGGTACCCCCCCCCCCTTGTTCATGGCTCAAACCACTTGTGTGGGACCCCCTTTTACCTTATCTCCCTAAATATCTAGATATTTACCTTTGGTTACTAGTGGATTAACCAAGTGGGCAAGTGGTAAATGTTGGCGAAAGACTTTAAACACTTTATTTCATAATCAACAAAGCTTTTCATCTCACTTTTCACCTTATTTTTCACATAGTTAAGAAGCTCTCTCAAACTTCATATCCTAGCCAAGAACACCCACCAAAATCATTCACCATTTTAACACTTTTTGATGATCAAGATGGAGCTTGAAGTTACTTAAGGTGATCTAAAGCAACAACAAGAAGCAAGCCATTCCATCCATTCCATAGCTTCCAAACACCAAGATCCACACTTTTTCTTTTTCTTAATCATCATCAAGATCATCCCTAGCCATTAGTGCTAGAAGTAAACTTCTAAAATCTCTTTTTCATACTTATTTATGCATTATTTGTTTAAAGAACATGTAATAAACTAAATAATCATACAAAATAATATGAAAATACAAAGAAGCAAAATAATAATCATGATATATAAGTGTGTTTATGTTGTGATTTAAAGATGATTACTTGCATATTTGATCTAGTTTTGATGATTAGCATACAAATAACTTGTTAGATGATGTTTAAAAACATAATCTAACAAGTATATATGAAAATGTTTAAGGGTTTTGTTAAACATAAATGTTTAGATGGATGATCATAATCTTTGATTTTGTTAAAGTATGTAAGGTTTTTAACTAAAAATAATACTTTTACAAATTATAAAAAGAAACATACAAGATGGGTTTTTATAAAAAGCTTGTTAAAACTAGAAGTAAAGCATGGATTTTGAACTAGTTAACTTATGTTATGATCATACCAAAACCCTACATGTTATTGATTTCATCTTGTTAAGATTTTGATATAAATCTCATATGTTTTTATTAAGAAAAATATGAGAAGATTATTGGTGATTTTATAAGAAAAAGATATGTTTTATATAAACATGGCAAAGTATATATTTCAAAGGAAGTATGGCCATTTTTCTTAAAAATCATAAGTTATAAAAACTATTATTTTTGACAAAATCTTTATTAGATTAAAATATTTTTAAAGAATAGTTTTTATAAAAGCAAAGTTTGATAAAAATATTTTTGAGAAAATATATATTTAGTTAACTTAACAACCTATGTGCTATGTGTTATTTGTTTGTATTAGTTATATGTATGATAACTAGGAACTTGAATTCAATGGTACAAATAAACACAATGTACATTTGGAGTAAAGTCTTACAAGACTACATGTAAATACGCCTTAAAAACAACTTACGGACATTCCGAGCCTTCGGACACAACTTATGGTCAAAACGGACGACGGGCGATTCTATAAACATATCGCCATTTCGAGGAGTTACTACGACGCTTAGGCGATCTTTCGACGCGAATACATGCAAATCACCGACAACAATATCCGGATGTTTTAAAACTTATAAAAACTATTATGTATTCTTTTGATTAAAAAGCTTATATTTAGTAACTTTTATAAAAATGAAAGAATATATTTTCACAAATGGGCTTATTTTTAACACATGGGCTTATTTTACATATGGGTTTATTTTATACAAAAGGACTTATTTTTTTAGACATGGGCTTATTTTACTTATGGGCTTATTTTATACAAATGGGCTTATCATTCTAAATGGGCTTAACATAAATACATGGGTTAAGCCCAATATCAAAACTCATGGGCTAAGCCCAATACCAACCATATGGGCCAAGGCCCAATAACATTAAGCCTAATAACATTTGGGCCCAATAATATTTAAGCCCAATAATATTATGGCCCAATAACATAAATTCATGGGCTAGGCCCAATAACATTAAGACATGGGCTCGGCCCAATGACATATAATTTATGGAAATACAATTATACAATTTATTCATACAAGACATGAAATCAAGAGGACAAGACCCGATGATACAACTCACAAGATACAAGATTACATATATATATTTGGTGAAATATATATAAATATATAACAGTTTAACAAATCATACATCTAATACACAGTTCAACGAAAAACAAAGACAAACAAGTCTTACACACATTCAAGACACAAGACTTGTACTCAAGTCATCTATAAAGACCGTAGTGTCTAACAAATATAAGAACATTTGTATGTCGCAACACTATTCAGGACGACCGCACGTGAGATCATAGTTACTTCTATTCAAGGACGCGATTCTGTGAGTTCATGTCCCCTATTCATTTTAAATGTTTTACAACTTTACAACTATCGGGGAAAATACATGTTTATAGTATGATAAGTCATGCAATGAAACACCTTAGATCATGTGCGATTAGGGTCATACATCTAAGCACCATTAATCCAGTTTGGACCTAGGTACAGAGGGTTAGATCTAATTGGTTTTGGCGAGCCCCACTCATGGTCGTGGACCCATACAGAAGAGTGCGTTTGTGTCCCAGTCGATAGTAGTCGACCCAAAATTGTCTAGGTTTGGATTTCTTCCTAATTCGTCACACATATTAATGTCCTCGCGAAACATTAATGATCAACGATTTCATTGACGCTTTACATACTACATCATTACATACAGATACATCTTATACAACTCACATTTTATGGATACAGTTTATACAACTCACATTTTATGGATACATTTTATACAACTCACATTTTACAGATACATTTTATACAACTCACATTTTACATATACATCTCATACAACTAAACTGCATGAACTCGCCAACTTTTGTTGATGTTTTCAAACATAACATGTATTTCAGGAAATTAGTGGACCATGCGGACATTTCACTCAACGAAAGCAAGTATCAAGACTCCATGCCACCATTTGAAGGGCTTGCCCGTTATATACCGCCTCTTTGCGGTGATATAGTGGTCAAAGCCTTGACATTTTAAGACTTACATTTTGATGTATAAAACAATGACAACTTATTTTCATTTGATGGTTTGTAACCAATACATTTAACTTATGTTGTGTTCTTTTGAAACGATTATGACAATGGCATTGGAGCTTGTTTTTATTCATTTAGTATGTTCACTTATATTGTTATGCAATGAGAACTGATCAGATCACACCTCGTGCTTCCGCTATGAGCGGGTGTGACAGATTGGTATCAGAGCATCGATTGTAGTGAACCAGGATTCTTTCTCAAGTCTAAGTCTACAATCACTAGGGAGCTCTCACGAAAACCTCTTGTTCATGTTGAACAGATTATAAATAAAATTGGATAGGTCAAAAGGTTTTCATTGCATAAACATTTTTCAAGGTCCACTACAACAAAAATTCACTTCACATAAATCAAGCGAGGACATTTCCATGGGTGAAGTCTATGAGAAATAGACACATTACATTAACAGACTATGTGCCTATAATACATTACATTATCAGTTTACGCGTTACAAACGGTTTACAAGTTCAACTTATGCTAGATAGAAATCCTTGTTAGATAGGATTTTATGTGATTATATATAAATGATTTATATATGTGTTCTAAGGAATATTGTGGCAAGAACAAAATGCCTTCGACTTCGAATTCCATTGTCATCCTTGACACACATAACATGGTTAAGACACGACATCTTTTACACAAGATATGATACTCTATTTTTCAAACATGACATATTTTATACAATACATCTTCCATGAGAATATCGACCTCATGTCTATTGCGGAGCTTATGACGAACGTGGTTCCTAAGTGAGACCATAAAGTATTGATCCCGTGGAAGATGGTTGCTTTCTCGCGGATGCTGAGATGCCTGACTTCAGTAGTGACGATGAGGCGGAGGTGGCAGCCTTGGACAACAACTCCATTAGTGGGACGAGGTCCCTGTGGCTCTGTTGGTGCATTACGTCTGTCGACTTCGTCTTGTATCGAGTCTTGTACTTAGAATGTTAGATCAGGGCACGTAGTTCGAGAAAATAGAGTTTAAAGGTAATTTCGCTTGAATGAGGTAATTTCGCATGAAAGTGGATTGTATGTAATTCCGTGCGGAATTAGATTCCGCTTGAATCTAATTCCGTTTGGGACTGGTTCATGCGGAATTAGTTCTCTATAAATACCTCTCATGCGAAATCATTTGTAACTTTTGTAATTCCGGTACCGAAGTGCTGCCGACGTGTCGTTTGATCTGGAAACTTGTTATAATCAATAAACAAGACAATTTGAAGTGAATCTAGCTGTTTTACAAGTCTGTTTCATTGTTTCCGCCTTTGAAATAGACAAGAACTCTTCTGATTGACTCGTTTGGGTCACAAAACGATCCTACAAGTGGTATCTGAGTTCAGGAGGAAGAGTTCTTGCCAAAACAGCCATAATTTCTGACTTCTACACCTTCTTTTTCAAAATTCACAAAATTTTACGGTCAAAATGGTCTGAATTTCACATATTATAAGTAAAACAACGTTTTAACGAATCCTTGAAAGAATTGGACCTTAATTCGATCTAAAATTGGTAAAAAATCATAATTCCGCTTGAAAATGGACTCAGATTAAGTGACGTCAGCAGCATTTCAAACGAGATTAGCACTTGATTCCGCTTGAAATCACAATTCCGTTTGAAAAATACACCTAATTCCGCTTGAAAAATCTTATTTTGTTTCAGGGTGTAATTCCGTTTGAGAAGTTTCAAACGAAATTAGTTAATTCCGCTTCAAATTGGTATTCCGTTTGAAAGTGTACTAGTTCACACGAAATTAGTGATTCCGCTTGAACTAATTTCGCTTGAGACAGTTATTCCGCTTGAAAAGGAATTTCGTTTGAGAGTGGTATTCCGTGTGAGATCTAATTTCGTTTGAAGTTGTTGTGTAGGTAATTTCGTTTGAGGAGTAAGTTCGCTTGGATTGAGATTTCGTTTGAACTTGTAATTTTGTGAAAAATTTGCCGAATCATAGAAGAGGAATTCTACAATGCGTTTGGGACACCGATTGCCCCTGTTACTGCTGCCGAAACATTGTACAGTGAGAATGAAATAGGAACTTACCAAAAACCACCTAAGCTAATGTTCATTGAAGATTTTAAAGGTTGGCAAAACCGATTTGAGAACTGGGTGCAAGCATATAAGTTTGACGCATGGTGTGCTTTAGACAAAGACTACGAGAAACCGAAAAACGAGCATGGGCTTGAAAAAGCTTTTTGTGATTTTTCAGAGAGTGATAAATTGAAGTATACAAGTGAGAAAATGATGATTAGTCTTCTGCAACAAGCAGTAAAGGAAGATATCTTTGTTTTGCTTCAACATGAGGGTACTACTAGATCGATTTGGAATGCGTTGATTCAAAAGTTCAAAGGAAGTGCAAATATGATTAAAAACAAAAAAGCTTTATTGAAGAAATCATTTGATATGTTTGTAGCTTTCGATCATGAAACAACTAAGATGACCATTGATAGATATTGTCACCTGGTATTGGAAATGGGAAGATTGGACATTAAGAAAGATGATGATGAATGGGTTGATAAACTTGCTGATGCATTACCACAGCAAAAATGGGGAACTTATCTGTTGATTGTGAAACACATGAGAAAATCAGAAAATATGAATCTGGCACAGTTTATTCAAAAGATTGAAGAGCACGAATTGGATATCCAGAAAACAGCAATTATGAAGAATCCAAATGCTCAACAAGATGTAAGTTTGTATTACAGAGGAAACAAATTTGAAACCACTCCAAGCCCAAAGATCCAAACTGGTTTTAGTGCTGATACTTCGTCTGGAACAAAGGGTAGTAATTTGACACAGAGTGGTGGATCTTCATCTTCGTATTCAAGCTTTGATCCAAATCATACAACATCAAGTCCTCATAGACAGAACTCAACAAATCTTCAATGTAATGTCACTTTGAACATTCAAAATGGTCAGAATTTGTCTCCAGAAATAGCCAAGCAACATATGGCATCACTTGTTTCTATGTTGGAATCATACGAAAGTTTGATTGCTGGCAAGATTGGAAATCCGATGCTTACAAAAGAAGATTATGACCAGATTAATGCTGAAGAACTTGAGTTAATGGATGTAAAGTGGTGTTTAGCCAGTGCTGTTCGAAGAGTAGAAAAATTCACACAAATCACTGGAAGAAATGACCTTCATGAATTGTCTAATTCACCGTTAGGTTTTGACAAATCTAAGGTTACATGTTTTCGTTGTCATGAAAAAGGTCATTTTAAGCGTGAGTGCAAAAACAAAGAAGCTGATGGAAGACAAGATCAGTATGGAAAGAACAATTATTATCATAAATCAATTTTTCATCAGATTACTCAACAAAAGGAACCAAAAACTGCTCATGCTAGAATGATCAAAGATGCAAATAAGAAAGCTTATTTTGGTATCATTGATCAAGATGATGAGAAAGTGGCTGAAGGTTTCAGCTGGGATAAATACATTCCCCCAGGTTCAGGTCTTGTTGCTAGAATTCTGGGTGAAGATGAGGCTAGTCAGAAAAGAATCCCGATTTTTCCAGATCTAGGAAGTGATATTGATACCGATGATGAGGAAGAATATCTTAACAAAGCTAGAAAAGGCATAGATCCTGACAGTTTTAATTTGTTTTTTTGCAGATAAAGTTGAGTTGCTGAATCAGAAGAAGATTGCCAGATTGAGGAAAGAGCTGGAAGCAACAAGAATACTAGCTGATGAAAGGGCAAAGACAGAAGCTGGAGAAGCAAATGTTGAACCAGTGACTGAGAAAATAGTAGAAAAAATCATTGAAGTGGAGAAAGTGGTAGAAAATATAGTTGAAGTAGAAAAAATAGTCGAAGTTGAGAAACTTGTCGAAGTTGAGAAAATCGTCGAGGTAGAAAAAATTGTTGAAGTAGAGAAACTTGTTGAAATTGAAAAGATTGTCGAGATTGAAAAGATAGTTGAAGTCATTAAACCTTGTCTGAAATGTTTGGAGTCTTGCAAACATTGTGAAGAGAAAGACAAGAAGATTAGTGAACTGGAAGTATTGAAAGAAAATTTACTGTCTGATGTGAAGTATGTGAAGGAGTCGTATGATGTTCTGAACAAAACAGTTGATGGTTTGAACAAAACAAATCGAGAAGTTGATGCTGCTATGACAATGATGAGCTCAACATTAATGACGAAACAGAAGGTCATCAATGAGTATATTGAAGATTGTGCTAAGCTGAAGCAGGATTTAGAGCTTGAAAAAATTGAGAGTGAAAGGATTAAACGTTTGTTGGTGAGTTATACTACTTGTGATTATTTGATTGATCGTGTTTATCCTACTGTTGCAGGTCTTGAAGCATTTCAAGATAATAAAACTGAAGAGGATACTGGTAAGAAACCAAGTGTCAAATATAACAAGTGTCCGCCCCCAATTTGGAATACTTATTCTCCCTGAAAGCCAAAGGAGGAACGTTTAAATAAGGCTCTCAACATCAAGTTAAAGTCTGAAATCATTGATAAATTACCAGAAAATATTGATGTTACATTCACAGCGTCTGACACTGATCATGAGTCTGAGTTGTTAAAGAAAGTGGTCGATCAGGTGTTGGATATGGATGAAGAGTCAAAGTCGGAGTCTAAATCTGAAAGTTCGAGTTCGTCAGAAAAGAGTCCGAGTTCACCGGTTAAACGGGTTTACAATAAAGAATTCATGTTATCAAATTTTAATTTGAATGATGGACCAATCAAAGTGGCTTATACTTTAAATGATTCAGACAAATTATATTCTAATGAGGAATTTCCAATAAGAAGTGTCAAATCTGAAATGATCAAACAGGTTTTCAAATTAACAGAAATTAATATTTCTGAAATAAAAGATTTAAATCTTCATGAAAAACCTAAAAAATACACTTCAAGAGTTCAACAGAGATTGAACAAGAAAATGGGTTACGGTTCTGGTTATGGTTTTCAAAAGAAACCAAACCATAACAGTAATTTCAAAAAGAAAGGTCTTGGTTTTAGTTCTTCGGAAAATTATAAAAATGAGAAAAATTATAAACCAAAAACAAAATTTGTTGCAGGAGGAAGTTCTGAAGAAGAGAAGAAGAAACCATTCTGGAAACAGTCAAATCAAGAGTTTCTTGCTGAAATAAAGAAGAATGTGAAGAAATTTGCTCCAAGAGTTGACAAAAGAACCTGTTTCAAATGTCAAAAGGTTGGACATATTGCTTGGAATTGCCAACAGTTCAACAACACAAAACAGGGAGTTTCTTTTAACTCATAATTGAAAGAAAAACAAGTTGATAAAAAGAAACAACCAACTGAGAAATCTAAGGTGTTTGAGAATTCGACTTTCGAAATTGGTGATGTTTCAAAACGTTTTTACAAAAGAAATGTCGATTTGAACAAACAAAGATGGGTTGTAAAATCTGAAAGTAGTTCTGACAATGAATCTGATTCCATAAAATCAGAGGAGTCATTTATTAAGAAGAAGAAAGAGAATTCCGTTCTATAGGTGAACGATGAAAATTTTCCTAAATTGTCAAAGGAAAATTTGAAGTTGAAAGTGGGTAAAACTGAAATTTCAGGTCAATTCTTTGCTGATAAGAAAGAATTTGATGCTGAAAAAGTGTTTAATGGAAAAGTTAAACATATTTTCGGGAAGATGGTTGATGGAAAGGTTAAAGGTGCAAAAGAATTTTACAAATCAAAATGTTGGTGGGATAGATGTGTACCAGAATCTCCCAAGGCTGGTCAGGCTTGGGGGAAAGTACTTCCTAATTGAAATCCTGACTTGCCGGAGCTCCCAGGTTGGTAAGCGTGGAGCAGGAATCGGCAACATTCTTGAATATGTTTGGTTGGTAAATCTACAGGTGATATCTTTATTTTGTTATATTTTGATTTAAAAAGTGGTTTTGGTTGACAAGTGAACCTACAAGTGATTGAAGAAAGGTTTTCACTTACAAGTGGTAAATCAAGGACATTAAATTGTACTTGTTTTTTCCTACAAATGATTGAGAAACAATGTGATGAACCCCTAACTTACAAGTGGTAAAATGAACGAAACTTATTTTCCGGAAAAACCATTTGATTAAAACAAACTTAAGTGTTTTGAAATCAGTGGGAAAATAGTTTGTTGTAAGGGGGGTTCTGATTGTTTATGCCAAGTGGATGGCGATCTGTAGTGATTCGATATCAGTTGTTACTTTGCTTGTATAGTTTGTTTTCAAATTTCCTTTAAATGATTTTGAATTTTAGGGGGAGTAAGAAATTTCAGAAAATCCAAAAACATTTAGAAAATTTGAAAAAGTCAAAAACATGATAAAATCATAAAAGAGTTTTGTTGTATAAAAGAGGAAATGATAGTACATCAGTAGACGATCACAGCATGCTAAAGAATTGGAATGTTAAAATGTGATAAACGGTCTCACAGATGATGTGTCAGTAGGTTTTTGCACATTTAGTAGATTGTGACGAGATATAAACCTAAATTTCAAACTTGCTTATATCGTGGGTAACATCTCTCGGATATATGGGTAACCCCCGAAATCTTGTTTGAAGGACCCCTCTTTCTGAGATACTTAGTGATATCTGGGGTATTATCCCGGGACTTCTGATTTTGCGGAAACAATGGCCTAGTCCCCGGAGAATACTTTACGCTTGCTTGAAATATAGCACCACCCTCAGCATAAAAAATGATGAAACATTGAAAAATGCAAATCATGTGTTGTTGTAAAAAAGATCCTCTAAAGGGGACCCACTAAAAGACGAGCCATCATCTCTCTGTTGAACGGAAGTTCTGACCTGAGCTCTCATGGCCTCGCATTTAACCCCTTACATATATCATCTAGGTATACTCACCTGTAAGACTGAATATTTGGATCTGGATACGGGAGTATATTCTGAGGTGGGACACTCGAATAAGTTTAAGTATCTAAAACATTAATCTCGTATCTCGAAACAGTTGAACTTTGTGTGAAAATTTAAGTGGATCAGTATACTGACAATCTAAGTGAATCGTTTAGAACTTAAAATGTTTAAAGCTTAACGGTGTTGGTGATTTGTCTCATTAAACTGATATGATCCTCTTATGCAAACTCGCAAAAATATTGCATGTAAATATTTCTTTACTGCATTTCATTTCTTTCAATATCAAAAAAATCAAAAAAAGATTTTCGGAGTGTTTTAGCATAAAATTTTGAAATATTCAAAAAGATTTTAGACAACTGATGTTGAAAAACTAATTTTCAAAATTCCGAGTGCTAATCATGACGAACAGGTTTGGGAGTGTGTGATTAGAAAAATGATATACATACAAGTGGTTCATCAGAAATTAACATGTTAAATTATTTTGTTCGATACTTGAAAATGATGTGTTCAGTTTGTGTCTACAAGTGGTAAGCAGAGTTTAAATTTGTCAAAATTTTAAAATATTGGGAAATTTATTTTTGGGTAGAGAATGTGCAGGTTATGGCTATGAGAGAGCCAGGTTGCGATTCCTGAACCTGTAAACATGTGAGCAGATTATGAGCCAGACTACGATCCCAGCACAATTCAAGGGGGAGTCTGCTGGTAGATCAACATTCGAGGGTGAGAAGAGTCTGCAGATGAAAGAGCCAGAATCAAATCCCGATGATAAGAAAGAGAGTAGAAGATAAAGATTAAGGATGCTTACTCCGTCAGATACTTTTAAGAGAAGCCCGAAGACTGATAAAGACTGAAGACATTGAAGACTCGACACTGAAGACTCGTCAACATCCGAGGGGGAGTCTGTTGGTGCATTACGTCTGTCGACTTCGTCTGGTATCGAGTCTTGTACTTAGAATGTTAGATCAGGGCACGTAGTTCGAGAAAATAGAGTTTAAAGGCAATTTCGCTTGAATGAGGTAATTTCGCATGAAAGTGGATTGTATGTAATTCCGTGCGGAATTAGATTCCGCTTGAATCTAATTCTGTTTGGGACTGGTTCATGCGGAATTAGTTCTCTATAAATACCTCTCATGCGAAATCATTTGTAACTTTTGTAATTCCAGTACCGAAGTGCTGCCGACGTGTCGTTTGATCTGGAAACTTGTTATAATCAATAAACAAGACAATTTAAAGTGAATCTAGCTGTTTTACAAGTCTATTTCATTGTTTCCGCCTTTGAAATAGACAAGAACTCTTCTTATTGACTCGTTTGGGTCACAAAACGATCCTACAGGCTCATATAAATCATAATTGACGACACTCTTGTCCAGACAAGGAAGATGAAGTACTCATCTTAAAGGTGCCTCTCTAGTTGTTATTTTTACAAATTCTCTCTATTCCTATTTCATCTAACTTTGTGCCGTTCTGCGAGTAATGACAACGGACGTTGACACGTGAACTATCATGAAGTTTCCATCTATGTAGAAGGTATATAGACAATAGTGTCCTCTCTCTGGCTAATCGCCTGCTCTGAACGAGAGAATGCTAGGGTGACCATGCAAGACAATTTATTATTACGGGGGCTCACGTAATAACAACTTGTAGTGCATGGAAATTCTGGTGGACTCTGCGGGTCAAGCTAATGATCATTATACATTCAAAATTCTTAAGTGTTCAAGTTTCTATCCAGTAGAACACTAACCGAGATGGTTACTATAACACCCTACAATACAATACAGGAAGATGATACGTATTCATTCGCGTCTAAACATTTGATCTATATCACGAGTTGTTCGAGACTAGTCATCTAAACAAACAAAACTTGTTAACCACTCATGGAGGATATTCCCTCAACATTCTAGAATTCTTGTACATGAGTTGGTTCCTTGGTGCCTCTGACACCTTACCTTACCTTATCTTATTTATTGGAAATGAATACAATAAATTCCGCCATTTGACATTTGTCTTATCCAAAGGGATAGTATGGCATGAGCCATGCTACAACTCCCTCATTACATTCTATTCGACATTTATGGAGATTTGAATGATCTCATTGGAGCTCGAGAAGCTCAAGCACTATTACCATATTCGTCACGTGGACAAGTACGACAAAGGAATTTCTCTACTTTGGATGATCAAATCCTATGTAGTATGGAATGCATACTATAGGGACGGAGACCACTGGTTGGTTTCCCATCCTCAACAAATTATTTCGTTTTCCACTTAGACATATGTCCAGTACTCGCAAGAGGCGCTACGCATTTTGGTTGTGGTTATCCACATTATCATTTATTCAAACATGTATGAGCAATACGATCTTGAGGATTTTATGACCAATTTCCTTCTTTATTCTTGGGCACATGATAGACTATATTTATCCAAAATATATATCTAGATTCTTTTAATGTTGTATATTAAAAAGATCACGGCGCCAGGAGGATGGTCTACACCCAAAAAGGGGTTAACTAATCAACATCTCACAGTCAAACTAAAGTTCTTATGGAACAACATGAGGGTGCAGAAATTGCACAACATGAGGTTAATCGGGACGACACTAGTGACGGTACTAGTGGTACTGGTAGTTCAAGTGATTCAAATCCTGATGGATTGGGAATGAGTAGCAATGCCACACCAGAAGATGCGACCACACAAGGCCTTAATTTTAAGACTTTTTGGACTATAAGCGACAAGACCTTGTTAATACGAGAGGTGCGGTAGGTTCTGTCTGCCACGTAAAGACAATGAAGTCGGTTAATCATACTAGGAAATGCATTCTTGAGTAGACAATTAGATACACAGAGAGTCTCCTGTTGAACGCAACCTTAACTTGGTGGAATCTCCAGGTACAAACGCTAGGAAGGGATACAGTGAAGAGCTTGTCGGGGGAAGAACTCAAGGATCTTATACGAGAAGAGTATTGCTCGCTGATTTAAATTCAAAGGATGGAAACAAAATTCTAGAACTCGATCATGATTAGAGCCAATGTTGTTGGTTACACTCGAGGCTTTCACGATATCTCAAGGGTTGTTTCCATACTACGTAACACCCGAATTCAAACGCATTGCGCGTTACATATAGGATTTAGCCCCGGAGATCCGAGGCATGACCGCAACCTCCCACCCTACCTCGATCACTCAAACAGTAGTTACTCGACACGTTTCCAATCAACCAACATTTCACATCCATGTTATTTGATACTGGTGCCAATTTTAGCTTCATCTCAACATTTCACATACATGAGTTTCATGGCTAGGGACGGGATTGTCCTAGCTACAATTAGGGATTGGGTTATCCTACATCTAAATATATGGTTGGGTTATCCAACATCTAAACATATGGATCGGGTTATCCTACATCTAAACATATGGATCGGGTTATCCTACATTTAAACATAGGGTTCCTAAAACTTTACAGTGAAGTCCTCGCCACACAGAATTTAAAAAGTAAGCTAGACGCCCCCTCATTCTATATAATCGACATACGGTAAACTAGTCGAGTCAGGGAAAGTTGTTAGAGGATGTTCCTTGGAACTTGGCGAGCGAAGATTCAGTATCGATCTCTTACCCGTTGAGTTGGGTAGTTTTGACGTAGTGGTTGGCATGGATTGGTTATCCGATAACCAAGCCGAAGTCTTTTTTCATGAGAAGGTCATTCGCCTACCACCACTGAACAAAGAGACACTTGTTATTCATGGAGAGAAGCACGACACACCATTGCGGATCATTAATTACAAGAAGGCACAGAAGTGCTTACGGAAAGGTTGTATTTCCTTTCTAAAACATGTTGTCGACAAGAAGGCCTTTGTGCCACAACTGACAGATATTCCAGTGGTAAAAGAGTTTCCTGAAATATTTCCTGAATACTTGCCGGGACTATAACCATATCGACAAGTCGAGTTTCATATCGACAAGTCGAGTTTGATATCGACTTAGTATCGTGAACCGCACCCATAACCCAATCTCCATATCGATTAGCACCTTTTGAAATGCAAGAGTTATTCACACAACTTCAAGAGTTGTTGGATAAAGGATTCATTAGACCAAGCTTCTCGCCTTGGGGAGGTCCAGCTTTGTTTGTAAAGAAGAAGGATGAAACACTCAAAATGTGCATCGGGGTATCACAAGTTACGATCGGGATGAAACACTCAAAATAAACTCACCATCAAGAATCGGTATCCACTATCGAGGATTGGTGATTTATTCGATCAATTGCAAAGTTCAAAGCTTCTACTCCAAGATAGACTTACGATCGGGGTATCACAAGTTACGAATACAAGAGGAAAGCATACCAAGGACGACTTTTCAAACTCGTTATGGTCATTACGAGTTTCTCGTTATACCTTTTAGTTTAACGAACACGCCTGCGGTCTTCATGGACTTAATGAACCGCGTGTGCAATCCATACTTCGATAAATTCATCATAGTGTTCATTGACGACATTTTGATATACTCACGATCGGCAGACGAGCACGAACAACATTTGAGAACCATTTTAGAACTACTCAAGAAGGAGACACTAATGCGAGTTTTGGATTCGTGAAGTACAATTTCTCGGGCAGATAGTGAACGAGAAAGGCATTTAAGTAGACACCTCGAAGATCGAAGCAATTAAGAACTGGGAAGCACCCAAGACTCCAACTGAATTCCGACAATTCTTGGGATTAGCGGGGTACTATCGGATATTTATAGAGAATTTTTCTAAAATTTCTCAATTGCTAACCTCCCTCACCCAATCGGGAAACAAGAAGAATCATTTCAATTTCTCAAGGATAAGTTGTGCGATGCACCAATCTTATCACTACCCGATGGTACCGGTGACTTTGTAGTATATTGTGATGCTTCGCATCAAGGATTGGGTTGCGTACTTATGCAACGGGAGAAAGTTATCTCGTACGCATCGCGTCAACTAAAAGTTCACTTAAAAAAAACTATACCACTCACGACCTCTAGTTAGGCGTAGTGGTATTCGCTTTGAAAATATGGCAACATTACTTATATGGTACTCAGTGTACGATTTTCACGGATCATAAAAGTCTTCAGCACATATTCAAACAAAAAGAACTAAATATGCGTCAGCGACGTTGGATTGAATTGCTGAAAGACTATGATTGTGAAATAAAGTACCATCCGGGCAAGGCGAACGTTGTAGCAGACGCCTTGAGCCGCAAGGAACGAGTTAGAACTTTGAGAGTTCGAGCATTAGAGATGACGATTCACACGGATCTTACCACACGAATTCATGATGCACAACAAGAAGCGCTCAAGGAAGAACATATTCGAGCAGAAACACTTTGAGTCACAGAAAAACAATTAGTACCGAAAGAAGATGGAACTTTATACTCTGTGGGTAGAGTTTGAGTTCCACTCTTTGGCGGCCTTCGAGATGTTATTTTGAGGAAGCACATAGGCCCAAGACTTAAAAGAGTACCATTGGTGGCCTAACCTCAAAAAGGATATCGCGACTTGTGTCGGGAATGCTTGACCTGTGCAATGGTCAAGGCAGAATATCAAAAACCCTTGGGTTTGCTACAACAACCCGAGATTCCCGTCTGGAAATGGGAACAAATATCGATGGACTTCATTACGAAGTTAGCCAGGACCTCAAGAGGCCACGACATGATATGGGTAATCGTCGATAGATTGACAAAGTCCGCACACTTCTTGCTGATTCGGGAGAAGGATAGCATAGAGAAACTAGCAGAACTCTATCTCAAAGAAATAGTGGCTCATCATGGAGTGCCTATTTCAATCATCTCAGACCAAGACGATCGCTTTATTTCAAGAATTTGGAAGTCATTCCAACAAACCTTTGGATCTCATTTAAATCTAAGCATGGCCTTTCATCCACAAACTGACGGCCAGAGCGAACGGACAATCCAAACACCCAAAGATATGCTTCGTGCGTGTGTTTTGGATTTGGGCGGCAACTGGGATACTCATTTACCTTTGGTTGAGTTTTCCTACAACGACAGCTACCATACAAGTATACCAACTGTACCGTTTGAAGCTCTCTATGGTCGAAAGTTCCGCTCTCTGCTATGTTGGGCAGAAGCAGGCAATAAACAACTAAGTGGTCCGGAGTTAGTCCAAGAGACTACAGATAAAATCTTCCAGATCAGAGACCGTATCAAGGTGGCTCGCGATCGACAAAAGAGCTACGCAGACAAGAGACAGAAGCCGTTATCTTTCGAGGTTGGAGACAAGGTCTTATTGAAAGTCTCGCCTTGGAAGGGCGTAGCAAGATTCGGTAAGCGTGGAAAGCTTAACCCCCGATATGTAGGACCATTTCAAATCTTGGAAAAGATTGGCACTGTTGCCTACAAGCTGAAGTTACCAGAAGAACTAAGTAGCGTACACGACACATTTCATATATCGAACCTTAAAAAGAGTCCAACACAAGAAACAGTTATCATCGCGGCGGATGAAGTTCACATAGACGACAAACTCCAATACACTGAAGAACCTGTTGAGGTCATGGATTGGAAGATCCAGAAAACACGGAGAAGTCGTATCAAATTGGTAAAAGTTTGTTGGAACTCTCGACACGGACCCGAGTATACTTGGGAATGTAAAGATCAAATAAAGGCAAAATAGCCTCACCTGTTCGCAAAGACTCCTGCAAAGGATGACTCAGCTAGAATTTCAGGACGAAATTCTTAATAACAGGGGGAGAATGTGACAACTGCCACTTTACGGTAACTTTCTTACACTTAAAATACTCATTTTTAGCTACATTTTTATGCATTTTGAACACCCGAACTGCGTATTTCGTGGCATACCCTAAGAATACTCATGGAATACTTACTTAGGATGCATATGATTCATTTTTATTAAGTACATTTGAAACAGTTTAAACAATGCATCGAAACTACTAGAAAAGCACCTAGTAAACTAGTATTCTGACGAAAACGCAGGATCCGCAGAAATAATCTAAACGACATCTTTAGGACACAGACGAAAGTCCAACATCTAATATATACTAAACCCTAACTAGGAATGCAAGGGTTTGATTTAAAACATTTCCGAAGTCCGATAACACTAAAAATTACCCGAAAAGCACTAAAAGCAACGATTTCAACACTTTTCCACAGAAATTCTGCAGAAATCAGCTTTCTAATATTTTTACAACATGTAAAAATGCTATTTAACATAGAATTCATGTGAGGATACATTCGGGTATCATCCGAGCTAATAACTACATCAATTCACACAAGTTACACAACTTAGCGTTCAAGTAACGTCTAACCGAAACAATTCTAAACGAATATCCGAACAATATCAAATCTTTTTTTTAATGACCATCTAGTGTTATTTGGATCATTATGGTCTAGTAATGGTCACTTAACACCCTCTTATCACTTAAACACTTACACAAACAAGCTTCCTAACATAACACCTCAAAATCTAACCCTTAATAAAAAAAAATCAAGTTCACCAAGCAAGGGTACCCCCCCCCCCCTTGTTCTCGGCTCAAACCACTTGTGTGGGACCCCCTTTTTACCTTATCTCCCTAAATATCTAGATATTTACCTTTGGTTACTAGTGGATTAACAAAGTGGGCAAGTGGTAAATGTTGGTGAATGACTTTAAACACTTTGATTCATAATCAACAAAGCTTTTCATCTCACTTTTCACCTTATTTTTCACATAGTTAAGAAACTCTCTCAAACTTCATATCCTAGCCAAGAACACCCACCAAAATCATTCTTCCATTTTAACACTTTTTGATGATCAAGATGGAGCTTGAAGTTACTCAAGGTGATCTAAAGCAACAACAAGAAGAAGCAAGCCATTCCATCCATTCCATAGCTTCCAAACACCAAGATCCACACTTTTTCTTTTTCTTAATCATCATCAAGATCATCCCTAGCCATAAGTGCTAGAAGTAAGCTTCTAAAATCTCTTTTTCATACTTATTTATGCATTATTTGTTTAAAGAACGTGTAATAAACTAAATAATCATACAAAATAATATGAAAATACAAAGAAGCAAGATATAAAAGTGTGTTTATGTTGTGATTTAAAGATGATTACTTGCATATTTGATCTAGTTTTGATGATTAGCATACAAATAACTTGTTAGATGATGTTTAAAAACATAATCTAACAAGTTTACCTGAAAATGTTTAAGGGTTTTGTTAAACATAAATGTTATTGATTTCATCTTGTTAAGATTTTGATATAAATCTCATATGTTTTTATTAAGAAAAATATGAGAAGATTATTGGTGATTTTATAAGAAAAAGATATGTTTTATATAAACATGGCAAAGTATATATTTCAAAGGAAATATGGCCATTTTTCTTAAAAATCATAAGTTATAAAAACTATTATTTTTGACAAAATCTTTATTAGATTAAAAAGATTTTTAAAGAATAGTTTTTATAAAAGCAAAGTTTGATAAAAATATATATTTTTGAGAAAATATATATTTAGTTAACTTAACTACTTATGTGCTATGTGTTATTTGTTTGTATTAGTTATATGTATGATAACTAGGAACTTGAATACAATGGTACAAATAAACACAATGTACATTTCGACTAAAGTCTTACAAGACTACATGTAAATACGCCTTAAAAACAACTTACGGACATTCCGAGCCTTCGGACACAACTTATGGTCAAAACAGACGACGGGCGAATCTATAAACATATCGCCATTCCTAGGAGTTACTACGACGCTTAGGCGATCTTTCGACGCGAATACATGCAAATCACCGACAACAATATCCGGATGTTTTAAAACTTATAAAAACTATTATGTATTCTTTTGATTAAAAAGCCTATATTTAGTAACTTTTATAAAAATGAAAGAATATATTTTCACAAATGGGCTTATTTTTAACACATGGGCTTATTTTACATATGGGCTTATTTTATACAAATGGGCTTCTTTTTTTTTTTTTTTTACATATGGGCTTATTTTACATATAGGTTTATTTTATACAAATGGGCTTAACATAAATACATGGGCTAAGCCCAATATCAAAACTCATGGGCTAAGCCCAATACCAAACATATGGGCCAAGGCCCAATAACATTAAGCCCAATAACATTTGGGCCCAATAATATTTAGGCCCAATAATATTATGGCCCAATAACATAAATTCATGGGCTAGGCCCAATAACATTAAGACATGGGGTCGGCCCATTGACATATAATTGATGGAAATACAATTATACAATTTATTCATACAAGACATGAAATCAAGAGGACAAGACCCGATGATACAACTCACAAGATACAAGATTACATATATATATATATATTTGGTGAAATATATATAAATATATAACAGTTTAACAAATCATACATCTAATACACAGTTCAACGAAAAACAAAGACATACAAGTCTTACACACATTCAAGACACAAGACTTGTACTCAAGTCATCTATAAAGACCGAAGTGTCTAACAAGTATAAGAACATTTGTAGGTCGCAACACTATTCAGGACGACCGCACGTGAGATCATAGTTACTTCTATTCACGGACGCGATTCTGTGAGTTCATGTCCCCTATTCATTTTAAATGTTTTACAACTTTACAACTATCGGGGAAAATACATGTTTTTAATATGATAAGTCATGGAATGAAACACCTTAGATCATGTGCGATTAGGGTCATACATCTAAGCACCATTAATCCAGTTTGGACCTAGGTACAGAGGGTTAGATCTAATGGGTTTTGGCGAGCCCCACTCTGGGTCTTGGACCCATACAGAAGAGTGCGTTTGTGTCCCAGTCGATAGTAGTTGACACAAAATCGTCTAGGTTTGGATTGCTTCCTAATTCTTCACACATATTAATGTCCTCGCGAAACATTAATGATCAACGATTTCATTGACGCATTACATACTACATCATTACATACAGATACATCTTATACAACTCACATTTTATGGATACAGTTTATACAACTCACATTTTATGGATACATTTTATACAACTCACATTTTACAGATACATTTATACAACTCACATTTTACATATACATCTCATACAACTAAACTGCATGAACTCGCCAACTTTTGTTGATGTTTTCAAACATAACATCTATTTCAGGAAATTAGTGGACCATGCGAACATTTCAGTCAAGGAAATCAAGTATCAAGACTCCATGCCACCATTTGAAGGGTTTGCCCGTTATATACCGCCTCTTTGCGGTGATATAGTGGTCAAAGCCTTGACATTTTAAGACTTACATTTTGATGTATAAAACAATGACAACTTATTTTCATTTGATGGTTTGTAACCAATACATTTAACTTATGTTGCGTTCTTTTGAAACGATTATGACAATGGCATTGGAGCTTGTTTTTATTCATTTAGTATGTTCACTTATATTGTTATGCAATGAGAACCGATCAGATCACACCTCGCGCTTCCGCTATGAGCGGGTGTGACAGATTGGTATCAGAGCATCGATTGTAGTGAACCAGGATTCTTTCTCAAGTCTAAGTCTACAATCACTAGGGACCTCTCATGAAAACCTCTTGTTCATGTTGAACATATTATAAATAAAATTGGACAGGTCAAAAGGTTTTCATTGCATAAACATTTTTCAAGGTCCACTACAATAAAAATTCACTTCACGTAAATCAAGCGAGGACATTTCCATGGGTGAAGTCTATGAGAAATAGACACATTACATTAACAGACTATGTGCCTACAATACATTACATTATCAGTTTACACATTATAAACGGTTTACAAGTTCAGCTTATGCAAGATAGAAATCCTTGTTAGATAGGATTTTATGTGATTATATATAATTGATTTATATATGTGTTCTAAGGAATATTGTGGCAAGAACAAAATGCCTTCGACTTCGAATTCCATTGTCATCCTTGACACACATAACATGGCTAAGACACGACATCTTTTACACAAGATATGATACTCTATTTTTCAAACATGACATATTTTATACAATACATCTTCCATGAGAATATCGACCTCATGTCTATTGCGGAGCTTATGATGAACGTGGTTCCTAAGTGAGACCATAAAGTATTGATCCCGTGGAAGATGGTTGCTTTCTCGCGGATGCTGAGATGCCTGACTTCAGTAGTGACGATGAGGCGGAGGTGGCAGCCTTGGACAACAACTCCATTAGTGGGACGAGGTCCCTGTGGCTCATACAAATCATAATTGATGACACTCTTGTCCAGACAAGGAAGATGAAGTACTCATCTTAAAGGTTCCTCTCCAGTTGTTTTTTTTACAAATTCTTTCTATTCCTATTTCATCTAACGTCGTGCCGTTCTGCGAGTAATGACAACGGACGTTGACACGTGAACTACCACGAAGTTTCCGTCTATGTTGAAGGTATATTGACAATAGTGTCCTCTCTCTGACTGATCGCCTGCTCTGAACGAGAGAATACTAGGGTGACCATGCAAGACAATTTATTATTACGGGGGCCCACGTAATAACAACTTGTAGTGCATGGAAATTCTGGTGGACTCTGTGGGTCAAGCTAATGATCACTATCCATTCTAAATACTTAAGTGTTCAAGTTTCTATCCAGTAGAACACTAACCGAGATGGTTACTATAACACCCTACAATACAATACAGGAAGACGATACGTATTCATTCGCGTCTAAACATTTGATCTATAACACGAGTTGTTCGAGGCTAGTCATCTAAACAAACAAAACTTGTTAACCACTCATGGACGATCTTTCCTCAACATTCGAGAATTCTTGTACATGAGTTGGTTCCTTGGTGCCTATGACACCTTACCTTACCTTATATTATTTATTGGAAATGAATACAATAAATTCCGCCATTTGACATTTGTCTTATCCGAAGGGATAGTATGGCATGAGCCATGCTACAACTCCCTCATTACATTCTATTCGACATCTATGGAGATTTGAATTATCTCATTGGAGCTCGAGAAGCTCAAGCACTATTACCTTATTCGTCACGTGGACAAGTACGACAAAGGAATTTCTCTACTTCGGATGATCAAAGCCTATGTAGTATGGAATGCATACTATAGGGACGGAGACCACTGGTTGGTTTCCCCTCCTCAACAAATTATTTCGTTTCCTACTTAGACATATGTCCAGTACACGTAAGAGGCGCTACGCATTTTGGTTGCGTTTATCCACATTATCATTTATTCAAACATGTATGAGCAATACGATCTTGAGGATTTTATAACCAATTTCCTTCTTCATTCTTGGGCACATGATAAACTATATTTATCCAAAATATATGTCTAGATTCTTTTAATGTTGTATATTAAAAAGATCATGGCGCCATGAGGATGGTCTACACCCAAAAAGGGGTTAACTAATCAACATCTCACAGCCAAACTAAAGTTCTTATGGAACAACACGAGGGTGCAGAAATTGCACAACATGAGGTTAATCGAGACGACATTAGTGACGGTACTAGTGGTACTGGTAGTTCAAGTGATTCAAATCCCGATGGATCGGGAATGAGTAGCAATGCCACACCAGAAGATGCGACCACACAAGGCCTTAATTTTAAGACTTTTCAGACTGTAAGCGGCAAGACCTTGTTAATACGAGAGGTGCGGTAGGTTCTGTCTGCCACGTAAAGGCAATGAAGTCGATTAGTCATACTAGGAAACGCATTCCTAAGTAGACAATTAGATACACAGAGAGTCTCCTGCTGAACGCAACCTTAACTTGGTGGAATCTCCAGGTACAAACGCTAGGAAGCGATACAGTGAAAAGGTTATCGGGGGAAGAACTCAAGGATCTTATACAAGAAGAGTATTGCTCGCTGATTTAAATTCAAAGGTTGGAAACAAAATTCTAGAACTCGATCATGATTAGAGCCAATGTTGTTGGTTACACTCGAGGCTTTCACGATATCTCAAGGGTTGTTTCCATACTACGTAACACCTGAATTCAAATGCATTGCGCGTTACATATGGGATTTTGTCACACCCCTTTCTGCGGCGGAAGCACGAGTTGTGATCATGAAAGGTTCTCATTGCATACGAAAGGTAAACATACTACGTGCTCAAAAATAACTTCAAACATTACATTACTGAAAACATAAGTCAAGTGTTTACAACACGAGATAGCATATTGTCTTAAAAGTTACAACTTTATTTAACGATAAACATAGCGACATCCAAGAGCATGAGTAAAACCGCGCGCACATCCATCCTAGTTACCTGAAATACATGTGAGTTTTTGGAAAAACGTCAACATAATGTTGGTGTGAATTCATGCAGTGAGTGTTTTGAATGTCTAAACACTTGAATGAAAAACATAGTATGTAACTTGTAGAATGTATGATTGTTTGAATGCAACTCATAAAACGTATCTGTAACTGAGTACTATGACTGTTTGAATGTATTTATAAAATGTATCTGTAACTGAGTACTATGACTGTTTGAATGTATTTATAACATGTATCTATAACTGAGTACTATGACTGTTTGAATGTATTTATAACATGTATCTGTAACTGAATACTATGACTGTTTGAATGTGTGAGATCGCTAGTGGTTTGCAAGGCCACTAACATGTGTCACGACATAGGAAGCCACCAAACCTAGGCATTTTTGTCGACTTTGACTGAGACACAGCAGCACTCATTGGGAGAAGTAGGCCAAGAGTGGGGTTGCCTGAAACCCATTAGATCTAACCTTTTGTTCCGCGATCTGAATGTATACGTTGAATAATGGTGCTTATGGTACCCTATTCGGGACATGATCTAGAATGTTTCAATTGAATGTTTTTGTACCCCGTCATACCATTTGTAAATATTGTAACAATTGTAACATGTATTTCACCCCCGAAGTTATAAAACCAAAAACAGTTAAAGGAAAAGGGGGAGCATGAACTCACAACTTTGTGTTCCTTGCGTCGTAAACTTCACCGGATTTGCTTAATTAACGTCGTGACCTATACATGTTTTCTTAACGTTAGTCACTAGACTTGTATCGTACAAGTACAAGTCACTGTCTTTTATGTATATGTTTTCTTGCGTTAAAAATAATTCATATTTTTAACTAAGTGTCTTACTTATATTATTTTCTCAAAAATGAATATAAGTTTCTTGTATTTTGCACTTTGCACCCGAGTTATATATCTTGTATGTTTTATGTGTTTTTGTTACCAAAAATTATGACGAGGTTTGTATTCGAAAATCATAGTTTAGAACACACTAGCAAATATTTGTCAAAAAAATATTCACTAAGTGTTAGGATTTTCAGAAAAATTCGCCATAGTCTCCTTTGTAAACGGAGGTGTCCATGCTAAGTAGCATATCATTTTCTTTAACATATAACACGTTAGATCGTTCTCAAATAATCAACCCGGCATTCTGACATGCAAGATACTACTTTTGTCGTTTCAGTTTTAATATATAAAATAGTTATCTTATTCCAAAAATTCCCAAATTTTTACAGAATGTTTTATACGGTCCAAATATTATTGTGTAAAAATTTCGGGGTCCAGTTCATTACCAATATTTTATAAGATTTTATCTCCTGGACTGCAATCAGACTTGTCGCTTTCTGATTGCAGTTTACGAATTAATTCACCCAAAATTTATCGTGAGTCCGATTGACGAAATTCTAGTGGGAGAATTACTACGACAACATTGGTCATCTACGGTATAAATTTCAGGGGCTGGTTCTACTCAGGTTTCAAGTTATGATGAAGAATATAACACATGTTTTTGGCTGTAAAAATGTAGCTTGAGCTGCTGCCCAAAAACAGAACTTTAAAAATAGTAAACGACCTCGAAAAATTACGATTCCAGTGCCATTTGCTTCGTTTTTTGAAAAAAACATAATTTAGACTTCAGAAAATCAGTTTTTCGAGTTATTATGGTCTGTTTACAGCCATTTGAAGATGGCTGAAATTGTCAATCAGCATGTCTCTTTCTAGTTTAAATGTTACTAAATCGTATCAACAAATGTCCGAACAATGGGTTTATCAAGAAACCAACGATCAAATATCATGTATGATTTAACCCAACCCTCATCCAACAAGATTTCATCTTCATATATTCTTTTATGTTCAAGTTTTATGTAAAGTTTCATATTCAACATCTTAGTGTCTTGTTCTTATGGTTTAAACATAATCATCATACTACAATTTTAGCCATAAAAATATGATGAACAAAGGTGTACAAGTAACTTACTACTAGCACAAGACTAGGGTAGGATCTAGTGATGAAGATGATGAGAAAAAGATAAAGAACAAGCAAGGAACAAAGTCCTTTAGAAGCTCCACAAGTTTGCACTTCCTTGAATCACCTTAGATACTCGAATGAAGCTTGAAGATGGATGAATGGGGTGGTGTAGTGGTGGTGATGGTGGCTGTTGTGGGCAGCCGTGAGGGAGAGAGAGAGAGTGTGAATTGATGAAGTGATGGTTGTGATCTTTGGTTCCATACTTTATAGATCTTTCCATCATATTTTGTCTAGATTGGGAAGCAACAAATCAATTATAATCTAACCAAAATATGTAAAGCATGGTGTAGATATATGGTGGGGTCCATGGGGGGCTGATTTTCGGTTGGGGGGGGGGTTGTTTGTAAAATTTGCAACTAATATGTAAATGGTAGTTACATCTCAAGTATGAATCATATATATTAGTTTGTTGGTTTTTAATGGGTGTTATGATAAACGGGGATCAAGACTAGCCAAGAAATAAATAACAATGTGTTTGGCAAAAATTTGGTGTCCCGGGTAATGTCCGGTTGTTCGGTTAAATACCGATTCGTTAAGTGTTAAATTGCACCGTTTAGTGTCTTTTAAGTACCCTTTTGCACCCTTTTAATTCCCGACACTTAGGGAAACATTCTGGACGATAAATCATAATTTATGCATAACGTTTCAGCGTCATAATGCTGATTATAGCTGAATTTAATAAAATTCTGCACTTAAAGTGCGTTTCGGGTGCTTTTTAGTGCGTATTTTAGCTTCCGGAATGCCTATATGTGAACCCTTGTATGTACTCTTGGGTTTTAATGTATTCTTGTCATTGGACCTACACCTAGGCTCCAATTTTATTGTCTGACTGCTTTCTGCAGAGTTGTTGGCATATTGTGTTTTACCGGTGAGTTTACTAGTATTTCTGACGCAACGCTCTCGTTAATGCATAAAGCAATATTTTGTAGTATTAATTGTGCATGAATTCACTTGTATAGTATGTAATCAGACAATGTTGACGTTTAAGCACATAATTGCAGTCATTAAATAATAATTAAAGTGTACGGAAATTACCGGTTTCGTGCCAGTTGTCACAGTCTCCCCCCGTTAAAAGAATTTCATCCCGAAATTCAGGCTAAACTAACTCTCGCAGGAGTCTTCTTGAATAGGTGGGGATACTTTTCTTTGAACTGGTCTTCACGTTCCCATGTGTACTCGGGTCCGTGCTTAGAGTTCCAACGTACTTTGACAAGTTTAACAGTGCTCCTCCTGGTCTTGTTGACTTTCCAGTCGGTAACCTCTACGGGTTGTTCTGTAAATCGGAGGGCGTCATCAATATGTACTTCATCCGCAGGGATGATCACGTCTTCTTGTGTTGGACTCTTCTTGAGGTTGGATACATGGAACGTATCATGTACTCCATTAAGTTCTTCCGGTAATTCCAACTTGTATGCCACGGTACCAATTCTTTCCAAGATTCTGAATGGTCCGATGTATCGTTGATTCAGCTTTCCACGTTTTCCAAATCTTACTACGCCCTTCCAAGGTGAGACTTTTAACAACACTTTGTCTCCCACCTCGAATTCTAATGGCTTTCATTTTAGATCAGCGTAGCTCTTTTGTCGATCTCGAGCCGCCTTAACGCGCTCTCGAATCTGCGCGATCTTGTCGGTTGTCTCTTGTACAAGTTCAGGACCAACCATGCGTTTATCTCCCGCGTTTGCCCAACATAAGGGCGATCGGCACTTGCGGCCATACAGAGCTTCGAACGGTGCGGCTTTTATGCTTGTATGATAACTGTTATTGTAGGAAAACTCAACTAAAGGTAGGTGAGTATCCCAGCTGCCGCCCAGGTCCATGACACATGCACGAAGCATATCTTCTAACGTTTGTATGGTTCGTTCGCTCTGGCCGTCTGTTTGAAGATGGAATGCCGTGCTTAGATCTAACTGCGATCCAAAGGCTTCCTGAAAGGATTGCCAGATAAGTGAGACAAAGCGTCCATCTCTATCTGAAATGATTGAGATTGGCACTCCATGACGTGCCACAATTTCTTTTAAGTATATCTCAGCAAGCTTTCCAGTGCTATCCTTTTCTCGGATTCGTAGGAAATGCGCAGATTTCGTCAATCGATCAACTATCACCCATATCATATCGTGCCCTCTTGGGGTCTTGGGTAATTTTGTTATGAAGTCCATCGAGATTTGCTCCCATTTCCACATGGGTATCTCTGGTTGTTGTAGTAGGCCGGACGGTTTCTGATATTCAGCCTTAACCTTATCACAGGTTAGGCATTTTTCAACATAAACAACAACGTCGCTCTTGAGTCTCGGCCACCAATAGTATTCTTTCAAGTCTTGGTACATTTTGTCCGATCCTGGATGGATCGAGTATCTCGATTTGTGGGCTTCATTAAGGATGACTTCTCGCAAGCCACCATAGAGCGGAACCCAAATACGCTTCTTAAAGTATATGTGACAACTGCCACTTTCTGGTAATTTACGTACATTTAAAGCAATGAATTACATTATACAAATATGTGTTTTGAATATCCGAATTTCTTGATTACATGATATACATCTTAGAACACTCATTTATGATGCACATTATTCGTTTCTATTGGTTATATTTGAAACAGTTTAAAACAATGCATCGAAACAACTAGAGTAGTACCTAGTGAACTAGCGTGCTGACGAAAACTCCGGATCCGTAGAAACCATCTAAATTACATCTTTAGGACTCAGACGAAAGTCCAACATCAAATATACATTAAACCCTATATGGAAATACAAGGGTTTGGTTTAATACTTTCCCGATGTCCGATAACACTAAAAACTGCCGAAAAGCACTAAAAGCGACAATTTCAACACTTTTTCGCAGAAATTCTTCAGAAATCAGCTTTCTAATATTTTTAAGACATGTAAAAATGTTATTAAACATATAATTCATATGAGGATACTTTCGGGTATCATCCGAACCAATAACTACATCAATTCATACAAGTTACACAACTTAGCGTTCAAATAACGTCTAACCGAAACAATTCGAAACGAATATCCGAACAATGTCGGATCTTTTTTTTTAATGACCATCTAATATTATTTAGATCATATTAGACTAGTAATGGTCACTTAACACCTTCTTAACACATTTATACACTTGAAACATTTAAACACCAAAACACCTAAACTTTGCTAAAAGTTTCTAACACTTTAAACACTTAATAACAATTCAACAATTCAAGACCCCCCCCCCCCCCATGTTGTTGTGAACGGTTTTAAAGGGGTCCCACACCCTAATTTTTTTTGTTAAATATCTAGATATTTTATTAGTTTGCAAGTGGATTATGTTGGTGAATTATTACAACACTTACTCACTAAGTAAACTAGCACTTTACCATTCATTTTTCATCTTTTAATTACACAAACAAAAGCTCTCATCATCTTCATCTTTTTCCACCAAGAACACCATAAAAACCCATTTAAATTTTATCACATCTTGATGATCAACATGGAGTTTCATGGAGCTTAAGGTGATCTAAAGCATTTGCAAGTTAAAGGAAGTGTATTCATCCATTCAAGAGCCTTAAATCATCAAGATCTTCATCTTTGTATTTCTTAATCATCCTCCAAGATCATCCCTAGCCAAGTGCTAGAAGTAAGCTTCAACATCTATTTTTTTTTTTCATACTTATACTATGTTTATGATTGTTGTTATAACTAATAAATAACTAAATAATCATACATAATAAACATGAAAAATACAAAGAAGCAAAAATAATAATCATGATATATTTATATTGGTTTATATTGTGATCTAAGACTTGTTATATGCATATTCGATCTTGTTATGATGATTATGATATAAATAAATTGTTAGAGGATGTTTTAAAAATATGATCTAACAATTATACATGTTTATGTTAAAGGGTTTTTAACATAAAGGTTTAAAGGGATGATCATAACCTTTGATCTTGTGAAAGTATTTAAAGTTTTTATTTAAAAACAAGACTTTTACATGATTATAAAAAGTAACATACAACATGAGATTTTTATAAAAGTTGTTAAACCTAGAAGTAAACTGGGTTTTTGAACTAGTTAGCACATGTTATGATCATGTCCAAAACCCTACATGATTTGGAGATCATTTTGATAAGTTTATGTTATAAAAATCTCATATGTTTTAGTTAAGATGTTATGAGTAAATTGATGGTGATTTGGAAAAGAAAATGATATGTAAATAAACATGGCAAAGTTCATATTACAAAGGAACTATGGCCAACTTTTCTTAGAAATCATATGTTAGAAAAACTATCATTTTTTTTACAAAGTCTTTACAAGATTAGAAAGTTGGTCTTTCTAAACATAAAAATTGACATAAATATATATATTTTGGTAAAATACATATTTATTGAACATATCAAGTATGTGTTATGTGTTATTATTTGTATTAGTTATACATACAAGTTAGAGACTTGATAACAATGACACAAATAAATACAAGACATACTTACAACTAAAGACTTACAAGAATACATATAGACACACTTGAAAACAACTTACGGACATTCCGAGCTTTCGGACACAACTTATGGTCGAAACGGACGACGGGCGAATTTATAAACATATCGCCATTCCGAGGAATTACTACGACGTATAGACGATCTTTTGACGCGGACACAAAAATTACGTTACCATTAACAAAATTCGGACATTTTGAAACTTATAAAAACTATTATGTTTTTATTAACTAAAAAGTATACTTAGTGATTTTTATAAAAATGAAAGACTTATACTTTCAAATGGGCTATTTTATACAAATGGGCTTACACTTCTTAATGGGCTTACTTTCATAATGGGCTTAACTTAAATACATGGGCTAAGCCCAATATCAAAAACTCATGGGCTAAGCCCAATACCAAACATATGGGCCAAGGCCCAATACTATTGAGGCCCAAAACTATTGAGGCCCAACACTATTTAAGCCCAACACTATTTAAGCCCAACACTATTTAAGCCCAACACTATTTAGGCCCAACACTATTGAGCCCCAACACTATTTAGGCCCAACACTATTTGGGGCCCAATAACACGAAAACATGGGCTCGGCCCAATGACACCATTATTGGAAATTCAATTATACAATTTACTTACACAACGACACAAAATCAAGAAGACAAGACCCGATGATACAACTCACAAGATACAAGATGACATATATATATATATATATATTTGGTGAAATATATATATATATATATAGCAGTTTAACAAATCATTCATCTAAATACACAGTTCAACGAACAGTAAAGACATACAAGTCTTACACATATTTAAGACACAAGACTTGTACTCAAGTTATTACAAAGACCGAAGTGTCTAACAAATATAAGAACATTTGTAGGTCGCAACACTATTCAGGACGACCGCACGTGAGATCATAGTTACTTCTATTCACAGGACGCGATACTGTGAGTTCATGTCCCCTATTCATTTAACTGTTTTACAACTTTACAACTATCGGGGAAAATACATGTTCAACGTATGTTAAAGTTAGGGAATGAAACACCTTAGATCATGTGCGAATTAGGGTTATACATCTAAGCACCATTAATCCAGTTTGGACCTAGGTACAAGTGGTTAGATCTAATGGGTTTTGGCGAGCCCCACTCTTGGTCGTGGACCCATACAGAAGAGTGCGTTTGTGTCCCAGTCGATAGTAGTCGACACAAAATCATCTAGGTTTGGATTGCTTCCTAATTCGTCACACATATTAATGTCCTCGCGAAACATTAATGATCAACGATTTCATTGACGCTTTACATACTACATCATTACATACAGATACATTTTATACAACTCACATTTTATGGATACAGTTTGTACAACTCACATTTTATGGATACAGTTTATACAACTCACATTTTACAGATACATTTTATACAACTCACATTTTACAGATACATCTCATACAACTAAACTGCATGAACTCGCTCAACTTTTGTTGATGTTTTCAAACTTACATGTATTTCAGGGAATTAGTGGACCAATGCAACGATTTCAGTTCAAGGAAAACAAGTATCAATACTCCATGCCAACTATTGAAGGGTTTGCTTGTTATATACCGCCTCTTTGCGGTGATATAGTGGTCAAAGTCTTGACATTTTAAGACTTACATTTTGATGTATAAAACGATGACAACTTATTTTCATTTGATGGTTTGTAACCAATACATTCAACTTATGTTGCATTCTTTTGAAACAATTATGACAATGGCATTGGAGCTTGTTTTTATTCATTTAGTATGTTCACTTATATTGTTATGCAATGAGAACCGATCAGATCACACCTCGCGCTTCCGCTACGAGCGGGTGTGACAGATTGGTATCAGAGCATCGATTGTAGTGAACCAGGATTCTTTCTCGAGTCTAAGTCTACAATCACTAGGGATCTCTCACGAAAACCTCTTGTTCATGTTAAACAAATTATAAATAAAATTGGACAGGTCAAAAGGTTTTCATTGCATAAACATTTTTCAAGGTACACTACAACAAAAATTCATTTCATATAAACCAAGCGAGGAGATTTCCATGGGTGAAGTCTATGAGACAGACACAATACATTAATAGACTATGTGCCTACAATACATTACATTATCAGTTTATGCATTATAAACAGTTTACTGGTTCAGCTTATACAAGATAGAAATCCTTGATTGATAGGATTTACATGATTATATATATAGGTTGTTCATATATATGTTGCGTGAAATATTTTGCCAAGAACAAAATACCTTCGACTTCAAACTCTATTATTATTCTTTACTCACACGATGAAAATATCGACCCCATGTCTAATGCGGAGCTTATGGCGAACATGATTCCTAAGTGAAATCTTAAACTTAATTCCGTAAAATATGGTTGCTTTCTCGCGAATGCTGAGATGCCTGACCATGATAATGACGATGAGGCGAAGGTGGTAACCTTGGACAACAACTCCATTAGTGGGACGAGATCCATGTGACTCATACTAATCAAGGTGGATATACTCTTGTCCTTACAAGGAAGATGAAGTACTCATCTTGAAGGTTCCCCTTCAGTTGTTATTGTTACAGATTCTTTCCATTTCTATTTCATCTAACGCCGTACCGTTCTGCGAGTAATGACAACGAACGTTGACACGTGAGTTATCACGAAGGTCCCTCCTATGTTGAAGGTATATTGACAATAATGTTTCCTCTCTTATTAATCGGCAGCTTCGTACGAGAGAATGCTATGGTGACCATGCAAGACAATTTATTATTACGGTGGCCAACGTAATAACAACTTGTAGTGCATGGGAATTTTGGTGGACTCTGCGGGCCAAGCTAATGATCACTATTTGTTTGAAATTCTTAAGTTATTATTTGAGATTCTATTAGAACACGAACTGTGGTGGTTAGTATAACACCCTACAATACAATACAATACAATACAATACAATACAATACAATACAATACAATACAATACAATACAATACAATACAATACAATACAGGAAGACGACACGTATTTGTTCACACCTAACATTCGATCTATATCACGATTCAGTTGAGACTAGTCATTTAAACAAACAAAACTTGTTAGCTACTCATGGAGGATTTTCCTCAATATTCTCGAAATTCTTGAACATGGGTTGGTTCCAGGGTGTCTATGACACTTTATCCTACTTTACCTTACCTTATCATATTCCACCTTATCATATTTATTGGAAGTGATACAATAAATTCCGTCGTTTGACATTTGTCTTTTTCCAAGGGATGGTATGGCATGCGCCATGCTGCAACTCCCTCATTACATTCTATTCTACATTTTTGGAGATTCTAATAATCTTGCTAGAGCTCGTGAAATTCAAGCACTATTACCATAATTGTCACATGAACAAGTAAGACAAAGGATTTTCTCTACTTAGGACGATCGAGGTCCATAGAGTAGGGAATACATATTATATGGACGAAGACCACTGGTTGGTTTCCCCTCCTCAACGAATTTTTTTTTTCTTTTTCCATTTAAACATATGACCAATACACGCAAGAGGCATTACACCTTTTGGTTTTGGTTATCCACATTATCATTTATTCAAACATGTATGCACAATATGGTCTTGAGGTTTCCATGACTGATTGATTGCATTCTTCATTCTTGGGCACATGATAGACTTTATTTATCCAAATACATGTCTAGATTCTTTTAATAGTGTGTATTAAAAAGATCATGGCGCCAAAAGAATCAAATGTTTAAGTCAAAAGTTATGTGTTGAAAATCATTGCTTTTACACAAGACGTGGTTTATACATGACACTGTTAAGCAAGACATTGTTATACATGTCATTTGACGTTGGTATACACAAGACATTTTTGGTGGTTATTTGTAAGTGATGAGACGTGTGTAATATGATAAAAGCATGGTGGATACGCCGTTGGTACTTCCTATATATAAGTGCTTATATTATATTGCATATTGTGGTGTTATTCAAATCTCTTCGACAAAGACAAGACATGACATTTTTGCATAAGACACGACATCCTCTACACAAGACATAATATTCTATTTCAAGACATGATATATTTATACACTACATTTTCATTGGTTATTTATTTAACCATACATCATTCTTTTATATCATCTGATTTTCATATCTATTTTCATATGATTTTATAAAAGAACTCTATCATAACTAGAGCCAATGTTGATGGTTACACTTGATGCTTTCACGGTCTCTCAGGGGTAGTTCCATACTGGGTAACACCCAAATTCAAACACACTAAGTGTTACATTTCGGGTTTAGCTTCAGAGATCCGAAGCATGATCGCATCATCCCTCCCTACCTCGATCACTCAAACAATAACTCTCGCCATGAGAGAAATGAAGGCAATTGCTGCCATAAACGATTTTGGCACCAGGATGTATGCTGGTAACTTGCCGGAATCCTAAATGCGACAAGTGAGACGTTCATCATGAGGGCAATTGCAAAAGCGCCAAGAGTAGCAGTGTGCTGAGACCGGGCGCAAAACAAAGACTAGTAAGACGATAATACTTAAGAAGGGATCGAGCTAGTGAATAAGTGTGTGTGTGGCTAGAACTATGAATACTCCACAAAATCCCAATGAAGTCATGAGTACTTACACTCTACAATCATCATGTATCAATTCTATTAATACCAACACGGAGCTTAGCTATTGTCTTTAAAAAAGTTAAGCATATACTCGAATAAGTGTCATGTTGGACACACATTACTATATCAAGATAGCTAATGGGGAATTATCTGAGACATGTCAAATCATTAAGAGTCACCGACACGTTTTCTATCAACCAAATTCATACATGTGAAGTGAGTTTCATGGCTAGTGACGGGATTGTCCTAGCTACAAATAGGGATTAGGTTATCCTACATCTAAACACAGGGATTGGGTTGTTCTCTACATTTGTACAGTGAAGTCCTTACTACATAGAATTCAAAATGTACTTGGCCTAAAGTCAAGTAAGCTAGACGTCTCCTCATTCTATAGAATTGGCAAACGGTAAACTGGTCGAGTCAGGAGCAGAAATTTCATATCGATCTCTTACCCATTGAGTTGGGTATTTTCGACGTAGTGGTTGGCATGGATTGGCTATCCAATAATCGAGCCGAAGTCTTCTGTCATGAGAAGGTCATTCGCCTACCACTACCGA
Organism: Helianthus tuberosus; assembly: GCA_030545235.1. NCBI lineage: Eukaryota > Viridiplantae > Streptophyta > Magnoliopsida > Asterales > Asteraceae > Helianthus > Helianthus tuberosus. The sequence continues at coordinate 48,990,564 of CM060449.1, read as the reverse complement.
ATAAAGAGACACTTGTTATTCATGGAGAGAAGCACGATACACCATTGTGGATCATCAATTACGTGAAGGCACAGAAGTGCTTACGGAAAGGTTGTGTTGCCTTTCTGGCACATGTTGTCGACAAGGAGGCCGTTGGGCCGATGCTGACAGATATTCCAGTGGTAAAAGAATTTCCTGAAGTCTTTCCTGAAGACTTTCCAGGACTACCACCATATCGACAAGTCGAGTTTCACATCGACTTGGTACAGGGAGCTGCACCCGTAGCCAAATCTCCATGTTGATTAGCAGCTTCTGAACCTTGTAATTTACCGAATAAGGATGTTGTGAGTTCATAACCCCCACTCTTCATCATTTTACATCTTTTTAAAGGTTTTCAGGGGAGAGATGCAAGTTTTGCAAAATTGCACAACATTTCAATGAACAAAAATTCATATTTCTAAACATTGTTACATATAAATTTCCAACTAACTCAAATGGTTTATGAAAGGTCCAAGCTTCTACTCCAAGATAGACTTACGATCAGGGGTATCACAAGTTACGAATATAAGAGGAAAGCATGCCAAGGACGGCTTTTCAAATTCGTTATGGTCATTACGAGTTTCTCGTTATGCCCTTTGGTTTAACGAATGCACTAGCGGTCTTCATGGAATTAATGAATCGCGTGTGCAAGCCGTATCTCGACAAATTCATCATAGTATTCATTGACGACATTTGATATACTCACGATCGGCATATGAGCACGAACAACATTTGAGAACCATTTCGGAACTACTCAAGAAGGAGAAACTATACGCGAAATTTTCCAAGTGCGAATTTTGGATTCGCGAAGTACAATTCCTCAGGCATGTAGTGAACGAGAAAGGCATTCAAGTAGACCCAGCTAAGATTGAAGCAAATGAGAATTGGGAGGTGCCCAAGACTCCAACTGGAGTCCGACAAATTTTGGGATTAGCGTGATATCATCGGAGATCTATTGAGATTTTTTTTGTAATTACTCAATTGCTAACCTCCCTCACACATAAAGACAATAAATCCGTCCCAATCGAAAAACAAGATATAGCATTACAACTTATTCTTAAGATTGGTGCATAGCATTTTACAATATTATCATTACCCGACGGTACTGAAGACTTTGTTGTATACTGTGATGCTTCGTATCATGGATTGGGTTGCGTACCCATGCAACGTGAAAAAGTTATCGTGTACACGTCACGCCAACTAAAAGTTCACGAGAAAAACTATACCACTCACAAACTAGAGTTAGGCGTGGTGGTATTCGCTTTAAAAATATGGCGACATTATTTATATGGTACTCAATGCATTATTTTTCACGGATCATAAAAGTCTTCAATACATATTCAACCAAAAAGAATTAAAATATGCGTCAACGATGTTGGTTGAATTGTTGAAAGACTATGATTGTGAAATAAAGTACCATCCGGGCAAGGCGAACATTGTAGCTAATGCCTTGAGCCGCAAGGAGCGAGTTAGAATACTGAGAGTTCAAGCATTAGAGAAGATGATTCACAAGCGCTCAAGGAAGAGCCTATTCAACCAGAAACACTTCGAGGCATGAAGGAACAATTAGTGCCGAAAGAAGATGGAACTTTATACCTTATGGGTTGAAATTAGGTTCCATTCTTTGGCGGCCTTCGAGATGATATTTGGAGGAAGCACATAGGCCTAAGTATTGAAAGAATACTATTGGTGGCCTAACCTTAAAAGTAATATCGCGACTTATGTCGGAGAATGCTTGACTTATGCGAAAGTCAAAGCCGAATATTAAAATCCCTCGGGATTGGTACAACAACCCGAGATTCCCGTTTAAAAATGGGAACAAATATCGATGTACTTCATTACGAAGTTACCCAGGACCTCAAGAGGTCACGACATGATATGGGTAATCCTCGATAGATTGACAAAGTCCACACACTTCTAACCGACTCGGGAGAAGGATAGTACTGAGAAACTAGCGGAACTCTATCTCAAAGAAATAGTGGCTCGTCATGGAGTGCCTATTTCAATCATTTCGGACCGAGACAGTTGTTTTGTTTCAAGAATTTGGAAATCATTTCAACAGGCCTTTGGATATCATTTGAATTTAAGTACGTCCTTTCATCCACAAACTGACGGCCAGAGCGAACGGACAAGCCAAACACTCGAAGATATGCTTCGCGCATGTGTTGAGTTTTCCTACAATAACAGCTACCATACTAGTATACAAGCTGCACCGTTTGAAGCTCTATATGGTCGAAAGTGTCGCTCTCCGCTATGTTGGGCGGAAACAGGCGATAGTCAATTAATTGGCCCGGAACTAGTCCAAGAGACTACAGATAAAATTTTTCAGACCCGAGACCGTATCAAGGCGGCTCGCGATCGACAAAAGAGCTATGCAGATAAAAGACGAAAACCATTATCTTTCGAGGTTGGAGACAAAGTCTTGTTGAAAGTCTCGCCTTGGAAAGGCGTAGCGAGGTTCGGTAAACGTGGAAAGCTTAACCCACGTTACATTGGACCATTTGAAATCTTAGAAAAGATTGGCACTGTTGCCTACAAGTTGAAGTTACCAGATGAACTTAACAGTATGCACGACACGTTTCATGTGTCGAATCTTAAAAAGAGTCCAACACAAGCAACCGTTATCATTCTATTCACATTGACGACAAACTCCAATTCACTAAAGAACCTGTTGAAGTCATGGACTGTAAAGTCTAGAAATCATGGAGGAGTCGTATAAAATTATTAAAATGTACTTTGGAACTCTCGACACGGACCCGAGTATACTTGGGAACGTGAACATTAAATCAAAGCCAAATACTCTCACCTGTTCGAGTAGTCTCCTGTATAGGATGACTCAGCTTGAATTTCGGGACGAAATTCTCAATAACAGGGGGAGAATGTGACAACTGCCACTTTCTGGTAATTTACGTACATTTAAAGCAATGAATTACATTATACAAATATGTGTTTTGAATATCCGAATTTCTTGATTACATGATATACATCTTAGAACACTCATTTATGATGCACATTATTCGTTTCTATTGGTTATATTTGAAACAGTTTAAAACAATGCATCGAAACAACTAGAGTAGTACCTAGTGAACTAGCGTGCTGACGAAAACTCCGGATCCGTAGAAACCATCTAAATTACATCTTTAGGACTCAGACGAAAGTCCAACATCAAATATACATTAAACCCTATATGGAAATACAAGGGTTTGGTTTAATACTTTCCCGATGTCCGATAACACTAAAAACTGCCGAAAAGCACTAAAAGCGACAATTTCAACACTTTTCCGCAGAAATTCTGCAGAAATCAGCTTTCTAATATTTTTAAGACATGTAAAAATGTTATTAAACATATAATTCATATGAGGATACTTTCGGGTATCATCCGAACCAATAACTACATCAATTCATACAAGTTACACAACTTAGCGTTCAAATAACGTCTAACCGAAACAATTCGAAATGAATATCCGAACAATGTCGGATCTTTTTTTAGTGACCATCTAATATTATTTAGATCATATTAGACTAGTAATGGTCACTTAACACCTTCTTAACACATTTATACACTTGAAACATTTAAACACCAAAACACCTAAACTTTGCTAAAAGTTTCTAACACTTTAAACACTTAATAACAATTCAACAATTCAAGACCCCCCCCCCATGTTGTTGTGAACGGTTTTAAAGGGGTCCCACACCCTAACTTTTTGTTAAATATCTAGATATTTTATTAGTTTGCAAGTGGATTATGTTGGTGAATTATTACAACACTTACTCACTAAGTAAACTAGCACTTTACCATTCATTTTTCATCTTTTAATTACACAAACAAAAGCTCTCATCATCTTCATCTTTTTCCACCAAGAACACCATAAAAACCCATTTAAATTTTATCACATCTTGATGATCAACATGGAGTTTCATGGAGCTTAAGGTGATCTAAAGCATTTGCAAGTTAAAGGAAGTGTATTCATCCATTCAAGAGCCTTAAATCATCAAGATCTTCATCTTTGTATTTCTTAATCATCCTCCAAGATCATCCCTAGCCAAGTGCTAGAAGTAAGCTTCAACATCTATTTTTTATTTCATACTTATACTATGTTTATGATTGTTGTTATAACTAATAAATAACTAAATAATCATACATAATAAACATGAAAAATACAAAGAAGCAAAAATAATAATCATGATATATTTATATTGGTTTATATTGTGATCTAAGACTTGTTATATGCATATTCGATCTTGTTATGATGATTATGATATAAATAAATTGTTAGAGGATGTTTTAAAAATATGATCTAACAATTATACATGTTTATGTTAAAGGGTTTTTAACATAAAGGTTTAAAGGGATGATCATAACCTTTGATCTTGTGAAAGTATTTAAAGTTTTTATTTAAAAAACAAGACTTTTACAAGATTATAAAAAGTAACATACAACATGAGATTTTTATAAAAGTTGTTAAAACTAGAAGTAAACTGGGTTTTTGAACTAGTTAGCACATGTTATGATCATGTCCAAAACCCTACATGATTTGGAGATCATTTTGATAAGTTTATGTTATAAAAATCTCATATGTTTTAGTTAAGATGTTATGAGTAAATTGATGGTGATTTGGAAAAGAAAATGATATGTAAATAAACATGGCAAAGTTCATATTACAAAGGAACTATGGCCAACTTTTCTTAGAAATCATATGTTAGAAAAACTATCATTTTTTTTACAAAGTCTTTACAAGATTAGAAAGTTGGTCTTTCTAAACATAAAAATTGACATAAATATATATATTTTGGTAAAATACATATTTATTGAACATATCAAGTATGTGTTATGTGTTATTATTTGTATTAGTTATACATACAAGTTAGAGACTTGATAACAATGACACAAATAAATACAAGACATACTTACAACTAAAGACTTACAAGAATACATATAGACACACTTGAAAACAACTTACGGACATTCCGAGCTTTCGGACACAACTTATGGTCGAAACGGACGACGGGCGAATTTATAAACATATCGCCATTCCGAGGAATTACTACGACGTATAGACAATCTTTTGACGCGGACACAAAAATTACGTTACCATTAACAAAATTCGGACATTTTGAAACTTATAAAAACTATTATGTTTTTATTAACTAAAAAGTATACTTAGTGATTTTTATAAAAATGAAAGACTTATACTTTCAAATGGGCTATTTTATACAAATGGGCTTATACTTCTTAATGGGCTTACTTTCATAATGGGCTTAACTTAAATACATGGGCTAAGCCCAATATCAAAAACTCATGGGCTAAGCCCAATACCATACATATGGGCCAAGGCCCAATACTATTGAGGCCCAAAACTATTGAGGCCCAACACTATTTAAGCCCAACACTATTTAGGCCCAACACTATTTAGGCCCAACACTATTGAGGCCCAACACTATTTAGGCCCAACACTATTTAGGCCCAACACTATTTGGGGCCCAATAACATGAAAACATGGGCTCGGCCCAATGACACCATTATTGGAAATTCAATTATACAATTTACTTACACAACGACACAAAATCAAGAAGACAAGACCCGATGATACAACTCACAAGATACAAGATGACATATATATATATATATATATTTGGTGAAATATATATATATATATATAGCAGTTTAACAAATCATTCATCTAAATACACAGTTCAACGAACAGTAAAGACATACAAGTCTTACACATATTTAAGACACAAGACTTGTACTCAAGTTATTACAAAGACCGAAGTGTCTAACAAATATAAGAACATTTGTAGGTCGCAACACTATTCAGGACGACCGCACGTGAGATCATAGTTACTTCTATTCACAGGACGCGATACTGTGAGTTCATGTCCCCTATTCATTTAACTGTTTTACAACTTTACAACTATCAGGGAAAATACATGTTCAACGTATGTTAAAGTTAGGGAATGAAACACCTTAGATCATGTGCGAATTAGGGTTATACATCTAAGCACCATTAATCCAGTTTGGACCTAGGTACAAGTGGTTAGATCTAATGGGTTTTGGCGAGCCCCACTCTTGGTCGTGGACCCATACAGAAGAGTGCGTTTGTGTCCCAGTCGATAGTAGTCGACACAAAATCGTCTAGGTTTGGATTGCTTCCTAATTCGTCACACATATTAATGTCCTCGCGAAACATTAATGATCAACGATTTCATTGACGCTTTACATACTACATCATTACATACAGATACATTTTATACAACTCACATTTTATGGATACAGTTTATACAACTCACATTTTATGGATACAGTTTATACAACTCACATTTTACAGATACATTTTATACAACTCACATTTTACAGATACATCTCATACAACTAAACTGCATGAACTCGCTCAACTTTTGTTGATGTTTTCAAACTTACATGTATTTCAGGGAATTAGTGGACCAATGCAACGATTTCAGTTCAAGGAAAACAAGTATCAATACTCCATGCCAACTATTGAAGGGTTTGCCTGTTATATACCGCCTCTTTGCGGTGATATAGTGGTCAAAGTCTTGACATTTTAAGACTTACATTTTGATGTATAAAACGATGACAACTTATTTTCATTTGATGGTTTGTAACCAATACATTCAACTTATGTTGCATTCTTTTGAAACAATTATGACAATGGCATTGGAGCTTGTTTTTATTCATTTAGTATGTTCACTTATATTGTTATGCAATGAGAACCGATCAGATCACACCTCGCGCTTCCGCTACGAGCGGGTGTGACAGTATAAGGCTCCCTCTTCATTTGGCACCATGTATTTCAACATACCCCGTAGGTATTCAGTTTTACGGTTCTCCATCTTAAGGGCTTCTTGTTGTGCATCACGAATACGTGCAGTGAGGTTCGTTCGAATAGTCATTTCTAACGCCCGAACCCTTAGGGTCTTAACCCTTTCTTTTCGACTTAGTGCGTCTGCTACAACTTTTGCTTTTCCAGGATGGTACTTAATCTCACAGTCATAATCGTTCAGCAACTCGACTCAACGTCGTTGACGCATATTTAATTCCTTCTGATCAATTATGTGTTGTAGGCTTTTGTGATCTGTGAAGATTGTACATCGAGTACCATATAGATAGTGTCGCCTGATCTTCAAGGCGAATACCACTGCGCCGAGTTCCAAATCGTGAGTGGTATAGTTCCTTTCATGTACCTTCAATTGTCTTGAAGTGTAAGCGATGACTTTTTGGCGCTGCATAAGCCCACAACCCAAAACTTGTCGTGAAGCGTCGCAGTATACCACGAAGTCTTCCGTGCCTTCGGGTAACAATAGTATTGGTGCATCGCATAGCTTATCTTTAAGTAGCTGGAAGGCTTCTTCCTGCTTGTTACCCCATTCGTACTTCTTGTCTTTTTGCGTAAGGGAAGTCAGCGATTGAGCTATTTTTGAGAAATTCTCAATAAATCGTCTGTAATAGCCCGCTAAGCCCAAAAATTGGCGAACTTCAGTTGGCGTCTTGGGGGCTTCCCAATTCTTTATGGCTTCTATCTTGGATGGGTCTACATGAATGCCCTTCTTGTTCACAACGTGACCCAGAAATTGTACTTCGCGAATCCAGAATTCGCACTTTGAGAACTTTGCATAAAGTTTCTCTTTCTTTAGTAGCTCCAGAATGGTTCTGAGATGTTGCTCGTGTTCTTCTTTCGTTCGTGAATAAATCAGGATATCATCGATAAACACAATCACGAATTTATTGAGATATGGTTTGCATACGCGGTTCATCAGATACATAAATACCGCTGGCGCATTCGTCAGTCCAAATGGCATCACAAGAAACTCATAATGCCCATAGCGTGTTCTGAATGCAGTCTTTGGTATGCTTTCCTCCTGTATCCTCAATTGATGGTATCCAGATCGAAAGTCGATCTTGGAATAGTAGCTTGACCCTTGCAACTGATCTAATAAGTCTTCAATCCTCGGTAGCGGGTACCAATTCTTGATTGTGAGTTTGTTCAGTTCTCTGTAATTAATACACATCCGCAGAGTTCCATCCTTTTTCTTTACGAACAATACTGGAGCTCCCCAGGGTGAGAAGCTTGGCCTAATGAATCCTTTATCCAACAACTCCTGAAGTTGTGTAGATAATTCTTGCATTTCGGATGGTGCAAGCCGATAGGGCGCCTTGGCTACAGGAGCGGCTCCTGAAACCAAGTCTATATGAAATTCGACTTGTCGTTGTTGAGGTAGTCCTGGCAGATCTTCGGGAAAAACATCATGGAATTCCTTTACCACGGGAATATCTTCGAGCTTCGGCTCCACAACCTTCTTATCTACAACGTGTGCTAGGAACGCAACACATCCTTTCCTTAAGCACTTTTGTGCCTTCATGCAACTGATGATTCGAAGAGGCGCGTTTCATCTTTCTCCATGTACGATGAGAGTTTCATCATTCGCCAAAGGGATGCGAATGATTTTCTCGTGACAAATAACTTCAGCTTTGTTCTTGGACAACCAGTCCATTCCGACTACTACATCAAAGCTACCCAATTGAATAGGTAAGAGGTCGATGCTAAATCTTCGTTCACCAAGTTCCATTGTGCAACCTCTAACAACTTCGCCCGACTTAACAAGTTTACCATTTGCTAGTTCTATGGAATAAGGAATTTCTAATCTACTAGATTCTATTCCAAGCATGCGTTTAAATTCCATAGACATGAAGCTATAATCAGCGCCAGTGTCAAATAGTATGGATGCAAAGTGATTGTTAATGAGGAACGTACCGTTGACCACATTAGGGTCCTCGCGTGCGTCCCTTGCTCCAATTTCAAATGCTCGAGCCTGAGCATTGTTTCTTTTTGGGCAGTCCTTCATTAAATGATCATTGCTTCCACAACTGAAACATCCTTAGTTCCACCCCAGCTCTATTACCATTCCGGTTACCATTGCCATTTCCACCATTGTTTCCATTACCATTACCATTGCGGCCTCCAATACCTTTACCCCAACAATCCTCGGTACGGTGGCCTGGCTTTCCGCAGTTCTCGCATTTCCCAACACGACAATTTCCCACGTGGTGAAAGTCACAACTGTTGCATTTGGGCAGAGTGCCCTGATACTTCTTAGTTCCAGACTCATTTGCAGCTGCGAAGGTTTTTGCCTCCCTAGGTGGGTTACTATCACGCTTCTTGTTGTTCGAACCCTTGTTGTTGTTGCGGGTTGCTTGGTTTAGATTTGAATGCTTCCTCTTCTTGTCACTAGACGACTCAGCATGCGTCTCGGTCTTTTCAGTTGGGTTTAACGATAACTTCTTCATACGAACACAATCTTCAGTAAGGCTGACAGCCAGAGTTACAGCCTCGGTGATTGTTTGAGGTTTGGCCGAAGTTACCATGCCGCGAAACTCTGGGGCCAGTCCCCAAATGTAGCGTTCAAGGCGCTTAAATTCGGGAGTCACCATGTAGGGAAGCACTCTGGACAGATCGTGGAACCTTCGAGTATAACCATTTTTGTCAGCACCTACCATGGTCAAGTGCCAGAACTCCGTTTCCAGTCTTTGGAGTTCAGCACGAGAGCAATACTTCTCTCTCATTCTTTCCTTTAGTTCATCCCAAGTTAGGCCATAAGCGGCATCATCGCCCAAGGTTTGGACCTGCAAGTTCCACCAGGTCAAAGCTTCATCGACAAACAATCCAGTAGCAAAAGTGACTTGCTGATCCGCGGTACACTTGCTCATGCGGATAGTGGCTTCAGTTTTCTGCGTCCAGCGTACAAACGCTACTGTACTTCCTGTGCCGTCATAGTTCATTGGTTTGCAGTCGAGAAACTGCTTGAAAGTACATCCCTGAGCTACGTTTCCTCCAGATGAATCTCCATTACCATTACGTCTGGCATTGCTTGGTCCACCACTATCTGCAGTATGAGTTGCCTTGTAGTGGGCGATAGCTGCGGAGATTCTTTCCTCCAGTAGAGCGTTCAGCTCTTCAGCAGTTTTTGGCAGTAGAGGAGGAGGTTGATCACGAGCGTTCACAGCTTTCCTGGGTGCCATGTTTTGACAGAACATAACACAACAGGGTTAGATATTTGTTTGATATCGTCATACTAGACAGTAGTAGTATATATATACACAGGCATATACCACATAAGTGACATCAAACAATTATTACTCTAGCAGAGTATTTAATAGGCTGGTGTTCATGTTTGACCCTTTTCTTGTACTGAGGGAATCTATACGTGACAAGACTTGTTGTGGTTCTTGTGCACTGAATTCCATAATTATGTATGCATCCATAATTACGTAACTCCTTGCACAGTCCAATCAGTTCGTTTCATCCTCGTATCACTTCCTTCAGATAGGCCATTGTTTTCAGGTAAAGTCACGCATACTAGTGACATTCTACTTCTAGCATATGTATTTAGCAATTATCACACATAATCGGAAGTAATTCTTAATCACAGACAAGTGCTACTCCAGTGCACCCTAAGTCTCGTAGTGTCTTTTCTAGACTCATGTAATCAGTTTCAGATAGTGGATGTCGCGGAAAGTTTTATGCAATGAAAACTTTTTGAAAAAAAAAATCGTTTTCGTGAAAGGATCCTAGTGATTGTAGTCTAGACTCGAGAAGGAATCCTGGTTCACTACAATCGTAGCTCTGATACCAATCTGTCACACCCCTTTCTGCGGCGGAAGCACGAGGTGTGATCATGAAAGGTTCTCATTGCATACGAAAGTTAAACATACTACATGCTCAAAAATAACTTCAAACATTACATTACTGAAAACATAAGTCAAGTGTTTACAACATGAGATAGCATATTGTCTTAAAAGTTACAACTTTATTTAACGATAAACATAGCGATATCCAAGAGCATGAGTAAAACCGCGCGCACATCCATCCTAGTTACCTGAAATACATATGAGTTTTTGGAAAAACGTCAACATAATGTTGGTGTGAATTCATGCAGTGATTGTTTTGAATGTCTAAATACTTGAATGAAAAACATAGTATGTAACTTGTAGAATGTATGATTGTTTGAATGCAACTCGTGAAACGTATCTGTAACTGAGTACTATGACTGTTTGAATGTATTTATAACATGTATCTGTAACTTAGTACTATGACTGTTTGAATGTATTTATAACATGTATCTGTAACTGAGTACTATGACTGTTTGAATGTATTTATAACATGTATCTATAACTGAGTACTATGACCGTTTGAATGTGTGAGATCGCTAGTGGTTTGCAAGGCTACTAACATGTGTCACGACATAGGAAGCCACCAAACCTAGGCATTTTTGTCGACTTTGACTGAGACACAACAGCACTCATTGGTAGAAGTAGGCCAAGAGTGGGGTTGCCTGAAACCCATTAGATCTAAGCTTTTGTTTCGCGGTCTAAATGTATACGTTGATTAATGGTGCTTATGGTACCCTATTCGGGACATGATCTAGAATGTTTCAATTGAATGTTTTTGTACCCCGTCATACCATTTGTAAACATTATAACAATTGTAACGTATATTTCACCCCCGAAGTTATAAAACCAAAAACAGTTAAAGGAAAAGGGGGAGCATGAACTCACAACTTTGCGTTCCTTGCGTCGTAAACTTCACCGGATTTGCTTAATTAACGTCGTGACCTATACGTGTTTTCTTAACGTTAGTCACTAGACTTGTATCGTACAAGTACAAGTCACTGTCTTTTATGTATATGTTTTCTTGTGTTAAAAATATTTCATATTTTTAACTAAGTGTCTTACTTATATTATTTTCTCAAAAATGAATATAAGTTTCTTGTATTTTGCACTTTGCACCCGAGTTATGTATCTTGTATGTTGTATGTGTTTTTGTTACCAAAAATTATGACGAGGTTTGTATTCGAAAATCATAGTTTAGAACACACTAGCAAACATTTGTCAAAAAAATATTCACCAGTCTCCTTTGTAAACGGAGGTGTCCATGCTAAGTAGCATATCATTTTCTTTAACATATAACACGTTAGATCGTTCTCAAATAATCAACCCGACATTCTGACATGCAAGATACTACTTTTGTCGTTTCAGTTTTAATATATAAAACTGGAATGTTTTCGGACATTTTAATAAAATAGTTATCTTATTCCAAAAACTCCCAAATTTTTACAGAATGTCTTATACGGTCCAAATATTATTGTGTAAAAATTTCGGGGTCCAGTTCATTTCCAATATTTTTTAAGAATTTATCTCCCGGACTGCAATCAGACTTGTCGCTTTCTGATTGCAGTTTACGAATTAATTCACCCAAAATTTATCGTGAGTCCGATTGACGAAATTCCAGTGGGAGAATTACTATGACAACAGTGGTCATCTACGGTATAAATTTCAGGGGCTGGTTCTACTCAGGTTTCAAGTTATGATGAAGAATATAACACATGTTTTTGGCAGTAAAAATGCAGCTTGAGCTGCTGCCCAAAAACAGAACTTTAAAAATAGTAAACGACCTTGAAAAATTACGATTCTAGTTCCATTTGCTTCGTTTTTCGAAAATACATAATTTAGACTTCAGACAATCAGTATTTCGAGTTATTATGGTCTGTTTACAGCCATTTGAAGGTGGCTGAAATTGTCAATCAGCATGTCTCTATCTAGTTTAAACGTTACTAATCGTATCAACAAATGTCCGAACAACGGGTTTATCAAGAAACCAACAATCAAATATCATGTATGATTTAACCCAACCCTCATCCAACAAGATTTCATCTTCATATATTCTTTTATGTTCAAGTTTTATGTAAAGTTTCATATTCAACATCTTAGTGTTCTTGTTCTTATAGTTTAAACATAATCATCATACTACAATTTTAGCCATAAAAATATGATGAACAAAGGTGTACAAGTAACTTACTACTAGCACAAGGCTAGGGTAGGATCTAGTGATGAAGATGATGAGAAAAAGATGAAGAACAAGCAAGGAACAAAGTCCTTTAGAAGCTCCACAAGTTTGCAGTTCCTTGAATCACCTTAGATACTCGAATGAAGCTTGAAGATGGGTGAATGGGGTGGTGTAGTGGTGGTGATGGTGGCTGTTGTGGGCAGCCGTGAGGGAGAGAGAGAGAGTGAGGAGAGAGTGTGAATTGATGAAGTGATGGTTGTGATCTTTGGTTCCATACTTTATAGATCTTTCCATCATATTTTGTCTAGATTGGGAAGCAACAAATCAATTATAATCTAACCAAAATATATATATAAAGCATGGTGTAGATATATGGTGGGGTCCATGGGGGGCTGATTTTCGGTTGGGGGGGGGGGGGGCTTGTTTGTAAAATTTGCAACTAATATGTAAATGGTAGTTACATCTCAAGTATAAATCATATATATTAGTTTGTTGGTTTTTAATGGGTGTTATGATAAACGGGGATCAAGACTAGCCAAGAAATAAATAACAATGTGTTTGGTAAAAATTTGGTGTCCCGGGTAATGTCCGGTTGTTCGGTTAAATACCGATTCGTTAAGTGTTAAATTGCACCGTTTAGTGTCTTTTAAGTACCCTTTTGCACCCTTTTAATTCCCGACACTTAGGGAAACATTCTGGACGATAAATCATAATTTTTGCATAACGTTTCAGCGTCATAATGCTGATTATAGTTGAATTTAATAAAATTATGCACTTAAAGTGCGTTTCGGGTGCTTTTTAGTGCGTATTTTAGCTTCCGGAATGCCTATATGTGAACCCTTGTATGTACTCTTGGGTTTTAATGTATTCTTGTCATTGGACCTACACCTAGGCTCCAATTTTGTTGTCTGACTGCTTTCTGCAGAATTGTTGGCATATTGTGTTTTACCGGTGAGTTTACTAGTATTTCTGACGCAACACTCTCGTTAATGCATAAAGCAATATTTTGTAGTATTAATTGTGCATGAATTCACTTGTATAGTATGTAATCAGACAATGTTAACGTTTAAGCACATAATTGCAGTCATTAAATAATAATTAAAGTGTACGGAAATTACCGGTTTCGTGCCAGTTGTCACAGATTTAGCCCCGGAGATCCGAGGCATGACCGCAACATCCCACCCTACCTCGATCACTCAAACAGTAGTTACTCGACACGTTTCCAATCAACCAACATTTCACATCCATGTTATTTGATACTGGTGCCAATTTTAGCTTCATCTCAACATTTCACATACATGAGTTTCATGGCTAGGGACGGGATTGTCCTAGCTACAATTAGGGATTGGGTTATCCTACATCTAAACATATAGTTGGGTTATCCAACATCTAAACATATGGATCGGGTTATCCTACATCTAAACATATGGATTGGGTTATCCTACATTTAAACATAGGGTTCCTAAAACTTTACAGTGAAGTCCTCGCCACACAGAATTTAAAAAGTAAGCTAGACGTCCCCTCATTCTATAGAATCGACATACGGTAAACTAGTCGAGTCAGGGAAAGTTGTTAGAGGATGTTCCTTGGAACTTAGCGAGCGAAGATTCAGTATCGATCTCTTACCCGTTGAGTTGGGTAGTTTCGACGTAGTGGTTGGCATGGATTGGTTATCCGATAACCAAGCCGAAGTCTTTTGTCATAAGAAGTTCATTCGCCTACCACCACTAAACAAAGAGACACTTGTTATTCACGGAGAGAAGCACGACACACCATTGCAGATCATTAATTACAAGAAGGCACAGAAGTGCTTACGGAAAGGTTGTATTTCCTTTCTAGCACATGTTGTCGACAAGAAGGCCGTTGTGCCACAACTGACAGATATTCCAGTGGTAAAAGATTTCCTGAAATATTTCCTGAATACTTGCTGGGACTATAACCATATCGACAAGTCGAGTTTCATATCGACTTAGTATCGTGAACCGCACCCATAACCCAATCTCCATATCTATTAGCACCTTTTGAAATGCAAGAGTTATTCACACAACTTCAAGAGTTGTTGGATAAAGGATTCATTAGACCAAGCTTCTCGCCTTTGAGAGCTCCAGCTTTGTTTGTAAAGAAGAAGGATGAAACACTCAAAATGTGCATCGACTACAGAGAGTTGAATAAACTCACCAATCAAGAATCAGTATCCACTATCGAGGATTGGTGATTTATTCGATCAATTGCAAAGTTCAAAGCTTCTACTCCAAGATAGACTTACGATCGGGGTATCACAAGTTACGAATACAAGAGGAAAGCATACCAAGGACGGCTTTTCAAACTCGTTATGGTCATTACGAGTTTCTCGTTATACCTTTTAATTTAACGAACACGCCTGCGGTCTTCATGGACTTAATGAACCGCGTGTGCAATCCATACTTCAACAAATTTGTCATAGTGTTCATTGACGACATTTTGATATACTCACGATCGGCAAACGAGCACGAACAACATTTGAGAACCATTTTAGAACTACTCAAGAAGGAGACACTAATGCGAGTTTTGGATTCGTGATGTACAATTTCTCAGGCAGATAGTGAACAAGAAAGGCATTCAAGTAGACACCTCGAAGATCGAAGCAATTAAGAATTGGGAAGCACCCAAGACTCCAACTGAAGTCCGACAATTCTTGGGATTAGCGGGGTACTATCAGATATTTATAGAGAATTTTTCTAAAATTTCTCAACTGCTAACCTCCCTCACCCAATCGAGAAACAAGAAGAATCATTTCAATTTCTCAAGGATAAGTTGTGCGATGCACCAATCTTATCACTACCCGATGGTACCAATGACTTTGTAGTATATTGTGATGCTTCACATCAAGGATTGGGTTGCGTACTTATGCAACGGGAGAAACTTATCTCGTATGCATCGCGTCAACTAAAAGTTCACTTAAAAAAAACTATACCACTCACGACCTCGATTTAGGCGCAGTGGTATTCGCTTTGAAAATATGGTGACATTACTTATATGGTACTCAGTGTACAATTTTCACGGATCATAAAAGTCTTCAACACATATTCAATCAAAAAGAACTAAATATGCGTCAGCGACGTTGGATTGAATTGCTGAACGACTATGATTGTGAAATAAAGTACCATCCGGGCAAGGCGAACGTTGTAGCAGACGCCTTGAGTCGCAAGGAACGAGTTAGAACTTTGAGAGTTCGAGCATTAGAGATGACGATTCACACGGATCTTACCACACGAATTCATGATGCACAACAAGAAGCGCTCAAGGAAGAACATATTCGAGCAGAAACACTTTGAGTCACAGAAAAACAATTAGTACCGAAAGAAGATGGAACTTTATACTCTGTGGGTAGAATTTGAGTTCCACTCTTTGGCGGCCTTCGAGATGTTATTTTGAGGAAGCACATAGACCCAAGACTTAAAAGAGTACTATTGGTGGCCTAACCTCAAAAAGGATATCGCGACTTATGTCGGGAATGCTTGACCTGCGCAATGGTCAAGGCAGAATATCAGAAACCCTTGGGTTTGCTACAACAACCCGAGATTCCCGTCTGGAAATGGGAACAAATATCAATGGACTTCATTACGAAGTTACCCAGGACCTGAAGAGTCCACGACATGATATGGGTAATCATCGATAGATTGACAAAGTCCGCACACTTCTTGCTGATTCGAGAGAAGGATAGCATAGAGAAACTAGCAGAACTCTATCTCAAAGAAATAGTGGCTCATCATGGAGTGCCTATTTCAATCATCTCAGACCAAGACGGTCGCTTTATTTCAAGAATTTGGAAGTCATTCCAACAAACCTTTGGATCTCATTTAAATCTAAGCACGGCCTTTCATCCACAAACTGACGGCCAGAGCGAACGGACAATCCAAACACCCAAAGATATGCTTCGTGCGTCTGTTTTGGATTTGGGCGGCAACTGGGATACTCATTTACCTTTGGTTGAGTTTTCCTACAACGAAAGCTACCATACAAGTATACCAACTGTACCATTTGAAGCTCTCTATGGTCGAAAGTACCGCTCTCTGCTATGTTGGGCAGAAGCAGGCAATAAACAACTAAGTGGTCCAGAGTTAGTCCAAGAGACTACAGATAAAATCTTCCAGATCAGTGACCGTATCAAGGCGGCTCGCGATCGACAAAAGAGCTACGCAGACAAGAGATGGAAGCCGTTATCTTTCGAGGTTGGAGACAATGTCTTATTGAAAGTCTCGCCTTGGAAGGGCGTTGCAAGATTCGGTAAGCGTGGAAAGCTTAACCCCCGATATGTAGGACCATTTGAAATCTTGGAAAAGATTGGCATTGTTGCCTACAAGCTGAAGTTACCAGAAGAACTAAGTAGCGTACATGACATATTTCATATATCGAACCTTAAAAAGAGTCCAACACAAGAAACAGTTATCATCCCGGCGGATGAAGTTCACATAGACGACAAACTCCAATACACTGAAGAACCTGTTGAGGTCATGGATTGGAAGATCCAGAAAACACGGAGAAGTCGTATCAAATTGGTAAAAGTTCGTTGGAACTCTCGACACGGACCCGAGTATACTTGGGAACGTAAAGATCAAATAAAGGCAAAATATCCTCACATGTTCGCGAAGACTCCTGCAAAGGATGACTCAGCTAGAATTTCGGGACGAAATTCTTAATAACAGGGGGAGAATGTGACAACTGCCACTTTACGGTAACTTTCTTACACTTAAAATACTCATTTTTAGCTACATTTTTATGCATTTTGAACACCCGAACTGCGTATTTCGTGGCATACACTTAGAATACTCATGGAATACTTACTTAGGATGCATATGATTCATTTTTATTAAGTACATTTGAAACAGTTTAAACAATGCATCGAAACTACTAGAAAAGCACCTAGTAAACTAGTATTCTGACGAAAATGCAGGATCCACAGAAATCATCTAAACGACATCTTTAGGACTCAGACGAAAGTCCAACATCTAATATATATTAAACCCTAACTAGGAATGCAAGGGTTTGATTTAAAACATTTCCGAAGTCCGATAACACTAAAAATTGCCCGAAAAGCACTAAAAGCGACGATTTCAACACTTTTCCGCAGAAATTCTGCAGAAATCAGCTTTCTAATATTTTTACAACATGTAAAAATGCTATTTAACATAGAATTCATGTGAGGATACATTCGGGTATCATCCGAGCCAATAACTACATCAATTCACACAAGTTACACAACTTAGCGTTCAAATAACGTCTAACCGAAACAATTCGAAACGAATATCCGAACAATATCAAATCTTTTTTTTAATGATCATCTAGT
Organism: Helianthus tuberosus; assembly: GCA_030545235.1. Classification (NCBI taxonomy): domain Eukaryota; kingdom Viridiplantae; phylum Streptophyta; class Magnoliopsida; order Asterales; family Asteraceae; genus Helianthus; species Helianthus tuberosus. Next base: position 48,972,360 of record CM060449.1, on the reverse strand, counting down.
GTTATTTGGATCATTATGGTCTAGTAATGGTCACTTAACACCCTCTTATCACTTAAACACTTACACAAACAAGTTTCCTAACATAACACCTCAAAATCTAACACTTAATAAAAAAAATCAAGTTCACCAAGCAAGGGTACCCCCCCCCCTCCCTTGTTCTCGGCTCAAACCACTTGTGTGGGACCCCCTTTTTACCTTGTCTCCCTAAATCTCTAGATATTTACCTTTGGTTACTAGTGGATTAACCAAGTGGGCAGTGGTAAATGTTGGTGAAAGACTTTAAACACTTTGATTCATAATCAACAAAGATTTTCATCTCACTTTTCACCTTATTTTTCACATAGTTAAGAAACTCTCTCAAACTTCATATCCTAGCCAAGAACACCCACCAAAATCATTCACCATTTTAACACTTTTTGATGATCAAGATGGAGCTTGAAGTTACTTAAGGTGATCTAAAGCAACAACAAGAAGAAGCAAGCCATTCCATCCATTCCATAGCTTCCAAACACCAAGATCCACACTTTTTCTGTTTCTTAATAATCATCAAGATCATCCCTAGCTATTAGTGCTAGAAGTAAGTTTCTAAAATCTCTTTTTCATACTTATTTGTTTAAAGTACATGTAATAAACTAAATAATCATACAAAATAATATGAAAATACAAAGAAGCAAAATAATAATCATGATATAAAAGTGTGTTCATGTTGTGATTTAAAGATGATTACTTGCATATTTGATCTAGTTTTGATGATTAGCATACAAATAACTTGTTAGATGATGTTTAAAAACATAATCTAACAAGTATACATGAAAATGTTTAAGGGTTTTGTTAAACATAAATGTTTAGATGGATGATCATAATCTTTGATTTTGTTAAAGTATGTAAGGTTTTTAACTAAAAATAATACTTTTACAAATTATAAAAAGAAACATACAAGATGGGTTTTTATAAAAAGCTTGTTAAAACTAGAAGTAAAGCATGGATTTTGAACTAGTTAACTTATGTTATGATCATACCAAAACCCTACATGTTATTGATTTCATCTTGTTAAGATTTTGATATAAATCTCATATGTTTTTATTAAGAAAAATATGAGAAGATTATTGGTGATTTTATAAGAAAAAGATATGTTTTATATAAACATGGCAAAGTATATATTTCAAAGGAAATATGGCCATTTTTCTTAAAAATCATAAGTTATAAAAACCATTATTTTTGACAAAATCTGTATTAGATTAAAAAGATTTTTAAAGAATAGTTTTTATAAAAGCAAAGTTTGATAAAAATATATATTTTTGAGAAAATATATATTTAGTTAACTTATCTACTTATGTGCTATGTGTTATTTGTTTGTATTAGTTATATGTATGATAACTAGGAACTTGAATACAATGGTACAAATAAACACAATGTACATTTCGACTAAAGTCTTACAAGACTACATGTAAATACGCCTTAAAAACAACTTACGGACATTCTGAGCCTTCGGACACAACTTATGGTCAAAACGGACGACGGGCGAATCTATAAACATATCGCCATTCCGAGGAGTTACTACGACGCTTAGGCGATCTTTCGACGCGAATACATGCAAATCACCGACAACAATATCCGGATGTTTTAAAACTTATAAAAACTATTATGTATTCTTTTGATTAAAAAGCCTATATTTAGTAACTTTTATAAAAATGAAAGAATATATTTTCACAAATGGGCTTATTTTTAACACATGGGCTTATTTTATACAAATGGGCTTATTTTTTTACACATGGGCTTATTTTACATATGGGCTTATTTTATACAAATGGGCTTATCATCCTAAATGGGCTTAACATAAATACATGGGCTAAGCCCAATACCAAACATATGGGCCAAGGCCCAATAATATTTGGGCCCAATAATATTATGGCCCAATAACATAAATTCATGGGCTAGGCCCAATAACATTAAGACATGGGCTCGGCCCAATGACATATAATTGATGGAAATACAATTATACAATTTATTCATACAAGACATGAAATCAAGAGGACAAGACCCGATGATACAACTCACAAGATACAAGATTACATATATATATTTGGTGAAATATATATAAATATATAACTGTTTAACAAATCATACATCTAATACACAGTTCAACGAAAAACAAAGACATACAAGTCTTACACACATTCAAGACACAAGACTTGTACTCAAGTCATCTATAAAGACCGAAGTGTCTAACAAGTATAAGAACATTTGTAGGTCGCAACACTATTCAGGACGACCGCACGTGAGATCATAGTTACTTCTATTCACGGACGCGATTCTGTGAGTTCATGTCCCCTATTCATTTTAAATGTTTTACAACTTTACAACTATCGGGGAAAATACATGTTTATAGTATGATAAGTCATGGAATGAAACACCTTAGATCATGTGCGATTAGGGTCATACATCTAAGCACCATTAATCCAGTTTGGACCTAGGTACATAGGGTTAGATCTAATGGGTTTTGGCGAGCCCCACTATTGGTCGTGGACCCATATAGAAGAGTGTGTTTGTGTCCCAGTCGATAGTAGTCGGCACAAAATCATCTAGGTTTGGATTGCTTCCTAATTCGTCACACATATTAATGTCCTCGCGAAACATTAATGATCAACGATTTCATTGACGCTTTACATACTACATCATTACATACAGATACATCTTATACAACTCACATTTTATGGATATAGTTTATACAACTCACATTTTATGGATACATTTTATACAACTCACATTTTACAGATACATTTTATACAACTCACATTTTACAGATACATCTCATACAACTAAACTGCATGAACTCGCCAACTTTTGTTGATGTTTTCAAACATAACATGTATTTCATGAAATTAGTGGACCATGCGGACATTTCAGTCAAGGAAAGCAAGTATCAAGACTCCATGCCACCATTTGAAGGGCTTGCCCGTTATATACCGCCTCTTTGCGGTGATATAGTGGTCAAAGCCTTGACATTTTAAGACTTACATTTTGATGTATAAAACAATGACAACTTATTTTCATTTGATGGTTTGTAACCAATACATTTAACTTATGTTGTGTTCTTTTGAAACGATTATGACAATGGCATTGGAGCTTGTTTTTATTCATTTAGTATGTTCACTTATATTGTTATGCAATGAGAACCGATCAGATCACACCTCGCGCTTCCGCTATGAGCGGGTGTGACATACAATACTAGCCAACCTTGAAAATCGAGTAATGAACTCAGAGGCTGGTTCATCACTCCCCTGTCTAATCACTGCATACTCCCTGATTTAAGCTTCTTTATCAGCGGTAGAAAAATACTTGTCGTAAAAGATGGTATGAAAGTCGACCCATGAAAGATTAGCATCGAAATCATCACCTCCTTTGACTTGCTTATATCCTTCCCACCAAGTTTATGCATCGTCTTCAAGTTTGTAGGTAGCCAATCTAACTTTGTATTGCTCCGGAACTCCAAGAGCTCCGAAGATCTTTTCAACATGAGCTATCCAGTTTCTTGCTTCGATTGGATTAGTAGCGTGACTAAAAGACTTCGGCTTTTGTTTTTGGAATTTAGCGATCCATATGTCTATACTATAAGTAGTATGGTTCGTGGTATTCTCACGAGTTTCTCCATCAGAGATTGGGTTAGCGTTAGTACGTTCTGGATGATGAGATTGTTGAATAACGGCCTCAGCTGTTTGCACCACAAGGTTTGGAAGCAAACCAGCAACAGTCTGGTTGATAGCATTAATTATGTTTGGATTAACTGGAGTCTTGTTCGAAGAAGTGTTGTTACGTACATGGTTAGTGCGAACGGGGCTGACGGCGAGGAGGCATCTATAAGAATAGACGTAGGAGTTAGACAAAAAAAAGAGACCAAGTTGAATCCTATCATAAATATCTACCCATTCCTCACAGGTTTTAATTACTATCTTTAAGTTTCTAAAGGAAAGAGCCTTTGCTCTGATACCAGAGCTGTAACACCCCAACCCAGAAGGGCTGACGTCTTACAATAACAGTGGTATCATAAACAAAAGTCATAATTCCATTTATTTATTTGACAAGGATACAACCACACGAAAACTAAACTTAGGTTTAATATACAAGCGGACACATTCGACTAGATTAACTAACATCTTCAGATTTAATCCTAGGCTTTATTCTTCTCTCTTTACCCCGCCCGAAGTAACCGGTGAACCTGTACATACAAAAAGTTTACGGAATGAGCCAAATGCTCAGTACGGAATAATAGGCTCAAATAACAAAAATGCTTATATGAAATGTTATCTGGATGGAACGTAATTTCATAATTTAAATCATATAATACGGATGTACCCATGAGCCAAACTTCAAATGTGACAATACACAGGTAGCTACTTCTGCATAATTATCACATGAGATGGCGAGTTGGCATACCCGGTATCCACCTCCTTAACTTAAATCCTAGGATCGATCCATACGCCTCCTGGTAGCTTTGTACCTCACTTGTACCTAGGGACGCCGTGAACTGATCTCTCTGTCACGGAAGGAGCACATGATGTCGATGCCGCAACAACATGGCCGTGGGACACTCCACGAGAAGCGACACTCAGGGTATCAGAGTACAAATGGTCTTATTCACACCATTTCATGTAATAGCCGTAACAAAGATATAATCATAACAATACTTAACACATATCGGAACATGCGATAATGAGTACAATTAAACATAATCATATCGCATGGCATCAAAGTTATATCAAATATTATATCAGAACAAGAATCCAACGGGCAGTCAAATGAATTGATAATCCAAAGACGCCAGGAGTTTTAAATTAGATATATAAATTCAATGGGTTTAAAACAATTGAATATGAAACAACAAGGAGTAGGGTAAGGATCCGTACCTTTAATGTTCCAAAGCAATGGTTACAATTAACAAAATGCGTCTAGAGAACACGAAATCCTACAATATTTTAGAATATTAACATTTATCTATGAAAATAAATAGATCCTTTACATATTTGTTATGTGTATATGTTCGTGTCCATACTAATTATCTAACTTGTAACTAAATGAAAATGAACAAGATTTTATTAAATTCATGGTTAAGAACTTGTAAAAAAAATAAGGCTTTTATTTTTATCTGAAACATATGTTTTAAATTATTTTGAAAAGCTTTGTAGAATTTCAAAACATATTCCTATTCTTCAATTTAATTTGGAGATGAAGGGGATAATTTATAAAATATAAAGTTAACGTATCTTACATAAATTTTAAAATTTAAAAATAACAAGTATAAATATCCTAATATGAATATAGTCAAAGTAAGCAACATACTGCTGTTTTGGTCAAAAATCAAGCAATGACAATGTAACCAAACTTTCTGTTGTGAGGTATGATGCTTGAATTGATGAACAACGATAAGGATCACTATGAAATGTAATGAACAAGTGACACGAAGATTTATACGAGGAAAAAGCCCTTGATTAATGAATGATCTCCGGCATAAAAAACCTCGGGTGATGGAAACTACCGATCACCAACTCAAATTAAACAATAAATGTGTTACAACTTCGGATGATAGAGAGCTAAGTACAGGATCACTATAGTGTATTATGTGTAAAAGTGTGTAATCGCCAAGTGAGTTCACGAGAGCTGGTGAGAGCGGTTGTACGAGTGTGTGTGTAGCAAAAAATAGCCAAGTGTTTTCTAACTAGCTCGCTACCCCTTTAAAAATAGAAAATATCTACTCTAACTAACATTCCGCAAATGGTGCAAGTCCTCCACGACTCCATAACGTCCACTTCTGGCCAAGCACGTGCGGAATAAACATAGAATATGCTCCAGGAAAATCGCCAAGACCAAGTCCAAGCTCATACTCCTGCAAAACAATTTCGAATTCAAAGTAGACAACCGTTAGTACAAGGATCCTTATGATGATCCATGATCCTGATCCTGCAACACTTCTGAGGATCACTACTTCAGACAGAATTGAGGATCACTAAACCCAACAGTAAATGAGGATCACTGATCATTTAGAAATCCACCCCTAACAATTTCCCCCAAAATATAAGGAGTAATTATGTAAATAAACGAGTTATATTTTGTTCTTATCCGCAATTAACCAAGGGATAACTAGCCGTTATAATCGGACTAGCCGTTGCGAACATGACGTCACTGAGGTGACTATCCTGCAGAATCATCATTATAAATAGGAGTTAGAGATAGGGATCATTTCACATTTAAATTCAAGAGAACTCCCTTTAAATTCACATCCGACGATTAAGCAGGTATTTCTCTTCCTCTTCTTCCTTTACGTTTTCTTTCTCAGCTCCTTCTTTCTTCACCTTCTTCGGAACCAAGATGATGCTAAGATCCTCACCAGCCAAGGATCATAAGAAGGACAGTCCTCTCAAGAGCCAGGGGATCATCAAAGATTCACCGAAAGAAATATGTTGCTTCTCTGACCCACAAATAGACAGAATCCGGCATTGCTTCTCGGCGAACACCACTTTCAAATCGTTTGATCCCACTGTTCTGAGTGATTACGTTTCCGAAACTTGGGTAGCTTTCCCAGTCACTCCTTTCTCAATAGGATACTCTTATCCTTTCCCTGAATTCACCCAATCCTTTTTCTCCCTCACCGGCATCTCCTATATTCAAGCTATGCCAATGATCTAGAGGGTCTTATATACCCTTGAAAGGATCATTGAGCAAGAAGGAATTAACCTAGGAATGTCGGAATTGGCCGAGATGTATGATCTCACAACATTTGGATCCCACCGATATTTATTCAAGCGTAAACCCGGAGAAGAACATCCCATCTTTAAAGCTACTAAGAATGATACCAATTGGAAACGGCGGTTCTTCTTTGTCAGAAGGGATTCTATCCCGGATGGAAAGGATCTGCCAAGGAAGTGGAGCACTCATGGTAGGATAGAGGATCCTTAGAAGGATCACTGAGTAAGCTCATTTTTTATGATGATTACTAATATGCTTTTGTTTCTCTTGTACAGCCATCACAATTTCACATATTATACCTTCACCTGCCACCGAGGAGAGGCTTGCTGCTTTCAGAAGACTTGATCCTGCAACAAGGTCATTCAAAACAAACACCCAAGATTCACAGGAAGTATCCTCAGGTTCTGTTACTATGTCAAGTAAGTATCCTGTACTTTTTATATTTAAATGTTTGAATAGATAGTTAAAAAGAAACAGGATAAAGATACTTATCTGTTTTGGGTGTGTAGGCGCTGGAAAGTCATCAAAATCTGCATCCAAATTCAGTGTCACTGAGCTTAACACCGTCCGATCCAAGAAAAGGTCTGCTGCTAGCCCCTCCGTTGTAATCCCTAAAGCTACCACTTCAAAGGGAAGAGGTGGAAAGAAGAGAAAAACCTCTTAAGCTGACAACCTCCAAGGCTTACCTCCGATTCGTCATCAATTCCTCGAGTACTTCAATGATGTAAGGATCACTGACTCAGTTTAATTACCCTATCCACTTGAGGATCACCTGATCCTAATCTTTGCTTTGTCTTTATTGTAGAAATTTGCGGAGATCGAGGACTATGTTGGGAATGTTGAAGAGCTAGAGGAGAAACACTCTGACCTCCAAAAAGTAGCCATGCTCAAAGACCTCAAGATCGCTTCCCTTGAAAAGGATCTCAACGATGCCAAAGCTCAAACAGCTGCCATTCTGATCAACATTGATTATGAGAAGAGCGAGATCATGGAGGATGCTAAGGTCTCCGCTGCCATTGCCATGTATAAGACCAAGCTACAGATGGCTCAAGAAGCCCAGGATCCCGCATTTGATAGGAGCAGCTGGGACATGGAAGGCTGGAAGGCCAGGCTGGCTGAGTTGGAGGATGATGATGAGGCTGACGAGGTCCTGGCAATCGAGGCTAGTGGTAGTGGCAAGGATCAAGCAAAGGATACTGGAGCTGGAGGGGATGATGATGCAGCGAAGGCATAGGCTGCAGGAATGGGCGATGAAGGACATTTCTAGACGTAGCCGGAGCCCATTTTGTTTTTAGTTTGGTTATGGTTTTTATTCTGATGATGTTTTGATGAACAATGGTTGGTTTGTACTTAAACAATAGTAATTAGGGTTGAGGATCATGGATGATCCTTTGAACAATAGGTAGGATAATAGGTGGTGGATGGATCCTCTGTTTGGGGGATGAAGCCACTTGTTATCCTTCCGTCTTTAATTTCCTGCACTTGTTAGACCTATGAACAATGGACACCCTTTGCCAACCCATGTGGACGGGCCATGTTTTGCTGGTAGAAACGTGGGTTGGAAATTTTGACAACCTTAAAAGGGTTTAAGCTTTTGTGAATAAAATAACCTTAACTTTTTGGCTTATCCTATGTTGATATCCTTGTTAGTATTTTACTTTCTAACTGTTGTGTTGTTCAATTTGTTTAAACTTATCAAGTAAAGAAAGAATTTAAGAAATATCCTCAAAAAATTTTAGGATATGATCAAGAATCACATATCCTATAATCGATAAGTTCTGAAAAGTAATATAGTTTAAGGATCACAAGTTCAGTTGTCAAAGGATAAGGGTCATTCAAATAAATAATGAATAAAATCAAAATAGTTATGGATCATACCTGAGAATCCAAGTTAGGATCCTATCTTTTAACACTTAATATCAGGATAACCCAGAAGACAAACCTTAGTAAAAGCTAAGGATCAAGGATCCTTAGTCGTTTAACTTCAAAACCCTGAAATAAGGTACAACTTGGGACTAAGCCAACATAGGATAAGAGTTAGTAACTGGGGACAAGCCCAACAATTCTGGGGACAAGCCCAAAGGATAACTGGGGACAAGCCCAAAGGATAACTGGGGACAAGCCCAAAGGATCGTATGTAAACTGGAGTATGGCCCTCACTGGCGACTATCCAAACTTAGTGACATGAAAATGCCAAAACCTTAGCTAACGTGTTAGAAACCTTAGGAACGGATGTATGGTACGTCTACCATTATACGTAGGATCCTGAATATAGCCAGTACAATGAAATTGTCAGCCCCCTAAAGCGAGTACTGGTCCCATTGCCATGAACTATACCAGGATCATCGTGCGCTACTGGCGAAACTGGGGACAGGCCCAAACTGGGGACTAGCCCAAATAACTGGGGTCAAGCCCAAATAACTGGATACTTCTGTGGATACTCAATCCTTAGTTAAGGATACCTGAACCTTCAAAACTCAGAATCAAGTGAAAGGAGGATAAAGGATGCAGGATCCTTATCCTTATATAAGAGAATAAAAGAATGAAATAGTTTGAGATTAGAATATTACCAGAATGAGGATCATCCGTTCTGTAAGGATCGTTCAAGGATACTAGTCAGGTAAGGATCATGGATCCTAGTCACATAAAGTATTTCTTCAAATGGATAGCATTCCAAGCCCTTGGTAGCAAATCACCTTCCATTGTTAGCAATCGATATGCCCCCTTTCCTGCTTCAGCTTCAATCAAATAGGGGCCTTCCCACTTTGGTGCTAGCTTTCTGTTTTGGTCAAAAATTACCTAAGCAATTTAGTGATCAAATTAGTTAAGTGAGGTAGTGTGCTAGAAATATGTGTGAAAAATATGCTTGTTAAGTTATTTAGAAAATCAGTATTCAGGATACGGCTCAGGATATTGAGCTGTATCTACGATCAAACTATGAGCAAAAGTAAAGTAAACGACACGAGATGTACGAGGAAAGCCCTTGATCAATCTAGATCGCCGGCATAAAACCTCGGGAGCTGAAAATCGCAGCTACCTTGTTCTACTTATTACTTCAAACGCCAGGATACAGTACAGGACGTGGTGCGGATTGACTATGTGTTACAATGAAATTTGAATACAAATGTAGTGTTTGCAATGAGCTAGAGAGTGAAAGTGTTCGAGAGTATCAAAGTAAAATTGTGTGCCTTAAACTGACCCGCCCCCATCTATTTATAGTAAAGATAATGTAACAAACTATCCTAAACTTCCGGGATCCAGCGAATATTCCCACTTGAACGTTGAGGACCAAGTCTTTCGGGTTCAACGGCTTCTTCATAACAAATACGCCCGAGTCTTGAGGAGAAGAAGTCCTGATGACCGTTAGTAACTTACAGCCATTAACCTGCACGTGTTTAATTCACTCAGACTTAGGATATCGCCCAAGATGTTAGCAATATCCCCGTCCAGCATCCTGGTCACAAACAAACAATTAAAAGCGGGATATTAGTCAGGATATGTATATTCAGAAAATGACCCATAACAATTGTCCCCAAATATATCGGTTGGTATACCAATCCAACGGATATATTTCAAAAATCTTATCCAATAACTCAAGGCATTTAAAACGAAACGACGGTCAAGATCACATCGTAACTTCCAACGCGCTTTTTGCTCAATGGAGATCCACAATGCCCCTATATCTTCTATTTTCTTGTTTGAAAAGCAGATATCTTCCACAGAACCTTCAGGTAATTCTCCATTTCTGATTTACTTTCTATCAATTTGCATCGCCTTACTCGCAATGGATGCCGAGACCTTCACCCAGCAGAATCTCCTTAAAAATCCCGAAAAGGAGATCTGTGCTTTTGACAACGCAGACATTGCAGCTTTAAGAGCCTCCGGCGCTTTCCCTGATAACACGGTCTTCAGACCATTCGATCGGTCAATCCGATCGGATGTTTCTTCCACTGAATGGGTTTGTTTTCCAGCATATCCTTTTTCGCTAGGTCTTCGATACCCTTTTCCTGAATTCATGATGCAATTCTTTCGAACCACCGGCATCTCTTTTGCTCAAACCATGCCCATGGTTTGGAGAGTACTAATTGTACTTAATCAAATAAAAAACCTCCATTGTTCCGACCTCCGCATCGAGGATTTTCCTATCGCTTATCGCCTCTGATCCCATGGCTCTAGCCGGTTCTTGCTCTTTTCGACCTCCAGCAACCCCCTAATTCTCAAAGCCACCAAAAACGAAGACGGATGGCAACACAAATTCTTCTTTGTCAAACGAGACTCCATTGCTGAGGGTGCCAACCTTCCGGTGGAGTGGTTAACCACCGGTAGGGTCATAAATACTCTCATAGACCATTTAATTCTCATCTTCTATTAATATCCTTCTTTTCGATCTTTATGCAGTGAACTTCAAGGAAGTCGCTCCCCCTACCGCCGAGTCAGAAGAGAGAATCAATACTCTTTACCAGTTACCTGCAATAGACAGGACTTTCACCACACACGTCCCGAGTTCCAGTCAATACTCGTCATCTGAAATATCTGGTAAGGATTACTTTCAAAATAATTAGTCAAGACAGTAAAATAGTAAAATGAGGAGTAAAACTTTTCCCTTTATGCAGCACCGGCCAAGATCCCTGAAGTCTTTGACCTCGACGAATTGGACAGTTATTCTGATCAGATCCAGGTCAAGAAAGAGCCTAGCCCCAAGACCACAGCCACATCCAAACCCAGCAGTTCCAAAGCCATCATTATTCCCAAACCTTCACCGGCTACCAAGCCCCGGAGTTCAAGTTCCCGCAAAAGGAAAGAACCTGATTCCCCTGTCATTTCTGACACATTTCCTTATGAGAAGCACGGGTTCATTGAAGCTAGCGGGTTTATGACTTCTTTTCTTAACCAGGTTAGTATTCTCATATCATATCCTGCGATTTACATTATTATCAAAGATTTATCAATATTAATACCTGTCGTCTTACCTTTGTAGGGTCTTGAGCGTTTGGTTAACTTATATAAAGAATCCTGCAAGCTCAACAAGATGCTTGAAACCAAGCTAACGGAAGCTGAAATCACAATCTCCGATCAAGGCATGATTGCAGCCGCCAAATCTCGTCATTACGAGCAGAAATTTAAAGCCATGACTCAAGAACACCAAACCGCTCTCAACAAAGCTACTCTTCAAGCCCAGACCGATCTTGAAGCTGCCCACATGCAGTACGAACGGGATATGGTCAGCTACCGGGAAAGCCTCAAAAGTTCCGTCGTCATTTCTCTCCTCCAAGCCAGGTTGAAGATGGCCCATGAAGCCAAAACATTAGGTTTTGAATGCCCTTCTTGGGATGTTGGTGCTTGGGAGACCAAGCTAAAGAACCTCGGGGGCACCTCTTCCAAATCAGCTGTCGAAGAATCTTCCAAAGCAGTTGAAAATGCAACCGATGCTGAGAAGGATGCTGAGGCGGATCCCAAGGCGGATGTTGCTGAAACCACTATGGACGAAGAAGGCACTACCCCCTAGAGCTTATTTCCTTTAAATTATTCGAACAATTTTATGTTTTTATGAACAATTTTTATTTCTGTATCGAAACAATTTGATAGCCGAAGGTGGATGGGTCCTGGGTTTCAGGATGAAACCTTCGGTTATCAACCAGTATTGATTGCTTCAAGAATAATTTCGTCTTTTTATTTTTCTTGCCATTATCTTCCGTTCTTCCTAAGTATAATTCTTAGCCTTGCAAAAAAATTTATATTGTTATATCCTGATCAATATGCTCAGCAATATGTTACAAAAACTTATTTATTAGATAGGACTCCCAAATGCTCGTTCAACTTTGTAGAAAGTTTTTGTAAAACAATCTATGTTTCCAAAACCAGTTTTCGATAATACTTAAATGATCAAAGTTCCAAACTAATACTAGTTTCAAACACCTTAATCAAATATCCTGAAAAGGACTTTGAGAATATATCAGGATACTTAACCTTTTATAAAATATAGTGTTACTAAAAACTTAGACGATGTTTACAAAGGAAAGATCATACCTGGAGTAGTATATAACCCTATTATCAAACCTCAATCTCCTTGCAACTTTTCCAATGAAGATGTCCCCTGTGTGAGATATTTAGCATACTAGTTCCGAGCTTTAGCCTTTGAGCTTTACATCACTGCCTTGGTAGGAATGTCCCATGTGTACAATGTCTTCAAATACTTAGAAATCTTCTGAATGTCAATTTCCATCGTATATGCAATTTTTTAGGTCCCAAGGGTAAAACCCAAGGATGTACTGGAGATAAATCCCTTGTATCCTGGGGAAAATCACAAATTTTCATGCGCTACAGGCGGGAGTGTATAAACTCCAAGACTTAGAAAGGTGAAAACCTTTAAACCTTAGAGAGTATGAAAATACCCTTTCGTGAGAGAGGGTGATTAATCCTCATATACCTTTAGGATTCAGGATATAGCCAATAGTAACGAAATTGTCAGCCACTTTTACATGGACTGGTCCCGCCACCTTGAACTATCCCTGAATAACTTGCGCTCCAGGCGGGGTGTTTAAACCCAATTCGGAAGAAAGGTGAATACCTTTAAACCTGTGAAGGGATCAGGATCCCTTGTACGTGAGAGAGGGGGCCAATCTTCTAATCTTCCGAAGTATCTTGAGTGAGCATGCTGGAGCTACATCCTGGAGCATATACTGCAAAACATCCTTAAACTAAGGTGGGTGTTAGCTTGGCTAACACCCCTCCGATGCTTAAGTTAGTATTGGGTTACAAAGAACAAATTAAACCAAACATATTTAAAAAAGGTAGAACTCATACCATCCTGAGTTAGAAATTAAATTCTAAACTCACTTGAAATAGAGCTTAAGGTGTATAGTATTCCAAGACCTCGGTAGCATATCCCCTTCCATATTCTTGAGTCTGTATGCTCCTTTCCCTGCTTCTGATTCAACTTCATATGGTCCTTCTCATTTTGGAGCTAACTTGCCATCGGCAGGATTAGTAGTATTCTGAAAAGCCTTTCTTAACACCCAATCTCCAACCTTAAATCTTCTGGTCCTAATATTCTTGTTATATGCCCTGGATATTCTCTGTTGGTATGCTGCCATCCTTAGCCTTGCCGCATCTCTCTTCTCATCTATAGTGTCTAAATCCTGACTCAAGGCTTCTGGATTCTGCTCAGGATCACTTAGGGTAGATCTTGCAGTAGGTATTGTCATTTTCGTTGGAATCATTGCTTCTGCTCCAAATACCAAGGAAAACGGGGTTTGGCCTGTTGCATTCTTTACCGTTGTCCTATCAGCCCACAAAACAAAGGGTAATTCTTCTGTCCATCTCCTTTTTTTGGCTCCAAGCCTTTTCTTTAAGTTATTGACAATTATCTTGTTTGAGGATTCTGCTTGTCCATTTGCTTGAGGATGTACCGGAGTAGATGTGATCATTTTGATCCCCCAACTCTTGCAAAAGTCAGTAGTTCTCTTGCTTATAAACTGAGAACCATTGTCACAGATTATCTCAGCTGGTACTCCGAATCTGGTCAGGATATTCCTCTTTATGAAGGATACTACTTCTTGGTCTCTAACTTGAACAAATGCTTCAGCTTCAACCCACTTAGAGAAATAATCCGTCATTGCTAGCATAAAGACTTTTCCTCCCGGAGCTTTTGGTAGCTTTCCCACTATATCCATACCCCACTTCATAAACGGCCAAGGGGAAACAATAGGATATAATGGTTCAGCAGGTTGATGCAGTATGTTACTATGTCTTTGACATGCGTCACATCTTCGAGCATATTCTGCGGCGTCTTTTCTCATTGTTGGCCAATAATATCCTGTCCTTAATACTTTTGAGAATAACGACCTGCCCCCAGTATGGTTACCACAATCCCCTTCATGTATATCCTGAAGTACTTCTTTGGCTTCAGGATCCTCCAAGCACCTCAAATACGGTTCTGCAAGAGATTTCTTGTATAAAATATTATTTATAATAGTGAATCGTGATACATTCATCCTAAATGCCTTAGGATTTTCATTTCCAGGGATGTGTCATTCTTTGAGATATCTCATGATTGGAGCCGTCCAGGATTTAGGATCCTCTTCAGGATGCTCTGCTCCAGGATCCTGAATACCCGCTACTTCTTTATCCTAAGGATTCGTTGCAGGATATAAGACATGTAATATTGGTATTTGGGTCCCTTCAGGTATCCTGATCGATGATCCCAAATTTGCTAAGGCATCCGCTTCAGCATTATCCTCCCTTGGTACCTGTTCAAGTATAAAAACATCGAAATATCCTGCTAATTTTTTGAGAATATCGAGATATTCGATTAATTTCTCACCCTTAACTGCATAGGATCCATTAAAATGGTTAGTAATTAACAAAGAGTCAACATATACTTGCAAATTTTTGATACTCATGCTCTTAGCCAACTCTAATCCTGCAATTAAAGCCTCGTACTCTGCTTCATTATTAGTAGCAGGAAATTCACACCTAATATCCTGGGGTAATATGTCCCCCTGTGGCGATTTTAGTAGTATTCCTAATCCTACTCCTCTTACATTAGATGCACCGTCAGTATATAATGTCCAGGATCCTGAGGATTCTCCTAACTGTTGAACTTCTAGGTCTACCTCGTCCTGAATGTCACTACTAAAGTCAGCCACAAAGTCAGCTAAAGCCTGAGATTTTATGGCATTTCTAGGTTCATATACTAAATCATAAGCACTTAACTTTACTGACCACTTGGCCATCCTGCCTGACATCTCTGGTTTCCTAAGTACATTTTTAACAGGATAATTTGTTTTAACATGAATCCTATGTGTCTCAAAGTAATGTCTAAGTTTCGTTGATGCCATGACTAATGCTAGTATCAATTTTTCTAAATAAGAGTACCTAGTTTCAGCATCTAACAAACTTTTACTAACATAATAAACAGGATATTGCTGACCTTCATGGTCTTTTATAAGAACGGCACTTACAGCATTCCCTGATACAGCAAGGTATAGGGATAGTGGTTCACCATTTTCAGGCTTCATCAATAGAGGTGCGGTTGAGAGATATCGCTTCAAATCCTGCAAGGCTGCTTCATGCTTTGCTCCCCATTCGAATCTTTTGTTCTTCTTCAGGATATCATAAAAATCTTTGTATTTCTCTGAGGATCTCGAGATAAACCTGTTTAATGCTGCCACTCGCCCTGTTAATCGTTGAACATCCTTCATATTTGAGGGCGATTTAATATCCAAGATGGCTTTAATCTGCTCCGGGCTCGCTTCTATTCCTCTTTTGGTCACCATATATCCTAGAAATTTTCCTGCCCCCACTCCAAAATGGCACTTAGCAGGATTCAGCTTCATGTTATACTGATCCAAGATATCAAACGCTCCTTTAATATCCTGGAGGTGATCCTGAGCTTTCCTTGATTTTACCACCATATCGTCGATGTACACCTCCATGGTGTCCCCCAGTTTGTCTTTGAACATCATGTTTACCAATCTTTTGTATGTTGCACCTGCATTTTTCAAACCAAAAGGCATAGCTGTATAACAATAAATACCTGTTGGTGTCATGAAGGCAGTATCCTCCTGGTCAGAAGGCTCTATTTGGATCTGTTGAAATCCTGAGGATGCGTCCATGAAGGTCAGCATTTCATGCCCGGCAGTGGCATCTACCATTGCATCAATGTGGGGAAGAGGAAATGGGTCTTTAGGACAAGCTTTGTTCAAGTCTGTGTAGTCTACACAAACTCTCCATTTCCCATTTTTCTTCTGTACCACAACCACGTTTGCTAGCCACCTTGGGAACTTAACCTCTCTGATCATCCTGGACTTCAATAATCTCTCAACTTCCTCTCGAATAATCGTATTCCGCTCAGGAGCAAACTTCCTTCTTTTTTGTTGAACAGGCTTGAATGATTTATCAATTCCAAGCTTGTGAGTGATGACGTCCTTGGATATGCCTGTCATATCCTCATGCTTCCATGCAAACGTTGACATCCTGCATTTCAAAAAGTTAATTAACTGTTCTTCAATATCCTGAGGGATATTGGTTCCTACGAGCACCGAAATAGCGGGATTATCCTGGTCCAAGATAATTTTCTTCACATCCTGCTCCAGATCCTTCACGATATCCTGGGCCCGTGTCTTTAATTGCTATGCTGCACTAGGCTTGGTTGAGGATTTCATCGAGGATGAGTAGCATTCTTTCGCCTCCTGCTGATCACTATCAACTTTGACAACTCCCCAAGGGGTAGGGATCTTGATGCATTGGTGATACGTTGATGGCACGGCCTTCATATCGTGAATCCATGGTCTTCCCAATATGATGTTATAGCAGGATAGAGAATCCATTACACAGAAACATTGTATTGAGTTGACTCCTTCAACGTATACTGGTAACTTTATCTCTCCCACTGTGTTTCTAGCCTCTCCACTGAGCCCAACAAGCACGGTAGACTTCGAAGTGATATCCATTAGAGATACATTCATTCTCTTCAGAGTCTCTAATTGGATTATGTTGACGGAGCTGCCATTATCAACCAATATCCTGCGTACAAAATGGTTAGCCACATATAATGTTATTACCAGAGCATCATGGTGAGGATCCTGGACAGTATCCCTGTCATCAGCATCAAATGTGATCACTTTGTCAGTTGTGAGGGTAGTCATCCTGACAGGTTTGTCTCCCCTTTCGACCTTAGCTTCCTTTGCATGTCTCTTTGCCGCGGAATCCGAAGTCCCACAAATGTCGGATCCTCCCGAAATGAAGTTGATTATCTTGGCATCCGCGGGAGGTGATGCTGCTCGCTCAGGATCCTTCTCAGTATCCTGACCCTTATTCTTCTTTCTTCCTAAGAGGTCTTTCAGATATCCCTTGCTTAGAAGATAGCTTATTTCTTTCCTTAGAGCAATGCAATCCTCAGTCATATGTCCGAAATCTTCGTGGAAAGCACACCATTTTGACTTATCTTTCCAGTCAGCTTTCTGTTGACTCTTTCGAGGCCACCTAGCCTTGTCTCCTAGACCCTGCATGGCATACATCAATTCAGGAATGTTAACAGAAAAGCAATATTCAGACAACTCAGGATACTCTTCAGGATCCTCATCTTCGACAGCATTCATTCTCTTATTTTCATTTCTACCATATGGCTTAGGCCGATATGGCTTGAATGAGGATTCAGACTTCCTGTTGGTCGACTCATAGGTGTTGGATGAGTTCATTCTCTCTTGCATCTTCCTATCATCTTCCAACCGAATATATCTTAGGGCCCTGTTTCGAGCTTCATCCAAGTTCCTGCATGGGTTCATTACAAGATCTTGATAAAATTGAGAATCCTTTTGCAGCCCCATCTTGAAAGCTTGCATAGCTGTTGCAACATCAAGATGAGAAATGTCTAGGGATTCCCGGCTGAACTTGTTCACATAATCCCTAAGGGATTCCTGAGGCCCCTGTGTTATCCTGTAGAGATCACTTGTTAATTTTTCGAAGCTTCTACTACAAGAAAACTGACTATTAAATAAATTTACTAAGTGAGCAAAAGAAGTAATCGAATGTGGAGGAACATTCAAGAGCCATTTCAAGGCTGATCCTGTTAAGGTTGAACCAAAACCCTTGCACAAGCATGCTTCCTTGAGATCCGGAGGGATAGGGTTAATCTCCATTCGTTCCCTATACTGCGCAATATGCTCCTCAGGATCCGTAGTTCCGTCGTAAAGCTTCATGTTGGGGGTTTGAAATCTCTTTGGGATCTCAGCATCACAAATAGGATATGCAAAACGAGATATCTTGTGGCTGTCTTGGGACACTTCCGGGATCGGCTGGACCACCCCAGGTACACTAGATATCATGTCCTTCAACTTCTGAAGTTCCCTAGTAAGTGCTGATGTTACACCTGTATCCTGCAAAGATCCACTATTGTTAGTAGCATGAGTATTATTATTATTTGACACGTTACCCGTTGGAGGATTTTGCCCATATCCTGAAGCATATCCTGAGCTCCTCATGGTTGACATCCTGACCGAGGAGGGTATTTCAGGAGTATGATTCTGAGGAAGGCTGGGCACAATATTCCCCCTATTATCCTCAGTATACACCGCTGAACTGAAGTTCAAAGTTCTGGGATGTAATGGAGTGACAATATCCTCAGCAGATCTGCTCGAGCCAGACTTCAGGAGTTGTATTTCCCTTAAAAGCATTTGGTTCGTTTCCTGTTGCTGCCTCATTTGTTCCTACACACTTCCAAATAAGGTTAAAATTTCATCGTTAGAAGCTAAAACAGGAGCAGATTCCTGAACACTGCGGGTAGGGATAATATCCTGAGGTCGTGAAGAGGCTGGCATCCTTGGAGGAGGTGGTGGAAGCACCGAACCGGTAGTAGCAGAAGTCATAGCAGACACAGTGGAGGAGCTCATGTTTGATCTTAAGGCCATTACGGACAATGTGGCAAAAAGTTTTGAAAATAGAAAGCCGATTAGCGATTTCACAAAAAATTTTCGTAAAGAGAGCACCACTTGCCCCACGGTGGGCGCCAAATTGTTTTGGTCAAAAATTACCTAAGCAATTTAGTGATCAAATTAGTTAAGTGAGGTAGTGTGCTAGAAATATGTGTGAAAAATATGCTTGTTAAGTTATTTAGAAAATCAGTATTCAGGATACGGCTCAGGATATTGAGCTGTATCTATGATCAAACTATTAGCAAAAGTAAAGTAAACGACACGAGATGTACGAGGAAAGCCCTTGATCAATCTAGATCGCCGGCATAAAACCTCGGGAGCTGACAATCGCAGCTGCCTTGTTCTTCTTATTACTTCAAACGTCAGGATACAGTGCAGGACGTGGTGCGGATCGACTATGTGTTACAATGAAATTTGAATACAAATGTAGTATTTGCAATGAGCTAGAGAGTGAAAGTGTTCGAGAGTATCAGTGTAAAATTGTGTGCCTTAAACTGATCCGCCCCCATCTATTTATAGTAAAGATAATGTAACAAACTATCCTAAACTTTCGGGATCCAGCGAATATTCCCACTTGAACGTTGAGGACCAAGTCTTTCGGGTTCAACGGCTTCTTCATAACAAATACGCCCGAGTCTTGAGGAGAAGAAGTCCTGATGACCGTTAGTAACTTACAGCCATTAACCTGCACGTGTTTAATTCACTCAGACTTAGGATATCGCCCAAGATGTTAGCAATGTCCCTGTCCAGCATCCTGGTCACAAACAAACAATTAAAAGCGGGATATTAGTCAGGATATGTATATTCAGAAAATGACCCATAACACTTTCCATCAGCGGGATTGGTGGTATTCTGGAATGCTTTCCTTAACACCATATCACCAACTTGGAATTTCCTGATCCTGACATTTTTGTTGTAAGCTCCAGCCATCCTTTGTTGATAACTGGCCATCCTTATCCTTGCCAAGTCCCTGATTTCTTCTATAGTATCCAGGTCTTGGACCAAGTTTTCAGCATTTTCTTCAGGATCACGAATGCTTGTTCTTGCAGTTGGAACCACCATCTCTGTAGGGATCACTGATTCTGCCCCAAATACCAAAGAAAATGGAGTTTGGCCTGTAGCATTTTTGGGAGTTGTCCTATCAGCCCAAAGCACATAAGGTAGTTCTTATGCCCATTTTCCTTTCTTGGATCTAAGCTTCTTCTTCAAATTGTTGATGATGATCTTGTTGGATGATTCTGCCTGACCATTAGCTTGTGGGTGGACTGGTGTTGATGTTATCATCTTAATCCCCCAACTGTCACAAAAGTTAGTAGTTCTATTCCCAATAAATTGGGATCCATTATCACAATTAATCTCAGAAGGGATACCAAATGTAGTAATAATGTTTCTTTTAATAAAGGATATAACTTCCTTTTCTCTGACTTGAGCAAAGGCTTCAGCCTCTATCCACTTAGAGAAGTAATCAGTCATAGCTAGCATGAATACTTTTCCACCAGGTGCCTTAGGAAGCTTTCCAACTATATCCATTCCCCATCTCATGAATGGCCAAGAAGAGGATATAGGATGCAAGGGTTCTGCTGGTTGGTGAAGGATATTACTATGCCTCTGATAAGGATCACACTTCTTGGCATACTGCACAGCATCCTTCTTCATAGTGGGCCAATAGTATCCTGTCCTCAGGATCCTTGAGAATAATGCCCTGCCCCCAGTGTGGTTTCCACAATCTCCTTCATGGAAATCCTTTAGGACTTCTTGGATTTCAGGATCCTCAATGCATCTTAAATATGGTCCTGCAAGAGATCGTTTGTATAACATATTATTCAAAATTGTAAATTGAGATACCTTGATTTTGAAAGCCCTAGGGTTTTCTCCTGTATGAATCTCTCCATGTTGTATGTATCTCATGATTGGGAGGATCCATGATGCTGAATGAGATTGAGTATCATCACTAGGGATGATTGCAGAATCCTCTCCTATCTCCATGGCTACATGATCCTCGATAGCCGAGGTCAGGATATGGATAATAGGGATCTTGATATCCTCCGGGATCTTCAAGGATGATCCTAGATTGGCTAATGCATCAGCCTCTGCATTCTCTTCCCTTGGTACCTGTGTCAAACTAAAGGATACAAAAGAGAGTGCCAACTCTTTGACTATCTCCAAATATTTGATTAGCTTTTCTCCTTTAACAGCATAGGATCCATTAAAGTGATTAGTGATCAGTAAAGAATCTACATGTACCTCAAGATACCTGATCCTCATATGCTTTGCAATTTGCAAACCAGCTATCAAGGCTTCATACTCAGCCTCATTGTTGGTAGTTTGAAATTCACAAGCTATGGAGTGGGGTATAATGTCCCCCTGTGGCGATTTTAGTAGTATTCCAAGCCCTGTTCCGTTTACATTGGAGGATTCATCAGTGAACAGTACCCAAGGATCCTTGGTTTCTTCAAGCTGTTGGACTTCTAATTCAGCCTCCTTTTGCAAATCACTACTAAAATCTGTTACAAAGTCAGCTAAGGCTTGGGATTTGATGGCAGTCCTTGGTTCATATCTTATATCATATGCACTTAGCTTCACTGCCCACTTAGCCATCCTTCTGCTTTTGAGGATACCGCCAAATATAAGGATAACACATCTCCTTTTTTCTGGTTTCATCAAGGCTGGGGCTGAGGATAGGTAATCTTTAAGAGCTCTGAGGGCACCTTCATGCTTCTCAGTCCATTCAAATTTCTTGTTTTTCCTCAGGATATCGTAGAATTCCTTACACTTTTCTGAGGATTTGGATATGAATCTGTTCAAGGCTGCGATCCTGCCCGTTAATCTTTGCACATCCTTAGCATTGGCAGGAGATTTGATATTTACAATAGCCTTGATTTGCACTGGACTTGCTTCAATGCCCCTCTTTGTCACCATATATCCTAAGAATTTACCTGCCTTAACACCAAAATGACACTTAGAAGGATTTAGTTTCATATTAAATTTATCAAGGATATTGAATGCTTCCTCCAAGTCTTTAAGGTGATCCTTAGCTTTCTTGGACTTAACCACCATGTCATCAATATAGACTTCCATAGTGTGTCCAATTTGTTCCTTGAACATCATATTAACTAGCCTTTGATAAGTGGCACCTGCATTCCTTAATGCAAACGACATAGCAATATAACAGTATATACCAGTTGGGGTCATAAAGGCTGTATCCTCTTGATCAGATGGTTCCATCTGAATTTGTTGAAATCCAGATGAAGCATCCATAAAAGTTAACAACTCATGACCCGCGGTAGCATCCACCATGGAGTCAATGTGGGGTAATGGGAAGGGATCCTTGGGACATGCCTTGTTTAAATCTGTAAAATCGACACATACCCTCCACTTTCCATTTTTCTTTTGAATAACAACCACATTGGCTAACCATTTTGGATACTTAACCTCTCTAATCATACCTGCCCGAAGTAGTTTATCTACCTCTTCCTGGATAATGGCATTCCTTTCAGGTGCAAATTTTCTCCTTTTTTGATGAATTGGCTTAAATGACCTGTCAATGCCAAGTTTATGAGTAATTATATCTTTAGATATACCTGTCATATCCTCATGTTTCCAAGCAAAGCTGGGTTTCCTTCTTTTGAGGAAGAATACTAGCTCCTGTTCAATATCGCTAAGGATCCCTGATCCTATGAAGATCTTGGATTCAGGATCACCAGGATCCATGAGGATTTCTTTCAAATCCTGTTATCTTGCCTCCAAGACATCTCTTGAAGGATACTTTAATTGCTATTGCTCCCTTGGTCTTGAGGATGGCTTCATTGATGAGGTATAGCAATTTTTAGCTTCCTGTTGATCACTCTCAATTTTCACCACTCCCCAAGGACTTGGAAGCTTTACACATTGATGATAGGTGGATGGGACTGCCTTCATGTCATGTATCCATGGCCTGCCAAGGATAACATTACAACATGATAAGCAATCAATAACACAAAACTTTTGATAAGAATGCAATCCTTCAATATAGATTGGGAGTTTGATGTCCCCCAATGTATTCTTAGTTTCTCCACTGAATCCCACAAGCACTGAGGATCTTGGTGTTAGGGGTGGATTTCTAAATAACCAGTGATCCTTATTTGCTGTTGGATTTAGTGATCCTCAACTCTGTCGGAAGTAGTGATCCTCAGAAATGTTGCAGGATCAGGATCATGGATCACTATAAGGATCCCAGTACTAACGGTTGTCTACTTTGAATTCGTGAATGTTTTGCAGGAAGTTCAACTCGGACTTAGTCTTGGCGACATTCCTGGAGAATATTCCCAGACTATCCCGCACGTGCTTGGCCAAAAATGGACGTTGTGGAGAACGTGGGAGCTTGGCACAAAAGTCGGATAGTTAGTTATTGTAGTTAACTTCTATTTTAAAAGGGGTAGCGAGCTAGAATTAGAACACTTAGTCATTTTCAGCTACACACACTCATATACTCGCACACTTGAAGCTCTCGACGAACATTCATTCGTTTTCACTCATTTTTACACATTTCACGATAGTGATCCTTGTACCTAGCTCGTTACTATCCGAAGTTGTAAACATTTATTCATTTATTTGAGCTTGGTGATCGGTAGTTTCCATCACCCGGGGTTTTTTGTGCCGGAGATCAACTCTTGATCAAGGGCTTTTTCCCCGTATAAATTCTTGTGTCGTTTGTGCAATTTACATTGAAGTGATCCTTGTCATTTTTCTACATTATTAGCATCATACCCCGTAACAGAGAGTTTGGTTGTAATATCCTCATCAGATTTTTTGACCAAAACAGTTTGGCGCCCACCGTGGGGCAATTGGTGCTTCATCCTTAGAAAAATTCGCATTTCTGTGCTCATTTCAATTCACTACAACCGAGCAAATGGCTTCCTCAGCGAAGAATGCTTCAAATTTGATGCCCTCATTCACTTCTTCACAAGGCGTTCCCCCTTTGCCTCCACCACCTTCTGGATCCCAGAAGAATGCTGAGAATGCTGCGAAGAAACCAACTCCCATTTTCTCAAAACCTCCAACTTCTTCTGCTTCTTACACTCCCACTACTAGTGACATGTTTACTTTGATTTTGCAGATGAAGGATCAGATACGGCAACAGGATAAGACCAATGAAAGGATTCTCAAAGAAATCGGAGATCTCAAGAAACAAAAGAAAACGGCAGAGGATCATTCCCCACTGGTGCCAAAATCTTTGAATTTTGATACCCCGGTGATTACTTCCCAGCCATCAGTGGTTCCAGATGTTCAATATGTGGGTGGCCCAAAAGGAGTGCACTACGGAACAACAACAGTGACCCAGGCATCAGGTTCATATTTCCAGCCAGCGGGATCCTATCCTCAGCATATGGGATCCCTCACGAATTCAGGAGGATATTCAGGAGTGCACCAGGTTCAAGGATCCTCCTTTACTCCAGGATCATCCCAGGTTCAAGGATCCTCCTTTGTTCCAGGATCATCCCAGGTTCAAGGATCCTCCTTTGTTCCAGGATTATCCCAGGTTCAAGGATCCTCCTTTGTTCCAGGATCATCCCAGGTTCAAGGATCCTCCTTTGTTCCAGGATCGTCCCAGTTTCAGGGATCCTTCCAGATGCCAGGATCCTTGAGGAGTTTGCAAACAGGAAGTTCAGATGTCCATCAGGGAGATTTTATTCCAATGCAGACCAATGCCTCTACTGGTCCCTCGATCATTCCAGATCCCCAACAATATGGATTAACATCCAATCTTCCTAATCTGAATCCAATGGGAGGTAACACTTTTAATAATTCTTATACTACTAACCATGGTCTTATGCAGGATCCAGGTATCAATCATGCCATGGCCAGAGAATTGCAAAAGCTAAAGGACATGATATCAAGTGTTCCAGGAGTGGTCAAACCTATCCCAGAGATTGCAGATGGGAGCCACAAGATATCTCATTTTGCACCACCAATCTGTGATGCTGAGATACCCAAGAGGTTCCATGTGCCAACAATGAAGTTGTATGATGGTTCGACGGATCCTGAAGAACACATAGCACAATACAGGGAGAGGATGGAGATCAATCCAATTCCAGAAAGGTTAAAGGAAGCATGCCTGTGCAAGGGATTCGGATCCACTCTTACAGGATCAGCTCTCAAATGGCTGCTAAGTCTTCCTCCTTATTCTATTACCTCATTTGCTAATCTAGTTAACTTGTTTAATAATCAGTTTTCTTGTAGTAGAAAATTCGAACGATTAACTAGTGATCTATATAGGATAACCCAGGGTCATAATGAATCATTAAGGGAATACATTACCAAATTCAGTAAAGAATCTTTAGACATTCCCAACTTAGATATAGCTACGGCTGTTGAGGCCTTTAAAATGGGATTGCTTAGGGATTCGTCGTTCTATGATGATCTTGTTATGACACCATGCAGGAACTTAGATGAGGTAAGAACACGAGCACTTAGGTTCATTCGGCTAGAGGACGACAAGAGGATCCAGGAGAGGTTAGCAGGATCCTCAAAGCAGGATAAGCAAGGATCCTCATTCAGGAACAACAAGTTCAGATCCTACAATAGATCTGATAACCAGAACGTGCATTCTGTTGATCAAGAAGAGGATGATGAGGATTATCTTCCAATTTCTGAATACTGTTTTTGTGTTGATAACAATGAACTAATCCTTGCGATGCAGAACCTAGGTGATAAAGCTAGATGGCCGAGAAAAAATGATAGGCCAGCTGCAACTAAGGATAAATCAAAGTGGTGTGCATACCATGAAGATTTTGGGCATCTCACAGAAGAATGCATTGCACTAAGAAAGGAAATTGGATACTTGTTGAGCAAGGGGCATCTAAAAGAATTGTTGGGAAGAAAAAAGTCAAGGACTCAGGATCCTGAAAGGATCCCTGAGAAGGCTCCAGCCCCTCCAGCAGATGCACAAGTAATAAACTTTATTTCTGGAGGATCGGACATTTGCGGCACATCCTTCTCAGCAGCTAAAAGGCATGCAAAGGAAACTAAAATGGACAATGGAGAAAGACCTGTTCGAACATCAAGTGTCTCCGAAGGAAAAGTCATAACCTTTGATGAGGATGATCGTGTTGATATCCAAGATCCTCATCACGATGGTTTAGTTATTACTCTTTTCATTTCTAACCATTTTGTCCGCAAGATCCTTATAGACGGAGGAAGCTCAGTGAACATTATCCAGCTTGATGTTCTAAAGAAGATGGGTATTCCTGAATCGGACATCATACCAAGATCCTCCGTGCTCGTGGGATTTAGTGGCGAAACTAAGAATACCCTGGGGGACATTAAACTCCCAATATACATTGAAGGCCTACACTCTTATCAAAAATTTTGTGTTATTGACTGTTTATCTTGTTGTAATGTTATCCTTGGCAGGCCTTGGATACACGATATGAAAGCAGTCCCATCTACTTACCATCAATGTGTGAAGCTCCCTAGTCCTTGGGGAATAGTGAAGATTGATAGTGATCAGCAGGAGGCTAAGAATTGCTACACTTCATCGATGAAACCAGCCTCGAAGTCAAGGGAGCAATAGCAATCAAGGTATCCTCCAAGGGATGTCTTGGAGGCAAGAGAGCAGGATGTGGTAGAAATCCTCATGGATCCGGATGATCCTGAATCCAAAATCTATATCGGATCAGGGATCATCGGCGAAATGAAAGAAGACCTCGTATCCTTCCTCAAAAGGAGAAAGACTACCTTTGCATGGAAACACGAAGACATGACTGGTATATCCAAAGATGTAATCACTCACAAACTCGGGATTGACAGATCCTTCAAACCAATCCATCAAATGAGAAGAAAGTTTGCACCGGAAACGAATGCCATTATCCAGGAAGAGGTAGAGAAATTGCTCCGGGCAGGTATGATTAGGGAGGTCAAGTATCCAAGATGGTTGGCCAATGTGGTTGTTGTTCAAAAGAAAAACGGAAAGTGGAGGGTATATGTCGATTTTACCGATTTAAATAAGGCATGTCCCAAGGATCCTTTCCCATTACCCCACATTGACTCCATGGTGGATGCAACTGCGGGTCATGAACTGTTAACTTTTATGGATGCTTCATCTGGATTCCAACAAATCCAAATGGAACCATCCGACCAAGAGGATACAGCCTTCATGACTCCAACTGGTATATACTGCTATATTGCTATGCCGTTCGGACGAAGAAATGCAGGTGCAACATATCAAAGGCTGGTGAATATGATGTTCAAGGATCAGATTGGAAAAACTATGGAGGTTTACATAGATGATATGGTGGTAAAATCCATAAAAGCTGAGGATCACCTAAGGGACTTGGAGGAAGCATTCGATATCCTTGACAAATATAACATGAAACTTAATCCTTCAAAATGTCACTTTGGTGTTAAAGCAGGTAAATTCTTAGGATATATGGTGACAAAAAGAGGCATTGAAGCTAGCCCGGAACAAATCAAAGCAATAGTGAACATCAAATCTCCGGCCAATGCTAAGGATGTTCAAAGGCTAACAGGCAGGATAGCAGCTTCGAACAGATTTATATCCAAATCCTCAGAAAAGTGCAAAGAATTCTATGATATCCTAAGGAATAACAAGAAATTTGAGTGGACTGAGAAGCATGAAAATGCTTTAAGAGCCCTCAAAGATTACCTATCCTCAGCCCCGGCTTTGATGAAACCAGAAAAAGGCAATGTGCTATCCTTGTATCTTGCAGTATCCTCAAAAGCAGTAAGTGCGGTCCTTGTTAAGGATCATGAAGGTACACAACATCCTGTCTATTATGTAAGTAAAAGTTTACTTGATGCCGAATCCAGGTATTCACACCTTGAAAAGCTTATTCTTGCATTAATTATGGCATCTACTAAGCTAAGACATTATTTTGAAACTCATGTTATTGTTGTTAAAACTAATTTTCCAATTAAGAATGTCCTCAGGAAACCAGAGATGTCAGGAAGGATGGCTAAGTGGGCAGTGAAGCTAAGTGCATATGATATAAGATATGAGCCTAGGACAGCCATCAAATCCCAAGCATTAGCTGACTTTGTGGCTGATTTCAGTAGTGATTTACAAAAAGAAGCTGAGTTAGAAGTCCAGCAGCTAGAAGAGACCAAGGATCCTTGGATACTCTATACTGATGGATCCTCAAATGTCAAAGGCACAGGGCTTGGAATACTACTAAAATCGCCACAGGGGGACATAATACCCCACTCTATAGCTTGTGAGTTCCAAA
Organism: Helianthus tuberosus; assembly: GCA_030545235.1. Classification (NCBI taxonomy): domain Eukaryota; kingdom Viridiplantae; phylum Streptophyta; class Magnoliopsida; order Asterales; family Asteraceae; genus Helianthus; species Helianthus tuberosus. The sequence goes on along the minus strand of CM060449.1, from coordinate 48,943,961 downwards.
CCACTAACAATGAGGCTGAATATGAAGCCTTAATTGCTGGTTTACAAATTGCAAAGCATATGGGGATTAGGTATTTTGAGGTACATGTAGATTCATTGTTAATTACAAACCACTTTAATGGATCCTACGCTGTTAAAGGTGAAAAGCTAACCAAATATTTAGAGATAGTCAAAAGTTTGGCACTCTCTTTTGTTTCCTTTAGTTTGACGCAGGTACCAAGGGAAGAAAATACAGAGGCTGATGCATTGGCTAACTTAGAATCATCCTTGAAGATCCCGGAGGATATCAAGATCCCTATTATCCATATCCTGACCCCGGCTATCGAGGATCACGAGGCTATGGAGATAGGAAATGATTCTGCAATTATCCCTTGTGAGGATACTCAATCCCATTCAGGATCAGGATCATGGATCTCACCAATTATGAGATACTTACAACATGGAGAGATTCCTACAGGAGAAAACCCTAGGGCTTTCAAATCTAAGGTATCTCAATTCACAATTTTAAATAATATGTTGTATAGACGATCTCTTGCAGGACCATACTTGAGATGCATTGAGGATCCTGAAATCCAAGAAGTTTTAAAAGACTTCCATGAAGGAGATTGTGGAAACCACACTGGGGGCAGGGCATTATTCTCAAGGATCCTGAGGACATGATACTACTGGCCAACCATGAAGAGAGATGCTGTGGAGTATGCTAAAAGATGTGATCCTTGTCAGAGACACAGTAATATCCTTCATCAACCAGCTGAATTATTGCATCCTATATCCTCCTCTTAGCCATTTATGAGATGGGGTATGGATATAGTTGGTAAGCTCCCTAAGGCACCTGGTGGAAAAGTATTCATGCTTGCTATGACTGATTACTTCTCCAAGTGGATAGAGGCTGAAGCTTTTGCCCAAGTCAGAGAAAAGGAAGTTATATCCTTCATTAAAAGAAATATTATAACTAGATTTGGAATTCCTTCTGAGATTATATGTGATAATGGTTCCCAATTTATTGGGGGCAGAACCACTAACTTTTGTGACAGCTGGGGGATTAAGATGATAACATCAACACCAGTCCACCCACAAGCTAATGGTCAGGCAGAATCATCCAACAAGATCATCATCAACAATTTGAAGAAGAAGCTTGGATCCAAGAAAGGGAAATGGGCAGAAGAACTACCCTATGTGCTTTGGGCTGATAGGACAACCCCTAAAAACGCTACTGGTCAAACGCCATTCTCTTTGGTATTTGGGGCAGAATCAGTGATCCCAACAGAAATGGTGGTTCCAACTGCTAGAACAAGTACCCGTGATCCTGAGTAGAATGATGAGAACTTGGCTCAAGACCTGGATACTATTGAAGAAATCAGGGATATGGCTAGGATAAGGATGGCCAGTTATCAGCAAAGAATGGCTGGTGCTTACAACAAAAATGTCAGGATCAGGAGGTTTCAAGTTGGAGATACGGTATTAAGGAAAGCATTCCAGAATACCACCAATCCTGCTGATGGAAAATTGGCTCCAAAATGGGAAGGCCCTTATTTGATTGAAGCTGAAGCCGGAAAGGGGGCATATAGATTGCTAACCATGGAAGGTGATTTGCTACCAAGGTCTTGGAATGCTGTCCACTTGAAGAAATATTTCATGTGAGCAGGATCCTCATGGCACAGATGATCCTCAAAGGATCCTCAAAGTATCGGTGATCCTTACTTAGGTAATATCCTAAACCTGAACTATTTCATTTCTTTATTTTCTCATATAAGGATAAGGATCATGTATCCTTTATCCATCTCTCACGTGAGTTTAAGTTTTGAAAGTTCAGGTATCCTTAGCATAACATTGGTTATCCGCTGAAGCAATCCGTTCCTTGGGTTTAACCCCAGTTATTTGGGCTTGACCCCAGTTCCGCCTGTAGCGCATGATGATCCTGGTATAGTTCAAGGCAGTGGGACCAGTACTCGCTTTAGGGGCTGATAATTCCATTGTACTGGCTATGCCTAGGATCCTACGTATAATGGTAGACGTACCATACATCCGTTCCTAAGGTTTCTAACGTTTTCACGTTAGCTAAGGTTTCTAACGTTTTCACGTTAGCTAAGGTTTTGGCATTTTCATGTCACTAAGTTTGGATAGTCACCAGTTAGGGCCATACTCCAGTTTACATACGATCCTTGGGCTTGTCCCCAGTTATCCTTGGGCTTATCCCCAGTTATCCTTGGGCTTGTCCCCAGTTATCCTTGGGCTTGTCCCCAGTTGCTAACTCTTTTCTTATATTGGCTTAGTCCCAAGTTATGCTCTATTTCAGGTTCTTAAAGATAGGCAACTAGGGATCGTTGATCCTTACTCCACTCTAAGGTTTATCTTATAGTTATCCTTATTATGGTTAGGATCCTAACTTGGACCCTCAGGTATGATCCTTAACTATTTTTAATCCTATTCATTATTTATTTGAATAACCCTTAAAAAATTTGACAACTAGACTTGTGATCCTTAAAACATATTGCTTTTTGGGATTCTTTAACTATAGGATATCTGATCATGGATCATATCCTAAATATTTTCAATCTGACTTATTCAAAATTATTTAATGAATATGCATCAAAACAAAGGAAAATCAAAGAAACACAAGGTTAACAACACAAGATAAGCGACAAAAGGTTAAGATTTTATTTATTAACAAAGTAGTAACCCTTAAAAGGTTGTCAAAATTACCTACCCCGAGCATCTACCAGCAAAACGTGGCCCGTCCGCTGGGGTAGGTAAAGGGTGTCCATGATAATAAGTTCGAAAGTAGTGCAGGAATATAAAGGCGGCAGGATCACAATGGCTTCATCCCCAAAACAGAGGATCCCTCCACCATATGCAATCCTGCCTATTGTCCAAAGGATCATACATGATCCTTAATCCTAAAGACTATTGTTCGAGTACAAACCATTAAATTGTTCAACATCACAACCACAAAAGACCTACTACCAAATTTAAAAAAATTGGGCTCCGGCTGCGTCTAGGAATGTCCATCATCGCCCAATTGTACATCCTACACCTTTGCTGCGTCCTCTTCCCCTCTAGCTGCGGTATCCTTCATCAGATCCTTTCCACTGCCACTTGCCTCAATCGCCAAGACCTCAGTAGTCTCCTCCTCATCATCCTCGAGATCAGCCAACCTTGCTTTCCAGCCCTCAACATCCCAACTGCTTTTATCAAAGTTAGGATCTTGAGCTTCCTGGGCCATCTTCAATTTTGTCTGATACATTGTGATGGCAGCAGAGACCTTAGCATTTTCTATGAGATCATGCTTCTCATAGTCAAGGTCAATCAGAAGTTTAGCTGTCTTAGTCTTGGCATCTTGAAGTTCCTTCTGAAGATCAACAATGGCAAGGTCCTTAAGCACGGCAACCTGTTGGAGGTCAGCAATCTTCTTGTCCTGCTCCTCAACATTCCCCACGTAGTCTTCAATCTCAGCAAATTTCTGCAAAGAAAAGGATAAAGCAGTTCAAGATCAGGTGATCCTCATACGAGTAGGATACCTAGGCAGAGTTGGTGATCCTTACATCGTTGAAGTATTCAAGGAACTGGTGGCGGATCAGTGGTAGGCCTTGAAGATCCTCAGTATCAGAAGTTTTCCTCTTCTTGCCACCCTTTCCTTTAGTGGGTGCCTTCGGAATGGAGATGCTAGGACTGGTAGTGGACCTCTTCTTCCTGGATCGAACAACATCAAGGTCAGCCGTGTTGAACTGGGATACAGGCTTGGCAGATTTTCCGGCGCCTACACATTCAAAGCAAGATGAGTATCCTTATCCTATTTCAATTTACTTATTTATTTTAATATTCAAACTATGTAAAAGGCAGGATACTTACTTGACATGGTAATGGAACCTGAGGATACTTCTTGTGAATCTTGGGTGTCTATCTTGAATGTCCTTGTTTCAGGATCAAGCTTCCAAAAAGCAGCAAGCCTATCCTTGGTTTCAGGTGATGTGATGATGTGTGAGACAGAAATAGCTGCATAACACAAGACAAAAAGGGGGTCAGTAATCCTTATACAAAACCCTCCAAATCATCGGCATGGCTTGGATGTAAGAGATGCCGGTAAGGGAAAAGAAGGATTGTGTAAATTCTGGGAAAGGATAGGTGTATCCTATGGCGAATGGAGTAACTGGAAAGGCAACCCATGTTTCTGAAACATAGTCGCTCAGAATAGTAGGATCAAAGGGTTTGAAAAAAGCACTCGTCGGAAAGCAATGACGAATCTTGTCTATCTGAGCATCATTAAAGTAACACCTTTCATTTGTGGAGTCTTTGATGATCTTTTGACTCTTCAAGGGACTATCCTTCTGGTGATCCTTGGCGGGGGAGGACCGGAGCATCATTCTTGAAGAGATAATGGTAAAGTAAGAAAAACAGAGTAAGAGAAGGAAGAAGATGAAGAGAGAATACCTGTCTATCTTCAGAATGCAGTTATAAAGGGAGTCTTTCTGAAAATTTTAAATGCATTTGATCCTATCTCTATCTCCTATTTATAATCATGATCGTGCAGGGTTGTCACTTCTGTGACGTCATGATCGCAACGGCTAGTCCGCTTATAACGGCTAGTTATCCGTTGGTTAAATATGGATAAGATCGACAAAATATAACTCATTTATTTACATATTTACTCCTTATATTTTGGGGGCAATTGTTAGGGGTGGATTTCTAAATAACCAGTGATCCTTATTTGCTGTTGGATTTAGTGATCCTCAACTCTGTCTGAATTAGTGATCCTCAGAAATGTTGCAGGATCAGGATCATGGATCACTATAAGGATCCCAGTACTAACGGTTGTCTACTTTGAATTTGTGAATGTTTTGCAGGAAGTTCAACTCGGACTTAGTCTTGGCGACATTCCTGGAGAATATTCCCAGACTATCCCGCACGTGCTTGGCCAAAAATGGACGTTGTGGAGAACGTGGGAGCTTGGCACAAAAGTCGGATAGTTAGTTATTGTAGTTAACTTCTATTTTAAAAGGGGTAGCGAGCTAGAATTAGAACACTTAGTCATTTTCAGCTACACACACTCATATACTCGCACACTTGAAGCTCTCGACGAACATTCATTCGTTTTCACTCATTTTTACACATTTCACGATAGTGATCCTTGTACCTAGCTCGTTACTATCCGAAGTTGTAAACATTTATTCATTTATTTGAGCTTGGTGATCGGTAGTTTCCATCACCCGGGGTTTTTTGTGCCGGAGATCAACTCTTGATCAAGGGCTTTTTCCCCGTATAAATTCTTGTGTCGTTTGTGCAATTTACATTGAAGTGATCCTTGTCATTGTTCTACATTATTAGCATCATACCCCGTAACAGAGAGTTTGGTTGCAATATCCTCATCAGATTTTTTGACCAAAACACTTGGGATAATATCAGATTCTGGGATATTCATCTTCTTGTGAACATCAATCTGAATGATGTTCACAGAGCTTCCTCCATCTATAAGGATCCTGCGAACAAAGTGGTTAGAAATAAATAATGTAATCACAAGACCATCATGATGAGGATCCTGCACGTCAGCATGATCATCCTCATCAAAGGTTATGACTTTATCCTGGGTGACAACGGAGGTCCGAACGGGTCTGTCTCCACTATCCATCTTGGTTTCCTTAGCGTGTCTCTTTGCTGCTGAAAAGGATGTACCACAGATGTCTGATCCACCAGATATGAAATTTATGACTTGTGCATCTGCTGGAAGAGCAGGAGCCCTTTCCGGGATCCTTTCAGGATCCTGGATCCGTGACTTCTTTCGACCCAAGAGTTCCTTCAAATGCCCCTTGCTCAACAAGTAACCAATTTCCTTTCTTAGTGCAATACACTCTTCAGTGAGATGCCCAAAATCCTTATGGTATGCACACCATTTGGACTTATCCTTTGTAGCAGCTGGTTTATCACTTTTCCTTGGCCACCTAGCTTTCTCACCTAGATTCTGCATTGCAAGGATTAATTCGTTGTTATCAACAGAAAAACAGTATTCAGAAATAGGAGGATAATCCTCATCATCCTCTTCTTGTTCCACTGAGTGCACATTCTGGTTATCAGATCTGTTGTAGGACTTGGACTTGTTGTTCCTGAAATAGGATCCTTGTTTCTCCTGTTTTGAGGATCCTGCTAATCTATCCTGGATCCTTTTGTCATCCTCTAGGCAGATGAACCTAAGGGCCCTGGTTCTTACTTCATCAAGATTCCTGCAAGGTGTCATAACAAGATCATCATAGAATAATGAATCCCTAAGCAATCCCATTTTAAAGGCTTCTACAGCCGTAGCAATATCCAGGTTAGGAATATCCAAGGATTCTTTACTAAACTTAGTGATGTAATCTCTAAGTGATTCATTTTGACCTTGTGTTACCCTATATAGATCACTAGTTAATCGTTCAAATTTTCTACTACAAGAGAATTGACTATTAAACAAATTAACTAGATTAGCAAATGAAGTAATATAGTAAGGGGGGAGACTTAGCAGCCATTTGAGAGCAGATCCTGTAAGTGTGGATCCAAATCCCTTGCATAGACATGCTTCTTTTAACCTTTCAGGAATTGGATTGATCTCCATCCTCTCCCTGTATTGAGCCACATGCTCCTCTGGATCCGTTGAACCATCATACAGCTTCATAGATGGTATCTGGAACCTTTTAGGGATCTCAGCATCACACAAGGGTGGTGCAAAACGAGATATCCTATGGCTACCATCTGCAATTTCAGGAATGGGTTTAACCACTCCCGGTACACTGGATATCATATCCTTAAGCTTCTGTAGCTCTCTAGCCATAGCCTGGTTGATACCTGTATCCTGCATAAAGCCATGGTTAGTGTTATATGAATTATTGAAAATGTTACCTCCCACAGGATTCACGTTCGGAATTGCGGATGTTAATCCATATTGACGAGACTCTGGCATGATCGAAGGACCAGAGGGAGCAATGGTCTGCATTGGTATGAAGTCTCCTTGATGAACGTCCGAGCTTTGAGGCTGCATACTTTTCAAGAATCCTTGATCTTGAGGGACGTTGGATCCTTGAAGCTGAGATGATCCTTGAACATGAAAGGATCCTGGAACCAGAGAGGATCCTGGGACCAGGCAGGATCCTGGGACCAGAGAGGATCCTGGGGCAAGGGAGGATCCTTGGACCGGAAAGGATCCTTGAACATGGGAGGATCCTTGGACCTGGGAGGATCCTTGAACCTGGGAGGATCCTTGGACCTGGGAGGATCCCTGTACTGCATGCATTCCCAAATATCCTCCTGACGTGAAGTATCCCTGATGCTGAGAGGAGGATCCTGATGGTTGAGAAGAGGATCCCTGAGGCTGGAAGTAAGAGCCAAATGCCTGTCTCATTGTTGTCGTTCCATAACGCCTTCCTGGTAATTCACCCAAGTATTGCACGTCCGAAACTGCTGAGTGTTGGGAAGTTATGGCTGGAGTGTCGAAGTTCAGTGATCTTGGCATCAGAGGAGAGTGATCCTCCACTGATTTCTTCTGTTTCTTGATCTCATCGATCTCCCGGAGGATCCTTTCGTTGGTTTTGTCCTGCTCTTGTGCATGATTCCTCATCTGCAAAATCAGAGTATAAAGATCATTAGTAGTAGGATTAGTTGAAACAGAAGAAGTTGGTGGTTTTTGGAAAATGGGGGTCGGTTTCTTCGCAACATTCTCAGCATTCTTCTGGGATCCAGAAGGTGGTGGAGGCAAAGGAAGAACGCCTTGTGAAGAACTGAATGAGGGCATCAAACTTGAAGTATTCTTCGCTGAGGAAGCCATCTGCTTGGTTGTAACGAACCGAAATGACCACGAAAACGTAAATCTCTTTAGGAATGAAGCACCAATTGCCCCACGGTGGGCGCCAAACTGTTTTGGTCAAAAATCAAGCAATGACAATGTAACCAAACTTTCTGTTGTGAGGTATGATGCTTGAATTGATGAACAACGATAAGGATCACTATGAAATGTAATGAACAAGTGACACGAAGATTTATACGAGGAAAAAGCCCTTGATCAATGAATGATCTCCGGCATAAAAAACCTCGGGTGATGGAAACTACCGATCACCAACTCAAATTAAACAATAAATGTGTTACAACTTCGGATGATAGCGAGCTAAGTACAAGGATCACTATAGTGTATTGTGTGTAAAAGTGTGTAATCGCCAAGTGAGTTCACGAGAGCTGGTGAGAGCGGTTGTACGAGTGTGTGTGTAGCCAAAAATAGCCAAGTGTTTTCTAACTAGCTCGCTACCCCTTTAAAAATAGAAAATATCTACTCTAACTAACATTCCGCAAATGGTGCAAGTCCTCCACGACTCCATAACGTCCACTTCTGGCCAAGCACGTGCGGAATAAACATAGAATATGCTCTAGGAATATCGCCAAGACCAAGTCCAAGCTCATACTCCTGCAAAACAATTTCGAATTCAAAGTAGACAACCGTTAGTACAAGGATCCTTATGATGATCCATGATCCTGATCCTGCAACACTTCTGAGGATCACTACTTCAGACAGAATTGAGGATCACTAAACCCAACAGTAAATGAGGATCACTGATCATTTAGAAATCCACCCCAAACAACTGCCATAGTGGGCTAAACAAAATAATAAAACATAAATTCAAATCATTTTCTTTATGTGAAACATGAAGAACACAGGTTGACCGACGGTTACTAATTAATTCTGGCAACATGCATGCAGTTACATGTATATAAATAAACGTGTATGGTTTACGTTTTTACCTTATATTCATGATGTACACTAGATCGGGATAATAACTAGCTTCCGGGATATACCGGTTTCGTTATTGCCTCAATTTCGGTGGTTCATAGGTGGTTCAGAGGTGGCTACGGAGTGGTGGTGGTAATTATAGGTATCGGTTTTCAACCTTCAAGATCTATTTAGAGGAACCGATTTTGTATATAAGTCGTCGTGCGTTAAACAAGGAAATGGTTTGGATGTATTTATAGTTGGTGTGAAAGTCTAAAACTTGGAGACAAAGTTTCTTTTTGCAGATAAGGTAAAATGATCTACCAATGGTAGTGTTGACAGTTGCCACTATTACAAAGCTCTACGCGTTCGTTTTAATACAACTCCACATTCTCATGCTTAGATCATCCACTCCCATGATGAAGTTATTTTACTCTTTTTAAAGTTTCTTCTGATGATCATATTTTTTTCGTTTGTATAATGTTTAGTTTAATTTATAATTTTCTTTTCAACCATAAATAACTTTTATTATTACTATGATTATTAGTATTATTATTATAAATAGGTTAATTTATTAATATTATTACTATATATTGTTTTAAATGGTTAAAATGCCAATGCGAGAAAGCTTAATAAAAATCATTTATTTATTGTTATTTTATATATATATTATTTTTTTATTACAATAATCCTTCAAAAAGAACCTTCCCATCTCTTTATGGCTTCAGAACTCCAAGAAACATTGATGAATATCTTAAATTAAAAGCCAAACAAGTTGAATACATTGCAAAAGAAGAGAGTAAAGGGAAAGGTGACAACAACTTATCAAGTCAAATGCAACATGGGCTAAGTAAAGTTAAGAAACTGGAAGACTTTGCAAGAGACTTGAGTTAGAAGATGTCAAATCTGCCACCTAATGCTGATCTTCAAAAAGAGCTAAGGAAGGATCTCATAGAGCTTATTATGAGAGACAAAACTTACCAAGTCTCTGAGCATCAATTCAAAGACAGGCCTCTTACTGCTCTTAAAGAAGAAGCAAAAAGATGTGAAAGAATGAAAAATGACCCTCAAATGAGGAAGACTGCTCCCAACTAGAACAAGTTTAAGAAATCCATTGCAGATCTTGCCTTAGAATATAAAAGGAAGAGAGCTGAGCTTGTGGCAACAAAGTATGGGACTGCAAGGGCCATTGGAAGATGGTCTAGGCAGTATGTTGATCAAATTTATGATAAGCTAGAAAAACTAAGAGAATCAGATCCTTCAGCTCCTAAGAAGCCGGTATACAGAGATCAAACCACTGATAAGCTTCAACAGCAGACCCTTTCTCTTAGAAAGCTGTTCACATCATCTGATGTATCCATCCAAGTCTTAAACCAAAGAAAAAGACAGGAGCAGATAGATGAGGAAGATGAAAAGAGAGAAGCTGACATTAGAAAGGCGGCTATCAAGAATCAGTTGTTATATAGATTGGATCCTGCTTCCTTAAAACTTCAAGCTCAATTGGCTGAAACTGTTAAAAGGCTGGTGTTAGGGATAGAATTTTGGTGTTTATGGATCATATATCCTCAGTTTGACCTGGATCAAGGATCCTCAGGAAATGGTGCAGGAAGGCTAAGGATCGAGGATCCTCACTGGTTTTCTTAAACTAACAATTGTATCCATTACCCATTGGCTTGCAGGTGCACTTCGAAGAGGACTTATTCCAACCGAGATTCAAGGGGAATATGCTCTTTATTTTGGCACGTGCATGAGCTGAAAACCGTTGGTGGTGATCGTGGGAAGATGGCTGAAATTTCGGATAGTTGGTTAAGGATATTTTTGGCTAAGTTTAATAGGGGTATTGAGCTATTTTAGAAAGCACTTGCACCCTTGTTATCGAACAACACTTATGCTACACTCTCGAATACACACACACTATAATTCATTGTAACAAGCTCAATACTTCCGAAGTTGTAACCTTTTTTGTTCAATATAGTTGATAGTGATAGTTTTCACTATCCGAGGTTTTTTATGCCGGAGATCAGACGTTGATCAAGGGATTTTTCCTCGTACAAATCCTCGTGTTCATTGCCATTTTCTTTCAATTATTTTTCATACATTAGTGCATTTAACTAAGCATCCAACCTCACAAAAATCAGATTTGGTTACATTATCCTTGTGTATTTTTGACCAAAACAGTTTCGCGCCCACCGTGGGGAAATTGGTGCTTCATCCTTGAAAATTTTGTTCATTTCATTCATTCTTGTTCATTACCTTCAACCACATGGCTTTTTAGGGGAAAACCACTTCAAGCTCCATGTTGGTGATCACCTCATCACTGAGCATTCCACCATTGCCTCCTGTTTCTTCTGCATCTCAGAAGAATGCTGAGAATGCTGCGAAGAAGACAACCCCCATTTTCACAAAAGCAACTACTGTTGTTTCTTCCTCTACACCTACTAATAGTGATCTTTACTCTTTGATTTTGCAGATTAGAGGCTACATGCAACAGCATGATGAAACTAATGGCAGGATCCTCCGTGAGATTGATGAAATCAAGAAATTGAAGAAGTCAGCGGAGGAGCACTCTCAATTGATGCCTAGGTCGTTGGATTTCACTACTCCACCAACAACCATCCAGCATTCCAAAGCATCAGGTGTCCAGTATCAAGGAGGATCATCAAGTATGCAACATGGATCATCAGCTATGACGCAGGCTCAAGGATCCTACTTACAGCCTCAAGGTTCCTCTTTTCAACATCAAGGATCCTTCTCTAGTTCGGGAGGATACATAGGGACACTGTCGGCTCAAGGATCCTATTTTCAGACTCAAGGATCCTCTTTTCACCATCAAGGATCCTCATCACAGGTTCAAGGATCCATGGAATATCCTCCAAGACCTTCAGCTCTAATGTATCCTGGATCCAACATCTTCCAGGATCAAGGATCCTCGGGGAGTCAACAACCTAGAAGTTCTGAGATTCATGTGGGAGACTTTATTCCCATGCAGACTATTGCTTCATCTGGTCCCACAATTGCACCAGAGCTGCCTCACTTTGGATACACCTATGGGTTTCCAATTCCAAACCAGTCAGGAGGTAACACTTTCAATACATCTTATGGTACTAATCATGGTCTTATGCAGGAACCAGGAATCAATCAGGCCATGGCTAGGGAGTTGCAAAAACTCAAGGATATGATATCCAACGTCCCAGGGGTGGTAAAACCCATTCCTGAGATACCGGATGGAAGTCACAAGGTGTCTCGCTTTGCACCACCCATATGTGATGCTGAGATAGCAAAACGGTTTCAAACACCCAATATGAAGCTGTATGACGGTACCACCGATCAAGAAGAACATGTGGCACAATACAGGGAGAGAATGGAGATCAATCCCATTCTAGAAAGGTTAAAAGAAGCCTGCCTTTGCAAGGGTTTCGGATCCACATTGACTGGATCAACTTTCAAATGGCTGCTAAGTCTTCCTCCTTATTCAATTACTTCATTTTCTAATTTAGTTAACTTGTTCAATAGTCAATTTTCATGTAGTAGGAGATTTAAACGGTTGACTAGTGATTTATATAGGGTCACCCAAGGTCATAATGAATCATTAAGGGATTACATAACTAAATTTAGTAGAGAATCCTTAGAAATCCCTAATTTAGATATTGTTACTGCTGTTGAAGCTTTTAAAATGGGTTTACTAAAAGATTCTCAGTTCTATGATGATCTTGTTATGACACCTTGCAGGAACCTATATGAGGTAAGAAACACGGCCCTTAGGTTCATCCGTTTAGAGGATGACAAAAGGATCCAAGAGAGGTTGTCAGGATCCTCAAAGCAAGACAAACAAGGATCCTATTCCAAGAATAACAGATCCAAGTTATACACTAAATCTGACAACCAAAGTGTGCATGCTGTGGAACAAGAAGAAGACGATGAGGATTATCCTCCTATTTCTGAATATTGTTTTGCTGCTGATAATAGTGAACTAAACCTTGCTATGCAGAACTTAGGTGACAAAGCTAGATGGCCGAGGAAAAGTGACAAGCCAGCTGCTACCAAAGATAAATCAAAGTGGTGTGCTTACCATGAGGACTTTGGTCATCTCACAGATGAGTGCATAACATTAAGGAAGGAGATTGGATACCATTTAAGTAAAGGATACTTAAAGGAGTTATTTGGAAGGAAAAAGTCAAGGATCCAGGATTCTGAGAAAGTCCCTGAAAAAGCTCCTCCTCCACCAGCTGATGCTCAAATCATCCATTTTATCTCAGGAGGCTCTGATATTTGTGGCACTTCATTCTCAGCAGCTAAGAGACACGCAAAGGAAACAAAGATGGAGAATGGGGACAGACCTGTTCAAACTTCCATTCTTACCTAGGAAAAAGTCATATCCTTTGATGAGGATGACCGTGAAGACATACAGGATCCTCATCACGACGGTCTAGTTATTACATTATTTATCTCTAACCATTTTGTTCGCAGGATTCTCATTGATGGGGAAGCTCAGTGAATATAATCCAGTTGGATGTCCTCAAAAGAATGAACATTCCTGAATCTGATATTATCCCAAGATCATCTGTATTTGTGGGATTCGGGGAGAGACAAAGAATACATTGGGGGACATCAAACTTCCTATTTACATAGAGGAAGTGAATTATGTTCAAAAATTATGTGTTATTGATTGCTTATCTTGCTGTAATGTTATCCTTGGCTGGTCGTGGATACACGATATGAAGGCAGTCCCCTCGACATATCATCAATGTGCGAAGCTCCCTACTCCATGGGGTGTGGTGAAGATCGAAAGTGATCAGCAGGAAGCCAAAAATTGCTACACTTCTTCAATGAAACCAGCCTCAAAGCCTAGGGAGGCATAGCAATTAAAGTATCCTCCAAGGGACGTCATGAGGCAAGAGAGCAAGACATCAAGGATATTCTGTTGAACCTTGAGGATCCTGAATCCAAAATTTTTATAGGATCTGTGATCCTTGGCAGTATTGAGCAGGATTTAGTATCCTTCTTGAGAAGAAGAAAAAACTACCTTTGCTTGGAAACATGAAGACATGACATGTATATCTAAGGATATTATTACTCACAAACTTGGTATTGACAGGTCTTTCAAGCCAATACACCAGAAAAGGATGAAATTTGCACCCGAAAGAAATGCCATTTTCCAAGAAGAGGTAGAAAAATTGCTCAAGGCAGGTATGACCAAAGAGGTAAAGTATCCAAGATGGCTAGCCAATGTGGTTGTTGTTCAGAAAAAGAATGGAAAGTGGAGGGTATACGTTGATTTTACTGACCTGAACAAAATATGTCCCAAGGATCCTTTCCATTTACCCCACATTGACTCCATGGTGGATGCTACGGCGGGTCATGAATAGTTAACTTTTATGGATGCTTCATCTGGATTTCAACAAATTTAGATGGAGCCATCTGACCAAGAGGATACAGCTTCATGACTCCCACTGGTATATATTGTTGTATTGTTATGCCTTTTGGACTAAGAAATGCAGGTGCCACATATCAAAGGCTAGTGAATATGATGTTCAAAGAGCAGATTGGACACACAATGGAAGTCTATATAGATGATGTTAGGGGAGGATTTTCTAATCCTAAGGATCACGGGTCTTCAAGTGCTGCCAGGATCATGGATCCTCAATTCTGTTTGATTCAAGCATCACACCTCACAACAAAAGATTTGGTTGCATTATCTTTGCTTGATTTTTGACCAAAACAGTTTGGCGCCCACCGTGGGGCAATTGGTGCTTCGTTCTTGAGAAACTCTTGTTTTTGTGATCATTTCGGTTCATTACAACCAAGCAGATGGCTTCTTCAGTAAAGAGCACTTCCAGTTCAATGCCGGCAATGAGTTCTTCACAGGGCGTTCCTCCTTTGCCTCCACCACCTTTTGGATCCCAGAAGATTGCTGAAAATGCTGCGAAGAGATAAACCCCCATTTTTTCCAAAACCACCAACTTCTTCTGTTACCACTAATCCTACTAATAGTGATCTTTTTACTTTGATTTTGCAGATGAAGGATCACATACAAGAGCAGGACAAAACCAATGAAAGGATCCTTTGGGAGATTGGTGATATCAAGAAACATAAGAAATCAGTGGAAGATCACTCTCCTCTGATACCAAGGTCATTGGATTTCTATACTCCAGCTACAACCACCTTGCAAACTGCAGCTCCGGATATCCAGTATCAGAGTGGACCATTGGGAAGGCGTTATGGAGCAACAACTATGAGTCAGGCTTTTGGCTCTAACTTCCAGCCTCAAGGATCCTATTTTCAGTCTTCAGGACCCTCCTTCCAGCATCAGGGATCCTTCGCCAGCTCAGGAGGACATTTGGGAATGAACACAGTCCAAGGATCCTCCATGGTTCAAGGATCCTCTCAGGTCCAAGGATCCTCCATGATTCCAGGATCCTCTCAGATTCAAGGATCCTCCTCTCAGGTTCAAGGATCCTCTCAGCCCCAAGGATCCTTTCAGGTTCAAGGATCCTCTCAGCATCAAGGATCCAACATCTTTCAGGATCAAGGATTCCCAAGAAGTATGCAGCCTCCAAGTTTGGATGTTCATCAAGGAGACTTCATACCAATGCAGACCATTGCTTCCTCTGGTCCTTCAATCATACCAGAATCCCGTCAATACGGATTCACATCTGCAATTCCAAACTTGAATCCCATGGGAGGTAACACTTTTAATAATTCTTATAACACTAACCATGGCTCTATGCAGGATACAGGTATCAATCAGGCTATGGCTAGGGAGTTACAGAAGCTTAAGGATATGATATCAAGCGTACCAGGAGTGCTTAAACCCATTCATGAAATTGCAGATGGTAGCCATAGGATATCTCGCTTTGCACCACCTATTTGTGATGCTGAGATACCCAAAAGGTTCCAGATACCAACTATGAAGCTATATGATGGTTCAACGGATCCAGAGGAGCATGTAGCTCAATACAGGGAGAGGATGGAGATCAATCCGATTCCTGAGAGGCTAAAGGAAGCATGTATATGCAAGGGTTTCGGATCCACACTTACAGGATCAGCTCTTAAATGGCTGCTAAGTCTTCCTCCTTACTCTATTACTTAATTTGATAATCTAGTTAACCTGTTTAATAGTCAATTCTCTTGTAGCAGAAAATTTGAACGATTAACTAGTGATTTATATAGGGAAACACAAGGTCAAAATGAGTCACTTAGAGATTACATCACTAAGTTTAGTAAAGAATCCTTAGATATCCCTAATCTGGATATAGCCACGGCTGTGGAAGCCTTTAAAATGGGATTGCTTAGGGATTCATTATTCTATGATGATCTTGTTATGACCCCATGCAGGAATCTTGATGAAGTAAGAACCAGGGCCCTTAGGT
Source organism: Helianthus tuberosus (assembly GCA_030545235.1). Lineage (NCBI taxonomy): Eukaryota > Viridiplantae > Streptophyta > Magnoliopsida > Asterales > Asteraceae > Helianthus > Helianthus tuberosus. Next base: position 48,927,873 of record CM060449.1, on the reverse strand, counting down.
TCATCTGATTAGAGGATGATAAAAGGATCCAGGAGAGATTGGCAGGATCCTCAAAACAGGAAAAACAAGGATCCTACTTCAAGAATAACAAGTTCAAATCTTACAACAAGTCTGATAACCAGAATGTGCATGCAGTAGAACAAGAAGAGGATGATGAGGATTATCCTCCAATTTCTGAATACTGTTTTTCTGTTGATAACAATGAACTAATTCTTGCAATGCAGAATCTAGGTGAGAAAGCAAGATGGCCAAGGAAAAATGATAAAGCAGCCGCAACAAAGGATAAGTCCAAGTGGTGTGCATATCATGAGGATTTTGGACATCTCACTGAAGAGTGTATTGCACTTAGAAAAGAAATTGGTTACTTGTTAAGCAAGGGGCACTTGAAGGAGCTTTTGGGACGAAAGAAGTCAAGGACCCAGGATCCTGAAAGGATCCTCGAAAAGGCTCCTGCTCCTCCAGCAGATGCACAAGTTATAAACTTCATATCCGGTGGATCAGACATTTGTGGTACATCCTTTTCAGCAGCCAAAAGACATGCCAAGGAAACCAAGATAGATAATGGAGACAGACCCATCCGGACCTCAACTGTCACACAGGATAAAATTATAAATTTTTGTTCGCAGGATCCTGATAGATGGAGGAAGCTCAGTAAACATCATCCAGCTTGATGTCCTCAAGAAGATGAACATCCCTGAATCAGACATTGTCCCAAGATCCTCAGTACTTGTGGGATTCAGCGGAGAGACCAAAAATACATTGGGGGACATCAAACTCCCCATCTATATTGAAGGACTTCATTCTTATCAAAAATTTTGTGTTATAGATTGCTTATCCTGTTGTAATGTTATCCTTGGCAGGCCATGGATACATGACATGAAGGCAGTCCCATCTACCTATCATCAATGTGTAAAGCTTCCTAGTCCGTGGGGAGTGGTAAAAATTGAGAGTGATCAACAAGAAGCTAAGAATTGTTACACGTCATCAATGAAGCCAGCCTCAAGACCAAGGGAGCAATAGCAATTAAAGCATCCTTCAAGAGATGTCTTGGAGGCAAGAGAACAGGATGTGAAAGAAATCCTTATGGATCCCCATGATCCTGAATCCATCGTCTTCATAGGATCAGGGATCCTCAGCAACATTGAACAAGAACTAGTATACTTCCTTAAGAGGAGGAAAACTACCTTTGCCTGGAAGCATGAGGACATGACAGGTATATCTAAAGATATAATTACTCATAAACTTGGCATTGACAGGTCATTCAAGCCAATTCATCAAAAAAGGAGGAAGTTTGCACCTGAAAGGAATGCCATTATCCAGGAAGAGGTAGATAAACTACTTCGGGCAGGTATGATAAGAGAGGTTAAGTATCCAAGGTGGTTGGCCAATGTGGTTGTTGTTCAAAAGAAAAATGGAAAGTGGAGGGTATGTGTCGATTTTACTGATTTAAACAAGGCATGTCCCAAGGATCCTTTCCCGTTACCCCACATTGACTCCATGGTGGATGCTACCGCGGGTCATGAGTTGTTGACTTTTATGGATCCTTCATCTGGATTTCAATAAATTCAGATGGAACCATCTGATCAAGAGGATACAGCCTTTATGACCCCAACTGGTATATATTGTTATATTGCTATGCCATTTGGACTAAGGAATGCAGGAGCTACTTATCAAAGGCTAGTCAATATGATGTTCAAGGAACAAATTGGACACACTATGGAAGTTTATATAGATGACATGGTGGTTAAGTCCAAGAAAGCTAAGGATCACCTTAGAGACTTGGAGGAAGCATTCAATATCCTTGATAAATTTAATATGAAACTAAATCCTTCCAAGTGTCACTTTGGTGTTAAAGCAGGTAAATTCCTTTGCTATATGGTGACAAAAAGAGGCATTGAAGCAAGTCCAGAGCAAATTAAGGCTATTTTAAATATCAAATCTCCTACCAATGCCAAGGATGTGCAAAGATTGACAGGAAGGATCGCAGCCTTGAACAGGTTCATATCCAAATCCTCAGAAAAATGCAAGGAATTCTATGACATTTTGAGGAAGAACAAGAAATTTGAGTGGACTGAAAAGCATGAAAATGCTCTCAAAGCTCTTAAGGATTACCTATCCTCAGCCCTTGCCTTGATGAAACCAGAAAAAGGGGATATATTATCCTTGTATTTGGCGGTATCCTCTAAAGCAGTAAGCGCGGTCCTTGTTAAGGATCACGAAGGTACACAACATCCTGTTTATTATGTAAGTAAGAGTTTGCTTGATGCTGAATCCAGGTATTCACATTTAGAAAAACTTATTCTCGCATTAATTATGGCATCTACTAAATTAAGACATTATTTTGAAACTCATGCCATTATTGTTAAGACTAATTTTCCAATTAAGAATGTTCTCAGGAAACCTGGAATGTCAGGAAGGATGGCTAAGTGGGCAGTGAAGCATAGTGCATATAATATATGATATGAACCAAGGACTGCCATCAAATCCCAAGTCTTAGCTGACTTTGTGGCAGATTTTAGTAGTGACTTGCAAAAGGAAGCTGAGTTATAAGTCCAACAGCTAGAAGAGACTAAGGATCCTTGGATACTCTTCACCGATGGAGCCTCCAATGTCAAAGGAACAGGACTTGGAATACTACTAAAATCGCCACAGGGGGACATAATACCCCACTCCATAGCTTGTGAGTTCCAAACTACTAATAATGAGGCTGAATATGAAGCCTTGATAGCTGGTTTGCAAATTGCCAAGCATATGAGGATCAGGTATCTTGAGGTACATGTAGATTCACTATTAATTACTAATAACTTTAATGGATCCTATGCTGTTAAAGGTGAAAAACTAATCAAATATTTAGAGATAGTCAAAGAATTGGCACTCTCTTTTGTTTCTTTAGTTTGACATAGGTACCCAGAGAAGAGAATGCAGAAGCTGATGCATTGGCCAATCTAGGATCATCCTTGAAGATTCCAGAGGATATCAGGATCCCTATTATCCACATCCTAACCCCTGCTATCGAGGATCATGTAGCCATGGAGATAGGAGAGGATTCTGCAATCATCCCTAGTGATGATACACAATCTCATTCAGGATCATGGATCCTCCCAATCATGAGATACATACAACATGGAGAGATTCCTACAGGAGAAAACCCTAGGGCTTTCAAAATCAAGGTATCTCAATTCACAATATTGAATAACATGTTATATAAACGATCTCTTGCAGGACCATATCTAAGGTGCATTGAGGATCCTGAAATCCAAGAAGTCCTAAAGGATTTCCATGAAGGAGATTGTGGAAACCACACTGGGGGAAGGGCATTGTTCTCAAGGATCCTGAGGACAAGATACTATTGGCCTACTATGAAGAAGGATGCTGTGGAATATGCCAAGAAGTGTGATCCTTGTCAGAGACATAGTAATATCCTTCACCAACCAGCAGAGCTTCTGCATCCTATATCCTCTTCTTGGCCATTTATGAGATGGGGAATGGGTATAGTTGGTAAGCTTCCTAAGGCACCTGGTGGAAAAGTATTCATGCTTGCTATGACTGATTACTTCTCCAAGTGGATAGAGGCTGAAGCCTTTGCTCAAGTCAGAGAAAAGGAAGTGATATCCTTTATTAAAAGAAATATTATTACTAGATTTGGAATCCCTTCTGAAATTGTTTGTGATAATGGATCCCAATTTATTGGGAATAGAACTACTAACTCTTGTGACAGCTGGGGGATTAAGATGATAACATCAACACCAGTCCAGCCACAAGCTAATGGCCAGGCAGAATCATCCAACAAGATCATCATCAACAATTTGAAGAAGAAGCTTGGATCCAAGAAAGGAAAATGGGCGGAAGAACTACCTTATGTACTTTGGGCTGATAGGACAATTCCCAAGAATGCTACTGGCCAAACTCCATTCTCTTTGGTATTTGGAGCAGAATCAGTGATCCCTACAGAAATGGTGGTTCCTACTGTAAGAACAAGCATTCGTGATCCTGAAGAGAATGCTGAAAACTTGGTTCAAGACTTGGATACTATAGAAGAACTCAGGGATTTGGCAAGGATAAGTATGGCCAGTTATCAACAAAGGATGGCTGGAGCCTACAACAAGAATGTCAGGATCAGGAAATTCCAAGTTGGTGATATGGTATTAAGGAAAGCATTTCAAAATACCATCAATCCTGCTGATGGAAAGTTAGCACCAAAGTGGGAAGGCCCCTATTTGATTGAAGTTGAGGCAGGAAAGGGGGCATATCGATTGCTAACAATGGAATGTGATTTGCTACCAGGAGCTTGGAGTGCTGTCCACTTGAAGAAATACTTCATGTAATAAGGATCCATGATCCTTAGCTAACAAGTATCCTTGAAGGATCTTTACAGGACAGAGGATCCTCGTTTTGGTAATGATCTAATCTCAAACTATTTCATTCTTTAATTATCCTATATACAAGGATAAGGATCCTGGATCCTTTATCCCTCTTTCACTTGATTCTAATTTTTGCAGAAGGTTCATATATCCTTAGCTAAGGATTGAGTATCCACAGAAGTCTTCAGTTATTTGGGCTTGACCCCAGTTATTTGGGCTAGTCCCCAGTTTTTGGGCCTGTCCCCAGTATCGCCAGCAGCGCACGATGATCCTGGTACAGTTCATGGCAGTGGGACCAGTACTCGCTTTGGGGGCTGACAATTTCATTGTACTGGCTGTATCCGGGATCCTACGTATAATGGTAGACGTACCATACATCCGTTCCTAAGGTTTCTAACGTTTTCACGTTAGCTAAGGTTTTGGCATTTTCATGTCACTAAATTTGGATAGTCGCCAGTGAGGGCCATACTCCAGTTTACACAAGATCCTTGGGGCTTGTCTCCAGTTATCCTTTGGGCTTGTCCCCAGTTATCCTTTGGGCTTGTCCCCAGTAATCCTTTGGGCTTGTCCCCAGTTATCCTTTGGGCTTCTCCCCAGAATTGTTGGGCTTGTCCCCAGTTATCCTTTGGGCTTGTCCCCAGTATATTAGGCTTGTCCCCAGAATTGTTGGGCTTGTCCCCAGTTACTAATTTTTCTCTTATATTGGCTTAGTCCCAAGTTATATTCCATTTCAGGTTTTTGAGGCTAAACAACCAAGGATCCTTGATCCTTACCTTCTACTAAGGTTTGTCTTTTGGTTATCCTGATTATAAATATTAAAGGGTTAGGATCCTAACTTGGATTCTCAGGTATGATCCTTGATCACTTTTATTTTATTCATTATTTATATAAGTGACCCTTATCCTTTGACAACAGAACTAATGATCCTTAAGTTGCATAACTTTTCTGAGTTTATCGACTATAGGATATTTGATCCTTGATCATATCCTAAAAAATTTTAAACATGATTTATTAAACTTGATAAATTCAAACTAAGTACACAACAGCAGTTGAAAAATAAAGAATTCATAAGGATAACAACACGAGAAGTTGCCAAAAAGTGAAAGTTTTATTTATTCACAAAAGTTAAACCCTTTTAAGGTTGTCCAAATTGCCAACCCAAATTTCTACCAGCAATACGTGGCCCGTCCACTTGGGTTGGCAAAGGGTGTCCATTGTTAACGGGTCTTGAAAGTGCAGGAAACAAAAGATGGCAGGATAACAAGTGGTTTCATCCCCCAAACAGAGGATCCCTCCACCACCTATTATCCTACCTATTGTCTAAGGATCCATGATCCATAACCCTAGAAACTATTGTTCAAATTACAACCCAACATTGTTTCAAAACATCACAACCATAAAACCACTACCAAATCCTAAAAAAAAAGTGGGCTCTGGCCATGTCTAGAAATATCCATCATCGCCCATTTCTGCAGCTCACACCTTGGCTGCATCACCACCAGCATCATCACCTCCAGCCTGATCCTTCCCGCTGCCACTCGCCTCAATTGCCAAGACTTCAGTAGCCTCTTCCTCTTCATCCTCAAGCTCAGCCAGCTTTGCCCTCCATTCCTCCTTGTCCCAAGTGGTCCTATCAAAGTCAGGATCCTCAGCCTCCTGGGCCATTTGCAGCTTGATTTTGTACATGGTGATGGCAGCTGAGACTTTAGCATCCTCCAGTAGGTCGTGCTTCTCATGATCAGCGTTTATCTGGGCCATGACCACCTGCTGCTTTGCCAAGTTCAGATCCTTCTCGAGGCGAGAGATGGTCTGATCCTTAGCCAGGAAGATCTTTTGGAAGTCCCTTTGCTTCTGGTCAGCTTCCTCAGCATAAGCATCCAGTAGCATCTCGATTTCGGTGAATTTCTGCAAAAAGACAAGGTAAAGTTCAAGATCAGTGATCCTCAGGAGGGCAGGATAATCAAGCAGGATCGGTGATCCTTACATCAGCAAAGTATTCTTGGAACTGGTGCCGGATAAGAGGCAAGCCTTCAAGATTGTCGGCTTTGGTGGCCTTCCTTTTCTTTCCCCCTTGGAGGTGGTAGGCTTGGGGACTATGGTGCTTGGGCTAGCAGCAGTCTTCTTCTTCCTAGACCTGGGAGCAACAGCAGTAAGATCGGTGACACTGAAGCGGGTGGCAGACCTCGAGGATTTTCCAGCACCTATCAATCCAAAACAACAGATAAGTATTCTTGTTTTATTTGCATTTCAACATTTAACCATATGTAAACTTGGATACTTACTTGACATTGTAACAAAGCCTGAGGATACTTCTTGAGAATCCTTGTTGTTCGCTTGAAATGTTCTTACTGCAGGATCAAGACTCCGGAAGGCGTTGATCCTCTCTTTGGTTAGAGGTGATGTAATGATGTGTGAAACAGAGATAGCTGCACAAAATAAACAAAACGATGTTAGTGATCCTCAACATAAACAGAGTATCCTACGATCCTTCTATAAGGATCCTCTATCCTACCATGAGTGGCCTATTTTCTGGGGAGATCCTTCCCATCAGGGATAGAATCCCTCCTGACGAAGAAAAAACATTTCTTCCATTTAGTATCATTTTTGGTGGTCTTGAGGATTGGGTGTTCTTCACCAGGCTTATGTTTGAATAGGAAGCGGTGTGAACCGTCGCTCACAAGGTTGTGTAGTTCAGATAACTCCGACATTCCCAACTCTATATCCTCCTGCTCAATGATCCTTTCAAGGGTAAACAGAACCCTCCACATCATTGGCATAGCTTGGATATAGGATATATCGGTAAGGGAGAAGAAGGATTGGGTAAAATCAGGAAAAGGATAGGAGTATCCTATTGAGAATGGGGTGACTGGAAATGCAACCCATGTTTCAGAGATAAAGTCACTCATGACGGTAGGGTCAAAGGGTTTGAAAACGGTGCTCGCCGGAAAGCAATGACAAATCCTGTCGATCTCAGGATCACTGAAGCAGCAACGTTCCTTCAGAGAGTCTTCGATGATTCCTTGGCTTTTTAAAGGACTGTCTTTACGATGATCCTTAGTAGGGGATGATCTTAGCTTCATTGTGACTCAGAGATTTTGAAAGAAGAACAGAGCAAAAAGATGAAGAGAAAGGGAGAAGAAAGAGATACCTGCTTGATCTTCGAATGAGGATTTAAAGGATGTAATGCACGAATTTAAATGCCTCTAGACCCTTATCTCTAACTTGAATTTATAATCATGATTTTGCAAGGATGTCGCTTCAAGTGACGTAGGATCTGCAACGGATAGTTCGATCATAACGGCTATATATCCGTTAGTTTGTTGCGGATAAGATCAAGAAAATATAACTCGCCAAAATTTACACTTTACTCCTTATATTTTGGGGGCAATTGTTAGGGGAGGATTTTCTAATCCTAGGGATCACGGGTCTTCATGTGCTGCCAGGATCATGGATCCTCAATTCTGTTTGAATTAAGGATCCTCAGCAGGTGTTGCAGGATCAGGATTCAGGATCCTTATTATTATCCTTATGCTAACAATTGTCTACCTTGTACGTAAGTTTGTTTTGCAGGAGCAAAGGCATGGACCAAGTCTCAGCGAAATTCCTGGAGCATATTCCCTCAATATTCCGCACGTGGTTGACCATTATGAACGTTATGGAGATCGTGGGGGACTTGCACAAAATCTGGATAGTTAGTTAAACTAGTTATTTCTAATTTAAAATGGGGATAACGAGCTTGAGTAGAACACTTAGCGAATTTTGGCATTCACACACTCTCGTAACAACACTCGAACAGCTCTCGGCAATCTACTTGGCGATTTCATACATTTTTTGCACATTGCACACTAGTGATCCTTGTAACAAGCTTGTTATCATCCCGAGTTGTAAACTTCTTTTGTTTAATCTTAGTTGGTGATCGGTAGTTTCCATCACCCGAGGTTTTTTATGCCGGAGATCAACTCTTGATCACGGGCTTTTTCCTCGTATATTGTTCATTGATTCAAGCATCACACCTCACAACAAAAGATTTGGTTGCATTATCTTTGCTTGATTTTTGACCAAAACAGATGATGTCGCAACCCCCGATCCCTTATCTGTCCCGGGAACGGGCGGACGCGAACTCAGAGTTTGGTTGTATCAGTTGTTTAAATCTTGCAGCGGAATTTACATCAGGATCGTAGTTAGGAAATGTTTATCAGAGTAAAACCACCATATTTGATATTAATAATAACATGGGCAAAACCTAAGTTTCTTATTACGATATATTTATAGGGACAAACCCTATTTTATTGAATTTAAAACATCGTTTATTAGGTAACTTTTATAGCCACATTTTTCCCAAGCCTTCAGTGCTCTCCAGCTAGCTTTTCACTAATTGGCTATTCACATTGTGTTACCTGTAACGCGTTTTAAAAACATTTGTCAGTCGGAAATACTGGTGAGTGAATCCCAGTTTAATCAAGAAACATTTTATCAATTAAAACAGTATTGAGAGCGATCACATTGTTTATTTCTACACAATTACTCATTCAGCATTTGCCACTTGACCGGATCTGTGGCTATGGTCAAATTACCCATTGGCTAACTCGTCGCCCAATGGTAATGTACTGTTATTTCGACTATTACTACTACTCGTAGTAATAAATTTTGTATACAAAACCCCATAATACCGGCAGTAATTGAAGAACTACAAAGACTCAATCACCACTTAATCACATTGTAAACAATTAAGGTTTTGTAAAACATTACAAAAAGGTTAACAAAAAGAGGATAAACTCACATTGCTATCTTAGACTTCTTGTAAGGGTTTCCTGGATATAATCTATAATTGATACAAATGTACATTGGTTAGTATCATAACCCTTTGAAAATATTGATGATACCCTCCCCGAGACGGCATTCCAACAACTACGTCGGGCAGAACCACAACAGTTGTTACGGAACCCTAAATCAATCGGGCAGCGTAACTATTACAAAATTGGGGTTATAATACTTACAACGGAGCAGAACCTCACTAATTAGGGGTATAATACCCGACTATAACTTCTACTACTTCAGAAATTGAGATTGAGAATGAATTGTGAGCGACGGAAAACGAAAACTGATGGCCTTCTTATATAGTTGCTGAATTTGGTCTCCACGCCGCCCGCGTAAAGAACAGACAAGGGTTACGCGGCCCGCGTCAACCCTGGTCAACTAACTAGCTTGTCCCGGTCATGATCTAGACCCGCCACGATGTCGACACGTGTCGGCCTAGGATGTCTCCGCGTTTGATGATCTCTAGCGGCCCGCGTAAGAGTTAAGGTGAGCTTACGCGGCCCGCCTGAACTAAAGAAATCAGTGAAGTCCTGTCTACACCTTCATACCGCCCGCGTGAGCTTGAGGTGAGGTCCTACGCGGCCCGCCTCAACTTAAACATCAGATTTTATATTTTATTTTATATGTTATAACACGTTTCGGGCTCGGTTTTCACATACGGGGTGTAATATAAGACATATTGGAACATTCTAAATTATACTAGAGTGTTTGACACATTATGAGGGTGTCGGTTTTACCGAGGGTTGTTACATCCTCCCCACCTTGTTTTAGAGCTCGTCCTCGAGATCTACTGGAATAAGTGCGGATATTTTCTTTTCATTTTAGATTCAAGTTCCCATGTGTACTCAGGTCCTCTTTTGGAGTCCCACTTTACTTTGACCAGAACTAGTCTTTTATGTTTGAGATTCTTGATTTTCCTGTCTTCAATCTGTAGAGGCCTTTCTACAAACTTGAGTTGTTCATTTACCTCTATATCCTTAAGAGGAACTATCAGTGATTCATCAGCTAAACACTTTTTGAGATTAGATACATAAAACACATCATGTATTCCTGCCATTTCCTCTGGCAGTTGTAGCTGATAGGCTACAGGTCCTATTCTTCTAATAATTTCAAAAGGTCCAACATACCTAGGACTTAGCTTTCCCCGTTTAATGAATCTTACTATTCCTTTCCAAGGAGAGACTTTTAACAATACTTTATCTCCTACTTGAAATTCTAATGGCTTGCGTCGGTTATCAGCATAGCTTTTATGTCGATCACGTGCTGCTTTCAGTCGTTCCTTGACTTGAATGATCTTGTCGGTTGTTTCTTGTACAATCTCAGGTCCAGATAGTTGCTTTTCCCCAATTTCTGCCCAACAGACTGGGGGTTCGGCACTTTCGTCCTTAAAGTGCTTCGAATGGTGCAGCATTGATACTTGTGTGATAACTATTATTATAAGAAAATTATGTTAAAGGTAAGTGATCGACCCAATTACCTCCGAAATCAATTACACAAGCTCTAAGCATATCTTCCATTGTTTGAATTGTTCTTTCGCTTTGTCCGTCCGTTTGAGGATGATAAGCTGTACTTAATTTTAACTTGGTTCCCATTGCCTTTTGGAAACTTGACAAAAAATGAGAGGTAAATCGGCTATCTCTATCAGAAACAATTGATAAAGGAATGCCATGTAAAGAAACAATTTCATTTACATATAGTTTAGCTAATTGTTCCATACTGAAAGTTTCTCTCATTGGTAGGAAATGAGCTGACTTGGTTAGTCTATCTACAATCACCCAGATTGTATCATTACCTTTCTTTATTTTGGGTAATTTAGTAACAAAATCCATTGTTATCAATTCCCATTTCCACACCGGCATTTCTAATTGTTGTAACAAACCTGAGGGTTTCTCTTGTTCAGCTTTAACTTGTGAACAAGTTAAACATTTAGAAACATAGGTTGCTATGTCCTTTTTCATTCCTATCCACCAGAAATTTTTTCTTAAATCCTGGTACATTTTTTCATTTCCTGGATGCATCGTATACTTAGACTTATGGGCTTCTTCTAATATACGATGACGTAGGTTTCCTAATTTAGGTATCCACATTCTCTTTTTATGGAACCTCCAAATTCCATCTATTCCTTGTTCCAATTCTTTTAGCATACCTTTTAATTTTTCAGAATCATCCTTGATTACTGATTCTTGTGCTTCTCTTATCTGATCATTTAAATCTACTTGCAGATTTAATTTAAGAGAACGTACCCTTTTTGGCTTTTCATGATACTTTCGACTTAAAGCATCTGCCACTACATTTGCTTTTCCTTCATGATACTGGATATCACAATCATAGTCACTAAGCATCTCCATCCAGCGTCTTTGTCTCATATTCAACTCCTTTTGCTTGAAGATATACCTTAAACTCTTATGATCAGTGAATATGGTAAACATACTACCATAAAGGTAATGTCTCCAGATTTTAAGAGCAAAAATTATAGCTCCTAATTCTAAATCATGAGTGGAATAATTCTCTTCATGATTCTTAAGTTGTCTAGATGCATAAGCTATAACATTTTGTCGTTGCATTAATACACATCCATAGCCTAATTTAGAAGCATCACAGTAGACTACAAGGTCTTCAGTTCCTTCTGGTAATGCTAATATGGGTATATGGGTTAATCTTTGCTTAAGGATTCTAAAGGCTTCTTCTTGTTTTATTCCCCATTCAAACTTAACAGGTTTACAGGTTAGCTTAGTTAAGGGAATGGCTATTCTAGAAAAATCTCGAATAAATCTTCTATAATAACCGGCCAATCCTAAGAAACTTCTAACCTCGGTTGGTGACTCAGGGATTTTCCATTTAGTAATTGCCTCAATCTTTGTTGGATCCACATGAATTCCTTCATGGTTAACTAAATGTCCAAGGAATTGTACCTATTCTAACCAAAATTCGCATTTAGAGAATTTAGCATAAAGCTTTTCCTTTCTTAACAAACTTAAAAGTGCGTGCAAATGCTTTGCATGATCCTCTTTATTTTTAGAATAAATGAGAATATCATCTATGAAAACAATTATGAATTTATCCAAATATGGCTTACATATTCGGTTCATCATGTCCATAAATGCGGCTGGGGCATTGGTTAAACCAAATGGCAAGACAGTAAATTCATAATGGCCATACCTTGTTCTAAAAGCGGTTTTAGGAATGTCCTCTTCCTGTACCTTTAATTGATGATATCCTGACCTTAAATCGATTTTAGAGAAAAATTGAGCTCCTTGCAGTTGATCAAACAGATCATCGATTCTCGGTAATGGATACCGATTCTTAATCGTGACTTTGTTTAATTCACGGTAGTCAATGCACATACGCATTGATCCGTCCTTCTTTTTAACAAACAATATCGGCGCTCCCCATGGCGATGAACTCGGTTGTATAAATCCTTTCTCTAACAATTCGTCTAATTGTTTCTTCAATTCTTGCATTTCTGCAGGTGCCAACCGATAAGGTGCTTTGGAAATCGGTGATGTTCCTGGTATTAAATGGATTCTGAATTCAACTTCTCTGTCTGGAGGTTGCCCTGGCAATTTTTCTGGAAATACATCTGAAAACTGCGATACTACTGGTATATCTTTTAAATCCTTTCCTTTAGTGTTAGTGATTATAGAAATCAAATACACTATAGAACCTTTTCTTATATAACTTGCAGTTTTCATCACAGAGATGAATTTAGTGGACCTAGAGATTTTATCTCCTTTAATTGTGATCGTTTTACCTTTTGGTGAATTTACTTGAATTGACTTTTGATCACATAAAATACTGGCTGTATTGGCTATTAACCAATCCATTCCTAAAACAACATCGAATCCTGCCAGATTCATGGGATACAGGTTTGCAATAAACTTTTCATTTAAAATTTCTATGCTTGCTCCCTGCAAGATTTCAGAAATTCTAACGGTTTCTCCATTGGCTGTCTCTACTAAGCATTCTTGTGGTAGTTTAGTTAATGACTGATTTAGAAATTTGCAAAATGATGTATTAATAAAACTTTGGTTTACACCAGAGTCAAATAATACTTTAGCAAAAACATCATTAACTAAAAACGTACCAGCTATGACATCTGGAATCATCTTGACTTCATCTGCAGTCAGAACAAATGCTCTAGCATTTTTAGTATTCTTGTTGTCTGGAGCTGGAGCTAATTTTGGACAATTTAGCTTGATATGACCTTGTTCTCCGCATTTGTAACATACCCTGCTGTTAGCTTTCTTCCTGCAGTTTTCTTCCTTGTGTCCCGATATTTTACAAAAGTTACAATATATGGAGCATCTTCCGGAATGCTTTCTTTTGCAATACCTACAGTAGGGTGCAGAGGTAGAACCTATATTTTTCTCACGATTAGAATTTCCAGAACGAAATTCTTGTGTGAGCTTTTGGGTTAGGTTCCTTCTTTGATTCTCTTCTTGGGTACGGACTAATTCATCTGTTAAGGTATTTGTTAGTTCTACTGCTTCTTCTGTAGTTTGAGGTCTAGCTGCCTTAACTACGTGTCTTATTTCTCCAATTAATCCCCAAATATAACGGGAGATTAACACTGGTTCTGGTGAAGCAAGAGTTGGCACTATTCTGGCATATTCAAAGAATATTTTAGTGTATCCCTTACTATCCACACCAGTCATCCTAAGGTTTAGGAATTTGTTTACTATCTGTTCTTTTTCATTAGGTGGGCAGAATTTCCTTTCTACCTTGTCCTTAAATTCTTTCCATTCCATATTGTAAGTTTTATCACTTCCTTTTGTTTGGAGGATTGTGTTCCACCATTCTAGTGCTGCATTCTTAAACAGATTAGAAGCAAACAGTATCTTATCTTCTTCAGCACACTTGTTTATCCTTAAGACTGCCTCAGTCTTCTCTATCCAGCGTAAGGTTGCAATGGCCCCTTCGTTGCCTGAGAATTCCATTGGTTTACAAGACCAGAATTCTTTATAAGAACAACCATAAGGCATGGTTCTTCTTCTTTTGGGAATGGGCATTTGAAGTACAGGTCCATTGTTCACGCTGTTTTCTGGTTCGCTTGGTCGCTTACTGCTATGCTTACTTTTATTATCAGCATCCTTAACAGTTTGAAGAATAAATGGCATTGCATCTATAATTCCTTGTGCTACTATGTGTTGGATAGCACTATTATCCACTTGATTGTTATTGTTATGATACTTGGATTCTCATTAACCACGTTAATGTTACTCTGGTTATCATTATTCAGATTTCGTTTATTTCCTTCGTCGGCCATCTGAATTTTAAACATTTATCCCATATTAATATCACAAGATAATAGATAATATCGTAATTCACATGACACGCAATCTAGCCAAAAACATTGATCATTGCGACTTGTACTCTATTTTCATATACTATGCGTCTATTACACACTAGTACTGAAATAAAGATTACAATACTAACGGAAAGAAAATTACACTAATAGTACTATGCATCCGTACACACATATTTTATTTTATTTTTATTATATTATATTATTATTACTACCATTTTCCTCCATTCTCACATTCACGGATATGGATTTATCCAAAAATCCATATTGCGCTCATCGTATTTCCATACGAGACGCTCTCCCACCTGACGCATTCTCTCATTGCTTTCTAAAATTTCCTCCCCGAAAGTCCTAAGTTCTTGCACGTTTTCTGCACTCACTGGGGGTGCAGGTTCTAGGACTGGGTTTGGAATCTGGGGTGCGGGTTCCTGATATGGGGGTGAAGGTGCCTGAAATCGGTAAGGATCTTCTAAGATTTCCCTAATATATTCATCGTGGTAATAGGGATCTAAAGGGTCCATACCTGGGTAGGCTCCTATGTTCTGTATGGGTGTGTCTTCATGAATAGGGTAACGTTGCACAAAGTCCCTATTATCGTCCCACCAGGGGTCGTAATTTTGATCTAGGGGGTTTGGTGCATGTATCCTAGGGATTTCTTCTGGGTTAAAGTCATGCATCTCCACTTGGTTTTCCGGGTTTTCTATCTCCATGGGTTGGTCTGGGTTTTGTGGTTGTGGGGCTACTAGTTGTTCCAGACTCGGGTCAGCAGCAGTTGTAGCTAGGATATGGAAATTGGCTAGGCTTCTATTAAGCATATCCTGTGTATGGGCATCAGTCTTCCGCTTAGCGGCTGCTAAAACTCTTTGCTGTTGCAACTTTCGCATTCTTTTCCTACGAGCAAAGGCTTCCTTACTGAACCATCCTCATTTCTTATGAGGGAATGGCTCTTCTGACTGAGCTCTAAAAGCAAACACTCCTTCTTCCTGATCAGCAGAATACCCAGAAAGGGCAGGCTGTGAAGAGGTACCTTCACTCTTAGGCGAATCAGACAACTGACGACTCATGTCTGAGGGTCCTTGATCACTCATACTGTAAAATAACAGATAGTCAAATAACACATAACAAATAAATATAGTTATGCATATATTTCCATTATTTCCTAACACAAAATTTAAAATTTAAGTGTCAGCAGAACACTTCTTTGGCTCAGACCAGTGGCTAGGCTCTGATACCACCTTCTGTCGCAACCCCCGATCCCTTATCTGTCCCGGGAACGGGCGGACGCGAACTCAGAGTTTGGTGGTATCAGTTGTTTAAATCTTGCAGCGGAATTTACATCAGGACCGTAGTGAGGAAATGTTTATCAGAGTAAAACCACCATATTTGATATTAATAATAACATGGGCAAAACCCAAGTTTCTTATTACGATACATTTATAGGGACAAACCCTATTTTATTGAATTTAAAACATCGTTTATTAGGTAACTTTTATAGCCACATTTTTCCCAAGCCTTCAGTGCTCTCCAGCTGGCTTTTCACTAATTGGCTGTTCACATTGTGTTACCTGTAACGCGTTTTAAAAACATTTGCCAGTCGGAAATACTGGTGAGTGAATCCCAGTTTAATCAAGAAACATTTTATCAATTAAAACAATATTGAGAGCAATCACATTGTTTATTTCTACACAATTACTCATTCAGTATTTGCCACTCGACCGGATCTGTGGCTATGGTCAAATTACCCATTGGCTAACTCGTCGTCCAAGGGTAATGTACTGTCATTCCGACTATTACTACTACTCGTAGTAATAAATTTTGTATACAAAACTCCATAATACCGGCATTAATTGAAGAACTACAAAGACATTAAAAAAAAAGGTTAACCAAAAGAGGATAAACTCACATTGCTATCTTAGACTTCTTGTAAAGGTTTCCTGGATATAATCTATAATTGATACAAATGTACATTGGTTAGTATCATAACCCTTTGAAAATATTGATGATACCCTCCCCGAGACGGCATTCCAACAACTACGTCGGGCAGAACCACGACAGTTGTTACGGAACCCTAAATCAATCGGGCAGCGTAACTATTACGAAATTGGGGTTATAATACTTACAACGGAGCAGAACCTCGCTAATTAGGGGTATAATACCCGACTATAACTTCTACTACTTCAGAAATTGAGATTGAGAATGAATTGTGAGCGACGGAAAACGAAAACTGATGGCCTTCTTATATAGTTGCTGAATTTGGTCTCCACGCCGCCCGCGTAAAGAACAGACAAGGGTTACGCGGCCCGCGTCAACCCTGGTCAACTAACTAGCTTGTCTCGGTCATGACCCGCCACGATGTCGACACGTGTCGGCCTAGGATGTCTCCGCGTTTGATGATCTCTAGCGGCCCGCGTAAGAGTTAAGGTGAGCTTACGCGGCCCGCCTGAACTAAAGAAATCAGTGAAGTCCTGTCTACACCTTCATACCGCCCACGTGAGCTTGAGGTGAGGTCCTACGCGGCCCGCCTCAACTTAAACATCAGATTTTATATTTTATTTTATATTTTATAACACGTTTCGGGCTCGGTTTTCACATACGGGGTGTAATATAAGACATATTGGAACATTCTAAATTATACTAGAGTGTTTGACACATTATGAGGGTGTCGGTTTTACCGAGGGTTGTTACAGATGATATGGTGGTCAAGTCCAAAAGAGCTGAGGATCACCTAAAAGATTTGGAAGAAGCATTTGATATCCTTGACAGATACAACATGAAGCTGAATCCTTCCAAATGCATTTTGGAGTTAAAGATGGAAAATTTTTTAGGATACATGGTGACAAAGAGGGGAATAGAGGCAAGTCCAGAACAAATCAAGGCTATCGTGAACATCAAGTCTCCTGCCAATGCTAAGGATGTGCAAAGGTTGACAGGAAGAATCGCAACCTTGAACAGATTCATCTCAAAGTCCTCAGAAAAGTGCAAAGAGTTCTATGACATCCTGAAGAAGAATAAAAAGTTTGAATGGACTGAAAAGCATGAGAATGCCCTCAAAGACCTCAAGGATTACCTATCCTCAGCTCTAGCTCTAATGAAACCAGAAAATGAGGAAACATTATCCTTATATCTGGCTGTTTCCACAAAGGCAGTAAGTGCGGTCCTAGTTAAGGATCATGAAGGCTCTCAACATCCGGTATACTATGTAAGTAAAAGTCTACTTGATGCTGAGTCCAGGTACTCTCATTTAGAGAAACTTATTCGTGCTTTAATCATGACATCTACTAAACTCCAACATTATTTTGAAACTCATCCTATTGTTGTTAAAACTAACTTTCCTATCAAGAATGTTCTCAGGAAACCTGAAATGTCAGGAAGAATGGCAAAATGGGCAGTCAAGCTTACTGCATACGACATTAAGTATGAACCTAGGACTGCCATCAAGTCCCAAGCATTAGCTGACTTTGTGGCTGATTTCAGTAGTGATCTACAAAGGGAAGCTGAATTTAAAGTTCAATAACTTGAAGAGACCAAGGATCTGTGACACCTGGGTCACTGCGACCAGCAAAAAAATACCAAATCAATGAAATATTGTGTTTCATACTTGGAATTTGTATAAATATGTGTGATCTTGGCACATATCATTTCTTGTTCGATTTCAAACTTTAAATCGCTTACTGGAAGGTTATACGCAATCTAATGCGTAAATATAACCAGTTTAATGCAACAAACACTCTAGAACAGTGACATATGCTTAACATACCTTAAATAACCTTTACATAACTTAGAAATAAGTTTTGAAGGCTTTGGTATGGCAAAATCAAGTTTATTCGCTTACAAGGACTAAATTCGACAAACTGCGAAAGTATGACGATTCATACTGGAACAGACATTCCGGAACATGACCATAAGTTAAACATACCATAAATACCCTTTACATAGCTTAGAAATAGGCTTTGAGCGGTTCGGTGTGCTAAAATAAACTTTTGGGTCATTCAGGGACTAAAAGCGTCAAAAAGCGCACAAGTTTGCATTTTCGCGCATAACATACATTCTGAATACATCCGGACATCCAAAAATTTATGTAAGCATTAAAATATTTTACTTTAGTGTTTGGCATAAGAAAAATCCATTCGTCGCACAATTTGGATCGTTTTTCGCGCTTATGCGCATTCCGTCGTAATTAAGCGAATAACGCAACCGTACGACCAAACGAACCGACATCTGAGATACTTTTGAGCATGTTTTGAGTTCCCTATGCTTTAAATTTATTTTAGAGCCTTTAAATGGGGTTAACGGGGCTTAAAAGTGCAAAAAAATCAAGTTTTACAAGTGCAGGGACCATTTTTGAAATTTCTGACCAGATTCAATGAACCTAGTCCATTTTGAAGTGTTGATGGTTTAACCCATGGTTTTCCAAAACCATGGGCTGGTATTCAATGAACCTAGTCCATTATTAGGGGCTCCCATGGTTTTAGAAAACCATGGGCACACATGTAAGGTCCAGATCAAAGCTCAGTTTTCGATGAACGATCTTAACGATTCTTGAATTCCTATAAATACCCACCCTCACTTCCTCCCAAAGCACACTTGAATCTGATTTTGGCTCTCTAAGTTGAATTTTATGCTTCATACCTGAGAGTAAATCGGATGAAGAGCTTGCGGGGACCTTCTGTAAGTATTCTTTCGTTCTTTTCATTCGTTTTTGTCGATAAATTCAAACTGCGTTTGACTTTCTGCTTTGACCAGTTTATGGTCAACGCGAAGTTTGTTTGAACTTCATAACGTGAGCATAATCACAATGGTTATAGTCCCTAGTGACTATACCTACTGATTACCACGTTATATAGGCTCAGTGACGAGTCGTAGTTTCGGCCAAAATGCGTTTTCTCGCGTATTTTGTAACCAAACTACTCTAGGATATCAAAACCGTTTGTTTTGATATCAAAACTTGTTTTCTAACTTAGTTAAGCATGTTTTAACATGCTTAGCTCGTCACTTTTAGTTTTGTGCTTGTCTAGGGTCGTAAAGGTAAGCGATCTAATCAATCGCTTATACTTTCGAACCCGACCCGTTTGGTCGATCATTAGGATCCGACCAAACATGTTAAGTGACCATAGTAGCATAGGGAATAACCTTCCGAGGTTATACCTTATGGTCACTTAGGTTTGATTAGTCGCATAATAGGTAGTTTATATGCCTTAGGTAAATTACCAAAATGCCCTTTTTACGCCAAAATTCATTTTAAGCCTATGTAACATAATTTTTGATATCTAAACTGATTTAGCAACAATATTAGACATGCTAAGGCATATTTTACTTATCATAGGGCTAGTTAGGCATTCCGAACGCGTTTTACACGAACGACGCGTTAAAGTAGCATAAGCTACCTAAACGGGTCGTAATGGGTCGTAAGCACTTAGGTTAGGTTTCATTTTAGTATGTAGGCTTTGTTAAACCATATTACATGAGTTCCCATACTTGTTTGGTTTACGAATCCTCATTCTATCCGACCCTCCGATTTAGGTCCGGTTTATTAACATAGTTACCTATCTTAGGTGCCGTTTGATTTCCGTGATCTCTAGCATTGCTTGGTTGTTACTCAGGGACTTCTAGGCAATCTCATGTGAGTACATAGACCCCTATTTTACTGTTTTCAAACTGTTTTGGGGTGAAACACATGTGCCTACTTGTTACTTTCGTGCTTTCCTGTTTTCACATCATATACTTACTATGTTCATTAGTACATTTATAGTACATGATTTACATTACATTGTTTTGCTATGTATGTTTACTTAGCATACTTAGTACATTGTTTTACTTTACATTTCTGCTATGTATGTTGACTGAGCATGCTAGCACATTGATGTACATGACTTTTCTGCTTTGTATGTTAACTTAGAATACTTAGTACATTGTTTTACATTACATTTTGTTGCATATGCTCATCCAGCATATGAACACATTATATTACATTTTGAACCGTTTGTAACTATTTGACTATGTGAACCGTTGTAACCATTTGACTATGTGAACCGTTGTAACTATTTGATTATGTGAACCGTTTGTAACTGTTGAACCGTGTGAACCGTATTTGACCATACATAACCATTTCTACAATTGTTAAACATTACATTTTGGTGGTTGTTTGGGTAAGTGATTTAAGTAACGAGGCGACGTGTAATACGATAAAAACATGGTGGATACGCCGCTGGTACTTCCTATATATAAGTGCTTTTATGGTATTACATATCGTAGCGTTATTTAAACCATTTCAGTTTAGACATATTACATCTACAATACAATCTTCACATAAACTTCGTTTTACAAATAACTTAACTTATACAGACTCATTTTACTTGGTTATTCACTTAACCATACATTGTTCTTTTATACATATATATCATTTGATTTATCCATTGCTTTTCAAATGATTTATGAAAGGAAACACTCAACAAGACTCATGACTACTTTTTATTAAACAGTTTCTTTAAACTCAAGTCATGAATCCTATTTTCACAAAACCTATGTATCTCACAGGCATTTTTATGCTGACGTACCTATTTTCACATGTGTTTTCAGGAGCTGTTACATAGGATGATCGAGACACACTTAGGCGGACCTGTGCCTTAGTGACTTAAAACGAAGCAAGAACTAGTTTAATTATGTTATGTACTCTTTGTTTCTTGTTTAAGACAATGTAACTCTCTTGATTGATATATAAAACGTAACTTTAATTACCATGGTTGTGAAACAATTAATTTTGTTACAACACTCCCCGACGTTTCCGCCACGTTTCGTTGTTTTACGTGGTCGGGGTGTGACATAAAAGTTGGTATCAGAGCCAATGGTTATAGGGAATTAGGTTATTAGTAATGCTTTGACCTAGACTATAACCTTCCTAGGACCCTAACGCGAGTTTACTTACGTTTAGTCATAAAACAATACCGTTGCCTATCTTTAGGCAGCAACCACAACGAGAACATCAATTTCGAATCCTTTTCGAAAATTAATCATCTATTTTTGGATGATTGATTACTAGGTTTTGAACCCTCTGTTGTAAGGTTTTGAACCCTCTGTTACAAGGTTTTGAACCCCTTTGAGCTTTCAAAATCTCGTCAAAAGTTTTGGGTCCTAAATAGTGTGAACACGTGCAAACTGGAAGAGTGAATGCCTGTACCCTGGGTTTTCTGTCTAAGGCTAGAGTGTTCGTATAAATCCACATAATCGGACCAGTCACTCTTACCTGGGAACTCTTGGGGTGAGTGTCCACTTATAGGCGAGCATCTCTTCGCGATACATTATGAGGACCTACTTGCTTTGATTCAGCCTTTGTGTGTCGTTTGTTTACTTCGTGGTTCAAACAAATGACCATCACCCATGATTTTGGTCGGTAGTTATAACATCCTATTCTTACCCAATGCCATTTCATTTGTTTTCTCTCTTATTTCCCATTTTTAGAATGCCTCCTCGGCGCGACAATCAGATAGCGAATGCCGAACTGGCAGAAATCATCGCGCAGCAAATGGCTGCTGCTTTCCCAAATCTTATTGCTTAACTGAACCAAGCCAACAACAACAATAATGCTCCATGCAATTTCAAGAGTTTCAATTCGGCTAAGCCACTCAAGTTTAGTGGTTCTGAAGGAGGAACTGGGCTCCTACAATGGTTCGAGAGCACTGAGAGTACATTTCGTCACGTTCAGTGTCCTGATAATCGAAAGGTCGAGTTTGCTTCCAGCGTGTTTCAGAAGAGGGCTCTTAGATGGTGGAACGGGGTGATGAGAGACCGTGGTGCTGAGGTTGCTTTAGCACAGACTTGGGCCGAGCTTAGGGCTCTTATGATAAAGGAATTTTGTCCTCGTCGTGAGCTAAGGGCTCTAGAAAGGGAATTTGATGATCTTAAGCAAGATAGCGGTGAGCATCGAGCCTACACGGACCGTTATGAGGAGTTAAGTCTTTTATGCCCAAATATGGTCACGCCTTTGGATAAGGAAATCGAAAAGTACATTGATGGCCTCCCTGACTCAGTACAAGACATTGTGACTGGTAGCAACCCTACTACAGTTAGACAGGCAATCGAGCTATCTGCAACCTTGACTGAATCTCAGATCAGGAAAGGTAGACTTTTTCGAAAGGGTGACAAGAAACCAATCGAGGAATCAAAGACCATGGATGAACAGACTGGATCCCCTAAGAAGTCAAAGAAGTGAAAGGCTTCTCAGAACTTCGCCGTGGTCGCTCATAATGGTCAAGCCGTCCCCAACCAACCAGCTCAACCCCCTGCTAGGAAGCCCTACAACGGAACTGCACCCTTGTGCAACCAATGTAGCCAACATCATCATGCTGGTGTGAAGTGCCGCACATGCCAAGTTTGTGGACTTATAGGTCATACAGCGACGGTGTGCCCAACTGCAGCTGCACCCAACCAAGTTAACAACAATCCTGCTCAAGGTCGTTTTCCACCAGGTTCTTCCTTCAACTGTGGCGAGATGGGCCATTTCCGAAGAAACTGCCCAAAGCTTGCTAATGCGAATCCAGTGCAGGGATGAGCATCTGACTGAATGGAAGACAACGCTGTTTAGAAATAATCACGTCTTATGTATTATTTTCTTTTGTTGTCAAGGTCCATGAAACAGTTGTTATAGTTGTTTATAATTAAAGCTTTTATTTTACAATGCAATGTACAAATATTGATGTGGTTGCATGTGTAAATAACATATCCCCTACAATACCGACAATCAAGGAACCGCATTCCTCCCATCTTTATGACCTCTTGCATTTTCCACGAAAATCCTAAGTAACCGTTTCCTCCAAGGAAAACGAAGTACAACGCGCAAGTTACAACTCTGGACAAATACCCACTCCTTAATGGGGTACCTAAGGATATTTCCGTAAGTCCTTAATTGTTGTATACCGTAATTCGAATGTGGTGATTCCTTGTAAAAATCAAATTTTTAGAAGATCATCCTATCTTTTCAGATAGATGCTTGAGGACGTTGAAGTCCATCAACTGGGTTCCTGGTATGCCTTGAATACCCATGTTCAAATCAACGCCAAGTTAATAACAATTAATAACAAGATAATAACAATTAATAACCAAGAAAACAATTATGTGATTATGTGCTTATGTGTTCCCTTTTATGTTTTTGTGTGATCCAAATTAGGTTATCCAAATCCTCGTAGAATCTTCCATATCTTCGTATAAGGGATTCATAGTAGGATACCCAAAGGTACTACCTAAAATCCTTAATGGACTTCTACGTTGTAGTTAAGTCCCTTGGATTATAAAGTACTACTCCATAATTAGACCCCTTTAGTGGTCTAGTTAAACAGATTGATCCAAAAATCTGGTTAGGAATATCATGTGATGATATAGCTGAAAGGGCTCCTTGGTGGCCTAATTAAAAAGATCATCTGTCGATCTAATTAAAAGGACCCTATGGTAGTCTAGTCACCCTCATCACAGGTTTGATTTTCTTCCCCTAAACAATTACAAAACAAACTGTGCGAATTGTGCAAGGAATTACGTAATTATGGATTCATACATAATTATGGAATTTAGTGCACAAGAATCACAGCAAGTTCTGTCATGTATCTAGAGTTAACCCAATTTATTTCCAACTCTGATGAAGCAACCGTTGAAAATGACTCCGTCTGTTCATTTTCATTTCTAAAGATTATCCGTTGAGGAAATGAATATCCGTTTGTCTAATCCTTCATTTCCATTTCTGATGAAGCAACCGTTGAAAATGACTCCTTCAGTTCATTTTTGTTTCTGAAGTTACCCGTTGAGGAAATGAATATCCGTTTGTTTATCCTTCTCATTTCCGTTTCTGAGGAAGCAACCGTTGAAGATGACTCCGTCTGTTCATTTTCGTTTCTAAAGATTATCCGTTGAGGAAATGAATATCCGTTTGTCTAATCCTTCATTTCCATTTCTGATGAAGCAACCGTTGAAAATGACTCCTTCAGTTCATTTTCGTTTCTGAAGATTACCCGTTAATATCCGTTTGTTTATCCTTCTCATTTCCGTTTCTGAGGAAGCAACCGTTGAAGATGACTCCGTCTGTTCATTTTCGTTTCTAAAGATTATCCGTTGAGGAAATGAATATCCGTTTGTTTAATCCTTCATTTCCAATTCTGAAGAATACCCGTTGAGGAAAATGACTCCGTTTGTTCATTTTCGTTCTGAAGAATATCCGTTGAGGGAAATGAATATCCGTTTGTTAAATCCTTCATTTTTCCATTTCTGAAGAACCCGTTGAGGAAAATAACAGGATTATGCCTTTCATATCTTTGATGATAATTTAACACAAAGTCACAGACACACTCCTACGAATAAATTTCGGGACGAAATTTCCTAAAGTAGGGGAGACTGTGACACCTGGGTCACTGCGACCAGCAAAAAAAATACCAAATCAATGAAATATTGTGTTTCATACTTGGAATTTGTATAAATATGTGTGATCTTGGCACATATCAATTCTTGTTCAATTTCAAACTTTAAATCGCTCTCTAGAAGGTTATACGCAATCTAATGCGTAAATATAACCAGTTTAATGCAACAAACACTCTGGAATAGTGACATACGCTTAACATACCTTAAATAACCTTTACATAACTTAGAAATAAGTTTTGAAGGCTTTGGTATGGCAAAATCAAGTTTATTCGCTTACAAGGACTAAATTCGACAAACTGCGAAAGTATGACGATTCATACTGGAACAGACATTCCAGAACATGAACATAAGTTAAACATACCATAAATACCCTTTACATAGCTTAGAAATAGGCTTTGAGGGGTTCGGTGTGCTAAAATAAACTTTTGGGTCATTCAGGGACTAAAAGCGTCAAAAAGCGCACAAGTTTGCATTTTCGCGCATAACATACATTCTGAATACATCCGGACATCCAAAAAATTTATTTAAGAATTAAAATACTTTATTTTAGTGTTTGGCATAAGAAAAATCCATTCGTCACACAATTTGGATCGTTTTTCGCGCTTATGCGCATTCCGTCGTAATTAAGAGAATAACGCAACCGTACGACCAAACAAACCGACATCTGAGATACTTTTGAGCATGTTTTGAGTTCCCTATGCTTTAAATTTATTTTAGAGCCTTGAAATGGGGTTAACGGGGCTTAAAAGTGAAAAAAATCAAGTTTTACAAGTGCAGGGACCATTTTTGAAATTTCTGACCAGATTCAATGAACCTAGTCCATTTTGAAGTGTTGATGGTTTAACCCATGGTTTTGCAAAACCATGGGCTAGTATTCAATGAACCTAGTCCATTATTAGGGGCTCCCATGGTTTTAGAAAACCATGGGCACACATGTAAGGTCCAGATCAAAGCTCAGTTTTCGATGAACGATCTTAACGATTCTTGAATTCCTATAAATACCCTCCCTCACTTCCTCCCAAAGCACACTTGAATATAATTTTGGCTCTCTAAGTTGAAGTTTATGCTTCACACCTGAGAGTAAATCGGATCAAGAGCTTGCGGGGACCTTCTGTAAGTATTCTTTCGTTATTTTCATTCGTTTTTGTCGTCAAAATCAAACTGCGTTTGACTTTCTGCTTTGACCAGTTTATGGTCAACGCGAAGTTTGTTTGAACTTCATAACGTGAGCATAATCACGATGGTTATAGTCCCTAGTGACTATACCTACTGATTACCACGTTATCTAGGCTCAGTGACGAGTCGTAGTTTCGGCCAAAATGCGTTTTCTCGCGTATTTTGTAACCAAACTACTCTAGGATATCAAAACCGTTTGTTTTGATATCAAAACTTGTTTTCTAACTTAGTTAAGCATGTTTTAACATGCTTAGCTCGTCACTTTTAGTTTTGTGCTTGTCTAGGGTCATAAAGGTAAGCGATCTAATCAATCGCTTATACTTTCAAACCCGACCCGTTTGGTCAATCATTAGGATCCGACCAAACATGTTAAGTGACCATAGTAGCATAGGGAATAACCTTCTGAGGTTATACCTTATGGTCCCTTAGGTTTGATTAGTCGCA
Organism: Helianthus tuberosus; assembly: GCA_030545235.1. Lineage (NCBI taxonomy): Eukaryota > Viridiplantae > Streptophyta > Magnoliopsida > Asterales > Asteraceae > Helianthus > Helianthus tuberosus. The sequence goes on along the minus strand of CM060449.1, from coordinate 48,901,374 downwards.
TGATAGGTAGTTTATATGCCATAGGTAAATTACCAAAATGCCCTTTTTACGCCAAAATTCATTTTAAGCCTATGTAACATAATTTTTGATATCTAAACTGATTTAGCAACAATATTAGACATGTTAAGGCATATTTTACTTATCATAGGGCTAGTTAGGCATTCCGAACGCGTTTTACGCGAACGACGCGTTAAAGTAGCATAAGCTACCTAAACGGGTCGTAATGGGTCGTAAGCACTTAGGTTAGGTTTCATTTTAGTATGTAGGCTTTGTTAAACCATATTACATGAGTTCCCATACTCGTTTGGTTTACGAATCCTCATTCTATCCGACCCTCCGATTTAGTTCCGGTTTATTAACATAGTTACCTATCTTAGGTGCCGTTTGATTTCCGTGATCTCTAGCATTGCTTGGTTGTTACTCAGGGACTTCTAGGCAATCTCATGTGAGTACATAGACCCCTCTTTTACTGTTTTCAAACTGTTTTGGGGTGAAACACATGTGCCTACTTGTTACTTTCGTGCTTTCCTGTTTTCACATCATATACTTGCTATGTTCATTGGTACATTTATAGTACATGATTTACATTACATTGTTTTGCTATGTATGTTTACTTAGCATACTTAGTACATTGTTTTACTTTACATTTCTGCTATGTATGTTGACTGAGCATGCTAGCACATTGATGTACATGACTTTTCTGCTTTGTATGTTAACTTAGCATACTTAGTACATTGTTTTACATTACATTTTGTTGCATATGCTCATCCAGCATATGAACACATTATATTACATTTTGAACCGTTTGTAACTATTTGACTATGTGAACCATTGTAACCATTTGACTATGTGAACCGTTGTAACTATTTGATTATGTGAACCGTTTGTAACTGTTGAACCGTGTGAACCGTATTTGACCATACATAACCATTTCTACAATTGTTAAACATTACATTTTGGTGGTTGTTTGGATAAGTGATTTAAGTAACGAGGCGACGTGTAATACGATAAAAACATGGTGGATACGCCGCTGGTACTTCCTATATATAAGTGCTTTTATGGTATTACATATCGTAGCGTTATTTAAACCATTTCAGTGTAGACATATTACATCTACAATACAATCTTCACATAAACTTCGTTTTACAAATAACTTAACTTATACAGACTCATTTTACTTGGTTATTCACTTAACCATACATTGTTCTTTTATACATATATATCATTTGATTTATCCATTGCTTTTCAAATGATTTATGAAAGGAAACACTCAACAAGACTCATGACTACTTTTTATTAAACAGTTTCTTTAAACTCAAGTCATGAATCCTATTTTCACAAAACCTATGTATCTCACAGGCATTTTTATGCTGACGTACCTATTTTCACATGTGTTTTCAGGAGCTGTTACATAGGATGATTGAGACACACTTAGGCGGACCTGTGCCTTAGTGACTTAAAACGAAGCAAGAACTAGTTTAATTATGTTATGTACTCTTTGTTTCTTGTTTAAGACAATGTAACTCTCTTGATTGATATATAAAACGTAACTTTAATTACCATGGTTGTGAAACAATTAATTATGTTACAACACTCCCCGACGTTTCCGCCACGTTTCGTTGTTTTACGTGGTCGGGGTGTGACAGGATCCTTGAACACTCTTCACAGATGGAGCTTCAAATGTCAAGGGAACTGGACTAGGCATACTACTAAAATCGCCACAGGGGGACATTATACCCCAATAAATTGCTTGTGAATTTCAAACCACCAATAATGAGGCCGAATATGAGGCCTTGATAGCATGTTTGCAATCAACCAAGCATATGAGGATCAGGTATCTTGAGGTACATGTAGATTCTTTATTAATTACTAACCACTATAATGGTTCCTATGTTGTCAAAGGTCAAAGGCTAATCAAGTATTTAGAAATAGTCAAGAAATTGGCAGATTCTTTTGCTTCTTTTAGTTTAACACGGGTACCTAGAGAAGAGAATGCGGAAGCTAATGCCCTGGCTAACCTTGGATCATCATTGAAGATTCCAGAGGATGTAAAGATACCCATCATCCATGTTTTAACCCCTACTATTGAGGATAACTTAGCCATGGAGATAATGGAGGATTCTGCAATTGTACCTAGTGATGGTGCATAGTCAAATTCAGGATCCTGGATCCTTCCAAATCTGAAATATATACAAAATGGAGAAATACCTGCTGGAGAAAATCCTAGAGCCTTCAAAATTAAGGTATCTCAATTTACATTATTAAACAACATCTTATATAAAAGGTCTCTTGCAGATCCAAATTTAAGGTGCATTGAGCATCTAGAGATTCAAGAAGTTCTAAAATATTTTCATGAAGGAGATTGTAGGAATCACATTAGGGGCAGAGCACTATTTTCAAGGATCCTTAGGATAGGATAATATTGGCCCACGATGAAGAAGGATGTTGTGGAATAGGCAAAGAAGTGTGATGCTTGTCAGAGATATAGTAATATCCTTCATCAACCGGCAGAGCTTCTGCACCTTATATCCTCTTCTTGGCCATTCATGAGATAGGGAATGGACATAGTTGGAAAACTTCCTAAGGCACCAGGAGGAAAAGTGTTTATGTTGGCCATGACTGATTATTTCTCCAAGTGTATAAAAGCTGAAGCCTTTGCACAAGTTAGAGAGAAAGAAGTTATATCCTTTATTAAAAGAAATATCATTACCTGATTTGGCATACCTTCTGAAATTGTTTGTGATAATGGATCCCAATTCATTGGGATTCGAACTACTAAATTTTGTGACAGCTGGGGGATTAGGATGATAATATCAACACCAATCCACCCACAAGCTAATGGTCAGGCAGAATCATCCAACAAGATCATCATCAACAACTTGAAGAAAAAGCTTGGATCCAAGAAAGGGAAATGGGAAGAAGAGCTATCATATGTATTATAGGCTGATAGAACAACTCCTAAAAATGCTACTGGTCAAACTCCATTCTCTTTAGTCTTTGGAGCTGAATCTGTGATCCCTGCAGAGATGGTAGTCCCTACTGCAAGAACAAGCATCTGTGATCCTGAAGGAAACGTTGAAAACTTGACTCAAGACCTGGATACTATAGAAGAACTCAAGGATTTGGCAAGGATAAGGTTGGCTAGCTATCAACAAAGAATGGTCGGAGCCTACAACAAGAATGTCAGGATCAGGAAGTTTCAAGTTGGTGACATGGTATTAAGGAAGGCATTCCAAAATACCACAAATCCTGCTGATGGCAAGCTAGCACCAAAGTGGGAAGGCCCCTATCTAATTGAAGCTGAGGCAGGAAAGGGGGCATATCATTTGTTAACATGGATGGTGACCTCTTACAAAGAGCTTGGAATGCTGTCCATCTAAAGAAATACTTCATGTAAGAAGGATCCAGGATTCTTAAATATCCTGATACTTAGTTCCTGTTGAGGATCCTCAGAGGATATATGATTCTCATTCTGGTAATAATTTACTTATTATTTCGTAAGTTCTTTAGTTCATTTGTTATGAGGAAAGGATATTAGATTTATAACATCCATTTTCATCAAGTTTTAAGTTTTACAGAATTATATGCACTTTTGACAAAGGATTAAGGGGTTGGCCACCTCTCTAAAGTTTTTGGGTTTGTCCCCAGTTTAAGATATCTATTACCTTCCACGAATCGGGTTTCAACACCCTCGCCAGTTGCGCACGATTATCCAAGTATAGTTCGAGGCAATGGGACCAGTACCCGCTTTAGGGGCTGACAATTTCATTACTGTTGGCTATATTTAGGATCCTAAGTATAATGGTAGATGTACCATACATCCGTTCCTAAGGTTTCTAACGTTTTCACGTTAGCTAATGTTTTGGCATTTTCATGTCACTAACAATGAGATAGTCGCCAGTTTGGGCGAATATTCCAGTTCGCACAAGTATATTTGGGCGTCCCCAGTTTTTGGGCTTGTCCCCAGTTTTTTCGGCTTGTCCCCAGCTTGTTGGGCTTGTCCCCAGTTACTAATGATTCTCTCATGTGATGTATGGCTTAGTCCCAAGTTATATATTGTTACAAGTTCTCAAAGTAAAACAGTTAAGGATCCAGGATCCGAACTTTCTACTGGTTCTTTTGTCTTATTAGCATAGTTGTAATTGTTAAGGATATAGAATCCTAACTTGGATTCACTGGTATGATCCTTCATTTGCCTTTATTTTATTTTATTTCGGGTTTATTAATGTTGCCCTTATCCTTTGACAACAGGATAGGTGATCCTTGATCATATAGTTTTCAATCTTTTGACATGAATTGGTTTTGACACATGTTTGATATTCTTTTTGGTAACTTGGAAATTTTAAAGATCAAATGCTGTAAATTTGGAAAATAAATGTAAACATAATAACACACAAGAGTAAAACCAAAGATAGTCAAAAAGTTAAGTTTTATTTATTTAAGGACCCTTTTAAAGGTTGTCCAAATTGCCTACCCAAGTTTCTACCAGCAAAACGTGGCCAATCCACTTGGGTTGGCAAAGGATGTCTATATTAACAGTTCATAAAAGTGCAGGAAATAAAAGGCAAGGGGCATCAAAGGCTTCATCCTCCATAAACAGAAGGACCCATCCACCTTTGCTACCCCCTATTGTCTAAAGGATCACTGATCCTTAACCCTAAAATCTATTGTTCAAAGTACAGACAATAATTGTTCAGGATAAAAACATCATCAACCAAAAACCACCACACATCCTAAAAAAATGGGCTCCGGCCTCATCTATAATATCCATCATCGCCCATTTGTCGCAGCCTATGCCTTGGCTGCATCATCTGCCTTGGCTTCACCACCTGCACCACTGCCTCCAGCCTCAGCCGTATCCACAGGATCCTTGCCACCGCTTCCACCAGCTTCAATGGCCAGCACCTCCTCAGCATCCTCATCGTCCCCAAGCTCATGCAGCCTCTGCTTCCAAGCAGCAGCGTCCCATTCAGCCCTATCAAAGGAAGGATCAGCAGTTTCCTTGGCCATTTGTGGCCTGATCTTTAGTGTCACAATAGCAGCAGAATGTTTGGCCTCGTCAATGATCTCCAACCGCTCCTTGTTGGCAGTTATCTCAGCGAGAAGGATCTGCTTCTGCAATGCCTTGTTCTCATTCTCCAAATGAGCAATTTTCTTATCCTTGGCAGCTGTGATGGTCTGGAGGTTAAGGATGCGCTCTTCAGCATTAGCTAAGTGTTGGCCTTGGAGGATCTGAATCTCAGCAAATTTCTGCAAAAAAGGAATTGTGATTCAGGATCATTTACCCTGGGACAGGATACAAGTTTCAGGATATGTGATCCTTACCTTAGAAACCGCTTCATGGAGCTGCTATTCGATCAGAGGAAGATCACTGGTGGACTCGGAGGGCTTCTTCCTTTTGTTCCCACCTTTGGCTCGGGTGCTCATGCCTTTGCTCTCGGGGATGCTTTGGCTTACAGCCAGCTCTTTCTTGATGGATCTGGGGGAGACAATATCCTGGATGTCGCTTACACCAAACTTGGAGGCAGATTTAGATGATTTTGCAGCGCCTACGAAGACATAAAACAGATAAGTATTCATTTTTCATTTTTCAATTAAATATTTACATAAATGAATACTTACGTGACATGGTGTATGAAGTGGAAGAAACTTCTTGTGAATCCTTTATCCTTGGCTGGAATGTTCTGACAGCTGGATCGAGATTCCAGAACGCACTGATTCTTTCAGGAGTGGCAGGTAAATCTTGTATGCTTGACAAGGTGATAGTTGCACAAGACAAGAAAGATAAGCATCAGTTATCCTCTTTGCAAAAGAAAAGATCTTTCCGTGGTCCTAGCCTAAGGATCCTATATCCTACCATGTGTGTTCCATTTTTTGGGAAGAAAGTTTCCATCTAGAATGGAATCTTTCTTCACAAAGAAGAACTGATTTCTCCAATTAGTGTCGTTCTTGGTGACTTTCAGGAGTGGATGAGGTTTTTGTGGCTTATGTTTGAAAAAGAAACGATGAGACCCATGGCTAAGCAGGTTGTACAACTGGCTAAGTTCAAAAAGACCTATGTCTATGCCCTCATGCTCAATGATTTGCCCGAGTGTGAAGAGGACTATCCACAACATCGGCATGGCTTGTATGTAGCACAAGCTAGTCAAAGTAAAGAAACTCTGTGTGAACGCCGGGAAAGGATAGTTAAAGCCTATCTGAAACGGAGCAGCAGGAAAGGTAACCCAAGCATCAGACTAACAATCACTCTTCATCAAAGAGTCGAAAGGCCAGAAGATCGTTCCATCAGGGAAGCAATGACGCAACTGATCAATCTCTGGATCAGTGAAACGACAGAGCTCCAAGGAAGGATTTTTGGTGAGGCCCTGACTCTTCAGAGGGCTATTGTTTTCAGGATTCTTGGCTGGGGAGGACCGGGTTATCATCTTGGCCATGGATTTTTTGGAGGAACAGAGGATCTAGACTAAGAATTTTAGAGAGAATGGAAGAGGTGTACCTGATGAATCTTCGAATGAGGATTTAAATGGAGAGATCTTGAATTTAAATGGAAAATATCATCCCTATCTCTATCCTATTTATAATCATTATTTGTTGTAGGGATGATCCACGCTGACGTCAAGCCTGTAACGGCTATATCTGCAAGTAACGGCTAGTCCGAAATTCATTGAAACATGAATTATCCGATTAGAATCCAACCAGTTATGTTTGGGGGGCAATTGTTAGGGATAGAATTTTGGTGTTTATGGATCACAAATCCTCAGTTTGACCTGGATTAAGGATCCTCAGGAAATGGTGCAGGAAGGCTAAGGATCGAGGATCCTCACTGGTTTTCTTAAACTAACAATTGTATCCATTACCCTTTGGCTTTATTTTGCAGGTGCACTTCGAAGAGAATTTATTCCAACTGAGATTCAAGGGGAATATGCTCTTTATTTTGGCATGTGCATGAGCTAAAGACCGTTGGTGGTGATCGAGGGAAGATGGCTGAAATTTCGAATAGTTGGTTAAGGATATTTTTGGCTAAGTTTAATAGGGGTATTGAGCTAATTTAGAAAGCACTTGCACCCTGGTTATCGAACAACACTTTTGCTACACTCTTGAATACACACACACACACACTAGAATTCATTGTAACAAGCTCAATACTTCCGAAGTTGTAACCTTTTTTGTTCAATATAATTGATAGTGAGAGTTTTCACTATCCGAGGTTTTTTATGCCAGAGATCACACATTGATCAAGGGCTTTTTCCTCGTATAAATCCTCGTGTTCATTGCCATTTTCTTTCAATTATTGTTCATACATTAGTGCATTTAACTAAGCATCCAACCTCACAAAAATCAGATTTGGTTACATTATCCTTGTGTGATTTTTGACCAAAACAGCTAGCAAGCAGACCTCAATCCCCAAACTCATCAGAAATAAAGATTCACCTAAGAAACCCATCAGACCCAAAAATTCTAAAGTGGAAATCTGACAAACAGACCCACGAATTGACGTGGCTCTAGTCTGATGGTAGAGTTGTAAAGCTTTCAAGAGAGGATGCACTAGGTCTGAGTGTAGCTGATTTCCAAGATCTTTTGAACCTACAACTTCAAAGGGATGAAGATGATGAAGATTCCTTGAATTTTGAGCTCCAATTCAAAGGGCAAATTCGGGAAAAGCTGATGAGAGAATAAATATCAAAATAAGGAAGTGTTTTGGCATCATCTGTTCTAGGGGGAGATTGTTGGCTCATGTAACAGTTTCTTAAAGAACAGATAATACAAATGCCAAAACTGGTTCTCAACAGTTGATCCACAATATGCAATGCTTGAATCAAATTCCCTCTAATGATAGTGTTTCTATCTGCTGATAATCCTAAAGACTGATCTACTCAACAACTGTTCCCTTTAAAGACTGCTGCTTATAAAGACTGTTGAATCCTATCAACTGCTGATTGTCAAAGTGTTGTTAAAGACAAAGTACTGCTGGATTCTAAGGCCTGATTAACCTAAGAGGAAAGCCCTGCTCAGATTCATCAGTGGTTAAGCATCAACAGCGGATGGAATCATCAGTGTTTTACTTATCAGTACTTTAATGTAACAGTGTCTGTATAGATCAGTGGTTAGAGGTCGTTATAGTTGTTAGTTGTCACTGTCTGGGTGATGTCAACAAAGATGCTCAGTGGTTAAATTTGTACTATAAATAGAACAGTACCTGTACTGTTCTATTAGCTTATTTACACACACTTCATCTTGTACGAACAACTGTGAGCTCAAGCTGAGGGGGAGTTTAGTATTCATGCATGCATAGTTGAACTTTTGTAATTCGATTCAATCTTTCGACTAATGGAAACATGTGTGATGAAAACTATTCTTCTTTGATTGTGTTATAAAGTTTATTTTCATTTCCGTTGCAATTGTTCTCTGTCTTAACTTCTTTCATTTATCATTTTGTTAAAACAACGCAATCTAAACAGACTCAGATCCTAACAACTATATTATTAAATTAATAATATATAGTTTAAAGACAAAATGAGCGTACCTTTCTAGCTTGTACAATATTGTTTACATCAGTTGCATATAGTTATTAACTAGCTTGATTCAACCCTTACATTGTTGTGTGGACGTAACGAAAATTTGATCAGTAATGGTATTTCGTTACGGCAGGGCCGACCCAGAGGGGGTGCGGGGTGGGCGATGGCTCAGGGCCCAAAGCCTCCGGGGGCCCGAAAATTTATTTTTTTAATAAAGTTACGCTGTAGAACTTAGAATATATACGTACTAAATTAGAAATTGCCATGATGAGACACATGGTCTGGTGGTTTCCAAGTCACTTTATTAGCAATCTGACATTGGGTTCCAATCATGATAGTTTAAATTTACTTGATTTTTTTATTAGTTTTGTGTATTCCATTTTTTTTTATGAAGAAAGACTTATTTTGTTTTTTTTTTCTTTCAACTCTGTGTATTTTTTAAATAAATTTGGATAGGTTACGATGGTTTTACATGATCATAAATATCAATTTTTTACTTATTTTTGTATTAGTTTTGTGTGTTCCTTTTTTTTATGAAGAAAGTCTTATTTTGTTTTTTTTTTTCTTCTTTCAACTCTGTATATTTTCTAAATATATTTGGATAGGTTACGATGGTTTTACATGATCGTAAATCACAATTTTTAAAGTTACGACGTAACTATTCTGTATTTTCTGAAATAACCCTTACAATGTGTTTTCTTTCTACGTTTCATTGTCTTAACGCGTGTGTGATGAGTTTTTTTATCTACGTTTACACGTAAAAAAGCAGCCCACCGCAATATGCGGGTGATTCCACAAATTTTTAACTCATTTTCATATATTTAAAACTTTTTTGTACATTCTTTTTAGGAAAAATTACAAGTTTTGTCCTTTATCTTTATAGTACTTTACAGACGGTGTCCTTTTTTTCAAATGTTGACAGGCGGTGTCCTTTATAGGGAATTTTGTTGCAAGTTTTGTCCTTTGAGCCTAACCCAGTTAGATTAATTCTTACCAGAGAAGAAATTAACTTCCTTGGATGCTAAACAAGATCAATCGAGATCAGGTAGAGATCGAATTGCCTAGGGTTATGCACGATCGCCTAAATCGCCCAGAGACCCCATAACAAGACGCTTATTACTTGATTTGCTTGATTTCATATTTTAGATCTGATTGTTAGGGTAATTTGATTTCTGATATATAATTTTTTTTTTAAATATTTTTTAAAGAATAAATTACAAGTTTTGTCCTTTAAATAAGTAAAAAGACTAAAATACCCTTGGGTAATCAGATTTAACAAAAAAATCTAACTGGGTTAGGCTTAAAGGACAAAACTTGCAACAAAATTCCCTATAAAGGACACCGCCTGTCAACATTTGAAAAAAAGGACACCGCCTGTAAAGTACTATAAAGATAAAGGACAAAACTTGTAATTTTTCCATCTTTTTAAAAGGTTTATATTTTATGGGCCCGTATTTTATCTTCGCAAAGGAGCTACAAATTTTCGAAGATTTTCGGAGACGGCCCTGCATCACGGTAATGGTACCGATGCATTTTATATCAAGTGAAAGAGAAACTCAAAAAATAAACAGTATCCATTTGGTTTGTTAAAAAAACAAGAGTAAATTACAAAAATCGTCCTTTATGTATGTCACTTATTGCAAACCGTGTCCTTTGTCTTCAATAATTACAGAAAACGTACTCGATGTTTGCAAACTCTTGCAAGTTATGTCCTTTAGCCCTAACTTAGTTAATTTTTGTGGTTAAATCTGACCAAATAGACCCCATATGAGGGTATTTTTGTGGATAAATCTGACCACATGGACCCCACATGAGAGTAAAATGACCAAAATACCCTCATGTGGGTCCATTTGGTCAGATTTAACCACAAAAAATTAATTGCGTTAGGCCTAAAGGACATAACTTCCAAGGGTTTGCAAACATCGAGTAGGTTTTCTGTAATTATTGAAGATAAAAGACATAGTTTGCAATAAGTGACATACATAAATGACGATTTTTATAATTTACTCAAAAAAAAAAAAACATGAAAAACAGTTAACTTAAATAATTTAAACTAAAGCCTAATTTTTAGTTTTCAACAATGATTACTAGAACTAACTCCTAAATTTAATATAAATGATAACAATCGTGAAACCAATTAATTAAGAGTCCGGTCTACTAAATACAAAAATCTTCTCTTCCAAGTTTCGAACCCACACCTAAACCGTTTTGATTTTCAGATTGCTTGCTATCGAGTAACGTCCCCGCCACCTGGCTTGGAGGGCGGCGTGAAGGGGTGGGTCACACCGGCTAATGAGGCGTGGATAGGGTGGGGTGCCTCGTGGTTGTTGTAATGGTGTGGAGGGGGAGATGTGAAGTGGGTCCCATGCCCAACGGTCCTATGACCGTTTTCTTAAAAGAAAAGAAATTAAAATAATTGAATTCAATCACTACATAAACTTAAATACCTAGGGTAAATTACGCTTTTCGTCCTTTATGTTTACATCTAATTGTAGTGGATAGTTTTTAACTTTAATAATTACAGTCACAATCCTTTATTTGGAAAACTCATTACAGCTTTCGTTCTTTAGCACTAACCAGGTTAAAGTTTTTAGTTAAATATGGCATGTGCCTTGCACATGAGAGCAAAACAGTCATTTAATAAACAAACATAACAAGAATTTCAAAATTAAAAAATAAACTTAAATAAAAGTCCATAAAACCCCCTTTTCTCTCTCTCTACATCCCCCCTATACTCTCTCTCTACATCCCTCTTCTACAACCATCGTCATCATCATCATCAACTATCTACACCATAGACCGTCAACTATCATCAACATCAATCTATCTACTCCCTCACCCCGATCACAACCAACAACACCATCACAATCCATCCCACACCCATACTGTGGACACATTTCAAAATTCCCAATCGGAAAACTATCAGAAGCAGTTCCAACCGAAAACCATAGCCTCATCATCACTAACTTAAACCTCGACAATATTCAGCCAAAGGAACTACACCTTCACACTAACTCCAGTAAGATTCGTCAACCTACCTTTCGAAATGGTTCCCCCTATAGTCGATTTATATTTCAGATCAGACGTACCTTCTAACCGGAAGCTGCAGGTTTCATTGAAGAACACCTTGAATTTACCAGTTGATTTGTCCAGTTCGTATCCGGTTACGCCTATCGGAAGAATGCCTTTTGGGAAGCCGTACGATTCGACGACGTCATAGGCGGTGAGGTTGACGTCATCGTTAGCAGTGGGGTGGAGAGTGAGAGTGGTGAGATTATGAGGATTAAGGAAGTGAAGATGAGGATTGATGGCATGATGATTTGGGGATTGTTTTTTTAGGGTTCTGGAAATGGTTTTAAGAGAGTGAAGAAGAGTGTGTTGATGGATCTGAAGAGTGAAGAACAGATGTTATGTTTGTATATTAAATGTCTATTTTGCCCTCATGTGCAAGACACATGCCATAGTTAACTAAAATTTTTAACATGGTTAGTGCTAAAGGATGAAAGGTGTAATGAGTTTTCCAAATAAAGGATTTTGACTGTAATTATTGAAGTTAAAGGCTATCCACTTAAATTCGATACAAACATAAAGAACGAAAAATGTAATTTACCCAAATACCTATCTCATTTTTCACATGTCTACACCTTTCTTCTATCTCTCTAAAACCATCTCATTCTCTAAATTATTTATACATTTTTGTTTTCATGAATTTTCTTTTCAAGTCATCCGATTTCGATCTCGAAGACGAGATCATTACTGAAACTGTAAAGTTGGGATGCAAGTTTTAAGTCATCAAGTAGAAAGTTCACAACCACGTACCAGAGCAAAGAAACTTAAAAGTGACCGTGAAGGTACCCACAATCGTTTGGTAAACGATTATTTTTCTAATAATCCGGTACATCCCCTAGATATATTACGGTGGCATTTCCGTATGAGCCACGAACTATTTGTACGAATTGTTAACGACTTAGAGAGGCGGTTTACTTTTTTCCTACAAAGGGAAACGCAAGACGTATACTTGGATTCACTGTTTTACAAAAATGCACATTGGCAATTCGTCAATTGGCGTACGATGTTGCGTTCGATATTTGAGAGGAATATCTACAAATTTCAGAAACATGTTCTCGAGATAGCCTCCACCATTTTTGCGAAGGTATTGTTATTATTATTATTATTATTATTATTGTTATTGTTATTGTTATTGTTATTTGTAGGTCCCTCTCGGATGAGGTCAAACCTTATCCTTGTTATGTCTAACACACTAGCGAGTGCGGAATCCAAGCTAGCATGCAAACCGAGGTCGAGAGAAGGAGATGAACAAGAACACGTAAATAAACAGCACACAATATTCACCGATTAACACCACATGTATTAATACGAATGAAGGGTCCAGTTACAAGCTCAATGTTTACAGATGTACTCCATAAACTCTCTCAAACGTGTGTGTGTGTGTGTTGTCCAACAGAATGCTCTCTCTGTTTTCTGTCTAAGTGTTTCTCTCAATCAACTCCCTAAGTCTCTCTCTTGTTCTCCTCAATGAACACAACACACTACATGAGTATATATACTCAACACAGCAGGTCTGGTCGAAGGATCAGACAGACTGATCGAAAGATCATCTGTCGACCAGAATCCCATCGAAGGATCCATATACACTTCGAAGGATGGTATCTTTCGAGGTCCATCCATCGAAGGTCCATCTTTCGTGGTCATCGAAGGATACAAACCATCCTTCGAGACTCATCCTTCGAAACCAAACACTTACAAACAATGTGCTAACTGTTTGGCCAAGTCAAACCGGAGGATGGTTGACTTGGTCAAACTTACATCAAACGCACATAACAACCTAAGACATAACTCAGACTAACTCAAGACATCGTTTTGTATCATGACAAATTACAGACAAAGTACAGACACAAGTGGCTTTGTCTTGATCTTCGTGTCTTCGAGTCGAAACCAAGTCGAACTGAGCCGAGTTGAACCGAGCCGAGTCGTGTCCACAAAATATGCATCAACAAACTCCCCCTTGGACGCTACTCGTGAGGTTCAACTTCGATGTCTTCCACGTCGGAGGATCTTCAAAGTCTTCACGTGTCGTAAGTAGAAAGTGTATCAACAAACTCCCCTTTTCATGTAGGTAGTGTGTCAATAAACTCCCCCTTAGATTGAACTCTCCATTGAGTCATGTTCGTGAATCTTTTGACTTGTCAATTCTTCAGATCCTTGTGGTGTTGATGAAGGGTCAGCGGCAACTCGATCACTTTATCCTTTGAGTGCCTCCACTTCGTGTCTTCATTCCGAAGCTTGTCATCGACCATGTTCTCCTCGCCTTTAGCATCTGCACATGCAAGAAAGCTAAACGCATAATGAGAACAACCGCTTGGAATATAGTTAACATTTAAACAAACGACACATATGAGATCAAATCTCAATCAAACACCAACCGACAACAGTTTGAAAGTTTAGAAAATATACAATTTTAATCCTTAACTTTCAAAACTTGTTAACTTCGACAGTTTATGAAGATGCAATTGTTTTCCGGCTAACGATCAGGATTTTGGGTAGGATAGACTCGAGTTCCAACATCAGTCAATCAAAAATAACCTAGAAGCAAAATCTTTTTGGATTTTATAAAGTTTATATTAAAACACACTTAAAATCTTTTTGGAATTTTTCATTTGTAAAGACGGAAAACAATAAATAAATATACACAAGAATCATAAACTGAAAATAGTAAATAAATATCTACAGACATTCTTTTTGCGAGTTTCGAGGGTAAGAGAATCATATCAGTGTACGGTCATGTCAAAACGCTCTTGTTGTTCTACTAGTTAACATTAAGATAAGCATCCTATAACGATTATCGGTATTGTTGTCCACATAAACTCAACTTATCATTTGTAATCATGGCGAGGGGATACGTTAAGGTATGATTTATACTTACCGACCGGTGTTCATCCACATCACGACACATTCCCGTATCAAGGTATGCACGAGAGTTCATCTTACCGGTGAGTATACCGATTATCATCTGTTTGAACGTATATGATGTGAGATTCTCACTTATTTTGATTGAAAACAAGCCCTATGTGATATAATCACTTATTGATGAGGAACTTGATTTTCGATGCATGAGGGCACAGGAGCAAGTCCGTGAACAGGTCAGTACTTTCGTACAGCAGAGAGACGAACTTGACTCCCGGATAAATGTGATATTTTATCACTTATTTTGTTTGGACATGTGATTGTTGATCACTTATTGAGGTCGAATGCAGTATGTACACGTATGTATGGTATCATGGAAGATCTAGACTTGCGTCCCCGTTATTTTTCGGTAAAAGATACAACCATGATACCCAGATGATAAGCAGCATAAAGACCGAATATTTCAGAACCTCGGCAATCTCTCAAACGAAATTTCGGTACTAAGACCATATGCCAATGAATGGTTCCCACCCAATCTTCAGTCGATTTAAGTTTATATCACCCTGCACTCTTTAAAATGATTGTGAGCCTACCAATACATCTTATATAGAGCTGCTTATCGCTTTTTCATTTAAGGTTTAAAGAGGTTTAGACAGACCACTGATGTACTATCATTTTCTCTTTTCCTCGCCAGGAAACTCATTTTTGTTTTTCTATTGTTTTTGAGTTTTTGAAATTTTTCGATGTTTTTGGATTTTTCAAAGTTGGATTTACTCCCCCTAAAATCAACAAACTAAGATAAAATTTAAAACACAAAGGTATTTACAAAAATGACTTTTCAAAGTTGGTTAACTCATGTTTTACCTCAATGCCGTTAACCAAAATTAAGTTTTAATCTGAAAAGATTTATCGAATTTTGGAAAAATCAGTTGGCATGTCGGTTTGCGGTGTGGACCATGACAACATTGTCTGGCCAAAGAGTGCTGCGAGAGGATAACAATTTATAAAGTAGCTTAAATAACGACAAGTATAGGAGAGATTAGAATTTTAAAACCGTATCCTGCAACTGCTTCGTGCATTGCAAGGAATCAGAGTGCTCTCCCAAACTGGATATCCACCCGGTGTGGATTTCAAAGTCGATTCTTTGTAGCTACTGAGAAGTCTCTTGACAGCAACAAGATCATGAACCTTTGGGTCCGGCTGGTCTTCCACATTGCACCAGCGAAGGTTTTTGTCTTTCTCTTTCAGAAGTAGTGTGCGGTTGTTTAATCCAAGCCAAGGCATCTGCACACCCGGTTGGTTTGTTCAACAAACACTTTTTCTTCAATCACACCGCGAAGAAATGTACACTGCACGTTCATCTTGTTGATTTTGAACCTCAAACATGCTGCAGGTGCGTACATTTTGATTTGAATCTACCCTGGGGACCCGATCAAGGCCTTGAACAATCAAACTTTGGAATGATTTTCAATTTGTCGAAGCTTTTCAATCTCTTTCAACAGACACTTCTGTTTCCCTTTTTCATTTTCTCTCCAACAAAGGCAGCAATTTCTTATGTTGCCTATTTTGTGCATGGACGCTCCACTATCAACAATCTTACGACTATCGATAGTTCCTCCTGGAATATCCTACACACTCACTCAAAGATTAGTTGGAGAGGGGGACCCAAGCCTTTGTGGACTTGGGTCGTCCTTGATCATCAAGAAAAGTGATTTCAATCACTTGATGATTAGGAAAAAGAACCTGTGGTGCTCCCCCTGACTGAGTTACCTGTTTTTGTTTCCAAGCTGTTTGTCCTTTACCAGTATTTGTATTAATTGTTTTAGCATTTACTGGTTTTACAGTTTTAGATTTTGCTTGAACAGGTTTTTCTTCTTTGACCTCTGATTTTAAGGCCTTTTCAATTACCTTTTGATTCTTTTGTTTCAACTTCTTTTCCCTTTCTTTCAAGACACGCGGGTCTTGTTTCGGGGAAACTGATCGTTTTTGGTAATTGGTTTCTTGGGGAGCCTTCAACTTTTGCAGGTATGGGCAGTATCTTACAATATGCCCAATTGTGCCACACTCAAAACACATTCTCCGCTCTACAAACCTCGGAGAAACATGTTGATGACCAGACGGAGAACCAGACAATGAACTTTGTGATCTAGATGTACTTGGACCTAAATCACATCCGTTTGTATGTTGGGTGTAATTATTCTGATCATTTCGTTTTAAAATTCCAACTTGTTTTACAAAATCAATGTTAGATTTATCCTGAAATGTTTCAAGTTTATCTGTACCCTTGGATCCAACAAAGTTCACTTTCGGTTCTCGCTTCTTAACAGGAGTTCTTTTGTTTTGCACCTTTTGCTGCTGAACTTTAGGTGCTTGAACATTCTTGTTCTGAGCCTTCTTTCCCTGTACCCTACCCTTTCCGGAGTTCACTTGTTGTTTTCGCTCAATTGGTTGTTTTTGGTTTCCGTATTGTTTTCTAATTTGTTCACACGGAATTGGATCACATTGAGTGACGGTAACTTTGCCACTTTTGTTCCCCAAAAACTTTTCAATACATCCTTCAAAAATTTGCTCAATTAAATCTTGATTTACATTTTTAATTGGAAAATCTTTGTTAGAGTAGATTTTGTCATCTCCTTTGAGCGTGTACAACAAGTTATTCCCTTCAAGGCTAGATACAATGGAATCCATTGCTTTTGACGTTTCAGTCTCACTCGGTTTCACTGGTGGATCACACAAGATGTGATTCTCGATTGGAATATCTGTTGTAACCGAGTTAGACTGTTGGTTCACAATTTTTACAGATTCATCGTCCGAAGAATCAGACTCATCATCCGGAGAATCAGTATCCACAACAATGGGAGGACTCTGTTCCTTAACACATGATGAATCCGTCACATTCTCAGATTCTGATTGACTTGAGGATGATGTACCAGTTGTGAACCCGAGGCCTGCTGCAAAATCATCTAGATTGAGTGGCACAGTAGGTTCAAAACGGGGCATATCCTCGTCATCAGGCAATTTGGAGTAATTGTGATTCATTGGGGGAGGACATGATTTGAATCCCATACACTTCTTATCCCCCTTTTTCTTTTGAACATCAATAATGTGATCCAAAACATAGCGGGAATTGGAATAGCTTTCCAATTTCTGCTTAATTGTCTCACATTCACATCGAGCTGTTGCTAACTCTACCATTTGCTTTTCAATTGTGTCAATTAATTCATTGTTAGCATGTTGTTTTCTCAAAACAGCCTTTTGTAATTCAGAAACATCATGTTTTAATGACGCAATTGTTGCTTTAAACTCCTTTTCATTTCTGGTTAAAAACAAGTTAGCTTCAGTTGCTTTAGAAAGATCAACAATCAATTCTTGATTGTGTTTGTGTGTGATTTCAAACTGACTTTCCTGTTCAGCATATTTAACCTTTAAGCTATCACAATTTTCACAACTAACTACAGTGGGTTCATCGACACATACCTGACTTGATGAACTGTCGACATTAGCCGTAAAGGCTGAATGGAAAGAAAAAGATCCATCTTCAGAGAAGAACTTAGCAAGCTTCTCGGAAGTTCCAGCAGATTTCTGGCAGAGAATAGATCTCCTCTTGCATAATACCTCAGCTTCAGCCAAAAGTTCATCAACCTTCAAATCTAAAGCATCACCTGATAAATCACCAGCATCAAGTGATTCCCCATCTGTGCTCCCACTATAACCCGAACTATCTTCATCTTCTGAAGATTCACCAGCAGACACGGGTTCTACTACCTTCTCAATCACTTTAGCATAACATGCTGTTCCACCATCATTTCCCAACTGAAGCGACCAATCACAACCTTCATCTACTTGAACCACGAGTCCCCGGTTGGCATTTGATGACCCTGGTTGGCTTTGGTTGTTGACAGGCATCAACGTACGAACATTGTTCCTGTTCTGGTTCTGCTGGTTGCCTTGATTCCTGAAGGGATTTTGGTTTCCATGCTGAGCTGGTCTTGTGCATTCCCTTTTGAAATGACCCCGTTCACCACAGTTAAAGCACGTTACAGCTTGCTTGTCGAACCCATACTTGGTGTCTCTCTTACTTTCCAAGTTGTTTCTCCCGGTCCTTTCCATAAACTCCTTTGCTCTTCGAATTGCACTAGCAAGAGCCCATTTGATATCCATCATTTCAAACTCATCTCTATCCACTTGCTGATAATCTTCATTGGTTAGATTGATATTCCCAATCTGACCTGCGATCAATCCACAATAAGCACTAACCAAGGTATTCAACATCTCCATATGCTCCTTGGCTATTTCGACACTGACTTTGGAAAAATTGGAAGTGTCTAATCTGACTGTGTTTGGATTGGAAGTGGCTTGAAAGTTTGAAGAGCTTCCATAGAACCCTTGCTGTTGCGGTTGTTGCTGCTGAGCTGTCGGCTGAACTGTCGGTTTCACATCTGGTCTTGGATACATCAAGTATGCTGAAGGATCAAACTGATCTGTTGTTGATGGTCCAGTGTTTGAGATGAAAGCTGTTTGAAGCTTCGCGTGTTGAGAAGCTGGTTTTTCTCCACTGATACCCCCCGCAATCCCAAAGTACATCTCTGGACTTTGAGGAGTTAGAGTTCTTTTTGCCTTAAGCTTCTCTTCTACATCTTTGTTCTCCAATTTTTGAATTAAATCATAAACAGTGATTGTGTCCAGAACACCGTTTTCTTTGAGAATTTCAAGATAACTGCTCCACTTTGCTGGTAAGCTATCAGCAAATCTCTTCGTCATTTCTTGTGGAGTGGCAGTGACTTTAAAAGCAAACATCTCGCTCAACAAGTGATGGAACCTTGTAGATAAATCTGCCAAAGTCTCATTCTCCATACATGTGAATCCTTCAAACTCTTTCTTCAGTAAATCTTGCTTGATCTTTCTTGATTGAGCATTTCCTTCACATCGTAACGTGAGCATATCCCACAAGCTTTTAGTAGTCGTGCAGTAAACAAACTGGTGGTAAATGTCTCTGTTAAGAGCTTGTGTGAGAATCATGAATGCTTTCTTTTCTAACTCAAACTTCTTCTTATCTTCATCAGACAGAGTGCTGTAAGTTTGTAGATTAGCTCCTGCAACTTCCAACTCATTGTCAAATGGAGTGAAGAAACACATCCATAGATCTTGACCTTGCCCCTGAACATAAGTTCTCAGCCTTTCTTTCCACCATCCCCAATCATTAATGTGATTTAGCTTTGGCGGTTTTGTGCTTGTACCAGTTTCACTGTCGTTCTGCATCATAGATTGAATGCTGCTGCTTTGATTTGTGACCAATGCCCATTGATTTGCAGTTATCATTGCAGCTTGAGTTGGGGCAATAGCTCGCAAAAATGCAGTTTTGTCGAAATCTGACTCAGATTGCGTAGCTGATGATTGTGAAGTCGAAGTCAATTGAGTCCACCACTCACCGTTTGTTCCCATTTTATAAAAATTAATATATTAAGTGAAAATTGATTTAAAATAAAATTAATTTTCACAAACTATGTTAATTTTGAAGAGAAACAAACAACCGAAAGATCAAGGATCGAAAGACCTGCAAAACACAAACTGTTAAACTTAAACAGACTAGGATCGAAAGATCAACCCTTGTTCGAAAGATAGACACTTGTTCGAAGGATCAACAGTGTTCGAAAGATCACTGTTGAATTTCGAACAATGATTTCGAAAGATTCTCCAAGACGAAGGATCCTTATCTTTCGAAATGTAACAGCAGCTCGAACAATATATCCTTCGAAAAGATTCCTTGGCTCGAAAGACAACTCACTGACTTCGAAAGATGCTCGAAGGATGGGTATCTGTCGAACCTCCTTGATCGAAAGATAGTCTTTCGACTTCGAAGGATATCCTTCGATCTGCTCTAACACACTGACGCAAAGTTGACAGGTTGGTGAGAAAGGTGACGGGATGGTGCACAACTTTCGGCAGAAGGTATGTTCAGACCTTACTTTCTGCCAAAACCAGATTTGAGTTGATTATTTTAATCAGTCAACCCTTCCCAATGCACAAACAACTTTCAAAAGCAATAAAACAAGATCAAAAGATGTAACACTTTGAAGAACACTTGAATATATGATGAAGATATCAAGAACAAACCCAGAAAATTTGAATTTTCCGGTAAACCGACACTGCCGAACACGAGTTTTGGCCGAAACTTCAATAAAAACCAACTTTTAACAATAGACAATGAAAAAAAAAAGGTTTTTATAAGAACTTCTAGCAAAACATGCAGATTTTCGAAGTTTTAAAGCTGATTTTTCAGAAAAATATGAACTCCAAAAATCCGAAACACACTCTAAAACACTCGGTTTTAACAAGGAAAAGAGCCAAGGCTCTGATACCACTTGTAGGTCCCTCTCGGATGAGGTCAAACCTTATCCTTGTTATGTCTAACACACTAGCGAGTGCGGAATCCAAGCTAGCATGCAAACCGAGGTCGAGAGAAGGAGATGAACAAGAACACGTAAATAAACAGCACACAATATTCACCGATTAACACCACATGTATTAATACGAATGAAGGGTCCAGTTACAAGCTCAATGTTTACAGATGTACTCCATAAACTCTCTCAAACGTGTGTGTGTGTTGTCCAACAGAATGCTCTCTCTGTTTTCTGTCTAAGTGTTTCTCTCAATCAACTCCCTAAGTCTCTCTCTTGTTCTCCTCAATGAACACAACACACTACATGAGTATATATACTCAACACAGCAGGTCTGGTCGAAGGATCAGACAGACTGATCGAAAGATCATCTGTCGACCAGAATCCCATCGAATGATCCATATACACTTCGAAGGATGGTATCTTTCGAGGTCCATCCATCGAAGGTCCATCTTTCGTGGTCATCGAAGGATACAAACCATCCTTCGAGACTCATCCTTCGAAACCAAACACTTACAAACAATGTGCTAACTGTTTGGCCAAGTCAAACCGGAGGATGGTTGACTTGGTCAAACTTACATCAAACGCACATAACAACCTAAGACATAACTCAGACTAACTCAAGACATCGTTTTGTATCATGACAAATTACAGACAAAGTACAGACACAAGTGGCTTTGTCTTGATCTTCGTGTCTTCGAGTCGAAACCAAGTCGAACTGAGCCGAGTTGAACCGAGCCGAGTCGTGTCCACAAAATATGCATCAACATTATTGTTATTAGTATTATTATTATTATTATTATTATTATTATTATTATTATTATTATTATTATTATTATTATTATTATTAATTAACTAACTAATAATGTTTTATATTATTATTAACAAATGAAAGGTGTGCTTGCTGTATATGGCAAATGATATTTGAGAAAGTCTAGCTTTAGTGATACATGACTTTCTAGGTATACGTGGAAGTATTGATTGCACAGATTGGAAGTGGGATAACTATTCAAGTGATCGGCAAGGTCAACATCGTAGGAGTAATCATGATGGCCCGACCTGAGTACTTGAAGTCGTGGCGTCATATGATCTTTGGATATGGCATGCATACTTTGGAATGGTCTGCGCAAACAACGATATTAATGTCATCAAGCAATCACTTGTATTTGACAACGTGATTAATAGGGTTGCACTTGGCTCTTCTTTCTAAACTAATGGAACTCAATATGAGCACGGGTACTATCTTACCGATATGTTTTACCCACATTGGGCAACTTTAGTGAAGGCATTTTTATATTCCAATAACTAAAAAAAGAAAAGATTTCACACAAAAAAAAAAAAAAAAACAAGAAACAAGAATGGGCTACGAATGATATTTAGCGTGCCATTTGGAGTTTTAAAAATAAGATGGGGGTATCATTGCACGACGGGCACAATCGTTGGAAAGACCTTTATTAAGAGACATTATGTACACTTATATCATACTCTATTATATGATATTGGAGGACAAGGGGAAAATGATTTGTCAAAATTACGAAGAAGGCACTGGACAGCCTGAATAACATTCGATGAGAAACTTGCTTAGAAGCGATAAATGCAGCACTCCACACGGACTTAGTAGACCATCTTTGGTCAGGTCGGGTTGAAGATGCTATGGATGCCGATGATGAAGATTATTTTTTATATTTTCGTTTGCATGTTTTAATTTTAATTGCCCTTTTTTAACTTGTTCGAATTTTAATGTATTAACTTATTTGTATTTTAATGAAATTTTATGTTAGCTAATATAATTTTAATTGTTTTTCAATTTTTTTATAATATATTGTTATACTTATTTAATTATTATTATAAATTAGTTTATATAAAAATAATATTTAAATAAATGGGTAATGATTAAAAAATAATTGTGAAGGGGTGATGTGGACTGAAAGGGATGAAACCATACTATGGTGTTAGTGAAAGAAAGTAAAGGAAAGTAGGGTGAGTGAGGTGACATTTACTTAGGTGCTGTTTGTTTTTTCTGAAAAGCTACGCGCAAGCTCTTCTGTCTGCGCCGCGCAGACCACGCGCAGACATTGGCATGCGTAGATTGTTTGTTTTTCTGATGACGTTTCATTAAAAAACGTCTGCGAGCTCTTCTTGTTGCAGACTTGGCCCAGCCACATCTAAGATATTCTAAGGTCTACAGAGGGTTAAACACCACCACCGCCCATCACCACCACCACCACAGTTCACCACCACCCACTACCTTCCATCACTACCACCACCGTCCACCACCCACCACCGTCCACCACCCACCACCGTCCATCACCATCACCACCGTCCACCACCCACCACCACCGTCTACCACCATCACCATCCAGCAGCACCACCACCCACCACCACCACCATCCGTACACCACTACCAGTTTATTTTAGAACTCTGCATACGTTAAAAAACAAACAGTTTTGGTCTTGCAAACTGTAGAGGTTTTGTCCACCTCTTCTTTTACAGATGTGGTCCGTAGACTGCAGACATTTTACCTCTTAAAAAACAAACAACACCTTAATGACGTGGTGACCCTCAAGACGGGTGTTTCGATGCGCTACAGGATAGTCATGCGAGTAATCCTCTTCTGCTACGTGAGGCTGGTGAGACGGTCCGGGAAGCATCACTTATATAGCCTGGCATAAAGAAACTGCAAAAAGGTTTCTAAGCAAAGTTGTTGAGAGTGATATGGAATGAAAGGACGTGAAACAATTGCGTGTAGCCTTGTATGTTTTATATCCGTTTTGATTCATAGTGTTTTGAATCCGTTTAGATTTGTATATATACATGCAATGTGACATCAGCCACTGATTGGTTCCACTGCCCATCTAAACTAATCAGAGTAATAGATAGAAAAAAATTAACGTGTAACTACTGAGTTATATCTTAAAATGGATGCCAAACGATCAAATCAAACGAAATGGTCAAATGTGTATAATAGACTCAAACATTGCCCCTCGTGTATATTTTTAAAGATTACAACCAGCTAATAAAAACACACGTGCTCAACGTGGGATGCTTGTTATGTGTTAGTTTTGGTTATTGAAATGTATGTTTTGGTTTTATTGAGATGCCATTGTCTATATATACAGTTCAAAATAACTCAGAACCACATAACCTAAGTAGGCATTTATTTGTGAATACCAAATGGCCGGAACAAAGTCTTTCATCTCTTTTTCTCAAGGGGGGAAGAGTATACTAAACACCGATCCCATCTACCCTATTACCCAATGTATTAGTGTTTGTGGGAAAAGAACAACATTAAGTGTGCCAACGTCCTTTTCTTCTTCTTGCAAGAAGAATTCGAAAAGTACTCTAAGAGCTACATTGGCTATGGATTTCCTGGAGGAGGAAGTTAAGGTTGACGTGCCCTCGATTTTGAAGGTAACAGCAACAGTTACCGTGAAGATAAGCAACGACGTCTCATTGGTAAAGATCCCATGGCCATACTCACAAAACGATATGGAGCCTGTGGAAAAGGGTGTCCGTTTTCAACTTGTTAGCACTGAGTTAGATCCAAGTATGTAATTACATGGGTTCATTTTTAATATTTTGTTTATGTTTGTTTTAGATTATGTATTGTGTTGACATGTTGTGTGCTCATACCGCTCTATATTGTACATTTGTGCATTAAAGGTACCATGAAGCCAAAGGTGAGCAAGGAATGTGTAAACGACTGGAGCAAATGTCCTACTCGCAAAGCTATCGGTACCGGGTGTTTCAGTTTTGAAGTTGAGCTGGTAATTGATGCAGACTTTGGAGAACCAGGGGCCATCCTAGTGGGAAACAATTATGAAAAGGAATTGTATGTGGAGACCATCTCTCTGGATGGTTTTGTCCATTTTTCATGCAAATCTTGGGTTCAACCAGCTCACATTAGCAAAGAAACAAGGATATTCTTTTACAACAAGGTGCATATATCATCATCCTTCACGTAATCCATGTATATTCTAAATTATGCACACCTGGAATCATGCACACCTGGGTTTTATATATAGGCATACTTATGTATTCTTGGGTTTTATATATAGGCATACTTACCAAGTCAAACACCTATGGGGTTGAAATTCTTGAGAACTAAGGAGCTCAAAAATAAGAGAGGTGATGGAAATGGACAAAGATTGCCTTCCGACAGGATATATGATTATGACACCTATAATGATCTTGGAAATCCTGATAAAGGACCTGAATACGCAAGGCCAACACTAGGAGGTGAAACAAACCCACATCCCAGACGTTGTCGCACAGGACGTCCCTCCACGATTGCTGGTGGGATTCTTTTCTTTTCTAATCCTACTATTAGTTCATTTGAAGTAATGTAACATGCTACCCATGAAAACACACAAAAATTAATATAATTCAGCAATATTATTATGCAGATGTAACTAGTGAAACACCGGTGAATACCTTGATTTCTTCAACATATGTGCCACGAGATGAAGCTATGGAGGGGACGAGGCGCAATGATATCCACATGGGAATTTGGAAGGGAGTGCTGCACAACATTCCACCCATGGTGGCCACCTTCTGCAATGAGAATGATGTTTGTAGGGACTTCGCAGATCTTACTCGTCTTTATAGGAGTAGACCAGAAGCAGAGATGAATTTAAATACGCATGGACTATTAAAGTTTTTGGATATAAGTGGATCTATTGAAGAAATATTCAAGTTTGAGACTCCAAAAAACTTGTCATGTAAGTGTCACCCTAATCAAAAAACATCTTTCTAACAAATAGTATATATTTTTTCTCCATATATAAAGCATTTTAATAAAACATCATTGACATTATAGGTGTAACAAGCTATGAACAAGATGATCATGAACTTGGCCGCCAAACACTTGCTGGGATGAACCCTGTTAGCATAGAAAAGTTGAAGGTAAACATATATTAAGTACTTTAGTTATTATAACTTTACACCATTTAAATTTGCTTCTGCAGGTATATCCTCCTGTGAGCAAACTTGATCCATCAATATACGGCCCACCAGAATCAGATCTTAAAGAGGAACATATCATAGGCCACCTCAATGGAATGTCTGTACAACAGGTATAGCTGCCAATAGTTAATAATATATGAGCACAAAAAAATTAATACACCAAGTGTTTTGTATAGATTTCAAACAATTTGCTTTTGTACTTTCAGGCCTTGGATGAAAACAAGATTTTCATATTAGATTACCATGACATTTACCTACCATTTTTGGAGAAGATAAATGCTCAAGAAGACCGAAAAGCATATGCAACCCGTACAATCTTCTTGTTGACAACAATGGGAACTCTAAAGCCCATTGCAATCGAGCTTAGCCTTCCTCCCAATGACACCAATATCCCTTCAAAACAAGTTCTCACTCCTCCGGTTGATGCAACCACCAATTGGTTGTGGAGACTAGGCAAAGCTCATGTATGCTCTAATGACAACGGTGTTCACCAACTTGTCCATCATTGGTAAGTCACATGTATTTGTTGAGTTTGCACACTTATTTAGATAGTATCCAAAGTGTTTACTTATCCCTAACCTATATTCCTAAATGCTCATTATATGTATGAAAGTAATAAAATATGTTGGCTACAAATAAATGACTATGATGTGGTGTAACTGATATATAGGTTACGAGTTCATGCGTGTATGGAACCATTCATAATAGCCACTCACCGAAACTTGAGCATAATGCATCCGATTTTCAAGCTTCTTAGTCACCACATGGAACACGCACTTGCAATAAATGCGATGGCCCGTGAGAGTCTTATATCCGCAAACGGGATTATAGAATGTGGCTTTTCTCCTGGAAAATATAGCACGGAGATTATAAGTGCTGCCTATCGTGACTGGTGGCGCTTCGACTTAGAAGGCCTTCCTGCAGATTTGATACGGAGGTACGAATACAAAGCTGCTAAACCAAAACAGAAATATGCAAATAAAGTAGAATAATAAATGTCTTAACCCATTTTTTATGACCATATGAGTTTAACACAATAACACACATAAACTAAATACTAAAAGTTTGTTTCTTAATGCCAAGATTACGAGTCCAACAAAATCTACAAATAAAATTGAATAACGATGATAGCTTAAAAACTGTCTATAACATGTTCTAAGTATTTTACTTGACATTGGTTGTAGAGGAATGGCAGTACCTGATGAGACAAAGCCCCATGGTCTGAGACTCCTCATTGAAGACTACCCATATGCCAATGACGGGCTTCTTATTTGGTCTGCAATTCAAGAGTTGGTGAACACATATGTTAATCACTACTACCCAGATGAAAATGCTGTTATATCTGACAAAGAACTACAATCATGGTATAGTGAAACCATTAATGTAGGGCACGCTGATCTTCGTGAAGCTAGTTGGTGGCCTAAACTAAGCAATCCTGACAATCTTACCGAGATATTGACCATTCTAATATGGACTGCTTCAGCACAACATGCGGCACTTAACTTTGGGCAGTACCACTATGGTGCATATGTTCCGAATAGGCCACCACTTATGCAAAAACTTATACCCCAACCACATGATCATGAGTATGCAAGTTTCATGGCTGATCCACAGGACTATTTTCTTGCATCCTTGCCTAGTTTATTTGATTCAACAAAATACATGGCTGTAATTGATATTATCTCAGCACACTCGCACGAGGAGGAGTATCTTGGGGAGATTAAGGATGCATACACTAGGTGGCCAGGTGAACCAGATATTATTGATGCATTCTACAGATTTTCGGTGAATGTTAAAAAAATTGAAAATGAGATACATAGAAGGAATGTTGATCCAAGGCTTAGGAACAGATGTGGTGCTGGTGTTCCACCTTACGAGCTGCTCATACCAACTTCAGAACCTGGGGTTACTGGAAGAGGTGTACCAAACAGCATAACGATATGATAAAATGCTAGTATTTGTTTTATCATTAAATCCAGTGCAGCATAACGATATGATAAAATACTAGCATTTGTTTTCATCAAATCCAGTGCTCCCTGAAAGTTTCGGCCCGATGTCTTTCTTTGAATAGAATAGACGCGCACCTAAAACATTTCTGATTTACGAGTAGGAAATGAGCTCACGTAGATCATAGTAGAATGAGTGGTTACTAATATCTAACTCTTGTACAAGACTGTACTTGCATATACGTATATAAAATTGTTTCTTCATATACATATACACTCACACTTAAAACATTCAACTAGGGTTGAACCATCGCAAACTTTTCAGTTGTTGGTTTTACTGTTAGGGTATAACTGTGGCAGTTACATTTGTGACTGCTCAGTAGTCATTCTGTCACTGCTAAAGTTCATATGGGGTTGAACCCTCGCAAACATTTCTTAACATGAGAGATGCAGATGGTTATTGGTTCATGAAATTACAATAGTCTTGGACAAGTGTGTACTCCACACCTCTTTACTTGCACCAATGTTTATTATAAATGTCCATTTGGTCTTCAAGTAAATCTCGATTACCCAATATAGTTTAATCATCGACACTATATAAGTTGTGAGGGAGATGAGCCGCTGTCAACGTGTTAACTGAGATGGCTCTCTTTAAAAGCAAATCATGATTTGATACATTTCATCTAAACCGTGTCAGCGCTAATTGTAAGTGTGCAACAATAGTTATCCTTTTAGATCTCAGCATGAAACTTATAAATATTAATCAATCACAGTAAATGAGATAATACTGTTAGGTAGTAAAGTCAATTGTCTTGGGTTGATTCATGGACAAATTCGTTGTGGACGATATTCTAATCTACTCTTAGAATATGCAAGTTATGGTTATTGAGACATATAGACCCAAGAAACTACTACAAAAAAAAATTGCCATTTAGTGGCATACTAAAAATGCCATTAAAACCCCAAAAAGTGCCACTAAAGGCCTGTGTAAGAATGTGCGGCACACAAAACAAGTGCCACTAGAAGCGGTGACACTAAAGCCTTTTAGTGGCACTTTTCCAATCTGCCGCTAAAAATTTTTGGACTTTTAGTGTCACTCTTTTTTTGCCACAATATAAAAATGGGTTTTTGTGGCACACATTATGTGTTGCAAAAACTAGTCATAATACTAGTCATAATTAGGTACACATACTTTTGTTTTGCCTTAATATAAAAGACTTTTGTGGCACAAATTTTATGTCGGTAAAAACATGTTCTTTGGCACTACAAATGTTCATCAAATTAATTTGATTACTTAAAACTGTTATTTATTTACAATATAACATAAATCACACAATCACAAGTGTCACTAATAAAACAATAGACATCTTCATCTTCTTTGTAATACGAAACGCCTTGTTATCATATGTAGTGTTCGATCCTAGGCATGCAATCCCACGATCACACACAACATATGCGTCCACTCCATCATGTCTCTCATGCAGACTCCGCTATCATCATCTTAACCTGATCTTGTTGACATCTACAAAACAAAATTGATGCATGTTAGTTGACTAATAAGAGTCCCCAATGAAATATTTATTTTAGGTATTACCTGGAACCCTCATAGCTCTCAACATCCCACAAAATGAACCAAACGTAACAACCTCCAGCATATGCCTTCTCAACCCGCTAGATTTGATTTTAATAACTTCATCTTTAGAGGAAATCATATGTTCCTTCAGTTGGTAGGTCTACCAAACAAAGCTTTCGTATATGGCCCAATGATAGTAAAAATAACAACCATTTTATACATGCAAAATAACTAAATAAGTATCGTACTACAATTTGTGTAGGGTATGAAAACATTAAACACTTACCTTTTCTTGGTGAACTACCATTGGGTTTTTCTTCATACTTGATCACTAAAGTTCCTAAACGTCATCTTTGGTTATTAATGTTCATCCATGTACGTACTATAACATTTCATCAGCAATCCCTCTTGTCTGCAGGAGGAAGTATGGGATCTTGTTAATTTGGAAAAAAAAATATTCTACAATTTGAGCATCGATTATACTTATTATATAACTAGGTTATAGACCGTGTATTATACGGTGTTGATAATAGAAAAAAATTAATATGATAATGCGTACAAAAATTTAGAATAATGTGTAGAATACAAACAATAATATATTGTAATATGTACAAAAAATTACATAACTGAAGTATTTTTACTAATTACAACAATAGCAGTGATCATGGAATGAAACATGATAACAAACTCAAATAAACAGAATAATCATGGAATGAAACATTTGATTAAAATTTGATATTCGGTAACTAAAAATTTGCTTAAAAAAATCAAAACACCATATATATATATAATCTAGTCAATCTGTTATTCTAATCTAACATATTACACCCAATCATAACATATATTTTTTTTTAATCAAAAACTCAATTTTTTTACGTACAAAAGAAGACCAATAATACACCTAGGGGTGTAAACAAACCCAGAGGCTCAAGAGCTACTCGTTATCAGCTCCGTTAAAAGCTTGAACGAGCCGAGCTTTAACGAGTCCAAGCCCGAGCTCAAGCCTAAAATAGAGCTTGTTTCTTTATCAAGCCCAAGCCTAAACTACAAAGCTCGTTTAGGCTCGCGAGCCTAAACGAGTCCATACACCATTTTATTTTTTATATATAATATAATGATAATGATGATAACATTGGCGAGCCAAGCTTTGACTCGTTCAAGCGATATTGAAGCGAGATCGAGGGGAGCTTTTAGCTCGTTTGAGATTGTTCCCAAAATAGCTCGAGACGAGTCGAGCCGAGCTCGAGCTTTGGGCTTTACTCGCGAGCCGAGCTCGACCTCAAATAAGTAGGCTCAATCTCGAACCAAGCTGAGCTCGAGCTCGAGCTTCATAAAAATATGATGAGCTGAGCTCGAGCCCAGTCGAGCTCGGACTCAGCCCGGCTCGTTTACATCCTCATATACACCAATTGTTTTCCAAAAACAACAAACGAAAAACTATCAAGAGCTTCTATTTGAAACCATCCTAATCAACTACTAGAACATTTATGGAACCTTTAAAAGAAACAACATACCTTGCCTTTTAGACATTTGAACACACAAGCATCCCCTACGGAGATTTCTTATGGGTTCATCAAGTTACGCCATACAGTGACAATAAACCTTAATGAATAATACATGAAAATTAAAAAAATGTATTAGCAAGACCAGTGTTAATGAGTCTGAAGAATCATAATGAATATAAATATTATTAGATTTTGAATTTTACAGGCATTTGTTTTAAATAAAAATAAGAGTTGGTTTTTTTTTTACATTGAAATGAATGGTTAAACCACCAACAAACTTTGTAATAGAAAAAAATTAACCTTTGATTTCTTACATTCTTTTGGACACTAAAGCGAAAAATAAATAAAATAAGAATAATCAAATTATATATCTAATGATGGCTTTGTATTCTTGAGAGGTGTAAGACACAATAAATACTATTATTTTAATATTATATTATTAATTCTGTTAACTGCATTTTAGTTAAGATGGCCCACAAGGGTTTTTGAAATACATAAAGTCATCGTCTTCCTCGTTGTTTAGACGTAAAACCTACAATCGCCGGAATTTTTTTCCGATCAATTCTTCATCCATCCTTATTCATTTTAATTGCTTAGGGGTATCCTAATAAATTTTCAGTAGGATCTTATACATAAAACAGGAAAAAAAAAAAAATTACACTTCGGAGACAAAGTTGAGGGGTAGCCCGGGCTACACCTCACCATAAGCTAGATCCGCCCCTGAGCAAGACATCACAAGAGTATATACAATATATAATATATAAGATAAATAAATAAATAAAAGGGTGAAATTCACATACATTTTTGACAGTCCAGATTTTCTTTTCGAACATTGGTGAATCAAGATGTTCCATGTTGGGACTGTTTGATCTGAAATGATATCACTGGAAGCTTTTGGATTCTGATATTCATGAGGAGATGTAGGTAACGACATTGCCTTTTGCGAATCCCTTCTTTAAAGAATATACATATGTTCCATCATGCTCATGCTCCTAAGCCATCACAACACATTAATAATACAGATTTTAATGGCGTACCTATTACAAGAGAGGCAACTTAGAACAAAAACACATACATCTTTTTTTAGGTATGGAATCAGCAATCACATTTACTATATAAATTTACTTACCATATTATGCATAGGCACCTCTTCACAAAGCGAATACAATCATACCGACAAAATCACAATGGTTGCTGATAAGAGCAGGGGCGGACCTAGCATTCAACAGCCCGGTCACGGGACAGGGCTCAACTTTGAACCGGTAGTGTAAATTTATTTTTTATTTTTTTATTTTTATACAAAGATACCCATAAACAACTACAAGGACACCCCTAAGACCACCCGTAGTGGCGAAGAAGAAGATGATTTTGGTTTTTGATAAATTACACATTCACCATTTTCGAAGAAACTTGCAGCGGCTGGTTGAACGGAGAAGATGAAGTATAGTTATATTATATTAATAATGAAAGTTACATAAAGTTATATTATATTAATACATTGGGAATGAAAACATAAATACAGTCTGCAAAGTCAGACTTTAAATTATAATATTATGTTTACTTTATTTAATTTATTGTTAAACATTAATTATTTGTTTTACTTTTTATTTTTTATTTTGTTTATTTATAATTTTACTTGTACAAAAGCTTCGTTGAAAATGTTATGCACCTACATTTTTTAAAACAATAGAAAGCTTAATTTTTTAAATTTTTTTACTTTTTTAATTTTTTTTGGTTTTTAATTTTTTAAAAATTTTCACTTACTGCTTTTTTGGCTCAAAATTCTTAAAATTATATATATTACATGTCCTATTTAAAAAAAAAACAATTCGAAACATAGAATTTGCAGGGATTGCTCAACCGGAGGGGGTTTCCAAAATATACACACACTGGTCGCATAGGGCCCCTAAGGGCTCTCGTATTCTCATTGATGACCTTTGGTAAAAAAAAAAATTTAAGGGCCCATTTTTAAGCCGCACATGGACCTTAGGGACCCTTAAATTCTCAGAGACGGACCTAGATAAAAAAAAAGTTAGGATACCCCTGAATAATTCTTCTGGGTCCGCCACTGGATAAGAGTATCTACACATCCTCCAGTGCGCTGTAACAAAGCAACACTAAAAAAAACCATAAATTTCAACTCTGATTGTTGGTATGTCATCAGTTTTATGCTCATCATCATGCATCTTCAATAACAAATCTATACTATATAATAAAAGAAACTACTTTGAGGACACTTGTCATCATATTAGGCCATCTCTTATAGATAATTATTATTTTTATTTAATCTCTTCTAATTAATTATAGATAATCCTCCTATTAACTATTATTTAGTTTAATAACATATAGATAATTATTATTTAGTTTAATCTCCTTCTCATTTATAATATTATTTATTTGAATTAATTAGAGTTAATTACTGTTTCCGTCCCTGTAATTTGTCAAAAATCACTATTCAGTCAATTAGTTTAAAAATTACGATTTCAGTCCTTAGGGTTTCACTTTCGTAACTATCTCAAATCTATATTTATCTTATATTAATTAAATAAATAAATAATAAATTAATATTAAATCTTATCATACTTTAATAAAATATTATCCTCAAATCTAAATTGTTAATTTAATATATTTTTTAAACAAATACCTCTCTTTCCTACTTCTCTTATATTAAATATATAAATAATAAATTAATATTAAATGTTACCTAATTTATTAAAAATATTTTTTTTTATTATTTGGTATACAAAATTATATTTATTCAACTCATGTAAAACACAGGGTTTTTAAAAATATAAGTTTTTTTTATTATTTACTATACAAAGTTACATTTATGTAACCCGTGTAACACACGGAATTTTTAAAGATATAACTCTTTATCATTTGCTATTTTAAATAAATTTATTAAACACATGTAATACACGGGGTTATTAAGGATATAATTTTTTTATTATTTGGTAGATTTTTCAACCCGACTATACACGAGTTTTTTTAAATATACGACGTTTTTAGTATTTAATATAAAAAATTACATTTATTTAATATATGTAATACACATGGTTTTTAAAGATATAAATCTTTTTTTAGATCTATTCAACACGTGTAATATACAGGGTTTTTAAGGATGTAATTTTTTTATTATTTGATAGATTTATTCAACCTGATTATATACGAGTTTTTTAAAGATATGACGGATTTAGTATTTAGTATACAAAATTACATTTACTTAATCTGTGTAATACACATGGTTTTTAAAGATATAACTTTTTTATTATTTGTTATATAAAATTACATTTATTTAACCCGTACAATATACGAGGTTCATAAATATATAACTGTTTATTATTTAATATATAAAATTACATTTATTCAACCCGTGTAATACACGGGGTTCTAATATAGTTTAATATAATTTTAAACAATTCATAGAGAAGATAATAGTCTTTTGAAATATTTATTAGATTTCAAAATTATTTATCTTGGAATTAACAAAAGAGTTAAATGTCATTTTAGTCTCTGTAGTTTGAGTTATTTTGTCAGTTTAGTATAAAGGTTTTATAATACACAGGGTTTATAAAGATATAACAAGATATAACTTTTTATTGGTTGGTATATAAAATTACATGTGGTCAACCTATACAATACATGAGGTTCTTTAAAATGTAACATTTTTCATTATTTAATATATAAAATTAAATTTACTCAACCCATACAATACACGGGGTTCTTA
Source organism: Helianthus tuberosus (assembly GCA_030545235.1). Taxonomy (NCBI): domain Eukaryota; kingdom Viridiplantae; phylum Streptophyta; class Magnoliopsida; order Asterales; family Asteraceae; genus Helianthus; species Helianthus tuberosus. Next base: position 48,866,818 of record CM060449.1, on the reverse strand, counting down.
AAAATATAACTTTTTTTATTATTTAATATATAAAATTACATTTATTCAACCCATGTAATAAACGGAATTTTTAAAGATATATTGTTTTATTATTTGGTATATAAAATTACATTTACTCAACCCGTGTATTACACGGGGTTCTAACCTAGTAATAAGTAAATAAACAAATGATGCTTACAACTATAAATCATCATAAACATATGAATAGAACGATACATGTTAATGTCTTTCATGGTTCAAAATAATTAAACCGTTTCCAGTCACAAGGTGGAGCAACATAAACTCCCACCGGTGACACCATAAGATATCCAACCTTTAAATCAGGTAAAAGGAAGCCGCAAAAGAACATATATTCATTGAAGGTAACTAAGAATTTTATCATCACTGATCCTGATTCTCTAATAAATTTTATGTGTATAAGTTGGATTTTATGTACTGGCCATGAATCGCACAAGCTTCAAGGCACTAGTGTAAACCTATAATTAATAACTCTTTAGGTTAAACAATAGATAAAACAAAAGGTACTGTTGAGTAACTTGATCTTAATTCATGAGCAGCAGCTATGTAGATAGCTGATTGACTGCATATTTCAATTCAGATTCAGACTAAAAGGGGGGATATTCAACATAATAAATAGGGCTAAATACCATTGATTTTCTTAGTTTTTACGAATATCCAGTTAATTATCAACAATCAAAACTTACAATGGCTCTATCGAACTGGCATATGAAAGAGATGGGTTCCAATTACACCTCAACTGTTGTATAAATCCTGTAACCCCATAATGAAATCTGAAGTAGAATTTCATCAGAAGAAAAGCTTGAAAGAACGACGACTGCGATGGAGGAACTGGATTATAGTTTAGACGAGGAAACAAACCGACGGTACTTTGAGCACACTTTGATGGACCAGTAAAGTGTTTTCGCCCTAAGACACAAAACAAGAATGTGGTTTTTCATTTCCTGCAAATAGTCACACCAGGGACAAAGCGAGTCCCCGCTCTTGCTCAATTCATCCGCTGTTGGGATCTTGGCATCCTTTGCTCTCCACAACTTTTCCACTTATAATATCACATTTAACTTTAGATTAAATTTAGGGGGTGTTTGGCCTAACTTTTTTAACAAAACTTATAGCTTTTTTTAGCTTTTTTTTTTTTTACAAAATAAGCTTAACTTGGTGTTTGGTTTAGCTTTTTAAGCTTATGCTTATTAGCTTATATAAGCTAATTTGAATAAGCTTATTTGAAGATGATTTTTTAGCTTATTTGAGAAATAAGGGCAAATGATAGAAAATAAGCTATAAGCTAATCCAAACACTTAAAAAAAACTTATCAAATGATAGAAAATAAGCTATAAGCTACTTTAAAATATAAGCATAAGCCAAAAAATAAAAGCTAGACCAAACACGACCTTAGTCAACTCGTGACACTTTATTCCCATTTATTTTAAAGACCCCAACTTATATCACTCACTCATCATATCACCCACCACATTCGTGATATTTATCACACAACAACTATGCATTAAAAATCTTACAATGTAATCAAATTCACTTCACACCTCATAAAGCTCATCATTAATTGATCTTTTTCTCTTTGTTTTCATCTATGCTTTATGCTCCTTTTCTTTTAATTTACATCATACACATTTGGTTTAAGTTTATGAAAATAGTAAAAAAAAAAAAAAAAAGACTCCTCACAGGGTTTGAGTCACATCATACACACTTAATTTATGTAATTTAAAACAATTTCTTGTGATCTAAAACAACATGTGGTATACATCCAAAATGGACAATTCACACAGGAGGGTTAGTTTAATATGTAGGACCGAGTTTCGTGACTGAAACCGTGATTATCATGAGTATGTTCATAGACGGGAAGATTAGAGACGGATAAAAGTACTTACTTGTATAGATTTGTAACATAACAAAGCAAGCCGGCCCGATTAACAAGCTAACCGAACCATACCAAAGAAGTACACATCCGGGGAGAGACCAAGTGGTGATCTCTCCCGGTGAGGTCTCAAACCTCCTAAATCTTCCAAGTGTTTGAAATGACAAAGGGTTGCTATTTATAGCTACACCCCTTTGTCTTTCAAACACACACGGTCAAACAATTAACCCTCTCGTTTGATCACTTCAAACGAGCGGGTCTATACAAGTTCGTTAGACCGTTTCACTAACTATTACAAATTCAGCATAAAATAAATCTAATCTATTCGACAAGCATCGGACACAAAATCTGCATCAACAAATTCCCCCTTATCCGTTGCTGTCGAATGCCGAAAATGCAACTGCAATCGATCTTCAGTCAAGTATTCATCTTCTCTGTGTTAACAAATTCCCCCTTGACCGATAATCCAGGTAAGTAGTATCTTGACGCTTCTTGTATAATAGTTCCCCCTCAAAGTATGCGTATCCGTGTTGGGTGTTGTGCAATTTCCTCAAAAGGCTCAATTGACCGATCTTCCGCTGATCTTCCAATACTCCAACCGGCATTTAATAAGGGTTCCATTCTTTAAAAACTGCATCAAGTCTTGATCTTCAAGCATACTACATTGGTAGAGGTTTCTGGTGAACTGTCTTCTGTAAACCGTCTTTGTGGAATCGACCAAGTAATGCACTTTAATCTTCAGCATCAACACTCAGGAAAGTCAGCTAGACCAAGTGTATCCCTTGCAAGCTCAACCAGCATGCTTAGTTGAACTAAATCCAGATCTCATTGTCTCGCCCTTGTGAAGTTGACCATGTAATGCACTACGGATCTTCAGCATCAGTACTCAGGAAGTCAGCTAGACCAAGTACATCGTTTGCAAACTCAACGAATTGAGTTACCCCCAGATCCCTGTAAAATCCCAAAGAAACATCAAACCCAAAACCAAATCCTGCAGGTCTTCAGTCTTGAACTATCAGCTTTCATAAAGATTCCCCGGGTCTTCAGTGAACAGCGCTTTTGTAACTACTGTCGACTTTAGAAACCTGTATTTTTCCGTGCAAAACCCTTCACGCTGGCTGGAGAATTAATTAAAATCCTCAAATATGTGTATGTGCAAAACATTCCACGCCGAACCGTTGGTATCATCAGAAAATTACAAACTCTACCACCTGTGATTGCGTTTAGAAATTTACCGAAGAAATTCATCATATATTTTATTCCCCCATTTCTTTGGTAAGATCTCTAAACCTTAACAAATTCCCTCCACTTCAAAGGAACTGTCGTCAACTTTCAAATGTTCACCAATTCCCTTCACTTAGCGGAACTGTAGTCAATCTTCATTGAATGTTCTCGATTCCGAAAAATCACGAAAACGACTTTCTTCTTTGCATATTCTAGTTGAATAAGAACGTCCCCTAGTACCCCGTATGATCCGACTTGTATCCCTCCAAAGACTTTGTGAACTCGTTAGGACCGATATTGACATTCTAGGTTCATTCATTCATTACCAAATGCGAGAATATGACAATAAACAAAAAGATTTCTTCGTTGCATATTCTAGTTGATAAAGAAATTTCGCCTAGTACCCTGTAGGATCCGACTTGTATCCCTCCAAAGACTTTGTGAACTCGTTAGGACCGGTATTGACATTCCAGGTTCATACGTTCGTTTTCAAATGCGAGAATATGACAATAAACAAAATGCTTTCGAACATTTACGAATAACCGATAACAATCATAAACATTGACGTGCGGAAGTGAACATACCGTTTTGTTTTTGGCCCATAGTAGTCAAGTCACCAAGTTTGACGTTCGCATCGGTAACCGTGACTACCCCACAATTTTTCAACCATCAAGTTTTCATCATCCCAAACTAATCTGGCACGCCCCCGAACTCGTACGAATTTGGCGTTGAAAAATAGAAGCGCAATTCAAATCAATTTTGCGAGTACCCGACCCCATTTTGCAACTCACAAATAGAGACGTTTCTACGACCTCATGTCTCATCTAGAATTTTTTTTTTTTTTTAATAATAATAGAGCTTATCTTTAAACATTAGCCCATAATAAATTGGCCAATTAAATTTGTCCAACATTACTAGGTCTTTTGTTTGATCCAGTAACTTCAAATTTAACAAGCCCACAAAGAAAATGGAGTACCTTGATGCAATGAGCCCATCTACAAATTGAAGTCCACGATTCAAAAACCCCAAATAAAATTCCTTGTGCAACCTCCACCTCCTTCTAGAACTCTATCTCTCTGCGATATATGCATTCAAAAGAGGCCCAAAAGTCAACAATTAAAACTTAAACAAAAAACTTTATCTTTTTCCAACTTCTGCCGACACAATTTCTGCCTTCCTCTTCATCGATACCCAGCAACAATCAATCCCAAAACCCCAATTTCATTCCCCCAAATTCTCTCTTCGATACACAACTCAAACATTCAGCGACACCCAAAAACAAATTCAACATTCAGTCCATCTTCAACCTCCATCAACATATGATCTCCCACAAAACCCCCCAAAATTCACCACCATCAAACTCGGAGTCGGAGGTGAAATCGAGGCGTCTGTTGGAGCATAGAGACCAGATCAAGTACATCGTGGCGACGGTGAGAGCACCGCATCCGGCACCGAAAAGCAACGCACCGATGATGCTCATGACGTCAGCCGTACGGTCAAGGAACGAGGAGGAAATGACATCATTTGGTGACGGTTTGATAGTGCGATCGGTGAAGATCGGGCGGTGGAATGGAGGTTCTCAGCCGGTGGTTCTTCCCCATATCGATGAGGATGAAGGTTTAAGGTGACTGCCCTTTTTTTTTTTTTTTTTGGCTGAACTGTTTTGACGAAATCAGGATTTGTTGCTGAACTGTTAGTGTTTTCGTCAAGATCAAGATGATTTCGCCCAAGGTGATTTCGTCCAGGAGCTTTTGACGAAGATGGGTGATTTCGTCAGCTGGGATTTCGGGTATCAACAGGAACCCTAGTGTTTCTTACCAGCCGCCATACTCATCTCAAGAACACAGTTAACTGTTCGTTTCCAGATCTGACGAAAATCATTGTGTAGATCATATTTGATGATGAAAACTTGTTTATTTAGGTGTAAAACATAAAACCCAATGTTCTGTTTCATCTAGACCCGAATATTTCGGTCCAGATCTGGGTTTTTCACCATTTTTAGATCTTGAACAAAAATCACGAAAATCACAGATCTAGAGCACATGTGACTTAGCAAACTGTTAGATTTACTAAATCGGGTACCATGGCTCTGATACCAATTGTAGGACCGAGTTTCGTGACCGAAACCGTGATTATCATGAGTATGTTCATAGACGGGAAGATTAGAGACGGATAAAAGTAGTTACTTGTATAGATTTGTAACATAACAAAGCAAGCCGGCCCGATTAACAAGCTAACCGAACCATACCAAAGAAGTACACATCCGAGGAGAGACCAAGTGGTGATCTCTCCCGGTGAGGTCTCAAACCTCCTAAATCTTCCAAGTGTTTGAAATGACAAAGGGTTGCTATTTATAGCTACACCCCTTTGTCTTTCAAACACACACGGTCAAACAAATAACCCTCTCGTTTGACCACTTCAAACGAGCGGGTCTATACAAGTTCGTTAGACCGTTTCACTAACTATTACAAATTCAGCATAAAATAAATCTAATCTATTCGACAAGCATCGGACACAAAATCTGCATCAACATAATCAACAAAAATAGCTATTGGTACCAATCATTGACCATTGTATCAATTCAAATGAGAAACTATCTTAAGTTACCGATTACTAATTACAAAGAAAATGAAATTACAAGAATTAGGGCACCAAATAAGAACAATAATAAAAAATGTACAATCACGAAGTTGCTTTTACCTGTGCATAATTGATGGCCATCATTGAACAAACAATAAACCTTCTTAAACCTAAAAACCATAAGGGCTTTTGAACGAGAATGATTGGGTTGCTCAACGATGATGAATGTTGAATGAGGATTAAGGGGCTTCTAACTAGGTGGTGTCATTATGCAATGGTTCTATCATCTATGGTGGTGCGGGTGATTCAAAGGGAGAGAAAATCGATTGGTTTGGGGTTGGGATGGGAAAACTATAATTTTGAGACCTAGGAGGGAATCTAAAATTTTGATATGGAGGTGGAGGGAATTTAATTTTATTAAAGGGTTTCAAGAGGGAAATTTTCAGAACAAGCGTTTGAACTTTTTAGTTAACTGCTATTATAAAAAGGTAAATTAGTGGCATAATAATGCTACTAAATACCTAAAATAGTGACACAAAAGTTTAATGTCATTAAAAGCATGTACCAAGTAAATATGGTATACGTAAAGTGCCACTAGAAACTAAAATTAGTGGCACAAAAGCTTAATGTTAGTAAAAGTGTGCCACTATATGTCTTTTTATTAGGTAATGTTTTTTAAAATGTGACCTACCTCGGTTATTATGAATTCGTCCAACACACTTGGCTTCCTACACAACTTCTATGAAAAAAAAGGTGAAGTATACTTAGAATAAAGACCATGAAAAAGTATTTGAAAAATTGAGGAAAACACCTTGGATGCGTAGGGCATATGTGTCACGTTTCCCTAAACGTGGCGCACGACTTATTGGGTCTACACATCATACATAGTAGAAGACTTTAAAGATATGCTCATAAATCCATTACAAAATAGGATACTGCAAGATATTGAAATTCTAAAACATCCTATAATGCCCTATTAACTGGCTTGTTAAATAGCTTGTAGATGCCTTGTCATTTGTCAATGTTTGTTAGGGTGTAAGGAGTGGTTAAACACTTTGTAGTGGCAAACCAAAAAACCGACCAATCAGAGCGCGCCATGTCAATCAGTCAAAAGTGTTTAAACTTTGGTGAAAAGTGTTGGCAATGGTTTAGACACTTGGTGAAGTGATAAACTATTTTAAAAAAAGGAAAAAGTTGTGATTGGTTGAGATAGGAATGGACCCCACCCACAATACCCCCCCCCCCCCCCCCTCTCTCTCTCAATCACCTTCCCCGCATCGGTGATCCTTCCCCGATTCTTGAGTTGTTCGGCAACGGCAAAACCTCGGCGGCGGTGTTTGCCGATCGGCAAAAGGGTTTGCCGAGGTTTGCCGCGTCCCACTCCGCACACCCTTAAGACCACCCTGAAACACAAACTAAAATTGTCAGCTTACGCTAGTGGATCTATAGTTTAAGAGAACTTTTGATGCTTTACTCTATCAGAAACAAACATTTCGCTTTACAAAAATATAAACTATTATAAATGTCCATTTAAGACACCAACTTCCGCACTTACATTCAATTATTAACACATCACAAGACAGCTACAATTCATGAAAACTTGTCACATAAACACATTTGCCACTTTACATCGTGTGGTATGTTTTCTTTATCGAAACCTTACATGCCAAAACCATGCCCTTATAAGCACCTCATACAGAAGGTGTTAATATAAGAAATTGATCAACCATACTTTGTCTATTACAATAAGACATAAATACAAGAAGAGAAAGCTAATTCTATAGAATACATTTAATTACAAATAAATGCAAGGCTATAATGTGGGAGACAATCACTCAAACGATTTTGACTGATTAATGTGATTGACTTGATTTTCTCTTTGATCATCTTGAGTTAGTTATTTTCCTTAATAGTTAATACTCACTATGGACATTCTTAACAATTCAAACTTTTCTGTTGTATTTGCACAATATTTGAAACTCGTTTTGCCAAAATCCTATTAACGTGAGGCCTACTATTCTATTCTCGCTGCTTTGTTTATGAACCACTATTTTTAATCAAAATTATCAAATCTTGGTTATAATTAACCATTTCTTGTTCCTTTTCGTGATGAACTGAATTATCACCTTTAACCCCTATATATGGTAAATCATTTACATAACCTTATTTATATTATATAGTTACATATATAAACCATACCCAAACAATGGTCTGCCGTGTTTGAAGTGGATGGAGGTTGTCATTTTTAGGCTTAAATTGAAATAATCGACGCTAAACCACCGAGGTGGTGAGGCTTATATAGAAATTATATATATATATTAAACTCATTAAGTCTAACCACCTCTGAAATCATTCTTGGCCGTTAGATCTTGCTGAGATTAAATCCTGTCCGTATAAACTAGCAAAAATAACCGCTACAAGCGGCGGTTTAGAGGAGTTACGAGAAGTTACTGGTAGTTTCTGGTGGTGGTTTGGTTCCATACATTTATGCCCCATGATCTGGTGGTTTTGCTCCATGTATTTCCTAAAAAGATGGCCATGTTCTCCACCTTCCTATATTTTAGTTCCTTTGCAGTTATAGCTGTGCTTATAAATATTGAAACCTGACCGATCAATAGTACATCCTGCTTTATTAACAGATTTCATCTGGTTCTGAAAGCACCACACTCTAGCAATTCGTTTACCAAGCTTGTCGTTGCTGCACTTCCAATAATTTACATATCCAGCGATGAACCCTAAATTGATGGTTCTAAATCGATTACTTGCTACATTGCCATGGGTTCAATTGTGTTTAAGGTACACTGAGTTTGCCCCAAATTTACCCCATTTGTTGTTGATCAGTTGACTCTTCTTATTTGGTGCTTTGCAGTGTTTAATTTAAGTGATTTGTGTTGTTCTTTAAACGATTTAGATGGTTCGTTTTTGTGTGTATTTAGGTGTTTTGAGTGGATCAGAATTGACTTTTTGTGGTTTTCTGGCAGATAGTTTTTACGAACCAAGGATTTTTGTGGAGGTGGATCAGAATTTACCCCATCTTTTGTTGATCAGTTGACTCATCGACGAGTCAGTTATTTACTTATTCCACGTTTTATTGACTTCCACCTTCATCTTATCAATCAACCCTAAATTCTGAATTCATCATGATCTAATGAAAGAAGATGGCGTGTTCGCAAATCTGATCCCCTTCAGACATCTTCTGCACCTCCGCAACCACCGACAAAATCGACAAGCCTCTCCATGTGTTAAATAATATAGCCGCCGGGTAACGAGGGAGTGTTTTGATCGTTTGCTTTGCGTGTGTGTATGTGATTGTGTTTTGCTAGATTTTGGTATTGCGTTTTGAAACAAATCATCTAATTTTGTTTTAAAACCTAGAAATCGCAGGTCTCAAATCTACGCTGCATAATTCAACTGTTTCAGAGGTATTTCGTGAACTCAATTGTTGGGATTGAACCCTGCCAGAGGAACAGATAACGAAAGCCAAAACCGGATCATGATAGTGGATTCACAATAAGCAGCAGTTTACCCTAAGTCTTCTCCCTTGAAAGTAATCATAACATCTGATGGTCTTGCATCCACTGCCCGGATACAACTGCTGCTGTTCTTCTAACTACTGATGAAGCCAGAAGACTGCTGAGAACTAAGCACTGCTGGTACAATCTACTGATGACAAAGCACTGCCCAATCAAGGACTGATCAACCTTGAGGAAAGCACTGACATAAAGAGAGAGCAGTAGTTTAGTATATCATTTGTTTCATGTATAGTCAGTAGTTAAGGTTTAGCAGTGTTTGTATAAGACCAGTAGATACAGGTTGTTAGACTGTTAGACGTCGCTTTCATGGTGACGTCAGCTGAGATGCCTCAGCGGTTTGGATTGTCTATAAATGGAACAGTACTCTGTACTGTTACATTTGATTCGTTCTGAGAGAGTTCTTCTCCTCAGTTCAATCCTTTCATCTTGTGTAACCAACCACTGGAGTATCAGGCTGAGGGGGAGCTTAGTTTGTAAGCTTGCAATGTAATCTTTTTCTTTGAATTGTAATCTTTCGACTCTATGAAAAGCAAAGGTTTATCAAACTATTTTCTCCTTTGATTGTGTTTACAAAGTTTGTTATTCATTTCCGCTGCACTTTACATTGTTTCATATTCATTCATTGTTAAAATCATACAAACAAACACAATCATGAGAGCCTCCGATCCTAACAATTGGTATCAGAGCCTGGACAGTCAAATTCGATCTAACAATCAATTTGACATAACAGTTCGGCTCATAATTCATTGATACTAAGGTTGGGTGCATTTAGTTGAAAAACAGAGTACCGAGTAAACCATGTTCAAAGTGGTTATTCAAAAACTCTGTAAATCAACCAAGATGTCATATAACACACAAATCTCACACAACAAGTGATTTCATGCACAAGACACTCATGGTTTTTAGATCTGAAAACATATCTGTTAAAACTATGGGATTATTTCTTATTTTCAAAATTGATTTCAACTGTTGTTGTGAAATCTGTGATGTCACTGTATATTAGATGATAAAGTTGAACCTCAGATTAACAAGAACCTATGTGCATAAAAACATTAGTGTTTTCGTTTACTCAAAAAGAGGGAAATTAAAACTTTAGTCAGTTAGATCTTATGTATTGAAAAACAGGTTGAGAATCCTTCAAAAGGACCAAAATCAATTTTGTTAAGAATACATTAAGAAAATTAGCAAGTCAAAAATGTCCAGATCATGGGTAATGTGAGATTTGGTATACGCATTTGCAAAAATGACCAAATCTCTTAAAAACGTTGCCATAAAATGATTCTGGAATCAAAGTATTCCTCCCTTAGAACCTTTCAGTAAGTATTTGAAAACTTATCAATGGAAAGGGTAAAAAGGGAATAAGATAATCATAAAAGCTCAGAAGTGTGTTTATCTCAAAACTTTTAAAGTCAGAAGAAAAGAGTATAAACATAAAACACTCATGAGTCAAAGTTTGGGGTAATTATGGTCATTTGGCAACTATGTGCAACCATTGGTTCAGGAAAAGGTTCAGGTAACCATGGTATTTCCAGTGAATAAGCTTTCAAAAGAGGACTAGACAAACTTTTCTAAATAATCACGTGGTAACAAAGTCTATAACAGGATTTTGAAAAATACATGTGAACATGTGTCCTCATTTCTGTTTGTCAATCAATCAACAAAAAAATGGTACCAAACAGTGGACAAAATGCAGTTAAAATTCATACCACTGTCTTCAACCGCTGACCATTCTCATAAACTTGAGCATGAGATGATTATGTGCTTTATTATAGTTTCACCAGGTTCTTTTGGTGTTGTTTTTAGAAAACCCTTTAATTGTTTTTTTTCTTAAAAAGGATTTTCTCGAATAACGCAGGATATATTATTCTCTATTTTTTTTAATGATATATTTTGAACTTTTACTGGTTTTTGATAGTAAAAGTTTCAATCTCCTGTCAAGATAGATAACCTTATTTTTGTTGGTTAAATTATCCTCAAGCAGATCAAAAGAAAATGGTATAGTTGTCAAGGTCATAACAAACTCAAGTTTGTTCTTACTTTATAAAAAGGATTGATTGTCAACAGATCTTAAAATACTTGGGCACTCATGTTTTAATTCAAATATTATAACAAGGATGAGTTGCCTTGGTAAAAAGTCTACACCATCTGGGGTACTAAACCACTGTCAGAAATTTGAAAAAGCTTCAAAATGTGCAAATGACTTGTGGTAAAACCTTGAATGAAAATTCCTGTAAAAGTTGCTGATATAATGTGCTTTCAAATCATCACCATTATTTTACCTCTAACCACTGTCTTGTTCAAACATCTTTTTACTAAATATTGTCCACTGCTGAAAGTCAGCCACTGATCCTTCATTTTCCTTGGCAAGCACTGATGCTCAAAATCAGTGTCTTATCCACTAATATACTATCTACTGATAGTAAAAATCATCCACTGATGTCCCATTATTGCCGTTGTAACTACTGATGCTTGGTACATCAGTGGCTCTCAAAACAACTGTTCTCCATTTTTCATCCATATCATCAGAGGTTGACACGTGGTCAGTTTTTAGCCATCAGATCCTAATAACCGCTGCCACATCAGCGATCATTTTTTTCCTAAATAAAACCCTGATCAAAACCCCAAACAGGGTTTTACACTGTCGAATTGAATTCTAAAATTCTCTTCTCAAAGCAGTTTCCAAACCCTCCATCTCAAATCATTCTCTGTTCTTCTTCTTCTTCCTTTTTCAAAATGACGAAATCAAAGTCAAAATCAAAATCAAAACCAAAAACACCATCATCTTCAAAAGAGGTCGCACAAACGGCCGAAGAATCCATTGAAATACCATACAAATCCCCTCACAACTATCTAGGTCTACTCACAAAACCCACCAACAACCACACATTCGATTCCATCATTGACACAATATCCGCATCAAAGTACAAAACTTTGCTTACCACAGATGCTCCAATTTATTTAGCAACCCAACGAGAGTTTTGGAAAAACGCAACCCTTGACAAACAAGGTGAAACTGTGGTAGCCATTAACTCCTCTTTAAAGGGTAAAGCTGTCCAAATCACGCCACAATCTATATCAGAAGTCTTTAAACTCGAGGATCAGCAAGGTAAAAATTATTTCCCTAAAAACGAGTTAAAAATTGACTTCATTGAGAGAGGGTATGCAGACACAATGATGAAGAAAGCTACCTTACAAAAAGGTTTCTTTCCTTCTGCAACAAGGTTTTTATTCCATACCCTCCTAATGTGTGTTTCAAACAAAACCACTTCTTTTAATGAAATACCATTAAAGATTCAAAATCTGGGATATGCTATTCTTCAAGAAGAAAATTTTATTTTTTCTCGGGAAATCTTTAATGATCTGGTTAACAATGTTGAAACAAAATCATTCTTACTGTTTCCAAGGTTTTTAAGTTATTATTTTGAAAAGAAATTCAGTAAGGATGATATTGCTGTAATAAACCAAGGTGAATATTTTCAAATGCACAGCTTAACTGCTGAAACTTTTACAAGAATGTTAACACCTTGCAAACACAATCAGAGGTGCCTGAGCAGAATTTAGCAGCTACCACTGCTCCTCAGGTATCTGCTGCTGAGCCCACTGCTCAAGGTGATCAAAGTAGCAGCACAACTGCTTTGAAACCCACACCTAAAATCACCAAAAAGCCACAGAAAAAGAAAAATCAAACCCCCCCCCCCCAAACCCATCAAAAAGGCAACTCTGGTGGATGAGATACCAGAGCAAATGCCTGTGACAACACAAAAGTCACAAGAAACCACTGCTGCTTCTTCCTCACAGCTGTTGGTCCAAATATCTCAACCCATAACCGAAACTCCTCCTGCTTCTTCTCAAAAAGAACAGGTTGTACAAATAGAGTCTCCACATCATGATGCTCTGGAAACACTCATTTCCATCATCCACAGCCCAATGCCCTGGGCAAATCCTCTTTCTACACCAAACATCACATCCACAATTCCCCCACCAACTAAACTTCTGTTGGATGCAATCGATTTGAACCTGGCACTAACCAGTCCTTCTCAATCACCTATTAATGAGAATATACCTCAACAAATGACTAGGTCTGATGTATCAATCCTTGCTAACCCACCAACACAACCTGAGGAGGTTACACCCCTTGAGTTACAAGTAACTCTTGGTGGTATTCCAAGTGAAGCAGCCACTACAAATGTTGAACCCACTGGTTTACATTTGGATAGTGGTTACATCAATAAGACTTTCTTGGAGGCAATTCCTTACATAGCACCTCTGCCAACCACCAGTGGATTTATTTTTCCCACTGGCAACATCAAAAGGTTGTCAAGTGTTGAAGGAAGAAGACCCCAGTACCAAGAAAAAGGGGCATCAATGGTTAATGTTTGGAGTACACTCCCTACTTCAACCACTGATAAAACCACTGCTAGTGGGAAATCAGATGATCCCATTAAATTGGGTGATGGTTTAAAATATTTGGAATTGACGGAACGTGTTGATAAACTGGATGCTTCAGTTGCAGATATCAAAGAGATGCTGTAACAGTTGTTGACAGTACAAAAGATGCAATCCACTGTTGTTCCACCTCAAGCACCTGCTCCATCACAGGCATCTGCTACAAATGAGCTCTGGAACCTCTTCCAACCTTTTCTCCAACAACAAAAAGAAATGGCTGATCAACAACATGAACTACATGTCCAAAAGCTGAGAAACATAATGGAGTCTAGGTACAAGAACACTCAAGCAGATATTAAGGCAATCAAGGCCCATTTATTGGAAACCACTGGTACTGCTCCTCCCACTGTTCTCTTTATTGATCAACCTCCCCCAGATAATGCCAAAAAGGGGGAGAAAATTCAGGAGTGGAAGAAGAAGGGAATAGATTATGGTCTTTACGTTGAACCAGAAAGGGATGCCATGACCAGAAAAATTCCTGTGCCAGATTGTAGTAAAAAGGTTGATGCTACCCAAGAAGCACTTGATGAAGGAGTAGCAAGTGTAAAAAGGGATAGAGTGGCAAAGGATATTTCAAGGTGGAATGAGGAGAAAAGAGCTTTCATGGAGCTGTATGCGCAGGGTTGTTCTGGGTCAAAGGATACTAAAAATCCTAAGCCAAAAAGGAAACCTAAGTCCATCCCATCCAGAATTCCAAAGCATATTCCAAAACCACCATCCAAAAGCCATCAGCATCACACCTCCATCCAAACAGCTGTTGTAACTCCTGCTGTATCAACTACTGCTGGTACTTCAGAGGTTTCAACATCGGTTATCACTTCAACACACACCACAACCACTGCCTTACCACCACCACAATCACCTCCAAAAACAACCTCACCACCATCACCTCCTGCCAAAAAGCAGAAGACAACAGATGTTACAACATCTGCTGTAACGACAACAGTGGTTGAAACACCAGTTGTTTCAACAGCTGTTAGTCAATCACAAACCACTGCCACCCAAATTACCACCACTGCTCCACCCAAAACATCATCAGTCCCTCCTCAAACAAAAAAGGAGAAGGCTAATCCTCAAAGATGATGACTATTCACCACCACCAACATCTTCAAAATCCCTGTCACTTGTCACCATTCCAAAACCCATACCTCTCTCTTCAGCTCAAATTCTAAAGCCATTACCTCCTGCTGGTGTCTCATTTCCTCTGGAACTCATTGCAGTTAGGGAAGAAATCAAATCCTTTTACTATGAGGATGACCCAGCTAAAAGGAGTTTGCCATCAGTTGAAGGATATCCCAGGCCTAACAATATCGAAGAATATTTGAAACTCAAGGCCAAGCAAGCAGAGGATATCGCAATCAGAAACAGACAAGGGAAATCTGATAGAGAATTTCAGCAAAACTATCAGTTTCTACTCACACAGGTCAGAGCTATGGAGCAATTTGCCAAAAATGTATGTCAGCAAATCTCAGAAAGGGCAGATGAGTCCTTGAGAAAAGACTACATTGAGAACATCATGACCTACAAGAAATACAAGGGGGAGAAACACATGTACAAAAACTGGACCATTCCTGAGCTTGAAAAAGAGGCAGCCAGGATTCAAGAAATGATCAAAAATAAGGTCAAGCAGACTCCTCCTGAAAAGTTCAAACAGTTTGAAGCTGATAAGGCATTAGAGTTGAAGAGAATGAAAGAGGAGCTGATAGCAGCTGATTATGGGTCAAAGAATTCTGTGTCAAAGTGGGGAGAAGATAGGGTCAGGGCTACCTACAAAAAGTTGGAGGAACTTAGAAAGAAAGACCCAACAGTTCTTAAAAGGCCTGACTACTCCAAAGCAGAGGTCTCAAAAAGACCACCAAAGCTGCAAATCAAAAGAACCACTGCTCCAGCTGGTGCTGCCGTCTACAAAAGAAGGAGCCAAAACCAGTCAGGGGCCGAAACAGTTGAAGATCTAAAAGCTGGAAATGCTGTTGTAAAAGAGGGCATTAAATTAATGATGAAAGAAGATCTTGAACTGGAACAATGTGCAAGTACTGCTCAGCCAGTCATGAATAGGCCAGCATCTCCAAACTCCTCTTCAAATAAAAATCTCCCAAGAAACCCACCAGGCTCAAAAGTACTAAAGTGGGATACTGACAAACAGACCCATGTACTGACTATGTTCAGGTCTGATGGAGAAGTGAAGAAAATATCAAGGGAACAAGCACTTGGCCTAAGTCTTGAAGATTTGCAGGATCTCCTTGATCTTCCACTTAGCAGGGATGATGATGACACAGATGCCTTAACCTTTGAGCTACAACTTAAAAGGCAAATAAGGGAACTGTTAATGAGGCAATAAAGTTCCACAATAATGAAGAGTTTTGGCATTATCTGTTCCAGGGGGAGATTGTTGGGATTGAACCCTGCCAAAGGAACAGATAATGAAAGCCAAAACCGGATCATGACAGTGGATTCACAATAAGCAGCAGTTTACACTAAGTCTTCTCCCTTGAAAGTAATCATAACATCTGATGGTCTTGCATCCACTGCCCGGATACAACTGCTGCTGTTCTTCTAACTACTGATGAAGCCAGAAGACTACTGAGAACTAAGCACTGCTGGTACAATCTACTAATGACAAAGCAATGCCCAATCAAGGACTGATCAACCTTGAGGAAAGCACTGACATAAAGAGAGAGCAGTAGTTTAGTATATCATCTGTTTCATGTATAGTCAGTAGTTAAGGTTTAGCAGTGTTTGTATAAGACCAGTAGATACAAGTTGTTAGACTGTTAGACGTCGCTTTCATGGTGACGTCAGCTGAGATGCCTCAGCGGTTTGGATTGTCTATAAATGGAACAGTACTCTGTACTGTTACATTTGATTCGTTTTGAGAGAGTTCTTCTCCTCATTTCAATCCTTTCATCTTGTGCAACCAACCACTGGAGTATCAGGCTGAGGGGGAGCTTAGTTTGTAAGCTTGCAATGTAATCTTTTGCTTTGAATTGTAATCTTTTGACTCTATGAAAAGCAAAGGTTTATCAAACTATTTTCTCCTTTGATTGTGTTTACAAAGTTTGTTATTCATTTCCGCTGCACTTTACATTGTTTCATATTCATTCATTGTTCAAATCATACAAACAAACACAATCATGAGAGCCTCCGATCCTAACATCAATGAATTTGGTGTTTTTTATTGTATATTTGTATTTGTGACATCATTTAGCATGTTTCATTTCAATTGATTGTATGTTATGGATGATATTCTAATAATGATTGAGATATCTACTATTTTGTGTGCGAATTTTGTGCCTACTAGAAATTATATGAGTTGAAAAGGTTTAACACCAAATTAACCAGTCATTCTATTCAGATCATAATCATATTGTTCCTATATCTGTTGCAAAGTATGCTAATGGCCTAATGCATTGTTAAAGTAGCATAAATTATTTCAGATTATATTATAGAACCAAATATAAACCATATGCATCAATGAGTCTATTTGTTATGACCTGCTTGAGTTTACCATTTGTTTTTTTTTATTGTTTTTAGAAATGGATCGGCTGATCAGGCCTTTTGGAAAAGGAACCAGTTATCACTTGTCTTTTACTTTTAAGAGAGTTTATGCATGTGCATCTGGTGTGTCACCAGAAGCAACCTGCCATTCAATTAGAACAGTTAAGAGCAATCCTACATTAACTATTGTTGTTTAGTGTTTTAATCACAAGTATTTCTTTTTATATGTAAAAATTTGGTTATTTTAGCATGTTAACCACATTTTATGGAGGTCAAAATGTAACAGGTTTATTGAAGAAAAAAAATCGTCATCATGATATGCTTTTAACCAAAGAAAAGTGATAAGGAATATTGCGAAAGCAGATCTGAGCTCTACATGGTGTGGTTGTGAAGGTGGAGGGGGCTTTACCCACCAAAACCTTAAAACCATGGGGTGGTGAGGGTGTGGGAAAGGGGTAAACCAACCAACCAACCAACACACCCTTTTCCCCTACCCCTGTTGAAATCTTCAAGCCCCAAGGGCACATGCTGGACCACGCCATGCTCGGGGTGGCGTGCTATGTATGTAGTCCCTTTTTTTAAAGAATCTCATTTGTACACTAACATCATTTTTATGTTTTGGGCCAATCGGAGTTTCCACCTGATCTGACGAGCACAACATTTGATTGCTGAAATAAAGATGATTTTAGAGGTCAGATTGGTGTACTCTTTTTTTTATCAAAGTATATTTTTGCAAAATTTCTCATTCATGGTTGCCCGTTGCCAACTGCAACATTCCGAATTTGCAAAATTTCAAGTTCAAAGTTCCCAAAGTCCCCCAGTAATTCCAACAAAAATACTACATGCGGCAAAGCACGCCGATTGGGTAATGGGTCAAAACGGGTGGCTTTTTATGAACAATTGGAGCTTTGTTGATAGATATTACCTAACTATAAATATGAAATCAGCCAAGCCGAATGTTTTCGTATAAGTCAATTAATCACTGTTGTATCTAAGATCCTTACTTTGTTGGCACTTTGGGTGTACTGATTAATTTGGACTGATAACTAAAATATTTAATTGGAAAATTCTTTTAATTTTTTATCATGGTAAATGTGTCTTGCCATGTTTAGGATTTATAAATGTCAATAAAATTTTATACTTTAGAATCTTTAAGTTTCTAAGTGTTTGTTCTTATCTACCCTCTTGACTTATCTCATTTTGGAAAAGTTGCAGACATTTTTCTACAGTTCAATTAGACATTCTTCAGTTCAGTCAACTGCCACTGCCCAGGCTAATGGAACGCATTTACCACTATGGCTTGAGGATGTTTTGGTATGCGACATCTATGCAGCTGCGAAATGGGCATAGCAAATAGTAAGTAATAACAAATTGAAGTGTTCAAATAGCTAAAAACAAGTCTTTACTCGACATTAATGAAAAAGGTTTTCCAACTTACGCTAGATACACACTTTGGCAATATTTGATTCATTTTTATTGATTAGTTCTATTTTGACCCGTTTTAAGCGGATGAGGTGACCAGTGACTTTACTAAAATAGCTGCCATTTTATTATGCTTTTAATTTGTTAAATCTTATGAGGAACGTGTTTTTTAAAGGTGTAATCACTCATAACAAGGTGACATTTTGCAAGTAGATGTTCAACTAAGAAATTGAGAACCTAAGAATCGACACATACAGGTCTGGGGGGATCTTGTGGTCAGCATGCAAATACTACTAACAGTGCTGTTAGGATTACATATATTCCATTAGGCTTCACAATTTCTATACAAGAAGAAGGGTCACAACATATGGTAAATCATTTTAATAAATTTACTTCAATCATAGAACATGCACTAGAAAGTATTATGCGCAAGACTATATGTGTAAGGACCGCTTTTCTTCTTTATAAATTAACTTACAAGGGTAATTAAAAGACTTCAAAATAACAACATTAATACATGCTTTTGACAAAAATTGGGCATGACCCGTCCGTAAAACGGATATACCCTGTTTTAAACATAAGTAAGACAAATACCATTCTACAATTCGTTCAACATGACACTACTAAAAACCTAGACATCAAGTGTTAAAATGTATGTCTACTAACAAGTTGTACAAAATAGAAATTTTGACCCAAAACATTAGTGCAACTAGCGGAAGCGCTTGGTATGACATATCATGAACATGTGCTCGCTCCAATTCTCCAAGTCGCCTAAATTGAGGATTTACCTACATTCAACAACAAAGCTTTAAAAAAAAGTTAGTCATTATACTTATTACGCTTACAATACCATCATTTTAATTCCATTCGTTTATGTACTTTCATTCCTCTTACGCATTCGATTACCCAATTAAATGGGTATGGCATATACTCTCATAATGAGATTCAAGCATATACTTACGACCCGGTAACATCGGGTTAATTGCTTTCAACATAAAGCTTTCGTTCTACCCATTTAACGGATTGAACTTCATACATTAGTTTTTGCATTCATGACCACCCGTTCTAAACGAATGGTACCTTATTCTTACTCGACTTGTTCAACTCGAACCGGTCGACTTGCATAGCTTATCATAACCTTCGTTAGCATAACCAAATCCGCAAGGGATTTGCTATTCACTTACTAATCATCATATTCATTATAACAAGGGTTGTTCATCATAATTATTAACAAAATTTAAGTAAGGTTTTGTATGCAACCGAACATACCTCGGTCTTGCGTGCCTTCCGTTTTCCTAGTGCTCGTACCTTCTTCCTTCACGCCTACATTACAACATTCATTCATTCATTTAGTCTTTCTACTTCATTCTACCATTTTCCAAGCTACACATACATTTATCTCTTAAGCATTTCATCAAACACTTGGTAGGCGTCATAATTAAGGTATAAGGTACAAGTCTTTAAAGCACATCTTAACTAGTTCATCATCACCCAACATTCTCATCTATTCTAATTTGCATAATTATTTCCTCCTACATCAATTTTTCTAGCATTCAAGTGTTTCAACAAGATCATACATCAAGATAACACACAATCATAATCATTATGATCTTCCTAATCATAACACAATTTCACAAGGTGGGTTTTCACTACAACCTTTCATGCAACCTAAAATCAAACATGATTCTTATTCTAGAAAACAATTCTAACTCAGATTTCCCAAATTTGATACAAGAAGTCGAGATTGGGTTGAACCCCTCTTTCTACAATTCATAATTTCAGGAAATTAAACTTACCACTTCACTAATTAGGGTTAGATTTTCGAAAAGAGGGCTCATGCACTGGATTATCTTGTGAATTAGGCTTCAATTGCTTGATTTCTAGAGATTAGGGTTTCCCCCTTCTTGCATGTTCTTGTTCGATCGCTCCCCAGACACACTCACTGTGTTTGGGGTTTTATTTTATTTTTAAGTGATTAAGTTTAATCACTTTTTCACTTCACCCCCTTCACTTAGTTGCTAATTACAATTCTAATCTTTAAACCACATTTAGCTACCATCTTGCCATAAATCCTTAATTATGTTAAGTTTATTAGTTATCCTCATCTATTTTATTGTGTTATCATTTTTGGGTCGTTACAAGTCATCCCCCCTTAAAAGAGGTTTCGTCCCCGAAACCTTAACACATAACCCATTTAAACGTGTACATACCAAAAAGAAATGGATAGTGCTTCCTCATTTCATCTTCCGCTTCCCATGTAAGTTCTGAACCCTTTCTGTGCTGCCATTGTACCAACACTTGTCTAACAACTTTGTTGCGGAGATTCTTCACTTTGAAATCTTTAATGGCTATTGGTCTTTCGACATAATTCAATCCCTCGTCCAACTCGATGTCATCGAGAGGTACTAATGCTGTTTCATCCGTAAGACACTTTCTCAACTGCGACACATGGAAGGTATTGTGAATCCCGTCTAGAGCAGGCAGTAATTCTAATCGATATGCAACCCTTCCAACTCGTGCCAAGATTTTAAACGGTCCAATATATCGAGGGCCCAACTTAACCCGTTTACGGAAACGGAGTATGCCCTTCCATGGTGATACTTTCAATAGAACATAATCTCCGACCTGAAATTCAATAGGGCGCCTTCTCTTGTCTGCATAAGCTTTTTGTCGATCCTGGGCTGCTTTCAGTCGAGCTCTAATTAATTCAGTCTTTTCATTTGTTACTGCTATTAAATCACTTGGCGCAAGCTCCCTTTGCCCCACTTCAGTCCAACATACGGGAGTTCTACATTTCCTCCCGTATAGTAGTTCGTAAGATGCCATTTGAATACCACTATGGTAGCTATTATTATAAGAGAATTCTACTAGCGGTTTGTTCATTGAAATTTATTTCAAATGTATACTATTGGTCGTACAAGCCTATGTTTACGGCTTGTTTCTATCTTTCTAATTCAGCATAACATATTCATACATTTGCTAATAAAAATAAATCGATTTATTTCATTCCACTCACGTATCATACACGATATAATTCCTTATTCTAACCATGAGAAAACCCTATCATCCCATTACTAACATCCTTCTAATTACTTTTTTATTCATATGAGGGCTTAGCATATCATTATACTAACCTCGACTTTATTGCATAAATCAGTTATCCGTGTGCCGGATCGATCCGCTTCTTTATATGTACCTTCCGTACCGGAATTGGTCTCATTCATTCATGAAATATGCTCCCACTCATGAGCATCCTTCCACTAGCTTTATTACTATCACTTCATTAAGAATTCCTTCATATTTATTTATAAATAAATAGCTAGCACATAACCTTTCATAATTGCGTCCTACATGGTGTTTGTTCGCCTATTGTCTCTTTCACAATTTTCTCACGTACATGCTAAAATATATCATACATTCCATTTCTTACATACTATCCCTTCATTTTCTTGGTCATTTCGCCAACTTTCGCAGTTTGACCTTTCAAGGTCAGACTAACACCCCTTACTTATTGTGGTCGTATCGAGGTACACGTTCGTACTTTATACTTGCATACTTGCAAGGACTTCATTCACTTCGTTTGACTTTTCGGAAGTCCGATTGTAATACATTCTTACTTATGTGAATTAGTTATCCTATTCTGACATGTCATTCTCTAGTTGAGCCTTAAGCTCCTATTAAAAATATAATCTTTTATACATACCTGGCGCGGGTCATATCCCTTGACTCGTTATTCATACTTTGCGACGGTTAATACTTTCCAAACTGCGACAATACATGCCCATACATAATGCTCACCTACAAGTAACAAACTTGACAAATCGAACATTAAATACCGGGTTCAAATGGCGATCGCCATTTGACCCGTATGACTCATTTGAGTTTCGTTTTTAGTTTTTATTCTTATTTGTTTAATCCGTCTTCATTTACGGATTCGAACTTTTAATTTATTACCTTTCATTCTTACTGGTTTGATCTGTGCTTGCTTACGGATCCAACCTTTCATTCCTTAGATGGTTGAATCCATTTCTCAGATTCGAACATTTTCATCCATACTTTTCATTCTTCTGTCGTATCGTTTACCGTATTTGGTGTTAATTCACCTACGTTCTCTAACATATCTCTTACTAATGAGTATCCTACATTACACGTTGCATTTCTTACGTAATGTTTCCAAAATTTGTAAATAATTATTATTTACTGACTTCTACGATTTGACATTTTAAAGTTAATCACACTTAGTACTTATTGTATATAAGTATTGTTGTACGCGTTGTACTTACTTTCAATTCGAACATATCACATAATGTCTTTAGCTAATATCTCAACTAATATTCTTTCCATACCTTTTATCAACATTACCAAATTCTCATTTATTTATATATTTCACTTTGATTTCGAATATTCAACACGTATACGTCTTCATGTAGATAAATTCGAAGTGATTGCGAAACCACTTACCTTTAGTGTTCATGTTCATGCTTGCCTCATTGCTTCCTCTTACCCCGTTCGCCATCCATACTTGTATCTACCGACAAGATTTCCACCCTTACATATTATTACATTCGTAACATTATTAGCTTATGTGAGCATACATACTACTGTTCACTTTCCTTCTATTCATACGTTAATCGACTTTCGTTAGTAGAATTTCATATAAATGAGACATTCATTAATAGTTATCTCATTTCAATTCCATACAACTAAACTATCATCAAGCATAACACGTAAATCACCTAATACATAACACATTAACTCTTTACTTTAACATTTGTGTCTAATAGCCATTCCATGATATCCCTATACTGTTGACTTGTATAAAGTCAACTGTCTTGCTTACACACTTTAAACTTTTGAACATGTAATCCTCTAAATACGTTAGGCCATAATATTAATTTTCTACACATTTCATACTCATATTGTACGATATATATGATTTACGTAATCCTCTAACAATACACATATACATTCACTTTCACGTACTTTCACATGCTAATGCTTCATGATTCTACAAATAGCAAATATCATTCAAGTTAACTATATAACATAATTACAACATATCCTTTGCTAATAAGCTCGTATGATTCACATTTAGCACATATTCGCCTCTTACTCAAAACTAAGCAAATCGTATTCTTTTTACGCATCGAAGTACTTTAATCTATATTTACTCCATTCATTATTTATTATCATACGTGTTAAACTCAACCTCTTACATTCGTCATCATTTCTTGCCGCTACACTATCATTCACGTTGACATTGTCCGCAATTTACATAAAACATTCATTTCATTTATTAGATTTATTTTCATACTCTCCTTCATCATAGTTAACTCATTTTATCATACTACAATCAATTTTACATTTCATTATTGATATGTCGGTAAATATACATATTATTAATACATATCATCCCCCATTTTATATATATCTGGTTACAAATTCGATTGAATCGACATTTAATTGTGTTTTATTTGAATATTGTAGTTTTGGAAAGCTTGTTGGTGATTCGTTGCAGAAAACTCAAGAAAAATATGAAGTTTGTGGAAATTTTGCCCAGACACAGCTGTGTTGATTATCTGAGTACAATGTCACACAGCTGTGTCAGCCTTGCCACACACCCTGATCTCAGCAACAAGCATCAATGGTCCACACAGCTGTGTCACTTAACGACACAACTGTGTGCGGCGCCAGATCTGATATAACCTAATGTTTAGCTCCCATTTCATTTGTCCAACTTTGGGGGGCCGAACACACCAATTCTTATGAATCATAAACTTTTCAATATATCATAGTTCACTAATCCGTAATTGCTTCATTCGCATTCTTACATATTAAACTTTACTCGCTTTTTAAGCCTTCATCATTCATTCATGCCTTTTGACATATTACTTTCGACTTTTATACATTTCCTTCCATCGTAACCACTAGTCGTGGTTACATGTATCTATTAGGCTTTATATAGACCCTAAACGAACATTTAATAGGCCTTCAGACGATTTAGAAACTCAAAATACGAAAAGCAAAACAAAATAAAAATTTCCAGCGGACTCGGTTTCCACTAGCCGTCGGCGACGGCATCATACCCCGTCGGCGACGGGCTTCATATATGTGGCGTCGGCCACTTGTCCGTAACCAGGAAACTAAGGCGTCGGCAGGCATGGGGGCGTCGGCGACGGGTATCCGGCCGTCGGCGACGGCCTTCCGTTTATTAGTTCGTGCTGATTTTTATTTTAAGTGTTTTAATCCTTTATCGGGTCCGTTTCCAGCCGTGCGGTCCCTAGAACTCACCGTTTCGCCCTCCATGATTACCCCTTCATTTATTTAACTAAATTTTTACATCATAAACACATTACACATACTCGTATATACCAAAAACTTAAATTGTTACCTCATAGGCGATCTTGGAGCGAGCACACTTTTGAACGAGCCATCGGTTTGAGTTCAAGCATCACATCATATGCTCGAATCCCTCAAACCTTGGCTCTAATACCAACTTGTAAGGACCGCTTTTCTTCTTTATAAATTAACTTACAAGGGTAATTAAAAGACTTCAAAATAACAACATTAATACATGCTTTTGACAAAAATTGGGCATGACCCGTCCGTAAAACGGATATACCCTGTTTTAAACATAAGTAAGACAAATACCATTCTACAATTCGTTCAACACGACACTACTAAAAACCTAGACATCAAGTGTTAAAATGTATGTCTACTAACAAGTTGTACAAAATAGAAATTTTGACCCAAAACATTAGTGCAACTAGCGGAAGCGCTTGGTATGACATATCATGAACATGTGCTCGCTCCAATTCTCCAAGTCGCCTAAATTGAGGATTTACCTACATTCAACAACAAAGCTTTAAAAAAAAGTTAGTCATTATACTTATTACGCTTACAATACCATCATTTTAATTCCATTCGTTTATGTACTTTCATTCCTCTTACGCATTCGATTACCCAATTAAATGGGTATGGCATATACTCTCATAATGAGATTCAAGCATATACTTACGACCCGGTAACATCGGGTTAATTGCTTTCAACATAAAGCTTTCGTTCTACCCATTTAACGGATTGAACTTCATACATTAGTTTTTGCATTCATGACCACCCGTTCTAAACGAATGGTACCTTATTCTTACTCGACTTGTTCAACTCGAACCGGTCGACTTGCATAGCTTATCATAACCTTCGTTAGCATAACCAAATCCGCAAGGGATTTGCTATTCACTTACTAATCATCATATTCATTATAACAAGGGTTGTTCATCATAATTATTAACAAAATTTAAGTAAGGTTTTGTATGCAACGGAACATACCTCGGTCTTGCGTGCCTTCCGTTTTCCTAGTGCTCGTACCTTCTTCCTTCACGCCTACGTTACAACATTCATTCATTCGTTTAGTCTTTCTACTTCATTCTACCATTTTCCAAGTTACACATACATTTATCTCTTAAGCTTTTCATCAAACACTTGGTAGGCGTCATAATTAAGGTATAAGGTACAAGTCTTTAAAGCACATCTTAACTAGTTCATCATCACCCAACATTCTCATCTATTCTAATTTGCATAATTATTTCCTCCTACATCAATTTTTCTAGCATTCAAGTGTTTCAACAAGATCATACATCAAGATAACACACAATCATAATCATTATGATCTTCCTAATCATAACACAATTTCACAAGGTGGGTTTTCACTACAACCTTTCATGCAACCTAAAATCAAACATGATTCTTATTCTAGAAAACAATTCTAACTCAGATTTCCCAAATTTGATACAAGAAGTCGAGATTGGGTTGAACCCCTCTTTCTACAATTCATAATTTCAGGAAATTAAACTTACCACTTCACTAATTAGGGTTAGATTTTCGAAAAGAGGGCTCATGCACTGGATTATCTTGTGAATTAGGCTTCAATTGCTTGATTTCTAGAGATTAGGGTTTCCCCCTTCTTGCCTGTTCTTGTTCGATCGCTCCCCAGACACACTCACTGTGTTTGGGGTTTTATTTTATTTTTAAGTGATTAAGTTTAATCACTTTTGCACTTCACCCCCTTCACTTAGTTGCTAATTACAATTCTAATCTTTAAACCACATTTAGCTACCATCTTGCCATAAATCCTTAATTTTGTCAAGTTTATTAGTTATCCTCATCTATTTTATTGTGTTATCATTTTTGGGGCGTTACAGTATGAGATAGAGAGATACAGAGTACATAACAGTAGATCAAAACTTTATACATTTTATTTGATTTTTGTATAATCCATTAACTATGTTCCTTTTTATTTGGAATAAATGAATAATTGAACTTTCTTGGTGAAGATTGATGTTGTTTTATGCATTTTTTATTTGAGTCCAACTCAAATGAAATCTAATAGTGAAACAAAACTTGCCGCTTAAGAACAATACACTTAGTTATTTATGATTGTTATTCCAATTATAGGTCATTTGTTGTTAAAATTTGAGAAATTACAATTTTCTATGGCTGATGAATAAAATTTGCATTCATGTACTATTTTCTAAGGAACGAGATGATCGTAGTTTTTTGTATAATATTATATGTGACAATAAAAATGTATATTTTGAGACAATAATAAACTTTAATGAAAAAGACCGATTTGGGTGGTTATACGAATCAAAGGTACACGTTCTTCGACTTGTCTTACCCATATTATTTAAGTCCTTTTTTTAAAACAAAGCTAAGATTGTTTGAGCCCAGAATCTTAGAGCATTTGGGGCACATAGAAAGTTGGGATTTAATGGGGGAAATCGTTCATTATCTAATAGAGTTGGTAAAGGTGTTGATTCAAAAATTTGAAGAAAGAGTCCGGGTGCTGGCTTGGGATGATCCATGACCTAAAGCTACCTTTACTTTTTCATGTTGTAATTTTTGTTATCACCAACTTAATATCATTCTTCGTGTATTTTACTTGAATAGACAAATACGCGTCTTTGAACGAGAAATAGAGTTTCTTTAATATCTCTTTATAACAATAACGTATCTCTTTTATTTCTTACGTCCTTCTACATGATATCTTGGCCTAGGTCGAGTGTAATGCCGATAATATTGAATAAATACCCGCGGCAACGCGCGGGCATTCACACTATGGTTGAAAAAAAGTGTGTATGATTATTGTTTCTCATTTCATTTCAGCTGAAGACAACTTGTGTTTCTTGAGAAATGGGTTGAGAAATATCCGAGTACAAGAATAGACTTTTTTTTATCACCGGTATGGAGGTATTGATTATAATTTTTTAGCAACATATTAGCACTTTTTGATATTTAGATGAAGGTAAGGCTATGCATGAAATATCACCATGGGTGCTCTCCAACCTGTTTGACCCGTTTGATACTTTTCTGCAGGTTATTGGTATAATGTTTTATGAGAGTGTATTAGTTTTATTATTCTCATAATTGCAAATATATGTACTTCATTGGTTAGGGATGAACGAATTTTTTTTAAGGCGAAAACAACACCCTGCCATCGGATCGTGGATGAGGTTGTCGACACCTCTTACTGGTGGATGGACTCATGGCGCAAAGATTTTGGGGGCATTAGCTTTGTATTAAAATGTGTTAATTGTAAGTGTGTGCCTAAATGAATGAGGGGTACTGGACAAGTGTTGTAACTTTTGGCCTCTTAGTTCTTTGTTGAGAGTGGCCCATTGTTAAATAAAGATATGCTTAGCTTTGTCGTCCAATTTTTTTTAATATAATTAATGATATTTACACGTATTTTCACTATAGATTTAATCATATTCAATGTCATGATATGGAAAGGTTTATGTTTAGATGTCTTGACTCCGGAAAAAAGAATTTGTTACATTCTTAAGAAAACTATTTGGCTACGGTTTATGTTTAGATGTCTTGACTCCGGAAAAAAGAATTTGTTACATTCTTAAGAAAAGCATATGGCATTGTTTGGTTTCAAAGTGGAATTGAAAATACATACGAATAAAAAGAGAAGAAAAAAACAAGTATTGTACTTTAAAAAGTCTGAATACGGTATGCCCCTTATGTGGTTAGGCAAGGGCTGGTAATTATTAATGACCTATGCCACTTAAGTTGTTGTGCCCAGGAATCATTCCTGGCAAACCACCTTCTAATATCTTTCTCGGTGACCCAATTAGTGTGGCGGCTGGTATGGGTGTGGGTTCAAGCCCCATTCCCGGGCCAGGTTGGTATGGTTGCAAGTATGCTCGAATATGCATCAGGTCTTCCATTTACAAGCTCTAAGGTGAAGATCATCCAAGTAATAGTTATGCTAACCTGCTGGATATTATGGCTTTGGCGGAACAAGGTATTCGAAAGTAGCTGTCAAACACCGGAGAGGCTAGAGGATGAAATTGTTGAAATGTCTTTTTGGTGGGTCAAGCAGAGATCGAAATGGAGAAGTCTAAACTAGGAATCTTGGCGAAGAAAATTTGGAGGCATTTTTTTTTTGTTAATTGGCAGTATAGTTTAGTAGTGGTGGATCAATTTGTCTAAGTGTCCAAAAGTCCTCTAATGCCTCTTAGATTGTTTTATTTAAAGATCAAGTTAATGATGGTTTTCGATTCACTTTGCCGAAAAAATGGTCAAAGAATCTTTACATCGCGGCCATTTGTTCACTGGTGTTGTAGGTGCACCTCATCAGGCTTATTTTGGTTGGATGTTGTCCTATGAACAACTAAGTGGCAGATGTAAATCATTTTACCAGTGATGTGTTGTATAATGAATAGAGAGTTGATAATCGAAATGAAAATGATAAAAGAAAGGGAAGAAAGAACTCAGATAGAAAGGTAGAGAATTGTGTGTTATAGACTCAAATGTGATTTATATAGTCTGGCTTGGTTTGGTTCATAAGTCATAACATTTTACCTGATATGATTAATGGGATGGCGAAATCTAGGGATGAGCACGGTACCCGTTCGGTATCGAAAATATAAACGTCAGGAGTTGGGTATGGGGAGTGGATGTCACATAAGTAGTTATAAATTATCTTTATTAAAAATAGTTTATTAATCACAAGATATTATTATTAACACATTTACACTACTTTGTTATATTAACCTTAAAATTTGAACAAAATCTGTTTGGGCTCCCCTGGGTTACCGGGTGCACATTTTGGTCCACTACCAAACCCGCGGATTTTTCCAAATGGAGACTGCTCATATAATTGTGTGTAATATGACCCAATTTTATTTCTTTGTAGGTTCATTCATGTTTTATCTCTCTATCAGTTTTATTTTATACTGTTTGTGGTTGTACACCGTTCACGTAGGTTTTCCTTTTATAAATTAAAAATGGTGCTTTTGTTTATAATGTTCTTTAGACTTGTGTTCACCTATCGTGGGTGTTTGAGATTGTTTATTTTGAGCTTCTTTTAAGTTTTTGACTTCTTAAAAGTTAATATGTCATTTTTGTAGTGTTTGGATGATGTGTTTTGAGAATGCGTTTCACTGGTTTGAAAAGAAGATAAAGAAAAGTTCGATGGTTGTAATATTTTCAAATAGGAGATGGAAAAGAGGAAAAGGAGAAGCAAACCGAAACACCATCAATATACATTGTCTTTGTTTGTTACCTTAGCGTAACCCGTCCAACGGACGGGTATTAAACTATTCCTATTGAAGAACTACGAATACATATGCCATTGTAATGAACCATACCAACAAAGGACATAAAAGTTTGGGCGGTAATTAAATTCAAAATCACATCCTTAAAAAACAAGAGATCAATGACGAAACTCACTTCGGAGATCTTGTTGTCGGTAAATAGCAACTAATGTTTTTCGTGGGTTATACATTTAAAAGAATGTATAATATGTGTAGTTTCACTAATATGAACGCGACGTGATTTTATAGTTATAAATTTGCAAGTGTAGTTAATATCGTGGATTCTACAAGTTGTGACCTTGCATCATTTGAAATTGAGGGGAAGAAATGGTAAGGGGAGTGGGGGCGGGTGGTCACTAGTTATAGAATTTCATCACTCACAATATCCAATCATGTTCCGCCATGTCAGCAACCATTTTTCCATCACTCACAACATTTTTTAGTAGCGGTGGTCATCACTCACCACCACACCCAACAATTTCCCCCCAACCAACAGCTACCCTCACAACCAACAACTATCACGCCGTGAAAAAAATCACGGAATCGCCCCAACGTTGAACTATCACGCGTGGAAAAGGGAGTGGCGGTGGAAGTTTTGTTTTTCCACGCGTTGTTTTTTCCCCATCACGGTGGAATAACGCAGTGCCCCCACTCCCCTAAGCATATAAAGGATTAGAACAAATAATGACATGAAAAGCAAGGGTGAGGATCAAATAGTAAGTTTATTTTGGCTAGGAAGGATAGGAAGCAATAGGATTAGGACATGTGGCAAAATTTAAAATAAAGAGCAAGGGTATTTTAGTCAATCTTATCCTTTTCTTCTTCCTTCTTCTTCCTAGTAGCATCAAAACCCACCATCTTCAACCATTTATTCACTTTCTATCTCAATAATCACTACATTATAGTGCGATTTTGTCACCAATCAATGATTCAAACACCCGATCAATGTGTTCTTCAGCTTTTTTTTTTGAAGAAAACCCAGTTTAATTTCATTCAAAATCTCGTTTTTTCCCGTGATTTTGAAGATAATCACTCGAACTGTTCGATTCGATCGCTGATAAGTGTTTCTATCATTTAAATTTCGTCAATCGTTGAAGAAATCGGTTTCGATCCATGTAAGAAATTCTTTAATTTCATTTTTACGATCTAGGTTTTTGATTTAGTCATTGCGTTTTACGATCTTGGCGGGGGTCCGGGGGCAGCGCCCCTGGTAGCAGGGTCCAAGGGGCAGAGCCCCTGGTTGGGGTCGATTAAATTGCTTTAATAAAAATGCATCAGAAAATTTAATTTTCCAGAAATTAGCTCATTTCGAAGACGGTAATTCATAGACAATTTTTTATTTGCTACTCTCTGTTTCAGACAGTTCACAGACAGTTTTATGTATCCATTGCGTTTTAGAAATAAGAGAGTTTTATGTGTTTTCTTGCCATTGCGTTTTAGAAAAAAACACATTTTTTAACTGTTTTTAGTCATTGCGTTTTAGGTAAAACACATTTTTGAAGTGTTTTTAGTCATTGCGTTTTATGTAAAACACATTTTTAGGTGTTTTCAGTCCGTTGCGTTTTAGAGATAACACTTTCTTTTGTTTTTTTAGGCCATTGCGTTTTAGAGATGAGACATTTTTAAGTGTGTTCTGGCCATTGCGTTTTATAAATAAGACATTTCTTTGTGTTTTTTTGTGCATTGCGTTTTAGGTAAAACACATTTTTATGTGTTTTCAGTCCATTGCTTTTTAGAAAATAGACATTTTAAGTGTTTTCTGGCCATTGCGTTTTAGAAATAAGACTTTTGTTTGTGTTTTTTGTGCATTGCGTTTTAGGTAAAACACATTTTTATGTGTTTTCAGTCCATTGCGTTTTAGAAAGTACACTTTCTTTTGTGTTTTTAGGCTATTGCGTTTTAGAAATAACACATTTCTTTGTGTTTTCTGGCCATTGCGTTTTACAAATAAGACATTTCTTTGTGTTTTTTGGTGCATTGCGTTTTACAAAAATGTCATTTTTTAGGTTTTTTTTTCATTGCGTTTTACGCAACTGTGTTTTTTCTATTGCGTTTTACACAACTGGGTTTTCGAAAAACTTTTTCGAAAATATAGCAATGGTATACTCGTTTTAAAGATAAAAAAACGCTCGTTTTTTAATTGCAATTTTTATAAAAAAAATAATGTCGTATGAAAGAGTTATTAACGTTTAAAAAATGAGGGGGAATTGGAGGAGAGAGAAACTATTGCCTTGGATTGACTAGAATGCCCCTAAACAAACTCACGCGCCTCTTTTTATTCCATCATTCTCACTCATTTAATCTTAGCCCTTGATTAAATAAATGGATGATCAAGATTACTTCTTAGGCTTCCTACCCAAATAAATTTTATATTATATCCTAACCCTGAAAAGCAAATTATTAATTTTGACCTGTTTTGAAACTCTAATGGGTCGTGTGAGTCATAAGGTTTTAATTTATATATTGTTGGGGTAGAATTGAAACTTAAATGTAGTTAGAATCATGCATTCAACCCCATTGATGATTATACTCTTATACAATTAGTATCTTGGGGTACCATCTTGTGTTACACCCCTTGCATAAATGAACGTACCCTTTAACAACTTAACGTCTATTCAAACTTACTTTAATGGGGTTAGATCAACAGTTATCGCAAGATCCAGTTTGTTGTGTTGGTGGTCGCGTCTCGTCAGTAAACAAGAGACACAGGTTCGATCTGTATAAAATTAGTTGGTAGACATCGATATTATGCAGATCTGATAATGTTCTTTCATGGGTTTGGAGGGTAAATTTATTCCATCTAAGTTGATGACCATTTCTACCTGTGATTCTACCTTATTGTGTGCAAAAAGAGATGAATAGAATGTAAATTTGAACACCAATGTTTACTAGGGACGACCATGGCATCAATGTGGACATGCCTAATATCCTTTGTGCACATGTTATTGGAACTGAAATAAAGAAATTATGGTCGATTCCCCCTCGATTGTGGGGATTTTGTGAACTTTATTTTATGTTATTTGGTCGTGCATCCTTAACGCTAGATACACACTACACAATGGTGTCTACCATACTTCTTGGCTCAACATGATTTTTGATATTGGCTTAGTGCACTCAACGATGGATCCATTACTCCAATATGGCATCAACCATAGATATTTTGTGTAAGGAATAAGGATTTATTGACCTATGTTGTTTTCATACGACTTTAAGCTTACAACATCCCGATAATATATTATGAAATATTGCAAATGATGATAAGTTTATAATCCTGATTAATACATTCACTAACAACATTGATGACTAACAAGGAAGAAACCAATTCAATTTTTGCAAAGTTCAAGGTTCAGTTTCTTCATGTTAATCATATCATTATGTGTTGAAAATCAGGTAATACATATATTTTTTCCTCAATACAATACATAAATAAAAGATAATTAAAAAGAATCTATTGTCGTTTTTATTTGATTTTTACATGGATAAAATGATTTTTTTGCCACTTCTAGATACTTATTGGTTTGTGGTTAGAAAATGAGAAATTATAGTAAACAACCCGTCGTAACGCGCGGGTTTACGCCAACTCGTTAGAAACAAATACAAGAAGCTCGAGATCAGAAAGAAACGTTAAAACAAAAAAAAATGGATTTTGAGTTGGAGAGTTGCTTATGTTGACTCCAGCGTAGCTTACGCTTGATTAACGGTCTACATTGACTTCAGCGTAAGCTACGCTAGATTAATGGCCTACACAAGCTAATTTTGTCTTTCACAGGCTCGCATACACTACACTGAAGTTGACATAACCCACGCCGAGCATGGTATGTTTTCAAGTTTTTGCTAATTTGCAGTATCGTATTGCCTTAGGTAAATATCATGTGTTGGCTAGGAGATGGATTATAGTTGAAGATCTGGTCTCGGAATTTAATTTATATGGACATCTGTAACACCCTAAATTTTGAATAAATAAAGAAATTGACATAAGTGGATTAAATAGGTAATATGGATTATAATTAAATCTCCATACTTTGGGAGATTAACATGGCAAACCTCATGAAGAGCAAGATAATAAATTATATAGAAAAACACATTGCAATTGACGGATATTTCATCACAATAAACGTCGTAAAATATCTCATTGCATGCAAGCTAGCGACGACTGACACTTCCCATCTTCAAATCAGTCATAACATGGTGATAGTTTTGTTCCGTGAGAAGCCGTCACTAATACTAGTTGATTGGGTGGACAGCTATAGTTTTCAACGGTAAACAAAATGTGAATGAATATATACTGTCAGTAGAAAACTCGCACGATGCTGCGGCGACGACAATTTATAACGCGGTACTCGTTTCTGTTAGCTTATCAACCCTTCGCGATATAATGTATAATACTTCTGTTAGTATTCTTAGTTGTGATAAATTTCTATTCATGATTATAAAATAATAATGTACACAAGCTAAATTATATGCTGCACACTTGCAGCCCATGAAGCAACAATTGGCTGCACTTCAGCTGCATAGGAGTTTAATACACCTTGAAACTTCTATTTTTCCTTTTTACCTCAACTTGTTACCATATAAATAATGAATTAAAAAATTTGTAATAATAATGGTACATATTCGAATTACAAATTAGAAGCAAAATAGCGCGGTGAAATTCGTGATCATGATTTTTTTTTAAAGTATATATACAACAAAAAATGATAAACCGATAAAACTAACACGTATATAAAGATGAAGATCGAGACCGTTATGTGGACAATACTCATCTTGCATAATCTTTCCTAGCCCGAAAATGATTTCTCTAAACAGGGAAGGAAAAAGCTTTTTGATATACAAATCTTTTTAGTTTGGAGTTGTCCCAACAACAACTTTGCGGGGCCGCCTTGAACTGAATCTTCTTCGGCGTCTTGCTGATGGGATCTTTGGGGGATTACTTACAATATGTTCCATGGTTTTGTCTAAAGCCGAAACTTTTGGTGTTTCATCGATTAGAATGGAGGGTGGCAGCATAGTAACAGCAGGTGCCTGTGGAAGCGGCAGCAGCAGCGGCTGTGGTGGCGGAGGCCAATGCTCGAGAATATCACGATGGTATCCCTGAACTACAAAATTTCGCCTTTGACAATCCCAAAACATATGAACGGTCCAATTCGTTTTGGACGTGATCTTATCCCTCACTGTTGAGAAACTAATCTGATCTCTTGACGTAAACCGGTCAACTTCATTGAACCAAAGACACGTAAAAAGGTTCGAGATAGGAATATGCTCCCGTATTACCACACAGCCTTCTGGTACATCTGCATATTTAAAAAAATTAAACACAAGCTGATATATAAATTATACAAACTAATTATAATTGTGTGTATTATACCGCTTCTAATAGGAAGTTTAGCCTCTGTATATGGGGTCAAACCCTCTGTTTTATAAAAGTCAATCTGGAAGTCAATGGAAGCATTGTCATACTTTGAAGCTGCTTTGTTAGCTTCAGCTTCTACAAACACGTCAAACCGCTTGTAATGTCTAGATATGGCAAAACTAGCATTCTTCCTCCATAAGAACCTGAATATAACGATTAGACTTTTTGTTTCTCTTGGCATTTAATCTTATATAAGAAGAGAATATATAAACGTTACGAAAAAAAATAACACCTTTCAAGAATTTGATAAGGATCCACAACGAGCTCGAGTTTGCCATCCACCCATAACGAATAACGAACATTTGGGAAAAGCCTATGTAACAGAAGTTTTGGAACCTGCAAATATGTAACTTCATTAGGAATATTCTATATTTTGTGAAAAACTAGAGGTGGCAAGATAAGCAGATAGGGCTTGTTGGTAACGGGTCAAAACTAATTCGGGTTAAACAAGTTGTGTTAGGTTTCGATGACCCATACACACTTTTTATCCACCCCACAGAACATTTTATAGATAGCTAGTACACTAATTTTGATAACGATAGCCAAATTTGTACAATAGCAATCTAAGTCTTTGAATTAAGTGATTTAGCTAGGACGTTGTAAGTTATATAAATAAGCTTTCGACATGGCTTTTATCCCATTCTACCCGTTTGACGCGTTGGTCATTTAGCTAATTTGTTTTTATTTAACCCTATGCAGTTAATGCGGTAAAAAATCGGATATCGTTCAAGAACCGATATTTGAGATATAGGTTATCGCAGTGGGATATTGGTAATTTTAATATCATGCAGAATTTATATATATAGCAATTAAACACTAACAATTCAGCATAGTCTCCTACCATTAACAAATTAACCTTTTGCAACTTGCAAAACACTAACAATTGTAGCAAGTAGGAACTGATTAAGACAAAAAACACTAACAATTAAGACTTAAAACACTAATAGCAGCAATAAGAAAGACGAATGGTAGAACTAAGAAGAAAGGTAGTGATATTGGGAAAATCGGTGATATATCGGTCAATATCGCTGATAATATTGGTACCGATATTTTACATGAGGACCGATAACCTATATATCACCAATATTTATTGTATAGATTTGAGTCATTTGACCCATTTGAGATCAAAACACAGCCCAAACGGGCCCATTCTTAAGTAATGGGTCAAAAGAATTTCTTACAAATGTTGTCAACTTTTTGGGTGTTTCACTATATATCGCGAGATAAAAGGGAAAATGACCGCCTTTTGTAGAAAAAAAAAAGTTAAACCATGAAAATAATATACCTTTCCATTGCGTCTTGGATCAGTATACGGTAAGTTATGGACAACAACAATTCTCCATAATCCAATTCGTTTGCTATTATCAAGATCACCTGAGTTTCTCAAAAAACTAGCGGTTTCTTCATCAATGAACATGAAAAAGCATACATCTTTCTTTGCGGTTTCACTGATGTTCTTGGGTTGTTTAATCAAATCATAAGCACCTGCCAAACACCAACTTTAGTAAAAACCGACAGGTTAAAAGTGGGAAAGTTTACGTAGAGTGTTATAACATGATACCAAATATCGCTGATGCAACCAACACTCCCCGACACTGATCCATCTCAAAAAGATCCGAATCGTCAATATCGAATCCGGTTTTGTTGCCCGGCCTATCTCCTCTAACAAATCTGCTTGTATGGTTATGCATTAATCAAAGAAGAATTGATGAAATTAATTAAATATATTTTGAACAATTTAATTATGAACGGGTTGATTTTGGTTATGTATTACCTAACGGATCAAACATGTAAAAGTAAAGAATCAATAAAAATTATTTATTACCTCCTAAATCATATATATTTTAAAGACTAGCTTTCGAAAATTCTTACAAAATATGGACAAGAAGTGTTTCGGGGTCAAGTGTTACTCATTTTGACCCGTCAACCCGTTTCGACCCATACCAACAAATTACCCATTTTGACCAGTTACTCACCCCCACTTGACCTGCTTTGGATAAGAAATCATACCCGCAATGGACAGTCATTGAGTGTTTTATGTCGTAAGATTCAAGTCTTTGTTTCAAAGAAGGATATCCACCGAATTCGGAGCCACCAAATTCACTTTTGGTTAGATTTTCTTCATGAATGTATGTTAGGTTTTGGAGAATGGGAGAAAACGATGGGGCGTTTGGCATCATCGCAATAGCTTCTTCGACAGGAAGGTAACACACCGGACATGCTAACATGTAACAAAAACGGAAAAAAAAATAAATTATAAAAAAATATATAGAAAGTGTATAATGAAGTGTGAGTATATGAAATCATACGACGTGGGCCCGTTCTTTTCTTGTCTGCGGGTGGTGGCGGCATTGGGAAGTTTTCGCAAGGATGGTCATGAGGAAGGGTGTATCCGGTGAAATAAACACGTGGTGGTGGCGGTGATGGCTGTGGCGGTGGCGGTGGCGGTGATGGTGGTGGTGGTGGTGAGACGGTTATAATTGTTTCGTCACTATTTAAAGTGATCATCATTTCATGATGTGCTAATGAAGAATTAACCACATCTACTTTTAGTTCATCATCACTCATCGGCGAAAAATCTGTGATGGAATTGTTCTTGAAGTCTAAACTTTGGATATTGTGAACTTCTTGTGTAACTTCGCCTGCAAAGAACCCCAAACATGAACTCTTAACTAATCATATTCAACAACAATCGAAAAATATGAAGTGAAAAACTGTTAGAATAAACAAAACCTAAAATTAGATTGAGGCCAAGATCAATTAAGATGTAGTAAATACCAGTTAAAACGACGGTTTGATCGCGATCAACAATAAATGTTACAAATTAAGCTAAACATGTACAAAATGCAGTACAATGTACAATGACCATGAATCCAAATTGAGTTAAAAATCAATCAATATGTGTACAATATGCAGTCAAGTTAAAGACCCATAAATGAAATTGAGCCCAAAATTAATCAAAATGCAGCAAGTTAATATAACTTAAATATTGGTACAAACAACAAAATTAAATTGAGCTAAAATTGTACAAATTGGACAATTTAATAAGGACCCAGAAACTTAATTCAGCTCAGAATCAGTCAAAATGAAGTTAATATTCACAAAACTGAATTACAACTACAACATAAGAAAGTTAAATGAATTAAAATTGAACAAAATGTTGTGAAGCCACACACCATAATCTGAACTGAGTGTAAAATCAATCAACATTCATATACAAAATTGTACAAAATTGAGCTAAAATCAAGCAAATTCAAGTAAAAAGGTGGACTTTAAGGAGGATAAAAATCAAACCTTTGCCAACATAAAGTACCCACAACATAGCTGCTAAGGAAACAAGACACAAGAACATCATTCCAACCTTCTTCCTATGAGCAAGCTTAAAGATCCACAACAACATATTCTCCTTAACAAACATCTTTGAAGGTTTCCTTGAAGCAATTGGTGGAGTAGATTGATTTGCTTTTTGTTGTATAAACACTCCACCATTTTGAAACTGTTGTTGATGTTGTAACAAAGACCCATAGCTTGATGATCTTAGACCCAATGACCCACTAGTCATTGCTTTCTTTCCCCCAAAATCTCTTTCATCTAATTCACACAATTGATTTAATCTTTAAACTCAATAAAGAAACATAAAGCAAGAAACTTTACCTCATTGGCAGCCTCAAGATCCTAAATTTTTGGTGTTTTTTGCAGATCTAGATGGTTTTCTTGTGTTCTTGATTGGTTTTCAGAAACACCCACAAAGATTTTGATATGGGGTTTGTGTTAGATCAAAGAATTGGGGTTTTGTTGCTGAGGTGAAGAAGAAGAAGAAGATGTGCAGAGCATGTTTCAGCTGCTCGGTTATTTTCAGTTGTAAAAGATCCTTTTAAAGATTTTAGTGGCACAATCTATGGGTGGTGAATTCATGGAACTTTTGATCCTACGGTTCCATCATTTTGTTGCTGAATTTTATTATTATTTTAATATTTTGCTTTATTTTTGCGATGTGATGTGATAAGAGTGTACCCTAGAATGAAAGCAAGCCTAACATTGATGTTTTATTTTTGAGGGTTATCTCTTATCTAATTTGATTGTGTAGTGTTTATCAAAACCTTGATGGGGATGTATATAATTTGTATGATTATGGATAATCTCAGTCTCATACCATATTATTAATTTTTTTTTTAAACAGCAAAAAACTTCATTCATCACCAAAAATTTTTCAACATACAGATTACATAATCAAATGGTTAGTAAGCTACTAAACCAACCACCGCATTTTGATCACCGTAAACATTTAGAGCAATTACATAAAATTAGTTATTCAACACCTCGAAATGTTTCCAGTTGTTCCATTCCGTGTTCCACCCTTTTGCTCTGGATTTAATCCATAAATATGATGTTGCCTGCATTTCCCCGAAGATACCATATTATTAAATCATGTTTTACATATGGTCCATACTATCACATACATGTAAATTATCTATTGGGGGCAAGTAATAAGGAAAAATTCATGTGAGTTAAGAAAAAACTCAAGAAACTCAATGGATGGATCACATGTTGCCACGTGTTACACCTTTTTCAGAGTCTTGACACGTAATAGTTTTTGTCAGGAGAGAGAGATTGTATATGTTACACCTTTTTCATCCGTTACATATACGTAACATCACACATTACACTTTTTTTCCAACGGTAGATTTTTGTAGGTTTGACGAACTGTAACATTTTCGAACTTAGTTTTTACAAGTTTTCAATGTGTAGTGCATGTAAAAAATATGTTTTATAAAAAAATTTTAGTGTGACAGACAAAACCTGTTATACTTTTTGTGTCAGATAAAAAAGAAAAAAAAAAGCAAAAAACTATTACATTTATTTTTATAAGTGTGTTACATGGTGAGAAATGTTGTTTTTTGTAACATTCAATCCCATGCATAGATTTTTTTTATGAATGGTGGAGGTTAAGTTTTTTGAGTTTCTTAAAGAGGTTTTCTCTATATCCTCATTCATCTATTGGGTTTGCATGTATAGTTGCTTATGGTCCAAGTATAGTTGTTTATGGCCTTAGATGATTAAAAGAATATTCACTGGATATTGTTATCTGAAACCATATTTTAAGAGCCTCAAAAACTAACTTCTAATGTCAAGTATAACTACATTTTAACAAATTGAAATATTTTTAATTTCTAATAATAACTACAACATAAGACCATCGGCAATGTTTTCTTTTACATAAGGATGTTAGGGTGGTGATCATGGACTTCGTAGGTTTCCAAGAAAAACTCCTTGGAGGACCATCCTTAAAGGAGGGAGACACAAAGAGAGAGAGAAAGAGATAGAGAGAATGTATAGAAGTCCATGACTTTTAAGAGAGAAAATGGTTTCTGGTGAGGACAACTCCGGTGAGGATGACGTAGAGGGGTCCTTGACTTCCTTCATTACATATACGTATACTATAATGTTGTTGCATTTTTAAATAGTTATTAAATTTAAATAATCTCAACTTTTACTTGTTGGCTCAGAATTGATAACGCCTCCGACCCCTAACACATAAAAGATTAAAATAAACGATTTCCTTTAAGAAAAAAATAAACTAATCTTTGATGATATACACGTCACCTCCATTATTGTTTAATTATAAGAATATTAAAACTGTTGATGAAAGTTATGTACCACCAATAGTTTACAGTCTACTCTATAATGAGGCACTATCTATAGGGACAAGTGGAATCATCGTACAACTTGTTTCAACATGATATCGTTTTTTAGGCCGATAATCCTAACGTACTCGGGCGTGATCCACCCAAAAAAAATGCCAAAAAACGCCCGATCAAGCCCCTCCTCCGCCCCCTGTGGCGTTTTCCGGCGTGTTTTTTGTCAAAATTGCATGCGGCGTTTTTTAAATAACGCTAAGGATGATGTTGATTGGCCAATGGGAGTGGTGATCCAACGGCTAGTTTCATTTATTTATTTATTTTTTTTAACCTCCTTTCTATAAAAAAAATAATTGTTTAATGATTGGAAGGGGCGTTATTGGGCATTATTCCCACTACGCCACTTTTGCAATAACGCCCAATAATGCCCCCAAACTGACTGGACTGTCACGTGGCAGAAAACGCCCAAGGGTATGGGCATTATTGCTCAAACCACTACACATGGTCTAATGCAATTATTTGTGTGTCATAAATCTAATTTTTTTTATACAACATTAATATTTCATTAACAGAGACGATTACAAACTAATGGCAGGTAGACGGTAAAAAGCTGCGTCGCTATCCCCTTCTGTATAACAAACCCTACCCTGTTAAATACAAAATTATGCCCCCTTAACATGCGCGACATTACTAGTTAAAATGTTTGTTCTTGGGACTAGAATCGACCCCCTCGGATGGCAATCCATAATCACGAGTTTCAACAGTTTTCTAGCATCTTGGTCAGCTTTGGTTTGTGAACTTTTGGAGATTCACAAATTTATCTCTAGAAGTAATGTTTAAAAGAAGATCATTCAAGCCATCAACATCTCTTGTTGGGGTATTTGAAGAGCCAGGAATGCGGTGATTTTTCTCAAGTAAGGCAATCTTGGTAGAGAAGATTTTCAGGATAATACGTCACTTGAGTTCCTTTGGATAAATATAGAGCCAAGCTTCCCTTTTGCTTTGAAGTGACTGATGTGATTTTAATTTCATGTAGCCTTGTATAAGTTTCTTTCTTTCCGGTGTTGAGCAACTTGCTAGGGGTTGTTGTCAATAAAAATTTGGCTATAAAAAACATTAGTCTCAATAAAACATGTTTGTTGGTAAGGTGTTTTCTCTCTATTCTAGAAGCGAAAGATTTTAATGTTATAACCATTTAATTTTGTTTACTCGTCGTGCTTGAGCATATGTCATGCATGGTATGTATAAAATTAAAAATATTTGATTGTTTTTAAGGTTATTGGATTTTATCACCCCCAACTATTGGCTATTAGCCGATGTCACCCTCAACTATCACTTTGATGTCCGTCAACCCCAACTTAACACTTAGTGTGTTCTTCCACCACGTCGTTAACTTATCTAACTTTTGATCATGTTACTATACTTTTGGGAATGTCATAGGGATCTTAGGAAGGTTTTAGGGATCTTAGGACACCCCCAAAAGTATAGTAATATGATCAAAAGTTAGTGATCAGTTAATGATATAGTGACAGAACATACTAAGTGTTAAGTTGGAAGTGGAGGGCGTCAAAGTGATAGTTGAGGTGGCAG
Organism: Helianthus tuberosus; assembly: GCA_030545235.1. Classification (NCBI taxonomy): domain Eukaryota; kingdom Viridiplantae; phylum Streptophyta; class Magnoliopsida; order Asterales; family Asteraceae; genus Helianthus; species Helianthus tuberosus. Next base: position 48,823,985 of record CM060449.1, on the reverse strand, counting down.
CGGCCAATAGCCAATAGTTAGGGATGATAAAATCCAGTTTGTCACTATAGGCGTGTTTAGATTCTTTTGGTGAGCATGCTGTTCATTGTAGAGAGCTCCCGGGGTTCAAATACCGACATGATTTGGTTAGGGATGTCCTTTTTGACATATTCAGGTGCGCTGGTATTTCTGCTAAGAAAGAGGCTCCCGTTAATTTCTTAACAGACCCGTTGGAAGGGAGATCTACCCTTCGACCAGCCGACATTCTGGTCTTTGGATGGGTAGGGGGAAAACACGCCTGTGTGGATTTAATAGGGGTTTCCCCGCTTGTGGGCTTAGGGAGTAGTGCTTTCACAGTGGGCCAGACTGCTTTAAAGGCTGATTCGGGTAAAGTGATCAAGCATGAGAAAGCGTGCCTTGACAACCAGCACGTGTTTATCCCATTTGCTTTTGATACTTTTGGTTTTCTGGCGCCAGAGGCTGTGGACCTACTTAGTCGAGTTCAAAAGGTCATGCATAGTAATGTTATGACCCCGAGATCTATGAACGTAGTTTTTAAAAGGCTTAGTTTTGCTATTCAAAAAGGGGTAGCGGCGCAACTTGTTGCCCGTTTACCAATTATCTCGATGTAAATTCTTCGATTACATTATATAAAAGAAATTTATAACCCTTGTTTTTATTAAAATGCTTCAACAGAAATCAATATTGTAAAAAAGGGTGTTATTATTATTATTATTATTATTATTATTATTATTATTATTATTATATGGTTTATGATATAGATGTCAATTGTGAGTAGGGGTGCAAACGAGCCGAGCCTAAGCTTTACCTTAGTCGAGCTCGGCTCGTTAAGACTTTCTGAAGCTCGAGCTCGAGCTCGGCTCGCTAGAAAAATTTAAAACTCGAGCTCAGCTCAAAAGCTCAATTTAAGTATCTGTGGCGCGAGTTTAAACAAGCTAGAGCTCGGCTCTAGCCCGTTTTTGGCTATTAATGAGCCAAGGCTCGGCTTAACAGTTTGAAAACTCAAATAAAAAAAAACATTTAGACCATTCAAAATGTAAAATATAGTTTGAACCCTAAAGTATACTAAGCTCGATAAGGCTCGTTGAGCCTAAACGATCTACACATACAAGGCTTAAGCTCGGGCTCGATATCTAATCGATTCTTATTTCAAGCTCGGGCTCGACATGGCTCGGCTCATTCAAGCTTTTAATCGATTCAATCTCGAGTAGCTCGCAAGCCGCTTAACTCGTTTGCACCCCTATCTGTGAGTAAGCTATAGGGTATTCTATATTTCATGAAATGTATAAATAACACTAAGGGTGTATTTATATTTGAGATCTTATACTATGAACAACACTACACCTTGATGCAAAACTACTATTTAGTCGGGGGTCTCATTAGAAGCAGCATCTCTATTCATACGGGATAGAGGTAAGGCTGTCTACATGTTACCCTCCTCAGACCCTACCTTAACTTTGCTATTGGTGAGACTTACTGAGTATGATGATGATGATTCCTTGTCTCTATAGTGGTTAGACTATATGTAAATGAAAAGAACATTTGAGCGTAACTCCAATCTAATGAGTTGTATGAACTGCAACACTTATTTGCAAGTGAATTTTGTTCAAAAACTAGATAAAAATATTTTTTGCTAACTTACAACAACAACAACAACAACAATTTACCGGCTTATGTTCTTTTGAATGGAAACTTTGCAATGAGCTAAGATAAATAAAATGTGAATACTTGTTATGATATTTGAAATAAAACATGAAAGAAGGTAACAAATGAACAACTATCTCATGAGTTAACAAACCTGAAATGGATTTATAAGAAAAAAGTCAAAATTTGACAAACATTGTCTTTTGAGTTTTACTTTAAGACATGTATACACACTGAGTGAGTGGGTTTGAACATCCTCACAGTAATATATATATATTTTTTAATATTATTATTATCATACCAATTCATTGTTATTATTCCCATACTATTATCCTTCTACTATCCCTGTACTACCATGACCAGGACCACCACTATTGGAACGACTAGTGAGTACTACTATTTAGGTTATTTCACATTAAAAAAAATGTTAACTAAAACCTACTTAGAACTATATTTTAACTGTTTCTATAATGTTTCAAATTAAGTGTGGCTCAACAAAAACACCTTCAACACAAAATCAAATCATTAATCATTGCCTTAACACAAAATCAAACATGTATTAGACGACTCAATGTTTAATAACTTAGGTAGTTAGGTTTGCTAAAATCAGAAACATAACATCTAAATAGATTACTAGAAAAGTTAAGATTATAATTTTTTTTTCTAAACAAGAACAAATCAAATAGAAATTGAAATATTATCTTGGCCCACCCAGCATGCGAACAACGCAAAACTTGTTACTTAAACTATTGATTTATAAGCCGTTGAAGCAATGTACTATTGTCACAAGCTCCCTCAATATAACAGATATTATAGAATTTTTTTAAAATATATACATATATATATATATATATATATATATAGAGAGAGAGAGAGAGAGAGAGAGCACATATAGAAATATTTATTTTTTTATCGTTAATGGTCTTTTATGGAAAGTTCATCAACAATTTTGGTACGCAGTTAATTTCAGTAAAGTATTTGTTTGGACAATGTGTCACTATATTTAGAAATAAATGAGCTTTTAGGTATACTTCACAATTGACAAGAATACCATTATGTCGGGTTAAAAACGTTTGTTTTAATATTGGTTGAAATACCTTTTGGTACATCGTATATCATCAGTGATCTCAAAAAAAGATATGTTTAAAAGACGAATGTTAAGTGTTTGGTGCTAATTTTTACAATAAATGTAATTTATAATATTTTTGCTTGATGCTAACTTTATTGGACGAATTTAAAACTTTTGGATGAAATCTCCAGCGTAATCAACTTAAACACGTAGCTTTGATTTTAGATGAATTTAAAGATAAATGAACATATCAACAATTTGGGGAAAGATGGTGCAAGTGAAACAAACTCCAAATCATCCAGTTATTTTTAAATTCATCATCATACTTAGTAAATCCCACCTAGCGAAGCTAAGATAGGGTCTAATAAAGATAAGATGTAGACTAGACAGCCTTACTTCTACCTCGTAGGAATAAAGAGGCGCTTCCAGTGAGACCTTCGGTTCGATGATAGTTATGTATCAAGCCTTAAACACGAGACACATAACATTTAGCAATCGGGACAAATGACGATTTGTGCATGTACCCATTTTTCTTCCGGCTATAAACGCCACCACATGATGCATGATTAGTCGTCCGCCGATTTTAACGTTATTTTCATGAAATTAGTAAAATAACGTTAAAATTAGTGTAATTTCACTTTTACCCCTTGAGGGCCCACACATTTATATATTATATGTGCACACCGCAACCAAGACGTACTATTGATTTTTAAATTAAGAAACACAAATCATTTATCCTTAAATTTAAGCACAAACTAATTGTTTTTAAATTAACGTGTCATGATGTATGCTAAGAAGGGCGTAGGTTCGTTGTTAATTTGAGATATTAAGATTAAACTTATTTGATTTGCACAGATATGATACAATTGATCTGTCCACCAACCATAGTTCTTCTATTATTGATTTGTCCTAATTTATTCATACACATGTGTGTCTTGTTTTGTGATTTATAAAAAATGACGATTACTTCTAACAAGAAAAGTAAGAGTGATTGTTTGAAAAGTCATCGAGTAATGTATAAAATATTAAAAATTAAATTAATTAATTAATTAAAAAAAGGTTTTAAATACCTAAAAAATAGGATGAAATTTTGAAATTTGAAACGAATTTAATTTCCTAAATCATATAATTAATCAGTCAACATAATCATTGGAGATCCCGTTTGTTACACTTTTATTTTTCAATATTTTCTGTTAAGTATTAATTTATCATCCAGAATATACCACGTAACTGTATTTGAATACCTTTCATTAAATTAAATATTAAATATATTATATTCAATTCGTTCTGTCATGAGTCATGATCCTTTCATACATGTAACGTGTCGCTTATTGATTAAAATTCAATTTAAAGTTCTAAATATTACAATGTGCCCCCTTAAGTTATGGTAACTTTACAAAACACTTTTGCATTGCTATAGACTAAAAACTCAAAGAAATGTATTGGATAAATTACATTTCTCGTCCTTTATGTTTATATCGGGTTGCAATAGATGACATTTAACTTCAATAATTACACTCACAATCCTTTATTTAGAAAACTCTGTACACCCTAGGTCCTTTGATACTAAATTAAAATTTTTAGTTAAATCATATTACATAAGGTAGTTTAGTCTTTTTACTGATTTAATTAAAAATAGTTTAATAAAAAACAAAAACCTAAAATACAACTTAAACACCTACCAGATCTAAACCCTTTCTTCCCCAACAATTCTTCCCCAACAAACCCACCACCACCTGCCACCACATCTAAGCAATCACTGACCAACGACCATCCTCAACCAAGAACAATAAACCATGGCCGCAGGCTCCCTCAACATCACTGACCATCGGACACCATCACTAATGGCCGACCTCTCTCTCTAAACGCACACACGTACAAAGTCTCTCTTTCATATTCGACCACTACCTCCAAATCCAAGTTCAGATGGCAGGGTTTTAACTATTAACCGTCATCTCTCTCCCAAAACCCTAGATGGCTAGATCTAGCACCGTCATAGTGGTGGTGGTCGGAATCGTTGGTCATGGTCACATCGGTGGTGGTCGGAATCGTTGGTCGGAACCGTCATCTCTCTCATAAAAACAACTGAAAACCCATTCTTCTCTATCAATTTTTCATCACAGATTTTCAGATCGTTTCACCATCAACATATTTGTTTCTGATTAGTTGTTTACCATCTTATGTTTCAAAAAAAAAGTTGTTTACCATCATGAATTTGAGAGAGAGATTGGTCCTTGGGATGTGGGTTTTGAAAAGTCAAAAATAATTTATTTTGATAATGAGCAGGTTTCTAAGAATTGAAAGATAATAATGGTGGGTTGGTGGTGGGCGGGTGCTGATATGGGTTGGTGGTGGCGGGACATGGTGGTGGGTGGTGGTGGGTGGTGGTAGATGATGGTGACGGTGGAAGAGAGATGGGGAAGAGAGAGATTTGTTTTTAAAAATTATTTTTTTCATTTATTATAATAATTTTAAATAAAAAGGTAAAAAGACTATATTACCCTTATGTGATCAAAGTTAACTTGAAAACTTAACCAAGTTAGTGTCAAAGGACCTAGGGTGTAGTGAGTTTTCCAAATAAAGGACTATGACTGTAATTATTAAAGTTAAAGGTTATCCATTGCAATCTGATATAAACACAAAGGACGAAAAGTGTAATTTACCCAAATGTGTTTTTTCTAAAATGCAATAGATTAAAAACACATGCATCGCTATAGACTAAAAATTCAAAGAAATGTGTTTTTCTTCTAAAATGCAATAGATTAAAAAACAAAAGAAATATGTTTTTTCTAAAACGTAATGGACTAAAAACACAAAAAATGTGTTTTGTTTTAAAACGCAATGGAATAAAAAGATAAAAAAGTGTTTTTTAAATGTGTTATATAACACCATTTAAAAAGGTGATGATATTTCACCATTGCATATTACAAAACATAAGCATTATTTGTAACGCTTCGCATTTTCTGTACTTTCCATATTTAGAAAGTTGTATTCATATTTTTATTTTAAAAAACTTGTTTTCTTACTTCATTTCAATCCTTGTAATCTCGAGACTTTGATCATAATGGAAATCGTATTTTTATATCAACCTTGTTTAATCATACATGCATAATATGTAATCAGTTGCAAAATACACGTTTTAATTTAAAACCGAGACATACATAGAGATTATATTTTCTCGGAATCACATTCATACATGTGTCATACTTATAATATACCTGCATACACCTTTATAACATAAAATAACCAACAATACAAGTGTAAGGACTAAGATTGTAAATTTCTATATCTCCAACCATTTTCTTTAATGTCCTAACCTCCAGCCAACTCATTTAATACCTCAAACCCACATTCTAACCTCCAACCAACTCATTTAATACCTCTTTAACTCCCAACCACATTCATTTAAACCTCAACCACTTAACCCTCTTATAAATACCAACCCTAACACATTCCAAACACTTGGACCACCTTTAAATTACTTCCAAACTCTTTCTAATCTCCAAGATTTTCAACTTTGGGCAAAAAGTTCAAGACCCAAAATTGGTAACTTCGGTGTTCCAACAACTCAAGACTCGTCAAACTCAGTAAGTGGAAATTTCTTCGCAAACCGTGAGTATACATGACCCCTTTTTACCTTTACACTTTTGGGTGCAATACGTTTAGACTATTAAAACACACGCAATCACTTATACTTTATGCTTAAATCACAAACAAACAATCCAACATACATGCTTAATACGTTATGTTTGAGTTCGTATACATTGGAACATTCTTATGTGATAAACTTGTCATTAACTTCGTACGAGCCTCCCCTTAACATGTATAGTGCTATAGGAGTAACGCACCGCCGTAGTCTTGTGGTCATGTTAAGTCTTTTAAACTTGCGGTAATCAGAGGATTGACTTGTTTAATCGCATGCCAGTTATATGTTAATTCTTGATAACAATTTTGTCATGTGGATTGTTTAAACTTTTATATACATATGATAGTATTCAAACTTGTATACTCGCCAATACTTTTGTATTGAACTATACTTTAATACGTATTGCAGGATTTTGATGATGATGATTATGCACGGAATCTAGTAGGATGCCTAGAAACGCACCTTAAACTTTAAATACTTGTTGTACATTATTTTGTTTCAAACTTGTTGTAATTCTATTTTGAACCATGTACATGATGTTAGCAATGAAATGAAATTTGTTTATTAAAAACTTGTCACATTTAGTGTTATGAAGTCTCGACCAATCTTGTTTTCTTCTCACTCCGATGTTTCCGCCATCGGTTGGGGTGGTGGTGGTGGAACGGAGGTACGACGGCAAGTGGTGGTTGTGGCGTGACGGTGGCAGAGGGGTGGGTGGTAGAGTGGTTGTGCTGGTGTGGAGGTTGGATAAACTGATCTCAGTTTTTTAGATCTAGGGTTATATGATTAATTTGTGTTTGACTAAAATACCCATCCCTATGTTTTTTTTACCTTTGCCATGTGTCACTCTAATACTGCTTTCTATCCGTCTCACCCAAAACAACAACAATAACCACCATACCCAGTATATCTCACAAATAGCAAAGCTACTTATAAGGTCTGGGAGGGTGGGATGTAGACAGACCTTGCCGCCATCCCTAAGGATAGAGAGTCTGCTTACAGAGAGACCACTGGCTCCAAAACCATCAACATACCAACGCACCAAGTCAAAAAAAAAAAAATAGAAATAAAAAGTCAGAGACTATACCAACACACAACATACCAACTGACGAGGTATGACCCGGAGCGGCTAACCCGACCCGGTCATTACCTATTATTTTATTATAAATATATAATTATACATGTTTATTCTAGAATCTTCTATTCTGCATGGATAAACCATATAACCGAATCCCCAATCTTTTGGGAAGATCATGAAAATCCCTAACTTATCGGAGCCCACCCTAAGTTAGGGGAAACCCTAATGGTAAACTATAAATAAAGGTAAACATCAAAGGTATGCATCTTCTTCTCTCGTTAACTCTCTCTCTCTACACATATTTTCTTACTCCCAAAATGAGACTTATTCTCACGTCGGATGGTGGTTACAGGAATAACCCCATTCCTGTAACGAGTCCTAACGATGTTCTGTTTTGCAGTTAGTGGTTTGGATCGCCAAAAGTTGAAGTCCTAGTCGGAGCCTACCGGTCAGGTTAGTGTTTCTTCATTAGCGCCATCCGTGGGACCATTCGGTAAGATCTGTGAACTTCGACCCAATGGCAAGCGATCAGAACACGGAAACAACACCAAACCAAGCAGTAATAACCAGTAATCCGCTGCTGATGACGAGTTCTGTGGTTACCACTATGCCGACATCACCCGCCATAACCAGGTCTCTGGACCAGGAGTTTGAAGCAGAAGCACCACCTGGTTTTTCGAAGGCATCAGTCGTCCCTTCCGGGGCGGCAACTGCAGACCCACTCTCTTACACCTCGTGGCAACTACGACCGGTGGCTCCAACCACAACAACCACCATCGTTTCTACCCCAGCATCAACGACAACTGCACAGACTATACGTCACAACACCATGCCCGTTATCACATCCGCGGGTCCAGGCAACATTACATAAAAAATGAGCATGGCCCAGTATTATCAGCCGTCTCTTACGCACGCTATGCCACCGCTGTATTCAGCGGCGCTTACAGCAGTGTTGTCCACGCCACCCCATCAGCCGGTAATCATGCCTGCCGGAATCATGAACGCTCCAGTCACACCTGGGAATCAAGCTTATTTCCCGGGCTATTACTATGTACCTCCTTATGGGTACCTTCCCCCATACAACAACCAGGCATACTCGCCTCAGATGACAGCACAAAGTTACACTCAGCAACCGCCATACGCGGCCTACATGCCGCCCTGGTGGTCTTTTCCAACATCACAACCAACTTATGGTCAGACTCCGCCTACGGTGGAACCTATTTATGACAGGGGTAACACATCAAGGCCTCGTTTCTCTCCAAACGGGGGTCCCAGCTCCACACTCAACATCACCACATCACAGCCCCCGGTTACCCAAGGAATAAGCCAGGGAAGGCAACTCAACAAGTATAGCCCATCAGTGTGGTGTTCGTTGCCGGCAATCAGGGTCGTCCAAATACTGAGGTCGGTAAAGTAACACGCTCATCTTCTTATCCTTCGATCTTGCATGCCGATTGAGTAATACACGGTATGCGGCTAGAGTGTTGTAGGAGTGATCGCACTTCGGGATCTAAGACGTCAATACGTTGAGTTCTAGCAACAAAGAGGAGTGTGAGAGGTATAGACCAATCATTGATGTTGCAACATCCAATTCAGGGACGTTCGTACAAGCACCTAACATTCTACAAGGTTCGCTAGGTGTTTAGATGGGTGTTCAGGTAATACTCGATAGCATCGAGATTCGAAAGGATCCAGAGAGGAATGAAAAGTTCACGTCCGAGTAGGGCACAATCACTGCTATGACCCCTATAGGTTTGTTATGTTTCACATTGATTAAATAACGGAACGGAACCCCTTTTCCACTTGTTAAGGCTCACTTGGACTCGCATGCACCCCACATTATTATTATGTGTGCACCCACAATAATATTGCGATTTGCATGCTCATCTCAGTTCCTCCTAACTCATGTCAAATGGTTCCTCAAACTCAGATGTCAAACGGAGGTCGTCCAAGTAATAAGATCACAAAAATCCAAGGACTATGGCATACTATCAACGCATTATAAGGTAAGCAAGCAATCCATGCCATCATGGTATAGTGACGAGTGTGTGTTCGTATATTTCGTCATAAACAAATGTGTATTAGTCACGTAATGTATGCAACAAGTAAGAAGGACGAACCTTGCAATCTGGAGCTGAGTGTCATGGTCGTATTCATGTTTTCAGAACTGTTCGGTTATAGTCTGGTTTTATAAAAACGTTTTCCCCCTTTTTAAAACCAAGTTCACTATAACCAATGGCTCTGATACCAATCTGTCACACCCCCAAAATACCACATGCGGTAACCCCCGCGAGGCGTGTGACGTACCAGGATCCAAGCCACCAGTCACGTTGAAGTCATAAATATAATTAAAGAAAACTTTCATTCATTAACATAAAGTGTTACAAACATTACATATCATTACTTGAATACAGCGGAAGCATAACTCATTTGTTAAGTGTTTCGTAATCCATGTGTACATAAACCAGTAAGTTTGTATTGAGGTTCCATGTATTTCGACCCATGACCACTCCAGCCTCCCAGACAGCAAGTTCCAACAATATGCACCTAAAGGCCTGCAAGGCATGTAACAACGAGTCAACAACAAAGTTGAGCCAGTTCACAGTTGGTTGTCCATTTTAAAGTTGTTCCAAAAACCACGAGTTCATTCAAAAACCATGAGTTATCCAATTCATTGTTTCCCAAACCATAACCAGTGGGGGCTACCCCATGTTATCCACTAGACCCGTTACCATATCGACTACTGACTGAAGTACGTTGGTGCCCTAGTGTCAATGTCTATCATCATTGACGTGCCCAGATCCATTAGTTCACGCCCGTCCTCTGCGGCACGGTGTGAGGCTTGTCAAACCTAAATAGCGCTATCTAACTAATGACCCGCTCGCCATTGGCTCGGCGATTAAGTTGATATAAATGAGGGAATTCATGATAGAGATTTTGGTCTAGTATCAATGTTATCACCCTTCAATAAAGAGGATGTGGTACGTGTCCCCAAACCAGGAGATCACGCAGGTTCCGATTAAATCCTTAGTACATGTTATCACCCTTCAATAAAGAGGATGTAGTACGTGTTCCAAACCAGGAGGTCACGCAGTTTCCGATTAAATCCTTTACCCATTCCCAACCACCGGGAATCCCATGCCTTGTAGAAAGTGTGAACTCACCATGGTTTGCTCGGTAAGATTAGTTACTTGTTTAACACTTGATCAAACACGTCCTAGCATGATTACCGATAACAATTAGTTCACGTGCACTTAAGTCACATAATCAACATCTTGCATATTATGCATCAAATCTTATAACACACCCTAGTCATTCAGTGCACGTAGCGATTCATAACACAGATTCAGGTTCCAATTTATCAACTTAGTATGTCATATCGTTCATCGCACATCATATTTACAATAACTGTTTGGAGTCACATATAACACCTCAGTCACATATCCTTCGTTCACATCATACAAGTAACGTATTAATAAGACATATAGCCATACCCATTCAAATCACCAATACACAATTAAGCAGGTCTCGTGTACGTTACATAAATAATAATTCAGTCAAACCTGTAACTCCTAAAGTGTACAGCCCCTTTAGCTCAAGCCCAAACAAGCATATGATCACTTTAGATGTTAGGCCCTATACATAAGCCCAATTGTCCAACCAGTTTAATGTAGCCCATTCATGATTGACTCAACCAGTTAACACATAAATCAATTCATGTTTCATCGGTCATCATTAACAGTCAGCAATATGATTTCATTATCATGCATATTCACCAACACAACAACTCAGTCCACTGTTCTAAATGTTCTACTGTTCAATTCATGGCTACAGACCACGCGACGAACCATAATCATGTGACGAAACTCTATAGTTTCGTCGAGAGCCGGGGTTTCGTCGAGGATCATGTTTCGTCGATGCATGGGTGACGAAACATCATGATGTTTCGTCGATGTGCAGGTGACGAAACTCTAGATGTTTCGTCGACATCGGGGTTTTGTGGGGAGGGCATTTCGTCATGGCCTTAACAGATGATTGCAGCGACTCAGATCAACTACAGTTTAAACATATCAAGATCCTACTCTTGATCCATGAAACCCTAACAGTTACTTAAACATTCATAATAATTAGCATCCTAATTAACAGCTAATATTTTATCATGATAATCAAAATACTCGAACAGATAGAATATTACAAGGTCAAACAGCCTTACTAACCTACGATGTGAACCCTAATCCATTTACAAGATCCATCAATATCATACACATGAAGGTAATTAATCATACATCTCGAAATCGCACAATACATGATGAATCAACAGTTTTCTATCATCATTAATCTATCACAACACCAATTCTTATTCATATTAGTAGAACGTACACACACTTGAATACGATTGATTTAGTTTTGATCACAGAAACCATGAATCCACAGTTACTCATAACAAGAATCACACATAAACTATATTATCAATAAGAATTAACATACGTAAGGATTCACTAACCCAATAAGCTTGACCCAACAGAATGATGCTTCTAAAATGGGGAGGGGGGTCTCCTGCCGTCGCGGATCAAAGGAGAGGTAGGGTTTTTGTTTTTAAGTTTTTGTTAAACAACCACAAGATGCATGTTCTAAATAATAAGGATGTGGGGCGATTAACCGTTTGGCCGAAATGGGCTCAAGCCCATTCTAATTGGGCTATCACACATGAGGTGAGATTATCAATACAATGGGCCGATTTCAATCTAGTTAGTTTCTATTGGGCTACAAGGGTTTGGGCCAAGGACAAGTCCCCAATAACATACATAATAAACATACATAATTATGTAATAAACACACAAACTCTTAATATTCTATTGAAACTAGTCACGACACATGACCACATAATGTACATACAAGTCATATTGAATATACAAAGAACGTCTAGAATACGAGTTGTCACAAAACCAACCACCCAAGAATGGAATCATCGAGCGAAAACACTTGACAACCTCCTAGAAGCAGCTTTTCTTGCCACCAGACCTTTCTCCATCAATTAGGAATCTGATGCCGTCACTAAACACATTCCTTAAATTGTAGCCAGTTGTTGAGTGTTTTTTTTAGTGTCCAATCCGCATATATATATCACCATTGCCCTTGATTTTCCTGACTGTATATCTCTTAAATGTCAACATATACACGTGTGATTTAGTTTATGAAAAATTTTCAATGCCGAGAACCTCGATCAGAGAGTAAAAAAGGCGTAAGGTTCACAATGGTGTAAAATTAAAATGGGATATACCGGGCTAGGATTCGAGTTACAGGAACAAGGGCCAAACCAACCACCCAAGAATGGAATCGTCGAGCGAAAACACTTGACAACCTCCTAGAAGCAGCTTTTCTTGCCACCAGACCTTTCTCCATCAATTAGGAATCTGATGCCGTCACTAAACACATTCCTTAAATTGTAGCCATTTGTTGAGTGTTTTTTTTTGGTATCTAATCCGCATACATATCACCATTGCCCTTGATTTTCTTGACTGTATATCTCTTAAATGTCAACATATACACGTGTGATTTAGTTTACCAAGATTTTTCAGTGCCGAGAACCTCGATCATAGAGTAAAAAAGGCGTAAGGTTCACAATAGTGTAAAATTAAAATGGGATATACCGGGCTAGGATTTGAGTTATAGGAACAAGGGCCAAACCAACCACCCAAGAATGGAATCGTCGAGTGAAGACACTTGACAACCTCCTAGAAGCAGCTTTTCTTGCCACCAGACATTTCTCCATCAATTAGGAATCTGATGCCGTCACTAAACACATTCCTTAAATTGTAGCCATTTGTTGAGTGTTTTTTTTTGGTGTCTAATCCGCATATATATCACAATTTCCCTTGATTTTCTGGACTGTATATCTCTTAAATGTCAACATATACACGTGTGATTTATTTTACGAAGATTTTTCAATGCCGATAACCTCGATCAGAGAGTAAAAAAGGCGTAAGGTTCACAATGGTGTAAAATTAAAATGGAATATACCGGGCTAGGAGTCGAGTTATAGGAACAAGTGCCAAACCAACCTCGCAAGAATGGAATTGTCGAGCGAAAACACTTGACAACCTCCTAGAAGCAGCTTTTCTTGCCACCAGACCTTTCTCCGTCAATTAGGAATCTGATGCCGTCACTAAACACATTCATTAAATTGTAGCCATTTGTTGAGTGTTTTTTTTGTGTCTAATCCGCATATATATCACCATTGCCCTTGATTTTCTTGACTGTATATCTCTTAAAAGTCAACATATACACGTGTGATTTAGTTTACAAAGATTTTTCAATGCCGAGAACCTCGATCAGAGAGTAAAAAAGGCGTAAGGTTCACAATGGCGTAAAATTAAAATGGGATATACCGGGATAGGATTCGAGTTACAGGAACAAGGGCCAAACCAACCACCCAAGAAAGGAATCGTCGAGCGAAAACACTTGACAACCTCCTAGAAGCAACTTTTCTTGCCACCAGACCTTTCTCCATCAATTAGGAATCTGATGCCGTCACTAAACAAAATCCTTAAATTGTAGCCATTTGTTGAGTGTTTTTTTTGGTGTCCAATCCGCATATATATATCACCATTGCCCTTGATTTTCCTGACTGTATATCTCTTAAATGTCAACATATACACGTGTGATTTAGTTTATGAAAATTTTTCAATGCCGAGAACCTCGATCAGAGAGTAAAAAAGGCGTAAGGTTCACAATGGTGTAAAATTAAAATGGGATATACCGGGCTAGGATTCGAGTTACAGGAACAAGGGCCAAACCAACCACCCAAGAATGGAATCGTCGAGCGAAAACACTTGACAACCTCCTAGAAGCAGCTTTTCTTGCCACCAGACCTTTCTCCATCAATTAGGAATCTGATGCCGTCACTAAACATATTCCTTAAATTGTAGCCAGTTGTTGAGTGTTTTTTTTAGTGTCCAATCCGCATATATATATCACCATTGCCCTTGATTTTCCTGACTGTATATCTCTTAAATGTCAACATATACACGTGTGATTTAGTTTATGAATATTTTTCAATGCCGAGAACCTCGATCAGAGAGTAAAAAAGGCGTAAGGTTCACAATGGTGTAAAATTAAAATGAGATATACCGGGCTAGGATTCGAGTTACAGGAACAAGGGCCAAACCAACCACCCAAGAATGGAATCGTCGAGCGAAAACACTTGACAACCTCCTAGAAGCAGCTTTTCTTGCCACCAGACCTTTCTCCATCAATTAGGAATCTGATGCCGTCACTAAACACATTCCTTAAATTGTAGCCATTTGTTGAGTGTTTTTTTTTGGTGTCTAATCCGCATATATATCACAATTTCCCTTGATTTTCTTGACTGTATATCTCTTAAATGTCAACATATACACGTGTGATTTATTTTACGGAGATTTTTCAATGCCGATAACCTCGACCAGAGAGTAAAAAAGGCGTAAGGTTCACAATGGTGTAAAATTAAAATGGAATATACCGGGCTAGGAGTCGAGTTACAGGAACAAGTGCCAAACCAACCTCGCAAGAATGGTATTGTCGAGCGAAAACACTTGACAACCTCCTAGAAGCAGCTTTTCTTGCCACCAGACCTTTCTCCATCAATTAGGAATTTGATGCCGTCACTAAACACATTCATTAAATTGTAGCCATTTGTTGAGTGTTTTTTTGTGTCTAATCCGCATATATATCACCAATGCCCTTGATTTTCTTGACTGTATATCTCTTAAAAGTCAACATATACACGTGTGATTTAGTTTACAAAGATTTTTCAATGCCGAGAACCTCGATCAGAGAGTAACAAAGGCGTAAGGTTCACAATGGCGTAAAATTAAAATGGGATATACCGGGCTAGGATTCGAGTTACAGGAACAAGGGCCAAACCAACCACCCAAGAAAGGAATCATCGAGCGAAAACACTTGACAACCTCCTAGAAGCAACTTTTCTTGCCACCAGACCTTTCTCCATCAATTAGGAATCTGATGCCGTCAGTAAACACAATCCTTAAATTGTAGCCATTTGTTGAGTGTTTTTTTTGGTGTCCAATCCGCATATATATATCACCATTGCCCTTGATTTTCCTGACTGTATATCTCTTAAATATCAATATATACACGTGTGATTTAGTTTACGAAGATTTTTCAGAGCCAAGAACCTCGATCATAGAGTAAAAAAGGCGTAAGGTTCACAATGGTGTAAAATTAAAATGAGATATACCGGGCTAGGATTCGAGTTATAGGAACAAGGGCCAATCCAACCACCCAAGAATGGAATCGTCGAGCGAAGACACTTGACAACCTCCTAGAAGCAGCTTTTCTTACCACCAGACCTTTCTCCATTAATTAGGAATCTGATGGCGTCACTAAACACATTCCTTAAATTGTAGGCATTTGTTGAGTGTTTTTTTTTTGTGTCTAATCCGCATATATATCACAATTTCCCTTGATTTTCTTGACTGTATATCTCTTAAATGTCAACATATACACGTGTGATTTAGTTTACGAAGATTTTTCAATGACGAGAACCTCGATCAGAGAGTAAAAAAGGCGTAAGGTTCACAATGGTGTAAAATTAAAATGGGATATACCGGGCTAGGAGTCGAGTTACAGGAACAAAGGCCAAACCAACCACCCAAGAATGGAATCGTCGAGCGAAAACACTTGACAACCTCCTAGAAGCAGCTTTTCTTGCCACCAGACCTTTTTCCATCAATTAGGAATCTGATGCCGTCACTAAACACATTCCTTAAATTGTAGCCATTTGTTGAGTGTTTTTTTTTGTGTCTAATCCGCATATATATCACCATCGCCCTTGATTTTCTTGACTATATATCTCTTAAATGTAAACATATACACGTGTGATTTAGTTTACGAAGATTTTTCAATGCCGAGAACCTCGATTAGAGAGCAAAAAAGGCGTAAGGTTCACAATGGTGTAAAATTAAAATGGGATATACCAGGCCTAGATTCGAGTTACAGGAACAAGGGCAAAACCAACCACCCAAGAATGGAATCGTCGAGCGAAAACACTTGACAACCTCCTAGAAGCAGCTTTTCTTGCCGCCACACCTTTCTTCATCAATTAGGAATCTGATGCCGTCAATCAACACATTCCTTAAATTGTTGCCATTAGTTAAGTGTTTTTTTTGTGTCTAATCCGCATATATATCACCATTTCCCTTGATTTTCTTGACTGTATATCTCTTAAATGTCAACATATACACGTGCGATTTAGTTTACGAAAATTTTTCAATGCCGAAAACCTCGCTTAAAGAGTAAAAAAGGCGTAAGGTTCACAATGGTGTAAAATTAAAATGGATATACCGGGCTAGGATTCGAGTTACATGAATAAGGCCCAAACCAACCACCAAAGAATGGAACCGTCGAGCGAAAACACCTGACAACCTCCTAGAAGCAGCTTTTCTTGCCACTTGACCATTCTCCATCAATTAGGAATATGATGCCGTCACTAAACACATTCCTTAAATGGTAGCCATTTGTTGAGTGTGTTTTTTTTTGGTGTCAAATCCGCATATATATCACCATTGCCCTTGATTTTCTTGACTGCATATCTCTTAAATGTCAACATATACACGTGTGATTTAGTTTACGAAAATTTTTCAATGCCGAGAACCTCGATCAGATAGTAAAAAAGGCGTAAGGTTCACAATGGTGTAAAATTAAAATGGGATACACCGGGCTAGGATACGAGTTACAGGAACAAGGGCCAAACCAACAACCGAAGAATGGAATCGTCGAGCGAAGACACTTGACAACCTCCTAGAAGCAGCATTACTTGCCACCAGACCTTTCTCCATCAATTAGGAATCTGATGCCGTCACTAAACACATTCCTTAAATTGTAGCCATTTGTTGAGTGTTTTTTTTGGTGTCTAATCCGCATATATACCACCATTGCCCTTGATTTTCTTGACTGTATATCTCTTAAATATCAACATATAGACGTGTGATTCAGTTTACGAAGATTTTTCAATGCCGAGAACCTCGATCAGAAAGTAAAAAAGGCGTAAGGTTCACAATGGTGTAAAATTAAAATGGGATATACCGGGCTAGGATTCGAGTTACAGGAACAAGGGCCAAACCAACCACCCAAGTATGGAATCGTCGAGCGAAGACACTTGTCAACCTCCTAGAAGCAGCTTTTCTTGCCAGCAGACCTTTCTCCATCAATTTGGAATCTGATGCCGTCACTAAACACATTCCTTAAATTGTAGCCATTTGTTGAGTGTTTTTTTTGGTGTCTAATCCGCATATATATCAATATTTTCCTTGATTTTCTTGACTGTATATCTCTTAAATGTCAACATATACACGTGTGATTTAGTTTACGAAGATTTTTCAATGCCGAGAACCTCGATCAGAGAGTAAAAAAGGCGTAAGGTTCACAATGGTGTAAAATTAAAATGGGATATACCGGGCTAGGAGTCGAGTTGCGGGGACAAGTGCCAAACCAACCACGCAAGAATCGAATCGTCGAGTGAAAACACTTGACAACCTCCTAGAAGCAGCTTTTCTTGCCACCAACCTTTCTCCATCAATTAGGAATCTGATGCCGTCACTAAACACATTCATTAAACTGTAGCCATTTGTTGAGTGTTTTTTTTTTTGTGTCTAATCCGTATATATATCACAATTTCCCTTAATTTTCTTGACTGTATATTTCTTAAATGTCAACATATACACGTGTGATTTAGTTTACGAAGATTTTTCAATGCCGATAACCTCGATCAGATAGTAAAAAAGGCGTAAGGTTCACAATGGTGTAAAATTAAAATGGGATACACCGGGCTAGGATACGAGTTACAGGAACAAGGGCCAAACCAACCACCGAAGAATGGAATCGTCGAGCGAAGACACTTGACAACCTCCTAGAAGCAGCTTTACTTGCCACCAGACCTTTCTCCATCAATTAGGAATCTGATGCCGTCACTAAACACATTCCTTAAATTGTAGCCATTTGTTGAGTGTGTTTTTTGGTGTCTAATCCGCATATATATATCACAATTTCCCTTGATTTTCTTGACTGTATATCTCTTAAATATCAACATATACACGTGTGATTCAGTTTACGAAGATTTTTCAATGCCGAGAACCTCGATCAGAAAGTAAAAAAGCCGTAAGGTTCACAATGGTGTAAAATTAAAATGAGATATACCGGGCTAGGATTCGAGTTACAGGAACAAGGGCCATACCAACCACTCAAGAATTGAATCGTCGAGCGAAAACACTTGACAACCTCCTAGAAGCAGCTTTTTTTGCCACCGGACCTTTCTCCATCAATTAGGAATCTGATGCCGTCACTAAACACATTCCTTAAATTGTTGCCATTTGTTGAGTGTTTTTTTGGTGTCTAATCCACATATATATCACCATTGCCCTTGATTTTCTTGACTCTATGTCTCTTAAATGTCAACATATACACGTGTGATTTAGTTTACGAAGATTTTTCAATGCCGAGAACCTCGATAATAGAGTAAAAAAGGCATAAGGTTCACAATGGTGTAAAATTAAAATAGGATATACCGGGCAAGGATTCGAGTTACAGGAATAAGGGCCAAACCAACCACCCAAGAATGGAATCGTCGAGCGAAAACACTTGACAACCTCCTAGAAGCAGCTTTTCTGGCCACCAGACGTTTCTCCATCAATTAGGAATCTGATGCCGTCACTAAACAGATTCCTTAAATTGTAGCCATTTGTTCAGTGTTTTTTTTGGTGTCTAATCCGCATATATATCACCATTGCCCCTGATTTTCTTGACTTTATATCTCTTAAATGTCAACATATACACGTGTGATTTAGTTTACGAAGATTTTACAATACCGAGAACCTCGATCAGAGAGTAAAAAAGGTGTAAGGTTCACAATGGTGTAAAATTAAAATGGGATATACCGGGCTAGGAGTCGAGTTACAGGAACAAGGGCCAAACCAACCACCCAAGAATGGAATCGTCGAGCGAAAACACTTGACAAACTCCTAGAAGCAGTTTTTCTTACCACCAGACCTTTCTCCATCAATTAGGAATCTGATGCCGTCACTAAGCACATTCCTTAAATTGTTGCCATTTGTTAAGTGTTTTTTTTGGTGTCTAATCCGCATATATATCACCATTGCCCTTGATTTTCTTGACTATATATCTCTTAAATGTCAACATATACACGTGTAATTTAGTTTACGAAGATTTTTCAATTCCGAGAACCTCGATCAGAGAGTAAAAAAGGCGTAAGGTTCACAATGGTGTAAAATTAAAATGGGATATACCGAGCTAGGATTCGAGTTACAGGAACAAGGGCCAAACCAACCACCCAAGAATGGAATCGCCGAGCGAAAACACTTGACAACCTCCTAGAAGCAGCTTTTCTTGCGACCACACCTTTCTCCATCAATTAGGAATCTGATGCCATCAATAAACACATTCCTTAAATTGTAGCCAGTTGTTGAGTGTTTTTTTTGTGTCCAATCAGCATATATATCACCATTGCCCTTGATTTTCTTGACTGTATATCTCTTAAATGTCAATATATACACGTGTGATTTAGTTTACCAAGATTTTTCAATGTCGAAAACCTCGATCAAAGAGTAAAAAAGGCGTAATGTTCACAATGGTGTAAAATTAAAATGGATATACCGGGCTAGGATTCGAGTTACAGGAACAAGGGCCAAACCAACCACCCAAGAATGGAATCGTCGAGCGAAAACACTTGACAACCTCCTAGAAGCAGCTTTTCTTGCCACCAGACCTTTCTCCATCAATTAGGAATCTGATGCCGTCACTAAACACATTCCTTAAATTGTAGCCATTTGTTGAGTGTTTTTTTTTTGGTGTCTAATCCGCATATATATCAC
This sequence comes from Helianthus tuberosus, assembly GCA_030545235.1. NCBI lineage: Eukaryota > Viridiplantae > Streptophyta > Magnoliopsida > Asterales > Asteraceae > Helianthus > Helianthus tuberosus. The sequence goes on along the minus strand of CM060449.1, from coordinate 48,803,661 downwards.
CATTGCCCTTGATTTTCTTGACTGTATATCTCTTAAATGTCAACATATACACGTGTGATTTAGCTTACGAAGATTTTTCAATGCCAATAACCTCGATCAGAGAGTAAAAAAGGCGTAATGTTCACAATGGTGTAAAATTAAAATGGATATACCGGGCTAGGATTCGAGTTACAGGAACAAGGGCCAAACCAACCACCCAAGAATGGAATCGTCGAGCGAAAACACTTGACAACCTCCTAGAAGCAGCTTTTCCTGCCACCAGACCTTTCTCCATAAATTAGGAATCTGATGCCATCACTAAATACATTCCTTAAATTGTTGCCATTTGTTGAGTGTTTTTTTTTGGTGTCAAATCCACATATATATCACCATTGCCCTTGATTTTCTTGACTGTATATCTCTTAAATGTCAACATATACAGGTGTGATTTAGTTTACAAAGATTTTTCAATGCCGAGAACCTCGATCAGAGGGAAAAAAAGGGGTAAGGTTCACAATGGTGTAAATTTCAAATGGCATATACCGGGCTAGGATTCGAGTTACAGGATCGAGGGCCATACCAACCACCCAAGAATGGAATCGTCGAGCGAAAACACTTGACAACCTCCTAGAAGTGGCTTTTCTTGCCACCAGAACTTTCTCCATCAATTAGGAATCTGATGCCATCACTAAACACATCCCTTAAATTGTAGCCATTTGTTGAGTGTTTCTTTTGGTATCTTATCCGCATATATATCACCATTGCCCTTGATTTTCTTGATTGTATATCTCTTAAATGTCAACATATACACGTGCGATTTAGTTTATGAAGATTTTTCAATGCCGAGAACCTCGATCAGTGGGTAGAAAAGGCGTAAGGTACACAATGGTGAAAAATTAAAATGGGATATCCAAACCAACCACGCAAGAATAGAATCGTCGAGCAAAAACACTTGACAACCTCCTAAAAGCAGCTTTTCTTGCCACCAGACCTTTCTCCATCAATTAGGAATCTGATGTCGTCACTAAACACATTCATTAAATTGTAGCCATTTGTTGAGTGTTTTTTTGTGTGGCTAATCCGCTTATATATCACCATTGCCCTTGATTTTCTTGACTGTATATCTCTTAAATGTCAACATAAAGACGTGTGACTTAATTTATAAAGATTTTTTAATGCCGAGAACCTCGATCAGAGAGTAAAAAAGGTGTAAGGTTCACAATGGTGTAAAATTAAAATGGGATATAGCGGGTTAGGATTCGTGTTACAGGAACAAGGGCCATACCAACCACTCAAGAATTGAATCGTCGAGCGAAAACACTTGACAACCTCCTAGAAGCAGCTTTTTTTGCCACCGGACCTTTCTCCATCAATTAGGAATCTAATGTCGTTACTAAACACATTCCTTAAATTGGAGCCATTTGTTGAGTGTTTTTTTGTTGGTGTCTAATCCGCATATATATCACCTTTGCCTTTGATTTTCTTGACTGTATATCTCTTAAATGTCAACATATACACGTGTGATTTAGTTTACGAAGATTTTTCAATGCCGAGAACCTCGATAATAGAGTAAAAAAGGCATAAGGTTCACAATGGTGTAAAATTAAAATAGGATATACCGGGCAAGGATTCGAGTTACAGGAATAAGGGCCAAACCAACCACCCAAGAATGGAATCGTCGAGCGAAAACACTTGACAACTTCCTAGAAGCAGCTTTTCTGGCCACCAGACCTTTCTCCATCAATTAGGAATCTGATGCCGTCACTAAACAGATTCCTTAAATTGTAGCCATTTGTTGAGTGTTTTTTTGGTGTCTAATCCGCATATATATCACCATTGCCCCTGATTTTCTTGACTTTATATCTCTTAAATGTCAACATATACACGTGTGATTTAGTTTACGAAGATTTTTCAATACCGAGAACCTCGATCAGAGAGTAAAAAAGGCGTAAGGTTCACAATGGTGTAAAATTAAAATGGGATATACCGGGCTAGGAGTCGAGTTACAGGAACAAGGGCCAAACTAACCACCCAAAAATTGAATCGTCGAGCGAAAACACTTGACAACCTCCTAGAAGCAGCTTTTCTTGCCACCGGACCTTTCTCCATCAATTAGGAATCTGATGCCGTCACTAAACCCATTCCTTAAATTGTAGCCATTTGTTGAGTGTTTTTTTGTGTCTAATCCGCATATATATATCACCATTGCCCTTGATTTTCTTGACTGTATATCTCTTAAATGTCAACATATACACGTGTGATTTAGTTTACGAAGATTTTTCAATGCCGAGAACCTCGATCAGAGAGTAAAAATGGCGTAAGGTTCACAATGCTGTAAAATTAAAATGGGATAAACCGGGCTAGGATTCGAGTTACAGGAACATGGGCTAAACCAACCACCCAAGAATGGAATCGTCGAGCGAAAACACTTGACAACCTGCTAGAAGCAGCTTTTCTTGCCACCAGACCTTTCTCCATCAATTAGGAATCTGATGCCATCACTAAACACATTCCTTAAATTGTAGCCATTTGTTGAGTGTTTTTTTTTGTGTCTAATCCGCATATGTATCACCATTGCGCTTGATTTTCTTGACTGTATATCTCTTAAATGTCAACATATACACGTGTGATTTAGTTTACGAAGATTTTTCAATGCCGAGAACCTCGATCACAGAGTAAAAGAGGCGTAAGGTTCACAATGGTATAAAATTAAAATGACATATACCGGGCTAGAATTCGAGTTATAGGAACAAGGGTCAAACCAACCACCCAAGAATGAAATCGTCGAGCGAAAACACTTGACAACCTCCTAGAAGCAGCTTTTCTTGCCACCAGACATTTCTCCATCAATTAGGAATCTGATGCCGTCACTAAACACATTCCTTAAATTGTAGACATTTGTTGAGTGTTTTTTTGGTGTCTAATCCGCATATATATCACCATTGCCCTTGATTTTCTTGACTGTATGTCTCTTAAATGTCAACATATACACGTGTGATTTAGTTTACGAAGATTTTTCAATGCCGAGAACCTCGATCAGAGAGTAAAAGAGGCGTAAGGTTCACAATGTTATAAAATTAAAATGAGATATACCGGGCTAGAATTCGAGTTATAGGAACAAGGGCCAAACCAACCACCCCAGGATGGAATCGTCGAGCGAAAACACTTGACAACCTCCTAAAAGTAGCTTTTCTTGCCACCAGACCTTTCTCCAGCAATTAGGAATCTGATGCCGTCACTAAACACATTCCTTAAATTGTAGACATTTGTTGAGTGTTTTTTTGGTGTCTAATCCGCATATATATCACCATTGCCCTTGATTTTCTTGACTGTATATCTCTTAAATGTCAACATATACACGTGTGATTTAGCTAACGAAGATTTTTCAACGCCGAGAACCTCGATCAGAGAGTAAAAAAGGCGTAAGGTTCACAATGGTGTAAAATTAAAATGGGATATACCGGGCTAGGATTCGAGTTTCAGGAACAAGGGCCAAACCAACCACCCAAGAATGGAATCGGAGAGGGAAAACACTTGACAATCTCCTAGAAGCAGCTTTTCTTGCCACCAGACCTTTCTCCATGAATTAGGAATCTGATGCCGTCACTAAACACAATCCTTAAATTGTAGCCATTTGTTGAGTGTTTTTTTTTGTGTCTAATCCGCCTATGTATCACCATTGCCCTTGATTTTCTTGACTGTATATCTCTTAAATGTCAACATATACACGTGTGATTTAGTTTACGAAGAGTTTTCAATGCCGAGAACCTCGATCAGAGAGTAAAAAAGGCGTAAGGTTCACAATGGTGTAAAATTAAAATGGGATATACCGGGCTAGGATTCGTGTTACAGGAACAAGGGCCATACCAACCACTCAAGAATGGAATCGTCGAGCGAAAACACTTGACAACCTCCTAGAAAGTTATTTTTTTGCCACCGGACCTTTCTCCATCAATTAGAAATCTGATGTCGTTACTAAACACATTCCTTAAATTGGAGTCATTTGTTGAGTGTTTTTTTGTTGGTGTCTAATCCGCATATATATCACCATTGCCTTTGATTTTCATGACTGTATATCTCTTAAATGTCAACATATACACGTGTGATTTAGTTTACGAAGATTTTTCAATGCCGAGAACCTCGATAATAGAGTAAAAGGGGCATAAGGTTCACAATGGTGTAAAATTAAAATAGGAAATACCGGGCAAGGATTCGAGTTACAGGAATAAGGGCCAAACCAACCACCCAAGAATGGAATCGTGGAGCGAAAACACTTGACAACCTCCTAGAAGCAGCTTTTCTGGCCACCAGACCTTTCTTCATCAATTAGGAATCTGATGCCGTCACTAAACAGATTCCTTAAATTGTAGCCATTTGTTGAGTGTTTTTTTTTTGGTGTCTAATCCGCATATATATCACCATTGCCCTTGATTTTCTTGACTTTATATCTCTTAAATGTCAATATATAAACGTGTGATTTAGTTTAGGAAGATTTTTCATTGCCGAGAACCTCGATCAGAGAATAAAAAAGGCGTAAGGTTCACAATGGTGTAAAATTAAAATGGGATATACCAGGCTAGGATTCAAGTTACAGGAACAAAGGCCAAACCAACCACCCAAGAATGGAATCGTCGTGCGAAAACACTTGACAACGTCCTAGAAGCAGCTTTTCTTGCCACCAGACCTTTCTCCATCAATTAGGAATCTGATGCCGTCACTAAATACATTACTTAAATTGTTGCCATTTGTTGAGTGTTTTTTTTGGTGTCTTATCCGCATATACACCACCATTGCCCTTGATTTTCTTCACTGTATATCTCTTAAATGTCAATATATACACGTGTGATTTAGTTTACGAAGATTTTTCAATGCCGAGAACCTCGAGCCGAGAGTAAAAAAGGCGTATGGTTCACAATGGTGTAAAATTAAAAAGGGATATACTGGGCTAGGATTCGAGTTACAGGAACAAGGGCCAAACCAACCACCCAAGAATGGAATCGTCGAGCGAAAACACTTGACAACCTCCTAGAAGAAGCTTTTCTTGCCACCAGACCTTTCTCCATCAATTAGGAATCTGATGCCGTCACTAAAGACATTACTTAAATTGTTGCCATTTGTTGAGTGTTTTTTTTGGTGTCTAATCTGAATATATTTCACCATTGCCCTTGATTTTCTTGACTGTATATCTCTTAAATGTCAACATATACACGTGTGATTTAGTTTACGAAGATTTTTCAATGCCGAGAACCTCGATCCGAGAGTAAAAAGGCGTAAGGTTCACAATGGTGTAAAATTAAAATGGGATATACCAGGCTAGGATTCGAGTTACATGAACAAGGGCCAAACCAACCACCCAAGAATGGAATCGTCGAGCGAAAACACTTGACAACCTCCTAGAAGCAGCGTTTCTTGCCACCAGACATTTCTCCATCAATTAGGAATCTGATGCCGTCACTAAACACATTCCTTAAATTGTAGCCAGTTGTTGAGTGTTTTTTTGGTGTCTAATCCGCATATATATCACCATTGCCTTTCATTTTCTTGACTGTATATCTCTTAAATGTCAACATATACCCGTGTGATTTAGTTTACGAAGATTTTTCAATGCCGAGAACCTTGATCCGAGAGTAAAAAAGGCGTAAGGTTCACAATGGTGTAAAATTAAAATGGGATATACCGGGCTAGGATTCGAGTTACATGAAAAAGGGCCAAACCAACCACCCAAGAATTGAATCTTCGAGCGAAAACACTTGACAACCTCCTAGAAGCAACTATTCTTGCCACCAGACCTTTCTCCATCAATTAGGAATCTGATGTCGTCACTAAACACATTACTTAAATTGTTGCCATTTGTTGAGTGTTTTTTTTGGTGTCTAATCCGCATATATATCACCATTGCCCTTGATTTTCTTGACTGTATATCGCTTAAATGTCAACATATACACGTGTGATTTAGTTTACGAAGATTTTTCAATGCCGAGAACCTCTATCCGAGAGTAAAAATGGCATAAGGTTCACAATGGTGTAAAATTAAAATGGGATATACCGGGCTAGGATTCGAGTTACATGAACAAGGGCCAAACCAACCACCCAAGAATGGAATCGTCGAGCGAAAACACTTGACAACCTCCTAGAAGCAGCTTTTCTTGCCACCAGACCTTTCTCCATCATTTAGAAATCTGATGCCGTCACTAAACACATTCCTTAAATTGTAGCCATTTGTTGGGTGTTTTTTTGTGTCTAATCCGCATATATATCACCGTTGCCCGTCATTTTCTTGAATGTATATTTCATAAATGTCAACATATGCACGTGTGTTTTAGTTTACGAAGATTTTTCAATGCCGAGAACCTCGATCAGAGTGTAAAAAAGGCATAAGGTTCACAATGGTGTAAAATTAAAATGGGATATACCGGGCTAGGATTCGAGTTACAGGAACAAGGGCCAAACCAACTACCCAAGAATTGAATCGTCGAGCGAAAACACTTGACAACCTCCTAGAAGCAGCTTTTCTTGCCACCGGACCTTTTTGCATCAATTAGGAATGTGATGCCGTCACTAAACACATTCCTTAAATTGTAGCCATTGGTTGAGTGTTTTTTTGTGTCTAATCTGCATATATATCCCCATTGCCCTTGATTTTCTTGACTGTATATCTCTTAAATCTCAACATATACACGTGTGATTTAGTTTACGAAGATTTTTCAATGCCGAGAACCTCAATCAGAGAGTAAAAAAGGCGTAAGGTTCACAATGCTATAAAATTAAAATGGGATATACCGGGCTAGGATTCGAGTTACAGGAACATGGGCCAAACCAACCACCCAAGAATGGAATCGTCGAGCGAAAACAATTGACAACCTCCTAGAAGCAGCTTTTCTTGCCACCAGACATTTCTCCATCAATTAGGAATCTGATGCCGTCACTAAACACATTCCTTAAATTGTAGACATTTGTTGAGTGTTTTTTTGGTGTCTAATCCGCATATATATCACCATTGCCCTTGATTTTCTTGACTGTATATCTCTTAAATGTCAACATATACACGTGTGATTTAGTTTACGAAGATTTTTCAATGCCGAGAACCTCGATCAGAGAGTAAAAAAGGCGTAAGGTTCACAATGTTATAAAATTAAAATGAGATATACCGGGCTAGAATTCGAGTTATAGGAACAAGGGCCAAACCAACCACCCAAGAATGGAATCGTCGAGTGAAAACACTTGATAACCTCCTAGAAGTAGCTTTTCTTGCCACCAGACCTTTCTCCATAAATTAGGAATCTGATGCCGTCAGTAAACACATTCCTTAAATTGTAGACATTTGTTGAGTGTTTTTTTGGTGTCTAATCCGCATATATATCACCATTGCCCTTGATTTTCTTGACTGTATATCTCTTAAATGTCAACATATACAAGTGTGATTTCGTTTACGAAGATTTTTCAATGCCGAGAACCTCGATCAGAGAGTAAAAAAGGCGTAAGGTTCACAATGGTGTAAAATTAAAATGGGATATACCGGGCTAGGATTCGAGTTACAGGAACAAGGGCTAAACCAACCACCCAAGAATGGAATCGTAGAGCGAAAACACTTGACAACCTCCTAGAAGCAGCTTTTCTTGCCACCAGACCTTTCTCCATGAATTAGGAATCTGATGCCGTCACTAAACACAATCCTTAAATTGTAGCCATTTGTTGAGTGTTTTTTTGGTGTCTAATCCACCTATATATCACCATTGCCCTTGATTTTCTTGACTGTATATCTCTTAAATGACAACATATACACGTGTGATTTAGTTTACGAAGATTTTTCAATGCCGAGAACCTCGATCAGAGAGTAAAAAAGGCGTAAGGTTCACAATGGTATAAAATTAAAATGAGATATACCGGGCTAGAATTCGAGTTATAGGAACAAGGGCCAAACCAACCACCCAAGAATGGAATCGTCAAGTGAAAACACTTGACAACCTCCTAGAAGCAGCTTTTCTTGCCACCAGACATTTCTCCATCAATTAGGAATCTGATGCCGTCACTAAACACATTCCTTAAATTGTAGACATTTGTTGAGTGTTTTTTTGGTGTCTAATCCGCATATATATCACCATTGCCCTTGATTTTCTTGACTGTATATATCTTAATTGTAAACATATACACGTGTGATTTAGTTTACGAAGATTTTTCAATACCGAGAACCTCGATCTGAGAGTAAAAGAGGCGTAAGGTTCACAATGGTATAAAATTAAAATGAGATATACCGGGCTAGAATTCGAGTTATAGGAACAAGGGACAAACCAACCACCCAAGAATGGAATCATCGAGCGAAAACACTTGACAACCTCCTAGAAGCAGCTTTTCTTGCGACCAGACCTTTCTCCATCAATTAGGAATCTGATGCCGTCACTAAACACATTCCTTAAATTGTAGCCATTTGTTGAGTGTTTTTTTGGTGTCTAATCCGCATATATATCACCATTGCCCTTGATTTTCTTGACTGTATATCTCTTAAATGTCAACATATACACGTGTGATTTAGTTTACGAAGATTTTTTCAATGCCGAGAACCTCGATCAGAGAGTAAAAATGGCGTAAGGTTCACAATGGTGTAAAATTAAAATGGGATATACCGGGCTAGGATTCGAGTTACAGGAACAAGGGCTAAACCAACCACCCAAGAATGGAATCGTAGAGCGAAAACACTTGACAACCTCCTAGAAGCAGCTTTTCTTGCCACCAGACCTTTCTCCATGAATTAGGAATCTGATGCCGTTACTAAACACAATCCTTAAATTGTAGCCATTTGTTGAGTGTTTTTTTGGTGTCTAATCCACCTATATATCACCATTGCCCTTGATTTTCTTGACTGTATATCTCTTAAATGTCAACATATACACGTGTGATTTAGTTTACGAAGATTTTTCAATGCCGAGAACCTCGATCAGAGAGTAAAAAAGGCGTAAGGTTCACAATGTTATAAAATTAAAATGAGATATACCGGGCTAGAATTCGAGTTATAGGAACAAGGGCCAAACCAACCACCCAAGAATGGAATCGTCGAGTGAAAACACTTGATAACCTCCTAGAAGTAGCTTTTCTTGCCACCAGACCTTTCTCCATAAATTAGGAATCTGATGCCGTCAGTAAACACATTCCTTAAATTGTAGACATTTGTTGAGTGTTTTTTTGGTGTCTAATCCGCATATATATCACCATTGCCCTTGATTTTCTTGACTGTAAATCTCTTAAATGTCAACATATACAAGTGTGATTTCGTTTACGAAGATTTTTCAATGCCGAGAACCTCGATCAGAGAGTAAAAAAGGCGTAAGGTTCACAATGGTGTAAAATTAAAATGGGATATACCGGGCTAGGATTCGAGTTACAGGAACAAGGGCTAAACCAACCACCCAAGAATGGAATCGTAGAGCGAAAACACTTGACAACCTCCTAGAAGCAGCTTTTCTTGCCACCAGACCTTTCTCCATGAATTAGGAATCTGATGCCGTCACTAAACACAATCCTTAAATTGTAGCCATTTGTTGAGTGTTTTTTGGTGTCTAATCCACCTATATATCACCATTGCCCTTGATTTTCTTGACTGTATATCTCTTAAATGACAACATATACACGTGTGATTTAGTTTACGAAGATTTTTCAATGCCGAGAACCTCGATCAGAGAGTAAAAAAGGCGTAAGGTTCACAATGGTATAAAATTAAAATGAGATATACCGGGCTAGAATTCGAGTTATAGGAACAAGGGCCAAACCAACCACCCAAGAATGGAATCGTCAAGTGAAAACACTTGACAACCTCCTAGAAGCAGCTTTTCTTGCCACCAGACATTTCTCCATCAATTAGGAATCTGATGCCGTCACTAAACACATTCCTTAAATTGTAGACATTTGTTGAGTGTTTTTTTGGTGTCTAATCCGCATATATATCACCATTGCCCTTGATTTTCTTGACTGTATATATCTTAATTGTAAACATATACACGTGTGATTTAGTTTACGAAGATTTTTCAATACCGAGAACCTCGATCTGAGAGTAAAAGAGGCGTAAGGTTCACAATGGTATAAAATTAAAATGAGATATACCGGGCTAGAATTCGAGTTATAGGAACAAGGGACAAACCAACCACCCAAGAATGGAATCATCGAGCGAAAACACTTGACAACCTCCTAGAAGCAGCTTTTCTTGCGACCAGACCTTTCTCCATCATTTAGGAATCTGATGCCGTCACTAAACACATTCCTTAAATTGTAGCCATTTGTTGAGTGTTTTTTTGGTGTCTAATCCGCATATATATCACCATTGCCCTTGATTTTCTTGACTGTATATCTCTTAAATGTCAACATATACACGTGTGATTTAGTTTACGAAGATTTTTTCAATGCCGAGAACCTCGATCAGAGAGTAAAAAAGGCGTAAGGTTCACAATGGTGTAAAATTAAAATGGGATATACCGGGCTAGGATTCGAGTTACAGGAACAAGGGCTAAACCAACCACCCAAGAATGGAATCGTAGAGCGAAAACACTTGACAACCTCCTAGAAGCAGCTTTTCTTGCCACCAGACCTTTCTCCATGAATTAGGAATCTGATGCCGTTACTAAACACAATCCTTAAATTGTAGCCATTTGTTGAGTGTTTTTTTGGTGTCTAATCCACCTATATATCACCATTGCCCTTGATTTTCTTGACTGTATATCTCTTAAATGACAACATATACACGTGTGATTTAGTTTACGAAGATTTTTCAATGCCGAGAACCTCGATCAGAGAGTAAAAAAGGCGTAAGGTTCACAATGGTATAAAATTAAAATGAGATATACCGGGCTAGAATTCGAGTTATAGGAACAAGGGCCAAACCAACCACCCAAGAATGGAATCATCGAGCGAAAACACTTGACAACCTCCTAGAAGCAGCTTTTCTTGCCACCAGACATTTCTCCATCAATTAGGAATCTGATGCCGTCACTAAACACATTCCCTAAATTGTAGACATTTGTTGAGTGTTTTTTTGGTGTCTAATCCGCATATATATCACCATTGCCCTTGATTTTCTTGACTGTATATATCTTAATTGTAAACATATACACGTGTGATTTAGTTTACGATGATTTTTCAATACCGAGAACCTCGATCTGAGAGTAAAAGAGGCGTAAGGTTCACAATGGTATAAAATTAAAATGAGATATACCGGGCTAGAATTCGAGTTATAGGAACAAGGGACAAACCAACCACCCAAGAATGGAATCATCGAGCGAAAACACTTGACAACCTCCTAGAAGCAGCTTTTCTTGCCACCAGACCTTTCTCCATCAATTAGGAATCTGATGCCGTCACTAAACACATTCCTTAAATTGTAGCCATTTGTTCAGTGTTTTTTTGGTGTCTAATCCGCATATATATCACCATTGCCCTTGATTTTCTTGACTGTATATCTCTTAAATGTCAACATATACACGTGTGATTTAGTTTACGAAGATTTTTTCAATGCCGAGAACCTCGATCAGAGAGTAAAAAAGGCGTAAGGTTCACAATGGTGTAAAATTAAAATGGGATATACCGGGCTAGGATTCGAGTTATAGGAACAAGGGCCAAACCAACCACCCAAGAATGGAATCGTCGAGCGAAAACACTTGACAACCTCCTAGAAGCAACTTTTCTTGCCACCAGACCTTTCTCCATGAATTAGGAATCTGATGCCGTCACTAAACACAATCCTTAAATTGTAGCCATTTGTTGAGTGTTTTTTTTGGTGTCTAATCCGCCTATATATCAACATAGCCCTTGATTTCCTTGACTGTATATCTCTTAAATGTCAACATATACACATGTGATTTAGTTTACGAAGATTTTTCAATGCCGAGAACCTCGATCAGAGAGTAAAAAAGGCGTAAGGTTCACAATGGTGTAAAATTAAAATGGGATATACCGGGCTAGAATTCGAGTTACAGGAACAAGGGCCAAACCAACCACCCAAGAATGGAATCGTCGAGTGAAAACACTTGACAACCTCCTAGAAGCAGCTTTTCTTGCCACCAGACCATTCTCCATCAATTAGGAATCTGATGCCGTCGCTAAACACATTCCTTAAATTGTTTCCATTTGTTGAGTGTTTTTTTATTGTCTAATCCGCATATATATCACCATTCCCTTTCATTTTCTTGACTGTATATCTCTTTTATGTCAACATATGCACGTGTGCTTTAGTTTACGAAGATTTTTCAATGCCAAAAAGCTGGTTAAGAGAGTAAAAAAGGCGTGAGGTTCACAATGGTATAAATTTAAAATTGGATATACCGGGCTAGGATTCGAGTTACAGGAACAAGGGCCAAACCAACCACCCAAGAATTGAATCGTCGAGCGAAAACACTTGACAACCTCCTAGAAGCAGCTTTTCTTGCCACCAGACCTTTCTCCATGAATTAGGAATCTGATGTCGTCACTAAACACAATCCTTAAACTGTAGCCATTTGTTGAGTGTTTTTTTTGGTGTCTAATCCGCCTATATATCACAATTCCCCTTGATTTTCTTGACTGTATATCTCTTAAATGTCAACATATACACGTGTGATTTAGTTTATGAAGATTTTTCATTGCCGAGAACCTCGATCAAAGAGTAAAAATGGCGTAAGGTTCAGAATGGTGTAAAATTAAAATGGGATATACCGGGCTAGGATTCGAGTTACAGGAACAAGGGCCAAACCAACCACCCAAGAAAGGAATCGTCGAGCGAAAACACTTGACAACCTCCTAGAAGCAGCTTTTCTTGCCACCAGACCTTTCTCCATGAATTAGGAATCTGATGCCGTCACTAAACACAATCCTTAAATTGTAGCCATTTGTTGAGTGTTTTTTTTGGTGTCTAATCCGCCTATATATCACCATTGCCCTTGATTTACTTGACTGTATATCTCTTAAATGTCAACATATACACATGTGATTTAGTTTACGAAGATTTTTCAATGCCGAGAACCTCGATCAGAGAGTAAAAAAGGCGTAAGGTTCACAATGGTGTAAAATTAAAATGGGATATACCGGGATAGAATTCGAGTTACAGGAACAAGGGCCAAACCAACCACCCAAGAATGGAATCGTCGAGTGAAAACACTTGACAACCTCCTAGAAGCAGCTTTTCTTGCCACCAGACCATTCTCCATCAATTAGGAATCTGATGCCGTCGCTAAACACATTCCTTAAATTGTTTCCATTTGTTGAGAGTTTTTTTATTGTCTAATCCGCATATATATCACCATTCCCCTTCATTTTCTTGACTGTATATCTCTTTTATGTCAACATATGCACGTGTGTTTTAGTTTACGAAAATTTTTCAATGCCAAAAACCTCAATCAGAGAGTAAAAAAGGCGTGAGGTTCACAATGGTATAAATTTAAAATTGGATATACCGGGCTAGGATTCGAGTTACAGGAACAAGGGCCAAACCAACCACCCAAGAATTGAATCGTCGAGCGAAAACACTTGACAACCTCCTAGAAGCAGCTTTTCTTGCCACCAGACCTTTCTCCATGAATTAGGAATCTGATGTCGTCACTAAACACAATCCTTAAATTGTAGCCATTTGTTGAGTGTTTTTTTTGGTGTCTAATCCGCCTATATATCACCATTGCCCTTGATTTTCTTGACTGTATATCTCTTAAATGTCAACATATACACGTGTGATTTAGTTTATGAAAATTTTTCATTGCCGAGAACCTCGATCAAAGAGTAAAAAAGGCGTAAGGTTCACAATGGTGTAAAATTAAAATGGGATATACCGGGCTAGGATTCGAGTTACAGGAACAAGGGCCAAACCAACCACCCAAGAAAGGAATCGTCGAGCGAAAACACTTGACAACCTCCTAGAAGCAGCTTTTCTTGCCACCAGACCTTTCTCCATGAATTAGGAATCTGATGCCGTCACTAAACACAATCCTTAAATTGTAGCCATTTGTTGAGTGTTTTTTTGGAGTCTAATCCGCCTATATATCACCATTGCCCTTGATTTTCTTGACTGTATATCTCTTAGATGTCAACATATACACGTGTGATTTAGTTTACGAAGATTTTTCAATGCCGAGAACCTCGATCAGAGAGTAAAAAAGGCGTAAGGTTCACAATGGTGTAAAATTAAAATGGGATATACCGGGCTAGGATTCGAGTTACAGGAACAAGGGCCAAACTAACCACCCAAGAATGGAATCGTCGAGCGAAAACACCTGACAACCTCCTAGAAGCAGCTTTTCTTGCCACCAAACTTTCTCCATGAATTAGGAATCAGATGCCGTCACTAAACACAATCCTTAAATTGTAGCCATTTGTTGAGTGTTTTTTTGGTGTCTAATCCGCCTATATATCACCATTGCCCTTGATTTTCTTGACTGTATATCTCTTAAATGTCAACATATACACATGTGATTTAGTTTACGAAGATTTTTCAATGCCGAGAACCTCGATAAGAGAGTAAAAAAGGCGTAAGGTTCACAATGGTGTAAAATTAAAATGTGATATACCGGGCTAGGATTCGAGTTACAGGAATAAGGGCCAAACCAACCACCCAAGAATGGAATCGTCGAGCGAAAACACTTGACAACCTCCTAGAAGCAGCTTTTCTTGCCACCAGACTTTCTCCATGAATTAGGAATCCGATGCCGTCACTAAACACAATCCTTAAATTGTAGCCATTTGTTGAGTGTTTTTTTTGGTGTCTAATCCGCCTATATATCACCATTGCCCTTGATTTTCTTGACTGTATATCTCTTAATGTCAACATATACACGTGTGATTTAGTTTACGAAGATTTTTCATTGCCGAGAACCTCGATCAAAGAGTAAAAAAGGCGTAAGATTCACAATGGTGTAAAATTAAAATGGGATATATCGGGCTAGGATTCGAGTTACAGGAACAAGGGCCAAACCAACCACCCAAGAAAGGAATGGTCGAGCGAAAACACTTGACAACCTCCTAGAAGCAGCTTTTCTTGCCACCAGACCTTTCTCCATGAATTAGGAATCTGATGCCGTCACTAAACACAATCCTTAAATTGTAGCCATTTGTTGAGTGTTTTTTTGGAGTCTAATCTGCCTATATATCACCATTGCCCTTGATTTTCTTGACTGTATATCTCTTAGATGTCAACATATACACGTGTGATTTAGTTTACGAAGATTTTTCAAGGCCGAGAACCTCGATCAGAGAGTAAAAAAGGCGTAAGGTTCATAATGGTGTAAAATTAAAATGGGATATACCGGGCTAGGATTCGAGTTACAGGAACAAGGGCCAAACCAACCACCCAAGAATGGAATCGTCGAGCAAAAACACTTGACAACCTCCTAGAAGCAGCTTTTCTTGCCACCAGACTTTCTCCATGAATTAGGAATCAGATGCCGTCACTAAACACAATCCTTAAATTGTAGCCATTTGTTGAGTGTTTTTTTGGTGTCTAATCCGCCTATATATCACCATTAACCTTGATTTTCTTGACTGTATATCTCTTAAATGTCAACATATACACATGTGATTTAGTGTACGAAGATTTTTCAATGCCGAGAACCTCGATCAGAGAGTAAAAAAGGTGTAAGGTTCACAATGGTGTAAAATTAAAATGTGATATACCGGGCTAGAATTCGAGTTACAGGAACAAGGGCCAAACCAACCACCCAAGAATGGAATCGTCGAGTGAAAACACTTGACAACCTCCTAGAAGCAGCTTTTCTTGCCACCAGACCATTCTCCATCAATTAGGAATCTGATCCCGTCACTAAACACATTCCTTAAATTGTAGCCATTTGTTGAGTGTTTTTTTGTTGTCTAATCCGCATATATATCACCATTCCCCTTCATTTTCTTGCTTGTATATCTCTTAAATGTCAACATATGCACGTGTGTTTTAGTTTACGAAGATTTTTCAATGCCGAAAACCTCGATCAGAGAGTAAAAAAGGCGTGAGGTTCACAATGGTGTAAAATTAAAATTGGATATACCGGGCTAGGATTCGAGTTACAGGAACAAGGACCAACCAACCAAGAATTGAATCGTCGAGCGGAAACACTGGACAAACCTCCTAGAAGCAGCTTTTCTTGCCACCAGACCTTTCTCCATCAATTAGGAATCTGATGCCGTCACTAAACACAATTCTTAAATTGTAGCCATTTGTTGATTGTTTTTTTTTTGTGTCTAATCCGCATATATATCACTATTGCCCTTGATTTTCTTGACTGTATATCTATTAAATGTCAAGATATACACGTGTGATTTAGTTTACAAAGAGTTTTCAATGCCGAGAACCTCGATCAGAGAGTAAAAGAGGCGTAAGGTTCACAATGGTGTAAAATTTAAATGAGATATACCGGGCTAGAATTCGAATTATAGAAACAAGGGCCAAACCAACCACCCAAGAATGGAATCGTCGAGCGAAAACACATGACAACCTCCTAGAAGCAGCTTTTCATGCCACCAGACCATTCTCCCTCAATTAGGAATCTGAAGCCGTCACTAAACACATTCCTTAAAATGTAGACATTTGTTGAGTGTTTTTTTTGGTGTCTAATCCGCATATATATCCCCATTGCCCTTGATTTTCTTGACTGTATATCTCTTAAATGTCAACATATACACGTGTGATTTAGTTTACGAAGATTTTTCAATGCCGAGAACCTCGATCAGAGAGTAAAAAAGGCGTAAGGTTCACAATGGTGTAAAATTAAAATGGGATATACCGGGCTAGGATTCGAGTTACAGGAACAAGGGACAAACCAACCACCCAAGAATGGAATCGTCGAGCGAAAATACTTGACAACCTCCTAGAAGCAGCTTTTCTTGCCACCAGACCTTTCTCCATCAATTAGGAATCTGATGCCATCACTAAACACATTCCTTAAATTGTAGCCATTTGTTGAGTGCGTTTTATTGTCTAATCCGCATATATATCACCATTCCCCTTCATTTTCTTGACTGTATATCTCTTAAATGTCAACATATACACGTGTGTTTTAGTTTACGAAGATTTTTCGATGTTGAAAACCCCGATCAGAGAGTAAAAAAGGCGTAAGGTTCACAATGGTGTAAAATTAAAATCGGATATACCGGGCTAAGATTCGAGTTACAGGAACAAGGGCCAAACCAACCAGCCAATAATTGAATCGTCGAGCGAAAACACTTGACAAACTCCTAGAAGCAGCTTTTCTTGCCACCGAACCTTTCTCCATCAATTAGGAATCTGATGCCATCACTAAACACATTCCTTAAATTGTAGCCATTTGTTGAGTGTTTTTTTTTTGTGTCTAATCCGCATATGTATTCCCATTACGCTTGATTTTCTTGACTGTATATCTCTTAAATGTCAACATATACACGTGTGATTTAGTTTACAAAGAGTTTTCAATGCCGAGAACCTCGATCAGAGAGTAAAAGAGGCGTAAGGTTCACAATGGTGTAAAATTAAAATGAGATATACCGGGCTAGAATTCGAATTATAGAAACAAGGGCCAAACCAACCACCCAAGAATGGAATCGTCGAGCGAAAACACTTGACAACCTCCTAGAAGCAGCTTTTCATGCCACCAGACCTTTCTCCCTCAATTAGGAATCTGAAGCCGTCACTAAACACATTCCTTAAATTGTAGACATTTGTTGAGTGTTTTTTTTGGTGTCTAATCCGCATATATATCCCCATTGCCCTTGATTTTCTTGACTGTATATCTCTTAAATGTCAACATATACACGTGTGATTTACTTTACGAAGATTTTTCAATGCCGAGAACCTCGATCAGAGAGTAAAAAAGGCGTAAGGTTCACAATGGTGAAAAATTAAAATGAGATATACCCGGCTAGGATTCGAGTTACAGGAACAAGGGACAAACCAACACCCAAGAATTGAATCGTCGAGAGGAAACACTTGACAACCTCCTAGAAGCAGCTTTTCTTGCCGCCAGACCTTTCTCCATCAATTAGGAATCTGAGGCCGTCACTAAACACAATCCTTAAATAGTAGCCATTTGTTGATTGTTTTTTTTTTGTGTCTAATCCGCCTATATATCACCATTGCCCTTGATTTTCTTGACTGTATATCTCTTAAATGTCAACATATACACGTGTGATTTAGTTTACAAAGAGTTTTCAATGCCGAGAACCTCGATCAGAGAGTAAAAGAGGCGTAAGGTTCACAATGGTGTAAAATTAAAATGAGATATACCGGGCTAGAATTCGAATTATAGAAACAAGGGCCAAACCAACCACCCAAGAATGGAATCGTCGAGCGAAAACACTTGACAACCTCCTAGAAGCAGCTTTTCATGCCACCAGACCTTTCTCCCTCAATTAGGAATCTAAAGCCGTCACTAAACACATTCCTTAAATTGTAGACATTTGTTGAGTGTTTTTTTTGGTGTCTAATCCGCATATATATCCCCATTGCCCTTGATTTTCTTGACTGTATATCTCTTAAATGTCAACATATACACGTGTGATTTAGTTTACGAAGATTTTTCAATGCCGAGAACCTCGATCAGAGAGTAAAAAAGGCGTAAGGTTCACAATGGTGAAAAATTAAAATGAGATATACCCGGCTAGGATTCGAGTTACAGGAACAAGGGCCAAACCAACCCCCCAAGAATGGAATCGTCGAGCGAAAACACTTGACAACCTTCTAGAAGCAGCTTTTCTTGCCACCAGACCTTTCTCCATCAATTAGGAATCTGATGCCGTCGCTAAACACATTCCTTAAATTGTAGCCATTTGTTGAATGTTTTTTTGGTGTCTAATCCGCATATATATCACCATTGCCCTTCATTTTCTTGACTGTATATCTCTTAAATGTCAACATATACACGTGTGATTTAGTTTACCAAGATTTTTCAATGCCGAGAACCTCGATCAGAGAGTAAAAAAGGCGTAAGGTTCACAATGGTGTAAAATTAAAATGGGATATACCGAGCTAGGATTCGAGTTACAGGAACAAGGGCCAAACCAACCACCCAAGAATGGAATCGTCGAGCGAAAACACTTGACAACCTCCTAGAAGCAGCTTTTCTTGCCACCAGACAATTCTCCATTAATTAGGAATCTGATGTTGTCACTAAACACATTCCTTAAATTGTAGCCATTTGTTGAGTTTTTGATTTTTTTTGGTGTCTAATCCGCATATATATCACAATTGCCCTTGATTTTCTTGACTGTATATCTCTTAAATGTAAACATATACACGTGTGATTTAGTTTACGAAGATTTTTCAATGCCGAGAACCTCGATTAGAGAGTAAAAAAGGCCTTAAGGTTCACAATGGTGTAAAATTAAAATGGGATATACCGGGCTAGGATTCGAGTTACATGAACAAGGGCCAAACCAACCACCCAAGAATGGAATCGTCGTGCGAAAACACTTGACAACCTCCTAGAAGCAGCTTTTCTTGCCACCAGACCTTTCTCCATCAATTAGGAATCTGATGCCGTCACTAAACACATTCCTTAAATTGTTGCCTTTTGTTGAGTGTTTTTTTGGTGTCTAATCCGCATATATATCACCATTGTCCTTGATTTTCTTGACTATATATCTCTTAAATGTCAACATATACACGTGTGATTTAGTTTACGAAGATTTTTCAATGCCGAGAACCTCGATCAGAGAGTAAAAAAGGCGTAAGGTTCACAATGGTGTAAAATTAAAATGGGATATACCAGGCTAGGAATCGAGTTACAGGAATAAGGGCCAAACCAACCACCCAATAATGGAATCGTCTAGTGAAATCACTTGACAACCCCCTAGAAGCAGCTGTTCTTGCCACCAGACCTTTCTCCATCAATTAGGAATCTGATTACGTCACTAAACACATTCCTTAAATTGTTGCCATTTGTTGAGTGTTTTTTTTTGGTGTCTAATCCGCATATATATCACCATTGTCCTTGATAACTTGACTGTATATCTTTTAAATGTCAACATATACACGTGTGATTTAGTTTACGAAGATTTTTCAATGCCGAGAACCTCGATCAGAGAGTAAAAAAGGCGTAAGGTTCACAACGGTGTAAAATTAAAATGGGATATAGCGGGCTAGGATTCGTGTTACAGGAACAAGGGCCATACCAACCACTCAAGAATGGAATCGTCGAGCGAAAACACTTGACAACCTCCTAGAAGCAGCTTTTTTTGCCACCGGACCTTTCTCCATCAATTAGGAATCTGATGTCGTTACTAAACACATTCCTTAAATTGGAGCCATTTGTTGAGTGTTTTTTGTTGGTGTCTAATCCGCATATATATCATCATTGCCTTTGATTTTCTTGACTGTATATCTCTTAATTGTCAACATATACACATGTGATTTAGTTTACCAAGATTTTTCAATGCTGAAAACCTCGATCAAAGAGTAAAAAAGGCGTAAGGTTCACAATGGTGTAAAATTAAAATGGATATACCGGGCTAGGATTCGAGTTACAGGAGCAAGGGCCAAACCAACCACCCAAGAATAGAATCGTCGAGCGAAAACACTTGACAACCTCCTAGAAGCAGCTTTTCTTGCCACCAGACATTTCTCCATAAATTAGGAATCTGATGCCATCACTAAATAGATTCCTTAAATTGTTGCCATTTGTTGAGTGTTTTTTTTTTGGTGTCCAATCCACATATATATCACCATTTCCCTTGATTTTCTTGACTGTATATCTCTTAAATGTCAACATATACACGTGTGATTTAGTTTACGAAGATTTTTCAATGCCGAGAACCTCGATCAGAGGGAAAAAAAGGGGTAAGGTTCACAATGGTGTAAAATTCAAATGGGATATACCGGGCTAGGATTCGAGTTACAGGATCAAGGGCCAAACCAACCACCCAAGAATGGAATCGTCGAGCGAAAACACTTGACAACCTCCTAGAAGTGGCTTTTCTTGCCACCAGACCTTTCTCCATCAATTAGGAATCTGATGCCGTCACTAAACATATCCCTTAAATTGTGGCCATTTGTTGAGTGTTTTTTTTGGTATCTTATCCGCATATATATCACCATTGACCTTGATTTTCTTGATTGTATATCTCTTAAATGTCAACATATACACGTGTGATTTTGTTTATGAAGATTTTTCAATGCCGAGAACCTCGATCAGTGAGTTGAAAAGGCGTAAGGTACACAATGGTGAAAAATTAAAATGGGATATCCAAACCAACCACGCAAGAATGGAATCGTCGAGCAAAAACACTTGACAACCTCCTAGAAGCAGCTTTTCTTGCCACCAGACCTTTCTCCATCAATTAGGAATCTGATGTCGTCACTAAACACATACATTAAATTGTAGCCATTTGTTGAGTGTTTTTTTTTGTGGCTAATCCGCATATATATCACCATTGCCCTTGATTTTCTTGACTGTATATCTCTTAAATGTCAACATATACACGAGTGATTTAATTTACAAAGATTTTTCAATGCCGAGAAACTCGATCAGAGAATAAAAAAGGCGTAAGGTTCACAATGGTGTAAAATTAAAATAGGATATACCGGGCTAGGATTCGAGTTACAGGAACAGGGGCTAAACCAACCACCCAAGAATGGAATCGTCGAGCGAAAACACTTGACAACCTCCTAGAAGCAGCTTTTCTTGCCACCAGACCTTTTTCCATCAATTAGGAATCTGATGCCGTCACTAAACGCATTCCTTAAATTGAAGCCATTTGTTGAGTGGTTTATTTGTGTCTAATCCGCATATATATCACCATTGCCCTTGATTTTCTTGACTGTATATCTCTTAAATGTCAACATATACTGGTTTGATTTAGTTTATGAAGATTTTTCAACGCCGAGAACCTCGATCAGAGAGTAAAAAAGGCGTAAGGTTCACAACGGTGTAAAATTAAAATGGGATATAGCGGGCTAGGATTCGTGTTACAGGAACAAGGGCCATACCAACCACTCAAGAATGGAATCGTCGAGCGAAAACACTTGACAACCTCCTAGAAGCAGCTTTTTTTGCCACCAGACCTTTCTCCATCAATTAGGAATCTGATTCCGTCACTAAACACATTACTTAAATTGTTGCCATTTGTTGAGTGTTTTTTTTGGTGTCTAATCTGCATATATTTCACCATTGCCCTTGATTTTCTTGACTGTATATCTCTTAAATGTCAACATATATACGTGTGATTTAGTTTACGAAGATTTTTCAATGCCGAGAACCTCGATCCGAGAGTAAAAAAGGCGTAAGGTTCACAATGGTGTAAAATTAAAATGGATATACCGGGCTAGGATTCGAGTTACAGGAACAAGGGCCAAACCAACCACCCAAGAATGGAATCGTCGAGCGAAAACACTTGACAACCTCCTAGAAGCAGCTTTTATTGCCACCAGACCTTTCTCCCTCAATTAGGAATCTGATGCCGTCACTAAACACATTCCTTAAATTATAGCCATTTGTTGAGTGTTTTTTTTTGGTGTCTAATCCACATATATATCACCATTGCCCTTGATTTTCTTGACTGTATATCTCTTAAATGTCAACATATACACGTGTGATTTAGTTTACGAAGATTTTTCAATGCCGAGAACCTCGATCAGAGAGTAAAAAAGGCGTAAGGTTCACAATGGTGTAAAATTAAAATGGGATATAGCGGGCTAGGATTCGTGTTACAGGAACAAGGGCCATACCAACCACTCAAGAATGGAATCGTCGAGCGAAAACACTTGACAACCTCCTAGAAGCAGCTTTTTTTGCCACCGGACCTTTCTCCATCAATTAGGAATCTGATGTCGTTACTAAACACATTCCTTAAATTGGAGCCATTTGTTGAGTGTTTTTTGTTGGTGTCTAATCCGCATATATATCATCATTGCCTTTGATTTTCTTGACTGTATATCTATTAAATGTCAACATATACACGTGTGATTTAGTTTACGAAGATTTTTCAATGCCGCGAACCTCGATGATAGAGTAAAAAAGGCATAAGGTTCACAATGGTGTAAAATTAAAATGGGATATACCGGGCTAGGATTCGAGTTACAGGAACAAGGGCCAAACCAACCACCCAAGAATAGAATCGTCGAGCGAAAACACTTGACAACCTCCTAGAAGCAGCTTTTCTTGCCACCAAACCTTTCTCCATCAATTAGGAATCTGATGCCGTCACTAAACACATTCCTTAAATTATAGCCATTTGTTGAGTGTTTTTTTTGGTGTCTAATCCGCATATATATCACCATTGCCCTTGATTTTCTTGACTTTATATCTCTTAAATGTCAACATATACACGTGTGATTTAGTTTACGAAGATTTTTCAATGCCGAGAACCTCGATCAGAGAGTAAAAAAGGCGTAAGGTTCACAATGGTGTAAAATTAAAATGGGATATACCGGGCTAGGATTCAAGTTACAGGAACAAGGGCCAAACCAACCACCCAAGAATGGAATCGTCGAGCGAAAACACTTGACAACTTCCTAGAAGCAGCTTTTCTTGCCACTAGACCTTTCTCCATCAATTAGGAATCTGATGCCGTCACTAAATACATTACTTAAATTGTTGCCATTTGTTGAGTGTTTTTTTTTGGTGTCTTATCCGCACATATATCACCATTGCCCTTGATTTTCTTCACTGTATATCTCTTAAATGTCAACATATACACGTGTGATTTAGTTTACGAAGATTTTTCAATGCCGAGAACCTCGAGCCGAGAGTAAAAAAGGCGTAAGGTTCACAATGGTGTAAAATTAAAAAGGGATATACCGGGCTAGGATTCGAGTTACATGAACAAGGGCCAAACCAACCACCCAAGAATGGAATCGTCGAGCGAAAACACTTGACAACCTCCTAGAAGAAGCTTTTCTTGCCACCAGACCTTTCTCCATCAATTAGGAATCTGATTCCGTCACTAAACACATTACTTAAATTGTTGCCATTTGTTGAGTGTTTTTTTTTGGTGTCTAATCTGCATATATTTCACCATTGCCCTTGATTTTCTTGACTGTATATCTCTTAAATGTCAACATATATACGTGTGATTTAGTTTACGAAGATTTTTCAATGCCGAGAACCTCGATCCGAGAGTAAAAAAGGCGTAAGGTTCACAATGGTGTAAAATTAAAATGGGATATACCAGGCTAGGATTCGAGTTACATGAACAAGGGCCAAACCAACCACCCAAGAATGGAATCGTCGAGCGAAAACACTTGACAACCTCCTAGAAGCAGCTTTTCTTGCCACCAAACCTTTCTCCATCAATTAGGAATCTGATGCCGTCACTAAACACATTCCTTAAATTATAGCCATTTGTTGAGTGTTTTTTTTGGTGTCTAATCCGCATATATATCACCATTCCCCTTGATTTTCTTGACTGTATATCTCTTAAATGTCAACATATACACGTGTGATTTAGTTTACGAAGATTTTTCAATGCCAAGAACCTCGATCAGAGAGTAAAAAGGCGTAAGGTTCACAATGGTGTAAAATTAAAATGGGATATACCGGGCTAGGATTCGAGTTACAGGAACAAGGGCCAAACCAACCACCCAAGAATAGAATCGTCGAGCGAAAACACTTGACAACCTCCTAGAAGCAGCTTTTCTTGCCACCAGACCTTTCTCCATAAATTAGGAATCTGATGCCATCACTAAATAGATTCCTTAAATTGTTGCCATTTGTTGAGTGTTTTTTTTGGTGTCCAATCCACATATATATCACCATTGCCCTTGATTTTCTTGACTGTATATCTCTTAAATGTCAACATATACACGTGTGATTTAGTTTACGAAGATTTTTCAATGCCGAGAACCTCGATCAGATGGAAAAAAAGGGGTAAGGTTCACAATGGTGTAAAATTCAAATGGGATATACTGGGCTAGGATTCGAGTTACAGGATCAAGGGCCAAACCAACCACCCAAGAATGGAATCGTCGAGCGAAAACACTTGACAACCTCCTAGAAGCGGCTTTTCTTGCCACCAGACCTTTCTCCATCAATTAGGAATCTGATGGCGTCACTAAACACATCCCTTAAATTGTAGCCATTTGTTGAGTGTTTTTTTTGGTATCTTATCCGCATATATATCACCATTGTCCTTGATTTTCTTGATTGTATATCTCTTAAATGTCAACATATACACGTGTGATTTAGTTTATGAAGATTTTTCAACGCCGAGAACCTCGATCAGTGAGTTGAAAAGGCGTAAGGTACACAATGGTGAAAAATTAAAATGGGATATCCAAACCAAACACGCAAGAATGGAATCGTCGAGCAAAAACACTTGACAACCTCCTAGAAGCAGCTTTTCTTGCCACCAGACCTTTCTCCATCAATTAGGAATCTGATGTCGTCACTAAACACATTCATTAAATTCTAGCCATTTGTTGAGTGTTTTTTTTAGGCTAATCCGCATATATATCACCATTGCCCTTGATTTTCTTGACTGTATATCTCTTAAATGTCAACATATACTGGTTTGATTTAGTTTACGAAGATTTTTCAATGCCGAGAACCTCGATCAGAGAGTAAAAAAGGCGTAAGGTTCACAATGGTGTAAAATTAAAATGGGATATAGCGGGCTAGGATTCGTGTTACAGGAACAAGGGCCATACCAACCACCCAAGAATGGAATCGTCGAGCGAAAACATTTGACAACCTCCTAGAAGCAGCTTTTCTGGCCACCAGACCTTTCTCCATCAATTAGGAATCTGATGCCGTCACTAAACATATTCCTTAAATTGTAGCCATTTGTTGAGTGTTTTTTTTGGTGTCTAATCCGCATATATATCACCATTGCCCTTGATTTTCTTGACTTTATATCTCTTAAATGTCAACATATACACGTGTGATTTAGTTTACGAAGATTTTTCAATGCCGAGAACCTCGATCAGAGAGTAAAAAAGGAGTAAGGTTCACAATGGTGTAAAATTAAAATGGGATATACCGGGCTAGTATTCAAGTTACAGGAACAAGGGCCAAACCAACCACCCAAGAATGGAATCGTCGAGCGAAAACACTTGACAACTTCCTAGAAGCAGCTTTTCTTGCCACTAGACCTTTCTCCATCAATTAGGAATCTGATGCCGTCACTAAATACATTACTTAAATTGTTGCCATTTGTTGAGTGTTTTTTTTGGTGTCTTATCCGCATATACACCACCATTGCCCTTGATTTTCTTCACTGTATATCTCTTAAATGTCAACATATACACATGTGATTTAGTTTACGAAGATTTTTCAATGCCGAGAACCTCGAGCCGAGAATAAAAAAGGCGTAAGGTTCACAATGGTGTAAAATTAAAAAGGGATATACCGGGCTAGGATTCGAGTTACATGAACAAGGGCCAAACCAACCACCCAAGAATGGAATCGTCGAGCGAAAACACTTGACAACCTCCTAGAAGAAGCTTTTCTTGCCACCAGACCTTTCTCCATCAATTAGGAATCTGATTCCGTCACTAAACACATTACTTAAATTGTTGCCATTTGTTGAGTGTTTTTTTTGGTGTCTAATCTGCATATATTTCACCATTGCCCTTGATTTTCTTGACTGTATATCTCTTAAATGTCAACATATATATGTGTGATTTAGTTTACGAAGATTTTTCAATGCCGAGAACCTCGATCCGAGAGTAAAAAAGGCGTAAGGTTCACAATGGTGTAATATTAAAATGGGATATACCAGGCTAGGATTCGAGTTACATGAACAAGGCCCAAACCAACCACCCAAGAATGGAATCGTCGAGCGAAACCACTTGACAACCTCCTAGAAGCAGCTTTTCTTGCCACCAGACCTTTCTCCATCAATTAGGAATCTGATGCCGTCACTAAACACATTCCTTAAATTATAGCCATTTGTTGAGTGTTTTTTTTTTGGTGTCTAATCCGCATATATATCACCATTGCCCTTGATTTTCTTTACTGTATATCTCTTAAATGTCAACATATACAAGTGTGATTTAGTTTACGAAGATTTTTCAATGCCGAGAACCTCGATCAGATGGAAAAAAAGGGGTAAGGTTCACAATGGTGTAAAATTCAAATGGGATATACCGGGCTAGGATTCGAGTTACAGGATCAAGGGCCAAACCAACCCCCCAAGAATGGAATCGTCGAGCGAAAACACTTGACAACCTCCTAGAAGCGGCTTTTTTTGCCACCTGACCTTCTCCATCAATTAGGAATCTGATGGCGTCACTAAACACATCCCTTAAATTGTAGCCATTTGTTGAGTGTTTTTTTGGTATCTTATCCGCATATATATCACCATTGTCCTTGATTTTCTTGATTGTATATCTCTTAAATGTCAACATATACACGTGTGATTTAGTTTATGAAGTTTTTTCAATGCCGAGAACCTCGATCAGTGAGTTGAAAAGGCGTAAGGTACACAATGGTGAAACATTAAAATGGGATATCCAAACCAAACACGCAAGAATGGAATCATCGAGCAAAAACACTTGACAACCTCCTAGAAGCAGCTTTTCTTGCCACCAGACCTTTCTCCATCAATTAGGAATCTGATGTCGTCACTAAACACATTCATTAAATTGTAGCCATTTGTTGAGTGTTTTTTTACGCTAATCCGCATATATATCACCATTGCCCTTGATTTTCTTGACTGTATATCTCTTAAATGTCAACATATACACGTGTGATTTAATTTACAAAGATTTTTCAATGCCGAGAAACTCGATCAGAGAATAAAAAAGGCGTAATGTTCACAAAGGTGTAAAATTAAAATAGGATATACCGGGCTAGGATTCGAGTTACAGGAACAGGGGCTAAACCAACCACCCAAGAATGGAATCGTCGAGCGAAAACACTTGACAACCTCCTAGAAGCAGCTTTTCTTGCCACCAGACCTTTTTCCATCAATTAGGAATCTGATGCCGTCACTAAACGCATTCCTTAAATTGAAGCCATTTGTTGAGTGTTTTTTTTGGGTCTAATCCGCATATATATCACCATTGCCCTTGATTTTCTTGACTGTATATCTCTTAAATGTCAACATATACTGGTTTGATTTAGTTTACGAAGATTTTTCAATGCCGAGAACCTCGATCAGAGAGTAAAAAAGGCGTAAGGTTCACAATGGTGTAAAATTAAAATGGGATATAGCGGGCTAGGATTCGTGTTACAGGAACAAGGGCCATACCAACCACTCAAGAATGGAATCGTCGAGCGAAAACACTTGACAACCTCCTAGAAGCCGCTTTTTTTGCCACCGGACCTTTCTCCATCAATTAGGAATCTGATGTCGTTACTAAACACATTCCTTAAATTGGAGCCATTTGTTGAATGTTTTTTGTTGGTGTCTAATCCGCATATATATCACCATTGCCCTTGATTTTCTTGACTGTATATCTCTTAAATGTCAACGTATACACGTGTGATTTAGTTTACGAAGATTTTTCAATGCCAAGAACCTCGATCAGAGAGTAAAAAGGCGTAAGGTTCACAATGGTGTAAAATTAAAATGGGATATACCGGGCTAGGATTCGAGTTACAGGAACAAGGGCCAAACCAACCACCCAAGAATGGAATCGTCGAGCGAAAACACTTGACAACCTCCTAGAAGAAGCTTTTCTTGCCACCAGACCTTTCTCCATCAATTAGGAATCTGATGCCGTCACTAAACACATTCCTTAAATTGTAGCCATTTGTTAAGTGTTTTTTTGGTGTCTAATCCGCATATATATCACCATTGCCCTTCATTTTCTTGACTGTATATCTCTTGAATGTCATCATATACCCGTGTGATTTAGTTTAAGAAGATTTTTCAATGCCGAGAACCTCGATCCGAGAGTAAAAAAGGCGTAAGGTTCACAATGGTGTAAAATTAAAATGGGATATACCGGGCTAGGTTTCGAGTTACATGAACAAGGGCCAAACCAACCACCCAAGAATGGAATCGTCGAGCGAAAACACTTGACAACCTCCTAGAAGCAGCTTTTCTTGCCACCAGACCTTTCTCCATCAATTAGGAATCTGATGCCGTCACTAAACACATTCCTTAAATTGTAGCCATTTATTGAGTGTTTTTTTTGGTGTCTAATCCGCATATATATCACCATTGCCCTTCATTTTCTTGACTGTATATCTCTTGAATGTCATCATATACCCGTGTGATTTAGTTTAAGAAGATTTTTCAATGCCGAGAACCTTGATCCGAGAGTAAAAAAGGCGTAAGGTTCACAATGGTGTAAAATTAAAATGGGATATACCGGGCTAGGATTCGAGTTACATGAACAAGGGCCAAACCAACCACCCAAGAATTGAATCTTCGAGCGAAAACACTTGACAACCTCCTAGAAGCAACTATTCTTGCCACCAGACCTTTCTCCATCAATTAGGAATCTGATGTCGTCACTAAACACATTACTTAAATTGTTGCCATTTGTTGAGTGTTTTTTTTGGTGTCTAATCCGCATATATATATCACCATTTCCCTTGATTTTCTTGACTGTATATCGCTTAAATGTCAACATATACATGTGTGATTTAGTTTACGAAGATGTTTCAATGCCGAGAACCTCGATCAGAGAGTAAAAAAGGCATAAGGTTCACAATGGTGTAAAATTAAAATGGGATATACCGGGCTAGGATTCGAGTTACATGAACAAGGGCCAAACCAACCACCCAAGAATGGAATCGTCGAGCGAAAGCACTTGACAACCTCCTAGAAGCAACTTTTCTTGCCACCAGACCTTTCTCCATGAATTAGAAATCTGATGCCGTCACTAAACACATTCCTTAAATTGTAGCCATTTGTTGGGTGTTTTTTTTTGTGTCTAATCCGCATATATATCACCATTGCCCTTCATTTTCTTGAATGTATATCTCTTAAATGTCAACATATGCACGTGTGTTTTAGTTTACGAAGATTTTTCAATGCCGAGAACCTCGATCATAGTGTAAAAAAGGCATAAGGTTCACAATGGTGTAAAATTAAAATGGGATATACCGGGCTAGGATTCGAGTTACAGGAACAAGGGCCAAACCAACTACCCAAGACTTGAATCGTCGCGCGAAAACACTTCACAACCTCCTAGAAGCAGCTTTTCTTGCCACCGGACCTTTCTCCATCAATTAGGAATCTGATGCCGTCACTAAACACATTCCTTAAATTGTAGCCATTTGTTGAGTGTTTTTTTGTGTCTAATCCGCATATATATCACCATTGCCCTTGATTTTCTTGACTGTATATCTCTTAAATGTCAACATACATACGTGTGATTTAGTTTACGAAGATTTTTCAATGCCGAGAACCTTGATCAGAGAGTAAAAAAGGCGTAAGGTTCACAATGCTGTAAAATTAAAATGGGATATACCGGGCTAGGATTCGAGTTACTGGAACATGGGCCAAACCAACCACCCAAGAATGGAATCGTCGAGCGAAAACACTTGACAACCTGCTAGAAGCAGCTTTTCTTGCCACCAGACCTTTGTTCATCAATTAGGAATCTGATGCCATCACTAAACACATTCCTTAAATTGTAGCCATTTGTTGAGTGTTTTTTTTTTGTGTCAAATCCGCATATGTATCACCATTGCCCTTGATTTTCTTGACTGTATATCTCTTAAATATCAACATATACACGTGTGATTTAGTTTACGAAGATTTTTCATTGCCGAGAACCTCGATCAGAGAGTAAAAGAGGCGTAAGGTTCACAATGGTATAAAATTAAAATGAGATATACCGGGCTAGAATTCGAGTTATAGGAACAAGGGTCAAACCAACCACCCAAGAATGAAATCGTCGAGCGAAAACACTTGACAACCTCCTAGAAGCAGCTTTTCTTGCCACCAGACATTTCTCCATCAATTAGGAATCTGATGCCGTCACTAAACACATTCCTTAAATTGTAGACATCTGTTGAGTGTTTTTTTGGTGTCTAATCCGCATATATATCACCATTGCCCTAGATTTTCTTGACTGTATATCTCTTAAATGTCAACTTATGCACGTGTGATTTAGTTTACGAAGATTTTTCAATGCCGAGAACCTCGATCAGAGAGTAAAAGAGGTGTAAGGTTCACAATGTTATAAAATTAAAATGAGATATACCGGGCTAGAATTCGAGTTATAGGAACAAGGGCCAAACCAACCACCCAAGGATGGAATCGTCGAGCGAAAACACTTGACAACCTCCTAGAAGTAGCTTTTCTTGCCACCAGACCTTTCTCCATCAATTAAGAATCTGATGCCGTCACTAAACACATTCCTTAACTTGTAGACATTTGTTGAGTGTTTTTTTGGTGTCTAATCCGCATATATATCACCATTGCCCTTGATTTTCTTTACTGTATATCACTTAAATGTCAACATATACACGTGTGATTTAGTTTACGAAGATTTTTCAATGCCGAGAACCTCGATCAGAGAGTAAAAAAGGCGTAAGGTTCACAATGGTGTAAAATTAAAATGGGAAATACCGGGCTAGGATTCGAGTTTTAGGAACAAGGGCCAAACCAACCACCCAAGAATGGAATCGTAGAGCGAAAACACTTGACAACCTCCTAGAAGCAGCTTTTCTTGCCACCAGACCTTTCTCCATGAATTAGGAATCTGATGCCGTCACTAAAGACAATCCTTAAATTGTAGCCATTTGTTGCGTGTTTTTTTTGGTGTCTAATCCGCCTACAT
This sequence comes from Helianthus tuberosus, assembly GCA_030545235.1. Classification (NCBI taxonomy): domain Eukaryota; kingdom Viridiplantae; phylum Streptophyta; class Magnoliopsida; order Asterales; family Asteraceae; genus Helianthus; species Helianthus tuberosus. Next base: position 48,772,094 of record CM060449.1, on the reverse strand, counting down.
ATCACCATTGCCCTTGATTTTCTTGACTGTATATCTCTTAAATGACAACATATACACGTGTGATTTAGTTTACGAAGATTTTTCAATGCCGAGAACCTCGATCAGAGAGTAAAAAAGGCGTAAGGTTCACAATGGTATAAAATTAAAATGAGATATACCTGGCTAGGATTCGAGTTTCAGGAACAAGGGCCAAACCAACCACCCAAGAATGGAATCGTCGAGCGAAAACACTTGACAACCTCCTAGAAGCAGCTTTTTTTGCCACCAGACCTTTCTCCATCAATTAGGAATCTGATGCCGTCACTAAACACATTCCTTAAATTGTCTAATCCGCATATATATCACCATTCCCCTTCATTTTCTTGACTGTATATCTCTTAAATGTCAACATATACACGTGTGTTTTAGTTTACGAAGATTTTTCAATGCCGAAAACCTCGATCAGAGAGTAAAAAAGGCGTGAGGTTCACAATGGTGTAAAATTAAAATTGGATATACCGGGCTAGGATTCGAGTTTCAGGAACAAGGGCCAAACCAACCACCCAAGAATAGAATCGTCGAGCGAAAACGCTTGACAACCTCCTAGAAGCAGCTTTTCTTGCCACCAGACATTTCTCCATGAATTTGGAATCTGATGCCGTCACTAAACACAATCCTTAAATTGTAGCCATTTGTTGGGTGTTTTTTTTGGTTTCTAATCCGCCTATATATCACCATTGCCCTTGATTTTCTTGACTGTATATCTCTTAAATGTCAACATATACACGTGTGATTTAGTTTACGAAGATTTTTCAATGCCGAGAACCTCGATCAGAGAGTAAAAAAGGCGTAAGGTTCACAATGGTGTAAAATTAAAATGGGATATAGCGGGCTAGGATTCGTGTTACAGGAACAAGGGCCATACCAACCACTCAAGAATGGAATCGTCGAGCGAAAACACTTGACAACCTCCTAGAAAGTTCTTTTTTTGCCACCGGACCTTTCTCCATCAATTAGGAATCTGATGTCGTTACTAAACACATTCCTTAAATTGGAGCCATTTGTTTAGTGTTTTTTTGTTGGTGTCTAATCCGCATATATATCACCATTGCCTTTGATTTTCTTGACTGTATATCTCTTAAATGTCAACATATACACGTGTGATTTAGTTTACGAAGAATTTTGAATGCCGAGAACCTCGATAATACAGTAAAAAAGGCATAAGGTTCACAATGGTGTAAAATTAAAATAGGATATACCGGGCAAGGATTCGAGTTACAGGAATAAGGGCCAAACCAACCACCCACGAATGGAATCGTCGAGCGAAAACACTTGACAACCTCCTAGAAGCAGCTTTTCTGGCCATCAGACCTTTCTCCATCAATTAGGAATCTGATGCCGTCACTAAACACATTCCTTAAATTGTAGCCATTTGTTGAGTGTTTTGTTATTGTCTAATCCGCATATATATCACCATTCCCCTTCATTTTCTTGACTGTATATCTCTTAAATGTCAATATACGCACGTGTGTTTTAGTTTACAAAGATTTTTCAATGCCGAAAACATCGATCAGAGAGTAAAAAAGGCTTAAGGTTCACAATGGTGTAAAATTAAAATTGGATATACCGGGCTAGGATTCGAGTTACAGGAACAAGGGCCAAACCAACCACCCAAGAATTGAATCGTCGAGCGAAAACACTTGACAACCTCCTAGAAGCAGCTTTTCTTGCCACCAGACCTTTCTCCATGAATTAGGAATCTGATGCCGTCACTAAACACAATCCTTAAATTGTAGCCATTTGTTGGGTGTTTTTTTGGGTGTCTAATCCGCCTTTATATCACCATTGCCCTTGATTTTCTTGACTGTATATCTCTTAAATGTCAACATATACACGTGTGATTTTGTTTATGAAGATTTTTCAATTCCGAGAACCTCGATCAGAGAGTAAAAAAGGCGTAAGGTTCACAATGGTGTAAAATTAAAATGGGATATAGCGGGCTAGGATTCGTGTTACAGGAACAAGGGCCATACCAACAACTCAAGAATGGAATCGTCGAGCGAAAACACTTGACAACCTCCTAGAAAGTTCTTTTTTTGCCACCGGACCTTTCTCCATCAATTAGGAATCTGATGTCGTTACTAAACACATTCCTTAAATTGGAGCCATTTGTTGAGTGTTTGTTTGTTGGTGTCTAATCCGCATATATATCACCATTGCCTTTGATTTTCTTGACTGTATATATCTTAAATGTCAACATATACATGTGTGATTTAGTTTACGAAGATTTTTCAATGCCGAGAACCTCGATAATAGAGTAAAAAAGGCATAAGGTTCACAATGGTGGAAAATTAAAATAGGATATATCGGGCAAGGATTCGAGTTACAGGAATAAGGGCCAAACCAACGACCCAAGAATGGAATCGTCGAGCGAAAACACTAGACAACCTCCTAGAAGCAGGTTTTCTGGCCACCAGACCTTTCTCCATCAATTAGGAATCTGATGCCGTCACTAAATAGATTCCTTAAATTGTAGCCATTTGTTGAGTGTTTTCTAATCCGCATATATATCACCATTGCCCTTGATTTTCTTGACTTTATATCTCTTAAATGCCAACATATACATGTGTGATTTAGTTTACGAAGATTTTTCAATGCCGAGAACCTCGATCAGAGAGTAAAAAAGGTGTAAGGTTCACAATGGTGTAAAATTAAAATGGGATATACCGGGCTAGGATTCAAGTTACAGGAACAAGTGCCAAACCAACCACCCAAGAATGGAATCGTCGAGCGAAAACACTTGACAACTTCCTAGAAGCAGCTTTCTTGCCACCAGACCTTTCTCCATCAATTAGAAATCTGATGGCGTCACTAAATACATTACTTAAATTGTTGCCATTTGTTGATTGTTTTTTTTGGTGTCTTATCCGCATATACACCACCATTGCCCTTGATTTTCTTCACTGTATATCTCTTAAATGTCAACATATACACGTGTGATTTAGTTTACGAAGATTTTTCAATGCCGAGAACCTCGAGCCGAGAGTAAAAAATGCGTAAGGTTCACAATTGTGTAAAATTAAAAAGGGATATACCGGGCTAGGATTCGAGTTACATGAACAAGGGCGAAACCAACCACCCAAGAATGGAATCGTCGAGCGAAAACACTTGACAACCTCCTAGAAGAAGCTTTTCTTGCCACGAGACCTTTCTCCATCAATTAGGAATCTGATGCCGTCACTAAACACATTACTTAAATTGTTGCCATTTGTTGAGTGTTTTTTTTGGTGTCTAATCTGCATATATTTCACCATTGCCCTTGATTTTCTTGACTGTATATCTCTTAAATGTCAACATATACACGTGTGATTTAGTTTACGAAGATTTTTCAATGCCGAGAACCTCGATCAGAGAGTAAAAAAGGCGTAAGGTTCACAATGGTGTAAAATTAAAATGGGATATAGCGGGCTAGGATTCGTGTTACAGGAACAAGGGCCATACCAACCACTCAAGAATGGAATCGTCGAGCGAAAACACTTGACAACCTCCTAGAAAGTTCTTTTTTTGCCACCGGACCTTTCTCCATCAATTAGGAATCTGATGTCGTTACTAAACACATTCCTTAAATTGGAGCCATTTGTTTAGTGTTTTTTTGTTGGTGTCTAATCCGCATATATATCACCATTGCCTTTGATTTTCTTGACTGTATCTCTCTTAAATGTCAACATATACACGTGTGATTTAGTTTACGAAGAATTTTGAATGCTGAGAACCTCGATAATACAGTAAAAAAGGCATAAGGTTCACAATGGTGTAAAATTAAAATAGGATATACCGGGCAAGGATTCGAGTTACAGGAATAAGGGCCAAACCAACCACCCACGAATGGAATCGTCGAGCGAAAACACTTGACAACCTCCTAGAAGCAGCTTTTCTGGCCATCAGACCTTTCTCCATCAATTAGGAATCTGATGCCGTCACTAAACACATTCCTTAAATTGTAGCCATTTGTTGAGTGTTTTTTTATTGTCTAATCCGCATATATATCACCATTCCCCTTCATTTTCTTGACTGTATATCTCTTAAATGTCAATATACGCACGTGTGTTTTAGTTTACAAAGATTTTTCAATGCCGAAAACATCGATCAGAGAGTAAAAAAGGCTTAAGGTTCACAATGGTGTAAAATTAAAATTGGATATACCGGGCTAGGATTCGAGTTACAGGAACAAGGGCCAAACCAACCACCCAAGAATTGAATCGTCGAGCGAAAACACTTGACAACCTCCTAGAAGCAGCTTTTCTTGCCACCAGACCTTTCTCCATGAATTAGGAATCTGATGCCGTCACTAAACACAATCCTTAAATTGTATCCATTTGTTGGGTGTTTTTTTGGGTGTCTAATCCGCCTTTATATCACCATTGCCCTTGATTTTCTTGACTGTATATCTCTTAAATGTCAACATATACACGTGTGATTTTGTTTATGAAGATATTTCAATTTCGAGAACCTCGATTAGAGAGTAAAAAAGGCGTAAGGTTCACAATGGTGTAAAATTAAAATGGGATATAGCGGGCTAGGATTCGTGTTACAGGAACAAGGGCCATACCAACAACTCAAGAATGGAATCGTCGAGCGAAAACACTTGACAACCTCCTAGAAAGTTCTTTTTTTTGCCACCGGACCTTTCTCCATCAATTAGGAATCTGATGTCGTTACTAAACACATTCCTTAAATTGGAGCCATTTGTTGAGTGTTTTTTTGTTGGTGTCTAATCCGCATATATATCACCATTGCCTTTGATTTTCTTGACTGTATATATCTTAAATGTCAACATATACACGTGTGATTTAGTTTACGAAGATTTTTCAATGCCGAGAACCTCGATAATAGAGTAAAAAAGGCATAAGGTTCACAATGGTGGAAAATTAAAATAGGATATATCGGGCAAGGATTCGAGTTACAGGAATAAGGGCCAAACCAACGACCCAAGAATGGAATCGTCGAGCGAAAACACTAGACAACCTCCTAGAAGCAGGTTTTCTGGCCACCAGACCTTTCTCCATCAATTAGGAATCTGATGCCGTCACTAAATAGATTCCTTAAATTGTAGCCATTTGTTGAGTGTTTTCTAATCCGCATATATATCACCATTGCCCTTGATTTTCTTGACTTTATATCTCTTAAATGCCAACATATACATGTGTGATTTAGTTTACGAAGATTTTTCAATGCCGAGAACCTCGATCAGAGAGTAAAAAAGGTGTAAGGTTCACAATGGTGTAAAATTAAAATGGGATATACCGGGCTAGGATTCAAGTTACAGGAACAAGTGCCAAACCAACCACCCAAGAATGGAATCGTCGAGCGAAAACACTTGACAACTTCCTAGAAGCAGCTTTCTTGCCACCAGACCTTTCTCCATCAATTAGGAATCTGATGGCGTCACTAAATACATTACTTAAATTGTTGCCATTTGTTGATTGTTTTTTTTGGTGTCTTATCCGCATATACACCACCATTGCCCTTGATTTTCTTCACTGTATATCTCTTAAATGTCAACATATACACGTGTGATTTAGTTTACGAAGATTTTTCAATGCCGAGAACCTCGAGCCGAGAGTAAAAAATGCGTAAGGTTCACAATTGTGTAAAATTAAAAAGGGATATACCGGGCTAGGATTCGAGTTACATGAACAAGGGCGAAACCAACCACCCAAGAATGGAATCGTCGAGCGAAAACACTTGACAACCTCCTAGAAGAAGCTTTTCTTGCCACGAGACCTTTCTCCATCAATTAGGAATCTGATGCCGTCACTAAACACATTACTTAAATTGTTGCCATTTGTTGAGTGTTTTTTTTGGTGTCTAATCTGCATATATTTCACCATTGCCCTTGATTTTCTTGACTGTATATCTCTTAAATGTCAACATATACACGTGTGATTTAGTTTACGAAGATTTTTCAATGCCGAGAACCTTGATCCGAGAGTAAAAAAGGCGTAAGGTTCACAATGGTGTAAAATTAAAATGGGATATACCAGGCTAGGATTCGAGTTACATGAACAAGGGCCAAACCAACCACCCAAGAATGGAATCGTCGAGCGAAAACACTGGACAACCTCCTAGAAGCAGCTTTTCTTGCCACCAGACCTTTCTCCATCAATTAGGAATCGGATGCCATCACTAAACACATTCCTTAAATTGTAGCCATTTGTTGAGTGTTTTTTTTTGGTGTCAAATCCGCATATATATCACCATTTCCCTTCATTTTCTTGACTGTATATCTCTTAAATGTCAACATATACACGTGTGATTTAGTTTACGAAGATTTTTCAATGCCGAGAACCTCGATCAGAGAGTAAAAAAGGCGTAAGGTTCACAATGGTGTAAAATTAAAATGGGATATACCGGGCTAGGATTCGAGTTACAGGAACAAGGGCCAAACCAACCACCCAAGAATAGAATCGTCGAGCGAAAACACTTGACAACCTCCTAGAAGCAGCTTTTCTTGCCACCAGACATTTCTCCATAAATTAGGAATCTGATGCCATCACTAAATAGATTCCTTAAATTGTTGCCATTTGTTGAGTGTTTTTTTTGGTGTCCAATCCACATATATATTACCATTGCCCTTGATTTTCTTGACTGTATATCTCTTAAATGTCAACATATACACGTGTTACAGGAACAAGGGCCATACCAACCACTAAAGAATGGAATCGTCGAGCGAAAACACTTGACAACCTCCTAGAAGCAGCTTTTTTTGCCACCGGACCTTTCTCCATCAATTAGGAATCTGATGTCGTTACTTAACACATTCCTTAAATTGGAGCCATTTGTTGAGTGTTTTTTGTTGGTGTCTAATCCGCATATATATCATCATTGCCTTTGATTTTCTTGACTGTATATCTATTAAATGTCAACATATACACGTGTGATTTAGTTTACCAAGATTTTTCAATGCCGAAAACCTCGATCAAAGAGTAAAAAAGGCGTAAGGTTCACAATGGTGTAAAATTAAAATGGATATACCGGGCTAGGATTCGAGTTACAGGAACAAGGGCCAAACCAACCACCCAAGAATGGAATCGTCGAGCGAAAACACTTGACAACCTCCTAGAAGCAGCTTTTCTTGCCACCAGACCTTTCTCCATCAATTAGGAATCTGATGCCGTCACTAAACACCTTCCTTAAATTATAGCCATTTGTTGAGTGTTTTTTTTTTGTGTCTAATCCGCATATATATCACCATTGCCCTTGATTTTCTTGACTGTATATCTCTTAAATGTCAACATATACACGTGTGATTTAGTTTACGAAGATTTTTCAATGCCAAGAACCTCGATCAGAGAGTAAAAAGGCGTAAGGTTCACAATGGTGTAAAATTAAAATGGGATATACCGGGCTAGGATTCGAGTTACAGGAACAAGGGCCAAACCAACCACCCAAGAATAGAATCGTCGAGCGAAAACACTTGACAACCTCCTAGAAGCAGCTTTTCTTGCCACCAGACATTTCTCCATAAATTAGGAATCTGATGCCATCACTAAATAGATTCCTTAAATTGTTGCCATTTGTTGAGTGTTTTTTTTGGTGTCCAATCCACATATATATCACCATTGCCCTTGATTTTCTTGACTGTATATCTCTTAAATGTCAACATATACACGTGTGATTTAGTTTACGAAGATTTTTCAATGCCGAGAACCTCGATCAGAGGGAAAAAAAGGGGTAAGGTTCACAATTGTGTAAAATTCAAATGGGATAGACCGGGCTAGGATTCGAGTTACAGGATCAAGGGCCAAACCAACCACCCAAGAATGGAATCGTCGAGCGAAAACACTTGACAACCTCCTAGAAGTGGCTTTTCTTGCCACCAGAGCTTTCTCCATCAATTAGGAATCTGATGCCGTCACTAAACATATCCCTTAAATTGTAGCCATTTGTTGAGTGTTTTTTTTTGGTATCTCATCCGCATATATATCACCATTGTCCTTGATTTTCTTGATTGTATATCTCTTAAATGTCAACATATACACGTGTGATTTAGTTTATGAAGATTTTTCAATGCCGAGAACCTCGATCAGTGAGTTGAAAAGGCGTAAGGTACACAATGGTGAAAAATTAAAATGGGATATCCAAACCAACCACGCAAGAATGGAATCGTCGAGCAAAAACACTTGACAACCTCCTAGAAGCAGCTTTTCTTGCCACCAGACCTTTCTCCATCAATTAGGAATCTGATGTCGTCACTAAACACATTCATTAAATTGTAGCCATTTGTTGAGTGTTTTTTTTTGTGGCTAATCCGCATATATATCACCATTGCCCTTGATTTTATTGACTGTATATCTCTTAAATGTCAACATATACACGAGTGATTTAATTTACAAAGATTTTTCAATGCCGAGAAACTCGATCAGAGAATAAAAAAGGCGTAAGGTTCACAATGGTGTAAAATTAAAATAGGATATACCGGGCTAGGATTCGAGTTACAGGAACAGGGGCTAAACCAACCACCCAAGAATGGAATCGTCGAGCGAAAACACTTGACAACCTCCTAGAAGCAGCTTTTCTTGCCACCAGACCTTTTTCCATCAATTAGGAATCTGATGCCGTCACTAAACGCAATCCTTAAATTGAAGCCATTTGTTGAGTGTTTTTTTTGTGTGTTATCCGCATATATATCACCATTGCCCTTGATTTTCTTGACTGTATATCTCTTAAATGTCAACATATACTGGTTTAATTTAGTTTACGAAGATTTTTCAATGCCGAGAACTTCGATCAGAGAGTAAAAAAGGCGTAAGGTTCACAATGGTGTAAAATTAAAATGGGATATAGCGGGCTAGGATTCGTGTTACAGGAACAAGGGCTATACCAACCACTCAAGAATGGAATCGTCGAGCGAAAACACTTGACAACCTCCTAGAAGCAGCTTTTTTTGCCACCGGACCTTTCTCCATCAATTAGGAATCTGATGTCGTTACTAAACACATTCCTTAAATTGGAGCCATTTGTTGAGTGTTTTTTGTTGGTGTCTAATCCGCATATATATCATCATTGCCTTTGATTTTCTTGACTGTATATCTATTAAATGTCAACATATACACGTGTGATTTAGTTTACGAAGATTTTTCAATGCCGCGAACCTCGATGATAGAGTAAAAAAGGCATAAGGTTCACAATGGTGTAAAATTAAAATAGGATATACCGGGTAAGGATTCGAGTTACAGGAATAAGGGCCAAACCAAGCACCCAAGAATGGAATCGTCGAGCGAAAACATTTGACAACCTCCTAGAAGCAGCTTTTCTGGCCACCAGACCTTTCTCCATCAATTAGGAATCTGATGCCGTCACTAAACAGATTCCTTAAATTGTAGCCATTTGTTGAGTGTTTTTTTTGGTGTCTAATCCGCATAAATATCACCATTGCCCTTGATTTTCTTGACTTTATATCTCTTAAATGTCAACATATACACGTGTGATTTAGTTTACGAAGATTTTTCAATGCCGAGAACCTCGATCAGAGAGTAAAAAAGGCGTAAGGTTCACAATGGTGTAAAATTAAAATGGGATATACCGGGCTAGGATTCAAGTGACAGGAACAAGGGCCAAACCAACCACCCAAGAATGGAATCGTCGAGCGAAAACACTTGACAACTTCCTAGAAGCAGCTTTTCTTGCCACTAGACCTTTCTCCATCAATTAGGAATCTGATGTCGTCACTAAATACATTACTTAAATTGTTGCCATTTGTTGAGTGTTTTTTTTGGTGTCTTATCCGCATATACACCACCATTGCCCTTGATTTTCTTCACTGTATATCTCTTAAATGTCAACATATACACGTGTGATTTAGTTTACGAAGATTTTTCAATGCCGAGAACCTCGAGCCGAGAGTAAAAAAGGCGTAAGGTTCACAATGGTGTAAAATTAAAAAGGGATATACCGGGCTAGGATTCGAGTTACATGAACAAGGGCCAAACCAACCACCCAAGAATGGAATCGTCGAGCGAAAACACTTGACAACCTCCTAGAAGAAGCTTTTCTTGCCACCAGACCTTTCTCCATCAATTAGGAATCTGATGCCGTCACTAAACACATTACTTAAATTGTTGCCATTTGTTGAGTGTTTTTTTTGGTGTTTAACCTGCATATATTTCACCATTGCCCTTGATTTTCTTGACTGTATATCTCTTAAATGTCAACATATATACGTGTGATTTAGTTTACGAAGATTTTTCAATGCCGAGAACCTCGATCCGAGAGTAAAAAAGGCGTAAGGTTCACAATGGTGTAAAATTAAAATGGGATATACCAGGCTAGGATTCGAGTTACATGAACAAGGGCCAAACCAACCACCCAAGAATGGAATCGTCGAGCGAAAACACTTGACAACCTCCTAGAAGCAGCTTTTCTTGCCACCAGACCTTTCTCCATCAATTAGGAATCTGATGCCGTCACTAAACACATTCCTTAAATTATAGCCATTTGTTGAGTGTTTTTTTTTGGTGTCTAATCCGCATATATATCACCATTGCCCTTGATTTTCTTGACTGTATATCTCTTAAATGTCAACATATACACGTGTGATTTAGTTTACGAAGATTTTTCAATGCCAAGAACCTCGATCAGAGAGTAAAAAGGCGTAAGGTTCACAATGGTGTAAAATTAAAATAGGATATACCGGGCTAGGATTCGAGTTACAGGAACAAGGGCCAAACCAACCACCCAAGAATAGAATCGTCGAGCGAAAACACTTGACAACCTCCTAGAAGCAGCTTTTCTTGCCACCAGACCTTTCTCCATAAATTAGGAATCTGATGCCATCACTAAATAGATTCCTTAAATTGTTGCCATTTGTTGAGTGTTTTTTTTGGTGTCCAATCCATATATATATATCACCATTGCCCTTGATTTTCTTGACTGTATATCTCTTAAATGTCAACATATACACGTGTGATTTAGTTTACGAAGATTTTTCAATGCCGAGAACCTCGATCAGAGGGAAAAAAAGGGGTAAGGTTCACAATGGTGTAAAATTCAAATGGGATATACCGGGCTAGGATTCGAGTTACAGGATCAAGGGCCAAACCAACCACCCAAGAATGGAATCGTCGAGCGAAAACAATTGACAACCTCCTAGAAGCGGCTTTTCTTACCACCAGACCTTTCTCCATCAATTAGGAATTTGATGGCGTCACTAAACACATCCCTTAAATTGTAGCCATTTGTTGAGTGTTTTTTTTGGTATCTTATCCGCATATATATCACCATTATCCTTGATTTTCTTGATTGTATATCTCTTAAAAGTCAACATATACACGTGTGATTTAGTTTATGAAGATTTTTCAATGCCGAGAACCTCGATCAGTGAGTTGAAAAGGCGTAAGGTACACAATGGTGAAAAATTAAAATGGGATATCCAAACCAAACACGCAAGAATGGAATCGTCGAGCAAAAACACTTGACAACCTCCTAGAAGAAGCTTTTCTTGCCACCAGACCTTTCTCCATCAATTAGGAATCTGATGTCGTCACTAAACACATTCATTAAATTGTAGCCATTTGTTGAGTTTTTTTTCTGTGGCTAATCCGCATATATATCACCATTGCCCTTGATTTTCTTGACTGTATATCTCTTAAATGTCAACATATACACGTGTGATTTAATTTACAAAGATTTTTCAATGCCGAGAAACTCGATCAGAGAATAAAAAAGGCGTAAGGTTCACAATGGTGTAAAATTAAAATAGGATATACCGGGCTAGGATTCGAGTTACAGGAACAGGGGCTAAACCAACCACCCAAGAATGGAATCGTCGAGCGAAAACACTTGACAACCTCCTAGAAGCAGCTTTTCTTGCCACCAGACCTTTTTCCATCAATTAGGAATCTGATGCCGTCACTAAACGCATTCCTTAAATTGAAGCCATTTGTTGAGTGTTTTTTTTTGTGTCTAATCCGCATATATATCACCATTGCCCTTGATTTTCTTGACTGTATATCTCTTAAATGTCAATATATACTGGTTTGATTTAGTTTACGAAGATTTTTCAATGCCGAGAACCTCGATCAGAGAGTAAAAAAGGCGTAAGGTTCACAATGGTGTAAAATTAAAATGGGATATAGCGGGCTAGGATTCGTGTTACAGGAACAAGGGCCATACCAACCACTCAAGAATGGAATCGTCGAGCGAAAACACTTGACAACCTCCTAGAAGCCGCTTTTTTTGCCACCGGACCTTTCTCCATCAATTAGGAATCTGATGTCGTTACTAAACACATTCCTTAAATTGGAGCCATTTGTTGAATGTTTTTTGTTGGTGTCTAATCCGCATATATATCATCATTGCCTTTGATTTTCTTGACTGTATATCTATTAAATGTCAACATATACACGTGTGATTTAGTTTACGAAGATTTTTCAATGCCGCGAACCTCAATGATACAGTAAAAAAGGCATAAGGTTCACAATGGTGTAAAATTAAAATAGGATATACCGGGTAAGGATTCGAGTTACAGAAATAAGGGCCAAACCAACCACCCAAGAATGGAATCGTCGTGCGAAAACATTTGACAACCTCCTAGAAGCAGCTTTTCTGGCCACCAGACCTTTCTCCATCAATTAGGAATCTGATGCCGTCACTAAACATATTCCTTAAATTGTACCCATTTGTTGAGTGTTTTTTTTGGTGTCTAATCCGCATATATATCACCATTGCCCTTGATTTTCTTGACTTTATATCTCTTAAATGTCAACATATACACGTGTGATTTAGTTTACGAAGATTTTTCAATGCCCAGAACCTCGATCAGAGAGTAAAAAAGGCGTAAGGTTCACAATGGTGTAAAATTAGAATGGGATATACCGGGCTAGGATTCAAGTTACAGGAACAAGGGCCAAACCAACCACCCAAGAATGGAATCGTCGAGCGAAAACATTTGACAACTTCCTAGAAGCAGCTTTTCTTGCCACTAGACCTTTCTCCATCAATTAGGAATCTGATGCCGTCACTAAATACATTACTTAAATTGTTGCCATTTGTAGAGTGTTTTTTTTGGTGTCTTATCCGCATATACACCACCATTGCCCTTGATTTTCTTCACTGTATATCTCTTAAATGTCAACATATACACGTGTGATTTAGTTTACGAAGATTTTTCAATGCCGAGAACCTCGAGCCGAGAGTAAAAAAGACGTAAGGTTCACAATGGTGTAAAATTAAAAAGGGATATACCGGGCTAGGATTCGAGTTACATGAACAAGGGCCAAACCAACCACCCAAGAATGGAATCGTCGAGCGAAAACACTTGACAACCTCCTAGAAGAAGCTTTTCTTGCCACCAGACCTTTCTCCATCAATTAGGAATCGGATGCCGTAACTAAACACATTACTTAAATTGTTGCCATTTGTTGAGTGTTTTTTTTTGGTGTCTAATCTGCATATATTTCACCATTGCCCTTGATTTTCTTGACTGTATATCTCTTAAATGTCAACATATATACGTGTGATTTAGTTTACGAAGATTTTTCAATGCCGAGAACCTCGATCCGAGAGTAAAAAAGGCGTAAGGTTCACAATGGTGTAAAATTAAAATGGGATATACCAGGCTAGGATTCGAGTTACATGAACAAGGGCCAAACCAACCACCCAAGAATGGAATCGTCGAGCGAAAACACTTGACAACCTCCTAGAAGCAGCTTTTCTTGCCACCAGACCTTTCTCCATCAATTAGGAATCTTATGCCGTCACTAAACACATTCCTTAAATTGTAGCCATTTGTTGAGTGTTTTTTTTGTTGTCTAATCCGCATATATATCACCATTGCCCTTCATTTTCTTGACTGTATATCTCTTGAATGTCATCATATACCCGTGTGATTTAGTTTAAGAAGATTTTTCAATGCCGAGAACCTTGATCCGAGAGTAAAAAAGGCGTAAGGTTCACAATGGTGTAAAATTAAAATGGGATATACCGGGCTAGGATTCGAGTTACATGAACAAGGGCCAAACGAACCACCCAAGAATTGAATCTTCGAGCGAAAACACTTGACAACCTCCTAGAAGCAACTATTCATGCCACCAGACCTTTCTCCATCAATTAGGAATCTGATGTCGTCACTAAACACATTACTTAAATTGTTGCCATTTGTTGAGTGTTTTTTTTGGTGTCTAATCCGCATATATATCACCATTTCCCTTGATTTTCTTGACTGTATATCGCTTAAATGTCAACATATACACGTGTGATTTAGTTTACGAAGATTTTTCAATGCCGAGAATCTCGATCCGAGATTAATAAAGGCATAAGGTTCACAATGGTGTAAAATTAAAATGGGATATACCGGGCTAGGATTCGAGTTACATGAACAAGGGCCAAACCAACCACCCAAGAATGGAATCGTCGAGCGAAAACACTTGACAACCTCCAAGAAGAAACTTTTCTTGCCACCAGACCTTTCTCCATCAATTAGGAATCTGATGCCGTCACTAAACACATTCCTTAACTTGTAGACATTTGTTAAGTGTTTTTTTGGTGTCTAATCCGCATATATATCACCATTGCCCTCGATTTTCTTTACTGTATATCTCTTAAATGTCAACATATACACGTGTGATTTAGTTTACGAAGAGTTTTCAATGCCGATAACCTCGATCAGAGAGTAAAAAGGCGTAAGGTTCGCAATGCTGTAAAATTAAAATGGGAAATACCGGGCTAGGATTCGAGTTTCAGGAACAAGGGCCAAACCAACCACCCAAGAATGGAATCGTAGAGCGAAAACACTTGACAACCTCCTAGAAGCAGCTTTTCTTGCCACCAGACCTTTCTCCATGAATTAGGAATCTGATGCCGTCACTAAAGACAATCCTTAAATTGTAGCCATTTGTTGCATGTTTTTTTTGGTGTCTAATCCGCCTACATATCACCATTGCCCTTGATTTTCTTGACTGTATATCTCTTATATGACAACATATACACGTGTGATTTAGTTTACGAAGATTTTTCAATGCCGAGAACCTCGATCAGAGAGTAAAAAAGGCGTAAGGTTCACAATGGTATAAAATTAAAATGAGATATACCTGGCTAGGATTCGAGTTTCAGGAACAAGGGCCAAACCAACCACCCAAGAATGGAATCGTCGAGCGAAAACACTTGACAACCTCCTAGAAGCAGCTTTTCTTGCCACCTGACCTTTATCCATCAATTAGGAATCTGATGCTGTCACTAAACACATTCCTTAAATTGTAGCCATTTGTTGAGTGTTTTTTTATTGTCTAATCCGCATATATATCCCCATTCCCCTTCATTTTCTTGACTGTATATCTCTTAAATGTCAACATTTACACGTGTGTTTTAGTTTACGAAGATTTTTCAATGCCGAAAACCTCGATCAGAGAGTAAAAAAGGCGTGAGGTTCACAATGGTGTAAAATTAAAATTGGATATACCGGGCTAGGATTCGAGTTACAGGAACAAGGGCCAAACCAACCACCCAAGAATTGAATCGTCGAGCGAAAACACTTGACAACCTCCTAGAAGCAGCTTTTCTTGCCACCAGACCTTTCTCCATGAATTAGGAATCTGATGTCGTCACTAAACACAATCCTTAAATTGTAGCCATTTGTTGGGTGTTTTTTTTGGTTTCTAATCCGCCTATATATCACCATTGCCCTTGATTTTCTTGACTGTATATCTCTTAAATGTCAACATATACACGTGTGATTTAGTTTACGAAGATTTTTCAATGCCGAGAACCTCGATCAGAGAGTAAAAAAGGCGTAAGGTTCACAATGGTGTAAAATTAAAATGGGATATAGCGGGCTAGGATTCGTGTTACAGGAACAAGGGCCATACCAACCACTCAAGAATGGAATCGTCGAGCGAAAACACTTGACAACCTCCTAGAAAGTTCTTTTTTTGCCACCGGACCTTTCTCCATCAATTAGGAATCTGATGTCGTTACTAAACACATTCCTTAAATTGGAGCCATTTGTTTAGTGTTTTTTTGTTGGTGTCTAATCCGCATATATATCACCATTGCCTTTGATTTTCTTGACTGTATATCTCTTAAATGTCAACATATACACGTGTGATTTAGTTTACGAAGATTTTTGAATGCCGAGAACCTCGATAATACAGTAAAAAAGGCATAAGGTTCACAATGGTGTAAAATTAAAATAGGATATACCGGGCAAGGATTCGAGTTACAGGAATAAGGGCCAAACCAACCACCCAAGAATGGAATCGTCGAGTGAAAACACTTGACAACCTCCTAGGAGCAGCTTTTCTGGCCATCAGACCTTTCTCCATCAATTAGGAATCTGATGCCGTCACTAAACACATTCCTTAAATTGTAGCCATTTGTTGAGTGTTTTTTTATTGTCTAATCCGCATATATATCACCATTCCCCTTCATTTTCTTGACTGTATATCTCTTAAATGTCAATATACGCACGTGTGTTTTAGTTTACAAATATTTTTCAATGCCGAAAACATCGATCAGAGAGTAAAAAAGGCGTAAGGTTCACAATGGTGTAAAATTAAAATTGGATATACCGGGCTAGGATTCGAGTTACAGGAACAAGGGCCAAACCAACCACCCAAGAATTGAATCGTCGAGCGAAAACACTTGACAACCTCCTAGAAGCAGCATTTCTTGCCACCAGACCTTTCTCCATGAATTAGGAATCTGATGCCGTCACTAAACACAATCCTTAAATTGTAGCCATTTGTTGGGTGTTTTTTTTGGTGTCTAATCCGCCTTTATATCACCATTGCCCTTGATTTTCTTGACTGTATATCTCTTAAATGTCAACATATACACGTGTGATTTAGTTTATGAAGATTTTTCAATGCCGAGAACCTCGATCAGAGAGTAAAAAAGGCGTAAGGTTCACAATGGTGTAAAATTAAAATGGGATATAGCGGGCTAGGATTCGTGTTACAGGAACAAGGGCCATACCAACCACTCAAGAATGGAATCGTCGAGCGAAAACACTTGAGAACCTCCTAGAAAGTTCTTTTTTTGCCACCGGACCTTTCAACATCAATTAGGAATCTGATGTCGTTACTAAACACATTCCTTAAATTGGAGCCATTTGTTGAGTGTTTTTTTGTTGGTGTCTAATCCGCATATATATCACCATTGCCTTTGATTTTCTTGTCTGTATATCTCTTAAATGTCAACATATACACGTGTGATTTAGTTTACGAAGATTTTTCAATGCCGAGAACCTCGATAATAGAGTAAAAAAGGCATAAGGTTCACAATGGTGTAAAACTAAAATAGGATATATCGGGCAAGGATTCGAGTTACAGGAATAAGGGACAAACCAACAACCCAAGAATGGAATCGTCGAGCGAAAACACTAGACAACCTCCTAGAAGCAGCTTTTCTGGCCACCAGACCTTTCTCCATCAATTAGGAATCTGATGCCGTCACTAAACAGATTCCTTAAATTGTAGCCATTTGTTGAGTGTTTTCTTTGGTGTCTAATCCGCATATATATCACCATTGCCCTTGATTTTCTTGACTTTATATCTCTTAAATGCCAACATATACACGTGTGATTTAGTTTACGAAGATTTTTCAATGCCGAGAACCTCGATCAGAGAGTAAAAAAGGTGTAAGGTTCACAATGGTCTAAAATTAAAATGGGATATACCGGGCTAGGATTCAAGTTACAGGAACAAGGGCCAAACCAACCACCCAAGAATGGATTCGTCGAGCGAAAACACTTGACAACTTCCTAGAAGCAGCTTTTCTTGCCACCAGACCTTTCTCCATCAATTAGGAATCTGATGCCGTCACTAAATACATTACTTAAATTGTTGCCATTTTTTGAGTGTTTTTTTTGGTGACTTATCCGCATATACACCACCATTGCCCTTGATTTTCTTCACTGTATATCTCTTAAATGTCAACATATACACGTGTGATTTAGTTTACGAAGATTTTTCAATGCCGAGAACCTCGAGCCGAGAGTAAAAAAATGCGTAAGGTTCACAATGGTGTAAAATTAAAAAGGGATATACCGGGCTAGGATTCGAGTTACATGAACAAGGGCCAAATCAACCACCCAAGAATGGAATCGTCGAGCGAAAACACTTGACAACCTCCTAGAAGAAGCTTTTCTTGCCACCAGACCTTTCTCCATCAATTAGGAATCTGATGCCGTCACTAAACACATTACTTAAATAGTTGCCATTTGTTGAGTGTTTTTTTTGGTGTCTAATCTGCATATATTTCACCATTGCCCTAGATTCTCTTGACTGCATATCTCTTAAATGTCAACATATACACGTGTGATTTAGTTTACGAAGATTTTTCAATGCCGAGAACCTCGATCCGAGAGTAAAAAAGCGGTAAGGTTCACAATGGTGTAAAATTAAAATGGGATATACCAGGCTAGGATTCGAGTTACATGAACAAGGGCCAAACCAACCACCCAAGAATGGAATCGTCAAGCGAAAACACTTGACAACCTCCTAGAAGCAGCTTTTCTTGCCACCAGACCTTTCTCCATCAATTAGGAATCTGATGCCATCACTAAACACATTCCGTAAATTGTAGCCATTTGTTGAGTGTTTTTTTTTGGTGTCTAATCCGCATATATATCACCATTGCCCTTCATTTTCTTGACTGTATATCTCTTAAATGTCAACATATACACGTGTGATTTAGTTTACGAAGATTTTTCAATGCCGAGAACCTCGATCAGAGAGTAAAAAAGGCGTAAGGTTCACAATGGTGTAAAATTAAAATGGGATATATCGGGCTAGGATTCAAGTTACAGGAACAAGGGCCAAACCAACCACCCAAGAATGGAATCGTCGAGCGAAAACACTTGACAACTTCCTAGAAGCAGCTTTTCTTGCCACCAGACCTTTCTCCATCAATTAGGAATCTGATGCCGTCACTAAATACATTACTTAAATTGTTGCCATTTGTTGAGTGTTTTTTTGGTGTCTTATCCGCATATACACCACCATTGCCCTTGATTTTCTTCACTGTATATCTCTTAAATGTCAACATATACACGTGTGATTTAGTTTACGAAGTTTTTTCAATGCCGAGAACCTCGAGCCGAGAGTAAAAAAGGCGTAAGGTTCACAATGGAATCGTCGAGCGAAAACACTTGACAACCACCTAGAAAGTTCTTTTTTTACCACCGGACCTTTCTCCATCAATTAGGAATCTGATGTCGTTACTAAACACATTCCTTAAATTGGAGCCATTTGTTGAGTGTTTTTTTGTTGGTTTCTAATCCGCATATATATCACCATTGCCTTTGATTTTCTTGACTGTATATCTCTTAAATGTCAACATATACACGTGTGATTTAGTTTACGAAGATTTTTCAATGCCGAGAACCTCGATAATAGAGTAAAAAAGGCATAAGGTTCACAATGGTGTAAAATTAAAATAGGATATACCGGGCAAGGATTCGAGTTACAGGAATAAGGGCCAAACCAACCACCCAAGAATGGAATCGTCGAGCGAAAACACTAGACAACCTCCTAGAAGCAGCTTTTCTGGCCACCAGACCTTTATCCATCAATTAGGAATCTGATGCCGTCACTAAACAGATTCCTTAAATTGTAGCCATTTGTTGAGTGTTTTCTTTGGTGTCTAATCCGCATATATATCACCATTGCCCTTGATTTTCTTGACTTTATATCTCTTAAATGTCAACATATACACGTGTGATTTAGTTTACGAAGATTTTTCAATGCCGAGAACCTCGAGCCGAGAGTAAAAAAGGCGTAAGGTTCACAAAGGTGTAAAATTAAAAAGGGATATACCGGGCTAGGATTCGAGTTACATGAACAAGGGCCAAACCAACCACCCAAGAATGGAATCGTCGAGCGAAAACACTTGACAACTTCCTAGAAGCAGTTTTTCTTGCCACCAGACCTTTCTCCATCAATTAGGAATCTGATGCCGTCACTAAATACATTACTTAAATTGTTGCCATTTGTTGAGTGTTTTTTTTGGTGTCTTATCCGCATATACACCACCATTGCCCTTGATTTTCTTGACTGTATATCTCTTAAATGTCAACATATACACGTGTGATTTAGTTTACGAAGATTTTTCAATGCCGAGAACCTCGATAATAGAGTAAAAAAGGCATAAGGTTCACAATGGTGTAAAATTAAAATAGGATATATCGGGCAAGGATTCGAGTTACAGGAATAAGGGCCAAACCAACAACCCAAGAATGGAATCGTCGAGCGAAAACACTAGACAACCTCCTAGAAGCAGCTTTTCTGGCCACCAGACCTTTCTCCATCAATTAGGAATCTGATGCCGTCACTAAACAGATTCCTTAAATTGTAGCCATTTGTGGAGTGTTTTCTTTGGTGTCTAATCCGCATATATATCACCATTGCCCTTGATTTTCTTGACTTTATATCTCTTAAATGCCAACATATACACGTGTGATTTAGTTTACGAAGATTTTTCAATGCCGAGAACCTCGATCAGAGAGTAAAAAAGGTGTAAGGTTCACAATGGTGTAAAATTAAAATGGGATATACCGGGCTAGGATTCAAGTTACAGGAACAAGTGCCAAACCAACCACCCAAGAATGGATTCGTCGAGCGAAAACACTTGACAACTTCCTAGAAGCAGCTTTTTTTGCCACCAGACCTTTCTCCATCAATTAGGAATCTGATGCCGTCACTAAATACATTACTTAAATTGTTGCCATTTTTTGAGTGTTTTTTTTGGTGTCTTATCCGCATATACACCACCATTGCCCTTGATTTTCTTCACTGTATATCTCTTAAATGTCAACATATACACGTGTGATTTAGTTTACGAAGATTTTTCAATGCCGAGAACCTCGAGCCGAGAGTAAAAAAATGCGTAAGGTTCACAATGGTGTAAAATTAAAAAGGGATATACCGGGCTAGGATTCGAGTTACATGAACAAGGGCCAAACCAACCACCCAAGAATGGAATCGTCGAGCGAAAACACTTGACAATCTCCTAGAAGAAGCTTTTCTTGCCACCAGACCTTTCTCCATCAATTAGGAATCTGATGCCGTCACTAAACACATTACTTAAATTGTTGCAATTTGTTGAGTGTTTTCTTGGTGTCTAATCTGCATATATTTCACCATTGCCCTAGATTTTCTTGACTGTATATCTCTTAAATGTCAACATATACACGTGTGATTTAGTTTACGAAGATTTTTAAATGCCGAGAACCTCGATCCGAGAATAAAAAAGGCGTAAGGTTCACAATGGTGTAAAATTAAAATGGGATATACCAGGCTAGGATTCGAGTTACATAAACAAGGGCCAAACCAACCACCCAAGAATGGAATCGTCGAGCGAAAACACTTGACAACCTCCTAGAAGCAGCTTTTCTTGCCACCAGACCTTTCTCCATCAATTAGGAATCTGATGCCATCACTAAACACATTCCGTAAATTGTAGCCATTTGTTGAGTGTTTTTTTTTGGTGTCTAATCCGCATATATATCACCATTGCCCTTCATTTTCTTGACTGTATATCTCTTAAATGTCAACATATACACGTGTGATTTAGTTTACGAAGATTTTTCAATGCCGAGAACCTCGATCAGAGAGTAAAAAAGGCGTAAGGTTCACAATGGTGTAAAATTAAAATGGGATATATCGGTCTAGGATTCAAGTTACAGGAACAAGGGCCAAACCAACCACCCAAGAATGGAATCGTCGAGCGAAAACACTTGACAACTTCCTAGAAGCAGCTTTTCTTGCCACCAGACCTTTCTCCATCAATTAGGAATCTGATGCCGTCACTAAATACATTACTTAAATTGTTGCCGTTTGTTGAGTGTTTTTTTGGTGTCTTATCCGCATATACACCACCATTGCCCTTGATTTTCTTCACTGTATATCTCTTAAATGTCAACATATACACGTGTGATTTAGTTTACGAAGTTTTTTCAATGCCGAGAACCTCGAGCCGAGAGTAAAAAAGGCGTAAGGTTCACAATGGAATCGTCGAGCGAAAACACTTGACAACCTCCTAGAAAGTTCTTTTTTTGCCACCGGACCTTTCTCCATCAATTAGGAATCTGATGTCGTTACTAAACACATTCATTAAATTGGAGCCATTTGTTGAGTGTTTTTTTGTTGGTTTCTAATCCGCATATATATCACCATTGCCTTTGATTTTCTTGACTGTATATCTCTTAAATGTCAACATATACACGTGTGATTTAGTTTACGAAGATTTTTCAATGCCGAGAACCTCGATAATAGAGTAAAAAAGGCATAAGGTTCACAATGGTGTAAAATTAAAATAGGATATACCGGGCAAGGATTCGAGTTACAGGAATAAGGGCCAAACCAACCACCTAAGAATGGAATCGTCGAGCGAAAACACTAGACAACCTCCTAGAAGCAGCTTTTCTGGCCACCAGACCTTTCTCCATCAATTAGGAATCTGATGCCGTCACTAAACAGATTCCTTAAATTGTAGCCATTTGTTGAGTGTTTTCTTTGGTGTCTAATCCGCATATATATCACCATTGCCCTTGATTTTCTTGACTTTATATCTCTTAAATGTCAACATATACACGTGTGATTTAGTTTACGAAGATTTTTCAATGCCGAGAACCTCGAGCCGAGAGTAAAAAAGGCGTAAGGTTCACAATGGTGTAAAATTAAAAAGGGATATACCGGGCTAGGATTCGAGTTACATGAACAAGGGCCAAACCAACCACCCAAGAATGGAATCGTCGAGCGAAAACACTTGACAACTTCCTAGAAGCAGCTTTTCTTGCCACCAGACCTTTCTCCATCAATTAGGAATCTGATGCCGTCACTAAATACATTACTTAAATTGTTGCCATTTGTTGAGTGTTTTTTTTGGTGTCTTATCCGCATATACACCACCATTGCCCTTGATTTTCTTCACTGTATATCTCTTAAATGTCAACATATACACGTGTGATTTAGTTTACGAAGATTTTTCAATGCCGAGAACCTTGAGCCGAGAGTAAAAAAGGCGTAAGGTTCACAATGGTGTAAAATTAAAAAGGGATATACCGGGCTAGGATTCGAGTTACATGAACAAGGGCCAAACCAACCACCCAAGAATGGAATCGACGAGCGAAAACACTTGACAACCTCCTAGAAGAAGCTTTTCTTGCCACCAGACCTTTCTCCATCAATTAGGAATCTGATGCCTTTGCTAAACACATTACTTAAATTGTTGCCATTTGTTGAGTGTTTTTTTTGGTGTCTAATCCGCATATATATCACCATTGCCCTTCATTTTCTTGATTGTATATCTCTTAAATGTCAACATATACACGTGTGATTTAGTTTACGAATATTTTTCAATGCCGAGAACCTCGATCAGAGAGTAAAAAAGGCGTAAGGTTCACAATGGTGTAAAATTAAAATGGGATATACCGGGCTAGGATTCAAGTTACAGGAACAAGGGCCAAACCAACCACCCAAGAATGGAATCGTCGAGCGAAAACACTTGACAACTTCCTAGAAGCAGCTTTTCTTGCCACCAGACCTTTCTCCATCAATTAGGAATCTGATGCCGTCACTAAATACATTACTTAAATTGTTGCCATTTGTTGAGTGTTTGTTTTTGGTGTCTTATCCGCATATACACCACCATTGCCCTTGATTTTCTTCACTGTATATCTCTTAAATGTCAACATATACACGTGTGATTTAGTTTACGAAGATTTTTCAATGCCGAGAACCTCGAGCCGAGAGTAAAAAAGGCGTAAGGTTCACAATGGTGTAAAATTAAAAAGGGATATACCGGGCTAGGATTCGAGTTACATGAACAAGGGCCAAACCAACCACCCAAGAATGGAATCGTCGAGCGAAAACAGTTGACAACCTCCTAGAAGAAGCTTTTCTTGCCACCAGACCTTTCTCCATCAATTAGGAATCTGATGCCGTCACTAAACACATTACTTAAATTGTTGCCATTTGTTGAGTGTTTTTTTTGGTGTCTAATCTGCATATATTTCACCATTGCCCTTGATTTTCTTGACTGTATATCTCTTAAATGTCAACATATACACGTGTGATTTAGTTTACGAAGATTTTTCAATGCCGAGAACCTCGATCCGAGAGTAAAAAAGGCATAAGGTTCACAATGGTGTAAAATTAAAATGGGATATACCAGGCTAGGATTCGAGTTACATGAACAAGGGCCAAACCAACCACCCAAGAATGGAATCGTCGAGCGAAAACACTTGACAACCTCCTAGAAGCAGCTTTTCTTGCCACCAGACCTTTCTCCATCAATTAGGAATCTGATGCCGTCACTAAACACATTCCTTAAATTGTAGCCATTTGTTGAGTGTTTTTTTTTTGGTGTCTAATCTGCATATATATCAACATTGCCCTTCATTTTCTTGACTGTATATCTTCTTAAATGTCAACATATACCCGTGTGATTTAGTTTAAGAAGATTTTTCAATGCCGAGAACCTTGATCCGAGAGTAAAAAAGGCGTAAGGTTCACAATGGTGTAAAATTAAAATGGGATATACCGGGCTAGGATTCGAGTTACATGAACAAGGGCCAAACCGACCACCCAAGAATTGAATCTTCGAGCGAAAACACTTAACAACCTCCTAGAAGCAACTTTTCTTGCCACCAGACCTTTCTCCATCAATTAGGAATCTGATGTCGTCACTAAACACATTACTTAAATTGTTGCCATTTGTTGAGTGTTTTTTTGGTGTCTAATCCGCATATATATCACCATTTCCCTTGATTTTCTTGACTGTATATCGCTTAAATGTCAACATATACACGTGTGATTTAGTTTAAGAATATTTTTCAATGCCGAGAAGCTCGATCCGAGAGTAAAAAAGGCATAAGGTTTACAATGGTGTAAAATTAAAATGGGATATACCGGGCTAGGATTCGAGTTACATGAACAAGGGCCAAATCAACCACCCAAGAATGGAATCGTCGAGCGAAAACACTTGACAACCTCCTAGAAGCAGCTTTTCTTGCCACCAGACCTTTCTCCATCAATTAGAAATCTGATGCCGTCACTAAACACATTCCTTAAATTGTAGCCATTTGTTGGGTGTTTTTTTTGTGTCTAATCCGCATATATATCACCATTGCCCTTCATTTTCTTGAATGTATATCTATTAAATGTCAACATATGCACGTGTATTTTTGTTTACGAAGATTTTTCAATGCCGAGAACCTCGATCAGAGTGTAAAAAAGGCATAAGGTTCACAATGGTGTAAAATTAAAATGGGATATACCGGGCTAGGATTCGAGTTACAGGAACAAGGGCCAAACCAACTACCCAAGAATTGAATCGTCGAGCGAAAACACTTGACAACCTCCTAGAAGCAGCTTTTCTTGCCACCGGACCTTTCTCCATCAATTAGGAATCTGATGCCGTCACTAAACACATTCCTTAAATTGTAGCCATTTGTTGAGTGTTTTTTTGTGTCTAATCCGCATATATATCACCATTGCCCTTGATTTTCTTGACTGTATATCTCTTAAATGTCAACATATACACGTGTGATTTAGTTTACGAAGATTTTTCAATGCCGAGAACCTCGATCAGAGAGTAAAAAAGGCGTAAGGTTCACAATGCTGTAAAATTAATTTGGGATATACCGGGCTAGGATTCGAGTTACAGGAACATGGGCCAAACCAACCACCCAAGAATGGAATCGTCGAGCGAAAACACTTGACAACCTGCTAGAAGCAGCTTTTCTTGCCACCAGACCTTTCTCCATCAATTAGGAATCTGATGCCGTCACTAAACACATTCCTTAAATTGTAGCCATTTGTTGAGTGTTTTTTTTGTGTCTAATCCGCATATGTATCACCATTGCCCTTGATTTTCTTGACTGTATATCTCTTAAATATCAACATATACACGTGAGATTTAGTTTACGAAGATTTTTCAATGCCGAGAACCTCGATCAGAGAGTAAAAGAGGCGTAAGGTTCACAATGGTATAAAATTAAAATGAGATATACCGGGCTAGAATTCGAGTTATAGGAACAAGGGCCAAACCAACCACCCAAGGATGGAATCGTCGAGCGAAAACACTTGACAACCTCCTAGAAGTAGCTTTTCTTGCCACCAGACCTTTCTCCATCAATTAGGAATCTGATGCCGTCACTAAACACATTCCTTAAATTGTAGACATTTGTTTAGTGTTTTTTTGGTGTCTAATCCGCATATATATCACCATTGCCCTTGATTTTCTTGACTGTATATCTCTTAAATGTCAACATATACACGTGTGAATTAGTTTACGAAGATTTTTCAATGCCGAGAACCTCGATCAAGGAGTAAAAAAGGCGTAAGGTTCACAATGGTGTAAAATTAAAATGGGATATACCGGGCTAGGATTCGAGTTTCAGGAACAAGGGCCAAACCAACCACCCAAGAATGGAATCGTAGAGCGAAAACACTTGACAACCTCATAGAAGCAGCTTCTCTTGCCACCAGACCTTTTTTAATGAATTAAGAATCTGATGCCGTCACTAAACACAATCCTTAAATTGTAGCCATTTGTTGAGTATTTTTTTTGGTGTCTAATCCGCCTACATATCACCGTTGCCCTTGATTTTTTTGACTGTATATCTCTTAAATGACAACATATACACGTGTGATTTAGTTTACGAAGATTTTTCCATGCCGAGAACCTCGATCAGAGAGTAAAAATGGCGTAAGGCTCACAATGGTATAAAATTAAAATGAGATATACCGGGCTAGAATTCGAGTTATAGGAACAAGGGCCAAACCAACCACCCAAGAATGGAATCGTCGAGCGAAAACACTTGACAACCTCCTAGAAGCAGCTTTTCTTGCCACCAGACATTTCTCCATTAATTAGGAATCTGATGCCGTCACTAAACACATTACTTAAATTGTTGCCATTTGTTGAGTGTTTTTTTTGGTGCCTAATCTGCATATATTTCACCATTGCCCTTGATTTTCTTGACTGTATATCTCTTAAATGTCAACATATACACGTGTGATTTAGTTTACGAAGATTTTTCAATGCCGAGAACCTCGATCAGAGAGTAAAAAAGGCGTAAGGTTCACAATGGTGTAAAATTAAAATGGGATATACCGGGCTAGGATTCGAGTTACAGGAACAAGGGCCAAACCAACCACCCAAGAATGGAATCATCGAGCGAAAACACTTGACAACCTCCTAGAAGCAGCTTTTCTTGCCACCAGACCTTTCTCCATGCATTAGGAATCTGATACCGTCACTAAAAACAATCCTTAAATTGTAGCCATTTGTTGAGTGTTTTTTTTGGTGTCTAATCCGCCTATATATCATCATTGCCCTTGATTTTCTTGACTGTATATCTCTTAAATGTCAACATATACATGTGTGATTTAGTTTACGAAGATTTTTCAATGCCGAGAACCTCGATCAGAGAGTAAAAAAGGCGTAAGGTTCACAATGGTGTAAAATTAAAATGGGATATAACGGGCAAGAATTCGAGTTACAGGAACAAGGGCCAAACCAACCACCCAAGAACGGAATCGTCGAGCGAAAACACTTGACAACCTCCTAGAAGCAGGTTTTCTTGCCACCAGACCTTTCTCCATCAATTAGGAATCTGATGCCGTCACTAAACACATTCCTTAAATTGTAGCCATTTGTTGAGTGTTTTTTTATTGTCTAATCCGCATATATATCACCATTCCCCTTCATTTTCTTGACTGTATATCTCTTAAATGTCAACATTTGCACGTGTGTTTTAGTTTACGAAGATTTTTCAATGCCGAAAACCTCGATCAGAGAGTAAAAAAGGCGTGAGGTTCACAATGGTGTAAAATTAAAATTGGATATACCGGGCTAGGATTCGAGTTACAAGAACAAGGGCCAAACCAACCACCCAAGAATTAAATCGTCGAGCGAAAACACTTGACAACCTCCTAGAAGCAGCTTTTCTTGCCACCAGACCTTTCTCCATTAATTAGGAATCTGATGCCGTCACTAAACACAATCCTTAAATTGTAGCCATTTGTTGGGTGTTTTTTTTGGTGTCTAATCCGCCTATATATCACCATTGCCCTAGATTTTGTTGACTGTATATCTCTTAAATGTCAGCATATACACGTGTGAATTAGTTTACGAAGATTTTTCAATGCCGAGAACCTCGATCAGAGAGTAAAAAAGGCGTAAGGTTCACAATGGTGTAAAATTAAAATGGGATATAGCGGGCTAGGATTCGTGTTACAGGAACAAGGGCCATACCAACCACTCAAGAATGGAATCATCGAGCGAAAACACTTGACAACCTCCTAGAAAGTTCTTTTTTTGCCACCGGACCTTTCTCCATCAATTTGGAATCTGATGTCGTTACTAAACACATTCCTTAAATTGGAGCCATTTGTTGAGTGTTTTTTTGTTGGTGTCTAATCCGCTTATATATCACTATTTCCTTTGATTTTCTTGACTGTATATCTCTTAAATGTCAACATATACACGTGTGATTTAGTTTACGAAGATTTTTCAATGCCGAGAACCTCGATAATAGAGTAAAAAAGGCATAAGGTTCACAATGGTGTAAAATTAAAATAGGATATACCGGGCAAGGATTCGAGTTACAGGAATAAGGGCCAAACCAACCACCCAAGAATGGAATCGTCGACCGAAAACACTTGACAACCTCCTAGAAACAACTTTTCTAGCCACCAGACCTTTCTCCATCAATTAGGAATCTGATGCCGTCACTAAACAGATTCCTTAAATTATAGCCATTTGTTGAGTGTTTTTTTTTTGGTGTCTAATCCGCATATATATCACCATTGCCCTTGATTTTCTTGACTTTATATCTCTTAAAGGTAAACATACACACGTGTGATTTAGTTTACGAAGATTTTTCAATGCCGAGAACCTCGATCAGAGAGTAAAAAAGGCGTAAGGTTCACAATGGTGGAAAATTAAAATGGGATATACCGGGCTAGGATTCAAGTTACAGGAAAAAGGGCCAAACCAACCACCCAAGAATGGAATCGTCGAGCGAAAACACTGGACCACTTCCTAGAAGCAGCTTTTCTTGCCATCAGACCTTTCTCCATCAATTAGGAATCTGATGCCGTCACTAAATACATTACTTAAATTGTTGCCATTTGTTGAGTGTTTTTTTTTGGTGTCTTATCCGCACATACACCACCATTACCCTTGATTTTCTTCACTGTATATCTCTTAAATGTCAACATATACACGTGTGATTTAGTTTACGAAGATTTTTTAATGCCGAGAACCTCGAGCCGAGAGTAAAAAAGGCGTAAGGTTCACAATGGTGTAAAATTAAAAAGGGATATACCGGGTTAGGATTCGAGTTACATGAACAAGGGCCAAACCAACCACCCAAGAATGGAATCGTCGAGCGAAAACACTTGACAACCTCCTAGAAGAAGCTTTTCTTGCCACCAGACCTTTCTCCATCAATTAGGAATCTGATGCCGTCACTAAACACATTACTTAAATTGTTGCCATTTGTTGAGTGTTTTTTTTGGTGTCTAATCTGCATATATTTCACCATTGCCCTTGATTTTCTTGACTGTATATCTCTTAAGTGTCAACATATACACGTGTGATTTAGTTTACGAAGATTTTTCAATGCCGAGAACCTCGATCCGAGAGTAAAAGAGGCGTAAGGTTCACAATGGTGTAAAATTAAAATGGGATATACCAGGCTAGGATTCGAGTTACATGAACAAGGGCCAAACCAACCACCTAAGAATGGAATCGTCGAGCGAAAACACTTGACAACCTCCTAGAAGCAGCTTTTCTTGCCACCAGACCTTTCTCCATCAATTAGGAATCTGATGCCGTCACTAAACAGATTCCTTAAATTGTAGCCATTTGTTGAGTGTTTTCTTTGGTGTCTAATCCGCATATATATCACCATTGCCCTTGATTTTCTTGACTGTATATCTCTTAAATGTCAACATATACCCGTGTGATTTAGTTTACGAAGATTTTTCAATGCCGAGAAACTTGATCCGAGAGTAAAAAAGGCGTAAGGTTCACAATGGTGTAAAATTAAAACGGGATATACCGGAATAGGATTCGAGTTACATGAACAAGGGCCAAACCAACCACCCAAGAATGGAATCGTCGAGCGAAAACACTTGAAAACCTACTAGAAGCAGCTTTTCTTGCCACCAGACCTTTCTCCATCAATTAGAAATCTGATGCCGTCACTAAACACATTCCTTAAATTGTAGGCATTTGTTGGGTGTTTTTTTTTTGTGTTTAATCCGCATATATATCACCATTGCCCTTCATTTTCTTGAATGTATATCTCTTAAATATCAACATATGCACGTGTGTTTTAGTTTACGAAGATTTTTCAATGCCGAGAACCTCGATCGGAGTGTAATAAGGGCATAAGGTTCACAATGGTGTAAAATTAAAATGGGATATACCGGGCTAGGATTCGAGTTGCAGGAACAAGGGCCAAACCAACTACCCAAGAATAGAATCGTCGAGCGAAAACACTTGACAGCCTCCTAGAAGCAGCTTTTCTTGCCACCAGTCATTTTTCCATTAATTAGGAATCTGATGCCGTCACTAAACACATTCCTTAAATTGTAGCCATTTGTTGAGTGTTTTTTTGTGTCTAATCCGCATATATATCACCATTGCCCTTGATTTTCTTGACTGTATATCTCTTAAATGTCAACATATACACGTGTGATTTAGTTTACGAAGATTTCTCAATGCCGAGAACCTCGATCAGAGAGTAAAAAAGGCGTAAGGTTCACAATGCTGTAAAATTAAAATGGGATATACCGGGCTAGGATTCGAGTTACAGGAACATGGGCCAAACCAACCACCCAAGAATGGAATCGTCGAGCGAAAACACTTGACAACCTCCTAGAAGCAGCTTCTCTTGCCACCAGACCTTTTTTAATGAATTAAGAATCTGATGCCGTCACTAAACACAATCCTTAAATTGTAGCCATTTGTTGAGTATTTTTTTTGGTGTCTAATCCGCCTACATATCACCGTTGCCCTTGATTTTTTTGACTGTATATCTCTTAAATGACAACATATACACGTGTGATTTAGTTTACGAAGATTTTTCCATGCCGAGAACCTCGATCAGAGAGTAAAAATGGTGTAAGGCTCACAATGGTATAAAATTAAAATGAGATATACCGGGCTAGAATTCGAGTTATAGGAACAAGGGCCAAACCAACCACCCAAGAATGGAATCGTCGAGCGAAAACACTTGACAACCTCCTAGAAGCAGCTTTTCTTGCCACCAGACATTTCTCCATTAATTAGGAATCTGATGCCGTCACTAAACACATTACTTAAATTGTTGCCATTTGTTGAGTGTTTTTTTTGGTGCCTAATCTGCATATATTTCACCATTGCCCTTGATTTTCTTGACTGTATATCTCTTAAATGTCAACATATACACGTGTGATTTAGTTTACGAAGATTTTTCAATGCCGAGAACCTCGATCAGAGAGTAAAAAAGGCGTAAGGTTCACATTGGTGTAAAATTAAAATGGGATATACCGGGCTAGGATTCGAGTTACAGGAACAAGGGCCAAACCAACCACCCAAGAATGGAATCATCGAGCGAAAACACTTGACAACCTCCTAGAAGCAGCTTTTCTTGCCACCAGACCTTTCTCCATGCATTAGGAATCTGATACCGTCACTAAAAACAATCCTTAAATTGTAGCCATTTGTTGAGTGTTTTTTTTGGTGTCTAATCCGCATATATATCACCATTGCCCTTGATTTTCTTGACTGTATATCTCTTAAATGTCAACATATACACGTGTGAATTAGTTTACGAAGATTTTTCAATGCCGAGAACCTCGATCAAGGAGTAAAAAAGGCGTAAGGTTCACAATGGTGTAAAATTAAAATGGGATATACCGGGCTAGGATTCGAGTTTCAGGAACAAGGGCCAAACCAACCACCCAAGAATGGAATCGTAGAGCGAAAACACTTGACAACCTCCTAGAAGCAGCTTCTCTTGCCACCAGACCTTTTTTAATGAATTAAGAATCTGATGCCGTCACTAAACACAATCCTTAAATTGTAGCCATTTGTTGAGTATTTTTTTTGGTGTCTAATCCGCCTACATATCACCGTTGCCCTTGATTTTTTTGACTGTATATCTCTTAAATGACAACATATACACGTGTGATTTAGTTTACGAAGATTTTTCCATGCCGAGAACCTCGATCAGAGAGTAAAAATGGCGTAAGGCTCACAATGGTATAAAATTAAAATGAGATATACCGGGCTAGAATTCGAGTTATAGGAACAAGGGCCAAACCAACCACCCAAGAATGGAATCGTCGAGCGAAAACACTTGACAACCTCCTAGAAGCAGCTTTTCTTGCCACCAGACATTTCTCCATTAATTAGGAATCTGATGCCGTCACTAAACACATTACTTAAATTGTTGCCATTTGTTGAGTGTTTTTTTTGGTGCCTAATCTGCATATATTTCACCATTGCCCTTGATTTTCTTGACTGTATATCTCTTAAATGTCAACATATACACGTGTGATTTAGTTTACGAAGATTTTTCAATGCCGAGAACCTCGATCAGAGAGTAAAAAAGGCGTAAGGTTCACAATGGTGTAAAATTAAAATGGGATATACCGGGCTAGGATTCGAGTTACAGGAACAAGGGCCAAACCAACCACCCAAGAATGGAATCATCGAGCGAAAACA
The DNA here is from genome assembly GCA_030545235.1 of Helianthus tuberosus. Classification (NCBI taxonomy): domain Eukaryota; kingdom Viridiplantae; phylum Streptophyta; class Magnoliopsida; order Asterales; family Asteraceae; genus Helianthus; species Helianthus tuberosus. Next base: position 48,739,388 of record CM060449.1, on the reverse strand, counting down.
CTTGACAACCTCCTAGAAGCAGCTTTTCTTGCCACCAGACCTTTCTCCATGCATTAGGAATCTGATACCGTCACTAAAAACAATCCTTAAATTGTAGCCATTTGTTGAGTGTTTTTTTTGGTGTCTAATCCGCCTATATATCATCATTGCCCTTGATTTTCTTGACTGTATATCTCTTAAATGTCAACATATACATGTGTGATTTAGTTTACGAAGATTTTTCAATGCCGAGAACCTCGATCAGAGAGTAAAAAAGGCGTAAGGTTCACAATGGTGTAAAATTAAAATGGGATATAACGGGCTAGAATTCGAGTTACAGGAACAAGGGCCAAACCAACCACCCAAGAACGGAATCGTCGAGCGAAAACACTTGACAACCTCCTAGAAGCAGGTTTTCTTGCCACCAGACCTTTCTCCATCAATTAGGAATCTGATGCCGTCACTAAACACATTCCTTAAATTGTAGCCATTTGTTGAGTGTTTTTTTATTGTCTAATCCGCATATATATCACCATTCCCCTTCATTTTCTTGACTGTATATCTCTTAAATGTCAACATTTGCACGTGTGTTTTAGTTTACGAAGATTTTTCAATGCCGAAAACCTCGATCAGAGAGTAAAAAAGGCGTGAGGTTCACAATGGTGTAAAATTAAAATTGGATATACCGGGCTAGGATTCGAGTTACAAGAACAAGGGCCAAACCAACCACCCAAGAATTAAATCGTCGAGCGAAAACACTTGACAACCTCCTAGAAGCAGCTTTTCTTGCCACCAGACCTTTCTCCATTAATTAGGAATCTGATGCCGTCACTAAACACAATCCTTAAATTGTAGCCATTTGTTGGGTGTTTTTTTTGGTGTCTAATCCGCCTATATATCACCATTGCCCTAGATTTTGTTGACTGTATATCTCTTAAATGTCAGCATATACACGTGTGAATTAGTTTACGAAGATTTTTCAATGCCGAGAACCTCGATCAGAGAGTAAAAAAGGCGTAAGGTTCACAATGGTGTAAAATTAAAATGGGATATAGCGGGCTAGGATTCGTGTTACAGGAACAAGGGCCATACCAACCACTCAAGAATGGAATCATCGAGCGAAAACACTTGACAACCTCCTAGAAAGTTCTTTTTTTGCCACCGGACCTTTCTCCATCAATTTGGAATCTGATGTCGTTACTAAACACATTCCTTAAATTGGAGCCATTTGTTGAGTGTTTTTTTGTTGGTGTCTAATCCGCTTATATATCACTATTTCCTTTGATTTTCTTGACTGTATATCTCTTAAATGTCAACATATACACGTGTGATTTAGTTTACGAAGATTTTTCAATGCCGAGAACCTCGATAATAGAGTAAAAAAGGCATAAGGTTCACAATGGTGTAAAATTAAAATAGGATATACCGGGCAAGGATTCGAGTTACAGGAATAAGGGCCAAACCAACCACCCAAGAATGGAATCGTCGACCGAAAACACTTGACAACCTCCTAGAAACAACTTTTCTAGCCACCAGACCTTTCTCCATCAATTAGGAATCTGATGCCGTCACTAAACAGATTCTTTAAATTGTAGCCATTTGTTGAGTGTTTTTTTTTGGTGTCTAATCCGCATATATATCACCATTGCCCTTGATTTTCTTGACTTTATATCTCTTAAAGGTAAACATACACACGTGTGATTTAGTTTACGAAGATTTTTCAATGCCGAGAACCTCGATCAGAGAGTAAAAAAGGCGTAAGGTTCACAATGGTGGAAAATTAAAATGGGATATACCGGGCTAGGATTCAAGTTACAGGAAAAAGGGCCAAACCAACCACCCAAGAATGGAATCGTCGAGCGAAAACACTGGACCACTTCCTAGAAGCAGCTTTTCTTGCCATCAGACCTTTCTCCATCAATTAGGAATCTGATGCCGTCACTAAATACATTACTTAAATTGTTGCCATTTGTTGAGTGTTTTTTTTTTGGTGTCTTATCCGCACATACACCACCATTACCCTTGATTTTCTTCACTGTATATCTCTTAAATGTCAACATATACACGTGTGATTTAGTTTACGAAGATTTTTTAATGCCGAGAACCTCGAGCCGAGAGTAAAAAAGGCGTAAGGTTCACAATGGTGTAAAATTAAAAAGGGATATACCGGGCTAGGATTCGAGTTACATGAACAAGGGCCAAACCAACCACCCAAGAATGGAATCGTCGAGCGAAAACACTTGACAACCTCCTAGAAGAAGCTTTTCTTGCCACCAGACCTTTCTCCATCAATTAGGAATCTGATGCCGTCACTAAACACATTACTTAAATTGTTGCCATTTGTTGAGTGTTTTTTTTGGTGTCTAATCTGCATATATTTCACCATTGCCCTTGATTTTCTTGACTGTATATCTCTTAAGTGTCAACATATACACGTGTGATTTAGTTTACGAAGATTTTTCAATGCCGAGAACCTCGATCCGAGAGTAAAAGAGGCGTAAGGTTCACAATGGTGTAAAATTAAAATGGGATATACCAGGCTAGGATTCGAGTTACATGAACAAGGGCCAAACCAACCACCCAAGAATGGAATCGTCGAGCGAAAACACTTGACAACCTCCTAGAAGCAGCTTTTCTTGCCACCAGACCTTTCTCCATCAATGAGGAATCTGATGCTGTCACTAAACACATTCCTTAAATTGTAGCCATTTGTTAAGTGTTTTTTTTTGGTGTCTAATCCGCATATATATCACCATTGCCCTTCATTTTCTTGACTGTATATCTCTTAAATGTCAACATATACCCGTGTGATTTAGTTTACGAAGATTTTTCAATGCCGAGAAACTTGATCCGAGAGTAAAAAAGGCGTAAGGTTCACAATGGTGTAAAATTAAAACGGGATATACCGGAATAGGATTCGAGTTACATGAACAAGGGCCAAACCAACCACCCAAGAATGGAATCGTCGAGCGAAAACACTTGAAAACCTACTAGAAGCAGCTTTTCTTGCCACCAGACCTTTCTCCATCAATTAGAAATCTGATGCCGTCACTAAACACATTCCTTAAATTGTAGGCATTTGTTGGGTGTTTTTTTTTTGTGTTTAATCCGCATATATATCACCATTGCCCTTCATTTTCTTGAATGTATATCTCTTAAATATCAACATATGCACGTGTGTTTTAGTTTACGAAGATTTTTCAATGCCGAGAACCTCGATCGGAGTGTAATAAGGGCATAAGGTTCACAATGGTGTAAAATTAAAATGGGATATACCGGGCTAGGATTCGAGTTGCAGGAACAAGGGCCAAACCAACTACCCAAGAATAGAATCGTCGAGCGAAAACACTTGACAGCCTCCTAGAAGCAGCTTTTCTTGCCACCAGACATTTTTCCATTAATTAGGAATCTGATGCCGTCACTAAACACATTCCTTAAATTGTAGCCATTTGTTGAGTGTTTTTTTGTGTCTAATCCGCATATATATCACCATTGCCCTTGATTTTCTTGACTGTATATCTCTTAAATGTCAACATATACACGTGTGATTTAGTTTACGAAGATTTCTCAATGCCGAGAACCTCGATCAGAGAGTAAAAAAGGCGTAAGGTTCACAATGCTGTAAAATTAAAATGGGATATACCGGGCTAGGATTCGAGTTACAGGAACATGGGCCAAACCAACCACCCAAGAATGGAATCGTCGAGCGAAAACACTTGACAACCTGCAAGAAGCAGCTTTTCTTGCCACCAGACCTTTCTCCATTAATTAGGAATCTGATGCCATCACTAAACACATTCCTTAAAGTGTAGACATTTGTTGAGTGTTTTTTTGGTGTCTAATCCGCATATATATCACCATTGCCCTTGATTTTCTTGACTGTATATCTCTTAAATGTCAACATATACACGTGTGATTTAGTTTACGAAGATTTTTCAATGCCGAGAACCTCGATCAGAGAATATAAGAGGCGTAAGGTTCACAATGTTATAATGGAATCATCGAGCGAAAACACTTGACAACCTCCTAGAAGTAGCTTTTCTTGCCACCAGACCTTTCTCCATCAATTAGGAATCTGATGACGTCACTAAACACATTCCTTAAATTGTAGACATTTGTTGAGTGTTTTTTTGGTGTCTAATCCTCATATATATCACCATTTCCCTTGATTTTCTTGACTTTATATCTCTTAAATGTCAACATATACACGTGTGATTTAGTTTACGAAGATTTTTCAATGAGGAGAACCTCGATCAGAGAGTAAAAAAGGTGTAAGGTTCACAATGGTGTAAAATTAAAATGAGATATACCGGGCTAGGATTCGAGTTACAGGAACAAGGGCCAAACCAACCACCCAAGAATGGAATCATAGAGCGAAAACACTTGACAACCTCCTAGAAGCAGCTTTTCTTGCCACCAGACCTTTCTCCATGAATTAGGAATCTGATGCCGTCACTAAACACAATCCTTAAATTGTAGCCATTTGTTGAGTGTTTTTTTTTGGTGTCTAATCCGCCTATGTATCACCATTGCCCTTGATTTTCTTGACTGTATATCTCTTAAATGACCACATATACACGTGTGATTTAGTTTACGAAGATTTTTCAATGCCGAGAACCTCGATCAGAGAGTAAAAAAGGCTTAAGGTTCATAATGGTATAAAATTAAAATGAGATATACCGGGCTAGAATTCGAGTTATAGGAACAAGGGCCAAACCAACCACCCAAGAATGGAATCGTCAAGTGAAAACACTTGACAACCTCCTAGAAGCAGCTTTTCTTGCCACCAGACATGTCTCCATCAATTAGGAATCTGATGCCTTCACTAAACACATTCCTTAAATTGTAGACGTTTGTTGAGTGTTTTTTTGGTGTCTAATCCGCATATATATCACCATTGCCCTTGATTTTCTTGACTGTATATATCTTAATTGTCAACATATACACGTGTGATTTAGTTTACGAAGATTTTTCAATGCCGAGAAACTCGATCAGAGAGTAAAAGAGACGTAAGGTTCACAATGGTTTAAAATTAAAATAAGCTATACCGGGCTAGAATTCGAGTTATAGGAACAAGGGCCAAACCAACTACCCAAGAATGGAATCGTCGAGCGAAAACACTTGACAACCTCCTAGAAGCAACTTTTCTTGCCACCAGACCTTTCTCCATCAATTAGGAATCTGATGCCGTCACTAAACACATTCCTTAAATTAAAGCCATTTGTTGAGTGTTTTTTTGGTGTCTAATCCGCATATATATCACCATTGCCCTTGATTTTCTTGACTGTATATCTCTTAAATGTCAACATATACACGTGTGATTTAGTTTACGAAGATTTTTCAATGCCGAGAACCTCGATCAGAGAGTAAAAAAGGCGTAAGGTTCACAATGGTGTAAAATTAAAATGGGATATACCGGGCTAGGATTCGAGTTATAGGAACAAGGGCCAAACCAACCACCCAAGAATGGAATCGTCGAGCGAAAAGACTTGACTACCTCCTAGAAGCAGCTTTTCTTGCCACCAGACCTTTCTCCATGAATTAGGAATCTGATGCCGTCACTAAACACACTCCTTAAATTATAGCCATTTGTTGAGTGTTTTTTTTGGTGTCTAATCCGCCTATATATCACCATTGCCCTTGATTTTCTTGACTGTATATCTCTTAAATGTCAACATATACACGTGTGATTTAGTTTACGAAGATTTTTCAATGCCGAGAACCTCGATCAGAGAGTAAAAAAGGCGTAAGGTTCACTATGGTGTAAAATTCAAATGGGATATACCGGGCTAGAATTCGAGTTACAGGAACAAGGGCCAAACCAACCACCCAAGAATGGAATCGTCGAGCGAAAACACTTGACAACTTCCTAGAAGCAGCTTTTCTTGCCACGAGACCTTTCTCCATCAATTAGGAATCTGATGCCGTCACTGAACACATTCCTTAAATTATAGCCATTTGTTGAGTGTTTTTTTTGGTGTCTAATCCGCTTATATATCACCATTGCACTTGATTTTCTTGACTGTATATCTTTTAAATGTCAACATATACACGTGTGATTTAGTTTACGAAGATTTTTCAATGTCGAGAACCTCGATCAGAGAGTAAAAAAGGCGTAAGGTTCACAATGGTGTAAAATTAAAATGGGATATACCGGGCTAGAATTCGAGTTACAGGAACAAGGGCCAAACCAACCACCCAAGAATGGAATCGTCGAGCGAAAACACTTGACAACTTCCTAGAAGCAGCTTTTCTTGCCACCAGACCTTTCTCCATGAATTAGGAATCTGTTGCCGTCACTAAACACAATCCTTAATTGTAGCCATTTGTTGAGTGTTTTTTTTGGTGTCTAATCCGCCTATATATCACCATTGCCCTTGATTCTCTTGACTGTATATCTCTTAAATGTCAACATATACACGTGTGATTTAGTTTACGAAGATTTTTCAATGTCGAGAACCTCGATCAGAGAGTAAAAAAGGCGTAAGGTTCACAATGGTGTAAAATTAAAATGGGATATACCGGGCTAGAATTCGAGTTACAGGAACAAGGGCCAAACCAACCACCCAAGAATGGAATCGTCGAGCGAAAACACTTGACAACTTCCTAGAAGCAGCTTTTCTTGCCACCGGACCTTTCTCCATCAATTAGGAATCTGATGCCGTCACTAAACACATTACTTAAATTGTAGCCATTTGTTGAGTGTTTTTTTTGGTGTCTAATCCGCCTATATATCACCATTGCCCTTGATTTTCTTGACTGTATATCTTTTAAATGTCAACATATACACGTGTGATTTAGTTTATGAAGATTTTTCAATGCCGAGAACCTCGATCAGAGAGTAAAAAAGGCGTAAGGTTCACAATGGTGTAAAATTAAAATGGGATATACCGGGCTAGGATTCGAGTTACAGGAACAAGGGCCAAACCAACCACCCAAGAATGGAATCGTCGAGCGAAAAGACTTGACAACCTCCTAGAAGCAGCTTTTCTTGCCACCAGACCTTTCTCCATGAATTAGGAATCTGATGCCGTCACTCAACACAATCCTTAAATTGTAGCCATCTGTTAAGTGTTTTTTTTGGTGTCTAATCCGCCTATATATCACCATTGCCCTTGATTTTCTTGACTGTATATCTCTTAAATGTCAACATATACACGTGTGATTTAGTTTACGAAGATTTTTCAATGCCGAGAACCTCGATCAGAGAGTAAAAAAGGCGTAAGGTTCACAATGGTGTAAAATTAAAATGGGATATACCGGGCTAGAATTCGAGTTACAGGAACAAGGGCCAAACCAACCACCCAAGAATGGAATCGTCGAGCGAAAACACTTGACAACTTCCTAGAAGCAGCTTTTCTTGCCACCAGACCTTTCTCCAACAATTAGGAATCTGACGCCGTCACTAAACTCATTCCTTAAATTGTAGCCATTTGTTGAGTGTTTTTTTTGGGGTCTAATCCGCCTATATATCACCATTGCCCTTGATTTTCTTGACTGTATATCTCTTAAATGTCAACATATACACGTGTGATTTAGTTTACGAAGATTTTTCAATGCCGAGAACCTCGATCAAAGAGTAAAAAAGGCGTAAGGTTCACAATGGTGTAAAATTAAAATGGGATATACCGGGCTTGGATTCGAGTTACAGGAACAAGGGCCAAACCAACCACCCAAGAATGAAATCGTCGAGCGAAAACACTTGACAACCTCCTAGAAGCAGCTTTTCTTGCCACCAGACCTTTCTCCATGAATTAGGAATCTGATGCCGTCACTAAACACAATCCTTAAATTGTAGCCATTTGTTGAGTGTTTTTTTTGGTGTCTAATCCGCCTATATATCACCATTGCCCTTGATTTTCTTGACTGTATATCTCTTAAATGTCAACATATACACGTGTGATTTAGTTTACGAAGATTTTTCAATGCCGAGAACCTCGATCAGAGAGTAAAAAAGGCGTAAGCTTCACAATGGTGTAAAATTAAAATGGGATATACCGGGCTAGAATTCGAGTTACGGAAACAAGGGCCAAAACAACCACCCAAGAATGGAATCGTCGAGCGAAAACACTTGACAACTTCCTAGAAGCAGCTTTTCTTGCCACCAGACCTTTCTCCATCAATTAGGAATCTGATGCCGTCACTAAACACATTCCTTAAATTGTAGCCATTTGTTGAGTGTTTTTTTTGGTGTCTAATCCGCTTATATATCACCATTGCCCTTGATTTTCTTGACTGTATATCTCTTAAATGTCAACATATACACGTGTGATTTAGTTTACGAAGATTTTTCATTGCCGAGAACCTCGATCAAAGAGTAAAAAAGGCCTAAGGTTCACAATGGTGTAAAATTAAATTGGGATATACCGGGCTAGGATTCGAGTTACAGGAACAAGGGCCAAACCAACCACCCAAGAATGGAATCGTCGAGCGAAAACACTTGACAACCTCCTAGAAGCAGCTTTTCTTGCCACCAGACCTTTCTCCATGAATTAGGAATCTGATGCCGTCACTAAACACAATCCTTAAATTGTAGCCATTTGTTGAGTGTTTTTTTTGGTGTCTAATCCGCCTATATATCACCATTGCCCTTGATTCTCTTGACTGTATATCTCTTAAATGTCAACATATACACGTGTGATTTAGTTTACGAAGATTTTTCAATGCCGAGAACCTCGATCAGAGAGTAAAAAAGGCGTAAGGTTCACAATGGTGTAAAATTAAAATGGGATATACCGGGCTAGAATTCGAGTTACAGGAACAAGGGCCAAACCAACCACCCAAGAATGGAATCGTCGAGCGAAAACACTTGACAACTTCCTAGAAGCAGCTTTTCTTGCCACCAGACCTTTCTCCATCAATTAGGAATCTGATGCCGTCACTAAACACATTCCTTAAATTTTAGCCATTTGTTGAGTGTTTTTTTGGTGTCTAATCCGCCTATATATCACCATTGCCCTTGATTTTCTTGACTGTATATCTCTTAAATGTCAACATATACACATGTGATTTAGTTTACGAAGATTTTTCAATGCCGAGAACCTCGATCAGAGAGTAAAAAAGGCGTAAGGTTCACAATGGTGTAAAATTAAAATGGGATATACCGGGCTAGGATTCGAGTTACAGGAACAAGGGCCAAACCAACCACCCAAGAATGGAATCGTCGAGCGAAAAGGCGTGACAACCTCCTAGAAGCAGCTTTTCTTGCCACCAGACATTTCTCCATCAATTAGGAATCTGTTGCCGTCACTAAACACATTCCTTAAATTGTAGACATTTGTTGAGTGTTTTTTTGGTGTCTAATCCGCATATATATCACCATTGCCCTTGATTTTCTTGACTGTATATATCTTAATTGTCAACATATACACGTGTGATTTAGTTTACGAAGATTTTTCAATGCCGAGAACCTCGATTAGAGAGTAAAAGAGGCGTATGGTTCACAATGGTATAAAATTAAAATGAGATATACCGGGCTAGAATTCGAGTTATAGGAACAAGGGCCAAACCAACCACCCAAGAATGGAATCGTCGAGCGAAAACACTTGACAACCTACTAGAAGCAGCTTTTCTTGCCACCAGACCTTTCTACATCAATTAGGAATCTGATGCCGTCACTAAACACATTCCTTAAATTGTAGCCATTTGTTGAGCGTTTTTTTGGTGTCTAATCCGCATATATATCACCATTGCCCTGGATTTTCTTGACTGTATATCTCTTAAATGTCGACATATACACGTGTGATTTAGTTTACGAAGATTTTTCAATGCCGAGAACCTCGATCAGAGAGTAAAAAAGGCGTAAGGTTCACAATGCTGTAAAATTAAAATGGGATATACCGGGCTAGGATTCGAGTTACAGGAACATGGGCCAAACCAACCACCCAAGAATGGAATCGTCGAGCGAAAACACTTGACAACCTACTAGAAGCAGCTATTCTTGCCACCAGACCTTTCTCCATTAATTAGGAATCTGATGCCATCACTAAACACATTCCTTAAATTGTAGACATTTGTTGAGTGTTTTTTGGTGTCTAATCCGCATATATATCACAATTGCCCTTGATTTTCTTGACTGTATATCTTTTAAATGTGAACATATACACGTGTGATTTATTTTACGAAGATTTTTCAATGCCGAGAACCTCGATCAGAGAGTAGAAGAGGCGTAAGGTTCACAATGTTATAAAATTAAAATGAGATATACCGGGTTAGAATTCGAGTTATAGGAACAAGGGCCAAACCAACCACCCAAGAATGGAATCATCGAGCGAAAACACTTGACAACCTCCTAGAAGTAGCTTTTCTTGCCACCAGCACTTTCTCCATCAATTAGGAATCTGATGCCGTCACTAAACACATTCCTTAAATTGTAGACATTTGTTGAGTGTTTTTTTGGTGTCTAATCCGCATATATATCCCCATTGCCCTTGATTTTCGTGACTGTATATCTCTTAAATGTCAACATATACACGTGTGATTTAGTTTACGAAGATTTTTCAATGCCGAGAACCTCGATCAGAGAGTAAAAAAGGCGTAAGGTTCACAATGGTGTAAAATTAAAATGGGATAAACCGGGCTAGAATTCGAGTTACAGGAACAAGGGCCAAACCAACCACCCAAGAATGGAATCGTCGAGCGAAAACACTTGACAACTTCCTAGAAGCAGCTTTTCTTGCCACCAGACCTTTCTCCATCAACTAGGAATCTGATGCCATCACTAAACACTTTCCTTAAATTGTAGCCATTTGTTGAGTGTTTTTTTTGCTGTCTAATCCGCCTATATATCCCCATTGCCCTTGATTTTCTTGACTATATATCTTTTAAATGTCAACATATACACGTGTGATTTAGTTTACGAAGATTTTTCAATGCCGAGAACCTCGATCAGAGAGTAAAAAAGGCGTAAGGTTCACAATGGTGTAAAATTAAAATGGGATATACCGGGCTAGAATTCGAGTTACAGGAACAAGGGCCAAACCAACCACCCAAGAATGGAATCGTCGAGCGAAAACACTTGACAACTTCCTAGAAGCAGCTTTTCTTGCCACCAGACCTTTCTCCATCAATTAAGAATCTGATGCCGTCACTAAACACATTCCTTAAATTTTAGCCATTTGTTGAGTGTTTTTTTGGTGTCTAATCCGCCTATATATCACCATTGCCCTTGATTTTCTTGACTGTATATCTCTTAAATGTCAACATATACACATGTGATTTAGTTTACGAAGATTTTTCAATGCCGAGAACCTCGATCAGAGAGTAAAAAAGGCGTAAGGTTCACAATGGTGTAAAATTAAAATGGGATATACCGGGCTAGGATTCGAGTTACAGGAACAAGGGCCAAACCAACCACCCAAGAATGGAATCGTCGAGCGAAAAGGCGTGACAACCTCCTAGAAGCAGCTTTTCTTGCCACCAGACATTTCTCCATCAATTAGGAATCTGTTGCCGTCACTAAACACATTCCTTAAATTGTAGACATTTGTTGAGTGTTTTTTTGGTGTCTAATCCGCATATATATCACCATTGCCCTTGATTTTCTTGACTGTATATATCTTAATTGTCAACATATACACGTGTGATTTAGTTTACGAAGATTTTTCAATGCCGAGAACCTCGATTAGAGAGTAAAAGAGGCGTATGGTTCACAATGGTATAAAATTAAAATGAGATATACCGGGCTAGAATTCGAGTTATAGGAACAAGGGCCAAACCAACCACCCAAGAATGGAATCGTCGAGCGAAAACACTTGACAACCTACTAGAAGCAGCTTTTCTTGCCACCAGACCTTTCTACATCAATTAGGAATCTGATGCCGTCACTAAACACATTCCTTAAATTGTAGCCATTTGTTGAGCGTTTTTTTGGTGTCTAATCCGCATATATATCACCATTGCCCTGGATTTTCTTGACTGTATATCTCTTAAATGTCAACATATACACGTGTGATTTAGTTTACGAAGATTTTTCAATGCCGAGAACCTCGATCAGAGAGTAAAAAAGGCGTAAGGTTCACAATGCTGTAAAATTAAAATGGGATATACCGGGCTAGGATTCGAGTTACAGGAACATGGGCCAAACCAACCACCCAAGAATGGAATCGTCGAGCGAAAACACTTGACAACCTACTAGAAGCAGCTATTCTTGCCACCAGACCTTTCTCCATTAATTAGGAATCTGATGCCATCACTAAACACATTCCTTAAATTGTAGACATTTGTTGAGTGTTTTTTGGTGTCTAATCCGCATATATATCACAATTGCCCTTGATTTTCTTGACTGTATATCTTTTAAATGTGAACATATACACGTGTGATTTAGTTTACGAAGATTTTTCAATGCCGAGAACCTCGATCAGAGAGTAGAAGAGGCGTAAGGTTCACAATGTTATAAAATTAATATGAGATATACCGGGCTAGAATTCGAGTTATAGGAACAAGGGCCAAACCAACCACCCAAGAATGGAATCATCGAGCGAAAACACTTGACAACCTCCTAGAAGTAGTTTTTCTTGCCACCAGCACTTTCTCCATCAATTAGGAATCTGATGCCGTCACTAAACACATTCCTTAAATTGTAGACATTTGTTGAGTGTTTTTTTGGTGTCTAATCCGCATATATATCCCCATTGCCCTTGATTTTCGTGACTGTATATCTCTTAAATGTCAACATATACACGTGTGATTTAGTTTACGAAGATTTTTCAATGCCGAGAACCTCGATCAGAGAGTAAAAAAGGCGTAAGGTTCACAATGGTGTAAAATTAAAATGGGATAAACCGGGCTAGAATTCGAGTTACAGGAACAAGGGCCAAACCAACCACCCAAGAATGGAATCGTCGAGCGAAAACACTTGACAACTTCCTAGAAGCAGCTTTTCTTGCCACCAGACCTTTCTCCATCAACTAGGAATCTGATGCCATCACTAAACACTTTCCTTAAATTGTAGCCATTTGTTGAGTGTTTTTTTTGCTGTCTAATCCGCCTATATATCCCCATTGCCCTTGATTTTCTTGACTATATATCTTTTAAATGTCAACATATACACGTGTGATTTAGTTTACGAAGATTTTTCAATGCCGAGAACCTCGATCAGAGAGTAAAAAAGGCGTAAGGTTCACAATGGTGTAAAATTAAAATGGGATAAACCGGGCTAGAATTCGAGTTACAGGAACAAGGGCCAAACCAACCACCCAAGAATGGAATCGTCGAGCGAAAACACTTGACAACTTCCTAGAAGCAGCTTTTCTTGCCACCAGACCTTTCTCCATCAACTAGGAATCTGATGCCATCACTAAACACTTTCCTTAAATTGTAGCCATTTGTTGAGTGTTTTTTTTGCTGTCTAATCCGCCTATATATCACCATTGCCCTTGATTTTCTTGACTATATATCTTTTAAATGTCAACATATACACGTGTGATTTAGTTTACGAAGATTTTTCAATGCCGAGAACCTCGATCAGAGAGTAAAAAAGGCGTAAGGTTCACAATGGTGTAAAATTAAAATGGGATATACCGGGCTAGAATTCGAGTTACAGGAACAAGGGCCAAACCAACCACCCAAGAATGGAATCGTCGAGCGAAAACACTTGACAACTTCCTAGAAGCAGCTTTTCTTGCCACCACACCTTTCTCCATCAATTAGGAATCTGATGCCATCACTAAACACATTCCTTAAATTGTAGCCATTTGTTGAGTGTTTTTTTTTTGGTGTCTAATCCACCTATATATCACCATTGCCCTTGATTTTCTTGACTGTATATCTTTTAAATGTCAACATATACACGTGTGATTTAGTTTACGAAGATTTTTCATTGCCGAGAACCTCGATCAAAGAGTAAAAAAGGCGTAAGGTTCACAATGGTGTAAAATTAAAATGGGATATACCGGCTAGGATTCGAGTTACAGGATCAAGGGCCAAACCAACCACCTAAGAATGGAATCGTCGAGCGAAAACACTTGACAACCTCCTAGAAGCAGCTTTTCTTGCCACCAGACCTTTCTCCATGAATTAGGAATCTGATGCCGTCACTAAACACAATCCTTAAATTGTAGCCATTTGTTGAGTGTTTTTTTTGGGGTCTAATCCGCCTATATATCACCATTGCCCTTGATTTTCTTGACTGTATATCTCTTAAATGTCAACATATACACGTGTGATTTAGTTTACGAAGATTTTTCAATGCCGAGAACCTCGATCAGAGAGTAAAAAAGGCGTAAGGTTCACAATGGTGAAAAATTAAAATGGGATATACCGGGCTAGAATTCGAGTTACAGGAACAAGGGCCAAACCAACCACCCAAGAATGGAATCGTCGAGCGAAAACACTTGACAACTTCCTAGAAGCAACTTTTCTTGCCACCAGACCTTTCTCCATCAATTAGGAATCTGATGTCGTCACTTAACACATTCCTTAAATTGTAGCCATTTGTTGAGTGTTTTTTTGGTGTCTAATCCGCTTATATATCACCATTGCCCTTGATTTTCTTGACTGTATATCTCTTAAATGTCAACTTATACACGTGTGATTTAGTTTACGAAGATTTTTCATTGCCGAGAACCTCGATCAAAGAGTAAAAAAGGCGTAAGGTTCACAATGGTGTAAAATTAAAATGGGATATACCGGGCTAGGATTCGAGTTACAGGAACAAGGGCCAAACCAACCACCCAAGAATGGAATCGTCGAGCGAAAACACTTGACAACCTCCTAGAAGCAGCTTTTCTTGCCACCAGACCTTTCTCCATGAATTAGGAATCTGATGCCGTCACTAAACACAATCCTTAAATTGTAGCCATTTGTTGAGTGTTTTTTTTGGTGTCTAATCCGCCTATATATCACCATTGCCCTTGATTTTCTTGACTGTATATCTCTTAATTGTCAACATATACACGTGTGATTTAGTTTATGAAGATTTTTCAATGCCGAGAACCTCGATCAGAGAGTAAAAAAGGTGTAAGGATCACAATGGTGTAAAATTAAAATGGGATATACCGGGCTAGAATTCGAGTTACAAGAACCAGGGCCAAACCAACCACCCAAGAATGGAATCGTCGAGCGAAAACACTTGATAACTTCCTAGAAGCAGCTTTTGTTGCCACCAGACCTTTCTCCATCAATTAGGAATCTGATGCCGTCACTAAACACATTCCTTAAATTGTAGCCATTTGTTGAGTGTTTTTTTTGGTGTCTAATCCGCTTATATATCACCATTGCCCTTGATTTTCTTGACTGTATATCTCTTAAATGTCAACATATACACGTGTGATTTAGTTTACGAAGATTTTTCATTGCCGAGAACCTCGATCAAAGAGTAAAAAAGGCGTAAGGTTCACAATGGTGTAAAATTAAAATGGGATATACCGGGCTAGGATTCAAGTTACAGGAACAAGGGCCAAACCAACCACCCAAGAATGGAATCGTCGAGCGAAAACACTTGACATCCTCCTAGAAGCAGCTTTTCTTGCCACCAGACCTTTCTCCATGAATTAGGAATCTGATGCCGTCACTAAACACAATCCTTAAATTGTAGCCATTTGTTGAGTGTTTTTTTTTGGTGTCTAATCCGCCTATATATCACCATTGCACATGATTTTCTTGACTGTATATCTCTTAAATGTCAACATATACACGTGTGATTTAGTTTACGAAGATTTTACAATGCCGAGAACCACGATCAGAGAGTAAAAAAGGCGTAAGGTTCACAATGGTGTAAAATTAAAATTGGATATACCGGGCTAGAATTCGAGTTACAGGAACAAGGGCCAAACCAACCACCCAAGAATGGAATCGTCGAGCGAAAACACTTGACAACTTCCTAGAAGCAGCTTTTCTTACCACCAGACCTTTCTCCATCAATTAGGAATCTGATGCCGTCACTTAACACATTCCTTAAATTGTAGACATTTGTTGAGTGTTTTTTTTGGTGTCTAATCCGCTTATATATCACCATTGCCCTTGATTTACTTGACTGTAGATCTCTTAAATGTCAACATATACACGTGTGATTTAGTTTACGAAGATTTTTCATTGCCGAGAACCTCGATCAAAGAGTAAAAAAGGCGTAAGGTTCACAATGCTGTAAAATTAAAATGGGATATACCGGGCTAGGATTCGAGTTACAGGAACATGGGCCAAACCAACCACCCAAGAATGGAATCGTCGAGCGAAAACACTTGACAACCTCCTAGAAGTAGCTTTTCTTGCCACCAGCCCTTTCTCCATCAATTAGGAATCTGATGCCGTCACTAAACACATTCCTTAAATTGTAGACATTTGTTGAGTGTTTTTTTGGTGTCTAATCCGCATATATATACCCATTGCCCTTGATTTTCGTGACTGTATATCTCTTAAATGTCAACATATACACGTGTGATTTAGTTTACGAAGATTTTTCAATGCCGAGAACCTCGATCAGAGAGTAAAAAAGGCGTAAGGTTCACAATGGTGTAAAATTAAAATGGGATATACCGGGCTAGAATTCGAGTTACAGGAACAAGGGCCAAACCAACCACCCAAGAATGGAATCGTCGAGCGAAAACACTTGACAACTTCCTAGAAGCAGCTTTTCTTGCCACCAGACCTTTCTCCATCAATTAGGAATCTGATGCCATCACTAAACACATTCCTTAAATTGTAGCCATTTGTTGAGTGTTTTTTTTTTTGGTGTCTAATCCGCCTATATATCACCATTGCCCTTGATTTTCTTGACTGTATATCTTTTAAATGTCAACATATACACGTGTGATTTAGTTTACGAAGATTTTTCATTGCCGAGAACCTCGATCAAAGAGTAAAAAAGGCGTAAGGTTCACAATGGTGTAAAATTAAAATGGGATATACCGGCTAGGATTCGAGTTACAGGATCAAGGGCCAAACCAACCACCCAAGAATGGAATCGTCGAGCGAAAACACTTGACAACCTACCAGAAGCAGATTTTCTTGCCACCAGACCTTTCTCCATTAATTAGGAATCTGATGCCATCACTAAACACATTCCTTAAATTGTAGACATTTGCTGAGTGTTTTTTTGGTGTCTAATCCGCATATATATCACCATTGCCCTTGATTTTCTTGACTGTATATCTCTTAAATGTGAACATATACACATGTGATTTAGTTTACGTAGATTTTTCAATGCCGAGAACCTCGATCTGAGAGTAGAAGAGGCGTAAGGTTCACAATGTTATAAAATTAAAATGAGATATACCGGGCTAGAATTCGAGTTATAGGATCAAGGGCCAAACCAACCACCCAAGAATGGAATCATCGAGCGAAAACACTTGACAACCTCCTAGAAGTAGCTTTTCTTGCCACCAGCACTTTCTCCATCAATTAGGAATCTGATGCCGTCACTAAACACATTCCTTAAATTGTAGCCATTTGTTGAGTGTTTTTTTTGGTGTCTAATCCGCTTATATATCACCATTGCCCTTGATTTTCTTGACTGTATATCTCTTAAATGTCAACATATACACGTGTGATTTAGTTTATGAAGATTTTTCATTGCCGAGAACCTCGATCAAAGAGTAAAAAAGGCATAAGGTTCACAATGGTGTAAAATTAAAATGGGATATACCGGGCTAGGATTCGAGTTACAGGAACAAGGGCCAAACCAACCACCCAAGAATGGAATCGTCGAGCGAAAACACTTGACAACCTCCTAGAAGCAGCTTTTCTTGCCACCAGACCTTTCTCCATGAATTAGGAATCTGATGCCGTCACTAAACACAATCCTTAAATTGTAGCCATTTGTTGAGTGTTTTTTTTGGTGTCTAATCCGCCTATATATCACCATTGCCCTTGATTTTCTTGACTGTATATCTCTTAAATGTCAACATATACACGTGTGATTTAGTTTACGAAGATTTTTCAATGCCGAGAACCTCGATCAGAGAGTAAAAAATGCGTAAGGTTCACAATGGTGTAAAATTAAAATGGGATATACCGGGCTAGGATTCGAGTTACAGGAACATGGGCCAAACCAACCACCCAAGAATGGAATCGTCGAGCGAAAACACTTGACAACCTCCTAGAAGTAGCTTTTCTTGCCACCAGCCCTTTCTCCATCAATTAGGAATCTGATGCCGTCACTAAACACATTCCTTAAATTGTAGACATTTGTTGAGTGTTTTTTTGGTGTCTAATCCGCATATATATACCCATTGCCCTTGATTTTCGTGACTGTATATCTCTTAAATGTCAACATATACACGTGTGATTTAGTTTACGAAGATTTTTCAATGCCGAGAACCTCGATCAGAGAGTAAAAAAGGCGTAAGGTTCACAATGGTGTAAAATTAAAATGGGATATACCGGGCTAGAATTCGAGTTACAGGAACAAGGGCCAAACCAACCACCCAAGAATGGAATCGTCGAGCGAAAACACTTGACAACTTCCTAGAAGCAGCTTTTCTTGCCACCAGACCTTTCTCCATCAATTAGGAATCTGATGCCATCACTAAACACATTCCTTAAATTGTAGCCATTTGTTGAGTGTTTTTTTTTTTTGGTGTCTAATCCGCCTATATATCACCATTGCCCTTGATTTTCTTGACTGTATATCTTTTAAATGTCAACATATACACGTGTGATTTAGTTTACGAAGATTTTTCATTGCCGAGAACCTCGATCAAAGAGTAAAAAAGGCGTAAGGTTCACAATGGTGTAAAATTAAAATGGGATATACCGGCTAGGATTCGAGTTACAGGATCAAGGGCCAAACCAACCACCCAAGAATGGAATCGTCGAGCGAAAACACTTGACAACCTACTAGAAGCAGATTTTCTTGCCACCAGACCTTTCTCCATTAATTAGGAATCTGATGCCATCACTAAACACATTCCTTAAATTGTAGACATTTGCTGAGTGTTTTTTTGGTGTCTAATCCGCATATATATCACCATTGCCCTTGATTTTCTTGACTGTATATCTCTTAAATGTGAACATATACACATGTGATTTAGTTTACGTAGATTTTTCAATGCCGAGAACCTCGATCTGAGAGTAGAAGAGGCGTAAGGTTCACAATGTTATAAAATTAAAATGAGATATACCGGGCTAGAATTCGAGTTATAGGATCAAGGGCCAAACCAACCACCCAAGAATGGAATCATCGAGCGAAAACACTTGACAACCTCCTAGAAGTAGCTTTTCTTGCCACCAGCACTTTCTCCATCAATTAGGAATCTGATGCCGTCACTAAACACATTCCTTAAATTGTAGCCATTTGTTGAGTGTTTTTTTTGGTGTCTAATCCGCTTATATATCACCATTGCCCTTGATTTTCTTGACTGTATATCTCTTAAATGTCAACATATACACGTGTGATTTAGTTTATGAAGATTTTTCATTGCCGAGAACCTCGATCAAAGAGTAAAAAAGGCATAAGGTTCACAATGGTGTAAAATTAAAATGGGATATACCGGGCTAGGATTCGAGTTACAGGAACAAGGGCCAAACCAACCACCCAAGAATGGAATCGTCGAGCGAAAACACTTGACAACCTCCTAGAAGCAGCTTTTCTTGCCACCAGACCTTTCTCCATGAATTAGGAATCTGATGCCGTCACTAAACACAATCCTTAAATTGTAGCCATTTGTTGAGTGTTTTTTTTGGTGTCTAATCCGCCTATATATCACCATTGCCCTTGATTTTCTTGACTGTATATCTCTTAAATGTCAACATATACACGTGTGATTTAGTTTACGAAGATTTTTCAATGCCGAGAACCTCGATCAGAGAGTAAAAAATGCGTAAGGTTCACAATGGTGTAAAATTAAAATGGGATATACCGGGCTAGGATTCGAGTTACAGGAACATGGGCCAAACCAACCACCCAAGAATGGAATCGTCGAGCGAAAACACTTGACAACCTCCTAGAAGTAGCTTTTCTTGCCACCAGCCCTTTCTCCATCAATTAGGAATCTGATGCCGTCACTAAACACATTCCTTAAATTGTAGACATTTGTTGAGTGTTTTTTTGGTGTCTAATCCGCATATATATACCCATTGCCCTTGATTTTCGTGACTGTATATCTCTTAAATGTCAACATATACACGTGTGATTTAGTTTACGAAGATTTTTCAATGCCGAGAACCTCGATCAGAGAGTAAAAAAGGCGTAAGGTTCACAATGGTGTAAAATTAAAATGGGATATACCGGGCTAGAATTCGAGTTACAGGAACAAGGGCCAAACCAACCACCCAAGAATGGAATCGTCGAGCGAAAACACTTGACAACTTCCTAGAAGCAGCTTTTCTTGCCACCAGACCTTTCTCCATCAATTAGGAATCTGATGCCATCACTAAACACATTCCTTAAATTGTAGCCATTTGTTGAGTGTTTTTTTTTTTTGGTGTCTAATCCGCCTATATATCACCATTGCCCTTGATTTTCTTGACTGTATATCTTTTAAATGTCAACATATACACGTGTGATTTAGTTTACGAAGATTTTTCATTGCCGAGAACCTCGATCAAAGAGTAAAAAAGGCGTAAGGTTCACAATGGTGTAAAATTAAAATGGGATATACCGGCTAGGATTCGAGTTACAGGATCAAGGGCCAAACCAACCACCCAAGAATGGAATCGTCGAGCGAAAACACTTGACAACCTACTAGAAGCAAATTTTCTTGCCACCAGACCTTTCTCCATTAATTAGGAATCTGATGCCATCACTAAACACATTCCTTAAATTGTAGACATTTGCTGAGTGTTTTTTTGGTGTCTAATCCGCATATATATCACCATTGCCCTTGATTTTCGTGACTGTATATCTCTTAAATGTCAACATATACACGTGTGATTTAGTTTATGAAGATTTTTCATTGCCGAGAACCTCGATCAAAGAGTAAAAAAGGCATAAGGTTCACAATGGTGTAAAATTAAAATGGGATATACCGGGCTAGGATTCGAGTTACAGGAACAAGGGCCAAACCAACCACCCAAGAATGGAATCGTCGAGCGAAAACACTTGACAACCTCCTAGAAGCAGCTTTTCTTGCCACCAGACCTTTCTCCATGAATTAGGAATCTGATGCCGTCACTAAACACAATCCTTAAATTGTAGCCATTTGTTGAGTGTTTTTTTTGGTGTCTAATCCGCCTATATATCACCATTGCCCTTGATTTTCTTGACTGTATATCTCTTAAATGTCAACATATACACGTGTGATTTAGTTTACGAAGATTTTTCAATGCCGAGAACCTCGATCAGAGAGTAAAAAATGCGTAAGGTTCACAATGGTGTAAAATTAAAATGGGATATACCGGGCTAGAATTCGAGTTACAGGAACAATGGCCAAACCAACCACCCAAGAATGGAATCGTCGAGCGAAAACACTTGATAACTTCCTAGAAGCAGCTTTTCTTGCCACCAGACCTTTCTCCATTAATTAGGAATCTGATGCCGTCACTAAACACATTCCTTAAATTGTAGCCATTTGTAGAGTGTTTTTTTTGGTGTCTACTCCGCCTATATATCACCATTGCCCTTGATTTTCTTGACTGTATATCTCTTAAATGTCAACATATACACGTGTGATTTAGTTTACGAAGATTTCTCATTGCCGAGAACCTCGATCAAAGAGTAAAAAAGGCGTAAGGTTCACAATGGTGTAAAATTAAAATGGGATATACCGGGCTAGGATTCGAGTTACAGGAACAAGGGCCAAACCAACCACCCAAGAATGGAATCGTCGAGCGAAAACACTTGACAACCTCCTAGAAGCAGCTTTTCTTGCCACCAGACCTTTCTCCATGAATTAGGAATCTGATGCCGTCACTAAACACAATCCTTAAATTGTAGACATTTGTTGAGTGTTTTTTTGGTGTCTAATCCGCATATATATACCCATTGCCCTTGATTTTCGTGACTGTATATCTCTTAAATGTCAACATATACACGTGTGATTTAGTTTACGAAGATTTTTCAATGCCGAGAACCTCGATCAGAGAGTAAAAAAGGCGTAAGGTTCACAAAGGTGTAAAATTAAAATGGGATATACCGGGCTAGAATTCGAGTTACAGGAACAAGGGCCAAACCAACCACCCAAGAATGGAATCGTCGAGCGAAAACACTTGACAACTTCCTAGAAGCAGCTTTTCTTGCCACCAGACCTTTCTCCATCAATTAGGAATCTGATGCCATCACTAAACACATTCCTTAAATTGTAGCCATTTGTTGAGTGTTTTTTTTTGTGTCTAATCCGCCTATATATCACCATTGCCCTTGATTTTCTTGATTGTATATCTCTTAAATGTCAACATATACACGTGTGATTTAGTTTACGAAGATTTTTCAATGCCGAGAACCTCGATCAGAGAGTAAAAAAGGCGTAAGGTTCACAATGGTGTAAAATTAAAATGGGATATACCGGGCTAGAATTCGAGTTACAGGAACAAGGGCCAAACCAACCACCCAAGAATGGAATCGTCGAGCGAAAACACTTGACAACTTCCTAGAAGCAGCTTTTCTTGCCACCATACCTTTCTCCATCAATTAGGAATCTGATGCCGTCACTAAACACATTCCTTAAATTGTTGCCATTTGTTGAGTGTTTTTTTATTGTCTAATCCGCATATATATCACCATTCCCCTTCATTTTCTTGACTGTATATCTCTTAAATGTCAATATATGCACGTGTGTTTTAGTTTACGAAGATTTTTCAATGCCGAAAACCTCGATTAGAGAGTAAAAAAGGTGTGAGGTTCACAATGGTGTAAAATTAAAATGGGATATACCGGGCTAGGATTCGAGTTACAGGAACAAGGGCCAAACCAACCACCCAAGAATGGAATCGTCGAGCGAAAACACTTGACAACCTCCTAGAAGCAGCTTTTCTTGCCACCAGACCTTTCTCCATGAATTAGGAATCTGATGCCGTCACTAAACACAATCCTTAAATTGTAGCCATTTGTTGAGTGTTGTTTTTGGTGTCTAATCCGCCTAAATATCACCATTGCCCTTGGTTTTCTTGACTGTATATCTCTTAAATGTCAACATATACACGTGTGATTTAGTTTACGAAGATTTTTCAATGCCGAGTACCTCGATCAGAGAGTAAAAAAGGCGTAAGGTTCACATTGGTGTAAAATTAAAATGGGATATACCGGGCTAGAATTCGAGTTACAGCAACAAGGGCCAAACCAACCACCCAAGAATGGAATCGTCGAGCGAAAACACTTGACAACTTCCTAGAAGCAGCTTTTCTTGCCCCCAGACCTTTCTCCATCAATTAGGAATCTGATGCCGTCACTAAACACATTCCTTAAATTGTAGCCATTTGTTGAGTGTTTTTTTATTGTCTAATCCGCATATATATCACCATTCCCCTTCATTTTCTAGACTGTATATCTCTTAAATGTCAACATATGCACGTGTGTTTTAGTTTACGAAGATTTTTCAATGCCGAAAACCTCGACCAGATAGTAAAAAAGGCGTGATGTTCACAATGGAGTAAAATTAAAATTGGATATACCGGGCTAGGATTCGAGTTACAGGAACAAGGGCCAAACCAACCACCCAAGAATTCAATCATCGAGCGAAATCACTTGACAACCTCCTAGAAGCAGCTTTTCTTGCCACCAGACATTTCTCCATCAATTAGGAATCTGATGCCGTCACTAAACACTTTCCTTAAATTATAGACATTTGTTGAGTTTTTTTTTGGTGTCTAATCCGCATATATATCAACATTGCCCTTGATTTTCTTGACTGTATATATCTTAATTGTCAACATATACACGTGTGATTTAGTTTATGAAGATTTTTCAATGCCGAGAACCTCGATCAGAGAGTAAAAGAGGCGTAAGGTTTACAATGCTATAAAATTAAAATGAGATATACCGGGCTAGAATTGGAGTTATAGGAACAAGAGCCAAACCAACCACCCAAGAATGGAATCGTCGAGCGAAAACACTTGACAACCTTGTAGAAGCAGCTTTTCATGCCACCAGACCTTTCTCCATCAATTAGGAATCTGATGCCGTCACTAAACACATTCCTTAAATTGTAGCCATTTGTTGAGTGTTTTTTTGGTGTCTAATCCGCATATATATCACCATTTCCCTTGATTTTCTTGACTGTATATCTCTTAAATGTCAACATCTACACGTGTGATTTAGTTTACGACGATTTTTCAATGCCGAGAACCTCGATCAGAGAGTAAAAAAGGCGTATGGTTCACAATGCTGTAAAATTAAAACGGGATATACCGGGCTAGGATTCGAGTTACAGGAACATGGGCCAAACCAACCACCCAAGAATGGAATCGTCGAGCGAAAACACTTGACAACCTACTAGAAGCAGCTTTTCTTGCCACCAGACCTTTCTCCATTAATTAGGAATCTGATGCCATCACTAAACACATTCCTTAAATTGTAGACATTTGTTGAGTGTTTTTTGGTGTCTAATCCGCATATATATCACCATTGCCCTTGATTTTCTTGACTGTGTATCTCTTAAATGTGAACATATACACGTGTGATTTAGTTTACGAAGATTTTTCAATGCCGAGAACCTCGATCAGAGAGTAGAAGAGGCGTAAGGTTCACAATGTTATAAAATTAAAATGAGATATACCGGGCTAGAATTCGAGTTATAGGAACAAGGGCCAAACCAACCACCCAAGAATGGAATCATCGAGCGAAAACACTTGACAACCTCCTAGAAGTAGCTTTTCTTGCCACCAGACCTTTCTCCTTGAATTAGGAATCTGATGCCGTCACTAAACACAATCCTTAAATTGTAGCCATTTGTTGAGTGTTTTTTTTGGTGTCTAATCCGCCTAAATATCACCATTGCCCTTGATTTTCTTGATTGTATATCTCTTAAATGACAACATATACACGTGTGATTTAGTTCACGAAGATTTTTCAATGCCTAGAACCTCGATCAGAGAGTAAAAAAGGCGTAAGGTTCACAATGGTATAAAATTAAAATGAGATATACCGAGCTAGAATTCGAGTTATAGGAGCAAGGGCCAAACCAACCACCCAAGAATGGAATCGTCGAGCGAAAACACTTGACAACCTCCTAGAAGCAGCTTTTCTTGCCACCAGACCTTTCTCCATGAATTAGGAATCTGATGCCGTCACTAAACACAATCCTTAAATTGTAGCCATTTGTTGAGTGTTGTTTTTGGTGTCTAATCCGCCTAAATATCACCATTGCCCTTGATTTTCTTGACTGTATATCTCTTAAATGTCAACATATACACGTGTGATTTAGTTTACGAAGATTTTTCAATGCCGAGAACCTCGATCAGAGAGTAAAAAAGGCGTAAGGTTCACATTGGTGTAAAATTAAAATGGGATATACCGGGCTAGAATTCGAGTTACAGGAACAAGGGCCAAACCAACCACCCAAGAATGGAATCGTCGAGCGAAAACACTTGACAACTTCCTAGAAGCAGCTTTTCTTGCCCCCAGACCTTTCTCCATCAATTAGGAATCTGATGCCGTCACTAAACACATTCCTTAAATTGTAGCCATTTGTTGAGTGTTTTTTTATTGTCTAATCCGCATATATATCACCATTCCCCTTCATTTTCTAGACTGTATATCTCTTAAATGTCAACATATGCACGTGTGTTTTAGTTTACGAAGATTTTTCAATGCCGAAAACCTCGATCAGAGAGTAAAAAAGGCGTGATGTTCACAATGGAGTATAATTAAAATTGGATATACCGGGCTAGGATTCGAGTTACAGGAACAACGGCCAAACCAACCACCCAAGAATTCAATCATCGAGCGAAATCACTTGACAACCTCCTAGAAGCAGCTTTTCTTGCCACCAGACATTTCTCCATCAATTAGGAATCTGATGCCGTCACTAAACACTTTCCTTAAATTATAGACATTTGTTGAGTGTTTTTTTGGTGTCTAATCCGCATATATATCACCATTGCCCTTGATTTTCTTGACTGTATATATCTTAATTGTCAACATATACACGTGTGATTTAGTTTATGAAGATTTTTCAATGCCGAGAACCTCGATCAGAGAGTAAAAGAGGCGTAAGGTTTACAATGCTATAAAATTAAAATGAGATATACCGGGATAGAATTCGAGTTATAGGAACAAGAGCCAAACCAACCACCCAAGAATGGAATCGTCGAGCGAAAACACTTGACAACCTTCTAGAAGCAGCTTTTCTTGCCACCAGACCTTTCTCCATCAATTAGGAATCTGATGCCGTCACTAAACACATTCCTTAAATTGTAGCCATTTGTTGAGTGTTTTTTTGGTGTCTAATCCGCATATATATCACCATTGCCCTTGATTTTCTTGACTGTATATCTCTTAAATGTCAACATATACACGTGTGATTTAGTTTACGACGATTTTTCAATGCCGAGAACCTCGATCAGAGAGTAAAAAAGGCGTATGGTTCACAATGCTGTAAAATTAAAACGGGATATACCGGGCTAGGATTCGAGTTACAGGAACATGGGCCAAACCAACCACCCAAGAATGGAATCGTCGAGCGAAAACACTTGACAACCTACTAGAAGCAGCTTTTCTTGCCACCAGACCTTTCTCCATTAATTAGGAATCTGATGCCATCACTAAACACATTCCTTAAATTGTAGACATTTGTTGAGTGTTTTTTTGGTGTCTAATCCGCATATATATCACCATTGCCCTTGATTTTCTTGACTGTGTATCTCTTAAATGTGAACATATACACGTGTGATTTAGTTTACGAAGATTTTTCAATGCCGAGAACCTCGATCAGAGAGTAGAAGAGGCGTAAGGTTCACAATGTTATAAAATTAAAATGAGATATACCGGGCTAGAATTCGAGTTATAGGAACAAGGGCCAAACCAACCACCCAAGAATGGAATCATCGAGCAAAAACACTTGACAACCTCCTAGAAGTAGCTTTTCTTGCCACCAGACCTTTCTCCATGAATTAGGAATCTGACGCCGTCACTAAACACAATCCTTAAATTGTAGCCATTTGTTGAGTGTTTTTTTTGGTGTCTAATCCGCCTATATATCACCATTGCCCTTGATTTTCTTGACTGTATATCTCTTAAATGACAACATATACACGTGTGATTTAGTTTACGAAGATTTTTCAATGCCGAGAACCTCGATCAGAGAGTAAAAAAGGCGTAAGGTTCACAATGGTATAAAATTAAAATGAGATATACCGGGCTAGAATTCGAGTTATTGGAGCAAGGGCCAAACCAACCACCCAAGAATGGAATCGTCGAGCGAAAACACTTGACAACCTCCTAGAAGCAGCTTTTCTTGCCACCAGACCTTTCTCCATCAATTAGGAATCTGATGCCGACACTAAACACATTCCTTAAATAGTAGCCATTTGTTGAGTGTTTTTTTTGTGTCTAATCCGCATATATATCACCATTGCTCTTGATTTTCTTGACTGTATATCTCTTAAATGTCAACATATACACGTGTGATAAAGTTTACGAAGATTTTTCAATGCCGAGACCCTCGATCAGAGAGTAAAAAAGGCGTAAGGTTCACAATGGTGTAAAATTAAAATGAGATATACCGGGCTAGGATTCGAGTTACAGGAAAAAGGGCCAAACCAACCCCCCAAGAATGGAATCGTCGAGCGAAAACACTTGACAACCTCCTAGAAGCGGTTTTTCTTGCCACCAGAACTTTCTCCATCAATTAGGAATCTGATGCCGTCGCTAAATACATTACTTAAATTGTAGCCATTTGTTGATTGTTTTTTTTTTGTATCTAATCCGCATATATATCACCATTGCGCTTGATTTTCTTGACTGTATATCTCTTAAATGTCAACGTATACACGTGTGATTTAGTTTACGAAGATTTTTCAATGCCGAGAACCTCGATCAGAGAGTAAAAAAGGCGTAAGGTTCACAATGGTGTAAAATTAAAATGGGATATACCGGCCTAGGATTCGAGTTACAGGAACAACGGCCAAACCAACCACCCAAGAATGGAATCGTCGAGCGAAAACACTTGACAACCTCCTAGAAGCAGCTTTTCTTGCCACCAGACCTTTCTCCATCAATTAGGAATCTGATGCCGTCATTAAACACATTCCTTAAATTGTAGCCATTTATTGAGTGTTTTTTTTATGTAATCCGCATATATATCACCATTGCGCTTGATTTTCTTGACTGTATATACCTTAAATGTCAACGTATACACGTGTGATTTAGTTTACGAAGATTTTTCAATGCCGAGAACCTCGATCAGAGAGTAAAAAAGGCGTAATGTTCACAATGGTGTATAATTAAAATGGGATATACCGGGCTAGGATTCGAGTTACAGGAACAAGGGCCAAACCAACCACCCAAGAATGGAATCGTCGAGCGAAAACACTTGACAACCTCCTAGAAGCAGCTTTTCTTGCCACCAGACCTTTCTCCATCAATTAGGAATCTGATGTCATCACTAAACACATTCCTTAAATTGTAGCCATTTGTTGAGTGTTTTTTTTTGTGTCTAATCCGCATTTATATCGCCATTGCCCTTGATTTTATTGACTGTATATCTCTTAAATGTCAACATATACTCGTCGACATTTACTTTACGAATATTTTTCAATGCCGAGAACCTCGATCAGGGAGTAAAAAAGACGTAAGGTTCACAATAGTGTAAAATTATAATGGGATATACCGGGCTAGGATTCGAGTTACAGGAACAAAGGCTAAACCAACCACCCAAGAATGCAATCGTCGAGCGAAAGCACTTGACAACCTCCTAGAAGCAGCTTTTCTTGCCACCAGACATTTCTCAATTAATTAGAAATCTGATGCCGTCACTAAACACATTCCTTTAATTGTAGCCATTTGTTGAGTGTTTTTTTTTGTGTCTAATCCGCATATATATCACCATTGCCCTTGATTTTTTTACTATATCCGGGCTAGGATTCGAGTTACAGGAACAAGGGCCAAACAAACCACCCGAGAATGGAATCGTCGAGCGAAAACACTTGACAACCTCTTAGAAGCAGCTTTTCTTACCACTAGACCTTTCTCCATCAATTAGGAATCTGATGCCGTCAATAAACTGATTCCTTAAATTGTAGCCATTTGTTGAGTGTTTTTTTGTGTCTAATCCGCATATATATCACCATTGCCCTTGATTTTCTTGACTGTATATCTCTTAAATGTCAACATATACAGGTGTGATTTAGTTTACGAAGATTTTTCAATGCCGAGAACCTCGATTAGAGAGTAAAAAGGGTGTAAGGTTCACAATGTTGTAAAATTAAAATAGGATATACCGGGCTAGGATTCGAGTTACAGGAACAAGGGCCAAACAAACCACCCAAGAATGGAATCGTCGAGAGAAAACACTTGACAACCTCTTAGAAGCAGCTTTTCTTGCCACTAGACCTTTCTCCATCAATTAGGAATCTGATGCCATCAATAAACAGATTCCTTAAATTGTAGCCATTTGTTGAGTGTTTTTTTTTTGTGTCTAATCCGCATATATATCACCATTGCCCTTGATTTTCTTGACTGTATATCTCTTAAATGTCAACATATACAGGTGTGATTTAGTTTACGAAGATTTTTCAATGCCAAGAACCACGATCAGAGAGTAAAAAGGGCGTAAGGTTCACAATGGTGTAAAATTAAAATAGGATATACCGGGCTAGTATTCGAGTTACAAGAAAAAGAGCCAAACCAACCACCCAAGAATGGAATCGTTGAGCTAAAACACTTGATAACCTCTTAGAAGCAGCTTTTCTTGCCACCAGACCTTTCTCCATAAATTAGGAATCTGATGCCGTCATTAAACACATTCCTTAAATTGTAGCCATTTGTTGAGTATTTTTTTTGTATCTAATCCGCATATATATCACCATTGCGCTTGATTTTCTTGACTGTATATATCTTAAATGTCAACGTATACACGGGTGATTTAGTTTACGAAGATTTTTCAATGCCGAGAACTTCGATCAGGGAGTAAAAAACGCGTAAGGTTCACAATGGTGTAAAATTAAAATGGGATATACCTGGCTAGGATTCGAGTTACAGGAACAAGGGCAAAACCAACCACCCAAGAATGGAATCGTCGAGCGAAAACACTTGACAACCTCCTAGAAGCATCTTTTCTTGCCACCAGACCTTTCTCCATCAATTAGGAATCTGATGCCGTCACTAAACACATTCCTTAAATAGTAGCCATTTGTTGAGTGTTTTTTTTGTGTCTAATCCGCATATATATCACCATTGCCCTTGATTTTCTTGACTGTATATCTCTTAAATGTCAACATATACACGTATGATTTTGTTTGCGAAGATTTTTCAATGCCGAGAACCTCGATTAGAGAGTTAAAATGGCGTAAGGTTCATAATGGTGTAAAATTAAAATGGGATATACCGGGCTAGGATTCGAGTTACAGGAACAATGGCCAAACCAACCACCCAAGAATGGAATCGTCGAGCGAAAACAATTGACAACCTCCTAGAAGCAGCTTTTCTTTCCACCAGACATTTCTTCATCTATTAGGAATCTGATGGCGTCACTAAACACATTCCTTAAATTGTAGACATTTGTTGAGTGTGTTTTTGGTGTCTAATCCGCATATATATCACCATTGCCCTTGATTTTCTTGACTGTATATATCTTAATTGTCAACATATACACGTGTGATTTAGTTTACGAAGATTTTTCAATGCCGAGAACCTCAATCAGAGAGAAAAAGAGGCGTAAGGTTCACAATGGTTTAAAATTAAAATGAGATATACCGGGCTAGAATTCGAGTTATCGGAACAAGGGCCAAACCAACCACCCAAGAATGGAATCGTCGAGCGAAAACACTTGACAACCTCCTAGAAGCAGCTTTTCTTGCCACTAGACCTTTCTCCATCAATTAGGAATCTGATGCCGTCACTAAACACATTCCTTAAATTGTAGCCATTTGTTGAGTGTTTTTTTGGTGTCTAATCCGCATATATATCACCATTGCCCTTGATTTTCTTGACTGTATATCTCTTAAATGTCAACATATACACGTGTGAATTAGTTTACGAAGATTTTTGAATGCCGAGAACCTCGATCAGAGAGTAAAAAAGGCGTAAGGTTCACAATGGTGTAAAATTAAAATGGGATATACCGGGCTAGAATTCGAGTTACAGGAACAAGGGCAAACCAACCACCCAAGAATGGAATCGTCGAGCGAAAAAATTGACAACTTCCTAGAAGCAGCTTTTCTTGCCACCAGACCTTTCTCCATCAATTAGGAATCTCATGCCGTCACTAAACACTTTCCTTAAATTGTAGCCATTTGTTGAGTGTTTTTTTTTGGTGTCTAATCCGCCTATATATCACCATTGCCCTTGATTTTCTTGACTGTATATCTCTTAAATGTCAACATATACACGTGTGATTTAGTTTACGAAGATTTTTCATTGCCGAGAACCTCGATCAAAGAGTAAAAAAGGCGTAAGGTTCACAATGGTGTAAAATAAAAATGGGATATACCGGGCTAGGATTCGAGTTACCGGAACAAGGGCCAAACCAACCACCCAAGAATGGAATCGTCGAGCGAAAACACTTGACAACTTCCTAGAAGAAACTTTTCTTGCCACCAGACCTTTCTCCATCAATTAGGAATCTGATGCCGTCACTAAACACATTCCTTAATTTGTAGCCATTTGTTGAGTGTTTTTTTATTGTCTAATCCGCATATATATCACCATTCCCCTTCATTTTCTTGACTGTATATCTCTTAAATGTCAACGTATGCACGTGTGTTTTAGTTTACGAAGATTTTTCAATGCCGAAAACCTCGATCAGAGAGTAAGAAAGGCGTGAGGTTCACAATGGTGTAAAATTATAATTGGATATACCGGGCTAGGATTCGAGTTACAGGAACAAGGGCCAAACCAACCACCCAAGAATTCAATCGTCGAGCGAAAACACTTGACAACCTCCTAGAAGCAGCTTTTCTGGCCAGCAGACATTTCTCCATCAATTAGGAATCTGATGCCGTCACTAAACACATTCCTTAAATTGTAGACATTTGTTGAGTGTTTTTTTTGGTGTCTAATCCGCATATATAGCCCTTGACTTTCTTGACTGTATATATCTTAATTCTCAACATATACACGTGTGATTTAGTTTACAAAGATTTTTCAATGCTGAGAACCTCGATCAGAGAGTAAAAGAGGCGTAAGGTTCACAATGGTATAAAATTAAAATGAGATATACCGGGCTAGAATTCGAGTTATAGGAACAAGGGCCAAACCAACCACCCAAGAATGGAATCGTCGAGCGAAAACACTTGACAACCTCCTAGAAGCAGCTTTTCTTGCCACTAGATATTTCTCCATCAATTAGGAATCTGATGCCGTCACTAAACACATTCCTTAAATTGTAGACATTTGTTGAGTGTTTTTTTGGTGTCTAATCCGCATATATATCACCATTGCCCTTGAATTTTTTTACTGTATATATCTTAATTGTCAACATATACACGTGTGATTTAGTTTACGAAGATTTTTCAATGCCGAGAACCTCGATCAGAGAGTAAAAGAGGCGTAAGGTTCATAATGGTATAAAATTAAAATGAGATATACCGGGCTAGAATTCGAGTTATAGGAACAAGGGCCAAACCAACCACCCAAGAATGGAATCGTCGAGCGAAAACACTTGACAACCTCCTAGAAGCAGCTTTTCTTGCCACCAGATATTTCTCCATCAATTAGGAATCTGATGCCGTCACTAAACACATTCCTTAAATTGTAGACATTTGTTGAGTGTTTTTTTGGTGTCTAATCCGCATATATATCACCATTGCCCTTGAATTTTTTTACTGTATATATCTTAATTGTCAACATATACACGTGTGATTTAGTTTACGAAGATTTTTCAATGCCGAGAACCTCGATCAGAGAGTAAAAGAGGCGTAAGGTTCATAATGGTATAAAATTAAAATGAGATATACCGGGCTAGAATTCGAGTTATAGGAACAAGGGCCAAACCAACCACCCAAGAATAGAATCGTCGAGCGAAAACACTTGACAACCTCCTAGAAGCAGCTTTTCTTGCCACCAGACCTTTCTCCAACAATTAGGAATCTGATGCCGTCACTAAACACATTACTTAAATTGTAGCCATTTGTTGAGTGTTTTTTTGGTGTCTAATCCGCATATATATCACCATTGCCCTTGATTTTCTTGACTGTATATCTCTTAAATGTCAACATATACACGTGTGATTTAGTTTACGAAGATTTTTCAATGCCGAGAACCTTGATCAGAGAGTAAAAGAGGCGTAAGGTTCACAATGGTGTAAAATGAAAATGGGATATACCGGGCTAGGATTCGAGTTACAGGAACAAGGGCCAAACCAACCACCCAAGAATGGAATCGTAGAGCGAAAACACTTGACAACCTCCTAGAAGCAGCTTTTCTTGCCTCCAGACTTTTCTCCATGAATTAGGAATCTGATGCCGTCACTAAACACAATCCTTAAATTGTAGCCATTTGTTGAGTGTTTTTTTTGGTGTCTAATCCGCCTATATATCACCATTGCCCTTGATTTTCTTGACTGTATATCTCTTAAATGACAACATATACACGTGGGATTTAGTTTACGAAGATTTTTCAATGCCGAGAACCTTGATCAGAGAGTAAAAAAGGCGTAAGGTTCACAATGGTATAAAATTAAAATGAGATATACCGGGCTAGAATTCGAGTTATAGGAACAAGGGCCAAACCAACCACCCAACAATGGAATCGTCGAGCGAAAACACTTGACAACCTCCTAGAAGGAGCTTTCCTTGCCACCAGACATTTCTCCATCAATTAGGAATCTGATGCCGTCACTAAACACATTCCTTAAATTGTAGACATTTGTTGAGTGTTTTTTTGGTGTCTAATCCGCATATATATCACCATTGCCCTTGATTTTCTTGACTGTATATATCTTAATTGTCAACATATACACGTGTGATTTAGTTTACGAAGATTTTTTCAATGCCGAGAACCTCGATCAGAGAGTCAAAGAGGCGTAAGGTTCACAATGGTATAAAATTAAAATGTGATATACCGGGCTAGAATTCGAGTTATAGGAACAAGGGCCAAACCAACCACCCAAGAATGGAATCGTCGAGCGAAAACACTTGACAACCTCCTAGAAGCAGCTTTTCTTGCCCCCAGACCTTTCTCCACCAATTAGGAATCTGATGCCGTCACTAAACACATTCCTTAAATTGTAGCCATTTGTTGAGTGTTTTTTTGGTGTCTAATCCGCGTATATATCACCATTGCCCTTGATTTTCTTGACTGTATATCTCTTAAATGTCAACATATACACGTGTGATTTAGTTTACGAAGATTTTTCAATGCCGAGAACCTCGATCAGAGAGTAAAAAAGGCGTAAGGTTCACAATGGTGTAAAATTAAAATGGGATATACCGGGCTAGGATTCGAGTTACAGGAACAAGGGCCAAACCAACCACCCAAGAATGGAATCGTCGAGCGAAAACACTTGACAACCTCCTAGAAGCAGCTTTTCTTGCCACCAGACATTTTTCCATCAATTAGGAATCTGATGCCGTTACTAAACACATTCCTTAAATTGTATACATTTGTTGAGTGTGTTTTTGGTGTATAATCCGCATATATATCACCATTACCCTTGATTTTCTTGACTGTATATCTCTTAATTGTCAACATATACACGTGTGATTTAGTTTACGAAGATTTTTCAATGCCGAGAACCTCGATCAGAGAGTAAAAGAGGCGTAAGGTTCACAATGGTTTAAAATTAAAATGAGATATACCGGGCTAGAATTCAAGTTATTGGAACAAGGGCCAAACCAACCACCTAAGAATGGAATCGTCGAGCGAAAACACTTGACAACCTCCTAGAAGCAGCTTTTCTTGCCACCAGACCTTTCTCCATCAATTAGGAATCTGATGCCGTCACTAAACACAATCCTTAAATTGTAGCCATTTGTTGAGTGTTTTTTTTGGTGTCTAATCCGCCTATATATCACCATTGCCCTTGATTTTCTTGACTGTATATCTCTTAAATGTCAACATATACACGTGTGATTTAGTTTACGAAGATTTTTCAATGCCGAGAACCTCGATCAGAGAGTAAAAAAGGCGTAAGGTTCACAATGGTGTAAAATTAAAATGGGATATACCGGGCTAGGATTCGAGTTACAGGAACAAGGGCCAAACCAACCACCCAAGAATGGAATCGTAGAGCGAAAACACTTGACAACCTCCTAGAAGCAGCTTTTCTTGCCACCAGACCTTTCTCCATGAATTAGGAATCTGATGCCCTCACTAAACACAATCCTTAAATTGTAGCCATTTGTTGAGTGTTTTTTTTGGTGTCTAATCCGCCTATATATCACCACTGCCCTTGATTTTCTTGACTGTATATATCTTAATTGTCAACATATACACGTGTGATTTAGTTTACGAAGATTTTTCAATGCCGAGAACCTCGATCAGAGAGTAAAAGAGGCGTAAGGTTCACAATGGTATAAAATTAAAATGAGATATACCGGGACTAGAATTCGAGTTATAGGAACAAGGGCCAAACCAACCACCCAAGATTGGAATCGGTGAGCGAAAACACTTGACAACCTCCTAGAAGCAGCTTTTCTTGCCACCAGACATTTCTCCATCAATTAGGAATCTGATGCCGTCACTAAACACATTCCTTAAATTGTAGACATTTGTTGAGTGTTTTTTTGGTGTCTAATCCGCATATATATCACCATTGCCCTTGATTTTCTTGACTGTATATATCTTAATTGTCAACATATACACGTGTGATTTAGTTTACGAAGATTTTTCAATGCCGAGAACCTCGATCAGAGAGTAAAAGAGGCGTAAGGTTCACAATGGTATAAAATTAAAATGAGATATACCGGGCTAGAATTTGAGTTATAGGAACAAGGGCCAAACCGACCACCCAAGAATGGAATCGTCGAGCGAAAACACTTTACAACCTCCTAGAAGCAGCTTTTCTTGCCACCAGACCTTTCTCCATCAATTAGGAATCTGATGCCGTCACTAAACACATTCCTTAAATTGTAGCCATTTGTTGAGTGTTTTTTTGGTGTCTAATCCGCATATATATCACCGTTGCCCTTGATTTTCTTGACTGTATATCTCTTAAATGTCAACATATACACGTGTGATTTAGTTTACGAAGATTTTTCAATGCCGAGAACCTCGATCAGAGAGTAAAAAGGCGTAAGGTTCACAATGGTGTAAAATTAAAATGGGATATACCGGGCTAGGATTCGAGTTACAGGAACAAGGGCCAAACCAACCACCCAAGAATGGAATCGTCGAGCGAAAAGACTTGACAACCTCCTAGAAGCAGCTTTTCTTGCCACCAGACCTTTCTCCATGAATTAGGAATCTGATGCCGTCACTAAACACAATCCTTAAATTGTAGCCATATGTTGAGTGTTTTTTTTTGGGGTTTAATCCGCATATATATCACCATTGCCCTTGATTTTCTTGACTATATATCTCTTAAATGTCAACATATACACGCGTGATTTAGTTTACGAAGATTTTTCAATGCCGAGAACCTCGATCAGAGATTAAAAAAGGCGTAAGGTTCACAATGGTGTAAAATTAAAATGGGATATACCGGGCTAGGATTCGAGTTACAGGAACAAGGGCCAAACCAACCACCCAAGAATGGAATCGTAGAGCGAAAACACTTGACAACCTCCTAGAAGCAGCTTTTCTTGCCACCAGACCTTTCTCCATGAATTAGGAATCTGATGCCATCACTAAACACAATCCTTAAATTGTAGCCATTTGTTGAGTGTTTTTTTTGGTGTCTAATCCGCCTATATATCACCACTGCCCTTGATTTTCTTGACTGTATATCTCTTAAATGACAACATATACACGTGTGATTTAGTTTACGAAGATTTTTCAATGCCGAGAACCTCGATCAGAGAGTAAAAAAGGCGTAAGGTTCACAATGGTATAAAATTAAAATGAGATATACCGGGCTAGAATTCGAGTTATAGGAACAAGGGCCAAACCAACCACCCAAGAATGGAATCGTCGAGCGAAAACACTTGACAACCTCCTAGAAGCAGCTTTTCTTGCCACCAGACATTTCTCCATCACTAAGGAATCTGATGCCGTCACTAAACATTTTCCTTAAATTGTAGACATTTGTCGAGTGTGTTTTTGGTGTCTAATCCGCATATATATCACCATTACCCTTGATTTTTTTGACTGTATATCTCTTAATTGTCAACATATACACGTGTGATTTAGTTTACGAAGATTTTTCAATGCCGAGAACCTCGATCAGAGAGTAAAAGTGGCGTAAGGTTCACAATGGTTTAAAATTAAACTGAGATATACCGGGCTAGAATTCAAGTTATAGGAACAAGGGCCAAACCAACCACCCAAGAATGGAATCGTCGAGCGAAAACACTTGACAACCTCCTAGAAGCAGCTTTTCTTGCCACCAGACCTTTCTCCATCAATTAGGAATCTGATGCCGTCACTAAACACATTCCTTAAATTGTAGCCATTTGTTGAGTGTTTTTTTGGTGTCTAATCCGCATATATATCACCATTGCCCTTGATTTTCTTGACAGTATATCTCTTAAATGTCAACATATACACGTGTGATTTAGTTTACGAAGATTTTTCAATGCCGAGAACCTCGATCAGAGAGTAAAAAAGGCGTAAGGTTCACAATGGTGTAAAATTAAAATGGGATATACCGGGCTAGGATTCGAGTTACAGGAACAAGGGCCAAACCAACCACCCAAGAATGGAATCGTCGAGCGAAAAGACTTGACAACCTCCTAGAAGCAGCTTTTCTTGCCACCAGACCTTTCTCCATGAATTAGGAATCTGATGCCGTCACTAAACACAATCCTTAAATTGTAGCCATATGTTGAGTGTTTTTTTTTGGGGTTTAATCCGCATATATATCACCATTGCCCTTGATTTTCTTGACTATATATCTCTTAAATGTCAACATATACACGCGTGATTTAGTTTACGAAGATTTTTCAATGCCGAGAACCTCGATCAGAGATTAAAAAAGGCGTAAGGTTCACAATGGTGTAAAATTAAAATGGGATATACCGGGCTAGGATTCGAGTTACAGGAACAAGGGCCAAACCAACCACCCAAGAATGGAATCGTAGAGCGAAAACACTTGACAACCTCCTAGAAGCAGCTTTTCTTGCCACCAGACCTTTCTCCATGAATTAGGAATCTGATGCCATCACTAAACACAATCCTTAAATTGTAGCCATTTGTTGAGTGTTTTTTTTGGTGTCTAATCCGCCTATATATCACCACTGCCCTTGATTTTCTTGACTGTATATCTCTTAAATGACAACATATACACGTGTGATTTAGTTTACGCAGATTTTTCAATGCCGAGAACCTCGATCAGAGAGTAAAAAAGGCGTAAGGTTCACAATGGTATAAAATTAAAATGAGATATACCGGGCTAGAATTCGAGTTATAGGAACAAGGGCCAAACCAACCACCCAAGAATGGAATCGTCGAGCGAAAACACTTGACAACCTCCTAGAAGCAGCTTTTCTTGCCACCAGACATTTCTCCATCACTTAGGAATCTGATGCCGTCACTAAACATTTTCCTTAAATTGTAGACATTTGTCGAGTGTGTTTTTGGTGTCTAATCCGCATATATATCACCATTACCCTTGATTTTTTTGACTGTATATCTCTTAATTGTCAACATATACACGTGTGATTTAGTTTACGAAGATTTTTCAATGCCGAGAACCTCGATCAGAGAGTAAAAGTGGCGTAAGGTTCACAATGGTTTAAAATTAAACTGAGATATACCGGGCTAGAATTCAAGTTATAGGAACAAGGGCCAAACCAACCACCCAAGAATGGAATCGTCGAGCGAAAACACTTGACAACCTCCTAGAAGCAGCTTTTCTTGCCACCAGACCTTTCTCCATCAATTAGGAATCTGATGCCGTCACTAAACACATTCCTTAAATTGTAGCCATTTGTTGAGTGTTTTTTTGGTGTCTAATCCGCATATATATCACCATTGCCCTTGATTTTCTTGACAGTATATCTCTTAAATGTCAACATATACACGTGTGATTTAGTTTACGAAGATTTTTCAATGCCGAGAACCTCGATCAGAGAGTAAAAAAGGCGTAAGGTTCACAATGGTGTAAAATTAAAATGGGATATACCGGGCTAGGATTCGAGTTACAGGAACAAGGGCCAAACCAACCACCCAAGAATGGAATCGTCGAGCGAAAAGACTTGACAACCTCCTAGAAGCAGCTTTTCTTGCCACCAGACCTTTCTCCATGAATTAGGAATCTGTTGCCGTCACTAAAAACAATCCTTAAATTGTAGCCATCTGTTAAGTGTTTTTTTTGGTGTTTAATCCGCATATATATCACCATTGCCCTTGATTTTCTTGACTATATATCTCTTAAATGTCAACATATACACGTGTGATTTAGTTTACGAAGATTTTTCAATGCCGAGAACCTCGATCAGAGATTAAAAAAGGCGTAAGGTTCACAATGGTGTAAAATTAAAATGGGATATACCGGGCTAGGATTCGAGTTACAGGAACAAGGGCCAAACCAACCACCCAAGAATGGAATCGTAGAGCGAAAACACTTGACAACCTCCTAGAAGCAGCTTTTCTTGCCACCAGACCTTTCTCCATTAATTAGGAATCTGATGCCGTCACTAAACACAATCCTTAAATTGTAGCCATTTGTTGAGTGTTTTTTTTGGTGTCTAATCCGCCTATATATCACCATTGCCCTTGATTTTCTTGACTGTATATCTCTTAAATGACAACATATACACGTGTGATTTAGTTTACGAAGATTTTTCAATGCCGAGATCCTCGATCAGAGAGTAAAAAAGGCGTAAGGTTCACAATGGTATAAAATTAAAATGAGATATACCGGGCTAGAATTCGAGTTATAGGAACAAGGGCCAAACCAACCACGCAAGAATGGAATCGTCGAGCGAAAACACTTGACAACCTCCTAGAAGCAGCTTTTCTTGCCACCAGACATTTCTCCATTGTAAGTCCCAAAACTATCAACCGGATATCAAAATCACAATCACGAGCGCGGAAAACTGATGAAAGTGATAAGAACAATAACGATTTGTATTGATTGAATATCAAAGTGCACACGGTTTCTAGGAACCGTCTGGTACACCAACAAGCAACTCGAAAATACTGAATAACCTCTCTAAAATTGTCTAACCTAATAATGAACTAGGTTCACCCTATTTATAGTTACATAGGGTGACCTAGTTACAGACTGGGCCAGGCCCACATACACAAATAATAACCAAACAGGCCCAAAACATCTAATTAGCCCACATGGCTTATTCTAATATTATCTAACCCACTACGAGGCTAAGCCCAATAGCCTATAATTGTGTTTGATAAAGATAGGCGTAAACCTACACCATTATATGGCCTTACAATATCCCCCTAGGTTTATGCTGTCTTTATCAAACTGTTGTCTTCATTATGTTTCTGTGGGAAGATACTTCATGTCTTTATTCTGAAACTTGGGCTCTTTGTTCTTCTTAGCATGATCAGCTTTGCTTGAAAATCTTGTTGAAAAGAATGCAAGCGGAGGATTCTCAGCAACTCTTTTCTTTGTTAATGTCTTCTCTTTCAAGCAGGTTCACAGGTACTTCTTTACATGTACTATCACTATCAGATGATGACTTGTATCTGGTTCTTCTGACTCTGGTACATCTTGCTATTCCGATGCTTCAAGCTTTGTCAGCAACCAACAACATCTCAATCTTCAATAACCCCTGTTTCTTGATTTAACATTAAATTCTGCACATACTCAGAAATTCATAAGCAAACAATTTTGTGCAACAGAGGAAAGTACCACATAAACACTTGCTACATCCAAGTATTTGTACTCGGATTTCACAATTCAAATTTCATTCAATTTATGATGATCAATCAAATCTTCAAGAACGGTTAAAATTTTTTAATAAAAACAAATAAACACTATATTTTTGGATTTTTGATTTTATAAAAACTAACAATATAAACTAAAACACCAATAAACAAAGAAACTAATATACAATTACAATTTGCAATGGGATCAAATCATAGTGTTTCGGGCCAGACTACACTTATGAACACTAATTTACTTTGGGTGATCCGAGCGATTGCCAGTATATTTGTCCACTTAAACTTATCTCCCTAGGCCTTTTTCAAGTGACGGTCTGCAACTGATTTATCATGTTTTATTTTATATTGTATGAACACTCAATTCAATCACGATCAAATCCAGGAATTTTTAATCAGAACACACTATCATACATGCAGTTTCCCTACCACATATTTCACAAGCCCGTTCTAGGATTCTGAAATCTTGACTGGGACTGGATTGAGAAGAGAAAAGAATAGATCATTTGCAGAGATGGATATAATATACAGATCAAATGAGTTTTCTCAGTTTGATATAGGTTTTTTTTTCAGGTTTCTTTTGGGCACTAGAGGGCCTCTTTCGGGTGTATTTGATCTATAGCGCGACAACGTACAGCTAGGTCAGCATGTATCTGGATGCAGCAGAAGCTGACATTGCCTAGCATCTCCAGGTCTTTGCTCACCCAAAACAGAGGAGATATACGAGTTGGACAGAAAAGATTTTAGAACTAGAACGAAATTGTGTGTATCGGGACATCACACACGCATTCAAATAGCCATGTCCTAATTCCAAGTGACGTTCTTTCCTGAGGTCATAGAGTAATTTAGTGTTCTGCACAGAACCAGTCAAAGAATCTAGCCATCAGGATAAAGCCTACCAACATATCGCTCTAGAGTCGGACCGTTTCAATATTGGTCTTACATGAGTCAGCCTTAATCCACATTGTGAAATTATTTCATTTCCCATTTATGCAATAAAATATTTTTTTCTGTTTTTCAAATGTTTTTGTATTTTTTATTTTTTTTATTTACAGATATCCCAAGATATCCCCCTAAATTTGTGCATAAATCTTATGCGCAAATTTACCTGACAACGAAAACGTATGTACAACGGGAAACACAAAAGAAAATGAAAATATTTTTGTTGTTTTTGTTTAACCGTTCCATCATTAGACTAATCAATATCAAAATTCGAACATGAAATTCAGATTTTGTACCTTTTTGCTGATCCTGTCTTACTTACTTCTTTTATCTCCTCAAACGAAACATATCAACTGTAAAAGAATATACCTTTTTGCAACAGTGAGATGTTACCCGTTATGTATCTGGAACAACCGCTATCAACATCCAAGGATTGTCAAAAGCTCCTCCTTGGTTGTCCCTGAAAAGTAAGGAGATTAGTAAGACATTGGTACCCAGGCCATCGTGGTCTTGGGTATTCCTGAAGCATCAATGTACGACACTTCTCGAAAACACATGCCCCCTTTTGATTCAAGGACTGGTGATGTTGCTGCTTTATGTTTTTCCTTCCAAACTTGTTTAGGCTTCTCTAATTTCTTAGGTGCCTTGGGCAAAACAGTTTGCTTTTCAACCTTTTTGTTTTTCAAAACTTGTTTAGGTTTCAAAGCTTGTTTTTGTTTTGTTTTAGCAGCATTCCAGTCCCCATCAGATGGTTTAACCTGGGGATGCTTATTCATCATTGCATTTGGTTTTTCAACCTTCATTGGCTTAGAATAAGATATGTCCCTTGGCGTAACCTTCTGATGTTGTGTATAATACGGCACCTAGGGACGATGTGTGCAATTTCTTGCAATGTGACCGGGTATGCCGCAGTTGTAGCAAGTCTGCTTCTTTACATAAGGGGCATATCCCGATCCATTC
Organism: Helianthus tuberosus; assembly: GCA_030545235.1. Classification (NCBI taxonomy): domain Eukaryota; kingdom Viridiplantae; phylum Streptophyta; class Magnoliopsida; order Asterales; family Asteraceae; genus Helianthus; species Helianthus tuberosus. The sequence continues at coordinate 48,696,592 of CM060449.1, read as the reverse complement.
CATCCAACTGATGCTAGATTTGAGTTATAAGGCTTGTTGGATGATTTGTTTGCAGACTTTTCAACCTTTCTACCCTGCTTCTTATGTCCCTGTCTGCAACAGTTAGCACATTCACTTTTAGGGTTAGCATTTTCATTTCTAACTGTTTGCTTTGGAGGCACATATTTGTTTGAAGGGCCTCTCAAAGCTGGCTCAGAAACAGCCTTTCTCACATATGGAGGGGCATCAGCAGACAAATTTGATGTTTTTGAACAAACATCATTACCCTTTTGGCAAACAACATCATCATCCTCAACCCAATCCTCTACTATTACCTCATCTGCACATGAAGTAGAGGCATCAGTAACATTCACACATTTAAAATCAGGGACTGGCCTTGTTATTTCAACTTCAGATGTTTTGGGCTCAGTCACTGTTTCACTGGTTGATTCAGCTGAACCACCTGAGTTACATTCCTTTTGTAGTGGCTCTGCTGAATCCTCTGCTGCTGAGTCAGTTGCTTCAGAAGACTCACAGCTGGATTCACTAGATTCAACTGATTCCAATTTATCAGAATCAGTTGCTTCAGGTGATTCACATTTGGAGTCAAATGGAGCAGGTGGCTCAGATGCTACTATTGTTTGTTCTGATTCAACTATTTCAGGTGATTCGTTACTAGACTCGGCTGAATCAGCTAACTTTGACTTTTCACAGTTAGCTGTCTCCGAGGAGTCACATGACGAATCAGATGAAACAGTTGACTTAGTTTGTTTGCGAGACCATTCAACAAACTCATTCAACATAGCAAACTCAAAATTGAAAAATTTTGTTTTAGACTCTTTCTCTTGTTGTTGTACTTCAGGTGAATTTTGAGAAAAACTTGACACAGTATTATCTAATACTTGAAAATGTTTGTCAATGTTCGCATTATTCTCAAAATTTAGAGTCTCGGTTTGCTTTAAAACATCAGCAGGTTTCACGAAAGTTTTATCAAATGCCTGTTTTTCTAGAACAATTTCAGTTTTATCTGGCCTTGTGATTTTGACTTTCTTCGGCTTAACAGGCTCAACCTTCCTATCCCCGGGCTTCCCATATTCCATTTCAGGCAAATCGGCTATCTCCTCATCAGTCATGGGAATTGAGGTGTAATTGTGATTGTATGGTGGAGGTGTGCATACAAATCCCAATCCTTTATTCCTGACTTCCTTTTTGCTATATTTTAACTGTTGATTAATCATCTTTTCGACTTTTTCACTTGAAACATCAAACATTTTAAAATTGAATTCTGTATTTTCGAAAGTCGATTTTAAGTCGTTTAATTCAACAGTTAATTTTTCAGATAGCTCCTTGAAGTGGAGATATCGACATTTTGCTTCGCTTAGATCACTATGCAACTGTCGAATGTCACGTTTTTGAGCCTCTACCATTTCCTTATACCCATCCAGTTTCTTTTTAACTTCGTAGCTACTGGATTTGGTACATTGAAGTTGCATAGTAAGCGATTGAGCCTGTTCTTTAAAACCTTTTACTTTCTTTCTACATTTTTCAGTACAACAAACATCATCTACACATACCTCAGCCTCAGAAGGAGTGTAGTCATTCATTTGAATATCTTGAGTAGACTGCTTGTCAGCATTGTTATATGACTTGATGAGTGAGATCAGCTCATCCGGCTTCATTTTGTAACAGTAGCAGTCGGTTGTCACAATTATCTCATTAACATTTCTAAACCAACTACAGTTTGCCTGATCTGGAATATTTTTTAGAACATCCAGAAGCTTTGTGTTGCTCGTGCGATTAGACACCTCAATCTCAGCCTTCTCCATTTCAGAGAGCAGTTCAGCAAACCGGCCTGTAAGTGCTTCTATAGATTCACCATATGAGTATCTGAATCCTTGAAATTTCTGCTCAAGCACCTCTCTCTTAGAATACATTTTTAAGATTTTTTTTTTAACTGTGATCCCCCGAAAGTATGATCCCCCAGAAATGTGATCCCCTGAATAAGTGATCCCCCGAATACGTGATCACCCAAATGTGTGCACTTTTAACTATTTCCTCAAAACACGCCCAAAGCAAGAACCCGTGTACTCGCTAACTCAAACCCTTTGCCACACGCACGAATCAACTTTCTGTACCGCGCCTCTAAGCCTGTCAAAACTTGTTACCAAACAATAAGCAAACCTTTATATATATATATATATTTTTTATTATTTTTTTTAAGTTTTTTTTTTAATTTTTATATAGAATAATAACAGATATTATAATTATTATATTATTATTAATAATTAGGTAATGATTACCTTATGATTAATATTATTATAAAAAACAGAATTTTTTTTTTAACTAAACAATTAACTCAAATATGTCACTTCTTCTTCTTCGATTAAACCGTAACCAAAACCCTAGATTTTTGTTCAGCCGACACAGACGTTTCTTCTTCGTTTCTTCACGTCGAAGATAGGTTGAAGATGATGGAGAACCAGAGGTGACAGAGATGAACGACGGTTATGGCGGAGTTCGACTGAAGGTGTTCGATGATGGTTATGGCGGTCGACGGTGGTTGTAGGATGATAGACGGAGTGTTGATGATGTGATGATGATCGGAAAGACGTTTCGGATGAAGACGATGGTGATTGCTGTGATGAACAGCGATCTGTTGCAGGTTGTTTAGGGTGATGCGCGGTTTCGGAAAACTTCGAAAATCAACTCGAAAGAAGATGATGGACATGTGACTGATGAAGGTTATACGGTGGTGAACAGAGCACAGTGGTTTTGAAGATAGACGGTGTGGAGGAAAGATGGTGGCTGTAGTGATCGTTGATTGTAGTGTGATAACGGAAACTCGAACTCGATACCGAAACAGAGGTGATGAAGGAGAAAGGTAACCGGAGATGGTGAACGGAATAAGTAATCAGGTGGACGGAGGTTGGAGGTGATGTTTATGATGGACGTGAATGATTCTGATTTCCGATAAAGCTAGGATGGTGAACTTTGATGCTTGTTGGATCGCACAAGAATTGTAGTCGCACAAGATCAGTTGATCGCACAAGACAAGTTTCAGTCGCACAAGAATGTTGAGTCGCACAAGAATTGTAGTAATCCACAATATAAATTGACTTTGTTGCACCGTTGTAGTCGCACAAGAAATTGTCGGTCGCACAAGTTGAATTCAAAACACACAAGATTGCCTTCTGGTCGCACAAGAATAACTTGATCGCCCAAGATTTCCACTGATCGCACAAGATTACGTCGCTCCTTTTTCTTTTGAGTCCAGCTATTTGCCTTGCACACTTCCAATCAATAACAGCCAATCCCAAAAATCAAGCAATTTCCAAAACTTTGACCAAGGAAACAATTTCAAAAAATTTTATTCCTAAATCAATCCCTTTAAAAGTTTCCAACAATATAATCTAAAATTTCGTAAACAGTCAACCACAACCACCAAATCAGATCAAAGCACTGAATTTCAAACTGTTCTTCGTATCTTCAAAAATTTCTTCGTGTTCTTCGAATCTTCAAGCGGTTTCTTCGTTCTTCGATCTTCAAATAATATCCGATTACAACCGAGCCTTCGTGAGACTACTTAGGCTCTGATACCAATTGTAAGTCCCAAAACTATCAACCGGATATCAAAATCACAATCACGAGCGCGGAAAACTGATGAAAGTGATAAGAACAAGAACGATTTGTATTGATTGAATATCATAGTGCACACGGTTTCTAGGAACCGTCTGGTACACCAACAAGCAACTCAAAAATACTGAATAACCTCTCTAAAATTGTCTAACCTAATAATGAACTAGGTTCACCCTATTTATAGTTACATAGGGTGACCTAGTTACAGACTGGGCCAGGCCCACATACACAAATAATAACCAAACAGGCCCAAAACATCTAATTAGGCCACATGGCTTATTCTAATATTATCTAACCCACTACGAGGCTAAGCCCAATAGCCTATAATTGTGTTTGATAAAGATAGGCGTAAACCTACACCATTATATGGCCTTACATCCATCAATTAGGAATTTGATGCCGTCACTAAACACATTCCTTAAATTGTAGACATTTGTTGAGTGTGTTTTTGGTGTCTAGTCCGCATATATACCACCATTGCCTTTGATTTTCTTGACTGTATATCTCTTAATTGTCAACATATACACGTGTGATTTAGTTTACGAAGATTTTTCAATGCCGAGAACCTCGATCAGAGAGTAAAAGAGGCGTAAGGTTCACAATGGTTTAAAATTAAAATGAGATATACCGGGCTAGAATTCAAGTTATAGGAACAAGGGCCAAACCAACCACCCAAGAATGGAATCGTCGAGCGAAAACACTTGACAACCTCCTAGAAGCAGCTTTTCTTGCCACCAGACCTTTCTCCATCAATTAGGAATCTGATGCCGTCACTAAACACATTCCTTAAATTGTAGCCATTTGTTGAGTGTTTTTTTGGTGTCTAATCCGCATATATATCACCATTGCCCTTGATTTTCTTGACTGTATATCTCTTAAATGTCAACATATACACGTGTGATTTAGTTTACGAAGATTTTTCAATGCCGAGAACCTTGATCAGAGAGTAAAAAAGGAGTAAGGTTCACAATGGTGTAAAATTAAAATGGGATATACCGGGCTAGGATTCGAGTTACAGGAACAAGGGCCAAACCAACCACCCAAGAATGGAATCGTCGAGCGAAAAGACTTGACAACCTCCTAGAAGCAACTTTTCTTGCCACCAGACCTTTCTCCATGAAGTAGGAATCTGATGCCGTCACTAAACACAATTCTTAAATTGTAGCCATCTGTTGAGTGTTTTTTTTGGTGTTTAATCCGCATATATATCACCATTACCCTTGATTTTCTTGACTATATATCTCTTAAATGTCAACATATACACGTGTGATTTAGTTTACGAAGATTTTTCAATGCCGAGAACCTCGATCAGAGAGTAAAAAAGGCGTAAGGTTCACAATGGTGTAAAATTAAAATGGGATATACCGGGCTAGGATTCGAGTTACAGGAACAAGGGCCAAACCAACCACCCAAGAATGGAATCGTAGAGCGAAAACACTTGACAACCTCCTAGAAGCAGCTTTTCTTGCCACCAGACCTTTCTCCATGAATTAGGAATCTGATGCCGTCACTAAACACAATCCTTAAATTGTAGCCATTTGTTGAGTGTTTTATTGGTGTCTAATCCGCTTATATATCACCATTACCCTTGATTTTCTTGACTGCATATCTCTTAAATGACAACATATACACGTGTGATTTAGTTTACGAAGATTTTTCAATGCCGAGAACCTCGATCAGAGAGTAAAAAAGGCTTAAGGTTCACAATGGTATAAAATTAAAATGAGATATACCGGGCTAGAATTCGAGTTATAGGAACAAGGGCCAAACCAACCACCCAAGAATGGAATCGTCGAGCGAAAACACTTGACAACCTCCTAGAAGCAACTTTTCTTGCCACCAGACCTTTCTCCATCAATTAGGAATCTGATGCCGTCACTAAACACATTCCTTAAATTGTAGCCATTTGTTGAGTGTTTTTTTGGTGTCTAATCCGCATATATATCACCATTGCCCTTGATTTTATTGACTGTATATCTCTTAAATGTCAACATATACACGTGTGATTTAGTTTACGAAGATTTTTCAATACCGAGAACCTCGATCAGAGAGTAAAAAAGGCGTAAGGTTCACAATGGTGTAAAATTAAAATGGGATATACCGGGCTAGGATTCGAGATACAGGAACAAGGGCCAAACCAACCATCCAAGAATGTAATCGTAGAGCGAAAACACTTGACAACCTCCTAGAAGCAGCTTTTCTTGCCACCAGACCTTTCTCCATGAATTAGGAATCTGATGCCGTCACTAAACACAATCCTTAAATTGTAGCCATTTGTTGAGTGTTTTTTTTGGTGTCTAATCCGCCTATATATCACCATTACCCTTGATTTTCTTGACTGCATATCTCTTAAATGACAACATATACACGTGTGATTTAGTTTACGAAGATTTTTCAATACCGAGAACCTCGATCAGAGAGTAAAAAAGGCGTAAGGTTCACAATGGTGTAAAATTAAAATGGGATATACCGGGCTAGGATTCGAGATACAGGAACAAGGGCCAAACCAACCACCCAAGAATGTAATCGTAGAGCGAAAACACTTGACAACCTCCTAGAAGCAGCTTTTCTTGCCACCAGACCTTTCTCCATGAATTAGGAATCTGATGCCGTCACTAAACACAATCCTTAAATTGTAGCCATTTGTTGAGTGTTTTTTTGGTGTCTAATCCGCATATATATCACCATTGCCCTTGATTTTCTTGACTGTAAATCTCTTAAATGTCAACATATACACGTGTGATTTAGTTTACGAAGATTTTTCAATGCCGAGAACCTTGATCAGAGAGTAAAAAAGGAGTAAGGTTCACAATGGTGTAAAATTAAAATGGGATATACCGGGCTAGGATTCGAGTTACAGGAACAAGGGCCAAACCAACCACCCAAGAATGGAATCGTCGAGCGAAAAGACTTGACAACCTCCTAGAAGCAACTTTTCTTGCCACCAGACCTTTCTCCATGAAGTAGGAATCTGATGCCGTCACTAAACACAATTCTTAAATTGTAGCCATCTGTTGAGTGTTTTTTTTGGTGTTTAATCCGCATATATATCACCATTACCCTTGATTTTCTTGACTATATATCTCTTAAATGTCAACATATACACGTGTGATTTAGTTTACGAAGATTTTTCAATGCCGAGAACCTCGATCAGAGAGTAAAAAAGGCGTAAGGTTCACAATGGTGTAAAATTAAAATGGGATATACCGGGCTAGGATTCGAGTTACAGGAACAAGGGCCAAACCAACCACCCAAGAATGGAATCGTAGAGCGAAAACACTTGACAACCTCCTAGAAGCAGCTTTTCTTGCCACCAGACCTTTCTCCATGAATTAGGAATCTGATGCCGTCACTAAACACAATCCTTAAATTGTAGCCATTTGTTGAGTGTTTTATTGGTGTCTAATCCGCTTATATATCACCATTACCCTTGATTTTCTTGACTGCATATCTCTTAAATGACAACATATACACGTGTGATTTAGTTTACGAAGATTTTTCAATGCCGAGAACCTCGATCAGAGAGTAAAAAAGGCGTAAGGTTCACAATGGTATAAAATTAAAATGAGATATACCGGGCTAGAATTCGAGTTATAGGAACAAGGGCCAAACCAACCACCCAAGAATGGAATCGTCGAGCGAAAACACTTGACAACCTCCTAGAAGCAACTTTTCTTGCCACCAGACCTTTCTCCATCAATTAGGAATCTGATGCCGTCACTAAACACATTCCTTAAATTGTAGCCATTTGTTGAGTGTTTTTTTGGTGTCTAATCCGCATATATATCACCATTGCCCTTGATTTTATTGACTGTATATCTCTTAAATGTCAACATATACACGTGTGATTTAGTTTACGAAGATTTTTCAATACCGAGAACCTCGATCAGAGAGTAAAAAAGGCGTAAGGTTCACAATGGTGTAAAATTAAAATGGGATATACCGGGCTAGGATTCGAGATACAGGAACAAGGGCCAAACCAACCATCCAAGAATGTAATCGTAGAGCGAAAACACTTGACAACCTCCTAGAAGCAGCTTTTCTTGCCACCAGACCTTTCTCCATGAATTAGGAATCTGATGCCGTCACTAAACACAATCCTTAAATTGTAGCCATTTGTTGAGTGTTTTTTTTGGTGTCTAATCCGCCTATATATCACCATTACCCTTGATTTTCTTGACTGCATATCTCTTAAATGACAACATATACACGTGTGATTTAGTTTACGAAGATTTTTCAATACCGAGAACCTCGATCAGAGAGTAAAAAAGGCGTAAGGTTCACAATGGTGTAAAATTAAAATGGGATATACCGGGCTAGGATTCGAGATACAGGAACAAGGGCCAAACCAACCACCCAAGAATGTAATCGTAGAGCGAAAACACTTGACAACCTCCTAGAAGCAGCTTTTCTTGCCACCAGACCTTTCTCCATGAATTAGGAATCTGATGCCGTCACTAAACACAATCCTTAAATTGTAGCCATTTGTTGAGTGTTTTTTTTGGTGTCTAATCCGCCTATATATCACCATTACCCTTGATTTTCTTGACTGCATATCTCTTAAATGACAACATATACACGTGTGATTTAGTTTACGAAGATATTTGAATACCGAGAACCTCGATCAGAGAGTAAAAAAGGCGTAAGGTTCACAATGGTGTAAAATTAAAATGAGATATACCGGGCTAGGATTCGAGATACAGGAACAAGGGCCAAACCAACCACCCAAGAATGTAATCGTCGAGCGAAAAGACTTGACAACCTCCTAGAAGCAGCTTTTCTTGCCACCAGACCTTTCTCCATGAATTAGGAATTAGGAATCTGATGCCGTCACTAAACACAATCCTTAAATTGTAGCCATTTGTTGAGTGTTTTTTTTGGTGTCTAATCCGCCTATATATCAACATTGCCCTTGATTTTCTTGACTGTATATCTCTTAAATGTCAACATATACACGTGTGATTTAGTTTACGAAGATTTTTCAATGCCGAGAACCTCGATTAGAGAGTAAAAAAGGCGTAAGGTTCAGAATGATGTAAAATTAAAATGGGATATACCGGGCTAGAATTCGAGTTACTAGAACAAAAGCCAAACCAACCACCCAAGAATGGAATCGTCGGCGAAAACACTTGACAACCTCCTAGAACTATCTTTTCTTGCCACCAGACCTTTCTCCATCAATTAGGAATCTGATGCCGTCACTAAACACATTCCTTAAATTGTAGCAATTTGTTGAGTGTTTTTTTATTGTCTAATCCGCATATATATCACCATTCCCCTTCATTTTCTTGATTGTATATCTCTTAAATGTCAACATATGCACGTGTGTTTTAGTTTACGAAGATTTTTCAATGCCGAAAACCTCGATCAGAGAGTAAAAAATGCGTGAAGTTCACAATGGTGTAAAATTAAAATTGGATTTACCGGGCTAGGATTCGAGTTACAGGAACAAGGGCCAAACCAACCACCCAAGAATGGAATCGTCGAGCGAAAACATTTGACAACCTCCTAGAAGCAGCTTTTCTTGCCACCAGACCTTTCTCCATCAATTAGGAATCTGATGCCGTCACTAAACACAATCCTTAAATTGTAGCCATTTGTTGAGTGTTTTTTTATTGTCTAATCTGCATATATATCACCATTACCCTTGATTTTCTTGACTGTATATCTCTTAAATGTCAACATATACACGTGTGATTTAGTTTACAAAGAGTTTTCAATGCCGAGAACATCGATCAGAGAGTAAAAGAGGCGTAAGGTTCACAATGGTGTAAAATTAAAATGAGATATACCGGGCTAGAATTCGAATTATAGAAACAAGGGCCAAACCAACCACCCAAGAATGGAATCGTCGAGCGAAAACACTTGACAACCTCCTAGAAGCAGCTTTTCATGCCACCAGACCTTTCTCCATCAATTAGGAATCTGAAGCCGTCACTAAACACATTCCTTAAATTGTAGACATTTGTTGAGTGTTTTTTTTTGTGTCTAATCCGCATATATATCACCATTGCACTTGATTTTCTTCACTGTATATCTCTTAAATGTCAACATATACACGTGTGATTTAGTTTACGAAGATTTTTCAATGCCGAGAACCTCGATCAGAGAGTAAAAAAGGCGTAAGCTTCACAATGGTGTAAAATTAAAATGGGATATGCCGGGCTAGGATTCGAGTTACAGGAACAAGGGCCAAACCAACCACCCAAGAATGGAATCGTCGAGCGAAAAGACTTGACAACCTCCTAGAAGTAGCTTTTCTTGCCACCAGACCTTTCTCCATCAATTAGGAATCTGATGCCGTCGCTAAACACATTCCTTAAATTGTAGCCATTTGTTGAGTGTTTTTTTTTTGGTGTCTAATCCGCATATATATCACCATTGCCCTTGATTTTCTTGACTGTATATCTCTTAAATGTCAACATATACACGTGTGATTTAGTTTACCAAGATTTTTCAATGCCGAGAACCTCGATCAGAGAGTAAAAAAGGCGTAAGGTTCACAATGGTGTAAAATTAAAATGGGATATACCGAGCTAGGATTCGAGTTACAGGAACAAGGGCCAAACCAACCACCCAAGAATGGAATCGTCGTGCGAAAACACTTGACAACCTCCTAGAAGCAGCTTTTCTTGCCACCAGACCTTTCTCCATCAATTAGGAATCTGATGCCGTCGCTAAACACATTCCTTAAATTGTAGCCATTTGTTGAGTGTTTTTTTTGGTGTCTAATCTGCCTATATATCAACATTGCCCTTGATTTTCTTGACTGTATATCTCTTAAATGTCAACATATACACGTGTGATTTAGTTTACGAAGATTTTTCAATGCCGAGAACCTCGATTAGAGAGTAAAAAAGGCGTAAGGTTCAGAATGATGTAAAATTAAAATGGGATATACCGGGCTAGAATTCGAGTTACTAGAACAAAAGCCAAACCAACCACCCAAGAATGGAATCGTCGGCGAAAACACTTGACAACCTCCTAGAACTATCTTTTCTTGCCACCAGACCTTTCTCCATCAATTAGGAATCTGATGCCGTCACTAAACACATTCCTTAAATTGTAGCAATTTGTTGAGTGTTTTTTTATTGTCTAATCCGCATATATATCACCATTCCCCTTCATTTTCTTGATTGTATATCTCTTAAATGTCAACATATGCACGTGTGTTTTAGTTTACGAAGATTTTTCAATGCCGAAAACCTCGATCAGAGAGTAAAAAATGCGTGAAGTTCACAATGGTGTAAAATTAAAATTGGATTTACCGGGCTAGGATTCGAGTTACAGGAACAAGGGCCAAACCAACCACCCAAGAATGGAATCGTCGAGCGAAAACATTTGACAACCTCCTAGAAGCAGCTTTTCTTGCCACCAGACCTTTCTCCATCAATTAGGAATCTGATGCCGTCACTAAACACAATCCTTAAATTGTAGCCATTTGTTGAGTGTTTTTTTATTGTCTAATCTGCATATATATCACCATTACCCTTGATTTTCTTGACTGTATATCTCTTAAATGTCAACATATACACGTGTGATTTAGTTTACAAAGAGTTTTCAATGCCGAGAACATCGATCAGAGAGTAAAAGAGGCGTAAGGTTCACAATGGTGTAAAATTAAAATGAGATATACCGGGCTAGAATTCGAATTATAGAAACAAGGGCCAAACCAACCACCCAAGAATGGAATCGTCGAGCGAAAACACTTGACAACCTCCTAGAAGCAGCTATTCTTGCCACCAGACCTTTCTCCATGAATTAGGAATCTGATGTCGTCACTAAACACATTCCTTAAATTGTAGCCATTTGTTGAGTGTTTTTTTTGGTGTCTAATCCGCATATATCTCACTGTTGCCCTTGATTTTTTTGACTGTATATCTCTTAAATGTCAACATATACACGTATGATTTAGTTTACGAAGATTTTTCAATGCCAAGAACCTCGATCAGAGAGTAAAAAAGGCGTAAGGTTCACAATGGTGTAAAATTAAAATGGGATATACCTGGCTAGGATTCGAGTTACAGGAACAAGGGCCAAACCAACCACCCAAGAATGGAATCGTCGAGCGAAAAGACTTGACAACCTCCTAGAAGTAGCTTTTCTTGCCACCAGACCTTTCTCCATCAATTAGGAATCTGATGCCGTCGCTAAACACATTCCTTAAATTGTAGCCATTTGTTGAGTGTTTTTTTTTGGTGTCTAATCCGCATATATATCACCATTGCCCTTGATTTTCTTGACTGTATATCTCTTAAATGTCAACATATACACGTGTGATTTAGTTTACCAAGATTTTTCAATGCCGAGAACCTCGATCAGAGAGTAAAAAAGGCGTAAGGTTCACAATGGTGTAAAATTAAAATGGGATATACCGAGCTAGGATTCGAGTTACAGGAACAAGGGCCAAACCAACCACCCAAGAATGGAATCGTCGTGCGAAAACACTTGACATCCTCCTAGAAGCAGCTTTTCTTGCCACCAGACCTTTCTCCATCAATTAGGAATCTGATGCCGTCGCTAAACACATTCCTTAAATTGTAGCCATTTGTTGAGTGTTTTTTTGGTGTCTAATCCGCATATATATCACCATTGCCCTTGATTTTCTTGACTGTATATCTCTTAAATGTCATCATATACACGTGTGATTTAGTTTACGAAGATTTTTAATGCCGAGAACCTCGATCAGAGAGTAAAAAAGGCGTAAGTTTCACAATGGTGTAAAATTAAAATGGGATATACCTGGCTCGGATTCGAGTTACAGGAACAAAGGCCAAACCAACAACCCAAGAATGGAATAGTCATGCGAAAACACTTGACAACCTCCTAGAAGCAGCTTTTCTTGCCACCAGACCTTTCTCCATCAATTAGGAATCTGATGCCGTCAATAAACACATTTATTAAATTGTAGCCATTTGTTGAGTGTTTTTTTTATTGTCTAATCCGCATATATATCACCATTCCCCTTCATTTTCTTGACTGTATATCTCTTAAATGTCAACATATACACGTGTGTTTTAGTTTACGAAGATTTTTCAATGCCGAAAACCTCGATCAGAGAGTAAAAAAGGCGTAAGGTTCACAATGGTGTAAAATTAAAATTGGATATACCGGGCTAGGATTCGAGTTACAGGAACAAGGGCCAAACCAACCATCCAAGAATTGAGTCGTCGAGCGAAAACACTTGACAACCTCCTAGAAGCAGCTTTTCTTGCCACCGGACCTTTCTCCATCAATTAGGTATCTGATGCCGTCACTAAACACATTCATTAAATTATAGCCATTTGTTGAGTGTTTTTTTTGGTGTCTAATCCGCCTATATATCACCATTACCCTTGATTTTCTTGACTGCATATCTCTTAAATGACAACATATACACGTGTGATTTAGTTTACGAAGATTTTTCAATACCGAGAACCTCGATCAGAGAGTAAAAAAGGCGTAAGGTTCACAATGGTGTAAAATTAAAATGGGATATACCGGGCTAGGATTCGAGATACAGGAACAAGGGCCAAACCAACCACCCAAGAATGGAATCGTCGTGCGAAAACACTTGACAACCTCCTAGAAGCAGCTTTTCTTGCCACCAGACCTTTCTCCATGAATTAGGAATCTGATGCCGTCACTAAACACAATCCTTAAATTGTAGCCATTTGTTGAGTGTTTTTTTTGGTGTCTAATCCGCCTATATATCACCATTACCCTTGATTTTCTTGACTGCATATCTCTTAAATGACAACATATACACGTGTGATTTAGTTTACGAAGATATTTCAATACCGAGAACCTCGATCAGAGAGTAAAAAAGGCGTAAGGTTCACAATGGTGTAAAATTAAAATGAGATATACCGGGCTAGGATTCGAGATACAGGAACAAGGGCCAAACCAACCACCCAAGAATGTAATCGTCGAGCGAAAACACTTGACAACCTCCTAGAAGCAGCTTTTCTTGCCACCAGACCTTTCTCCATGAATTAGGAATTAGGAATCTGATGCCGTCACTAAACACAATCCTTAAATTGTAGCCATTTGTTGAGTGTTTTTTTTGGTGTCTAATCCGCCTATATATCAACATTGCCCTTGATTTTCTTGACTGTATATCTCTTAAATGTCAACATATACACGTGTGATTTAGTTTACGAAGATTTTTCAATGCCGAGAACCTCGATTAGAGAGTAAAAAAGGCGTAAGGTTCAGAATGATGTAAAATTAAAATGGGATATACCGGGCTAGAATTCGAGTTACTAGAACAAAAGCCAAACCAACCACCCAAGAATGGAATCGTCGGCGAAAACACTTGACAACCTCCTAGAACTATCTTTTCTTGCCACCAGACCTTTCTCCATCAATTAGGAATCTGATGCCGTCACTAAACACATTCCTTAAATTGTAGCAATTTGTTGAGTGTTTTTTTATTGTCTAATCCGCATATATATCACCATTCCCCTTCATTTTCTTGATTGTATATCTCTTAAATGTCAACATATGCACGTGTGTTTTAGTTTACGAAGATTTTTCAATGCCGAAAACCTCGATCAGAGAGTAAAAAATGCGTGAAGTTCACAATGGTGTAAAATTAAAATTGGATTTACCGGGCTAGGATTCGAGTTACAGGAACAAGGGCCAAACCAACCACCCAAGAATGGAATCGTCGAGCGAAAACATTTGACAACCTCCTAGAAGCAGCTTTTCTTGCCACCAGACCTTTCTCCATCAATTAGGAATCTGATGCCGTCACTAAACACAATCCTTAAATTGTAGCCATTTGTTGAGTGTTTTTTTATTGTCTAATCTGCATATATATCACCATTACCCTTGATTTTCATGACTGTATATCTCTTAAATGTCAACATATACACGTGTGATTTAGTTTACAAAGAGTTTTCAATGCCGAGAACATCGATCAGAGAGTAAAAGAGGCGTAAGGTTCACAATGGTGTAAAATTAAAATGAGATATACCGGGCTAGAATTCGAATTATAGAAACAAGGGCAAAACCAACCACCCAAGAATGGAATCGTCGAGCGAAAACACTTGACAACCTCCTAGAAGCAGCTTTTCATGCCACCAGACCTTTCTCCATCAATTAGGAATCTGAAGCCGTCACTAAACACATTCCTTAAATTGTAGACATTTGTTGAGTGTTTTTTTTTGTGTCTAATCCGCATATATATCACCATTACCCTTGATTTTCTTCACTGCATATCTCTTAAATGACAACATATACACGTGTGATTTAGTTTACGAAGATATTTCAATACCGAGAACCTCGATCAGAGAGTAAAAAAGGCGTAAGGTTCACAATGGTGTAAAATTAAAATGAGATATACCGGGCTAGGATTCGAGATACAGGAACAAGGGCCAAACCAACCACCCAAGAATGTAATCGTCGAGCGAAAAGACTTGACAACCTCCTAGAAGCAGCTTTTCTTGCCACCAGACCTTTCTCCATGAATTAGGAATTAGGAATCTGATGCCGTCACTAAACACAATCCTTAAATTGTAGCCATTTGTTGAGTGTTTTTTTTGGTGTCTAATCCGCCTATATATCAACATTGCCCTTGATTTTCTTGACTGTATATCTCTTAAATGTCAACATATACACGTGTGATTTAGTTTACGAAGATTTTTCAATGCCGAGAACCTCGATTAGAGAGTAAAAAAGGCGTAAGGTTCAGAATGATGTAAAATTAAAATGGGATATACCGGGCTAGAATTCGAGTTACTAGAACAAAAGCCAAACCAACCACCCAAGAATGGAATCGTCGGCGAAAACACTTGACAACCTCCTAGAACTATCTTTTCTTGCCACCAGACCTTTCTCCATCAATTAGGAATCTGATGCCGTCACTAAACACATTCCTTAAATTGTAGCAATTTGTTGAGTGTTTTTTTATTGTCTAATCCGCATATATATCACCATTCCCCTTCATTTTCTTGATTGTATATCTCTTAAATGTCAACATATGCACGTGTGTTTTAGTTTACGAAGATTTTTCAATGCCGAAAACCACGATCAGAGAGTAAAAAATGCGTGAAGTTCACAATGGTGTAAAATTAAAATTGGATTTACCGGGCTAGGATTCGAGTTACAGGAACAAGGGCCAAACCAACCACCCAAGAATGGAATCGTCGAGCGAAAACATTTGACAACCTCCTAGAAGCAGCTTTTCTTGCCACCAGACCTTTCTCCATCAATTAGGAATCTGATGCCGTCACTAAACACAATCCTTAAATTGTAGCCATTTGTTGAGTGTTTTTTTATTGTCTAATCTGCATATATATCACCATTACCCTTGATTTTCTTGACTGTATATCTCTTAAATGTCAACATATACACGTGTGATTTAGTTTACAAAGAGTTTTCAATGCCGAGAACATCGATCAGAGAGTAAAAGAGGCGTAAGGTTCACAATGGTGTAAAATTAAAATGAGATATACCGGGCTAGAATTCGAATTATAGAAACAAGGGCCAAACCAACCACCCAAGAATGGAATCGTCGAGCGAAAACACTTGACAACCTCCTAGAAGCAGCTTTTCATGCCACCAGACCTTTCTCCATCAATTAGGAATCTGAAGCCGTCACTAAACACATTCCTTAAATTGTAGACATTTGTTGAGTGTTTTTTTTTGTGTCTAATCCGCATATATATCACCATTGCACTTGATTTTCTTCACTGTATATCTCTTAAATGTCAACATATACACGTGTGATTTAGTTTACGAAGATTTTTCAATGCCGAGAACCTCGATCAGAGAGTAAAAAAGGCGTAAGGTTCACAATGGTGTAAAATTAAAATGGGATATGCCGGGCTAGGATTCGAGTTACAGGAACAAGGGCCAAACCAACCACCCAAGAATGGAATCGTCGAGCGAAAAGACTTGACAACCTCCTAGAAGTAGCTTTTCTTGCCACCAGACCTTTCTCCATCAATTAGGAATCTGATGCCGTCGCTAAACACATTCCTTAAATTGTAGCCATTTGTTGAGTGTTTTTTTTTGGTGTCTAATCCGCATATATATCACCATTGCCCTTGATTTTCTTGACTGTATATCTCTTAAATGTCAACATATACACGTGTGATTTAGTTTACCAAGATTTTTCAATGCCGAGAACCTCGATCAGAGAGTAAAAAAGGCGTAAGGTTCACAATGGTGTAAAATTAAAATGGGATATACCGAGCTAGGATTCGAGTTACAGGAACAAGGGCCAAACCAACCACCCAAGAATGGAATCGTCGTGCGAAAACACTTGACAACCTCCTAGAAGCAGCTTTTCTTGCCACCAGACCTTTCTCCATCAATTAGGAATCTGATGCCGTCGCTAAACACATTCCTTAAATTGTAGCCATTTGTTGAGTGTTTTTTTTGGTGTCTAATCCGCCTATATATCAACATTGCCCTTGATTTTCTTGACTGTATATCTCTTAAATGTCAACATATACACGTGTGATTTAGTTTACGAAGATTTTTCAATGCCGAGAACCTCGATTAGAGAGTAAAAAAGGCGTAAGGTTCAGAATGATGTAAAATTAAAATGGGATATACCGGGCTAGAATTCGAGTTACTAGAACAAAAGCCAAACCAACCACCCAAGAATGGAATCGTCGGCGAAAACACTTGACAACCTCCTAGAACTATCTTTTCTTGCCACCAGACCTTTCTCCATGAATTAGGAATTAGGAATCTGATGCCGTCACTAAACACAATCCTTAAATTGTAGCCATTTGTTGAGTGTTTTTTTTGGTGTCTAATCCGCCTATATATCAACATTGCCCTTGATTTTCTTGACTGTATATCTCTTAAATGTCAACATATACACGTGTGATTTAGTTTACGAAGATTTTTCAATGCCGAGAACCTCGATTAGAGAGTAAAAAAGGCGTAAGGTTCAGAATGATGTAAAATTAAAATGGGATATACCGGGCTAGAATTCGAGTTACTAGAACAAAAGCCAAACCAACCACCCAAGAATGTAATCGTCGGCGAAAACACTTGACAACCTCCTAGAACTATCTTTTCTTGCCACCAGACCTTTCTCCATCAATTAGGAATCTGATGCCGTCACTAAACACATTCCTTAAATTGTAGCAATTTGTTGAGTGTTTTTTTATTGTCTAATCCGCATATATATCACCATTCCCCTTCATTTTCTTGATTGTATATCTCTTAAATGTCAACATATGCACGTGTGTTTTAGTTTACGAAGATTTTTCAATGCCGAAAACCTCGATCAGAGAGTAAAAAATGCGTGAAGTTCACAATGGTGTAAAATTAAAATTGGATTTACCGGGCTAGGATTCGAGTTACAGGAACAAGGGCCAAACCAACCACCCAAGAATGGAATCGTCGAGCGAAAACATTTGACAACCTCCTAGAAGCAGCTTTTCTTGCCACCAGACCTTTCTCCATCAATTAGGAATCTGATGCCGTCACTAAACACAATCCTTAAATTGTAGCCATTTGTTGAGTGTTTTTTTATTGTCTAATCTGCATATATATCACCATTACCCTTGATTTTCTTGACTGTATATCTCTTAAATGTCAACATATACACGTGTGATTTAGTTTACAAAGAGTTTTCAATGCCGAGAACATCGATCAGAGAGTAAAAGAGGCGTAAGGTTCACAATGGTGTAAAATTAAAATGAGATATACCGGGCTAGAATTCGAATTATAGAAACAAGGGCCAAACCAACCACCCAAGAATGGAATCGTCGAGCGAAAACACTTGACAACCTCCTAGAAGCAGCTTTTCATGCCACCAGACCTTTCTCCATCAATTAGGAATCTGAAGCCGTCACTAAACACATTCCTTAAATTGTAGACATTTGTTGAGTGTTTTTTTTTTGTGTCTAATCCGCATATATATCACCATTGCACTTGATTTTCTTCACTGTATATCTCTTAAATGTCAACATATACACGTGTGATTTAGTTTACGAAGATTTTTCAATGCCGAGAACCTCGATCAGAGAGTAAAAAAGGCGTAAGGTTCACAATGGTGTAAAATTAAAATGGGATATGCCGGGCTAGGATTCGAGTTACAGGAACAAGGGCCAAACCAACCACCCAAGAATGGAATCGTCGAGCGAAAAGACTTGACAACCTCCTAGAAGTAGCTTTTCTTGCCACCAGACCTTTCTCCATCAATTAGGAATCTGATGCCGTCGCTAAACACATTCCTTAAATTGTAGCCATTTGTTGAGTGTTTTTTTTTGGTGTCTAATCCGCATATATATCACCATTGCCCTTGATTTTCTTGACTGTATATCTCTTAAATGTCAACATATACACGTGTGATTTAGTTTACCAAGATTTTTCAATGCCGAGAACCTCGATCAGAGAGTAAAAAAGGCGTAAGGTTCACAATGGTGTAAAATTAAAATGGGATATACCGAGCTAGGATTCGAGTTACAGGAACAAGGGCCAAACCAACCACCCAAGAATGGAATCGTCGTGCGAAAACACTTGACAACCTCCTAGAAGCAGCTTTTCTTGCCACCAGACCTTTCTCCATCAATTAGGAATCTGATGCCGTCGCTAAACACATTCCTTAAATTGTAGCCATTTGTTGAGTGTTTTTTTTGGTGTCTAATCCGCCTATATATCAACATTGCCCTTGATTTTCTTGACTGTATATCTCTTAAATGTCAACATATACACGTGTGATTTAGTTTACGAAGATTTTTCAATGCCGAGAACCTCGATTAGAGAGTAAAAAAGGCGTAAGGTTCAGAATGATGTAAAATTAAAATGGGATATACCGGGCTAGAATTCGAGTTACTAGAACAAAAGCCAAACCAACCACCCAAGAATGGAATCGTCGGCGAAAACACTTGACAACCTCCTAGAACTATCTTTTCTTGCCACCAGACCTTTCTCCATCAATTAGGAATCTGATGCCGTCACTAAACACATTCCTTAAATTGTAGCAATTTGTTGAGTGTTTTTTTATTGTCTAATCCGCATATATATCACCATTCCCCTTCATTTTCTTGATTGTATATCTCTTAAATGTCAACATATGCACGTGTGTTTTAGTTTACGAAGATTTTTCAATGCCGAAAACCTCGATCAGAGAGTAAAAAATGCGTGAAGTTCACAATGGTGTAAAATTAAAATTGGATTTACCGGGCTAGGATTCGAGTTACAGGAACAAGGGCCAAACCAACCAACCAAGAATGGAATCGTCGAGCGAAAACATTTGACAACCTCCTAGAAGCAGCTTTTCTTGCCACCAGACCTTTCTCCATCAATTAGGAATCTGATGCCGTCACTAAACACAATCCTTAAATTGTAGCCATTTGTTGAGTGTTTTTTTATTGTCTAATCTGCATATATATCACCATTACCCTTGATTTTCTTGACTGTATATCTCTTAAATGTCAACATATACACGTGTGATTTAGTTTACAAAGAGTTTTCAATGCCGAGAACATCGATCAGAGAGTAAAAGAGGCGTAAGGTTCACAATGGTGTAAAATTAAAATGAGATATACCGGGCTAGAATTCGAATTATAGAAACAAGGGCCAAACCAACCACCCAAGAATGGAATCGTCGAGCGAAAACACTTGACAACCTCCTAGAAGCAGCTTTTCTTGCTACCAGACCTTTCTCCATGAATTAGGAATCTGATGTCGTCACTAAACACATTCCTTAAATTGTAGCCATTTGTTGAGTGTTTTTTTTGGTGTCTAATCCGCATATATCTCACTGTTGCCCTTGATTTTTTTGACTGTATATCTCTTAAATGTCAACATATACACGTATGATTTAGTTTACGAAGATTTTTCAATGCCAAGAACCTCGATCAGAGAGTAAAAAAGGCGTAAGGTTCACAATGGTGTAAAATTAAAATGGGATATACCTGGCTAGGATTCGAGTTACAGGAACAAGGGCCAAACCAACCACCCAAGAATGGAATCGTCGAGCGAAAAGACTTGACAACCTCCTAGAAGTAGCTTTTCTTGCCACCAGACCTTTCTCCATCAATTAGGAATCTGATGCCGTCGCTAAACACATTCCTTAAATTGTAGCCATTTGTTGAGTGTTTTTTTTTTGTGTCTAATCCGCATATATATCACCATTGCCCTTGATTTTCTTGACTGTATATCTCTTAAATGTCAACATATACACGTGTGATTTAGTTTACCAAGATTTTTCAATGCCGAGAACCTCGATCAGAGAGTAAAAAAGGCGTAAGGTTCACAATGGTGTAAAATTAAAATGGGATATACCGAGCTAGGATTCGAGTTACAGGAACAAGGGCCAAACCAACCACCCAAGAATGGAATCGTCGTGCGAAAACACTTGACAACCTCCTAGAAGCAGCTTTTCTTGCCACCAAACCTTTCTCCATCAATTAGGAATCTGATGCCGTCGCTAAACACATTCCTTAAATTGTAGCCATTTGTTGAGTGTTTTTTTTGGTGTCTAATCCGCATATATATCACCATTGCCCTTGATTTTCTTGACTGTATACCTCTTAAATGTCAACATATACGCGTGTGATTTAGTTTACCAAGATTTTTCAATGCCGAGAACCTCGATCAGAGAGTAAAAAAGGCGTATGGTTCACAAGGGTGTAAAATTAAAATGGGATATACTGGGCTAGGATTCGAGTTACAGGAACAAGGGCCAAACCAACCACCCAAGAATGGAATCGTCGAGCGAGAACACTTGACAACCTTCTAGAAGCAGCTTGTCTAGCCACCAGACCTTTCTCCATCAATTAGGAATCTGATGCCGTCGCTAAACACATTCCTTAAATTGTAGCCATTTGTTGAGTGTTTTTTTTGGTGTCTAATCCGCATATATATCACCATTGCCCTTGATTTTCTTGACTGTATATCTCTTAAATGTCATCATATACACGTGTGATTTAGTTTACGAAGATTTTTAATGCCGAGAACCTCGATCAGAGAGTAAAAAAGGCGTAAGTTTCACAATGGTGTAAAATTAAAATGGGATATACCTGGCTAGGATTCGAGTTACAGGAACAAAGGCCAAACCAACAACCCAAGAATGGAATAGTCATGCGAAAACACTTGACAACCTCCTAGAAGCAGCTTTTCTTGCCACCAGACCTTTCTCCATCAATTAGGAATATGATGCCGTCAATAAACACATTTATTAAATTGTAGCCATTTGTTGAGTGTTTTTTTTATTGTCTAATCCGCATATATATCACCATTCCCCTTCATTTTCTTGACTGTATATCTCTTAAATGTCAACATATACACGTGTGTTTTAGTTTACGAAGATTTTTCAATGCCGAAAACCTCGATCAGAGAGTAAAAAAGGCGTAAGGTTCACAATGGTGTAAAATTAAAATTGGATATACCGGGCTAGGATTCGAGTTACAGGAACAAGGGCCAAACCAACCATCCAAGAATTGAGTCGTCGAGCGAAAACACTTGACAACCTCCTAGAAGCAGCTTTTCTTGCCACCGGACCTTTCTCCATCAATTAGGTATCTGATGCCGTCACTAAACACATTCATTAAATTATAGCCATTTGTTGAGTGTTTTTTTAATTCTCTAATCCGCATATATATCACCATTCCCCTTCATTTTCTTGACTGTATATCTCTTAAATGTCAACATATACAAGTGTGTTTTAGTTTACGAAGATTTTTCAATGCCGAAAACCTCGATCAAAGAGTTAAAAAGGCATAAGGTTCACAATGGTGTAAAATAAAAATGGGATATACCGGGCTAGGATTCGAGTTACAGGAACAAGGGCCAAACCAACCATCCAAGAATTGAATCGTCGAGCGAAAACACTTGACAACCTCCTAGAAGCAGCTTTTCTTGCCACCGGACCTTTCTCCATCAATTAGGTATCTGATGCCGCCCGTCACTAAACACATTCCTTAAATTGTAGCCATTTGTTGAGTGTTTTTTTTGGTGTCTAATCCGCATATATATCACCATTGCCCTTGATTTTCTTGACTGTATATCTCTTAAATGTCAACATATACGCGTGTGATTTAGTTTACCAAGATTTTTCAATGCCGAGAACCTCGATCAGAGAGTAAAAAAGGCGTATGGTTCACAAGGGTGTAAAATTAAAATGGGATATACTGGGCTAGGATTCGAGTTACAGGAACAAGGGCCAAACCAACCACCCAAGAATGGAATCGTCGAGCGAGAACACTTGACAACCTTCTAGAAGCAGCTTGTCTAGCCACCAGACCTTTCTCCATCAATTAGGAATCTGATGCCGTCGCTAAACACATTCCTTAAATTGTAGCCATTTGTTGAGTGTTTTTTTTGGTGTCTAATCCGCATATATATCACCATTGCCCTTGATTTTCTTGACTGTATATCTCTTAAATGTCATCATATACACGTGTGATTTAGTTTACGAAGATTTTTAATGCCGAGAACCTCGATCAGAGAGTAAAAAAGGCGTAAGTTTCACAATGGTGTAAAATTAAAATGGGATATACCTGGCTAGGATTCGAGTTACAGGAACAAAGGCCAAACCAACAACCCAAGAATGGAATAGTCATGCGAAAACACTTGACAACCTCCTAGAAGCAGCTTTTCTTACCACCAGACCTTTCTCCATCAATTAGGAATCTGATGCCGTCAATAAACACATTTATTAAATTGTAGCCATTTGTTGAGTGTTTTTTTTATTGTCTAATCCGCATATATATCACCATTCCCCTTCATTTTCTTGACTGTATATCTCTTAAATGTCAACATATACACGTGTGTTTTAGTTTACGAAGATTTTTCAATGCCGAAAACCTCGATCAGAGAGTAAAAAAGGCGTAAGGTTCACAATGGTGTAAAATTAAAATTGGATATACCGGGCTAGGATTCGAGTTACAGGAAAAAGGGCCAAACCAACCATCCAAGAATTGAGTCGTCGTGCGAAAACACTTGACAACCTCCTAGAAGCAGCTTTTCTTGCCACCGGACCTTTCTCCATCAATTAGGTATCTGATGCCGTCACTAAACACATTCATTAAATTATAGCCATTTGTTGAGTGTTTTTTTAATTCTCTAATCCGCATATATATCACCATTCCCCTTCATTTTCTTGACTGTATATCTCTTAAATGTCAACATATACACGTGTGTTTTAGTTTACGAAGATTTTTCAATGCCGAAAACCTCGATCAAAGAGTTAAAAAGGCATAAGGTTCACAATGGTGTAAAATAAAAATGGGATATACCGGGCTAGGATTCGAGTTACAGGAACAAGGGCCAAACCAACCATCCAAGAATTGAATCGTCGAGCGAAAACACTTGACAACCTCCTAGAAGCAGCTTTTCTTGCCACCGGACCTTTCTCCATCAATTAGGTATCTGATGCCGCCCGTCACTAAACACATTCCTTAAATTGTAGCCATTTGTTGAGTGTTTTTTTTGGTGTCTAATCCGCATATATATCACCATTGCCCTTGATTTTCTTGACTGTATATCTCTTAAATGTCAACATATACGCGTGTGATTTAGTTTACCAAGATTTTTCAATGCCGAGAACCTCGATCAGAGAGTAAAAAAGGCGTATGGTTCACAAGGGTGTAAAATTAAAATGGGATATACTGGGCTAGGATTCGAGTTACAGGAACAAGGGCCAAACCAACCACCCAAGAATGGAATCGTCGAGCGAGAACACTTGACAACCTTCTAGAAGCAGCTTGTCTAGCCACCAGACCTTTCTCCATCAATTAGGAATCTGATGCCGTCGCTAAACACATTCCTTAAATTGTAGCCATTTGTTGAGTGTTTTTTTTGGTGTCTAATCCGCATATATATCACCATTGCCCTTGATTTTCTTGACTGTATATCTCTTAAATGTCATCATATACACGTGTGATTTAGTTTACGAAGATTTTTAATGCCGAGAACCTCGATCAGAGAGTAAAAAAGGCGTAAGTTTCACAATGGTGTAAAATTAAAATGGGATATACCTGGCTAGGATTCGAGTTACAGGAACAAAGGCCAAACCAACAACCCAAGAATGGAATAGTCATGCGAAAACACTTGACAACCTCCTAGAAGCAGCTTTTCTTACCACCAGACCTTTCTCCATCAATTAGGAATCTGATGCCGTCAATAAACACATTTATTAAATTGTAGCCATTTGTTGAGTGTTTTTTTTATTGTCTAATCCGCATATATATCACCATTCCCCTTCATTTTCTTGACTGTATATCTCTTAAATGTCAACATATACACGTGTGTTTTAGTTTACGAAGATTTTTCAATGCCGAAAACCTCGATCAGAGAGTAAAAAAGGCGTAAGGTTCACAATGGTGTAAAATTAAAATTGGATATACCGGGCTAGGATTCGAGTTACAGGAAAAAGGGCCAAACCAACCATCCAAGAATTGAGTCGTCGTGCGAAAACACTTGACAACCTCCTAGAAGCAGCTTTTCTTGCCACCGGACCTTTCTCCATCAATTAGGTATCTGATGCCGTCACTAAACACATTCATTAAATTATAGCCATTTGTTGAGTGTTTTTTTAATTCTCTAATCCGCATATATATCACCATTCCCCTTCATTTTCTTGACTGTATATCTCTTAAATGTCAACATATACACGTGTGTTTTAGTTTACGAAGATTTTTCAATGCCGAAAACCTCGATCAAAGAGTTAAAAAGGCATAAGGTTCACAATGGTGTAAAATAAAAATGGGATATACCGGGCTAGGATTCGAGTTACAGGAACAAGGGCCAAACCAACCATCCAAGAATTGAATCGTCGAGCGAAAACACTTGACAACCTCCTAGAAGCAGCTTTTCTTGCCACCGGACCTTTCTCCATCAATTAGGTATCTGATGCCGCCCGTCACTAAACACATTCCTTAAATTGTAGCCATTTGTTGAGTGTTTTTTTTGGTGTCTAATCCGCATATATATCACCATTGCCCTTGATTTTCTTTACAGTATATCACTTAAACGTCAACATATACATGTTTGATTTAGTTTACAAAGATTTTTCAATGCCGAGAACCTCGATCAGAGAGTAAAAAAGGCGTAAGGTTCACAATGGTGTAAAATTAAAATGGGATATACCGGGCTAGGATTCGAGTTACAGGAACAAGGGCCAAACCAACCACCCAAGAATGGAATCGTCGAGCGAAAACACTTGACAACCTCCTAGAAGCAGCTTTTCTTGCCACCAGACCTTTCTCCATCAATTAGGAATCAGATGCCGTCACTAAACAAATTCCTTAAATTGTAGCCATTTGTTGAGTGTTTTTTGTGTGTCTAATCCGCATATATATCACCATTACCCTTGATTTTCTTGACTGTATATCTCTTAAATGTCAACATATACATGTGTGATTTAGTTTATGAAGATTTTTCAATGCCGAGAACCTCGATCAGGGAGTAAAAATGGCGTAAGGTTCACAATGGTGTAAAATTAAAATGGGATATACCGGGCTAGGATTCGAGTTACAGGAACAAGGGCCAAACCAACCACCAAGAATGGAATCGTCGAGCGAAAACACTTGACAACCTCGTAGAAGCAGCTTTTCTTGCCACCAGACCTTTCTCCATCAATTAGGAATCTGATGCCCTCACTAAACACATTCCTTAAATTGTAGCCATTTGTTGAGTGTTTTTTTTGTGTCTAATCTGCATATATATCTCCATTGCCCTTGATTTCCTTGACTGTATATCTCTTAAATGTCAACATATACACGTGTGATTTAGTTTACGAAGATTTTTCAATTCCGAGAACTTCAATCAGAGAGTAAAAAAGGCGTAAGGTTCTCAATGGTGTAAAATTAAAATGGGATATACCGGGCTAGGATTCGAGTTACAGGAACAAGGGCCAAACCAACCACCCAAGAATGGAATCGACGAGCGAAAACACTTGACAACCTCCTAGAAGCTGCTTTTCTTGCCACTAGACCTTTCTCCATCAATTAGGAATCTGATGCCATCACTAAACACATTCCTTAAATTGTAGCCATTTGTTGAGTGTTTTTTTGGTGTCTAATCCGCATATATATCACCATTGCCCTTGATTTTCTTGACTGTATATCTCTTAAATGTCAACATATACATGTGTGGATTAGTTTACGAAGATTTTTCAATGCCGAGAACCTCGATCAGAGAGTAAAAAAGGCGTAAGGTTCACAATGGTAAATTAAAATGGGATATACCGGGTTAGGATTCGAGTTACAGGAACAAGGGCCAAATCAACCACCCCAGAATGGAATCGTCGAGCGAAAACACTTGACAACCTCCTAGAAGCAGCTTTTCTTGCCACAAGACATTTCTCTATAAATTAGGAATCTGATGCCACCACTAAACACATTCCTTAAATTGTAGCCATTTGTTGAGAGTTTTTTTTTTTTTTGTGTCTAATCCGCATATATATCACCATTACCCTTGATTTTCTTGACTGTATATCTCTTAAATGTCAACATATACACGTGTGATTTAGTTTACGAAGATTTTTCAATGCCGAGAACCTCGATCAGGGAGTAAAAATGGTGTAAGGTTCACAATGGTGTAAAATTAAAATGGGATATATCGGGCTAGGATTCGAGTTACAGGAACAAGGGCCAAACCAACCACCAAGAATGGAATCGTCGAGCGAAAACACTTGACAACCTCGTAGAAGCAGCTTTTCTTGCCACCAGACCTTTCTCCATCAATTAGGAATCTGATGCCCTCACTAAACACATTCCTTAAATTGTAGCCATTTGTTGAGGGTTTTTTTTTTGGTGTCCAATCTGCATATATATCACCATTGCCCTTGATTTCCTTGACTGTATATCTCTTAAATGTCAACATATACACGTGTGATTTAGTTTACGAAGATTTTTCAATTCCGAGAACTTCAATCAAAGAGTAAAAAAGGCGTAAGGTTCTCAATGGTGTAAAACTAAAATGGGATATACCAGGCTAGGATTCGAGTTACAGGAACATGGGCCAAACCAACCACCCAAGAATGGAATCGACGAGAGAAAACACTTGACAACCTCCTAGAAGCTACTTTTCTTGCCACCAGACCTTTCTCCATCAATTAGGAATCTGATGCCATCACTAAACACATTCCTTAAATTGTAGCCATTTGTTGAGTGTTTTTTTGGTGTCTAATCCGCATATATATCACCATTGCCCTTGATTTTCTTGACTGTATATCTGTTAAATGTCAACATATACATGTGTGATTTAGTTTACGAAGATTTTTCAATGCCGAGAACCTCCATCAGAGAGTAAAAAAGGCGTAAGGTTCACAATGGTAAATTAAAATGGGATATACCGGGCTAGGATTCGAGTTACAGGAACAAGGGCCAAATCAACCACCCCAGAATGGAATCGTCGAGCGAAAACACTTGACAACCTCCTAGAAGCAGCTTTTCTTGCCACAAGACATTTCTCCATCAATTAGGAATCTGATGCCATCACTAAACACATTCCTTAAATTGTAGCCATTTGTTGAGTGTTTTTTTTGTGTCTAATCCGCATATATATCACCATTACCCTTGATTTTCTTGACTGTATATCTCTTAAATGTCCACATATACACGTGTGATTTAGTTTACGAAGATTTTTCAATGCCGAGAACCTCGATTAGGGAGTAAAAATGGTGTAAGGTTCACAATGGTGTAAAATTAAAATGGGATATATCGGGCTAGGATTCGAGTTACAGGAACAAGGGCCAAACCAACCACCAAGAATGGAATCGTCGAGCGAAAACACTTGACAACCTCGTAGAAGCAGCTTTTCTTGCCACCAGACCTTTCTCCATCAATTAGGAATCTGATGCCCTCAGTAAACACATTCCTTAAATTGTAGCCATTTGTTGAGGGTTTTTTTTTTTGGTGTCTAATCTGCATATATATCACCATTGCCCTTGATTTCCTTGACTGTATATCTCTTAAATGTCAACATATACACGTGTGATTTAGTTTACGAAGATTTTTCAATTCCGAGAACTTCAATCAGAGAGTAAAAAAGGCGTAAGGTTCTCAATGGTGTAAAATTAAAATGGGATATACCGGGCTAGGATTCGAGTTACAGGAACAAGGGCCAAACCAACCAACCAAGAATAGAATCGACGAGCGAAAACACTTGACAACCTCCTAGAAGCTGCTTTTCTTGCCACTAGACCTTTCTCCATCAATTAGGAATCTGATGCCATCACTAAACACATTCCTTAAATTGTAGCCATTTGTTGAGTGTTTTTTTGGTGTCTAATCCGCATATATATCACCATTGCCCTTGATTTTCTTGACTGTATGTCTCTTAAATGTCAACATATACATGTGTGAATTAGTTTACGAAGATTTTTCAATGCCGAGAACCTCGATCAGAGAGTAAAAAAGGCGTAAGGTTCACAATGGTAAATTAAAATGGGATATACCGGGCTAGGATTCGAGTTACAGGAACAAGGGCCAAATCAACCACCCCAGAATGGAATCGTCGAGCGAAAACACTTGACAACCTCCTAGAAGCAGCTTTTCTTGTCACAAGACATTTCTCTATCAATTAGGAATCTGATGCCATCACTAAACACATTCCTTAAATTGTAGCCATTTGTTGAGAGTTTTTTTTTTTTGTGTCTAATCCGCATATATATCACCATTACCCTTGATTTTCTTGACTGTATATCTCTTAAATGTCAACATATACACGTGTGATTTAGTTTACGAAGATTTTTCAATGCCGAGAACCTCGATCAGGGAGTAAAAATGGTGTAAGGTTCACAATGGTGTAAAATTAAAATGGGATATATCGGGCTAGGATTCGAGTTACAGGAACAAGGGCCAAACCAACCACCAAGAATGGAATCGTCGAGCGAAAACACTTGACAACCTCGTAGAAGCAGCTTTTCTTGCCACCAGACCTTTCTCCATCAATTAGGAATCTGATGCCCTCAGAAAACACATTCCTTAAATTGTAGCCATTTGTTGAGGGTTTTTTTTTTTGGTGTCTAATCTGCATATATATCACCGTTGCCCTTGATTTCCTTGACTGTATATCTCTTAAATGTCAACATATACACGTGTGATTTAGTTTATGAAGATTTTTCAATTCCGAGAACTTCAATCAGAGAGTAAAAAAGGCGTAAGGTTCTCAATTGTGTAAAATTAAAATGGGATATACCGGGCTAGGATTCGAGTTACAGGAACATGGGCCAAACCAACCACCCAAGAATGGAATCGACGAGCGAAAACACTTGACAACCTCCTAGAAGCTACTTTTCTTGCCACCAGACCTTTCTCCATCAATTAGGAATCTGATGCCACCACTAAACACATTCCTTAAATTGTAGCCATTTGTTGAGTGTTTTTTTGGTGTCTAATCCACATATATATCACCATTTCCCTTGATTTTCTTGACTGTATATCTCTTAAAGGTCAACATATACAAGTGTGATTTAGTTTACGAAGATTTTTCAATGCCGGGAACCTCGAACAGAGGGTAGAAAAGGCGTAAGGTTCACAATGGTGTAAAATTAAAATAGACTATACCGATCTAGGATTCGAGTTACAGGAACAACGGCCAAACCAAGCACCCAATAATGGAATCGTCGAGCGACAACACTTGACAACCTCCTAGAAGCAGCTTTTTTTGCCACCAGACCTTTCTCCATCAATTAGGAATCAGATGCCGTCACTAAACACATTCATTAAATTGTAGCCATTTGTTGAGTGTTTTTTTAATTCTCTAATCCGCATATATATCACCATTCCCCTTCATTTT
The DNA here is from genome assembly GCA_030545235.1 of Helianthus tuberosus. Taxonomy (NCBI): domain Eukaryota; kingdom Viridiplantae; phylum Streptophyta; class Magnoliopsida; order Asterales; family Asteraceae; genus Helianthus; species Helianthus tuberosus. The sequence continues at coordinate 48,666,274 of CM060449.1, read as the reverse complement.
CTTGACTGTATATCTCTTAAATGTCAACATATACACGTGTGTTTTAGTTTACGAAGATTTTTCAATGCCGAAAACCTCGATCAGAGAGTTAAAAAGGCATAAGGTTCACAATGGAGTAAAATAAAAATGGGATATACCGGGCTAGGATTCGAGTTACAGGAACAAGGGCCAAACCAACCATCCAAGAATTGAATCGTCGAGCGAAAACACTTGACAACCTCCTAGAAGCAGCTTTTCTTGCCACCGGACCTTTCTCCATCAATTAGGTATCTGATGCCGCCCGTCACTAAGCACATTCCTTAAATTGTAGCCATTTGTTGAGTGTTTTTTTTGGTGTCTAATCCGCATATATATCACCATTGCCCTTGATTTTCTTTACAGTATATCACTTAAACGTCAACATATACATGTTTGATTTAGTTGACGAAGATTTTTCAATGCCGAGAACGTCGATCAGAGAGTAAAAAAGGCGTAAGATTCACAATGGTGTAAAATTAATGGGATATACCGGGCTAGGATTCGAGTTACAGGAACAAGGGCCAAACCAACTACCCATGAATGGAATCGTCGAGCGAAAACAGTTGACAACATCCTAGAAGCAGCTTTTCTTGCCACCAGACCTTTCTCCATCAGTTAGGAATCTGATGTCGTCACTAAACACATTCCTTAAATTGTAGCCATTTGTTGAGAGTTTTTTTTTGGTGTCTAATCCGCATATATATAACCATTGCCCTTGATTTTCTTAACTGTATATCTCTTAAATGTCAACATATACAAGTGTGATTTAGTTTACGAAGATTTTCAATGCCGAGGACCACGATCTGAGAGTAAAAAAGCCGTAAGGTTCACAAGGGTGTAAAATTAAAATGGGATATACCGGGCTAGGATTCGAGTTACCGGAACGAGGGCCAAACCAACCATCCAAGAATGGAATCGTCGAGCAAAAACACTTGACAACATCCTAGAAGCAGCTTTTCTTGCCACCAGACCTTTCTCCATCAATTAGGAATCTGATGCCTTCACTAAACACATTCCTTAAATTATAGCCATTTGTTGAGTGTTTTTTTTTTGTGTCTAATCCGCATATATATCACCATTGCCCTGGATTTTCTTGACTGTATATCTCTTAAATGTCAACATATACACGTGTGATTTAGTTTACGAAGATTTTTCAATGCCGAAAATCTCGATCAGAGAGTAAAAAAGGCATAAGTTTCACAATGGCTTAAAATTAAAATGGGATATACCGGGTTAGGATTTGAGTTATAGGAACAAGGGCCAAACCTACCACCCAAGAATGGAATCGTCGAGCGAAAATAGTTGACAACCTCCTAGAAGCAGCTTTTCTTGCCCCCAGACCATTCTCCATCAATTAGGAATCTGATGCCGTCACTAAACACATTCCTTAATTTGTAGCCATTTGTTGAGTGTTTTTTTTGGTGTCTAATCCGCATATATATCACCATTGCTCTTGATTTTCTTGACTGTATATCTCTTAAATGTCAACATATACACGTGTGATTTAGTTTAAGAAGATTTTTCAATGCCGAGAACATCGATCAGAGAATAAGCGTAAGGTTCACAATGATGTAAAATTAAAATGGGATATACCGGGCTAGGATTCGAGTTACAGGAACAAGGGCCAAACCAACCACCCAAGAATGGAATCGTCGAGCGAAAACACTTGACAACCTCCTAGAAGCAGCTTTTCTTGCCACCAGACATTTCTCCATCAATTAGGAATCTGATGCCGTCACTAAACACATTTCTTAAATTGTAGCCATTTGTTGAGTGTTTTTTTTCTTGTCTAATCCGCATATATATCACCATTGCCCTTAATTTTGTTGACTGTATATCTCTTAAATGTCAATATATTCACGTGTGATTTAGTTTACGAAGATTTTTAATTGCCGAGAACCTCGATCAGAGAATAAGCGTAAGGTTCACATTGGTGTAAAATTAAAATGGGATATACCAGGCTAGGATTCGAGTTACAGGAACAAGGGCCAAACCAACCACCCAAGAATGGAATCGTCGAGCGAAAACACTTGACAACCTCCTAGAAGCAGCTTTTTCTTGCCCCCAGACATTTCTCCATCAATTAGAAATCTGATGCCGTCACTAAACACATTCCTTAAATTGTAGGCATTTGTTGAGTGTTTTTTTGGTGTCTAATCCGCATATATATCACCGGTGCCCTTGATTTTCTTGACTGTATATCTCTTAAATCTCAACATATACACGTGTGGTTTAGTTTACGGAGATTTTTCAATGCCGAGAACCTCGATCAGAGAGTAAAAAAGACGTAAGGTTCACAATGGTGTAAAATTAAAATGGGATACAACGGGCTAGGATTCGAGTTACCGGAACAAGGGCCAAACCAACCACCCAAGAATGGAATTGTCAAGCGAAAACACTTGACAACCTCCCAGAAGCAGCTTTTCTTGCGCCCAGACCTTTCTCCATCAATTAGGAATCTGATGCCATCACTAAACACATTCGTTAAATTGTAGCCATTTGTTGAGTGTTTTTTTTGGTGTCTAATCCGTATATATATCACCATTGCTCTTGATTTTCTTGACTGTATATCTCTTAAATGTCAACATATACACGTGTGATATAGTTTACGAAGATTTTTCAATGCCGAGAACCTCGATCAGAGAGTAAAAAAGGTGTAAGGTTCACAATGGTGTAAAATTAAAATGGGATATACCGGGCTAGGATTCGAGTTACAGGAACAAGGGATAATCGTCGAGCGAAAGCACTTGACAACCACCTAGAAGTAGCTTTTCTTGCCACCAGACCTTTCTCCATCAATTAAAAATCTGATGCCTTCACTAAACACATTCCTTAAATTGTAGCCATTTGTTGAGTGTTTTTTTTCTTGTCTAATCCGCATATATATCACCATTGCCCTTAATTTTCTTGACTGTATATCTCTTAAATGTCAACATATACACGTGTGATTTAGTTTACGAAGATTTTTAATTGCCGAGAACCTCGATCAGAGAGTAAAAAAGGCGTAAGGTTCACATTGGTGTAAAAATAAAATGGGATATACCGGGCTAGGATTTGAGTTATAGGAACAAGGGCCAAACCTACCACCCAAGAATGGAATCGTCGAGCGAAAATAGTTGACAACCTCCTAGAAGCAGCTTTTCTTGCCCCCAGACCTTTCTCCATCAATTAGGAATCTGATGCCGTCACTAAACACATTCCTTAATTTGTAGCCATTTGTTGAGTGTTTTTTTTGGTGTCTAATCCGCATATATATCACCATTGCTCTTGATTTTCTTGACTGTATATCTCTTAAATGTCAACATATACACGTGTGATTTAGTTTAAGAAGATTTTTCAATGCCGAGAACCACGATCAGAGAGTAAAAAAGGCGTGAGGTTCACAATGGTGTAAAATTAAAATGGGATATACCGGGCTAGGATTCGAGTTACAGGAACAAGGGCCAAACCAACCCCCCAAGAATGGAATCGTCGAGCGAAAATACTTGACAACCTCCTAGAAGCAGCTTTTCTTGCCACCAGACCTTTCTCCATCAATTAGAATTCTGATGCCGTCACTAAACACATTTCTTAAATTGTAGCCATTTGTTAAGTGTTTTTTTTCTTGTCTAATCCGCATATATATCACCATTGCCCTTAATTTTGTTGACTGCATATCTCTTAAATGTCAACATATTCACGTGTGATTTAGTTTACGAAGATTTTTAATTGCCGAGAACCTCGATCAGAGAATAAGCGTAAGGTTCACATTGGTGTAAAATTAAAATGGGATATACCGGACCAGGATTCGAGTTACAAGAACAAGGGCCAAACCAACCACCCAAGAATGGAATCGTCGAGCGAAAACACTTGACAACCTCCTAGAAGCAGCTTTTCTTGCCACCAGACCTTTCTTCATCAATTAGGAATCTGATGCCGTCACTAAACACATTCCTTAAATTGTAGGCATTTGTTGAGTGTTTTTTTGGTGTCTAATCCGCATATATATCACCAGTGCCCTTGATTTTCTTGACTGTATATCTCTTAAATGTCAACATATACACGTGTGATTTAGCTTACGAAGATTTTTCAATGCCGAGAACCTCGATGAGAGAGTAAAAAAGGCGTAAGGTTCACAATGGGGTAAAATTAAAATGGGATATACCAGGCTAGGATTCTAGTTACAGGAACGAGGGCCAAACCAACCACCCAAGAATGGAATCGTCGAGCGCAAACACTTGACAACCTCATAGAAGCAACTTCTCTTTCCACCAAACCTTTCTCCATCAATTAGGAATCTGATGCCGTCACTAAACACATTCCTTAAATTGTAGCCATTTGTTGAGTGTTTTTTTTCTTGTCTAATCCGCATATATATCACCATTGCCCTTAATTTTCTTGACTGTATATCTCTTAAATGTCAACATATACACGTGTGATTTAGTTTACGAAGATTTTTAATTGCCGAGAACTTCGATCAGAGAGTAAAAAAGGCGTAAGGTTCACATTGGTGTAAAATTAAAATGGGATATACCGGGCTAGGATTTGAGTTATAGTAACAAGGGCCAAACCTACCACCCAAGAATGGAATCGTCGAGCGAAAATAGTTGACAACCTCCTAGAAGCAGCTTTTCTTGCCCCCAGACCTTTCTCCATCAATTAGGAATCTGATGCCGTCACTAAACACATTCCTTAATTTGTAGCCATTTGTTGAGTGTTTTTTTTGGTGTCTAATCCGCATATATATCACCATTGCTCTTGATTTTCTTGACTGTATATCTCTTAAATGTCAACATATACACGTGTGATTTAGTTTAAGAAGATTTTTCAATGCCGAGAACCTCGATCAGAGAGTAAAAAAGGCGTAAGGTTCACAATGGTGTAAAATTAAAATGGGATATACCGGGATAGGATTCGAGTTACAGGAACAAGGGCCAAACCAACCCCCCAAGAATGGAATCGTCGAGCGAAAATACTTGACAACCTCCTAGAAGCAGCTTTTCTTGCCACCAGACCTTTCTCCATCAATTAGAATTCTGATGCCGTCACTAAACACATTTCTTAAATTGTAGCCATTTGTTAAGTGTTTTTTTCTTGTCTAATCCGCATATATATCACCATTGCCCTTAATTTTGTTGACTGCATATCTCTTAAATGTCAACATATTCACGTGTGATTTAGTTTACGAAGATTTTTAATTGCCGAGAACCTCGATCAGAGAATAAGCGTAAGGTTCACATTGGTGTAAAATTAAAATGGGATATACCGGGCTAGGATTCGAGTTACAGGAACAAGGGCCAAACCAACCACCCAAGAATGGAATCGTCGAGCGAAAACACTTGACAACCTCCTAGAAGCAGCTTTTCTTGCCACCAGACCTTTCTTCATCAATTAGGAATCTGATGCCGTCACTAAACACATTCCTTAAATTGTAGGCATTTGTTGAGTGTTTTTTTAGTGTCTAATCCGCATATATATCACCAGTGCCCTTGATTTTCTTGACTGTATATCTCTTAAATGTCAACATATACACGTGTGATTTAGTTTACGAAGATTTTTCAATGCCGAGAACCTCGATCAGAGAGTAAAAAAGGCGTAAGGTTCACAATGGGGTAAAATTAAAATGAGATATACCAGGCTAGGATTCTAGTTACAGGAACGAGGGCCAAACCAACCACCCAAGAATGGAATCGTCGAGCGCAAACACTTGACAACCTCCTCGAAGCAGCTTCTCTTTCCACCAAACCTTTCTCCATCAATTAGGAATCTGATGCCGTCACTAAACACATTCCTTAAATTGTAGCCATTTGCTGAGTGTTTTTTTTCTTGTCTAATCCGCATATATATCACCATTGCCCTTGATTTTCTTGACTGTATATCTTTTAAATGTCAACATATACACGTGTGATTTTGTTTACGAAGATTTTTAATTTCCGAGAACCTCGGTCAGAGAGTAAAAAAGGTGTAAGGTTCACATTGGTGTAAACTTAAAATGGGATATTCCGAGCTAGGATTTGAGTTACAGGAACGAGGGCCAAACCAACCACCCAAGAATGGAATCGTCGAGCGAAAACACTTGACAACCTCCTAGAAGCAGCTTCTCTTGCCACCAGACCATTCTCCATCAATTAGGAATCTGATACCGTCACTAAACACATTCCTTAAATTGTAGCCATTTGTTGAGAGTTTTTTTTTTTTTTTTGCTGTCTAATCCGCATATATATCACCATTGCCCTTGATTTTCTTGGCTGTATATCTCTTAAATGTCAACATATACACGTGTGATTTAGTTTAAGAAGATTTTACAATGTCGAGAACCTCGATCAGAGCGTAAAAAAGGCGTAAGGTGCACAATGGTGTAAAATTAATAGGGGATATACCGGGATACGTTTCGAGTTACAGGAACGAGGGCCAAACCAACCACCCAAGAATGGAATCGTCGAGCGAAAACACTTGACAACCTCCTAGAAGCAGCTTCTCTTGCCACCAGACCTTTCTCCATCAATTAGGAATCTGATGCCGTTACTAAACACATTCTTTAAATTGTAGCCATTTGTTGAGTGTTTTTTTGTCTAATCCGCATATATATTACCATTGCCCTTGATTTTCTTGACTATATATCTCTTAAATGTCAACATATACACGTGTGATTTAGTTTACGAAGATTTTTCAATGCCGAGAACCTCGATCAGAGAGTAAAAAAGGCGTAAGGTTCACAGTGGTGTAAAATTAAAATGGGATACAACGGGCTAGGATTCGAGTTACCGGAACAAGGGCCAAACCAACCACCCAAGAATGGAATCGTCAAGTGAAAACACTTGACAACCTCCCGGAAGCAGCTTTTCTTGCGCCCAGACCTTTCGCCATCAATTAGGAATCTGATGCCATCACTAAACACATTCGTTAAATTGTAGCCATTTGTTGAGTGTTTTTTTTGGTGTCTAATCCGCATATATATCACCATTGCTCTTGATTTTCTTGACTGTATATCTCTTAAATGTCAACATATACACGTGTGATTTAGTTTACGAAGATTTTTCAATGCCGAGAACCTCGATCAGAGAGTAAAGAAGGTGTAAGGTTCACAATGGTGTAAAATTAAAATGGGATATACCGGGGCTAGGATTCGAGTTACAGGAACAAGGGACAAACCAACCACCCAAGAATGGAATCGTCGAGCGAAAACACTTGACAACCACCTAGAAGTAGCTTTTCTTGCCACCAGACCTTTCTCCATCAATTAAAAATCTGATGCCTTCACTAAACACATTCCTTAAATTGTAGCCATTTGTTGAGTGTTTTTTTTTTCTTGTCTAATCCGCATATATATCACCATTGCCCTCGATTTTCTTGACTGTATATGTCTTAAATGTCAACACATACACGTGTGATTTAGTTTACGAAGATTTTTCAATGCCGAGAACCTCGTTCAGAGAGTAAAAAAGGCGTAAGGTTCACAAAGGTGTAAAATTAAAATGGGATATACCGGGCTAGGATTCGAGTTACAGGAACGAGGGCCAAACCAACCACCCAAGAATGAAATCGTCGAGCGAAAACACTTGACAACCTCCTAGAAGCAGCTTCTCTTGCCACCAGACCATTCTCCATCAATTAGGAATCTGATACCGTCACTAAACACATTCCTTAAATTGTAGCCATTTGTTGAGTGTTTTTTTTCTTGTGTAATCCGCATATATATCATCATTGCCCTTGATTTTCTTGACTGTATATCTTTTAAATGTCAACATATACACGTGTGATTTAGTTTACGAAGATTTTTAATTGCCGAGAACCTCGATCAGAGAGTAAAAAAGGCGTAAGGTTCACATTGGTGTAAAATTAAAATGGGATATTCCGAGCTAGGATTTGAGTTACAGGAACGAGGGCCAAACCAACCACCCAAGAATGGAATCGTAGAGCGAAAACACTTGACAACCTCCTAGAAGCAGCTTTTCTTGCCACCAGACCTTTCTCCATCAATTCGGAATCTGATGCCGTCACTAAACACATTCCTTAAATTGTAGCCATTTGTTGAGAGTTTTTTTTTGCTGTCTAATCCTCATATATATCACCATTGCCCTTGATTTTTTTGGCTGTATATCTCTTAAATGTCAACATATACACGTGTGATTTAGTTTACGAAGATTTTTCAATGCCGAGAACCTCGATCAGAGAGTAAAAAAGGCGTAAGGTTCACAATGGTGTAAAATTAAAATGGGATATACCAGGCTAGGATTCGAGTTACAGGAACGAGGGCCAAACCAACCACCCAAGAATGGAATCGTCGAGCGAAAACACTTGACAACCCCCTAGAAGCAGCTTCTCTTGCCACCAGACCTTTCTCCATCAATTAGGAATCTGATGCCGTCACTCAACACAATCCTTAAATTGTAGCCATTTGTTGAGTGTTTTTTTTTTTTGTGTCTAATCCGCATATATGTCACCATTGCCCTTGATTTTCTTGACTGTATATCTCTTAAATGTCAACATATACACGTGTGATTTAGTTTACCAAGATTTTTCATTGCCGAGAACCTCGATCAGAGAGTAAAAAAGGCGTAAGGTTCACAATGGTGTAAAATTAAAATGGGATATACCGGGCTAGGATTCGAGTTACAGGAACAAGGGCCAAACCAACCACCCAAGAATGGAATCGTCGAGTGAAAACACTTGACAACGTTCTAGAAGCAACTTTTCTTTCCACCAGACATTTCTCCATCAATTAGGAATCTGATGTCATCACTAAACACATTCCTTAAATTGTAGCCATTTGTTGAGTGTTTTTTTTTGTGTCTAATCCGCATATATATCACCATTGCCCTTGATTTTCTTGACTGTATATCTCTTAAATGTCAACATATACACGTGTGATTTAGTTTACGAAGATTTTTCAATGCCGAGAACCTCGATCAGAGAGTTAAAAAGGCGTAAGGTTCACAATGGTGTAAAATTAAAATGGGATATACCGAGCTAGGATTTGAGTTACAGGAACGAGGGCCAAACCAACCACCTAAGAATGGAATCGTCGAGCGACAACACTTGACAACCTCCTAGAAGTAGATTTTCTTACCACCAGACCTTTCTCCATCAATTAGGAATCTGATGCCTTCACTAAACACATTCCTTAAATTGTAGCCATTTGTTGAGTGTTTTTTTTTCTTGTCTAATCCGCATATATATCACCATTGCCCTTGATTTTCTTGACTGTATATCTTTTAAATGTCAACATATACACGTGTGATTTAGTTTACGAAGATTTTTAATTGCCGAGAACCTCGATTAGAGAGTAAAAAAGGCGCTAAGGTTCACATTGGTGTAAAATTAAAATGGGATATTCCGAGCTAGGATTTGAGTTACAGGAACGAGTGCCAAACCAACCACCCAAGAATGGAATCGTCGAGCGAAAACACTTGACAACCTCCTAGAAGCAGCTTTTCTTGCCACCAGACCTTTCTCAATCAATTAGGAATCTGATGCCGTCACTAAACACATTCCTTAAATTGTAGCCATTTGTTGAGAGTTTTTTTTTTGCTGTCTAATCCTCATATATGTCACCATTGCCCTTTATTTTCTTGGTTGTATATCTCTTAAATGTCAACATATACACGTGTGATTTAGTTTACGAAGATTTTTCAATGCCGAGAACCTCGATCAGAGAGTAAAAAAGGCGTAAGGTTCGCATTGGTGTAAAATTAAAATGGGATATACCGGGCTAGGATTCGAGTTACAGGAACAAGGGCCAAACCAACCACCCAAGAATGGAATCGTCGAGCGAAAACACTTGGCAACCTCCTAGAAGCAGCTTTTCTTGCCACCAGACCTTTCTCCATCAGTTAGGAATCTGATGCCGTCACTAAACACATTCCTTAAATTGTAGCCATTTGTTGAGTGTTATTTTGGTGTCTAATCCGCATATATATCACCAGTGCCCTTGATTTTCTTGACTGTATATCTCTTAAATGTCAACATATACACGTGTGATTTAGTTTACGAAGATTTTTCAATGCCGAGAACCTCGATCAGAGAGTAAAAAAGGCGTAAGGTTCACAATGGTGTAAAATTAAAATGGGATATACCGGGCTAGGATTCGAGTTACAGGAACGAGGGCCAAACCAACCACCCAAGAATGGAATCGTTGAGTGAAAACACTTGGCAACCTCCTAGAAGCAGCTTCTCTTGCCACCAAACCTTTCTCCATCAATTAGGAATCTGATGCCGTCACTAAACACATTCCTTAAATTGTAGCCATTTGTTGAGCGTTTTTTTTCTTGTCTAATCCGCATATATATCACCATTGCCCTTGATTTTCTTGATTGTATATCTTTTAAATGTCAACATATACACGTGTGATTTAGTTTACGAAGATTTTTAATTTCCAAGAACCTCGATCCGAGAGTAAAAAAGGTGTAAGGTTCACATTGGTGTAAACTTAAAATGGGATATTCCAAGCTAGGATTTGAGTTACAGGAACGAGGGCCAAACCAACCACCCAAGAATGGAATCGTCGAGCGAAAACACTTGACAACCTCCTAGAAGCAGCTTTTCTTGCCACCAGACCTTTCTACATCAATTAGGAATCTGATGCCGTCACTAAACACATTCCTTAAATTGTACCATTTGTTGAGAGTTTTTTTTGCTGTCTAATCCGCATATATATCACCATTGCCCTTGATTTTCTTGACTGTATATCTCTTAAACGTCAACATATACACGTGTGATTTAGTTTACGAAGATTTTTCAATGCCGAGAAACTCGATCAGAGAGTAAAAAAGGCGTATGGTTCACAATGGTGTAAATTTAAAATGGGATATACCGGGCTAGGATTTTAGTTACAGGAACAAGGGCCAAACCAACCACCCAAGAATGGAATCGTAGAGCGAAAACATTTGACAACCTCCTAGAAGCAGCTTTTCTTGCCACCAGACCTTTCTCTATCAATTAGGAATCTGATGCCGTCACTAAACACTTTTCTTAAATTATAGCCATTTGTTGAGTGTTTTTTTTTGTGTCTAATCCGCATATATATCACCATTGCCCTTGATTTTCTTGACTCTATATCTCTTAAATGTCAACATATACATGTGTGATTTAGTTTACGAAGATTTTTCATTGTCGAAAATCTCGATCAGAGAGTAAAAAAGGCATAATGTTCACAATGGTTTAAAATTAAAATGGGATATACTGGGCTAGGATTTGAGTTACAGGAACAAGGGCCAAACCTACCACCCAAGAATGGAATCGTCGAGCGAAAATACTTGACAACCTCCTAGAAGCAGCTTTTCTTGCCCCCAGACCTTTCTCCATCAATTAGGAATCAGATGCCGTCACTAAACACATTCCTTAATTTGTAGCAATTTGTTGAGTGTTTTTTTTGGTGTCTAATCCGCATATATATCACCATTGCTCTTGATTTTCTTGACTGTATATCTCTTAAATGTCAACATATACACGTGTGATTTAGTTTACGAAGATTTTTCAATGCCGAGAACCTCGATCAGAGAGTAAAAAAGGCGTAAGGTTCACATTGGTGTAAAATTAAAATGGGATATACCGGGCTAGGATTCGAGTTACAGGAACAAGGGCCAAACCAACCACCCAAGAATGGAATCGTCGAGCGAAAACACTTGACAACCTCCTAGAAGCAGCTTTTCTTGCCACCAGACCTTTCCCGATCAATTAGGAATCTGATGCCGTCACTAAACACATTCCTTAAATTGTAGCCATTTGTTGAGTGTTTTTTGGTGTCTAATCCGCATATATATCACATGTGCCCTTGATTTTCTTGACTGTATATCTCTTAAATGTCAACATATACACGTGTGATTTAGTTTACGAAGATTTTTCAATGCCGAGGACCTCGATCAGAGAGTAAAAAAGGCGTAAGGTTCACAATGGTGTAAAATTAAAATGGGATATACCAGGCTAGGATTCGAGTTACAGGAACGAGGGCCAAACCAACCACCCAAGAATGGAATCGTCGAGTGAAAACACTTGACAACCTCCTAGAAGCAGCTTCTCTTGCCACGAAACCTTTCTCCATCAATTAGGAATCTGATGCCGTCACTAAACACTTACCTTAAATTGTAGCCATTTGTTGAGTGTTTTTTTTCTTGTCTAATCCGCATATATATCACCATTGCCCTTGATTTTCTTGACTGTATATCTTTTAAATGTCAACATATACACGTGTGATTTAGTTTACGAAGATTTTTAATTTCCGAGAACCTCGATCCGAGAGTAAAAAAGGTGTAAGGTTAACATTGGTGTAAACTTAAAATGGGATATTCCGAGCTAGGATTTGAGTTACAGGAACGAGGGCCAAACCAACCACCCAAGAATGGAATTGTCGAGCGAAAACACTTGACAACCTCCTAGAAGCAGCTTTTCTTTCCACCAGACCTTTCTCCATCAATTAGGAATCTGATGCCGTCACTAAACACATTCCTTAAATTGTAGCCATTTGTTGAGAGTTTTTTTTTTGCTGTCTAATCCGCATATATATCACCATTGCCCTTGATTTTCTTGGCTCTATATCTCTTAAATGTCAACATATACACGTGTGATTTAGTTTACGAAGATTTTACAATGTCGTGAACCTCGATCAGAGCGTAAAAAAGGCGTAAGGTTCACAATGGTGTAAAATTAAAATGGGATATACCGGGATAGGATTCGTGTTACAGGAACGAGGGCCAAACCAACCACCCAAGAATGGAATCGTCGAGTGAAAACACTTGACAACCTCCTAGAAGCAGCTTCTCTTGCCACCAGACCTTTCTCCATCAATTAGGAATCTGATGCCGTCACTCAACACATTTCTTAAATTGTAGCCATTTGTTAAGTGTTTTTTTTTTGTGTCTAATCCGCATGTATGTCACCATTGCCCTTGATTTTCTTGACTGTATATCTCTTAAATGTCAACATATACACGTGTGATTTAGTTTACGAAGATTTTTCATTGCCGAGAACCTCGAACAAAGAGTAAAAAAGGCGTAAGGTTCACAATGGTGTAAAATTAAAATGGGATATACGGTCTAGGATTCGAGTTACAGGAACAAGGGCCAAACCAACCACCCAAGAATGGAATCGTCGATCGAAAACACTTGACAACCTCCTAGAAGCAGCTTTTCTTGCCACCAGACCTTTCTCCATCAATTAGGAATCTGATGCCGTCACTAAACACTTTCCTTAAAATATAGCCATTCGTTGAGTGTATTTTTTTGTGTCTAATCCGCATATATATCACCATTGCCCTTGATTTTCTTGACTGTATATCTCTTAAATGTCAACATATACACGTGTGATTTAGTTTACGAAGATTTTTCAATGCCGAGAACCTCGATCAGAGAGTAGAAAAGGCGTAAGGTTGACAATGGTGTAAAATTAAAATGGGATATACCGGGTTAGGATTCGAGTTACAGTAACAATGGCCAAACCAACCACTCAAGAATGGAATCGTCGAGCAAAAAAACTTGACAACCTCCTAGAAGCAGCTTTTCTTGCCACCAGACCTTTCTCCATCAATTAGGAATCTGATTCCGTCACTAAACACATTCCTTAAATTGTAGCCATTTGTTGAGTGTTTTTTTTTTGGTGTCTAATCCACATATATATCACCATTGCCCTTGATTTTATTGACTGTATATCTCTTAAATGTCAACATATACACGTGTGATTTAGTTTACGAAGATTTTTCAATGCGGAGAACCTCGATCAGTGAGTAAAAAAGGCGCAAGGTTCACAATGGTGTAAAATTAAAATGGGATATACCGGTCTAGAATTCGAGTTACAGGAACATGGGCCAAACCAACCACACAAGAATGGAATCGTCGAGCGAAAACACTTGACAACCTCCTAGAAGCAGCTTTTCTTGCCACCAGACCTTTCTCCATCAATTAGAAATCTGATGCAGTCACTATACACATTCCTTAAATTGTAGCCATTTGTTGAGTGTTTTTTTGGTGTCTAATCCGCATATATATCACCATTGTCCTTGATTTTCTTGACTATATATCTCTTAAATTTCAACATATACACGTGTGATTTAGTTTACGAAGATTTTTCAATGCCGAGAACCTCGATCAGAGAGTAAAAAAGGCGTAAGGTTCACAATGGTGTAAAATTAAAATGGGATACAACGGGCTAGGATTCGAGTTACCGGAACGAGGGCCAAACCAACAATCCAAGAATGGAATCGTCGAGCGAAAACACTTGACAACCTCCTAGAAGCAGCTTTTCTTGCCGCCAGACCTTTCTCCATCAATTGGGAATCTGATGCCGTCACTAAAGACATTCCTTAAATTATAGCCATTTGTTGAGTGTTTTTTGGTGTCTAATCCGCATATATATCACCATTACACTTGATTTTCTTGACTGTATATCTCTTAAATGTCAACATATACACGTGTGATTTAGTTTACGAAGATTTTTCAATGCCGGGAACCTCGTTCTGATAGTAAAAAAGGTGTAAGGTTCACAATGGTGTAAAATTAAAATGAGATATACCGGGCTAGGATTTAAGTTAAAGGAACGAGGGCCAAACCAACCACCCAAGAAAGGAATCGTCAAGCGAAAACACTTGACAACCTCCTAGAAGCAGCTTTTCTTGCCACCAGACCTTTCTCCATCAATTAGGAATCTGATGCTGTCACTAAACCCATTCCTTAAATTGTAGCCATTGGTTGAGTGTTTTTTTTTTGTGTCTAATCCGCATATATATCACCATTGCCCTTGATTTTCTTGACTGTATATGTCTTAAATGTCAACATATACACGTGTGATTTAGTTTACGAAGATTTTTCAATGCCGAGAACCTCGTTCAGAGAGTAAAAAAGGCGTAAGGTTCACAATGGTGTAAAATTAAAATGGGATATACCGGGCTAGGATTCGAGTTACAGGAACGAGGGCCAAACCAACCACCCAAGAATGGAATCGTCGAGCGAAAACACTTGACAACCTCCTAGAAGCAGCTTCTCTTGCCACCAGACTTTTCTCCATCAATTAGGAATCTGATGCCGTCACTAAACACATTCCTTAAATTGTAGCCATTTGTTTTGTGTTTTTTTACTTGTCTAATCCGCATATATATCACCATTGCCCTTGATTTTCTTGACTGTATATCTTTTAAATGTCAACATATACACGTGTGATTTAGTTTACGAAGATTTTTAATTGCCGAGAACCTCGATCATTGAGTAAAAAAGGCGTAAGGTTCACATTGGTGTAAAATTAAAATGGGATATTCCGAGCAAGGATTTGAGTTACAGGAACGAGGGCCAAACCAACCACCCAAGAATGGAATCGTCGAGCGAAAACACTTGACAACCTCCTAGAAGCAGCTTTTCTTGCCACCAGACCTTTCTCCATCAATTAGGAATCTGATGCCGTCACTAAACACATTCCTTAAATTGTAGCCATTTGTTGAGTGGTTTTTTTGGTGTCTAATCCGCATATATATCACCATTGCCCTTGATTTTCTTGACTGTATATCTCTTAAATGTCAACATATACACGTGTGATTTAGTTTATTAAGATTTTTCAATGCCGAGAACCTCGATCAGAGAGTAAAAAAGGCGTAAGGTTCACAATGGTGTAAAATTAAAATGGGATATACCGGGCTAGGATTCGAGTTACAGGAACGAGGGCCAAACCAACCACCCAAGAATGGAATCGTCGAACGAAAACACTTGACAACCTCCTAGAAGCAGCTTCTCTTGCCACCAGACCTTTCTCCATCAATTAGGAATCTGATGCCGTCACTCAACACATTCCTTAAATTGTAGCCATTTGTTGAGTGTTTTTTTGTGTGTCTAATCCGCATATATGTCACCATTGCCCTTGATTTTCTTGACTGTATATCTCTTAAATGTCAACATATACACAGATTTTTAATTGACGAGAACCTCGATCAGAGAGTAAAAAAAGGTGTAAGGTTCACAATGGTGTAAATTTAAAATGGGATATACTGGGCTAGGATTCGTGTAACAGGAACAAGGGCCAAACCAACCACCCAAGAATGGAATCGTCGAGCGAAAACACTTGACAGCCTCCTAGAAGCAGCTTTTCTTGCCACCAGACCTTTCTCCATCAATTAGGAATCTGATGCCGTCACTAAACACATTCCTTAAATTGTAGCCATTTGTTGAGTGGTTTTTTTGGTGTCTAATCCGCATATATATCGCCATTGCCCTTGATTTTCTTGACTGTATATCTCTTAAATGTCAACATATACACGTGTGATTTAGTTTATTAAGATTTTTCAATGCCGAGAACCTCGATCAGAGAGTAAAAAAGGCGTAAGGTTCACAATGGTGTAAAATTAAAATGGGATATACCGAGCTAGGATTTGAGTTACAGGAACGAGGGCCAAACCAACAACCTAAGAATGGAATCGTCGAGCGAAAACACTTGACAACCTCCTAGAAGCAGATTTTCTTGCCACCAGACCTTTCTCCATAAATTAGGAATCTGATGCCTTCACTAAACACATTCCTTAAATTGTAGCCATTTGTTGAGTGTTTTTTTTTCTTGTCTAATCCGCATATATATCACCATTGCCCTTGATTTTCTTGACTGTATATCTTTTAAATGTCAACATATACACGTGTGATTTAGTTTACGAAGATTTTTAATTGCCGAGAACCTCGATCAGAGAGTAAAAAAGGCGTAAGGTTAACAATGGTGTAAAATTAAAATGGGATATACCGGGCTAGGATTCGAGTTACAGGAACAAGGGCCAAACGAACCATCCAAGAATGGAATCGTCGAGCGAAAACACTTGAGAACATTCTAGAAGCAGCTTTTCTTGCCACCAGACATTTCTCCATCAATTAGGAATCTGATGTCATAACTAAACACATTCCTTAAATTGTAGCCATTTGTTGAGTGTTTTTTTTGGTGTCTAATCCGCATATATGTCACCATTGCCCTTGATTTTCTTGACTGTATATCTCTTAAATGTCAACATATACACGTGTGATTTCGTTTACGAAGATTTTTCAATGCCGAGAACCTCGATCAGAGATTAAAAAAGGCGTAAGGTTCACAATGGTGTAAAATTAAAATGGAATATACCGGGCTAGGATTCGAGTTACAGGAACGAGGGCCAAACCAACCACCCAAGAATGGAATCGTCGATCGAAAACACTTAACAACTTCCTAGAAGCAGCTTCTCTTGCCACTAGACCTTTCTCCATCAATTAGGAATCTGATGCCGTCACTCAACACATTCCTTAAATTGTAGCCATTTGTTGAGTGTTTTTTTTGTGTGTCTAATCCGCATATATGTCACCATTGCCCTTGATTTTCTTGACTGTATATCTCTTAAATGTCAACATATACGTGTGATTTAGTTTAAGAAGATTTTTCATTTCCGATAACCTCGATCAGAGAGTAAAAAAGGCGTAAGGTTCACAATGGTGTAAAATTAAAATGGGATACAACGGGCTGGGATTCGAGTTACAAGAACAAGGGCCAAACCAACCACCCAAGAATGGAATCGTCGAGCGAAAACACTTGACAACGTTCTAGAAGCAGCTTTTCTTGCCACCAGACATTTCTCCATCAATTAGGAATCTGATGTTATCACTAAACACATTCTTTAAATTGTAGCCATTAGTTGAGTGTTTTTTTGGGTGTCTAATCTGCATATATATCACAATTGCCCTTGATTTTCTTGACTGTATATCTCTTAAATGTCAACATATACACGTGTGATTTAGTTGACGAAGATTTTTCAATGCCGAGAACCTCGATCAGAGAGTAAAAAAGGCGTAAGGTTCACAATGGTGTAAAATTAAAATGGGATATAAAGGGATAGGATTCGAGTTACAGGAAAAAAGGCCAAACCAACCACTCAAGAATGGAATCGTCGAGCGAAAACACTTGACAACCTCCTAGAAGCAGCTTTTCTTGCAACCAGACCTTTCACCATCAATTAGGAATCTGATGTCGTCACTAAACACATTCCTTAAATTGTAGCTATTTGTTGAGTGTTTTTTTTGGTGTCCAATCCGCATATATATCATCATTGCCCTTGATTTTCTTGACTGTATATCTCTTAAATGTCAACATATACACGTGTGATTTAGTTTTCGAAGATTTTTAATTGACGAGAACCTCGATCAGAGAGTAAAAAAGGCGTAAGGTTCACAATGGTGTAAATTTAAAATGGGATATACCGGGCAAGGATTCGAGTAACAGGAACAAGGGCCAAACCAACCACCCAAGAATGGAATCGTCGAGCGAAAACACTTGACAACCTCCTAGAAGCAGCTTTTCTTGCCACCAGACATTTCTCCATCAATTAGGAATCTGATGCCATCACTAAACACATTTCTTAAATTGTAGCCATTTGTTGAGTGGTTTTTTTGGTGTCTAATCCGCATATATATCACCATTGCCCTTGATTTTCTTGACTGTATATCTCTTAAATGTCAACGTATACACGTGTGATTTAGTTTACGAAGATTTTTCAATGCCGAGAACCTCGATCAGAGATTAAAAAAGGCGTAAGGTTCACAATGGTGTAAAATTAAAATGGGATATACCGAGCTAGGATTTGAGTTACAGGAACGAGGGCCAAACCAACCACCTAAGAATGGAATCGTCGAGCGAAAACACTTGACAACCTCCTAGAAGCAGACTTTCTTGCCACCAGACCTTTCTCCATAAATTAGGAATCTGATGCCTTCACTAAACACATTCATTAAATTGTAGCCATTTGTTGAGTGTTTTTTTTCTTGTCTAATCCGCGTATATATCACCATTGCCCTTGATTTTCTTGACTGTATATCTTTTAAATGTCAACATATACAAGTGTGATTTAGTTTACGAAGATTTTTAATTGCCTAGAACCTTGATTAGAGAGTAAAAAAGGCGCTAACGTTCACATTGGTGTAAAATTAAAATGGGATATTCCGAGCTAGGATTTGAGTTACAGGAACGAGGGCCAAACCAACCACCCAAGAATGGAATCGTCGAGCGAAAACACTTGACAACCTCCTAGAAGCAGCTTTTCTTGCCACCAGACCTTTCTCCATCAATTAGGAATCTGATGCCGTCACTAAACACATTCCTTAAATTGTAGCCATTTGTTGAGAGTTTTTTTTTGCTGTCTAATCCTCATATATGTCACCATTGCCCTTTATTTTCTTGGTTGTATATCTCTTAAATGTCAACATATACACGTGTGATTTAGTTTACGAAGATTTTTCAATGCCGAGAACCTCGATCAGAGAGTAAAAAAGGCGTAAGGTTCACAATGGTGTAAAATTAAAATGGGATATACCGGGTTAGGATTTGAGTTACAGGAACGAGGGACAAACCAACCACCCAAGAATGGAATCGTCGAGCGAAAACACTTGACAACCTCCTAGAAGCAGCTTCTCTTGCCACCAGACTTTTCTCCATCAATTAGGAATCTGATGCCGTCACTAAACACATTCCTTAAATTGTAGCCATTTGTTGAGTGTTTTTTTTCTTGTCTAATCCGCATATATGTCACCATTGCCCTTGATTTTCTTGAATGTATATCTCTTAAATGTCAACATATACACGTGTGATATAGTTTACGTAGATTTTTCATTGCCGAGAACCTCGATCAGAGAGTAAAAAAGGCGTAAGGTTCACAATGGTGAAAAAATAAATGGGATATACCGGGCTAGGATTCCAGTTACAGGAACAAGGGCCAAACCAACCACCCAAGAATGGAATCGTCGAGCGAAAACACTTGACAACGTTCTAGAAGAAGCTTTTCTTGCCACCAGACATTTCTCCATCAATTAGAAATCTGATGTCATCACTAAACACATTCCTTAAATTGTAGCCATTTGTTGAGTGTTTTTTTTGGTGTCTAATCCGCATATATGTCACCATTGCCCTTGATTTTCTTGACTGTGTATCTCTTAAATGTCAACATATACACGTGTGATTTAGTTTACGAAGATTTTTCATTGCCGAGAACCTCGATCAGAGAGTAAAAAAGGCGTAAGGTTCATAATGGTGTAAAATTAAAATGGGATATACCGGGATAGGATTCGAGTTACAGGAACAAAGGCCAAACCAACCACTCAAGAATGGAATCGTCGAGCGAAAACACTTGACAACCTCCTAGAAGCAGCTTTTCTTGCCACCAGACCGTTCACCATCAATTAGGACTCTGATGCCGTCACTAAACACATTCTTAAATTGTAGCCATTTGTTGAGTGTTTTTTTGGTGTCTAATCCGCGTATATATCATCGTTGCCCTTGATTTTCTTGACTGTATATCTCTTAAATGTCAACATATACACATGTGATTTAGTTTACGAAGATTTCTCAATGCTGAGAACCTCGATCAGAGACTAAAAAAGGCGTAAGGTTCACAATGGTGTAAAATTAAAATGGGATATACCGAGCTAGGATTTGAGTTACAGGAACGAGGGCCAAACCAACCTCCTAAGAATGGAATCGTCGAGCGAAAACACTTGACAACCTCCTAGAAGCAGATTTTCTTGTCACCAGACCTTTCTCCATAAATTAGTAATCTGATGCCTTCACTAAACACAATCCTTAAATTGTAGCCATTTGTTGAGTGTTTTTTTTCTTGTCTAATCCGCATATATATCACCATTGCCCTTGATTTTCTTGACTGTATATCTCTTAAATGTCAACATATACGTGTGATTTAGTTTAAGAAGATTTTTCATTTCCGAGAACCTCGATCAGAGAGTAAAAAAGGCGTAAGGTTCACAATGGTGTAAAATTAAAATGGGATACACCGGGCTGGGATTCGAGTTACAAGAACAAGGGCCAAACCAACCACCCAAGAATGGAATCGTCGAGCGAAAACACTTGACAACGTTCTAGAAGCAGCTTTTCTTGCCACCAGACATTTCTCCATCAATTAGGAATCTGATGTTATCACTAAACACATTCTTTAAATTGTAGCCATTAGTTGAGTGTTTTTTTGGGTGTCTAATCTGCATATATATCACAATTGCCCTTGATTTTCTTGACTGTATATCTCTTAAATGTCAACATATACACGTGTGATTTAGTTTACGAAGATTTTTCAATGCCGAGAACCTCGATCAGAGAGTAAAAAAGGCGTAAGGTTCACAATGGTGTAAAATTAAAATGGGATACACCGGGCTGGGATTCGAGTTACAAGAACAAGGCCAAACCAACCACTCAAGAATGGAATCGTCGAGCGAAAACACTTGACAACGTTCTAGAAGCAGCTTTTCTTGCCACCAGACATTTCTCCATCAATTAGGAATCTGATGTTATCACTAAACACATTCTTTAAATTGTAGCCATTAGTTGAGTGTTTTTTTGGTTGTCTAATCTGCATATATATCACAATTGCCCTTGATTTTCTTGACTGTATATCTCTTAAATGTCAACATATACACGTGTGATTTAGTTTACGAAGATTTTTCAATGCCGAGAACCTCGATCAGAGAGTAAAAAAGGCGTAAGGTTCACAATGGTGTAAAATTAAAATGGGATATAAAGGGATAGGATTCGAGTTACAGGAAAAAAGGCCAAACCAACCACTCAAGAATGGAATCGTCGAGCGAAAACACTTGACAACCTCCTAGAAGCAGCTTTTCTTGCAACCAGACCTTTCACCATCAATTAGGAATCTGATGTCGTCACTAAACACATTCCTTAAATTGTAGCTATTTGTTGAGTGTTTTTTTTGGTGTCCAATCCGCATATATATGATCATTGCCCTTGATTTTCTTGACTGTATATCTCTTAAATGTCAACATATACACGTGTGATTTAGTTTTCGAAGAATTTTAATTGACGAGAACCTCGATCAGAGAGTAAAAAAGGCGTAAGGTTCACATTGGTGTAAATTTAAAATGGGATATACCGGGCAAGGATTCGAGTAACAGGAACAAGGGCCAAACCAACCACCCAAGAATGGAATCGTCGAGCGAAAACACTTGACAACCTCCTAGAAGCAGCTTTTCTTGCCACCAGACCTTTCTCCATCAATTAGGAATCTGATGCCATCACTAAACACATTTCTTAAATTGTAGCCATTTGTTGAGTGGTTTTTTTGGTGTCTAATCCGCATATATATCACCATTGCCCTTGATTTTCTTGACTGTATATCTCTTAAATGTCAACGTATACACGTGTGATTTAGTTTACGAAGATTTTTCAATGCCGAGAACCTCGATCAGAGATTAAAAAAGGCGTAAGGTTCACAATGGTGTAAAATTAAAATGGGATATACCGAGCTAGGATTTGAGTTACAGGAACGAGGGCCAAACCAACCACCTAAGAATGGAATCGTCGAGCGAAAACACTTGACAACCTCCTAGAAGCAGATTTTCTTGCCACCAGACCTTTCTCCATAAATTAGGAATCTGATGCCTTCACTAAACACATTCATTAAATTGTAGCCATTTGTTGAGTGTTTTTTTTCTTGTCTAATCCGCGTATATATCACCATTGCCCTTGATTTTCTTGACTGTATATCTTTTAAATGTCAACATATACACGTGTGATTTAGTTTACGAAGATTTTTAATTGCCTAGAACCTTGATTAGAGAGTAAAAAAGGCGCTAACGTTCACATTGGTGTAAAATTAAAATGGGATATTCCGAGCTAGGATTTGAGTTACAGGAACGAGGGCCAAACCAACCACCCAAGAATGGAATCGTCGAGCGAAAACACTTGACAACCTCCTAGAAGCAGCTTTTCTTGCCACCAGACCTTTCTCCATCAATTAGGAATCTGATGCCGTCACTAAACACATTCCTTAAATTGTAGCCATTTGTTGAGAGTTTTTTTTTGCTGTCTAATCCTCATATATGTCACCATTGCCCTTTATTTTCTTGGTTGTATATCTCTTAAATGTCAACATATACACGTGTGATTTAGTTTACGAAGATTTTTCAATGCCGAGAACCTCGAGCAGAGAGTAAAAAAGGCGTAAGGTTCACAATGGTGTAAAATTAAAATGGGATATACCGGGTTAGGATTTGAGTTACAGGAACGAGGGCCAAACCAACCACCCAAGAATGGAATCGTCGAGCGAAAACACTTGACAACCTCCTAGAAGCAGCTTCTCTTGCCACCAGACTTTTCTCCATCAATTAGGAATCTGATGCCGTCACTAAACACATTCCTTAAATTGTAGCCATTTGTTGAGTGTTTTTTTTCTTGTCTAATCCGCATATATGTCACCATTGCCCTTGATTTTCTTGAATGTATATCTCTTAAATGTCAACATATACACGTGTGATATAGTTTACGTAGATTTTTCATTGCCGAGAACCTCGATCAGAGAGTAAAAAAGGCGTAAGGTTCACAATGGTGAAAAAATAAATGGGATATACCGGGCTAGGATTCCAGTTACAGGAACAAGGGCCAAACCAACCACCCAAGAATGGAATCGTCGAGCGAAAACACTTGAC
Source organism: Helianthus tuberosus (assembly GCA_030545235.1). Lineage (NCBI taxonomy): Eukaryota > Viridiplantae > Streptophyta > Magnoliopsida > Asterales > Asteraceae > Helianthus > Helianthus tuberosus. The sequence goes on along the minus strand of CM060449.1, from coordinate 48,642,860 downwards.
AACGTTCTAGAAGAAGCTTTTCTTGCCACCAGACATTTCTCCATCAATTAGGAATCTGATGTCATCACTAAACACATTCCTTAAATTGTAGCCATTTGTTGAGTGTTTTTTTTGGTGTCTAATCCGCATATATGTCACCATTGCCCTTGATTTTCTTGACTGTGTATCTCTTAAATGTCAACATATACACGTGTGATTTAGTTTACGAAGATTTTTCAATGCCGAGAACCTCGATCAGAGAGTAAAAAAGGCGTAAGGTTCATAATGGTGTAAAATTAAAATGGGATATACCGGGATAGGATTCGAGTTACAGGAACAAAGGACAAACCAACCACTCAAGAATGGAATCGTCGAGCGAAAACACTTGACAACCTCCTAGAAGCAGCTTTTCTTGCCACCAGACCGTTCACCATCAATTAGGACTCTGATGCCGTCACTAAATACATTCCTTAAATTGTAGCCATTTGTTGAGTGTTTTTTTGGTGTCTAATCCGCATATATATCATCGTTGCCCTTGATTTTCTTGACTGTATATCTCTTAAATGTCAACATATACACATGTGATTTAGTTTACGAAGATTTTTCAATGCTGAGAACCTCGATCAGAGAGTAAAAAAGGCGTAAGGTTCACAATGGTGTAAAATTAAAATGGGATATACCGAGCTAGGATTTGAGTTACAGGAACGAGGGCCAAACCAACCCCCTAAGAATGGAATCGTCGAGCGAAAACACTTGACAACCTCCTAGAAGCAGATTTTCTTGTCACCAGACCTTTCTCCATAAATTAGTAATCTAATGCCTTCACTAAACACATTCCTTAAATTGTAGCCATTTGTTGAGTGTTTTTTTTCTTGTCTAATCCGCATATATATCACCATTGCCCTTGATTTTCTTGACTGTATGTCTTTTAAACGTCAACATATACACGTGTGATTTAGTTTACGAAGATTTTTAATTGCCGAGAACCTCGATTAGAGAGTAAAAAAGGCGTAAGGTTCATATTGGTGTAAAATTAAAACGGGATATTCCGAGCTAGGATTTGAGTTACAGGAACGAGGGCCAAACCAACCACCCAAGAATGGAATCGTCGACCGAAAACACTTGACAACCTCCTAGAAGCATCTTTTCTTGCCACCAAACCTTTCTCCATCAATTAGGAATCTGATTCCGTCACTAAACACATTCCTTAAATTGTAGCCATTTGTTGAGTGTTTTTTTTCTTGTCTAATCCTCATATATGTCATCATTGCCCTTGATTTTCTTGGTTGTATATCTCTTAAATGTCAACATATACACGTGTGATTTAGTTTACGAAGATTTTTCAATGCCGAGAACCTCGATCAGAGAGTAAAAAAGGCGGAAGGTTCACAATGGTGTAAAATTAAAATGGGATATACCTTGCTTGGATTCGAGTTACAGGAACGAGGGCCAAACCAACCACCCAAGAATGCAATTGTTGAGCGAAAACACTTGACAACCTCCTAGAAGCAGCTTATCTTGCCATCAGACCTTTCTCCATCAATTAGGAATCTGATGCCGTCACTTAACACATTATTTAAATTGTAGCCATTTGTTGAGTGTTTTTTTTGTGTGTCTAATCCGCATATATGTCACCATTGCCCTTGATTTTCTTGACTGTATATCTCTTAAATGTCAACATATACACGTGTGATTTAGTTTACGAAGATTTTTCATTGCCGAGAACCTCGATCAGAGAGTAAAAAAGGCGTAAGGTTAACAATGGTGTAAAATTAAAATGGGATATACCGGGCTAGGATTCGAGTTACAGGAACAAGGGCAAAAACGAACCATCCAGGAATGGAATCGTCGAGCGAAAACACTTGACAACATTCTAGAAGCAGCTTTTCTTGCCACCAGACATTTCTCCATCAATTAGGAATCTGATGTCATAACTAAACACATTCCTTAAATTGTAGCCATTTGTTGAGTGTTTTTTTTGGTGTCTAATCCGCATATATGTCACCATTGCCCTTGATTTTCTTGACTGTATATCTCTTAAATGTCAACATATACACGTGTGATTTCATTTACGAAGATTTTTCAATGCCGAGAACCTCGATCAGAGAGTAAAAAAGGCGTAAGGTTCACAATGGTGTAAAATTAAAATGGGATATACCGGGATAGGATTCGAGTTACAGGACCAAAGGCCAAACCAACCACTCAAGAAGGGAATCGTCAAGCGAAAACACTTGACAACCTCCTAGAAGCAGCTTTTCTTGCCAGCAAACCTTTCACCATCAATTAGGAATCTGATGCTGTCACTAAACACATTCCTTAAATTGTAGCCATTTGTTGAATGTTTTTTTTTTGGTGTCTAATCCGCATATATATCATCGTTGCCCTTGATTTTCTTGACTGTATATCTCTTAAATGTCAACATATACACGTGTGATTTAGTTTTCGAAGATTTTTAATAGACGAGAACCTCGATCAGAGAGTAAAAAAGGCGTAAGGTTCACAATGGTGTAAATTTAAAATGGGATATACCGGGCTAGGATTCGAGTAACAGGAAAAAGGGCCAAACCAACCACCCAAGAATGGAATCGTCGAACGAAAACACTTGACAACCTCCTAGAAGCAGCTTTTCTTGCCACCAGACATTTCTCCATCAATTAGGAATCTGATGCCGTCACTAAACACATTCCTTAAATTGTAGCCATTTGTTGAGTGGTTTTTTTTTGTCTAATCCGCATATATATCACCATTGCCCTTGATTTTCTTGACTGTATATCTCTTAAATGTCAACATATACACGTGTGATTTAGTTTACGAAAATTTTTCAATGCCGAGAATCTCGATCAGAGAGTAAAAAAGGCGTAAGGTTCACAATGGTGTAAAATTAAAATGGGATATACCGAGCTAGGATTTGAGTTACAGGAACGAGGGCCAAACCAACCACCTAAAAATGGAATCGTCGAGCGAAACACTTGACAACCTAGTAGAAGCAGCTTTTCTTGCCTCCAGACCTTTCTCCATAAATTAGGAATCTGATGCCTTCACTAAACACATTCCTTAAATTGTAGCCATTTGTTTAGTGTTTTTTTTTTGTGTTTAATCCGCATATATATCACCATTGCCCTTGATTGTCTTGACTGTATATCTCTTAAATGTCAACATATACACGTGTGATTTAGTTTAATAAGATTTTTCAATGTCGAGAACCTCGATCAGAGAGTTAAAAAGGCGTAGGGTTCACAGTGGTGTAAAATTAAAATGGGATATACCGGGTAAGGATTCGAGTTATAGGAACGAGGGCCAAACCAACCACCCAAGAATGGAATCGTCGAGCGAAAACACTTGACAACCTCCTAGAAGCAGCTTTTCTTGCCTCCAGACCTTTCTCCATCAATTAGGAATCTGATTCCATCACCAAACACATTCCTTAAATTATAGCCATTTGTTGAGTGTTTTTTTTCTCTAATCCGCATATATATCACCATTGCCCTTGATTTTCTTGACTGTATATCTCTTAAATGTCAACACATACACGTGTGATTTAGTTTAAGAAGATTTTTCAATGCCGAGAACCTTGATCAGAGAGTAAAAAAGGCGTAAGGTTCACAATGGTGTAAAATTAAAATGGGATATACCAGGCTAGGATTCGAGTTACAGGAACAACGGCCAAACCAACCACCCAAGAATGGAATCGCCGATGGAAAACTCTTGACAACCTCCTAGAAGCAGCTTTTCTTGCCACCAGACCTTTCTCCATCAATTAGGAATCTAATGTCCTCACTAAACACATTCCTTAAATTGAAGCCATTTGTTGAGTGTTTTTTTTTTGTTGGTGTCTAATCCGTATATATATCACCATTGCGCTTGATTTTCTTGACTGTATATCACTTAAATATCAACATATACACGTGTGATTTAGTTTACGAAAAATTTTCAATGCCAAGAACCTCGATTAGAGAGTAAAAAAGGCGTAAGGTTCACAATGGTGTAAAATTAAAATGGGATATACCGGTCTAGGATTTGAGTTACAGGAGCAAGGGCAAAACCAACCACCCAAGAATGGAATCGTCGAGCAAAAACACTTGACAACCTCCTAGAAGCAGCTTTTCCCCTTTCTCCATCAATTAGGAATATGATGCCGTCACTAAACACATTCCTTATATTGTATCCATTTGTTAAGTGTTTTTTTTGGTGTCTAATCCGCATATATATCACCATTTCCCTTGATTTTCTTGACTGTATATCTATTAAAGGTCAACATATACACGTGTGATTTAGTTTACGAAGATTTTTCAATGCCGAGAACCTCGATCAGAGAGTAAAAAAGGCGTAAGGTTCACAATGGTGTAAACTTAAAATGGTATATACCGGGCTAGGATTCGAGTTACAGGAACAAGGGCCAAACCAACCACTCAAGAATGGAATCGTCGAGCAAAAACACTTGAAAACCTCCTACAAGCAGCTTTTCTTGCCACCAGACCTTTCTCCATCAATTAGGAATCTGATGCCATCACTAAACACATTCCTTAAATTGTAGCCATTTGTTGAGTGTTTTTTTTTGGTGTCTTATCCGCACATATATCACCATTGCCCTTGATTTTCTTGACTGTATATCTCTTAAATGTCAACATATACACGTGTGATTTAGTTTACGAAGATTTTTCAATGCCGAGAACCATGATCAGAGAGTAAAAAAGGCGTAAGGTTCACAATGGTGTAAAATTAAAATGGGATATACCGGGCTAGGATTCGAGTTACAGGAACAAGGGCCAAACCAACCACCCAAGAATGGAATCGCCGATGGAAAACACTTGACAACCTCCTAGAAGCAGCTTTTCTTGCCACCAGACCTTTCTCCATCAATTAGGAATCTAATGTCCTCACTAAACACATTCCTTAAATTAAAGTCATTTGTTGAGTGTTTTTTTTTGTTGGTGTCTAATCCGTATATATATCACCATTGCGCTTGATTTTCTTGACTGTATATCTCTTAAATATCAACATATACACGTGTGATTTAGTTTACGAAGATTTTTCAATGTCGAGAACCTCGATTAGAGAGTAAAAAAGGCGTAAGGTTCACAATGGTGTAAAATTAAAATGTGATATACCGGGCTAGGATTTGAGTTACAGGAACAAGGGCCAAACCAACTACCCAAGAATGGAATCGTCGAGCGAAAACACTTGACAACTCCTAGAAGCAGCTTTTCCCCTTTCTCCATCAATTAGTAATATGATGCCGTCACTAAACACATTCCTTATATTGTATCAATTTGTTAAGTGTTTTTTTTGGTGTCCAATCCGCATATATATCACCATTTGCCTTGATTTTCTTGACTGTATATCTCTTAAATGTCAACATATACACGTGTGATTTAGTTTACGAAGATTTTTCAATGCCGAGAATCTCGATCAGAGTGTAAAAAAGGCGTAAGGTTCACAATGGTGTAAAATTAAAATGGGATATACCGAGCTAGGATTTGAGTTACAGGAACGAAGGCCAAACCAACCACCTAAGAATGGAATCGTCGAGCGAAAACACTTAACAACCTCGTAGAAGCAGCTTTTCTTGCCTCTAGACCTTTCTCCATAAATTAGGAATCTGATGCCTTCACTAAACACATTCCTTAAATTGTAGCCATTTGTTTAGTGTTTTTTTTGTTGTTGTTTAATCCGCATATATATCACCATTGCCCTTGATTGTCTTGACTGTATATCTCTTAAATGTCAACATATACACGTGTGATTTAGTTTTATAAGATTTTTCAATGTCGAGAACCTCGATCAGAGAGTTAAAAAGGCGTAGGGTTCACAGTGGTGTAAAATTAAAATGGGATATACCGGGCAAGGATTCGAGTTACAGGAACGAGGGCCAAACCAACCACCCAAGAATGGAATCGTCGAGCGAAAACACTTGACAACCTCCTAGAAGCAGCTTTTCTTGCCTCCAGACCTTTCTCCATCAATTAGGAATCTGATTCCATCACCAAACACATTCCTTAAATTATAGCCATTTGTTGAGTGTTTTTTTTTGTCTAATCCGCATATATATCACCATTGCCCTTGATTTTCTTGACTGTATATCTCTTAAATGTCAACATATACACGTGTGATTTAGTTTAAGAAGATTTTTCAATGCCGAGAACCTTGATCAGAGAGTAAAAAAGGCGTAAGGTTCACAATGGTGTAAAATTAAAATGGGATATTCCAGGCTAGGATTCGAGTTACAGGAACAAGGGCCAAACCAACCACCCAAGAATGGAATCGCCGATGGAAAACACTTGACAACCTCCTAGAAGCAGCTTTTCTTGCCACCAGACCTTTCTCCATCAATTAGGAATCTAATGTCCTCACTAAACACATTCCTTAAATTGAAGCCATTTGTTGAGTGTTTTTTTTGTTGGTGTCTAATCCGTATATATATCACCATTGCGCTTGATTTTCTTGACTGTATATCTCTTAAATATCAACATATACACGTATGATTTAGTTTACGAAAATTTTTCAATGCCAAGAACCTCGATTAGAGAGTAAAAAAGGCGTAAGGTTCACAATGGTGTAAAATTAAAATGGGATATACCGGTCTAGGATTTGAGTTACAGGAGCAAAGGCAAATCCAACCACCCAAGAATGGAATCGTCGAGCGAAAACACTTGACAACCTCCTAGAAGCAGCTTTTCCCCTTTCTCCATCAATTAGGAATATGATGCCATCACTAAACACATTCCTTATATTGTATCCATTTGTTAAGTGTTTTTTTTTGTGTCCAATCCGCATATATATCACCATTTCCCTTGATTTTCTTGACTGTATATCTATTAAATGTCAACATATACACGTGTGATTTAGTTTACGAAGATTTTTCAATGCCGAGAACCTCGATCAGAGAGTAAAAAAGGCGTAAGGTTCACAATGGTGTAAAATTAAAATGGTATATACCGGGCTAGGATTCGAGTTACAGGAACAAGGGCCAAACCAACCACTCAAGAATGGAATCGTCGAGCAAAAACACTTGAAAACCTCCTAGAAGCAGCTTTTCTTGCCACCAGACCTTTCTCCATCAATTAGGAATCTGATGCCGTCACTAAACACATTCCTTAAATTGTAGCCATTTGTTGAGTGTTTTTTTTTGGTGTCTAATCCGCACATATATCACCATTGCCCTTGATTTTCTTGACTGTATATCTCTTAAATGTCAACATATACACGTGTGATTTAGTTTACGAAGATTTTTCAATGCCGAGAAACTTGATCAGAGAGTAAAAAGGCGTAAGGTTCACAATGGTGTAAAATTAAAATGGGATATACCGGGCTAGGATTCGAGTTACAGGAACAAGGGCCAAACCAACCACCCAAGAATGGAATCGCCGATGGAAAACACTTGACAACCTCCTAGAAGAAGCTTTTCTTGCCACCAGACCTTTCTCCATCAATTAGGAATCTAATGTCCTCACTAAACACATTCCTTAAATTGAAGTCATTTGTTGAGTGTTTTTTTTTGTTGGTGTCTAATCCGTATATATATCACCATTGCGCTGATTTTCTTGACTGTATATCTCTTAAATATCAACATATACACGTGTGATTTAGTTTACGAAGATTTTTCAATGCCGAGAACCTCGATTAGAGAGTAAAAAAGGCGTAAGGTTCACAATGGTGTAAAATTAAAATGTGATAAACCGGGCTAGGATTTGAGTTACAGGAACAAGGGCCAAACCAACCACCAAAGAATGGAATCGTCGAGCGAAAACACTTGACAACTCCTAGAAGCAACTTTTCCCCTTTCTCCATCAATTAGGAATATGATGCCGTCACGAAACACATTCCTTATATTGTATCAATTTGTTAAGTGTTTTTTTTGGTGTCCAATCCGCATATATATCACCATTTCCCTTGATTTTCTTGACTGTATATCTCTTAAATGTCAACATATACACGTGTGATTTAGTTTACGAAGATTTTTCAATGCCGAGAATCCTGATCAGAGAGTAAAAAAGGCGTAAGGTTCACAATGGTGTAAAATTAAAATGGGATATACCGAGCTAGGATTTGAGTTACAGGAACGAGAGCCAAACCAACCACCTAAGAATGGAATCGTCGAGCGAAAACACTTGACAACCTCCTAGAAGCAGCTTTTCTTGCCTCCAGACCTTTCTCCATAAATTAGGAATCTGATGCCTTCACTAAACACATTCCTTAAATTGTAGCCATTTGTTTAGTGTTTTTTTTTTTGGTGTTTAATCCGCATATATATCACCATTGCCCTTGATTGTCTTGACTGTATATCTCTTAAATGTCAACATATACACGTGTGATTTAGTTTAATAAGATTTTTCAATGTCGAGAACCTCGATCAGAGAGTTAAAAAGGCGTAGGGTTCACAGTGGTGTAAAATTAAAATGGGATATACCGGGCAAGGATTCGAGTTACAGGAACGAGGGCCAAACCAACCACCCAAGAATGGAATCGTCGAGTGAAAACACTTGACAACCTCCTAGAAGCAGCTTTTCTTGCCTCCAGACCTTTGTCCATCAATTAGGAATCTGATTCCATCACCAAACACATTCCTTAAATTATAGCCATTTGTTGAGTGTTTTTTTTTTTGTCTAATCCGCATATATATCACCATTGCCCTTGATTTTCTTGACTGTATATCTCTTAAATGTCAACATATACACGTGTGATTTAGTTTAAGAAAATTTTTAAATGCCGAGAACCTTGATCAGAGAGTAAAAAAGGCGTAAGGTTCACAATGGTGTAAAATTAAAATGGGATATACCGGGCTAGGATTCGAGTTACAGGAACAAGGGCCAAACCAACCACCCAAGAATGGAATCGCCGATGGAAAACACTTGACAACCTCCTAGAAGCAGCTTTTCTTGCCACCAGACCTTTCTCCATCAATTAGGAATCTAATGTCCTCACTAAACACATTCCTTAAATTGAAGCCATTTGTTGAGTGTTTTTTTTGTTGGTGTCTAATCCGTATATATATCACCATTGCGCTTGATTTTCTTGACTGTATATCTCTTAAATATCAACATATACACGTGTGATTGAGTTTACAAAAATTTTTCAATGCCAAGAACCTCGATTAGAGTGTAAAAAAGGAATAAGGTTCACAATGGTGTAAAATTAAAATAGGATATACCGGCCTAGGATTTGAGTTACAGGAGCAAGGGCAAAACCAACCACCCAAGAATGGAATCGTCGAGCGAAAACACTTGACAACCTCCTAGAAGCAGCTTTTCCCCTTTCTCCATCAATTAGGAATATGATGCCGTCACTAAACACATTCCTTATATTGTATCCATTTGTTAAGTGTTTTTTTTGGTGTCCAATCCGCATATATATCACCATTTCCCTTGAATTTCTTGACTGCATATCTCTTAAATGTAAACATATACACGTGTGATTTAGTTTACGAAGATTTTTCAATGCCGAGAACCTTGATCAGAGAGTAAAAAAGGCGTAAGGTTCACAATGGTGTAAAACTAAAATGGGATATACCGGGCTAGGATTCGAGTTACAGGAAGAAGGGCCAAACCAACCACCCAAGAATGGAATCGCCGATGGAAAACACTTGACAACCTCCTAGAAGCAGCTTTTCCCCTTTCTCCATCAATTAGGAATATGATGCCGTCACTAAACACATTCCTTATATTGTATCCATTTGTTAAGTGTTTTTTTTGGTATCCAATCCGCATATATATCACCATTTCCCTTGATTTTCTTGACTGTATATCTCTTAAATGTCAACATATACACGTGTGATTTAGTTTACGAAGATTTTTCAATGCCGAGAACCTCGATCAGAGTGTAAAAAAGGCGTAAGGTTCACAATGGTGTAAAATTAAAATGGGATATACCGGGCTAGGATTCGAGTTACAGGAACAAGGGCCAAACCAACCACCCAAGAATGGAATTGCCGATGGAAAACACTTGACAACCTCCTAGAAGCAGCTTTTCATGCCACCAGACCTTTCTCCATCAATTAGGAATCTAATGTCCTCACTAAACACATTCCTTAAATTGAAGTCATTTGTTGAGTGTTTTTTTTTGTTGGTGTCTAATCCGTATATATACCACCATTGCGCTTGATTTTCTTGACTGTATATCTCTTAAATATCAACATATACACGTGTGATTTAGTTTACGAAGACTTTTCAACGCCGAGAACCTCGATTAGAGAGTAAAAAAGGCGTAAGGTTCGCAATGGTGTAATAATTAAAATGGGATATACCGGGCTAGGATTCGAGTTACAGGAACAAGGGCCAAACCAACCACCCAAGAATGGAATCCTCGAGCGAAAACACTTGACAACCTCTTTGAAGCAGCTTTTCTTGCCACTAGACCTTTCTCCATCAATTAGGAATCTGATGCCGTCACTAAACACATTCCTTAAATTGTAGCCATTTGTTGAGTGTTTTTTTTGGTGTCTAATCCGCACATATATCACCATTGCCCTTGATTTTCTAGACTGTATATCTCTTAAATGTCAAAATATACACGTGTGATTTAGTTTACGAAGATTTTTCAATGCCGAGAACCTTGATCAGAGAGTAAAAAAGGCGTAAGGTTCACAATGGTGTAAAATTAAAATGGGATATACCGGGCCAGGATTCGAGTTACAGGAACAAGGGCCAAACCTACCACACAAGAATGGAATCGCCGATGGAAAACACTTGACAACCTCCTAGAAGCAGCTTTTCTTTCCACCAGACCTTTCTCCATCAATTAGGAATCTAACGTCCTCACTAAACACATTCCTTAAATTGAAGTCATTTGTTGAGTGTTTTTTTGTTGGTGTCTAATCCGTATAAATATCACCATTGCGCTTGATTTTCTTGACTGTATATCTCTTAAATGTCAACATATACACGTGTGATTTAGTTTACGAAGATATTTCAATGTCGAGAACCTCGATTAGAGAGTAAAAAAGGCGTAAGGTTCGCAATGGTGTAAAATTAAAATGGGATATACCGGGCTAGGATTCGAGTTACAGGAACAAGGGCCAAACCAACCACCCAAGAATGGAATCGTCGAGCGAAAACACTTGACAACCTCCTAGAAGCAGCTTTTCTTGCCACCAGACCTTTCTCCATCAATTAGGAATCTGATGCCGTCACTAAACACATTCCTTAAATTGTAGCCATTTGTTGAGTGTTTTTTTGGTGTCTAATCCGCATATATATCACCATTGCCCTTAATTTTCTTGACTATATATCCCTTAAATGTCAACATATACACGTGTGATTTAGTTTACAAGATTTTTTAATGCCGAGAACCTCGATCAGAGAGTAAAAAAGGCGTAAGGTTCACAATGGTGTAAAATTAAAATGGGATATATCGGGCTAGGATTCGAGTTACAGGAACGAGGGCCAAACGAACCACCCAAGAGCGAAAACACTTGACAACCTCCTAGAAGCAGTTTTTCTTGCCACCAGACCTTTCTCCATCAATTAGGAATCTAATGCCGTCACTAACCACATTCCTTAAATTGTAGCCACTTGTTGATTGTTTTTTTTTTGGTGTCTAATCCGTATAAATATCACCATTGCCCTTGATTTTCTTGACTGTATATCTCTTAAATGTCAACATATACACGTGTGATTTAGTTTACGAAGATATTTCCATACTGAGAACCTTGATCAGAGAGTAAAAAAGGCGTAAGGTTCATAATGGTGTAAAATTAAAATGGGATATACAGGGATAGGATTCGAGTTACCAGAACCAGGGCCAAACCATCCATCCAAGAATGGAATCGTCGAGCAAAAACACTTGACAACCTCCTAGAAACAGCGTTTCTTACCACCAGACCTTTCTCCATCAATTAGGAATCTGATGCCTTCACTAAACACATTCCTTAAATTATAGCCATTTGTTGAGTGTTTTTTTTTGTGTCTAATCCGCATATATATCACCATTGCCCTGGATTTTCTTGACTGTATATCTCTTAAATGTCAACATATACACGTGTGATTTAGTTTACGAAGATGTTTCAATGCCAAAAATCTCGATCAGAGAGTAAAAAAGGCATAATGTTCACAATGGTTTAAAATGGGATATATCGGGCTAGGATTCGAGTTACAGGAACAAGGGCCAAACCTACCACCCAAGAATGGAATCGTCGAGCGAAAATACTTGACAACCTCCCAGAAGGAGCTTTTCTTGCGCCCAGACCTTTCTCCATCAGTTAGGAATCTGATGCCATCACTAAACACATTTGTTAAATTGTAGCCAATTGTTTTAGTGTTTTTTTTTGGTGTCTAATCCGTATATATATTACCATTGCTCTTGATTTTCTTGACTGTATATCTCTTAAATGTCAACATATACACGTGTGATTTAGTTTACGAAGATTTTTCAATGCCGAGAACCTCGATCAGAGTGTAAAAAAGGCGTAAGGTTCACAATGGTGTAAAATTAAAATGGGATATACCGGGCTGGGATTCGAGTTATAGGAACAAGGGAAAAACCAACCACCCAAGAATGGAATCGTCGAGCGAAAACACTTGACAACCACCTAGAAGCAGCTTTTCTTGCCACCAGACCTTTCTCCATCAATTAGAAATCTGATGACGTCACTAAACACATTCCTTAAATTGTAGCCATTTGTTGAGTGTTTTTTTTCTTGTCTAATCCGCATATATATCACCATTGCCCTTAATTTTCTTGACTGTATATCTCTTAAATGTCAACATATACACGTGTGACTTAGTTTAAAAAGATTTTTAATTGCCGAGAACCTCGATCAGAGAGTAAAAAAGGCGTAAGGTTCACATTGGTGTAAAATTAAAATCAGATATACCGGGCTAGGATTCGAGTTACAGAACAAGGGCCAAACCAACCACCTAAGAATGGAATCGTCAAGCGAAAACACTTGACAACCTCCTAGAAGCAGCTTTTCTTTCCCCCAGACCTTTCTCCATCAATTAGGAATCAGATGCCCTCACTAAACACATTCCTTAAATTGTAGCCATTTGTTGAGTGTTTTTTTTGGTGTCTAATCCGCATATATATCACCATTACCCTTGATTTTCTTGACTGTATATGTGTTAAATATCAACATATGCACGTGTGATTTAGTTTACGAAGATTTTTCAATGCCGAGAACCTCGTTCAAAGAGTAAAAAAGGCGTAAGGTTCACAATGGTGTAAAATTAAAATGGGATATACCGGGCTAGGATTCGAGTTACAGGAACGAGGGCCAAACCAACCACCCAAGAATGGAATCATCGAGCAAAAACACTTGACAACCTCCTAGAAGCAGCTTCTCTTGCCACCAGACCTTTCTCCATCAATTAGGAATCTGATGCCGCACTAAACACATTCCTTAAATTGTAGCCATTTGTTGAGTGTTTTTTTTCTTGTCTACTCCGCATATATATCACCATTGCCCTTGATTTTCTTGACTGTATATCTTTTAAATGTCAACATATACACGTGTGATTTAGTTTACGAAGATTTTTAATTGCCGAGAACCTCGACCAGAGAGTAAAAAAGGCGTAAGGTTCACATTGGTGTAAAATTAAAATGGGATATTCCGAGCTAGGATTTGAGTTACAGGAACGAGGGCCAAACCAACCACCCAAGAATGGAATCATCGAGCGAAAACACTTGACAACCTCCTAGAAGCAGCTTTTCTTGCCACCAGACCTTTCTCCAACAATTAGGAATCTGATGCCGTCACTAAACACATTCCTTAAATTGTAGCCATTTGTTGAGAGTTTTTTTTTTGCTGTCTAATCCTCATATATGTCACCATTGCCCTATATTTCTTTGTTGTATATCTCTTAAATGTCAACATATACACGTGTGATTTAGTTTACGATGTTTTTTCAATGCCAAGAACCTCGATCAGAGAGTAAAAAAGGCGTAAGGTTCACAATGGTGTAAAATTAAAATGGGATATACCGGGCTGGGATTCGAGTTACAGGAACGAGGCCCAAACCAACCACCCAAGAATGGAATCGTCGAGCGAAAACACTTGACAACCTCCTAGAAGCAGCTTCTCTTGCCACCGGACCTCTCTCCATCAATTAGGAATCTGATGCCGTCACTCAACACATTCCGTAAATTGTAGCCATTTGTTTAGTGTTTTTTTTGTGTGTCAAATCCGCATATATGTCACCATTGCCCTTGATTTTCTTGACTGTATATCTCTTAAATGTCAACATATACACGTGTGATTTAGTTTACGGAGATTTTCATTGCCGAGAACCTCGATCAGAGAGTAAAAAAGGCGTAAGGTTCACAATGGTGTAAAATTAAAATGGGATATACCGGGCTGGGATTCGAGTTACAGGAACAAGGGCCAAACCAACCACCCAAGAATGCAATCGTCGAGCGAAAACACTTGACAACGTTCTTGAAGCAGCTTTTCTTGCCACCATACATTTCTCCATCAACTAGGAATCTGATGTCATCACTAAACACATTCCTTAAATTGTAGCCATTTGTTGAGTGTTTTTTTTGGTGTCTAATCTGCATATATATCACAATTGCCCTTGATTTTCTTGACTGTATATCTCTTAAATGTCAACATATACACGTGTGATTTAGTTTACGAAGATTTTTCAATGCCAAGAACCTCGATCAGAGAGTAAAAAAGGCGTAAGGTTGACAATGGTGTAAATTAAAATGGGATATACCGGGATAAGATTCGAGTTACAGGAACAAGGGCCAAACCAACCACCCAAGAATGGAATCGTCGAGCGAAAACACTTGACAACCTCCTAGAAGCAGCTTTTCTTGCCACCAATCCTTTCTCCATCAATTAGGAATCTGATGCCATCACTAAACACATTCTTTAAATTGTAGCCATTGCCCTTGATTTTCTTGACTGTATATATCTCTTAAATGTCAACATATACACGTGTGATTTAGTTTACGAAGATTTTTCAATGCCGAGAACCTCGATCAGAGAGTAAAAAAGGCGTAAGGTTCACAATGGTGTAAAATTAAAATGGGATATAGCGAGCGAGGATTTGAGTTACAGGAACGAGGGCCAAACCAACCACCTAAGAATGGAATCGTCGAGCGAAAACACTTGACAGCCTCCTAGAATCAGATTTTCTTGCCACTAGACCTTTCTCCATAAATTAGGAATCTGATGCCTTCACTAAACACATTCCTTAAATTGTAGCCATTTGTTGAGTGTTTTTTTTCTTGTCTAGTCCGCATATATATCACCATTGCCCTTGATTTTCTTGACTGTATATCTTTTAAATGTCAACATATACACGTGTGATTTAGTTTACGAAGATTTTTAATTGCCGAGAACCTCGATTAGAGAGTAAAAAATGCGTAAGGTTCACATTGGTGTAAAATTTAAATGGGATATTCCGAGCTAGGATTTGAGTTACAGGAACGAGGGCCAAACCAACCACCCAAGAATGGAATCGTCGAGCGAAAACACTTGACAACCTCCAAGAAGCAGCTTTTCTTGCCACCAGACCTTTCTCCATCAATTAGGAATCTGATGCCGTCACTAAACACATTCTTTAAATTGTAGCCATTTGTTTAGAGTTTTTTTTTTTTGCTGTCTAATCCTCATATATGTCACCATTGCCCTTGATTTTCTTGGCTGTATATCTCTTAAATGTCAACATATACACGTGTGATTTAGTTTACGAAAATTTTTCAATGCCGGGAACCTCGATCAGAGAGTAAAAAAGACGTAAGGTTCACAATGGTGTAAAATTAAAATGGGATATACCGGGCTAGGATTCGAGTTACAGGAACGAGGGCCAAACCAACCACCCAAGAATGGAATCCTCGAGCAAAAACACTTGACAACCTCCTAGAAGCAGCTTCTCTTGCCACCAGACCTTTCTCCATCAATTAGGAATCTGATGCCGTCACTCAACACATTCCTTAAATTGTAACCATTTGTTGAGTGTTTTTTTGTGTGTCTAATCCGCATATATGTCACCATTGCCCTAGATTTTCTTGACTGTATATCTCTTAAATGTCAACATATACACGTGTGATTTAGTTCACGAAGATTTTTCTTTGCCGAGAAACTCGATCAGAGAGTAAAAAAGGCGTAAGGTTCACGATGGTGTAAAATTAAAATGGGATATACCGGGCTAGGATTCTAGTTACAGGAACAAGGGCCAAACCAACCACCCAAGAATGGAATCATCGAGCGAAAACACTTGACAACATTCTAGAAGCAGCTTTTCTTGCCACCAGACATTTCTCCATCAATTGGGAATCTGATGTCATCACTAAACACATTCCTTAAATTGTAGCCATTTGTTGAGTGTTTTTTTTGGTGTCTAATCCGCAAATATGTCACCATTGCCCTTGATTTTCTTGACTGTATATCTCTTAAATGTCAACATATACACGTGTGATTTAGTTTACGAAGATTTTTCAATGCCGAGAATCTCGATCAGAGAGTAAAAAAGGCGTAAGGTTGACAATGGTGTAAATTAAAATGGGATATACCGGGATAGGATTCGAGTTACAGGAACAAAGGCTAAACCAACCACTCAAGAATGGAATCGTCGAGCGAAAACACTTGACAACCTCCTAGAAGCAGCTTTTCTTGCCACCAGACCTTTCACCATCAATTAGGAATCTGATGTGTCACTAAACACATTCCTTAAATTGTAACCATTTGTTGAGTGTTTTTTTTGGTGTCTAATCTGCATATATATCACAATTGCCCTTGATTTTCTTGACTGTATATCTCTTAAATGTCAACATATACACGTGTGATTTAGTTTAATAACATTTTTCAATGTCGAGAACCTCGATCAGAGAGTTAAAAAGGCGTAGGGTTCACAGTGGTGTAAAATTAAAATGAGATATACCGGGCTAGGATTTGAGTTACAGGAACAATGGCCAAACCAACCACTCAAGAATGGAATCATCGAGCGAAAACACTTGAAAACCTCCTAGAAGCAGCTTTTCTTGCCACCAGACCTTTCACCATCAATTAGGAATCTGATTCCGTCACTAAACACATTCCTTAAATTGTAGCCATTTGTTGAGTTTTTTTTTGGTGTCTAATCCGCACATATATCACCATTTCCCTTGATTTTCTTGACTGTATATCTCTTAAATGTCAACATATACACGTGTGATTTAGTTTACGAAGATTTTTCAATGCCGGGAACGTTGATCAGAGAGTAAAAAAGGCGTAAGGTTCACAATGGTGTAAAATTAAAATGGGATATACCGGGCTAGGATTCGAGTTACAGGAACAAGAGCGAAACCAACCACCCAAGAATGGAATCGCCGATGGAAAACACTTGACAACCCCCTAGAAGCAGCTTTTCTTGCCACCAGACATTTCTCCATCAATTAGGAATCTAATGTCATCACTAAACACATTCCTTAAATTGAAGTCATTTGTTGAGTGTTTTTTTTTGTTGGTGTCTAATCCGAATATATATCACCACTGCGCTTGATTTTCTTGACTGTATATCTCTTAAATATCAACATATACACGTGTGATTTAGTTTACGAAGATTTTTCAATGCCGAGAACCTCGATTAGAGAGTAAAAAAGGCGTAAGGTTCACAATGGAGTAAAATTAAAATGTGATATACCAGGCTAGGATTTGAGTTACAGGAACAAGGGCCAAACCAACCACCCAAGAATGGAATCGTCGAGCGAAAACACTTGACAACCTCCTAGAAGCAGCTTTTCCCCTTTCTACATCAATTAGGAATATGATGCCGTCACTAAACACATTCCTTATATTGTATCCATTTGTTAAGTGTTTTTTTTGGTGTCCAATCCGCATATATATCACCATTTCCCTTGATTTTCTTGACTGTATATCTCTTAAATGTCAACATATACACGTGTGATTTAGTTTACGAATATTTTTCAATGCCGAGAACCTCGATCAGAGAGTAAAAAAGGCGTAAGGTTCACAATGGTGTAAAATTAAAATGGTATATACCGGGCTAGGATTCAAGTTACAGGAACGAGGGCAAAACCAACCACTCAAGAATGGAATCGTCGAGCGAAAACACTTGAAAACCTCCTAGAAGCAGCTTTTCTTGCCACCAGACCTTTCTCCATCAATTAGGAATCTGATGCCGTCACTAAACACATTCCTTAAATTGTAGCCATTTGTTGAGTGTTTTTTTTTGTTGTCTAATCCGCACATATATAACCATTGCCCTTGATTTTCTTGACTGTATATCTCTTAAATGTCAACATATACACGTGTGATTTAGTTGACGAAGATTTTTAAATGCCGAGAACCTCGATCAGAGAGTAAAAAAGGCGTAAGGTTCACAATGGTGTAAAATTAAAATGGGATATACCAGGCTAGGATTCGAGTTACAGGAACAAGGGATAAACCAATGACCCAAGAATGGAATCGTCGACCGAAAACACTTGACAACCTCCAAGAAGCAGTTTTTCTTGCCACCAGACCTTTCTCCCCCAATTAGGAATCTGATGCCGTCACTAAACACATTCCTTAAATTGTAGCCATTTGTTAAGTGTTTTTTTTTGGTGTCTAATCCGCATATATATCACCATTGCCCTTGATTTTCTTGACTGTATATCTCTTAAATGTCAACATATACACGTGTGATTTAGTTTAAGAAGAATTTTAAATGCCGAGAACCTCGATCAGAGAGTAAAAAAGGCGTAAGGTTCACAATGGTGTAAAATTAAAATGGGATATACCGGGCTAGGATTCGAGTTACAGGAACAAGGGCCAAACCAACCACCCAAGAATGGAATCGTCGAGCGAAAACACTTGACAACCTCCTAGAAGCAGCTTTTCTTGCCACGAGACCTTTCTCCATCACTTAGGAATCTGATGACGTCACTAACCATTCCTTAAATTGTAACCACTTGTTGAGTGTTTTTTTTTGTGTCTAATCCGCATATATATCACCATTGCCCTTGATTTTCTTGACTGTATATCTCTTAAATGTCAACATATACACGTGTGATTTAGTTTACGAAGATTTTTCAATGTCGAGAACCTTGATCAGAGAGTAAAAAAGGCGTAAGGTTCACAATGGTGTAAAATTAAAATGGTATATACCGGGCTAGGATTCGAGTTACAGGAACGAGGGCCAAACCAACCACTCAAGAATGGAATCGTTGAGCGAAAACACTTGAAAACCTCCTAGAAGCAGCTTTTCTTGCCACCAGACCTTTCCCCATCAATTAGGAATCTGATGCCGTCACTAAACACATTCCTTAAATTGTAGCCATTTGTTGAGTGTTTTTTTTTTGGTGTCTAATCCGCACATATATAACCATTGCCCTTGATTTTCTTGACTGTATATCTCTTAAATGTCAACATATACACGTGTGATTTAGTTGACGAAGATTTTTAAATGCCGAGAACCTCGATCAGAGAGTAAAAAAGGCGTAAGGTTCACAATGGTGTATAATTAAAATGGGATATACCAGGCTAGGATTCGAGTTACAGGAACAAGGGCCAAACCAATGACCCAAGAATAGAATCGTCGAGCGAAAACACTTGACAACCTCCAAGAAGCAGTTTTTCTTGCCACCAGACCTTTCTCCCCCGATTAGGAATCTGATGCCGTCACTAAACACATTCCTTAAATTGTAGCCATTTGTTGAGTGTTTTTTTTGGCGTCTAATCCGCATATATATCACCATTGCCCTTGATTTTCTTGACTGTATATCTCTTAAATGTCAACATATACACGTGTGATTTAGTTTAAGAAGAATTTTAAATGCCGAGAACCTCGATCAGAGAGTAAAAAAGGCGTAAGGTTCACAATGGTGTAAAATTAAAATGGGATATACCGGGCTAGGATTCGAGTTACAGGAACAAGGGCCAAACCAACCACCCAAGAATGGAATCGTCGAGCGAAAACACTTGACAACCTCCTAGAAGCAGCTTTTCTTGCCACGAGACCTTTCTCCATCACTTAGGAATCTGATGACGTCACTAACCATTCCTTAAATTGTAACCATTTGTTGAGTGTTTTTTTTGTGTCTAATCCGCATATATATCACCATTGCCCTTGATTTTCTTGACTGTATATCTCTTAAATGTCAACATATACACGTGTGATTTAGTTTACGAAGATTTTTCAATGTCGAGAACCTCGATCAGAGAGTAAAAAAGGCGTAAGGTTCACAATGGTGTAAAATTAAAATGGGATATACCGGGATAGGATTTGAGTTACAGGAACAAGGGCCAAACCAACCACCCAAGAATGGAATCGTCGAGCGAAAGCACTTGACAACATCCTAGAAGTTGCTTTTCCCCTTTCTACCTCAATTAAGAATATGATGCCGTTACTAAACACATTCCTTAAATTGTAGCCATTTTTAAGGGTTTTTTTTTTTGTGTCTAATCCGCATATATATCACCCTTGCCCTTGATTTTCTTGACTGTGTATCTCTTAAATGTCAACTTATACACGTGTGATTTAGTTTACGGAGATTTTTCAATGATGAGAACCTCGATCAGAGAGTAAAAAAGGCGTATAGTTCACAATGGTGTAAAATTAAAATGGGATATACCAGGCTAGGATTCGAGTTATAGGAACAAGGGCCAAACCAACCACCCAAGAATGGAATCGTCAAGCGAAAACACTTGACAACCTCCTAGAAGCAGCTTTTCTTGCCACTGGACCTTTCTCTATCAATTAGGAATCTCATGCCGTCACTAAAGACATTCGTTAAATTGTAGCCATTTGTTGAGTGTTTTTTTGTGTCTAATCCGCATAGATATCACCATTGCCCTTGATTTTCTTGACTGTATATCTCTTAAATGTCAACATATACACGTGTGATTTAGTTTACGAAGATTTTTTAATGCCGAAAATCTCGATCAGAGAGTAAAAATGGCGTAAGGTTCACAATGGTGTAAAATTAAAATGGGATATACCGGGCAAGGATTCGAGTTACAGGAACAAGGGCCAAACCAACTACCCATGAATGGAATCGTCGAGCGAAAACACTTGACAACCTCCTAGAAGCAAGTTTTCTTGCCACCAGAGCTTTCTCCATAAATTAGGAATCTGATGCCGTCACTAACCACATTCCTTAAATTGTAGCCATTTGTTGAGTGCTTTTTTTTGGTGTGTAATCCGCATATATATCACCATTACCCTTGATTTTCTTGACTTTATATCTCTTAAATGTCAACATATACACGTGTGATTTAGTTTACGAAGATTTTTCAATGACGAGAACCTCGATCAGAGAGTAAAAAAGGCGTAAGGTTCACAATCGTGTAAAATTAAAATGGGATATACCGGGCTAGGATTCGAGTTATAGGAACAAGGGCCAAACCAACCACCCAAGAATGGAATCGTCGAGCGAAAACACTTGACAACCACCTAGAAGCAGCTTTTCTTGCCTCCATACCTTTCTCTGTCAACTAGGAATCTGATGCCGTCTATAAAGACATTCGTTAAATTGTAGCCATTTGTTGAGTTTTTTTTTTGTCTAATCCGCATATATATCACCATTGCCCTTGATTTTCTTGACTGTATATCTCTTAAATGTCAACATGCACACGTGTGATTTAGTTTACCAAGATTTTTCAATGCCGAGAACCTCGATCAGAGAGTAAAAAAGGCGTAAGGTTCACAATGGTGTAAAATTAAAATGGGATATACCGGGCTAGGATTCGAGTTACAGGAACAATGGCCAAACCAACCACCCAAGAATGGAATCGTCGAGCGAAAACACTTGACAACCTCCTAGAAGCAGCTTTTCTTGCCACCAGACCTTTCTCCATCAATTAGGAATCAGATACCGTCACTAAACACATTCCTTAAATTGTAGGCATTTGTTGAGTGTTTTTTTTTGTGTCTAATCCGCATATATATCACCATTGCCCTTGATTTTCTTGACTGTATATCTCTTAAATGTCAACATATACACGTGTGATTTAGTTTACGAAAAATTTTCAATGATGAGAACCTCGATCAGAGAGTAAAAAAGTCGTAAGGTTCACAATGGTGTAAAATAAAAATGGGATATACCGGGCTAGTATTCGAGTTACAAGAACAAGGGCCAAACCAACCACCCAAGAATGGAATCGTCGAGCGAAAACACTTGACAACCTCCTAGAAGCAGCTTTTCTTGCCACCAGACCTTTCTCCATCAATTAGGAATCTGATGCCGTCACTAAAGGCATTCGTTAAATTTTAGCCATTTTTGAGTGTTTTTTTTTGTGTCTAATCCGCATATATATCAAAATTGCCCTTGATTTTCTTGACTGTATATCTCTTAATGTCAACATATACACGTGTGATTTAGTTTACGAAGATTTTTTAATGCCGAGAACCTCAATCAAAGAGTAAAAAAGGCGTAAGGTTCACAATGGTGTAAAATTAAAATGGGATATACCGGGCTAGGATTTGTGTTACAAGAACAAGGGTCAAACCAACCACCCAAGAATGGAATCGTCGAGCGAAAACACTTGACAACATCCTAGAAGAAGTTTTTCCCCTTTCTCCCTCAATTAGGAATATGATGCCGTTACTAAACACATTTCTTAAATTGTAGCCATTTGTTAAGTGTTTTTTTTTGTGTCCAATCCGCATATATATCACCATTTACCTTGATTTTCTTGACTGTATATCTCTTAAATGTCAACATATACAAGTGTGATGTAGTTTACGAAGATTTTTCAATGCCGAGAACCTCGATCAGAGAGTAAAAAAGGCGTAAGGTTCACAATGGTGTAAAATTAACATGGGATATACCGGGCTATGATTTGAGTTACAGGAACAAGGGCCAAACCAACCACCCAAGAATGGAATCGTCGAGCGAAAACACTTGAGAACATCCTAAAAGCAGCTTTTCCCCGTTCTACCTCAATTAGGAATATGATGCCGTTACTAAACACATTCCTTAAATTGTAGCCATTTGTTAAGTGTTTTTTTTTTGTTGTCCAATCCGCATATATATCACCATTTCCCTTGATTTTCTTGACTGTATATCTCTTAAATGTCAACATATAGACTTGTGATTTAGTTTAGGAAAATTTTTCAATGATGAGAACCTCGATCAGAGAGTAAAAAAGTCGTAAGGTTCACAATGGTGTAAAATTAAAATGGGATATACCGGGCTAGTATTCGAGTTACAGGAACAAGGGCCAAACCAACCACCCAAGAATGGAATCGTCGAGCGAAAACACTTGACAACCTCCTAGAAGCAGCTTTTCTTGCCACCTGACATTTCTCCATCAATTAGGAATCTGATGCCGTCACTAAACACATTCCTTAAATTGTAGCCATTTGTTGAGTGTTTTTTTTTGTGTTTAATCCGCGTATATATCACCACTACCCTTGATTTTCTTGACTGTATATCTCTTAAATGTCAACATATACACGTGTAATTTAGTTTACGAAAAATTTTCAATGACGACAACCTCGATCAGAGAGTAAAAAAGGCGTAAGATTCACAATGGTGTAAAATTAAAATGGGATATATCGGGCTAGGATTCGAGTTACAAGAACAAGGGCCAAACCAACCACTCAAGAATGAAATCGTCGAGCGAAAACACTTGACAACCTCCTAGAAGCAGCTTTTCCTGCCACCAGACCTTTCTCCATCAATTAGGATTCTGATGCCGTCACTAAAGACATTTGTTAAATTGTAGCCATTTGTTGAGTTTTTTTTTTGTGTCTAATCCGCATATATATCACCATTGCCCTTGATTTTCTTGACTGTGTATCTTTTAAATGTTAACATATTCACGTGTGATTTCGTTTACCAAGATTTTTTAATGCCGAGATTCTCGATTGGAGAGTAAAAAAGGAATAAGGTTCACAATGGTGTAAAATTAAAATGGGATATACCGGGCTAGGATTCTAGTTACAGGAACAAGGGCCAAACCAACCACCCAAGAATGGAATCATCGAGCGAAAACACTTGACAGCCTCTTAGAAGCAGCTTTTCTTGCCACCAGACCTTTCTCCATCAATTAGGAATCAGATGCCGTCACTAACCACATTCCTTAAATTGTAGCCATTTGTTGAGTGCTTTTTTTTGGTGTCTAATCCGCATATATATCACCATTGCCCTTGATTTTCCTGACTGTATATCTCTTAAATGTCAACATATACACGTGTGATTTAGTTTACGAAGATTTTTCACTGACGAGAACCTCGATCAGAGAGTAAAAAAGGCGTAAGGTTCACAATGGAGTAAAATTAAAATGGGATATACCGGGATTGGATTCGAGTTACAGGAACAAGGGCCAAACTAACCACCCAAGAATGGAATCGTCGAGCGAAAACACTTGACAACCTCCTAGAAGCAGCTTTTCTTGCCTCCAGACCTTTTGTCCATCAATTAGGAATCTGATGCCGTCACTAAAGACATTCGTTAAATTGTAGCCATTTGTTGAGTGTTTTTTTGTGTCTAATCCGCATATATATCACCATTGCCCTAGATTTTCTTGACTGTATATCTCTTAAATGTCAACATATACACGTGTGATTTAGTTTAAGAAGATTTTTCAATGCCGAGAACCTCGATCAGAGAGTAAAAAAGGCGTAAGGTTCACAATGGTGTAAAATTAAAATGGGATATACCGGGCTAGGATTTGAGTTACAGGAACAAGGGCCAAACCAACCACCCAAGAATGGAATCGTCGAGCGAAAACACTTGACAACATCCTAGAAGCAGCTTTTCCCCTTTCTACCTCAGTTAGGAATACGATGCCCTTACTAAACACATTCCTTAAATTGTAGCCATTTGTTAAGTGTTTTTTTTTGTTGTCCAATACGCATATATATCGCCATTTCCCTTGATTTTCTTGACTGTATATCTCTTAGATGTCAACATAAACATGTGTGATTTAGTTTACGAAGATTTTTCAATGCCGAGAACCTCGATCAGAGAGTAAAAAAGGCGTAAGGTTCACAATGGTGTAAAATTAAAATGGGATATACCGGGCTAGGATTCGAGTTACAGAAACAAGGGCAAACCAACCACCCAGGAATGGAATCGTCGAGCGAAAACACTTGACAACCTCCTAGAAGCAGCTTTTCTTGCCACCAGACCTTTCTCCATCAATTAGGAATCTGATGTCGTCACTAAACACATTCCTTAAATTGTAGCCATTTGTTGAGTGTTTTTTTTTGTGTCTAATCCGCATATATAACACCATTGCCCTTGATTTTCTTGACTGTATATCTCTTAAATGTCAACATATACACGTGTGATTTAGTTTACGAAGATTTTTCAATGACGAGAACCTCGAGTGAACAGTAAAAAAGGTGTAAGGTTCACAATGGTGTAAAATTAAAATGGGATATACCGGGCTAGGATTCGAGTTACAGGAACAAATGGCCAAGCCAACCACCCAGGAATGGAATCGTCGAGCGAAAACACTTGACAACCTCCTAGAAGCAGCTTTTCTTGCCACCGGACCTTTCTCCATCAATTAGGAATCTGATGCCGTCACTAAACACATTCCTTAAATTGTAGCCATTTGTTGAGTGTTTTTTTTTGGTGTCTAATCTGCATATATATCACCATTGCACTTGATTTTCTTTACTATATATCTCTTAAATGTCAACATATACACGTGTAATTTTGTTTACGAAGATTTTTCGATGCCGAGAACCTCGATCAGAGGTTAAAAAAGTCGTAAGGTTCACAATGGTGTAAAATTAAATTGGGATATACCGGGCTAGGATTCGAGTTACAGGAACACGGGCCAAACCAACCATCTAAGAATGGAATCGACGAGCGAAAACACTTGACAACCTCCTAGAAGCATCTTTTCTTGCCACCAGACCTTTCTCTATCAATTAGGAATCTAATGCTGTCACTAAACGCATTACTTAAATTTTAGCCATTTGTTGAGTGTTTTTTTTTTGGTTTCTTATCCGCATATATATCACCATAGCCCTTGATTTTCTATACTGTATATCTCTTAAATGTCAACATGTACACGTGTGATTTAGTTTACGAAGATTTTTCAATACCGAGAACCTCGATCAGAGAGTAAAAAAGGCGTAAGGTTCACAATGGTGTAAAATTAAAATGGGATATACTGGGCCATGATTCGAGTTACAGGAACAAGGGCTAAACCAACCACCCAAGAATGGAATCGTCGAGCGAAAACACTTGACAATCTCCTAGACGCAGCTTTTCTTGCCACCAGACCTTTCTCCATCAATTAGGAATCTGATGCCGTCATTAACCACATTCCTTAAATTGTAGCCTTTTGTTGAGTGTTTTTTTTGTGTCTAATCCGCATATATATCACCATTGCCCTTGATTTTCTTGACTGTATATCTCTTAAATGTCAACATATACACGTGTGATTTAGTTTACGAAGATTTCTCAATGCCAAGAACCTCGACCAGAGAGTAAAAAGGCGTAAGGTTCACAATGGTGTAAAATTAAAATGGGATATACCGGGCTAGGATTCGAGTTACAGGAAAAAGGGCCAAACCAACCACCCAAGAATGGAATCATCGAGCGAAAACACTTGACAACCTCCTAGAAGCAGCTTTTCTTACCACCAGACATTTCTCCATCAATTAGTAATCTGATGTCATCACTAAACACATTCTTTAAATTGTAGCCATTTGTTGAGTGTTTTTTTGGTGTGTAATCCGCATATATGTCACAATTTCCCTTGATTTTCTTAACTGTATATCTCTTAAATGTCAACATATATACGTGTGATTTAGTTTACGAAGATTTTTCAATGCCGAGAACCTCGATCAGAGAGTAAAAAAGGTGTAAGGTTCACAATGGTGTAAATTTAAATAGGGATATATTGGGCTAGGATTCGAGTTACAGGAACAAGGGCCACACCAACTACCCAAGAATGGAATCGTCGAGCGAAAACACTTGACAACCTCCTAGAAGCAGCTTTTCTTTCCACCAGACATTTCTCCATCAATTAGGAATCTGATGCCGTCACTAAACACAATCCATAAATTGTAGCCATTTGTTGAGTGTTTTTTTTGGTGTCTAATCCGCATATATATCACCATTTCCCTTGATTTTATTTACTGTATATCTCTTAAATGTCAACATCTACACGTGTGATTTAGTTTATGAAGATTTTTCAATGACGAGAACCTCGACCAGAGAGTAAAAATGGCGTAAGGTTCACAATGGTGTAAAATTAAAATGGGATATACCGGACTAGGATTCGAGTTACAGGAACAAGGGCCAAGCCAACCACCCAAGTATGGAATCGTCGAACGAAAACACTTGACAACCTCCTAGAAGCAGCTTTTCTTGCCACCAGACCTTTCTCCATCAATTAGGAATCTGTTGCCGTCACTAAACACATTCCTTAAATGGTAGCCATTGGCTGAGTGTTTTTTTTTGGTGTCTAATCCGCATATATATCACCATTGCACTTGATTTTCTTGACTGTATATCTCTTAAACGTCAACATATACACGTGTGATTTAGTTTACGAAGATTTTTCAATGCCGAGAACCTTGATCAGAGAGTAAAAAAGTCGTAAGGTTCACAATGGTGTAAAATTAAAATGGAATATACCGGGCTAGGATTCGAGTTACAGGAACAAGGGCCAAACCAACCACCTAAGAATGGAATCGACGAGCGAAAACACTTGACAACCTCCTAGAAGCAACTTTTCTGGCCACCAGACCTTTCTCAATCAATTAGGAATCTGATGCTGTCGCTAAACACATTCCTTAAATTGTAGCCATTTGTTGAGTGTTATTTTTTTGGTGTCTTATCCGCATATATATCACCATTGCCCTTGATTTTCTATACTATATATCTCTTAAATGTCAACATGTACACGTGTGATTTAGTTTACGAAGATTTTTCAATACCGAGAAGCTCGATCAGAGAGTAAAAAAGGCGTAAGGTTCACAATGGTGTAAAATTAAATTGGGATATACTGGGCTAGGATTCGAGTTACAGAAACAAGGGCCTAACCAACCACCCAAGAATAGAATCATCGAGCGAAAACACTTGACAACCTCCTAGAAGCAGCTTTTCTTGCCACCAGACCTTTCTCCATCAATTAGGAATCTGATGCCGTCACTAACCACATTCCTTCAATTGTAGCCATTTGTTGAGTGTTTTTTTTGTCTAATCCGCATATATATCATCGTTGCCCTTGATTTTCTTGACTGTATATCTCTTAAATGTCAACATATACGCGTGTGATTTTGTTTACGAAGATTTTTCAATGCCAAGAACCTCGATCAGAGAGTAAAAAAGGCGTAAGGTTCACAATGGGGTAAAATTAAATTGGGTTATACAAGGCTAGGATTCGAGTTACAGGAACAAGGGACTAACTAACCACCCAAGAATGGAATCCTCGTGCGAAAACACTTGACAACCTCCTAGACGCAGTTTTTCCCCTTTCTCCATCAATTAGAAATCTGATGCCGTCACTAAACACATTCCTTAAATTGTAGCCATTTGTTGAGTGTTTTTTTTTGTGTCCAATCCGAATATATATCACCATTGCCCTTGATTTTCTTGACTATATATATCTTAAATGTCAACATATACACGTGTGATTTAGTTTACGAAGATTTTTCAATGCCGAGAACCTCGATCAGAGATTAAAAAAGGCGTAAGGTTCACAATGGTGTAAAATTAAAAAGGGATATACCGGGCCAGGATTCGAGTTACAAGAACAAGCGCCAAACTAACCTCCCAAGAATGGAATCGTCGAGCGAAAACACTTGACAACCTCCTAGAAATAGCTTTTCTTACCACCAGACCTTTCTCCATCAATTAGGAATCTGATGTCATCACTAAACACATTACTTAAATTGTAGACATTTGTTGAGTGTTTTTTTTTTAGTGTCTAATCCGCATATACATCACCATTGCCCTTGATTTTCTTGACTGTATATCTCTTAAATGTCAACATATACACGTGTGATTTAGTTTACGAAGATTTTTCAATGCCGAGAACGTTGATCAGAGAGTAAAAAAGGTGTAAGGTTCACAATGGTGTAAAATTAAAATGGGATATACCGGGCTAGAATTTGAGTTACCGGAACAAGGGCAAACCAACCACCCAAGAATGGAATCGTCGAGCGAAAACACTTGACAACCTCCTAGAAGCAGCTTTTCTTTTCACCAGAAATTTCTCCATCAATTAGTAATCTGATGTCATCACTGTACATATTCCTTAAATTGTAGCCATTTGTTGAGTGTTTTTTTTTTGTGTCTAATCCGCATATATATCACTATTGCCCTTGATTTTCTTGACTGTATATCTCTTAAATGCCAACATATACACGTGTGATTTAGTTTACGAAGATTTTTCAATGTTAAAAACATCGATCAGAAAGTAAAAAAGGCGTAAGGTTCACAATGGTGTAAAATTAAAATGGGATATACCGGGCTAGGATTCGAGTTACAGGAACAAGGGCCAAACCAACCACCCAAGAATGGAATCGTCAAGTGAAAACACTTGACAACCTCCTAGAAGCAGCTTTTCCGCTTTCTCCATCAATTAGGAATCTGATGCCGTCACTAAACACATTCCTTAAATTGTAGCCATTTGTTGAGTTTTTTTTTTGTGTCCAATACAAATATATATCACCATTGCCCATGATTTTCTTGACTGTATATCTCTTAAATATCAATATATCCATGTGTGATTTAGTTTACGAAGATTTTTCAATGCCGAGAACCTCGATCAGAGAGTAAAAATGGCGCAAGGTTCACAATGGTGTAAAATTAAAATGGGATATACCAGGCTAGGATTTGAGTTACAGGAACTAGGGCCAAACCTGTAGGATCGTTTTTGACGACCGAGTGAGTCAATCTGAGTCAATACACACTATTTGAGTGGCGGAAACACTCAAATAGCTTAGAATCAGATAGAAAGGAGTAGAAAACAGAAGATATCACGTTAAACTACACTTCTCATTCATATATGACTTGACAAACCAGCAGCAGTTCGGTACAAGAACAATGGGACTGTTTCAAATGAGAAGCTAGAACACCCTATGTATAGGCTATGGAGTTCACTTGAAACACACATGTTCCATTCAAGCGAAACCACCTAAATAACTTCAAGCGAACCTATCTCGTGACTTTCAAGCGAATCTTACAATCTGATTTCATTTAAAATACCTTGTATTTTGTGTAGTGATGCAATAATGATGTCATCTGTATGATGTCATCATTTAATAAGATGACATCATGCTTGATCAGATCCGCAATGCAACCAAGACTCGATATAAGACGAAGTCAACAGACAAATGCACTAACAGTCTCCCCCTTGGATGTTGACGGAGTCTTCAATACGAGATGTTAGTATGTCAAACTTTCAGTCTTAATCAGTCTTCACACTCTCTCTTCAATCACCCTATTGCTAACAGACTCCCCCTTACGTTGTTCCGGGATCGTAATCTGATATAGCACTCTATCTTCTCAGCATTAGTAGCTTTCACAGATTCAGGACCATCTCCTGGCTCTCCGTAGCAACAAGATCAGGAACCTGGCTTTTACAACTACAGACTCCCCCTTTCGACAAGCTGGGATCGCAGTCTGGAATTCACTAGCTGCATACCTGCATATACTCAAACCAACAGTAAGATAAACTTTATGCTTACCACTTGAATTTAAAATTACTAAATTGGTTTCAAATTAATGATCCATTTATCCATTTCAAAACCTTTCTCATTTCAACAAACTTTCCCAATCCCGTTGTTCATCATGTTTAGCACTCGGAATTTTGAAAATCAACTCTTCAATATCAGTTGTCGAAAATCTTTTTGAATTTTTTTCAAAAATTTATGCTAAAACACACTAAAATCTTTTTGGATTTTGGGAAATAAACTATATACAGACATATTTTTGTGAGTTTGTGTAAGAGGATCATATCAGTTTTTGAGACACATCACTAGCACCGTTAAGCTTTAAACATTTTAAGTTCTAAACGATTCACATTGATTGACAATATAGTTGTCCTTTTAAACTCAATCTAAAAACTTTCGAAATGCTTACCAATACGTTAGGGTATATTAATTTTGCACTAAGTTCTTATGGACCCTACGATCTCAGCATATCCCCTCATCATGCAATACACTAACTCAAGTAATGCCTTTAAACTTTTATCAACTGTGATTTGTGCGAAAACAAAGCAGAATGTTTAAACATTAACAATCAGGTTGATACTTCCGTATACGCAGAGAAAGTCCAATGTTTAAACAAAATAAGAAAAATAAAATAAGTTGAAGTTGTTTAGGCTTTAACCTCCAGGTCGATACTTCCGTATACACAGAGGAGGTCCAAAGCTTAAACGAAACACCAAAGAAAATAAAGCAGAACGTTTAGGCAATAACATCCAGATCGATACTCCCGTATACGCAGAGGATGTCCAATGCTTAAACAAAATAAAGAAATAAAACAAGTTTAAATCTTGGCAAAATGAAATGCACAATAACAGCGACTTTTTAGCAAAGTTGTGAAAGTTCACAGACTTAACCAGTTTTATGTCTTTCGACAATCAGCGATTACTGAGTAGGCACACAATCAAGAAGGACAAAACTAAGTACTATGCTTTTGACCATGTTTCCCACTAGAACTAGGCTTTTTCATTTAAGTTTGTATCGTTATCGCAAATCTACTAGTCTAGCTGAGCCTATCGTCACATCTTTAGTAAGATCGTTTATCACATTTGACATTTCATTTCTTTAGCATGCTTTGATAGTCCAACTGATTTACTATCATTTCCTCTTTTTCACAACAAAACTCATTTTGAATTTTTCAAAGTTTTTGGCATTTTCAAATTTTCTAATTTTTTAAAATTTTCTCCCCCTAAAATCAAAATTATATTTCCAAATTTTGATTTTCTGGAAAAATTTGAAAAATAAATCAGTAAACTATACAAACAAAGTGACAAACTGATGAGAATTGCCTCAATTCGCCATCCACTTGGCTTATACAATCAGAACTCCCCCTGACAACAAACTATTTTCCCATTAAGATTTCAAAACACTTAAGTTTGTTTTAATCAAAATGGTTTTTCCGGAAAATTAGTTTTGTGTGTTGTTTCACAAACATGGGGTTTCATCACACTGTTTTCAGTCACTTGTAAGTTTATCACAAAAACAATTTCCAATAATCAAACCACTTGTAAGATAGTTAAATCAAGTACAACTTAATGTCCTTGATTAACCACTTGTAATTCGAAATATCACAGTTACCAACCTGTGAATTTCTCAAGAAAGATGCCGATTCCTACTCCCCAATTACCAACCTGGGAGTTCCGGCAAGTCAGGTTTTTCAGTTAAACAGTTTCACCCAAGCCTGACAGTCCTTGGGTGTATTTGAGTTATTTTCACTCGGGGTTTGAACATTCCTTTTTGTTTCATAAAATTCTTTAACCCCTTTAACCTTTCCCTCAACCATTTTTCCAAACATATTTTTTACTTTTTCATTGAACGCCTTTTCGACATCAAATCCTTTCTTTTCAGAATAGAATTGATTCGAAATTTTCACCTTACCAATTTTTTGTTTAAAATTTTCAGTCCGCAATGGTGGAAAGTTGATATCATCCATTGGCGAAACTGAATTTTCTCCTTTTAGTTCAACTGGTGGCTCCTCTGATTTTGACGAATCAGATTCATTGCCAGAACGTGACTCATCTGACTTTGACAAGTCAGATGCATCGCCAACACGTGGCTCCTTTGCTTCTTTCTCAGTCGTTCTTTCTGCCCTTGTGAAAGCTTCACTTTCTGTTCTTTCACCTTCTGTTCTTTGGGCTTTTCTTCGACCTTGACTGATTTCTTCATCTTTTTCTGAGATTCAGCCCTCGATCTTTCCATTGATCTCATTGGGCAATCTCTTGCAATATGTCCTTTGATTTGGCAGTTATAGCATCTCCTCATCTCAAACCACTGATTCTGGCAGTTAACAGCAATGTGTCCTTGAACACCACAAGTGTAGCACACTCTGTTTTCGTACCATTCACCACTTTCACACCAAACGCTCATATCATAACATTGTCTGGCTTTGTGGTAATCATCACTCCTCCTAAAAGCTGGATTTATCTTTGAAGCACTGTGGTCAAACCTGCACCACATATTACCAACTTTTTGTGAGTTTTGATTTTTCAATTTTTGTGGTTTTTTATCTTGATTGGATGATTGAACTGATGACCTTTTATTTTCTTTTTGAACATTTTTCGGCTTTTTATCTTTTTGTTTTTGTTCCACATTCTTCTTTACAGGTTTTTGCGTTGAGCATTCACCTATTTCAGTCGAATGTAAAACAGTTTCTTTAAATTTTTCTTTTAATTCCAAAAATATTTTCTTTTTCTCTTTTTCATCATCAGCGTTATCATCACAATCTTTAATTATGACTTTGTCATAATTTGTGACATTGTCACTTATTGGAACATAATTGATTGGTTTTGGACAAGAATAATCTGGTGTTGATGACGAAGTCTCAAAACCTTTCAATTTCTTTTCAAGCTCATGCGATTTGAAGCGAAACACAGGCTTTCGCTTGAATATTCATGTTTCGCTTGAATTTGTGAGGTTATTTCAAGCGAAACCGACTATTGTTGTGGTTTCGCTTGAATCCAGCAGTTCGCTTGAAATATTCTGTTGTTTCGCTTGAATTTTGCTGTGGTTCCGCTTGAATCACACTGTTCGCTTGAAAATTGTTTTCATCTTGAAAACTGTTTTCGCTTGAGTATAGCTGATTTCTCAGAAAAGTCCATAGTGTTCGTGATAGTGTTCGATAGTCTGATTTTGTGAAAAATTTGTGTTTTGAAAACTTTGAAAAACCAAAACATGGATTCCGAGTTTTACAACGCGTTTGCAACATCCTCGACTACTCCGGCTGTCATTGCTCAGAACATGAATTTGAAAAATGAAACGGGAACTACTCAGAAACCCCCGAAGCTAATGAGCATTAAGGAGTACTACGGATGGAAAGACAGATTCGAAAACTGGGTTCAAGCTAATCATCTCAGATCTTGGGAGTGCATTTTGAAGAAATATGTTTTACCACAAACTGATCTGCATGTTGAGAAAGCAATATCTGAGTTTAGTGATCAAGAACGTGATATGTATAGAGCTGAAAAAATGATGATCAGTTTACTTCAGCAAGCTATCAAAGAAGACATCTTTGTGTTACTTCAACATGACAAGACTTCAAAATCAATCTGGGATGCTCTTAGAGTCAAGTTTGAGGGTAGTGAGAATATGATCAAGAGCAAGAAAGCACTGCTGAAGAAAGAATTTGATCTGTTTACAAGTCTACCGGGTGAAGATACAAAGAAGCTAATTGAAAGATACTGCCACTTAGTGCGATCCATGTCGATGCTGAGTATAAAAAAGGATCGTGAAGAATGGGTAGACAAGTTAGCTGATGCATTACCTCGGAAGGAATGGGGCACATATTTGATGATTCTGAAGAAAACTGGGGTTTATGATGGGTTAACGATTTCTCAGTTTATCGAGAAGATTGAGGGTCAAGATTTGGAACAGCAGAAGATCGCGAGGATGAACAGTCCAAGTGGTCAACAGGATGTAAAAATGTATTACAAAGGCAGTGTTCCAGAAGTTGAAAGAAGCCTGAAAATTCAAACTGCATTTAGTGCTGGAAATTCGTCTGAAAAGGTTGATCAAAGTTCTAAAAGTAGCAGTGGTTTCTCTTCATACCCGAGTGTCAATCCAAAAGATACTACATCAAGCTTTCATTCTCAAAGCACAAAGACTGGAAATGGTTATGTGATACAATGCAATATTTCTTTGAATCTTCCTGATGGTCAAAGTTTTTTAGAAGAGGTTGCTAAAGATCACATAGCGTTGCTTGGTTCCGTGTTACTATCTTATGAAGGTTTGGTTGCAGGGCGGATCGGGAATCCTATGCTTACAAAGGAGGATTACGATCAAATAGACGCTGAAGAAATGGAGCTTATGGACATCAAATGGTGTCTAGCTAGTGTTCTTAGATGAGCTGAAAAATTCAAGCTGATTACTGGAAGAAATGACTTTCTTGATGCACATGTTTCTACTTTGGGTTTTGATAAATCTAAAGTTACTTGTTTTCGATGCAGGGAGAAAGGCCATTTTAAAAGAGAATGCAAGAACAGGGAAGCTAGTGAAGTGAAGAATTCGTTCGGAAAAGATGACTATTACCGGAAAGCCATATATCAGCAAGTTGGTCAGCAACAACAGCAAGAACCACAAGTGGCTCATGGAAGAAAAGTGATCGAGGATTCAAAAAGAGCATGTCTGGGGAATCAAGAGAACTTTAACTGGAATTTTCAAGATGATGAAAAATTGCCTGAAGGTTTTAGCTGGGATATGTTTGTGAATAATAAAGGAGATTTCAAAGCATTCATTGCTAAAATTTTGAAAAAACCAGATATGTTTACCACATGGATGAAGTCTATTGGTGAGACTGTGAAGAATGTGGAGGAAGAGTCTGTTGCATCTAAAGAAAGTTCACAGAGCTCAGATGAAAGTTCACAAAGTGATGAAAGTTCAGAAAAGGAAGTTGTTTTTTATCAAACACTAGTTGATTCTGGTTCTTCGGATAATAATTCTGACAAATCAGTAGAGTTTGATCAAACACCAACTGATGACAGTAATGATGATGAAGAAGAACGACATATTAATGTTGCTAAAACTTATCTCTCTCCTGAAAGTTTTCATTTTTATTTTGCAGATCGCTTGGAAAAACTGAAAGAGAAACAAGCTGCAAAAGAACAAATGAAAAAGAAGACTGAAAGTGATAATCAAACAAAGGATGCTGTTCAAATTGATGAAGTTAAAAGTGTTGATGAGGAAACTGCTGAGACAGATAAGGTGACTGAAGCTGAGGAAGTTGTTGAAATTGAAAAAATCATAGAAGTTGAAAAGATTGTGGAAGTCATCAAACCTTGCTTAAAGTGTTTGGAACCATGCAAGGAATGTGCAGCAAAAGAAGAGAAGTTGGCTGAGCTTGAGAAGATGAAAGAACAATTATTGTTCAATCTCAACTATGTGAAAGAATCTTATGATGTCTTGAACAAAACAGTAACCGGTCTTCAAAAGACAAATTCTGAAAGAGAACAAGCACTAATGATGATGAATGCTGTGATGATGACAAAACAGAAAGCTATAAACTTCTACATCCAAGAAAGTGCTAAATGGAAGCAAGAGTTGGAAACTGAAAAGATTGAAAATGAGAGAATCAGACGATTATTGCAGAGTTATTCTAGTTCTGATTATCTTATTGATAGAATTTATCCGACTGTTGCAGGTATGGAAGCTTTTCAAGATGAGAAGACAAAGAAGAAGGATACTGGTAAGAAACCGAGTGCTAGCTATAACAAGTGTCCGCCTCCGATCTGGGAAGGTTATTCTCCCAGAAAACCAAATGAGGAGCAAGTTCAAAAGGCAGTCAATATAAAACTAAAGTCTGATATAACCGATGAATTACCAGAAAACATTGACGTGGTTTTTACATCATCTGACACTGATCATGAGTCCGAGTTAATAAAAAAGGTGGTCGATCAGGTGTTGGATACAGATGAGGAGTCTGAGTCAAAGTCTGGGTCTGGAGGTTCAAGTCCGTCGGTCAACAGTTCAAAATCGTCGGTTAAAAGGGTATATAGTAAAGAGTTTTTGTTATCAAAAGCAAATTTGGATGATGAAACATTTGAAGTAGCCTACACTTTAAATGATTCTGACAAAGAGTTTCCAATAAGAAGTGTTAGATTTGAAATGATCAAAAAGGTTTTCAAAATGACAGAAATTAAGATTTCTGAAATAAAAGATTTAAATCTTAATGGAAAACCTAAAAAATACACTTCAAGAGTACAACAACGATTAAACAAGAAAAAGGGTTACAATTCTGGTTCTGGTTTTCAAAAGAAACCAAAACATAATGGTAGATACAAAAAGAAAGGTTTAGGTTTTATTCCACTAGAAAATTATAAAAATGAGAAAAGTTCTAAAACAAAAACAGAATTTGTTTCAGGAGGAAGTGCAGACGACGAACAGAACAAACCTTTCTGGAGACAATCAAACCAGGAGTTTCTTGCCGAGAAGAAAAGGAATGGAACTGGAGTGTTTCATCCAAAAGAGACTCGAACTTGTTTCAAATGCAATGAAGCTGGTCACATTGCATGGAATTGTCCGAAAAATGCTAATACTAAACAGGGAGTTTCTGAAAAACTGAAAGAAATAGTTGTTGATGTTGAACCACCAACCGAAAAATTCAAAATGTTTGAAAATTCAACTTATGAGGTTGGTGAATGTTCTAAAAAGAATTTTTACAAAAAGAAAGCAAAAGATAACCAAATGTGGGTTGTCAAAAAGGGTGATGTAAAAGTCGACGATGAATCTGGTTCCACAAAGCCAGAAGAGCCACAAGGTGAGGTAAAAGAGGTAAATTTTGTATCTTCAGTGAATGATGATAAATTTCCATCACTGAATTTTGAAAAGGTTAAACAGAAAGTTGGTAAGGTTGAGATTTCAAATCAATTCTTTTCTGATAAAAAGGAATTTGATGTTGAAAAAGTTTTCAATGGAAATGTTAAGAATTTTTTTGGGAAAATGCTTGTTGGGAAAGTAAAAGGGGTTAAAGATTTTTACGCAACAAAGAAAGCAACTTTTAACCCAACTGAACAAGAGCTAAAGGAGCTAAAAACACCCGAGGTTGGTCAGACTTGGGTGGAAATTCTTTTCCCTTGAACATCTGACTATGCCGGAGATCCCAAGTTTGTTATCGCGGATCAGGAATCGGCATCTTTCTTAGTAATTGATTGTGTGAATGAATCTTATAATAGTTGAATTTTTACAGGATAATTGTGAATTGCCGGAGCTTCCAGGTTGGTAAGTGTGAAGCAGGAATCGGCATCTTTATTGGTAAAATGAGTTTGTGTAGATGTGGTATTCCTACAAGTTGGTTGATGAAGTTTTACATCTACAAGTGGTAAATCAAGGACATTAAGTTGTACTTGTTTTTCCTACAAGTGGTTAATCAAGGTCATTAGGTTGAACTTGATTGGACCATACTTACAATTGGTATTTTGAAAAACAATGTGATGAACCAGACCCCGAACCTACAAGTGGTTAAATCAACAAAATTTATTTTTCGGAAAAATCATTTTGGTTAAAACAAACTTAAGTGTTTTGAAATCATAATGAGAAAATAGTTTTGTGTAAGGGGGAGTTCTGATTGTTTATGCCAAGTGGATGGCGAATTGAAGCGATTTGATATCGGTTGTCAATTTTCTTGTATAGTTTGTTTACAAATTTCCTTAAATGTGTTTGCATTTTAGGGGGAGTAAAAATTTCAGAAAATCCAAAAACATTTGAAAATTTGAAAAAGGCAAAAACATGATAAAATTTAAAAATGAGTTTAGTGTCAAAGAAGTGGAAATGATAGTACATCAGTAGACAGTTACAGTATGCTAAAGAATTGTATTGTTTAAATAGCATTAAACGGTCTCACTGATGATATGCCGATAGGTTCTTACACATTTAGTAAGCTTTTTCGGGATATAAACTTAAATTCAAACTTGCTTATTTCGTGGGGAACACTACTTGGATATATAGGTAATCCCTGAAATCTCGTTTGAAAGGTCTCTCTTTCTGAGATACTAGGTCTTTATGCTCAGTGATATCTGGGGTATTATTCCGGGACTTCTGCTGAATGGAAGTTCTGACCTAGTTCTCGAATAATACTTTCCGCTTGCTTGAAACATAGCGCCGCCCTCAGCAAATTGATGAAACAATAAAATTGATAGTCATTGCTGTTGTAATCAAAAGATCCTCTAAAGGGGACACACCAAAACTCGAGCCGTCATCTCTCTGCTGAACGGAAGTTCTGACCTGAGCTCTCACGGTTTCGTACTATAATTTATTCCCTTACAGATATCATCTGTGGTATACTCACTTGTAAGATTGGATATTGGGATCTGGATACGGGAGTATATTCAAGAGGTGGGACACATGAATGAGTTTAAGTCCTTAAAACATCTAAATCATATCCTGAATCAGTTGAAATTTGTGTGAAAATTTAAGTGGATCAGTATATCGGCAATCTAAGTGAATTGTTTAATTCTTAATGTGTAACTAAGCTCAACGGTACTTGTGACTTGTTAAGAACTGATATGATCCTCTTACACAAATCTCACAAAAATATTGTCTGTAAATATTTCTTTACTGCATTTCATTTCTTAATATCTCAAAATCCAAAAAGATTTTTAGTATGTTTTAGCATAATTTTTGAAAAATCCAAAACGATTTTCGACAACTGATGTTAGAGAGCTGATTTTCAAAATTCTAAGTGCTAGACATGATGAACAAATGGTTTGGGAGAATGTGTTTTGAAAAGAAAACTGATTATTTTTTGCAAATGGTTCATCAAAATTTATCTTTGATAAATCATTCTGGTTTAATTTGAGAGAGAATCTGGGTTTATAAATTTGTTAAATGTTAAATTTGTGAAATTTATTTCTGGGTTAAGAATATGCAGGTGTAGCAAGGTTTCGATCTTGAACCTGAAGATAGATTGCCAGGTTCCGATACTTGAGGTCTATGTGATTTCAACGAGCCAGACTGCGATCCCAGCATATCGAAAGGGGGAGTCTGAAGACATCTGAGTAGAGATTGTTCGTGGGGAGTTTGCTAGAGAGAGAAGGATTTGGAATGAGTCAAGAGCTAGGACAAGATTTTGGAAGTTCAAAGACTGATAAAGACTGAAGATTGTGCAGACTCGACATTTAAGACTCGTCAACATCTGAGGGGGAGTCTGTTGGTGCACACATCTGTCGTATTCGTCTTGTATCGAGTCTTGTACGTAGAATGTTAGATCAGTGCACGTAATTCGAGATATAGTGGTTTAGCTTGAATGAATAAGTTTCACTTGAAAGAGAGTAGGTCAGTTTCAAGCGAAAGCAACCAAGGAGGTTTCGCTTGAACTGAGTCTTGTCACTTTCAAGCGATACCTTGACATCTATATATAGCCATTCAAGCGGTCTCATTTAAAACAGTTGCTGAAAATCATACCGAAGTGCTGCCGGTTTGATTCCTGATTGTAATCGTTGTTATATCAATCATAAGAGTGTTGAAAGTGATATTCTGTCTATTTCTACTCAATTCTCTTTGATTCAAACTGTTTGTGTGATTCCGCCTCATAAACAGTGGTATTTTGACTAGGATTGACTCATTTTATCGTCAATATCGATCCGACAATTGGTATCAGAGCCAGTCATGAGCCAATATACCTGAATCAAAGCTTTTTCTACACAAAATCTGATTTCTGGACTTTTACACGGACAAAATGGACTGAATTTTGGACAGTGTGTGTGAAACTGTGTTTTAACAAACCCTTGAGAATATCAGCTTAAAATTCGAAGTAAAACTTGTAAAAATGGCCTGTAAACCTGGTTTCGCTTGAACGAACAATTGGGTTTCGCTTGAAAAAGTGATGCGATTTGAAGCGAAACACAGGCTTTCGCTTGAATATTCACGTTTCGCTTGAATTTGTGAGGTTATTTCAAGCGAAACCGACTATTGTTGTGGTTTCGCTTGAAACCAGCAGTTCGCTTGAAATATTCTGTTGTTTCGCTTGAATTTTGCTGTGGTTCCGCTTGAATCACACTGTTCGCTTGAAAATTGTTTTCATCTTGAGAACTATTTTCGCTTGAGTATAGCTGATTTCTCAGAAAAGTCCATAGTGTTCGTGATAGTGTTCGATCGTCTGATTTTGTGAAAAAATTGTGTTTTGAAAACTTTGAAAAACCAAAACATGGATTCCGAGTTTTACAACGCGTTTGCAACATCCTCGACTACTCCGGCTGTCATTGCTCAGAGCATGAATTTGGAAAATGAAACGGGAACTACTCAGAAACCCCCGAAGCTAATGAGCATTGAGGAGTACTACGGATGGAAAGACAGATTCGAAAATTGGGTTCAAGCTAATCATCTCAGATCTTTGGAGTGCATTCTGAATTCAATATATCTCTTGCCGGAGATCCCAAGTTTGTTATCGCGGATCAGGAATCGGCATCTTTCTTAGTAATTGATTGTGTGAATGAATCTTATAATAGTTGAATTTTTACAGGATAAGTGTGAATTGCGGGAGCTTCCAGGTTGGTAAGTGTGAAGCAGGAATCGGCATCTTTGTTGGTAAAATGAATTTGTGTAGATGTGATATTCCTACAAGTTGGTTGATGAAGGTTTACACCTACAAGTGGTAAATCAAGGACATTAAGTTGTACTTGTTTTTCCTATAAGTGGTTAATCAAGGTCATTAGGTTGAACTTGATTGAACCATACTTACAATTGGTATATTGAAAGACAATGTGATGAACCACACCCCGAATCTACAAGTGGTTAAATCAACAAAACTTAATTTCCGGAAAAATCATTTTGGTTAAAACAAACTTAAGTGTTTTGAAATCATAATGAGAAAATAGTTTTGTGTAAGGGGGAGTTCTGATTGTTTATGCCAAATGGATGGCGATTTGATATCGGTTGTCATGTTATTGTACAGTTTATTTTCAAATTTCCTAAAATGTGTTAGCATTTTAGGGGGAGTAGAAATTTCTGAAAATCGAACAACATTTAAAAATTTGAAAAAGACAAAAACATGATAAAATCAAAAATGAGTTTTTGTGTCAAAGAAGAGGAAATGATAGTACATCAGTAGACAGTCACAGTATGCTAAAGAAATGTAATATTTAAATAGCGTTAAACAGTCTCACTGATGATATGTCGATAGGTTTTTACACATTTAGTAAGCTTTTTCAGGATATAAACATAAATTCAAACTTGCTTATTTCGTGGGGAACACTACTTGGATATATAGGTAACCCCTGAAATCTCGTTTGAAAGGTCCCTCTTTCTGAGATACTAGGCCTTTATGCTCAGTGATATCTGGGGTATTATTCCGGGACTTCTGCTGAATGGAAGTTCTGACCTAGTCCTCGAATAATACTTTCCGCTTGCTTGAAACATAGCGCCGCCCTCAGCAAATTGATGAAACAATAAAATTGATAGTCATTGCTGTTCTAAACAAAAGATCCTCTAAAGGGGACACACCAAAAGTCGAGTCGTCATCTCTCTGCTGAACGGAAGTTCTGACCTGAGCTCTCACGGTTTCGTGCTATAATTTATTCCCTTACAGATATCATCTGTGGTATACTCACCTGTAAGACTGAATATTGGGATCTGGATACGGGAGTATATTCAAGAGGTGGGACACATGAATGAGTTTAAGTCATTAAAACATCTAACTCATATCCTGAATCAGTTGAAATTTGTGTGAAAATTTAAGTGGATCAGTATATCGGCAATCTAAGTGAATTGTTTAATTCTTAATGTGTAATTAAGCTCAACGGTACTTGTGACTTGTCAAGAACTGATATGATCCTCTTACACAAATCTCACAAAAATATTGTCTGTAAATATTTCTTTACTGCATTTCTTAATATCTCAAAATCTAAAAAGATTTTCAGTGTGTTTTAGCATAATTTTTGAAAAATCCAAAAAGATTTTCGACAACTGATGTTGGAGAGCTGATTTTCAAAATTCTAAGTGCTAGACATGATGATCAAATGGTTTGGGAGAATGTGTTTTTAAAAGAAAAATGATTAATTTTTTTTCAAATGGTTCATCAGAATTTATCATTGATAAATCATTCTGGTTTTAATTTGAGAGAGAATCTAGGTTTATAAATTTGTTAAATGTTAAATTTGTGAAATTTATTTCTGGGTTAAGAATGTGCAGGTGTAGCAAGGTTTCGATCTTGAACCTGAT
This sequence comes from Helianthus tuberosus, assembly GCA_030545235.1. Lineage (NCBI taxonomy): Eukaryota > Viridiplantae > Streptophyta > Magnoliopsida > Asterales > Asteraceae > Helianthus > Helianthus tuberosus. The sequence continues at coordinate 48,600,186 of CM060449.1, read as the reverse complement.
GATAGAGAGATAAGTTACGATACCTGAGGAATTTGTGATTTTATTGAGCGAGACTGCGATCCCAGCATATCGAAAGGGGGAGTCTGAAGACATCTAAGTAGAGATTGTTCGTGGGGAGTTTGCTAGAGAGAGAAGGATTAGATAGGACAAGATTTTGGAAGTTCAAAGACTGATAGAGACTGAAGATTGTAAAGACTCGACATTTAAGACTCGTCAACATCTGAGGGGGAGTCTGTTGGTGCACACATCTGTCGTCTTCGTCTTATATCGAGTCTTGTGCGTAGAATGTTAGATCAGTGCACGTAATTCGAGATATAGTGGTTTAGCTTGAATGAATAGGTTTCGCTTGAAAGAGGGTAGGTTAGTTTCAAGCGAAAGCAACCAAGGAGGTTTCGCTTGAACTGAGTCTTGTCACTTTCATGCGATACCTTGACATCTATATATAGCCATTCAAGCGGTCTTATTTAAAAAGTTGCTGAAAATCATACCGAAGTGCTGCCGGTTTGATTCCTGGTTGTAATCGTTGTTATATCAATCAGAAGAGTGTTTAAAGTGATATTCTGTCTATTTCTACCTAATTCTCTTTGATTCAAATTGTTTGTGTGATTCCGTCTCATAAACAGTGGTATTTTGACTCGGATTGTAAGCGTTCATTTGATCTTGATCCTTGTGGATCGAACAGGGGCCTAGACTAGATCTCCAGGGCTCCCCTAATAATATCCATAAATGACTTGTTTTTGGTAAGAGATTAATATTACCATATGTAAATTCAGGTGCATGGTACACATCGGTATTCCAGTGCATTTCGCCTTCTGAGTCAGAATAAATATGTTTTCGAACTTTCTCTTTCAAATTCAAAGTGGATGTTCTCGCGCGAATCTCAGCAATGACTTGTTCTGATTCTACATATTGATCGTTTTGAACTAAAAGAAAACTTTTGGGCGGAATACACACATTGTGTATTGTAGGATCGTTTTTGACGACCGAGTGAGTCAATTTGAGTCAATACACACTATTTGAGTGGCGGAAACACTCAAATAGCTTAGAATCAGATAGAAAGCAGTAGAAAACAGAAGATATCACGTTAAACTACACTTCTCATTCATATATGACTTGACAAACCAGCAGCAGTTCGGTAAAAGAACAATGGGACTGTTTCAAATGAGAAGCTAGAACACCCTATATATAGGCTATGGAGTTCGCTTGAAACACACATGTTCCATTCAAGCGAAACCACCTAAATAACTTCATGCGAACCTATCTCATGACTTTCAAGCGAATCTTACAATCTGATTTCATTTAAAATGCCTTGTATTTTGTGTAGTGATGCAATAATGATGTCATCTGTATGATGTCATCATTTAATAAGATGACATCATGTTTGATCAGATCCGCAATGCAACCAAGACTCGATATAAGACGAAGTCAACAGACAAATGCACTAACAAAACCAATCACCCAAGAATGGAATCGTCGAGCGAAAACACTTGACAACCTCCTAAAAGCAGCTTTTCTTGCCACCAGACCTTTCTCCATCAATTAGGAATCTGATGCCGTCACTAAACACATTCCTTAAATTATAGCCATTTGTTGAGTGTTTTTTTTATGTCTCATCCGCATATATATCACCATTGCCCTTGATTTTCTTAACTGTATATCTATTAAATGTCAACATATACACGTGGGATTTAGTTTACGCAGATTTTTCAATGCCGAGAACCTCGATCAGAGAGTAAAAAAGTCGTAAGGTTCACAATGGTGTAAAATTAAAATGGGATATACCGGGCTAGGATTCGAGTTATAGGAACAAGGGCCAAACCAACCACCTAAGAATGGAATCGACGAGCGAAAACACTTGACAACCTCTTAGAAGCAGCTTTTCTTGCCACCAAACCTTTCTCAATCAATTAGGAATCTGATGCTGTCACTAAACGCATTCCTTAAATTGTAGCCATTTGTTGAGTGTTATTTTTTTGGTGTCTTATCCGCATATATATCACCATTTCCCTTGATTTTCTATACTATATATCTCTTAAATGTCAACATGTACACGTGTGATTTAGTTTACGAAGAGTTTTCAATACCGAGAAGCTCGATCAGAGAGTAAAAAAGGCGTAAGGTTCACAATGGTGTAAAATTAAAATGGGATATACTGGGCTAGGATTCGAGTTACAGAAACAAGGGCCTAACCAACCACCCAAGAATGGAATCATCGAGCGAAAACACTTGACAACCTCTTAGAAGCAGCTTTTCTTGCCACCAGACCTTTCTCCATCAATTAGGAATCTGATGCCGTCACTAACCACATTCCTTAAATTGTAGCCATTTGTTGAGTGTTTTTTTTGTCTAATCCGCATATATATCATCATTGCCCTTGATTTTCTTGACTGTATATCTCTTAAATGTCAACATATACACGTGTGATTTAGTTTACGAAGATTTTTCAATGCCAAGAACCTCGATCAGAGAGTAAAAAAGGCGTAAGGTTCACAATGGTGTAAAATTAAATTGAGATATACAAGGCTAGGATTCGAGTTACATGAACAAGGGCCAAACCAACCACCCAAGAATGGAATCCTCGTGCGAAAACACTTGACAACCTCCTAGACGCAGTTTTTCCCCTTTCTCCATCAATTAGAAATCTGATGCCGTCACTAAACACATTCCTTAAATTGTAGCCATTTGTTGAGTGTTTTTTTTTGTCCAATCCGAATATATATCACCATTGCCCTTGATTTTCTTGACTATATATCTCTTAAATGTCAACATATACACGTGTGATTTAGTTTACGGAGATTTTTCAATGCCGAGAACCTCGATCAGAGAGTAAAAAAAGGTGTAAAGTTTACAATGGTGTAAAATTAAAATGTGATATACCGGGCTAAGATTCGAGTTACAGGAACAAGGGCCAAACTAACCTCCCAAGAATGGAATCGTCGAGTGAAAACACTTGACAACCTCCTAGAAGTAGCTTTTCTTGCCACCAGACCTTTCTCCATCAATTAGGAATCTGATGTCATCACTAAACACATTACTTAAATTGTAGACATTTGTTGAGTGTTTTTTTTGGTGTCTAATCCGCATATACATCACCATTGCCCTTGATTTTCTTGACTTTATATCTCTTAAATGTCAACATATACACGTGTGATTTAGTATACGAAGATTTTTCAATGCCGAGAACCTTGATCAGAGAGTAAAAAAGGTGTAAGGTTCACAATGGTGTAAAATTAAAATGGGATATACCAGGCTAGAATTTGAGTTACAGGAACAAGGGCAAACCAACCACCCAAGAATGGAATCATCGAGCGAAAACACTTGACAACCTCCTAGAAGCAGCTTTTCTTGCAACCAGAAATTTCTCCATCAATTAGTAATCTGATGTCATCACTAAACACATTCCTTAAATTGTAGCCATTTGTTCAGTGTTTTTTTTTTGGTGTCTAATCCACATATATATCACTATTGCCCTTGATTTTCTTGACTGTATATCTCTTAAATGCCAACATATACACGTGTGATCTAGTTTACGAAGATTTTTCAATGCCGAAAACCTCGATCAGAAAGTAAAAAAGGTGTAAGGTTCACAATGGTGTAAAATTAAAATGGGATATACCGGGCTAGGATTCGAATTACAGGAACAAGGGCCAAACCAACCACCCAAGAATGGAATCGTCAAGTGAAAACACTTGACAACCTCCTAGAAGCAGCTTTTCCCCTTTCTCCATCAATTAGGAATCTGATGCCGTCACTAAACACATTCCTTAAATTGTAGCCATTTGTTGGGTGTTTTTTTTGTGTGCAATACGAATATATATCACCATTGCCCATGATTTTCTTGACTGTATATCTCTTAAATATCAACATATCCACGTGTAATTTAGTTTACGAAGATTTTTCAATGCCGAGAACCTCGATCAGGGAGTAAAAAAGGCGTAAGGTTCACAATGGTGTAAAATTAAAATGGGATATACCAGGCAAGGATTCGAGTTACAGGAACTAGGGCCAAACCAATCACCCAAGAATGGAATCGTCGAGCGAAAACACTTGACAACCTCCTAGAAGCAGCTTTTCTTGCCACCAGACCTTTCTCTATCAATTAGGAATATGATGCCGTCACTAAACACATTCCTTAAATCATAGCCATTTGTTGAGTGTTTTTTTTAAGTCTAATCCCCATATATATCACCATTGCCCTTGATTTTCTTAACTGTATATCTATTAAATGTCAACATGTACACGTGTGATTTAGTTTACGAAGATTTTTCAATGCCGAGAACCTGGATCAGAGAGTGACAAAGGCGTAAGGTTCACAATGGTGTAAAATTAAAATGGGATATACAGGGCTAGGATTCGAATTACAGGAACAAGGGCCAAACCAACCACCGAAGAATGGAATCGTCGAGCAAAAACACTTGACAACCTCCTAAAAGCAGCTTTTCTTGCCACCAAACCTTTCTCCATCAATTAGGAATCTGATGCCGTCACTAAACACATTCCTTAAATTGTAGCCATTTGTTGAGTGTTTTTTTTTTTTGGTGTCTAATCCGCATATATATCACCATTGCCCTTGATTTTCTTGACAATATATCTCTTAAATGTCAACATATACACGGGTGATTTAGTTTATGAAGATTTTTCAATGCCGAGAACCTCGATCAGAGAGTAAAAAAGGCGTAAGGTTCACAATGGTGTAAAATTAAAATGGGATATACCGGGCTAGGATTCGAGTTACAGGAACAAGAGCCAAACCAACCACCCAAGAAAGGAATCGTCGAGCGAAAACACTTGGCAACCTCCTAGAAGCAGCTTTTCTTACCACCAGTCCTTTCTCCATTAATTAGGAATCTGATTCCGTCACTAAACACATTCCTTAAATAGTAGCCATTTGTGGAGTGTTTTTTTTGGTGTCTAATCCGCATATATATCACCATTGCCCTTGATTTTCTTGACTGTATATCTCTTAAATCTCAACATATACACGTGTGATTTAGTTTACGAAGATTTTTCAATGCCGAGAAGCTCGATCAGAGAGTAAAAAAGGCGTAAAGTTTACAGTGGTGTAAAATTAAAATGGGATATACCGGGCTAGTATTCGAGTTACAGGAACAAGGGCCAAACTAACCTCCCAAGAATGGAATCGTCGAGCGAAAACACTTGACGACCTCCAAGAAGTAGCTTTTCTTGCCACCAGACCTTTCTCCATCAATTAGGAATCTGATGTCATCACTAAACACATTACTTAAATTGTAGACATTTGTTGAGTGTTTTTTTTGGTGTCTAATCCGCATATACATCACCATTGCCCTTGATTTTCTTGACTTTATATCTCTTAAATGTCAACATATACACGTGTGATTTAGTTTACGAAGATTTTTCAATGCCGAGAACCTTGATCAGAGAGTAAAAAAGGTGTAAGGTTCCCAATGGTGTAAAATTAAAATGGGATATACCAGGCTAGAATTTGAGTTACAGGAACAAGGGCAAACCAACCACCCAAGAATGGAATTGTCGAGCGAAAACACTTGACAACCTCCTAGAAGCAGCTTTTCTTGCCACCAGAAATTTCTCCATCAATTAGTAATCAGATGTCATCACTAAACACATTCCTTAAATTGTAGCCATTTGTTGAGTGTGTTTTTTTTGGGTGTCTAATCCACATATATATCACTATTGCCCTTGATTTTCTTGACTTTATATCTCTTAAATGCCAACATATACACGTGTGATTTAGTTGACGAAGATTTTTCAATGCCGAAAACCTCGATCAGAAAGTAAAAAAGGCGTAAGGTTCACAATGGTGTAAAATTAAAATGGGATATACCGGGCTAGGATTCGAGTTACAGGAACAAGGGCCAAACCAACCACCCAAGAATGGAATCGTCAAGTGTAAACACTTGACAACCTCCTAGAAGCAGCTTTTCCCCTTTCTCCATCAATTAGGAATCTGATGCCGTCACTAAACACATTCCTTAAATTGTAGCCATTTGTTGAGTGTTTTTTTTGTGTCCAATACGAATATATATCACCATTGCCCATGATTTTCTTGACTGTATATCTCTTAAATATCAACATATCCATGTGTAATTTAGTTTACGAAGATTTTTCATTGCCGAGAACCTCGATCAGAGAGTAAAAAAGGCGTAAGGTTCACAATGGTGTAAAATTAAAATGGGATATACCGGGCTAGGATTCGAGTTACGGGAACTAGGGCCAAACCAATCACCCTAGAAGCAGCTTTTCTTGCCACCAGACCTTTCTCTATCAATTAGGAATATGATGCCGTCACTAAACACATTCCTTAAATCATAGCCATTTGTTGAGTGTTTTTTTTATATCTAATCCCCATATATATCACCATTGCCCTTGATTTTCTTAACTGTATATCTATTAAATGTCAACATGTACACGTGTGATTTAGTTTACGAAGATTTTTCAATGCCAAGAACCTGGATCAGAGAGTGACAAAGGCGTAAGGTTCACAATGGTGTAAAATTAAAATGGGATATACAGGGCTAGTATTCGAGTTACAGGAACAAGGGCCAAACCAACCACCCAAGAATGGAATAGTCGAGCAAAAACACTTGACAACCTCCTAAAAGCAGCTTTTCTTGCCACCAAACATTTCTCCATCAATTAGGAATCTGATGCCGTCACTAAACACATTCCTTAAATTGTAGCCATTTGTTGAGTGTTTTTTTTTGGGTGTCTAATCCGCATATATATCAGCATTGCCCTTGATTTTCTTGACAATATATCTCTTAAATGTCAACATATACACGTGTGATTTAGTTTATGAAGATTTTTCAATGCCGAGAACCTCGATCAGAGAGTAAAAAAGACGTAAGGTTCACAATGGTGTAAAATTAAAATGGGATATACCGGGCTAGGATTCGAGTTACAGGAACAAGAGCCAAACCAACCACCCAAGAAAGGAATCGTCGAGCGAAAACACTTGGCAACCTCCTAGAAGCAGCTTTTCTTACCACCAGACCTTTCTCCATTAATTAGGAATCTGATTCCGTCACTAAACACATTCCTTAAATAGTAGCCATTTGTGGAGTGTTTTTTTTTGGTGTCTAATCCGCATATATATCACCATTGCCCTTGATTTTCTTGACTGTATATCTCTTAAATCTCAACATATACACGTGTGATTTAGTTTACGAAGATTTTTCAATGCCGAGAACCTCGATCAGAGAGTAAAAAAGGCGTAAGGTTCACAATGGTGTAATATTAAAATGGGATATAATGGGCTAGGATTCGAGTTACAGGAACAAGGGCCAAACCAACCACCCAAGAATGGAATTGTCAAGCGAAAACACTTGACAACCTCCTACAAGCAGCTTTTCTTGCCACCAAACCTTTCTCCATCAATTAGGAATCTGATGCCATCACTAAACAAATTCCTTATATTGTAGGCATTTGTTGAGTGTTTTTGTGTCTAATCCGCATATATATCACCATCGCCCTTGATTTTCTTGACTGTATATCTCTTAAATGTCAACATATACACGTGTGATTTAATTTACGAAGATTTTTCAATGCCGAGAACCTCGATCAGAGAATAAGAAAGTCGTAAGGTTCACAACGGTGTAAAATTAAAATGGGATATACCGTGCTAGGATTTGAGTTACAGGAACAAGGGCCAAACCAATCACCCAAGAATGGAATCGACGAGCGAAAACACTTGTCAACCTCCTAAAAGCAGCTTTTCTTGCCACCAGACTTTTCTCCATTAATTAGGAATCAGATGCCGTCACTAAACACATTCCTTAAATTGTAGCCATTTGTTGAGTGTTTTTTTGTGTCTAATCCGCATATATATCACCATTGCCCTTGATTTTCTTGACAGTATATCGCTTAAATGTCAACATATACACGTGTGATTTAGTTTATGAAGATTTTTCAATGCCGGGAACTTCGATCAGAGAGTAAAAAAGGCGTAAGGTTCATAATGGTGTAAAAATTAAAATGGGATATACTGGGCTAGGATTCGAGTTACAGGAACAAGGGCCAAACCAACCACCCAAGAATGGAATCGTCGAGCGAAAACACTTAACAACCTCCAAGAAGCAGCTTTTCTTGCCACCAGACCTTTCTCCATCAATTAGGAATCTGATTCCGTCACTAAACACATTCCTTAAATAGTAGCCATTTGTTGAGTGTTTTTTTTGGTGTCTAATCTGCATATATATCACCATTGCCCTTGATTTTCATTGACTGTATATCTCTTAAATGTCAACATATACACGCGTGATTTAGTTTACGAAGATTTTTCAATGCCAAGAACCTCGATCAGAGAGTAAAAAAGGCGTAAGGTTCACAATGGTGTAAAATTAAAATGGGAGATACTGGGCTAGGATTCGAGTTACAGGAACAAGGGCCAAACGAACAACCCAAGAATGGAATTGTCGAGCGAAAACACTTGACAACCTACTAGAAGCAGCTTTTCTTGCCACCAGACCTTTCTCCATCAATTAGGAATCTGATACCGTCATTAAACACATTCCTTAAATTGTAGCCATTTGTTGAGTGTTTTTTTTTTGTGTCTAATCTGCATATATATCACCATTGCCCTTGATTTTCTTGACTGTATATCTCTTAAAAGTCAACATATACACGTGTGATTTAGTTTACGAAGATTTTTCAATGCCGAGAAGCTCGATCAGAGAGTAAAAAAGTCGTAAGGTTCACAATGGTGTAAAATTAAAATGGGATATACCGGGCTAGGATTCAAGTTACAGGAACAAGGGCCAAACCAACCACCCATAAATGGAATCGACGAGCGAAAACACCTGACAACCTCCTAGAAGCAGCTTTTTTTGCCACCAGACCTTTCTCCATTAATTAGGAATCTGATGCTGTCACTAAACACATTCCTTAAATTGTAGCCATTTGTTGAGGTTTTTTTTTGGTGCCTTATCCGCATAAATATCACCATTGCCCTTGATTTTCTTGACTGTATATCTTTTAAATGTCAACATGTTACGTGTGATTTAGTTTACGAAGATTTTTCAATGCCGAGAACATCGATCAGAGAGTAAAAAAGTCTTAAGGTTCACAATGGTGTAAAATTAAAATGGGATATACTGGGCTTGGATTCGAGTTACAGGAACAAGGGCCAAACCAACCACCCAAGAATGGAATCGTCGAGCGAAAACACTTGACAACCTCCTAGAAGCAGCTTTTCTTGCCACCAGACCTTTCTCCATCAATTAGGAATCAGATGACGTCACTAAACGCATTCCTTAAATTGTAGCCATTTATTGAGTGTTTTTTTGTGTCTAATCCGCATATATATCACCATTGCCCTTGATTTTCTTGACAGTATATCTCTTAAATGTCAACATATACACGTGTGAATTAGTTTATGAAGATTTTTCAATGCCGAGAACTTCGATCAGAGAGTAAAAAAGGCGTAAGGTTCACAATGGTGTAAAATTAAAATGAGATATACCGGGCAAGGATTCGAGTTACAGGAACAAGGGCCGAACCAACCACCCAAGAATGGAATCGTAGAGCGAAAACACTTAACAACCTCCAAGAAGCAGCTTTTCTTGCCACCAGACCTTTCTCCATCAATTAGGAATCTGACTCCGTCACTAAACACATTCCTTAAATAGTAGCCATTTGTTGAGTGTTTTTTTTTTGGTGTCTAATCCGCATATAAATCACCATTGCCCTTGATTTTCTTGACTGTATATCTCTTAAATGTCAACATATACACGCGTGATTTAGTTTACGAAGATTTTTCAATGCCAAGAACCTCGATCAGAGAGTAAAAAAGGCGTAAGGTTCACAATGGTGTAAAATTAAAACGGGATATACTGGGCTAGGATTCGAGTGACAGGAACAAGGGCCAAACCAACAACCCAAGAATGGAATTGTCGAGCGAAAACACTTGACAACCTACTAGAAGCAGCTTTTCTTGCGACCAGACCTTTCTCCATCAATTAGGAATCTGATACCGTCATTAAACACATTCCTTAAATTGTAGCCATTTGTTGAGTGTTTTTTTTTTGTGTCTAATCTGCATATATATCACCATTGCCCTTGATTTTCTTGACTGTATATCTCTTAAAAGTCAACATATACACGTGTGATTTAGTTTACGAAGATTTTTCAATGCCGAGAAGCTCGATCAGAGAGTAAAATAGTCGTAAGGTTCACAATGGTGTAAAATTAAAAAGGGATATACCGGGCTAGGATTCGAGTTACAGGAACAAGGGCCAAACCAACCACCCATAAATGGAATCGACGAGCGAAAACACTTGACAACCTCCTAAAAGCAGCTTTTTTTGCCACCAGACCTTTCTCCATCAATTAGGAATCTGATGTTGTCACTAAACACATTCCTTAAATTATAGCCATTTGTTGAGGGTTTTTTTTGGTGCCTTATCCGCATAAATATCACCATTGCCCTTGATTTTCTTGACTGTATATCTCTTAAATGTCAACATGTTATGTGTGATTTAGTTTACGAAGATTTTTCAATGCCGAGAACATCGATCAGAGAGTAAAAAAGTCTTAAGGTTCACAATGGTGTAAAATTAAAATGGGATATACTGGGCTTGGATTCGAGTTACAGGAACAAGGGCCAAACCAACCACCCAAGAATGGAATCGTCGAGCGAAAACACTTGACAACCTCCTAGAAACAGCTTTTCTTGCCACCAGACCTTTCTCCATCAATTAGGAATCAGATGCCGTCACTAAACACATTCCTTAAATTGTAGCCATTTATTGGGTGTTTTTTTTGTGTCTAATCCGCAAATATATCACCATTGCCCTTGATTTTCTTGACAGTATATCTCTTAAATGTCAACATATACACGTGTGATTTAGTTTATGAAGATTTTTCAATGCCGAGAACTTCGATCAGAGAGTAAAAATGGCGTAAGGTTCACAATGGTGTAAAATTAAAATGGGATATACCGGGCAAGGATTCGAGTAACAGGAATAAGGGCCGAACCAACCACCCAACAATGGAATCGTTGAGCGAAAACACTTAACAACCTCCAAGAAGCAGCTTTTCTTGCCACCAGACCTTTCTCCATCAATTAGGAATCTGATTTCGTCACTAAACACATTCCTTAAATAGTTGCCATTTGTTGAGTGTTTTTTTTTGGTGTCTAATCCGCATATAAATCACCATTGCCCTTGATTTTCTTGACTGTATATCTCTTAAATGTCAACATATACACGCGTGATTTAGTTTACGAAGATTTATCAATGCCAAGAACCTCGATCAGAGAGTAAAAAAGGCGTAAGGTTCACAATGGTGTAAAATTCAAATGGGATATGCTAGGCTAGGATTCGAGTTACAGGAACAAGGGCCAAACCAACAACCCAAGAATGGAATTGTCGAGCGAAAACACTTGACAACCTCCTAGAAGCAGCTTTTCTTGCCACCAGACCTTTCTCCATCAATTAGGAATCTGATACCGTCATTAAACACATTCCTTAAATTGTAGCCATTTGTTGAGTGTTTTTTTTGGGTATAATCCGCATATATATCACCATTGCCCTAGATTTTCTTGACTGTATATCTCTTAAAAGTCAACATATACACGTGTGATTTAGTTTACGAAGATTTTTCAATGCCGAGAAGCTCGATCAGAGAGTAAAAAAGTTGTAAGGTTCACAATGGTGTAAAATTAAAATGGGATATACCGGGCTAGGATTCGAGTTACAGGAACAAGGGCCAAACCAACCACCCATGAATGGAATCGACGAGCGAAAACACTTGGCAACCTCCTAGAAGCAGCTTTTCTTGCCACCAGACCTTTCTCCATCAATTAGGAATCTGATGCTGTCACTAAACACATTCCTTAAATTGTAGCCATTTGTTGAGGGTTTTTTTTTGGTGTCTTATCCACATATATATCACCATTGCCCTTGATTTTCTTGACTGTGTATCTCTTAAATGTCAACATGTTACGTGTGATTTAGTTTACGAAGATTTTTCAATACCAAGAACCTCGATCAGAGAGTAAAAAAGCGTAAGGTTCACAACGGTGTAAAATTAAAATGGGATATACTGGGCTAGGATTCGAGTTACAGGAACAAGGGCCAAACCAACCACCCAAGAATGGAATCGTCGAGCGAAAACACTTGACAACCTCCTAGAAGCAGCTTTTCTTGCCACCAGACCTTTCTCCATCAATTAGGAATCAGACGCCGTAACTAAACACATTCCTTAAATTGTAGCCATTTGTTGAGTGTTTTTTTTCTGTGTAATTCGCATATATATCACCATTGCCCTAGATTTTCTTGACAGTATATCTCTTAAATGTCAACATATACACGTGTGATTTAGTTTATGAAGATTTTTCAATGCCGAGAACTTCGATCAGAGAGTAAAAAAGACGTAAGGTTCACAATGGTGTATAATTAAAATGGGATATACCGGGCTAGGATTCGAGTTACAGGAAAAAGGGCCAAACCAACCACCCAAGAATGGAATCGTCGAGCGAAAACACTTGACAACCTCCTAGAAGCAGCTTTTCTTGCCACCAGACCATTCTCCATCAATTAGGAATCTGATTCCGTCACTAAACACATTCTTTAAATAGTAGCAATTTGTTGAGTGTTTTTTTTTGGTGTTTAATCCGCATATATATCACCATTGCCCTTGATTTTCTTGACTGTATATCTCTTAAATGTCAACATATATATGTGTGATTTAGATTACGAAGATTTTTCAATGCCGAGAACCTCGACCAGAAAGTAAAAAAGGCGTAAGGTTCACAATGGTGTAAAATTAAAATGGGATATACTGGGCTAGGATTCGAGTTACAGGAACAAGGGCCAAACCAACAACCGAAGAAAGGAATCGTCGAGCGAAAACACTTGACAATCTCCTAGAAGCAGCTTTTCTTGCCACCAGACCTTTCTCCAACAATTAGGAATCTGATACCGTCACTAAACACATTCCTTAAATTGTAGCCATTTATTGAGTGTTTTTTTTTTTGTCTAATCCACATATATATCACCATTTCCCTTGATTTTCTTGACTGTATATCTCTTAAATATCAACATATACAGGTGTGATTTAGTTTACGAAGATTTTTCAATGTCGAGAAGCTCGATCAGAGAGTAAAAAAGTCGTAAGGTTCACAATGGTGTAAAATTAAAATGGGATATATCGGGCTAGGATTCGAGTTACAGGAACAAGGGCCAAACCAACCACCCAAGAATGGAATCGACGAGCGAAAACACTTGACAACCTCCTAGAAGCAGCTTTTCTTGCCACCAGACCTTTCTCCATCAATTAGGAATCTGATGCTGTCACTAAACACATTCCTTAAATTGTAGCCATTTGTTGAGTGTTTTTTTTTTGGTGTCTTATCCGCATATATATCACCATTGCCCTTGATTTTCTTGACTGTATATCTCTTAAATGTCAACATGTTACGTGTGATTTAGTTTACGAAGATTTTTCAATACCGAGAACCTCGATCAGAGAGTAAATAAGGCGTAAGGTTCACAATGGTGTAAAATTAAAATGGGATATACTAGGCTAGGATTCGAGTTAGAGGAACAAGGGCCAAACCAACCTCCCAAGAATGGAATTGTCGAGCGAAAACATTTGACAACCTCCTAGAAGCAGCTTTTCTTGCCACCAAACCTTTCTCCATCAATTAGGAATCTAATGCCATCACTAACCACATTTCTTAAATGGTAGCCATTTGTTGAGTGTTTTTTTGTGTCAAATCCGCATATATATCACCGTTGCCCTAGATTTTCTTGGCTGTATATCTCTTAAATGTCAACATATACACGTGTGATTTAGTTTACGAATATTTTTCAATGCCGAGAACCTCGATCAGAGAGTAAAAAAGGCGTTAGGTTCACAATGGTGTAAAATTAAAATGGGATATACCGGGCTAGGATTCGAGTTACAGGAATAAGGGCCAAACCAACCACCCAAGAATGGAATCATCGAGCGAAAACACTTGACAATCTCCTAGAAGCAGCTTTTCTTGCCACCAGACATTTCTCCATCAATTAAGAATCTGATGTCATCACTAAACACATTCCTTAAATTGTAGCCATTTGTTGAGTGTTTTTTTTGTGTCTAATCCACATATATATCACCATTTCCCTTGATTTTCTTGACTGTATATCTCTTAAATATCAACATATACAGGTGTGATTTAGTTTACGAAGATTTTTCAATGCCGAGAAGCTCGATCAGAGAGTAAAAAAGTCGTAAGGTTCACAATGGTGTAAAATTAAAATGGGATATACCGGGCTAGGATTCGAGTTACAGGAACAAGGGCCAAACCAACCACTCAAGAATGGAATCATCGAGCGAAAATACTTGACAACCTCCTAGAAGCAGCTTTTCTTGCCACCAGACATTTCTCCATTAATTAGAAATCTGATGTCATCACTAAACACATTCCTTAAATTGTAGCCATTTGTTGAGTGTTTTTTTTTGTGTCTAATCCGCATATATATCACCATTTCCCTTGATTTTCTTAACTGTATATCTCTTAAATGTCAACATATACACGTGTGATTTAGTTTACGAAGATTTTTCAATGCCGAGAACCTCGATCAGAGAGTATAAAAGGCGTAAGGTTCACAATGGTGTAAAATTAAATTGGGATATACTGGGCTAGGATTCGAGTTACAGGAACAAGGGCCAAACCAACCACCCAAGAATGGAATCGTCGAGCGAAAACACTTGACAACCTCCTAGAAGCAGCTTTTCCCCTTTCTCCATTAATTAGGAATCTGATGCCGTCACTAAACACATTCCTTAAATTGTAGCCATTTGTTGAGTGTTTTTTTTTTTGTTGTCCAATCCGAATATATATCACCATTGCCCTTGAATTTCTTGACTGTATATCTTTTAAATGTCAACATATACACGTGTGATTTAGCTTACGAAGATTTTTCAATGCCGAGAACCTCGATCAGAGAGTAAAAAAGGCGTAAGGTTCACAATGGTGTAAAATTAAAATGGGATATACCGGGCTAGGATTCGAGTTACAGAAACAAGGGCCAAACTAACCACCCAAGAATGGAATCGTCGAGCGAAAACACTTGACAAACTCCTAGAAGCAACTTTTCTTGCCACCAGACCTTTCTCCATCAATTAGGAATCTGATGCCGTCACTAAACACATTCCTTAAATTGTAGACATTTGTTGAGTGTTTTTTTTTATGTCTATTCCGCGTATATATCACAATTGCCCTTGATATCTTGACTGTATATCTCTTAAATGTCAACATATACACTTGTGATTTAGTTTACGAAGATTTTTCAATGCCGAGAACCTCGATCAGAGAGTAAAAAAGGTGTAAGGTTCACAATGGTGTAAATTTAAAATGGGATATACCGGGCTAGAATTCGAGTTACAGGAACAAGGGCCAAACCAACCACCCAAGAATGGAATCGTCGAGCGAAAACACTTGACAACCTCCTTGAAGCAACTTTTCTTACCACCAGAAATTTCTCCATCAATTAGTAATCTGATGTCATCACTAAACACATTCCTTAAATTGTAGCCATTTGTTGAGTGTTTTTTTTTGGTGTCCAATACGAATATATATCACCATTGCCCTTGATTTTCTTGATTGTATATCTCTTAAATGTCAACATATACACGTGTGATTTAGTTTACGAAGATTTTTCAATGCTGAGAACCTCGATCAGATAGTAAAAAAGGCGTAAGGTTCACAATGGTGTAAAATTAAAATGGGATATACCGGGATAGAATTCGAGTTTCTGGAACAAGGGCCAAACCAACCACCCAAGAATGGAATCGTCGAGCGAAAACACTTGACAACCTCCTAGAAGCAGCTTTTCTTGCCACCAGACATTTCTCCATCAATTAGGAATCTGATGCCGTCACCAAACACATTCCTTAAATTGTAGCCATTTGTTGAGTGTTTTTTTGTGTCTAATCCGCACATATATCACAATTGCCCTTGATTTCCTTGACTGTATATCTCTTAAATGTCAACATATACACGTGTGATTTAGTTTACGAAGATTTTTCAATGCCGAGAATCTCGATCAGAGAGTAAAAAAGGCGTAAGGTTCACAATGGTGTAAAATTAAAATGAGATATAACGGGCTAGCATTCGAGTTACAGGAACAAGGGCTAAACCAACCACCAAAGAATGGAATCGTCAAGCGAAAACACTCGACAACCTCCTAGAAGTAGCTTTTCTTTCCACCAGACCTTTCTCGATCAATTAGGAATCTGATGCCGTCACTAAACACATTCCTTAAATTGTAGCCATTTGTTGAGTGTTTTTTTTGTGTCTAATCCGCATATTTATCACCATTGCCCTTGATTTTCTTGACTGTATATCTCTTAAATGTCAACATATACACGTGTGATTTAGTTTACGAAGATTTTTCAATGCCGACAACCTCGATCAGAGAGTAAAAAAGGAGTAAGGTTCACAATGCAGCAAAATAAAAATGGGCTATACCGGGCTAGGATTTGAGTTACAGGAACAAGGGCCAAACCAACCAACCAAAAAATGGAATCGTCGAGCGAAAACACTTGACAACCTCCTAGAAGCAGCTTTTTTGCCACAAGACCTTTCTCCATCAATTAGGAATCTGATGCCGTCACTAAACACATTCCTTAAATTGTAGCCATTTGTTGAGTGTTTTTTTTGGTGTCTAATCCGCATATATATCCCCATTGCCCTTGATTTTCTTTACCGTATATCTCTTAAATGTCAACATATACACGTGTGATTTAGTTTACGAAGATTTTTCAATGCCGAGAACCTCGATCAGAGAGTAAAAAAGACGTAAGGTTCACAATGGTGTAAAATTAAAATGGTATATACCGGGCTAGGATTCGAGTTACAGGAAATAGGGCCAAACTGTCACGACCCCCAACCCGGTTTGACCCGTTTCAGGAGCCGCGGGACAGAAAATCCCGTGGTATTTATTTAATTAAGTTGACAGCGGAACTTTTCTTCAGGATATTTTAAAAACTGCGATTTCCCGATTATTTTTTTTCACAACTCGGGATGAAATCCCGGTAATTTACAATAATAAGATTTCACGGAGAAATCTTTTATTTTACAAAACATGTTTCTTTATTTTATATTGAGCCACTTCCTTAAGCATGTAGTGCTTCACGACACTTTTCCTTGATCACAACAGATTACCTGAAACATGTTTGAAAAAGGTTTTGTCGGCGGGAAATACTGGTGAATCATTCATTTTACTAAAACGACACGTTGTTATAATTTACAGTATTAAGAGCGATTACAATGTTTCTGATATCAAACCAACTACCCACGGTATTTTGTCACTCGACCCATTGGCCCTCCCATTGTCCAATGGTGTCTGTGACTATGGTCATATCACCCCTTGGCTGCCCCAATGGTGAAGATTATCAAGTAATTTATACAAAACCCCACATACCGGCTGTACGTTTAGTGATTACAAAGACTTAATCCCTGTAATTATAACTTTGAAAATAAACATGCTTTTGAATTCAAATTTGATAAAAAGAGAATGACTCACATTGCAGATTTAATTTGAGCAGAGTCTAGCCTACTGATTAGCCTTTTAACCTAAATTTAATAACATGCACACAACTCGGTTAGTAACTTAATACAGCATTTACGATAACTCACTAGATTAAAACCTTCACAACAAATGACAAAGTGCGATACTTAAACATCCATTGAATTAACAACGAATGACAAAGCATAAACCCTAATGTGGGCAGCACTTAAACATCCATTGGATAGTTTAATCGATCGGACATTGAATCGTATCAGCGATCGAGTTATTACCCTGTATTGCGGCAACGATTTGTGATTCGTGTGTGTTTTGATAGTAAACAGAGCGTAACTCAGTGTACGTAGCGAAATTTTACGTCGTTTTAACTCCAGAATTCATGTCCCAAAGTCCACTATTTATACACAAAATTTTGACCCCCTCGCATGACGCGAGGGGTACCCCTAGGGGCGTCGCGTGGCGCGAGGGGTAACCTATTTTCATAGGGTAGCCACGTCCCTAACTAGGCTTGCTGAGTTGACAAAATCCTAAAAGTCATTTTTGACTGCGTTTTATGTGGATAATCGTAACTAGGTTTTACCCCCCCCCCCCGGAGTTTTAGGGGCCCTGATCCTGATTCCGATTGTTCTGAAAATTTTAGGGTTTGTACAGAATCACTTGGGTTTCTTAACTAGGGTTTCCTTTTGGATAAAATAATAAAATAATTAATATTTTAATGAGAGTTATTACATCCTCCCCACCTTAATAAAAATCTCGTCCTCGAGATTTTACTGGAATAATTGAGGATACTTTCGCTTCATTTCTGATTCCAGCTCCCAAGTGTATTCGGGTCCTCGTTTCGAATCCCACTTGACTTTAACTAATACTAGTCGTTTGTGTTTGAGAAACTTCACTTTTCTGTCTTCTATCCGAAGAGGTTTCTCAACAAATTTTAACTTTTCGTTTACCTCTATATCTTGGAGAGGTACTACCAAAGATTCGTCTGATAGACATTTCTTGAGGTTGGATACATGAAATACATCATGTACTCCAGCTAACTCCTCTGGTAGTTGTAAACGATAAGCAACTGGTCCTATACGTTGGATCACTGGAAATGGTCCTACGTATCTGGGACTTAACTTTCCTTTCTTACCAAATCGGACTACTCCTTTCCAAGGTGAAATTTTTAATAGTACTTTGTCTCCAACTTGAAACTCGAGTGGCTTGCGTCTATTGTCTGCATAGCTCTTTTGACGATCTCGAGCTGTCTTCAGTCTTTCCTTGATTTGTGTAATCTTGTCAGTCGTCTCTTGCACTATTTCAGGTCCTGACAATTGACTTTCTCCTATTTCTGCCCAACAAAGTGGAGTTCTGCACTTTCTTCCATATATGCCTCGAATGGGGCAGTTTCGATACTTGAATGATAACTATTGTTATAGGAGAATTCAATCAAAGGTAAGTGATCATCCCAGTTTCCACCAAAATCTATTACACATGCTCTAAGCATGTCTTCCAGAGTTTGTATCGTCCTTTCACTTTGTCCGTCTGTTTGTGGATGATATGCAGTACTTAGATTTAGTCGAGTTCCCATTGCTTCTTGGAAACTTGTCCAAAATTGAGAAGTGAAACGACTATCCCTATCTGATACAATGGAGAGTGGAACTCCATGTAAAGATACTACTTCATCTACATACAACTTGGCCAATCTTTCCATGCTAAAGGTTTCTTTCATAGGTAGAAAGTGGGCTGATTTGGTTAATCGATCCACAATTACCCAAATCGCATCATTACCTTTTCTGGTCTTGGGTAATTTAGTAACAAAATCCATTGTTATAAGCTCCCATTTCCATACCGGCATCTCTAATTGTTGTAGTAGACCTGAAGGTTTCTGGTGTTCTGCCTTAACTTGTGAACAAGTAAGACACTTAGAAACATATCTAGCTATATCCTTTTTCATGCCTATCCACCAGAAATTATTTCTTAAATCTTGGTACATCTTATTTTTTCCTGGGTGCATGGTATATCTTGATTTATGGGCTTCTTCTAAAATCTTATTTCTTAATCCTCCCTGCTCAGGTACCCAAATTCTGCTTTTGTGGAATTTCCATATTCCATCAGCTCCTTGCTCTAACTCTTTTATTCGTCCTTTCATTCCTTCAGCATCATCCTTGATTGCTATTTCCTGAACATTCTTTATTTGTTCCATTAAATCTAACTGTAGATTTAATCTGAGAGCACGAACTTGCTTTTGCTTTTCATGATATTTACGACTTAAGGCATCTGCAACTACATTTGCCTTTCCTTCATGATATTGAATATCACAGTCGTATTCACTTAGGATTTCCATCCATCTCCTTTGCCTCATATTTAACTCTCTTTGCCCAAATATATATCTTAAACTTTTATGATCTGTATAGACAGTAAATTTACTTCCGTACAGATAATGTCTCCAAATCTTAAGGGAAAAAATTATGGCTCCTAATTCTAAATCATGAGTCGTATAGTTCTCCTCGTGCTTTTTCAATTGCCTTGATGCATACGCAATTACCTTCTTGCGTTGGATAAGCACACATCCTAATCCTGGTTTTGAAGCATCACAGTATACTTCAAAATCTTCAGTCCCTTCTGGTAAGGCTAGGATTGGAGCATTGGTTAATTTCTGTTTTAAGATTCTAAAGGCTTCTTCTTGTTTAGGTCCCCATTCAAACTTAACTGCTTTACAGGTTAGCTTAGTTAAGGGTACAACTATCTTGGAAAATCCTTAATAAACCGTCTATAGTATCCAGCTAAGCCTATAAAACTTCTAATTTCCATTGCGGATTGCGGAACCTTCCATTTGGTAATTGCCTCTATCTTAGCAGGATCTACGTGAATACCTTCTTGATTCACCATGTGTCCTAGGAATTGCACTTCTTGTAGCCAAAATTCACACTTCGAAAATTTGGCGTAAAGCTTTTCTTTCTTTAACAAAGTTAAGAGTGCATGCAAATGCTCACAATGTTCTGTCTAACTTTTGGAATAAATAAGTATATCGTCGATGAATACAATTACAAATTTATCCAAATACGATTTACAGATTCTATTCATCATGTCCATGAATGCTGGAGGTGCATTCGTTAATCCGAAGGGCATGACTGTAAACTCGTAATGACCATACCTAGTTCTGAAAGCAGTTTCAGGTATGTCTTCTTCTTGTACCTTTAATTGATGATATCCGGAGCGTAAGTCAATCTTAGAAAAATATCTAGCTCCTTGAAGTTGATCGAAAAGATTATCAATCCTAGGTAATGGGTATCGATTCTTAATTGTAACCTTATTCAATTCTCTATAATCGATACACATTCTCATTGAACCATCCTTCTTCTTTACAAACAACACTGGTGCTCCCCACGGGGATGAACTAGGTTGTATGAATCCTTTACTTAGTAATTCATCTAATTGCTTTTTCAGTTCTAACAATTCGATGGGTGCTAACCGATAAGGTGCCTTGGCTATCGGTGTAGTTCCTGGAATTAAATGAATTCTAAATTCTACCTCCCTATCTGGTGGTAACCCTGGTAATTCTTCTGGAAATACATCTGGGTATTCTGAGACTACAGGAATTTCCTTAAGTTCATTACCCTTAGTACTAATGATTACTGAAATCATATATACTATTCCTTGTTTTCGTTCATAACTAGCAACTTTCATTACTGATATGAACTTCAGGGGCTTACGTGGTTTATCTCCTGTAATTATGATTACTTCTCCAGTAGGTGCCTGAATTTCTATGGAATTCTGATCACAAAGAATTCGAGCATGGTTGGCTACTAACCAATCCATTCCTAACACAACATCAAATTCGGCTAATTTCATAGGTAATAGGTTTGCAGAGAATTTATGACCTAAGAGTTCTACTTTTTCTTGTTGCAAAACTTTATCTATGTTAACAGAATTTCCGTCTGCTGTTTCGACTGTAAAAATCTGCCTAAGTTTGGTTAAAGGTAAGTTAAGAGCTTGGCAGAATGAAGTATTGATAAAACTTTGGTTTGCACCAGAGTCAAATAATACTTTTGCGTAAATGTTGTGAACTAAGAACGTACCAGCTATCACATCTGGAATGAGTTCTGCTTCTTGAGTGGTCAGCTGGAATGCTCTGACATTCTTTTTAGTAGCTCTGTCGGCCGTCTTGGTTTTGTTGTCTGCTGGTCTAGCCAATTTAGGACATTCTGTTTTAAAATGCCCCGCTTCTCCACAGTTAAAGCAGGTTATGGTTTTCTTTCTGCAGTTTTCTTCACGATGTCCTATAGTTTTGCAAAAGTTGCAGGTTACATTGCATCTTCCAAAATGTTTCCTTTTACAATTTCTGCAAAATGGCGGGGTTGAAGATTGCCCTGTTCCTCTTCTTTTGAAACTATTATTATTACCCATACGAAATCCTTGGGTAATTTTCTGAGCCAGTTCCTTTTTCCTATTATCATCTCTTGTGCGTACCAGTTCATTAGTTAGGGTGTTGGCTAATTCCACTGCATCGTCAATAGTACGAGGTCTCACAGCTTTAACGATATTGCGGATTTCACCAATCAATCCCCAAATATAGCGAGAAATGAGTACCGGTTCTGGCGAAGCCAGTGTTGGTACCACTCTAGCATATTTAAAGAATGTCGAAGTATAACCGCGACAATCTACACCCATCATACGATGATTTAATAACTTATTTGCCATTTGATCTTTTTCATATTCGGGACAAAATTTTCTTTCTACAAGACTCTTAAATTCTTCCCAATTCATAGCGTACGCCATCATCCTTCCTTTTGCTTGTAACACCGTGTTCCACCATTCTAGCGCCCCTTCCTTAAAAAAGTTTGACGCGTACATGACCTGATCGTCCTTGTCACATTTGCTTATGGTAATTACTGCCTCGGTTTTTTCTAACCAACGCAGTGCCGCAGTCGCTCCTTCATTGCCTGCAAATTCAGCGGGTTTGCAAGCAAGAAATTCTTTGTAAGTGCAACCAGGCGTTGCAGCTTTCATTTTCTTAGGGAGCGGAGCCTGCCGTGGATTATTATCGTGATTAGTATGATTATCGCCTCCATTTACGCTATTACTGAAGTTATCTTCAGAAATACGTTTGCTAGGAATGATTTGTTGAGGTTCGATTGGAATTCTAACAGCAGCAACTATTGCCGGAATAGCGTTGGCTATCCCTTGAGCAACGATATTTTCTATATCTTGCCTATTTAGAAATTGATCCTCCGGGTGTTGCTCAGATTGATTAACCTCATTAACTGGTTCATTATTAGCGTTTTCCATCTGATGATATATATAATTTATTAGTATCGATTAAATAACAATTATACACAAAACAATCATACAAATTTAAAATACACGCATATAGCCAAAACTATCGATTTCTCGATTCCCATTTTATATATTTTATAGTATGCATCAATAGACACCATTTACAAAGTTTTATTTTAAGTTATTTCACAAGATTATATTATTATTGCTATTATACAACCATAGTTTCATAAACCCCTTATCCCTCGTCAGTTGAAATTGTAATAACGGCGTTCCCTCTCATCGTACTTCCAGGAGATCTGTTCTCCTACTTCCCTGATCCTATTTCCGGCATCCATTAACTCTTCGCCAAAGTGGCGGAGTTCAGCTAAATTCTCATTGCTCATGGGTGGATTAGGTATAGGTTCTGGGTCGAATTGAGGGAGAAAGGAATAAGGACTGTTGAGCAGATTTTGGAACTGTCAATCATTCGTCCACCACTCGTCCATTCCCAAAGGTTGGGTGTGAATTATAGGTTCTGGGATTGCTGGTTCCAAATTTATTGGAAGTTGGGTTTCAATAGGATGAGTAAAAACATTTTTATTGACAGGCTTAATAGTATCACAGCTTGCCAATATAAAATCTAGCTCTTCCTGTAATGTCATTTCCTGGGTTTGTTTAGAGCTTTCTCCCATTTCTATTTAGGTTTGTTTAGAACCTCCTCCAATCTCCATTTATATTTGCTTCGAATATTCTTCAAACTGTATTCCCATCTGCCTAGACTCTTCCCCGACTTCAATCCCTTTTCCTTTGTCTAAGGGATTTTCTATTTTGGGAATCTTTCTAGTGGCGGGTTTCCTCCTACGCACACGCCTCCATCCTACAAATCTCATTCTTTTCTTGGGCTTGGGTTTCTCTGGAGGTGGAGCATTGAATTCAACAGGTTCTTCTACATCTGGTATATACCTATTGAAATCTCTGGAAACCTCTATGTTTACCGGATAGAGATTTAGGTTCTGAAGGGCGTCAGACAAGTCACTCATGCTGTTTAGTATACATGCAAAATACATACAAATACTAAGTTAAAACAAATTTTATAAATAACCTTTAAATATTTTTGTGTAACAAAAACAACTGAAAATCAAAACACACTTAGGGTTTACTGTAAATTTATTTATTTATTGGATAAGGTTTCTGGACTGTAGGTGATAAGGGTGCTAAAAACTTGAATCAAATATTTAAAGATTTGCATTTACTGCTACAGTGGCTAGCATATAAAGATCTGTCCATTTTTCATCTAACTTGTCCTCCCAAGGTAATTTACTGGTTAATTCCCGGGTTTCCTGTTTAATCTTCTTTTCTCAGAATTTCTTTGTTTTCTCTTTACTTTTCCTAATAATCAGACTTCTTTTACTAGGAGAAAGTGGTTCCTCATATTGTGCCTTTCGCACAAATATTCCTTCATCAGGAATTACAGACTGATTTGAGGATTTTGTTTGGGATGAACTTCCCTTCTCGTTTGATGACCTATCTAATTTAAGATAGATGTTTGACAGCTTTTGCTTACCCATACTGTACACAAATATTCAAATAAGAAAACACATAATCACAGAATGACAAGTAGAAAAATTAAGTATTTTCTAAATACTTAATAGGCTTAAATCAGTGGTTCTGATACCACCTTTTTCTATCACGACCCCCGGCCCGGTTTGACCCGTTTCAGGAGCCGCGGGACAGAAAATCCCGTGGTATTTATTTAATTAAGTTGACAGCGGAAGTTTTCATCAGGATCTTTTAAAAACTGCAATTTCCGGATTATTTTATTTCACAACTCGGGATGAAATCCCGGTAATTTACAATCATAAGATTTCACGGAGAAATCTTTTATTTTACAAAACATGTTTCTTTATTTTATATTGAGCCACTTCCTTAAGCATGTAGTGCTTCACGGCACTTTTCCTTGATCACAACAGATTACCTGAAACATGTTTGAAAAAGGTTTTGTCAGCGGGAAATACTGGTGAATCATTCATTTTACTAAAACGACACGTTGTTATAATTTACAGTATTAAGAGCGATTACAATGTTTCTGATATCAAACCAACTACCCACGGTATTTTGTCACTCGCCCCATTGGCCCTCTCATTGTCCAATGGTGTCTGTGACTATGGTCATATCACCCGTTGGCTGCCTCAATGGTGAAGATTATCAAGTAACGTATACAAAACCCCACATACCGGCTGTACGTTTGGTGATTACAAAGACTTAATCCTTGTAATTATAACTTTGAAAAAAAACATGCTTTTGAATTCAAATTTGATAAAAAGAGAATGACTCACATTGCAGATTTAATTTGAGCAGAGTCTAGCCTACTGATTAGCCTTTTAACCTAAATTTAATAACATGCACACAACTCGGTTAGTAACTTAATACAACATTTACGATAACTCACTAGATTAAAACCTTCACAACAAATGACAAAGTGCGATACTTAAACATCCATTGAATTAACAACGAATGACAAAGCATAAACCCTAATGTGGGCAGCACTTAAACATCCATTGGATAGTTTAATCAATCGGACATTGAATCGTATCAGCGATCGAGTTATTACCCTGTATTGCGGCAATGATTTGTGATTCGTGTGTGTTTTGATAGTAAACAGAGCGTAACTCAGTGTACGTAGCGAAATTTTACGTCGTTTTAACTCCAGAATTCATGTCCCAAAGTCCACTATTTATACACAAAATTATGACCCCCTCGCGTGACGCGAGGGGTACCCCTAGGGGCGTCGGATGGCGCGAGGGGTCACCTATTTTCATAGGGTAGCCACTCCCTAACTAGGCTTGCTGAGTTGACGAAATCATAAAATTCATTTTTGACAGAGTTTTATGTGGATAATCGTAACTAGGTTTTACCCCCCCCTGAAATTTAGGGGCCCTGATCCTGATTCCGATTGTTCTGAAAATTTTAGGGTTTGTACAGAATCACTTGGGTTTCTTAACTAGGGTTTCCTTTTGGATAAAATAATAAAATAATTAATATTTTAATGAGAGTTATTACACAAACCAACCACCCAAGAATGGAATCGTCGAGCGAAAACACTTGACAACCTCCTAGAAGCAGCTTTTCTTGCCACCAGACATTTCTCCATCAATTAGAAACCTGATGCCGTCAGTAAACACATTCCTTAAATTGTAGCCATTTTTGAGTGTTTTTTTTTGTGTCTAATCCACACATATAACACCGTTGCCCTTGATTTTCTTGACTGCATATCTCTTAAATGTCAACATATACACGTGTGATTTAGTTTACGAAGATTTTTTAGTGCCGAGAACCTCGATCAGAGAGTAAAAAAGGCGTAAGGTTCACAATGGTGTAAAATTAAAATGAGATATAACGGGCTAGGATTCGAGTTACAGGAACAAGGGCCAAACCAACCACCAAAGAATGGAATCGTCGAGCGAAAACACTTGACAACCTGCTAGAAGCAGCTTTTCTTGCCACCAGACCTTTCTCCATCAATTAGGAATCTGATGCCGTCACTAAACACATTCCTTAAATTGTAGCCATTTGTTGAGTGTTTTTTTGTGTCTAATCCGCACATATATCACAATTGCCCTTGATTTTCTTGACTGTATATCTCTTAAATGTCAACATATACACGTGTGATTTATTTTACGAAGATTTTTAAATGCCGACAACCTGGATCAGAGAGTAAAAAGGAGTAAGGTTCACAATGGTGCAAAATTAAAATGGGCTATATCGGGCTAGGATTCGAGTTACAGGAACCAGGGCCAAACCAACCACCCAAGAATGGAATCGTCGAGTGAAAACACTTGACAAACTCCTAGAAGCAGCTTTTCTTGCCACCAGACCTTTCTCCATCAATTAGGAATCTGATGCCATCACTAAACACATTCCTTAAATTGGAGCCATTTGTTGAGTGTTTTTATTGGTGTCTAATCCGCATATATATCACCATTACCCTTCATTTTCTTGACTGTATATCTCTTAAATGTCAACATATACATGTGTGATTTAGTTTACGAAGATTTTTCAATGCCGAGAACCTCGATCAGAGAGTAAAAAAGACATAAGGTTCACAATGGTGTAAAATTAAAATGGGATATACCGGGCTAGGATTCGAGTTACAGGAACAAGGGCCAAACGAACCATCCAAGAATGGAATCGTCGAGCGAAAACACTTGACAACCTCCTAGAAGCAGCTTTTCTTGCCACCAGACCTTCCTCCATCGATTTGGAATCTGATGCCGTCACTAAACACATTCCTTAAATTGTAGCCATTTGTTGAGTGTTTTTTTAGTGTCTAATCCGCATATATATCACCATTGCCCTTGATTTTCTTGACTGTATATCTCTTAAAATGTCAACATATACACGTGTGATTTAGTTTACGAAGATTTTTCAATGCCGACAAACTCGATCAGAGAGTAAAAAAGGCGTAAGGTTCACAATGGTGTAAAATTAAAATGGGATATACCGGGCTAGGATTCGAGTTACCCGAACAAGGGCAAAACCAACCACCCAAGAATGGAGTCGTCGAGTGAAATCACTTGACAACCTCCTAGAAGCAGCTTTTCTTGCCACCAGACCTTTCTCCAACAATTAGGAATCTGATGCCATCACTAAACACATTCCTTAAATTGTAGCCATTTGTTGAGTGTTTTTTTTTGTGCCTAATCCGCATATATATCACCATGGCCCTTGATTTTCTTGATTGTATATCTCTTAAATGTCAACATATACACGTGTGATTTAGTTTACGAAGATTTTTCAATGCCGAGAACCTCGATCAGAGAGTAAAAAAGGCGTAAGGTTCACAATGGTGTAAAATTAAAATGGGGTATACCGGGCTAGGATTCGAGTTACAGGAACAAGGGCCAAACCAACCACCCAAGAATGGAATCGTCGAGCGAAAACACTTGACAACCTCCTAGAAGCAGCTTTTCTTTCCACCAGACCTTTTTGCATCAATTAGGAATCTGATGTCGTCACTAAACACATTCCTTAAATTGTAGCCATTTGTTGAGTGTTTTTTTTTGTGTCTAATCCGCATATATATCACCATTGCCCTTGATTTTCTTGACTGTATATCTCTAAAATGTCAACATATACACGTGTGATTTAGTTTATGAAGATTTTTAAATGCCGACAACCTCGATCAGAGAGTAAAAAAGGAGTAAGCTTCACAATGGTGCAAAATTAAAATGGGCTATACCGGGCTAGGATTCGAGTTACAGGAACAAGGGCCAATACAACCGCCAAAGAATGGAATCGTCGAGCGAAAACACTTGACAACCTCCTAGAAGCAGCTTTTCTTGCCACTAGACATTTCGCCATCAATTAGGAATCTGATGCCGTCACTAAACACATTCCTTAAATTGTAGCCATTTGTTGAGTATTTTTTTTTTGTGTCTAATCCGCATATATATCACGATTGCCCTTGATTTTCTTAACTGTATATGTCTTAAATGTCAACATATACACGTGTGATTTAGTTTACTAAGATTTTTAAATGCCGACAACCTCGATCAGAGAGTAAAAAGGAGTAAGGTTCACAATGGTGCAAAATTAAAATGGGCTATACCGGGCTAGGATTCGAGTTACAGGAACAAGGGCCAAACCAACCACCCAAGAATGGAATTGTCGAGTGAAAACACTTGACAAACTCCTACAAGCAGCTTTTCTTGCCACCAGACCTTTCTACATCAATTAGGAATCTGATGCCGTCACTAAACACATTCCTTAAATTTTAGCCATTTGTTGAGTGTTTTTATTGGTGTCTAATCCGCATATATATCACCATTACCCTTGATTTTCTTGACTGTATATCTCTTAAATGTCAACATATACATGTGTGATTTAGTTTACGAAGATTTTTCAATGCCGAGAACCTCGATCAGAGAGTAAAAAAGACATAAGGTTCACAATGGTGTAAAATTAAAATGGGATATACCGGGCTAGGATTCGAGTTACAGGAACAAGGGCCAAACGAACCATCCAAGAATGGAATCGTCGAGCGAAAACACTTGACAACCTCCTAGAAGCAGCTTTTCTTGCCACCAGACAATCCTCCATCAATTAGGAATCTGATGCCGTTACTTAACCCATTCCTTAAATTGTAGCCATTTGTTGAGTGTTTTTTTTTTGTGTCTAATCCGCATATATATCACCATTGCCCTTGATTTTCTTGACTGTATATCTCTTAAAATGTCAACATATACACGTGTGATTTAGTTTACGAAGATTTTTCAATGCCGACAAACTCGATCAGAGAGTAAAAAAGGCGTAAGGTTCACAATGGTGTAAAATTAAAATGGGATATACCGGGCTAGGATTCGAGTTACCGGAACAAGGGCAAAACCAACCACCCAAGAATGGAGTCGTCGAGTGAAAACACTTGACAACCTCCTAGAAGCAGCTTTTCTTGCCACCAGACCTTTCTCCATCAATTAGGAATCTGATGCCGTCACTAAACACATTCCTTAAATTGTAGCCATTTGTTGAGTGTTTTTTTGTGCCTAATCCGCATATATATCACCATGGCCCTTGATTTTCTTGACCGTATATCTCTTAAATGTCAACATATACACGTGTGATTTAGTTTACGAAGATTTTTCAATGCCGAGAACCTCGATCAGAGAGTAAAAAAGGTGTAAGGTTCACAATGGTATAAAATTAAAATGGGGTATACCGGGCTAGGATTCGAGTTACAGGAACAAGGGCCAAACCAACCACCCAAGAATGGAATCGTCGAGCGAAAACACTTGACAACCTCCTAGAAGCAGCTTTTCTTTCCACCAGACCTTTTTCCGTCAATTAGGAATCTGATGTCGTCACTAAACACATTCCTTAAATTGTAGCCATTTGTTGAGTGTTTTTTTTTGTGTCTAATCCGCATATATATCACCATTGCCCTTGATTTTCTTGACTGTATATCTCTAAAATGTCAACATTTACACGTGTGATTTAGTTTATGAAGATTTTTAAACGCCGACAACCTCGATCAGAGAGTAAAAAAGGCGTAAGGTTCACAATGGTGTAAAATTAAAATGGGATATACCGGGCTAGGATTCGAGTTACAGGAACAAGGGCCAAACCAACCACCCAAGAATGGAATCGTCGAGCGAAATCACTTGACAACCTACTAGAAGCAGCTTTTCTTGCCACCAGACATTTCTCCATCAATTAGAAATCTGATGCCGTCACTAAACACATTCCTTAAATTATAGCCATTTGTTGAGTGTTTTTTTTTGTGTCTAATCCGCATGTATATCACCATTGCCCTTGATTTTTCTTGACTGTATATCTCTTAAATGTCAACATATACACGTGTGATTTAGTTTATGGAGATTTTTAAATGCTTACAACCTCGATCAGAGAGTAAAAAAGGAGTAAGGTTCACAATGGTGTAAAATTAAAATGGGATATACCGGGCTAGGATTCGAGTTACAGGAACAAGGGCCAAACCAACCACCCAAGAATGGAATCGTCGAGCGAAAACACTTGACAACCACCTAGAATCAGCTTTTCTTGCCACCAGACCTTTCTCCATCAATTAGGAATCTGATGCCGTCACTAAACACATTCCTTAAATTGTAGCCATTTGTTGAGTATTTTTTTTGTGTCTAATCCGCATATATATCACCATTGCCCTTGATTTTCCTGACTGTATATCTCTTAAATATCAACATATACACGTGTGATTTAGTTTACTAAGATTTTTAAATGCCGACAACCTCGATCAGAGAGTAAAAAGGAGTAACGTTCACAATGGTGCAAAATTAAAATGGGCTATATCGGGCTAGGATTCGAGTTACAGGAACAAGGGCCAAACCAACCACCCAAGAATGGAATCGTCGAGTGAAAACACTTGACAACCTCCTAGAAGCAGCTTTTCTTGCCACCAGACCTTTCTCCATCAATTAGGAATCTGCTGCCGTCACTAAACACATTCCTTAAATTGTAGCCATTTGTTGAGTGTTTTTATTGGTGTCTAAGCCGCATATATATCACCATTACCCTTGATTTTCTTGACTGTATATCTCTTAAATATCAACATATACACGTGTGATTTAGTTTACGAAGATTTTTCAATGCCGAGAACCTAGATCAGAGAGTAAAAAAGACATAAATTCACAATGGTGTAAAATTAAAATGGGATATACCGGGCTAGGATTCGAGTTACAGGAACAAGGGCCAAACGAACCACCCAAGAATGGAATCGTCGAGCGAAAACACTTGCCAACCTCCTAGAAGCAGCTTTTCTTGCCACCAGATCTTCCTCCATCGATTAGGAATCTGATGCCGTCACTAAACACATTCCTTAAATTGTAGCCATTTGTTGAGTGTTTTTTTGTGTGTCTAATCCGCATATATATCACCATTGCCCTTGATTTTCTTGACTGTATATCTCTTAAAATGTCAACATATACACGTGTGATTTAGTTTACGAAGATTTTTCAATGCCGAGAACCTCGATCAGATGGAAAAAAAGGGGTAAGGTTCAGCTAAATTCTCATTGCTCATGGGTGGATTAGGTATATGTTCTGGGTCGAATTGAGGGAGAAAGGAATAAGGACTGTTGAGCAGATTTTGGAACTGTCAATCATTCGTCCACCACTCGTCCATTCCCAAAGGTTGGGTGTGAATTATAGGTTCTGGGATTGCTGGTTCCAAATTTATTGGAAGTTGGGTTTCAATAGGATGAGTAAAAACATTTTTATTGACAGGCTTAATAGTATCACAGCTTGCCAATATAAAATCTAGCTCTTCCTGTAATGTCATTTCCTGGGTTTGTTTAGAGCTTTCTCCCATTTCTATTTAGGTTTGTTTAGAACCTCCTCCAATCTCCATTTCTATTTGCTTCGAATATTCTTCAAACTGTATTCCCATCTGCCTAGACTCTTCCCCGACTTCAATCCCTTTTCCTTTGTCTAAGGGATTTTCTATTTTGGGAATCTTTCTAGTGGCGGGTTTCCTCCTACGCACACGCCTCCATCCTACAAATCTCATTCTTTTCTTGGGCTTGGGTTTCTCTGGAGGTGGAGCATTGAATTCAACAGGTTCTTCTACATCTGGTATATACCTATTGAAATCTCTGGAAACCTCTATGTTTACCGGATAGAGATTTAGGTTCTGAAGGGCGTCAGACAAGTCACTCATGCTGTTTAGTATACATGCA
Source organism: Helianthus tuberosus (assembly GCA_030545235.1). Taxonomy (NCBI): domain Eukaryota; kingdom Viridiplantae; phylum Streptophyta; class Magnoliopsida; order Asterales; family Asteraceae; genus Helianthus; species Helianthus tuberosus. The sequence goes on along the minus strand of CM060449.1, from coordinate 48,568,224 downwards.
AAATACATACAAATACTAAGTTAAAACAAATTTTATAAATAACCTTTAAATATTTTTGTGTGACAAAAACAACTGAAAATCAAAACACACTTAGGGTTTACTGTAAATTTATTTATTTATTGGATAAGGTTTCTGGACTGTAGGTGATAAGGGTGCTAAAAACTTGAATCAAATATTTAAAGATTTGCATTTACTGCTACAGTGGCTAGCATATAAAGATCTGTCCATTTTTCATCTAACTTGTCCTCCCAAGGTAATTTACTGGTTAATTCCCGGGTTTCCTGTTTAATCTTCTTTTCTCAGAATTTCTTTGTTTTCTCTTTACTTTTCCTAATAATCAGACTTCTTTTACTAGGAGAAAGTGGTTCCTCATATTGTGCCTTTCGCACAAATATTCCTTCATCAGGAATTACAGACTGATTTGAGGATTTTGTTTGGGATGAACTTCCCTTCTCGTTTGATGACCTATCTAATTTAAGATAGATGTTTGACAGCTTTTGCTTACCCATACTGTACACAAATATTCAAATAAGAAAACACATAACCACAGAATGACAAGTAGAAAAATTAAGTATTTTCTAAATACTTAATAGGCTTAAATCAGTGGTTCTGATACCACCTTTTTCTATCACGACCCCCGGCCCGGTTTGACCCGTTTCAGGAGCCGCGGGACAGAAAATCCCGTGGTATTTATTTAATTAAGTTGACAGCGGAAGTTTTCATCAGGATCTTTTAAAGACTGCAATTTCCGGATTATTTTATTTCACAACTCGGGATGAAATCCCGGTAATTTACAATCATAAGATTTCACGGAGAAATCTTTTATTTTACAAAACATGTTTCTTTATTTTATATTGAGCCACTTCCTTAAGCATGTAGTGCTTCACGGCACTTTTCCTTGATCACAACAGATTACCTGAAACATGTTTGAAAAAGATTTTGTCAGCGGGAAATACTGGTGAATCATTCATTTTACTAAAACGACACGTTGTTATAATTTACAGTATTAAGAGCGATTACAATGTTTCTGATATCAAACCAACTACCCACGGTATTTTGTCACTCGCCCCATTGGCCCTCTCATTGTCCATTGGTGTCTGTGACTATGGTCATATCACCCGTTGGCTGCCTCAATGGTGAAGATTATCAAGTAACGTATACAAAACCCCACATACCGGCTGTACGTTTGGTGATTACAAAGACTTAATCCCTGTAATTATAACTTTGAAAAAAAACATGCTTTTGAATTCAAATTTGATAAAAAGAGAATGACTCACATTGCAGATTTAATTTGAGCAGAGTCTAGCCTACTGATTAGCCTTTTAACCTAAATTTAATAACATGCACACAACTCGGTTAGTAACTTAATACAGCATTTACGATAACTCACTAGATTAAAACCTTCACAACAAATGACAAAGTGCGATACTTAAACATCCATTGAATTAACAACGAATGACAAAGCATAAACCCTAATGTGGGCAGCACTTAAACATCCATTGGATAGTTTAATCGATCGGACATTGAATCGTATCAGCGATCGAGTTATTACCCTGTATTGCGGCAATGATTTGTGATTCGTGTGTGTTTTGATAGTAAACAGAGCGTAACTCATTGTACGTAGCGAAATTTTACGTCGTTATAACTCCAGAATTCATGTCCCAAAGTCCACTATTTATACACAAAATTATGACCCCCTCGCGTGACGCGAGGGGTACCCCTAGGGGCGTCGGATGGCGCGAGGGGTCACCTATTTTCATAGGGTAGCCACTCCCTAACTAGGCTTGCTGAGTTGACGAAATCATAAAATTCATTTTTGACAGAGTTTTATGTGGATAATCGTAACTAGGTTTTACCCCCCCTGAAATTTAGGGGCCCTGATCCTGATTCCGATTGTTCTGAAAATTTTAGGGTTTGTACAGAATCACTTGGGTTTCTTAACTAGGGTTTCCTTTTGGATAAAATAATAAAATAATTAATATTTTAATGAGAGTTATTACACAAACCAACCACCCAAGAATGGAATCGTCGAGCGAAAACACTTGACAACCTCCTAGAAGCAGCTTTTCTTGCCACCAGACATTTCTCCATCAATTAGAAATCTGATGCCGTCAGTAAACACATTCCTTAAATTGTAGCCATTTTTGAGTGTTTTTTTTTGTGTCTAATCCACACATATAACACCATTGCCCTTGATTTTCTTGACTGCATATCTCTTAAATGTCAACATATACACGTGTGATTTAGTTTACGAAGATTTTTTAGTGCCGAGAACCTCGATCAGAGAGTAAAAAAGGCGTAAGTTTCACAATGGTGTAAAATTAAAATGAGATATAACGGGCTAGGATTCGAGTTACAGGAACAAGGGCCAAACCAACCACCAAAGAATGGAATCGTCGAGCGAAAACACTTGACAACCTGCTAGAAGCAGCTTTTCTTGCCACCAGACCTTTCTCCATCAATTAGGAATATGATGCCGTCACTAAACACATTCCTTAAATTGTAGCCATTTGTTGAGTGTTTTTTTGTGTCTAATCCGCACATATATCACAATTGCCCTTGATTTTCTTGATTGTATATCTCTTAAATGTCAACATATACACGTGTGATTTAGTTTACGAAGATTTTTAAATGCCGACAACCTGGATCAGAGAGTAAAAAGGAGTAAGGTTCACAATGGTGCAAAATTAAAATGGGCTATATCGGGCTAGGATTCGAGTTACAGGAACCAGGGCCAAACCAACCACCCAAGAATGGAATCGTCGAGTGAAAACACTTGACAAACTCCTAGAAGCAGCTTTTCTTGCCACCAGACCTTTCTCCATCAATTAGGAATCTGATGCCGTCACTAAACACATTCCTTAAATTGGAGCCATTTGTTGAGTGTTTTTATTGGTGTCTAATCCGCATATATATCACCATTACCCTTCATTTTCTTGACTGTATATCTCTTAAATGTCAACATATACATGTGTGATTTAGTTTACGAAGATTTTTCAATGCCGAGAACCTCGATCAGAGAGTAAAAAAGGCGTAAGGTTCACAATGTTGTAAAATTAAAATGCGATATACCGGGGGCTAGGATTCGAGTTACAGGAACAAGGGCCAAACCAACCACCCAAGAATGGAATCGTCGAGCGAAAACACTTGACAACCTCCTAGAAGCAGCTTTTCTTGCCACCAGACCTTCCTCCATCGATTTGGAATCTGATGCCGTCACTAAACACATTCCTTAAATTGTAGCCATTTGTTGAGTGTTTTTTTACTGTCTAATCCGCATATATATCACCATTGCCCTTGATTTTCTTGACTGTATATCTCTTAAAATGTCAACATATACACGTGTGATTTAGTTTACGAAGATTTTTCAATGCCGACAAACTCGATCAGAGAGTAAAAAAGGCGTAAGGTTCACAATGGTGTAAAATTAAAATGGGATATACCGGGCTAGGATTCGAGTTACCGGAACAAGGGCAAAACCAACCACCCAAGAATGGAGTCGTCGAGTGAAAACACTTGACAACCTCCTAGAAGCAGCTTTTCTTGCCACCAGACCTTTCTCCATCAATTAGGAATCTGATGCCATCACTAAACACATTCCTTAAATTGTAGCCATTTGTTGAGTGTTTTTTTTTGTGCCTAATCCGCATATATATCACCATGGCCCTTGATTTTCTTGACTGTATATCTCTTAAATGTCAACATATACACGTGTGATTTAGTTTACGAAGATTTTTCAACGCCGAGAACCTCGATCAGAGAGTAAAAAAGGCGTAAGGTTCACAATGGTGTAAAATTAAAATGGGGTATACCGGGCTAGGATTCGAGTTACAGGAACAAGGGCCAAACCAACCACCCAAGAATGGAATCGTCGAGCGAAAACACTTGACAACCTCCTAGAAGCAGCTTTTCTTTCCACCAGACCTTTTTGCATCAATTAGGAATCTGATGTCGTCACTAAACACATTCCTTAAATTGTAGCCATTTGTTGAGTGTTTTTTTTGTGTCTAATCCGCATATATATCACCATTGCCCTTGATTTTCTTAACTGTATATCTCTAAAATGTCAACATATACACGTGTGATTTAGTTTATGAAGATTTTTAAATGCCGACAACCTCGATCAGAGAATAAAAAAGGAGTAAGGTTCACAATGGTGCAAAATTAAAATGGGCTATACCGGGCTAGGATTCGAGTTACAGGAACAAGGGCCAAACCAACCGCCAAAGAATGGAATCGTCGAGCGAAAACACTTGACAACCTCCTAGAAGCAGCTTTTCTTGCCACCAGACATTTCTCCATCAATTAGGAATCTGATGCCGTCACTAAACACATTCCTTAAATTGTAGTCATTTGTTGAGTGTTTTTTTTTTTGTGTCTAATCCGCATATATATCACGATTGCCCTTGATTTTCTTAACTGTATATGTCTTAAATGTCAACATATACACGTGTGATTTAGTTTACTAAGATTTTTAAATGCCGACAACCTCGATCAGAGAGTAAAAAGGAGTAAGGTTCACAATGGTGCAAAATTAAAATGGGCTATACCGGGCTAGGATTCGAGTTACAGGAACAAGGGCCAAACCAACCACCCAAGAATGGAATTGTCGAGTGAAAACACTTGACAAACTCCTACAAGCAGCTTTTCTTGCCACCAGACCTTTCTACATCAATTAGGAATCTGATGCCGTCACTAAACACATTCCTTAAATTTTAGCCATTTGTTGAGTGTTTTTATTGGTGTCTAATCCGCATATATATCACCATTACCCTTGATTTTCTTGACTGTATCTATCTCTTAAATGTCAACATATACATGTGTGATTTAGTTTACAAAGATTTTTCAATGCCGAGAACCTCGATCAGAGAGTAAAAAAGACATAAGGTTCACAATGGTGTAAAATTAAAATGGGATATACCGGGCTAGGATTCGAGTTACAGGAACAAGGGCCAAACGAACCATCCAAGAATGGAATCGTCGAGCGAAAACACTTGACAACCTCCTAGAAGCAGCTTTTCTTGCCACCAGACAATCCTCCATCAATTAGGAATCTGATGCCGTCACTTAACCCATTCCTTAAATTGTAGCCATTTGTTGAGTGTTTTTTTTTGTGTCTAATCCGCATATATATCACCATTGCCCTTGATTTTCTTGACTGTATATCTCTTAAAATGTCAACATATACACGTGTGATTTAGTTTACGAAGATTTTTCAATGCCGACAAACTCGATCAGAGAGTAAAAAAGGCGTAAGGTTCACAATGGTGTAAAATTAAAATGGGATATACCGGGCTAGGATTCGAGTTACCGGAACAAGGGCAAAACCAACCACCCAAGAATGGAGTCGTCGAGTGAAAACACTTGACAACCTCCTAGAAGCAGCTTTTCTTGCCACCAGGCCTTTCTCCATCAATTAGGAATCTGATGCCGTCACTAAACACATTCCATAAATTGTAGCCATTTGTTGAGTGTTTTTTTGTGCCTAATCCGCATATATATCACCATGGCCCTTGATTTTCTTGACCGTATATCTCTTAAATGTCAACATATACACGTGTGATTTAGTTTACGAAGATTTTTCAATGCCGAGAACCTCGATCAGAGAGTAAAAAAGGTGTAAGGTTCACAATGGTATAAAATTAAAATGGGGTATACCGGGCTAGGATTCGAGTTACAGGAACAAGGGCCAAACCAACCACCCAAGAATGGAATCGTCGAGCGAAAACACTTGACAACCTCCTAGAAGCAGCTTTTCTTTCCACCAGACCTTTTTCCATCAATTAGGAATCTGATGTCGTCACTAAACACATTCCTTAAATTGTAGCCATTTGTTGAGTGTTTTTTTTTTTGTGTCTAATCCGCATATATATCACCATTGCCCTTGATTTTCTTGACTGTATATCTCTAAAATGTCAACATTTACACGTGTGATTTAGTTTATGAAGATTTTTAAACGCCGATAACCTCGATCAGAGAGTAAAAAAGGAGTAAGGTTCACAATGGTGCAAAATTAAAATGGGCTATACCGGGCTAGGATTCGAGTTACAGGAACAAGGGCCAAACCAACCACCCAAGAATGGAATCGTCGAGCGAAAACACTTGACAACCTCTTAGAAGACGCTTTTCTTGCCATCAGACCTTGCTCCATCAATTACGAATCTGATCCCGTCACTAAACACATTCCTTAAATTGTAGCCATTTGTTGAGTGTTTTTTTTGGTGTCTAATCCGCATATATATCACCATTGCCCTTGATTTTCTTGACTGTATATCTCTTAAATGTCAACATATACACGTGTGATTTAGTTTACGGAGATTTTTCAATGCGAAGAACCTCGATCATAGAGTAAAAAAGACGTAAGGTTCACAATGGTGTAAAATTAAAATGGGATATACCGGGCTAGGATTCGAGTTACAGGAACAACGGCCAAACCAACCACCCAAGAATGGAATCGTCGAGCGAAAACACTTGACAACCTCCTAGAAGCAGCTTTTCTTTCCACCAGACCTTTTTGCATCAATTAGGAATCTGATGTCGTCACTAAACACATTCCTTAAATTGTAGCCATTTGTTTAGTGTTTTTTTTTTGTGCCTAATCCGCATATATATCACCATGGCCCTTGATTTTCTTGACTGTATATCTCTTAAATGTCAACATATACACGTGTGATTTAGTTTACGAAGATTTTTCAATGCCAAGAACCTCGATCAGAGAGTAAAAAAGGCGTAAGGTTCACAATGGTGTAAAATTAAAATGGGGTATACCGGGCTAGGATTCGAGTTACAGGAACAAGGGCCAAACCAACCACCCAAGAATGGAATCGTCGAGCGAAAACACTTGACAACCTCCTAGAAGCAGCTTTTCTTTCCACCAGACCTTTTTGCATCAATTAGGAATCTGATGTCGTCACTAAACACATTCCTTAAATTGTAGCCATTTGTTGAGTGTTTTTTTTTGTGTCTAATCCGCATATATATCACCATTGCCCTTGATTTTCTTGACTGTATATCTCTAAAATGTCAACATATACACGTGTGATTTAGTTTATGAAGATTTTTAAATGCCGACAACCTCGATCAGAGAGTAAAAAAGGAGTAAGGTTCACAATGGTGCAAAATTAAAATGGGCTATACCGGGCAAGGATTCGAGTTACAGGAACAAGGGCCAAACCAACCGCCAAAGAATGGAATCGTCGAGCCAAAACACTTGACAACCTCCTAGAAGCAGCTTTTCTTGCCACCAGACATTTCTCCATCAATTAGGAATCTGATGCCGTCACTAAACACATTCCTTAAATTGTAGCCATTTGTTGAGTATTTTTTTTTTGTGTCTAATCCGCATATATATCACGATTGCCCTTGATTTTCTTAACTGTATATGTCTTAAATGTCAACATATACACGTGTGATTTAGTTTACTAAGATTTTTAAATGCCGACAACCTCGATCAGAGAGTAAAAAGGAGTAAGGTTCACAATGGTGCAAAATTAAAATGGGCTATACCGGGCTACGATTCGAGTTACAGGAACAAGGGCCAAACCAACCACCCAAGAATGGAATTGTCGAGTGAAAACACTTGACAAACTCCTACAAGCAGCTTTTCTTGCCACCAGACCTTTCTACATCAATTAGGAATCTGATGCCGTCACTAAACACATTCCTTAAATTTTAGCCATTTGTTGAGTGTTTTTATTGGTGTCTAATCCGCATATATATCACCATTACCCTTGATTTTCTTGACTGTATATCTCTTAAATGTCAACATATACATGTGTGATTTAGTTTACGAAGATTTTTCAATGCCGAGAACCTCGATCAGAGAGTAAAAAAGACATAAGGTTCACAATGGTATAAAATTAAAATGGGATATACCGGGCTAGGATTCGAGTTACAGGAACAAGGGCCAAACGAACCATCCAAGAATGGAATCGTCGAGCGAAAACACTTGACAACCTCCTAGAAGCAGCTTTTCTTGCCACCAGACAATCCTCCATCAATTAGGAATCTGATGCCGTCACTTAACCCATTCCTTAAATTGTAGCCATTTGTTGAGTGTTTTTTTTGTGTCTAATCTGCATATATATCACCATTGCCCTTGATTTTCTTGACTGTATATCTCTTAAAATGTCAACATATACACGTGTGATTTAGTTTACGAAGATTTTTCAATGCCGACAAACTCGATCAGAGAGTAAAAAAGGCGTAAGGTTCACAATGGTGTAAAATTAAAATGGGATATACCGGGCTAGGATTCGAGTTACCGGAACAAGGGCAAAACCAACCACCCAAGAATGGAATCGTCGAGCGAAAACACTTGACAACCTCCTAGAAGCAGCTTTTCTTTCCACCAGACCTTTTTCCATCAATTAGGAATCTGATGTCGTCACTAAACACATTCCTTAAATTGTAGCCATTTGTTGAGTGTTTTTTTTTTTTGTGTCTAATCCGCATATATATCACCATTGCCCTTGATTTTCTTGACTGTATATCTCTAAAATGTCAACATTTACACGTGTGATTTAGTTTATGAAGATTTTTAAACGCCGACAACCTCGATCAGAGAGTAAAAAAGGAGTAAGGTTCACAATGGTGCAAAATTAAAATGGGCTATACCGGGCTAGGATTCGAGTTACAGGAACAAGGGCCAAACCAACCACCCAAGAATGGAATCGTCGAGCGAAAACACTTGACAACCTCCTAGAAGCCGCTTTTCTTGCCATCAGACCTTGCTCCATCAATTACGAATCTGATCCCGTCACTAAACACATTCCTTAAATTGTAGCCATTTGTTGAGTGTTTTTTTTGGTGTCTAATCCGCATATATATCACCATTGCCCTTGATTTTCTTGACTGTATATCTCTTAAATGTCAACATATAAACGTGTGATTTAGTTTACGAAGATTTTTCAATGCGAAGAACCTCGATCATAGAGTAAAAAAGACGTAAGGTTCACAATGGTGTAAAATTAAAATGGGATATACCGGGCTAGGATTCGAGTTACAGGAACAACGGCCAAACCAACCACCCAAGAATGGAATCGTCGAGCGAAAACACTTGACAACCTCCTAGAAGCAGCTTTTCTTTCCACCAGACCTTTTTGCATCAATTAGGAATCTGATGTCGTCACTAAACACATTCCTTAAATTGTAGCCATTTGTTGAGTGTTTTTTTTTTTGTGCCTAATCCGCATATATATCACCATGGCCCTTGATTTTCTTGACTGTATATCTCTTAAATGTCAACATATACACGTGTGATTTAGTTTACGAAGATTTTTCAATGCCGAGAACCTCGATCAGAGAGTAAAAAAGGCGTAAGGTTCACAATGGTGTAAAATTAAAATGGGGTATACCGGGCTAGGATTCGAGTTACAGGAACAAGGGCCAAACCAACCCCCCAAGAATGGAATCGTCGAGCGAAAACACTTGACAACCTCCTAGAAGCAGCTTTTCTTTCCACCAGACCTTTTTGCATCAATTAGGAATCTGATGTCGTCACTAAACACATTCCTTAAATTGTAGCCATTTGTTGAGTGTTTTTTTTTTTTGTGTCTAATCCGCATATATATCACCATTGCCCTTGATTTTCTTGACTGTATATCTCTAAAATGTCAACATATACACGTGTGATTTAGTTTATGAAGATTTTTAAATGCCGACAACCTCGATCAGAGAGTAAAAAAGGAGTAAGGTTCACAATGGTGCAAAATTAAAATGGGCTATACCGGGCTAGGATTCGAGTTACAGGAACAAGGGCCAAACCAACCGCCAAAGAATGGAATCGTCGAGCGAAAACACTTGACAACCTCCTAGAAGCAGCTTTTCTTGCCACCAGACATTTCTCCATCAATTAGGAATCTGATGCCGTCACTAAACACATTCCTTAAATTGTAGCCATTTGTTGAGTATTTTTTTTTTTGTGTCTAATCCGCATATATATCACGATTGCCCTTGATTTTCTTAACTGTATATGTCTTAAATGTCAACATATACACGTGTGATTTAGTTTACTAAGATTTTTAAATGCCGACAACCTCGATCAGAGAGTAAAAAGGAGTAAGGTTCACAATGGTGCAAAATTAAAATGGGCTATACCGGGCTACGATTCGAGTTACAGGAACAAGGGCCAAACCAACCACCCAAGAATGGAATCGTCGAGCGAAAACACTTGACAACCTCCTAGAAGCCGCTTTTCTTGCCATCAGACCTTGCTCCATCAATTACGAATCTGATCCCGTCACTAAACACATTCCTTAAATTGTAGCCATTTGTTGAGTGTTTTTTTTGGTGTCTAATCCGCATATATATCACCATTGCCCTTGATTTTCTTGACTGTATATCTCTTAAATGTCAACATATACACGTGTGATTTAGTTTACGAAGATTTTTCAATGCGAAGAACCTCGATCATAGAGTAAAAAAGACGTAAGGTTCACAATGGTGTAAAATTAAAATGGGATATACCGGGCTAGGATTCGAGTTACAGGAACAAGGGCCAAACCAACCACCCAAGAATGGAATCGTCGAGCGAAATCACTTGACAACCTACTAGAAGCAGCTTTTCTTGCCACCAGACATTTCTCCATCAATTAGAAATCTGATGCCGTCACTAAACACATTCCTTAAATTGTAGCCATTTGTTGAGTGTTTTTTTTTTTTGTGTCTAATCCGCATATATATCACCATTGCCCTTGATTTTCTTGACTGTATATCTCTAAAATGTCAACATATACACGTGTGATTTAGTTTATGAAGATTTTTAAATGCCGACAACCTCGATCAGAGAGTAAAAAAGGAGTAAGGTTCACAATGGTGCAAAATTAAAATGGGCTATACCGGGCTAGGATTCGAGTTACAGGAACAAGGGCCAAACCAACCGCCAAAGAATGGAATCGTCGAGCGAAAACACTTGACAACCTCCTAGAAGCAGCTTTTCTTGCCACCAGACATTTCTCCATCAATTAGGAATCTGATGCCGTCACTAAACACATTCCTTAAATTGTAGCCATTTGTTGAGTATTTTTTTTTTGTGTCTAATCCGCATATATATCACGATTGCCCTTGATTTTCTTAACTGTATATGTCTTAAATGTCAACATATACACGTGTGATTTAGTTTACTAAGATTTTTAAATGCCGACAACCTCGATCAGAGAGTAAAAAGGAGTAAGGTTCACAATGGTGCAAAATTAAAATGGGCTATACCGGGCTACGATTCGAGTTACAGGAACAAGGGCCAAACCAACCACCCAAGAATGGAATCGTCGAGCGAAAACACTTGACAACCTCCTAGAAGCCGCTTTTCTTGCCATCAGACCTTGCTCCATCAATTACGAATCTGATCCCGTCACTAAACACATTCCTTAAATTGTAGCCATTTGTTGAGTGTTTTTTTTGGTGTCTAATCCGCATATATATCACCATTGCCCTTGATTTTCTTGACTGTATATCTCTTAAATGTCAACATATACACGTGTGATTTAGTTTACGAAGATTTTTCAATGCGAAGAACCTCGATCATAGAGTAAAAAAGACGTAAGGTTCACAATGGTGTAAAATTAAAATGGGATATACCGGGCTAGGATTCGAGTTACAGGAACAAGGGCCAAACCAACCACCCAAGAATGGAATCGTCGAGCGAAATCACTTGACAACCTACTAGAAGCAGCTTTTCTTGCCACCAGACATTTCTCCATCAATTAGAAATCTGATGCCGTCACTAAACACATTCCTTAAATTATAGCCATTTGTTGAGTGTTTTTTTTGTGTCTAATCCGCATATATATCACCATTGCCCTTGATTTTTCTTGACTGTATATCTCTTAAATGTCAACATATACACGTGTGATTTAGTTTATGGAGATTTTTAAATGCTTACAACCTCGATCAGAGAGTAAAAAAGGAGTAAGGTTCACAATGGTGTAAAATTAAAATGGGATATACCGGGCTAGGATTCGAGTTACAGGAACAAGGGCCAAACCAACCACCCAAGAATGGAATCGTCGAGCGAAAACACTTGACAACCACCTAGAATCAGCTTTTCTTGCCACCAGACCTTTCTCCATCAATTAGGAATCTGATGCCGTCACTAAACACATTCCTTAAATTGTAGCCATTTGTTGAGTATTTTTTTTTTGTGTCTAATCCGCATATATATCACCATTGCCCTTGATTTTCCTGACTGTATATCTCTTAAATGTCAACATATACACGTGTGATTTAGTTTACGAAGATTTTTAAATGCCGACAACCTCGATCAGAGAGTAAAAAGGAGTAACGTTCACAATGGTGCAAAATTAAAATGGGCTATACCGGGCTAGGATTCGAGTTACAGGAACAAGGGCCAAACCAACCACCCAAGAATGGAATCGTCGAGTGAAAACACTTGACAACCTCCTAGAAGCAGCTTTTCTTGCCACCAGACCTTTCTCCATCAATTAGGAATCTGCTGCCGTCACTAAACACATTCCTTAAATTGTAGCCATTTGTTGAGTGTTTTTATTGGTGTCTAAGCCGCATATATATCACCATTACCCTTGATTTTCTTGACTGTATATCTCTTAAATATCAACATATACACGTGTGATTTAGTTTACGAAGATTTTTCAATGCCGAGAACCTAGATCAGAGAGTAAAAAAGACATAAGGTTCACAATGGTGTAAAATTAAAATGGGATATACCGGGCTAGGATTCGAGTTACAGGAACAAGGGCCAAACGAACCACCCAAGAATGGAATCGTCGAGCGAAAACACTTGCCAACCTCCTAGAAGCAGCTTTTCTTGCCACCAGATCTTCCTCCATCGATTAGGAATCTGATGCCGTCACTAAACACATTCCTTAAATTGTAGCCATTTGTTGAGTGTTTTTTTGTGTGTCTAATCCGCATATATATCACCATTGCCCTTGATTTTCTTGACTGTATATCTCTTAAATGTCAACATATACACGTGTGATTTAGTTTACGAAGATTTTTCAATGCCGACAACCTCGATCAGAGAGTAAAAAAGGCGTAAGGTTCACAATGGTGTAAAATTAAAATGGGATATACCGGGCTAGGATTCGAGTTACCGGAACAAGGGCAAAACCAACCACCCAAGAATGGAGTCATCGAGTGAAAACACTTGACAACCTCCTAGAAGCAGCTTTTCTTGCCACCAGACCTTTCTCCATCAATTAGGAATCTGGTGCCGTCACTAAACACATTCCTTAAATTGTAGCCAGTTGTTGAGTGTTTTTTTGTGCCTAATCCGCATATATATCACCATGGCCCTTGATTTTCTTGACTGTATATCTCATAAATGTCAACATATACACGTGTGATTTAGTTTACGAAGATTTTTCAATGCCGAGAACCTCGATCAGAGAGTAAAAAAGGCGTAAGGTTCACAATGTTGTAAAATTAAAATGCGATATACCGGGCTAGGATTCGAGTTACAGGAACAAGGGCCAAACCAACCACCCAAGAATGGAATCGTCGAGCGAAAACACTTGACAACCTCCTAGAAGCAGCTTTTCTTTCCACCAGACCTTTCTCCATCAATTAGGAATATGATGTCGTCACTAAACACATTCCTTAAATTGTAGCCATTTGTTGAGTGTTTTTTTTTTGTGTCTAATCCGCATATATATCACCATTGCCCTTGATTTTCTTGACTGTATATCTCTTAAATGTCAACATATACACGTGTGATTTAGTTTATGAAGATTTTTAAATGCCGACAACCTCGATCAGAGAGTAAAAAAGGAGTAAGGTTCACAATGGTGCAAAATTAAAATGGGCTATACCGGGCTAGGATTCGAGTTACAGGAACAAGGGCCAAACCAACCACCCAAGAATGGAATCGTCAAGCGAAAACACTTGACAACCTCCTAGAAGCCGCTTTTCTTGCCACCAGACCTTTCTCCATCAATTAGGAATCTGATGCCGTCACTAATCACATTCCTTAAATTGTAGCCATTTGTTGAGTGTTTTTTTTGGTGTCTAATCCGCATATATATCACCATTTCCCTTGATTTTCTTGATTGTATATCTCTTAAATATCAACATATACACGTGTGATTTAGTTTACGAAGACTTTTCAATGCCGAGAACCTCGATCATAGAGTAAAAAAGACGTAAGGTTCACAATGGTGTAAAATTAAAATGGGATATACCGGGCTAGGATTCGAGTTACAGTAACAAGGGCCAAACCAACCACCCAAGAATGGAATCGTCGAGCGAAATCACTTGACAACCTCCTAGAAGCAGCTTTTCTTGCCACCAGACATTTCTCCATCAATTAGGAATCTGATGCCGTTACTAAACACATTCCTTAAATTGTAGCCGTTTGTTGAGTGTTTTTTTGTGTCTAATCCGCATATATATCACCATTGCCCTTGATTTTCTTGACTGTATATCTCATAAATGTCAACATATACACGTGTGATTTAGTTTATGGAGATTTTTAAATGCTGACAACCTCGATCAGAGAGTAAAAAAGGAGTAAGGTTCACAATGGTGTAAAATTAAAATGGGATATACCGGGCTAGGATTCGAGTTACAGGAACAATGGCCAAACCAACCACCCAAGAATGGAATCGTCGAGCGAAAACACTTGACAACCACCTAGAAGCAGCTTTTCTTGCCACCAGACCTTTCTCCATCAATTAGGAATCTGATGCCGTCACTAAACACATTCCTTAAATTGTAGCCATTTGTTGAGTGTTTTTATTGGTGTCTAAGCCGCATATATATCACCATTACCCTTGATTTTCTTGACTGTATATCTCTTAAATATCAACATATACACGTGTGATTTAGTTTACGAAGATTTTTCAATGCCGAGAACCTAGATCAGAGAGTAAAAAAGACATAAGGTTCACAATGGTGTAAAATTAAAATGGGATATACCGGGCTAGGATTCGAGTTACAGGAACAATGGCCAAACCAACCACCCAAGAATGGAATCGTCGAGCGAAAACACTTGACAACCACCTAGAAGCAGCTTTTCTTGACACCAGACCTTTCTCCATCAATTAGGAATCGGATGCCGTCACTAAACACATTCCTTAAATTGTAGCCATTTGTTGAGTGTTTTTATTGGTGTCTAATCCACATATATATCACCATTGCCCTTGATTTTCTTGACTGTATATCTCTTAAATCTCAACATATACACGTGTGATTTAGTTTACGAAGATTTTTCAATGCCGAGAACCTCGATCAGAGAGTAAAAAAGACGTAAGGTTCACAATGGTGTAAAATTGAAATGGGATATACCGGGCTAGGATTCGAGTTACAGGAACAAGGGCCAAACCGACCACCCAAGAATGGAATCGTCGAGTGAAAACTCTTGACAACCTCCTAGAAGCAGCTTTTCTTGCCACCAGACCTTTCTCCATCAATTAGGAATCTGATCCCGTCACTAATCACATTCCTTAAATTGTAGCCATTTGTTGAGTGTTTTTTTTGGTGTCTAATCCGCATATATATCACCATTTCCCTTGATTTTCTTGATTGTATATCTCTTAAATATCAACATATACACGTGTGATTTAGTTTACGAAGACTTTTCAATGCCGAGAACCTCGATCATAGAGTAAAAAAGACGTAAGGTTCACAATGGTGTAAAATTAAAATGGGATATACCGGGCTAGGATTCGAGTTACAGGAACAAGGGCCAAACCAACCACCCAAGAATGGAATCGTCGAGCGAAAACACTTGCCAACCTCCTAGAAGCAGCTTTTCTTGCCACCAGACATTTCTCCATCAATTAGGAATCTGATGCCGTTACTAAACACATTCCTTAAATTGTAGCCGTTTGTTGAGTGTTTTTTTTGTGTCTAATCCGCATATATATCACCATTGCCCTTGATTTTCTTGACTGTATATCTCATAAATGTCAACATATACACGTGTGATTTAGTTTATGGAGATTTTTAAATGCTGACAACCTCGATCAGAGAGTAAAAAAGGAGTAAGGTTCACAATGGTGTAAAATTAAAATGGGATATACCGGGCTAGGATTCGAGTTACAGGAACAATGGCCAAACCAACAACCCAAGAATGGAATCGTCGAGCGAAAACACTTGACAACCACCTAGAAGCAGCTTTTCCTGCCACCAGACCTTTCTCCATCAATTAGGAATCTGATGCCGTCACTAAACACATTCCTTAAATTGTAGCCATTTGTTGAGTGTTTTTATTGGTGTCTAAGCCGCATATATATCACCATTACCCTTGATTTTCTTGACTGTATATCTCTTAAATATCAACATATACACGTGTGATTTAGTTTACGAAGATTTTTCAATGCCGAGAACCTAGATCAGAGAGTAAAAAAGACCTAAGGTTCACAATGGTGTAAAATTAAAATGGGATATACCGGGCTAGGATTCGAGTTACAGGAACAAGGGCCAAACGAACCACCCAAGAATGGAATCGTCGAGCGAAAACACTTGCCAACCTCCTAGAAGCAGCTTTTCTTGCCACCAGATCTTCCTCCATCGATTAGGAATCTGATGCCGTCACTAAACACATTCCTTAAATTGTAGCCATTTGTTGAGTGTTTTTTTGTGTGTCTAATCCGCATATATATCACCATTGCCCTTGATTTTCTTGACTGTATATCTCTTAAATATCAACATATACACGTGTGATTTAGTTTACGAAGATTTTTCAATGCCGAGAACCTAGATCAGAGAGTAAAAAAGACATAAGGTTCACAATGGTGTAAAATTAAAATGGGATATACCGGGCTAGGATTCGAGTTACAGGAACAAGGGCCAAACGAACCACCCAAGAATGGAATCGTCGAGCGAAAACACTTGCCAACCTCCTAGAAGCAGCTTTTCTTGCCACCAGATCTTCCTCCATCGATTAGGAATCTGATGCCGTCACTAAACACATTCCTTAAATTGTAGCCATTTGTTGAGTGTTTTTTTGTGTGTCTAATCCGCATATATATCACCATTCCCCTTGATTTTCTTGACTGTATATCTCATAAATGTCAACATATACACGTGTGATTTAGTTTATGGAGATTTTTAAATGCTGACAACCTCGATCAGAGAGTAAAAAAGGAGTAAGGTTCACAATGGTGTAAAATTAAAATGGGATATACCGGGCTAGGATTCGAGTTACAGGAACAATGGCCAAACCAACCACCCAAGAATGGATTCGTCGAGCGAAAACACTTGACAACCACCTAGAAGCAGCTTTTCTTGACACCAGACCTTTCTCCATCAATTAGGAATCGGATGCCGTCACTAAACACATTCCTTAAATTGTAGCCATTTGTTGAGTGTTTTTATTGGTGTCTAATCCACATATATATCACCATTGCCCTTGATTTTCTTGACTGTATATCTCTTAAATCTCAACATATACACGTGTGATTTAGTTTACGAAGATTTTTCAATGCCGAGAACCTCGATCAGAGAGTAAAAAAGACGTAAGGTTCACAATGGTGTAAAATTGAAATGGGATATACCGGGCTAGGATTCGAGTTACAGGAACAAGGGCCAAACCGACCACCCAAGAATGGAATCGTCGAGTGAAAACTCTTGACAACCTCCTAGAAGCAGCTTTTCTTGCCACCAGACCTTTATCCATCGATTAGAAATCTGATGCCATCACTAAACACATTCCTTAAATTGTAACCATTTGTTGAGTGTTTTTTTGGTGTCTAATCCGCATATATATCACCATTGCCCTTGATTTTCTTGACTGTATATCTCTTAAATGTCAACATATACACCTGTGATTTAGTTTACGAAGATTTTTCAATGCGGAGAACCTCGATCATAGAGTAAAAAACACGTAAGGTTCACAATGGTGTAAAATTAAAATGGGATATACCGGGCTAGGATTCGAGTTACAGGAACAAGGGCCAAACCAACCACCCAAGAATGGAATCGTCGAGCGAAATCACTTGACAACCTACTAGAAGCAGCTTTTCTTGCCACCAGACATTTCTCCATCAATTAGAAATCTGATGCCGTCACTAAACACATTCCTTAAATTATAGCCATTTGTTGAGTGTTTTTTTTTGTGTCTAATCCGCATATATATCACCATTGCCCTTGATTTTCTTGACTGTATATCTCTTAAATGTCAACATATACACGTGTGATTTACTTTATGAAGATTTTTAAATGCCGACAAACTCGATTAGAGAGTAAAAAGGAGTAAGGTTCACAATGGTGTAAAATGAAAATGGGATATACCGGGCTAGGATTCGACTTACAGGAACAAGGGCCAAACCAACCACCCAAGAATGGAATCGTCGAGCGAAATCACTTGACAACCTCCTTGAAGCAGCTTTTCTTGCCAACAGACATTTCTCCATCAATTAGGAATCTGATGCCGTCACTAAACACATTCCTTAAATTGTAGCCATTTGTTGAGTGTTTTTTTTGGGTCTAATCCGCATATATATCACCATTGCCCTTGATTTTCTTGACTGTATATCTCTTAAATGTCAACATATACACGTGTGATTTAGTTTATGGTGATTTTTAAATGCTGACTACCTCGATCAGAGAGTAAAAAAGGAGTAAGGTTCACAATGGTGCAAAATTAAAATGGGCTATACCGGGCTAGGATTCGAGTTACAGGAACAAGGGCCAAACCAACCACCCAAGAATGGAATCGTCGAGTGAAAACTCTTGACAACCTCCTAGAATCAGCTTTTCTTGCCACCAGACCTTTATCCATCGATTAGAAATCTGATGCCGTCACTAAACACATTCCTTAAATTGTAGCCATTTGTTGAGTGTTTTTTTTTTTGGTGTCTAATCCGCATATATATCACCATTGCCCTTGATTTTCTTGACTGTATATCTCTTAAATGTCAACATATACACGTGTGATTTAGTTTACGAAGATTTTTCAATGCGGAGAACCTCGATCATAGAGTAAAAAAGATGTAAGTTTCCCAATGGTGTAAAATTAAAATGGGATATACCGGGCTATGATTCGAGTTACAGGAACAAGGGCCAAACCAACCACCCAAAAATGGAATCGTCGAGCGAAATCACTTGACAACCTACTAGAAGCAGCTTTTCTTGCCACCAGACATTTCTCAATCAATTAGAAATCTGATGCCGTCACTAAACACATTCCTTAAATTATAGCCATTTGTTGAGTGTTTTTTTTTGTGTCTAATCCGCATATATATCACCATTGCCCTTGATTTTTCTTGACTGTATTTCTCTTAAATATCAACATATACACGTGTGATTTAGTTTATGGAGATTTTTAAATGCTGACAACCTCGATCAGAGAGTAAAAAAGGAGTAAGGTTCACAATGGTGTAAAATTAAAATGGGATATACCAGGCTTGGATTCGAGTTACAGGAACAAGGGCCAAACCAACCACCCAA
The DNA here is from genome assembly GCA_030545235.1 of Helianthus tuberosus. Taxonomy (NCBI): domain Eukaryota; kingdom Viridiplantae; phylum Streptophyta; class Magnoliopsida; order Asterales; family Asteraceae; genus Helianthus; species Helianthus tuberosus. The sequence continues at coordinate 48,548,853 of CM060449.1, read as the reverse complement.
GAATGGAATCGTCGAGCGAAAACACTTGACAACCACCTAGAATCAGCTTTTCTTGCCACCAGACCTTTCTCCATCAATTAGGAATCTGATGCCGTCACTAAACACATTCCTTAAATTGTACCCATTTGTTGAGTATTTTTTTGTGTCTAATCCGCATATATATCACCATTGCCCTTGATTTTCCTGACTGTATATCTCTTAAATGTCAACATATACACGTGTCATTTAGTTTACTAAGATTTTTAAATGCCGACAACCTCGATCAGAGAGTAAAACGGAGTAACGTTCATAATGGTGCAAAATTAAAATGTTCTATACCGGGCTAGGATTCGAGTTACAGGAACAAGGGCCAAACCAACCACCCAAGAATGGAATCGTCGAGTGAAAACACTTGACAACCTCCTAGAAGCAGCTTTTCTTGCCACCAGACCTTTCTCCATCAATTGGGAATCTGCTGCCGTCACTAAACACATTCCTTAAATTGTAGCCATTTGTTGAGTGTTTTTATTGGTGTCTAAGCCGCATATATATCACCATTACCCTTGATTTTCTTGACTGTATATCTCTTAAATTTCAACATATACACGTGTGATTTAGTTTACGAAGATTTTTCAATGCCGAGAACCTCGATCAGAGAGTAAAAAAGACATAAGGTTCACAATGGTGTAAAATTAAAATGGGATATACCGGGCTAGGTTTCGAGTTACAGGAACAAGGGCCAAACGAACCACCCAAGAATGGAATCGTCGAGCGAAAACACTTCCCAACCTCCTAGAAGCAGCTTTTCTTGCCACCAGATCTTGCTCCATCGATTAGGAATCTGATGCCGTCACTAAACACATTCCTTAAATTGTAGCCATTTGTTGAGTGTTTTTTTTGTGTGTCTAATCCGCATATATATCACCATTGCCCTTGATTTTCCTGACTGTATATCTCTTAAATGTCAACATATACACGTGTCATTTAGTTTACTAAGATTTTTAAATGCCGACAACCTCGATCAGAGAGTAAAAAAGGAGTAAGGTTCACAATGGTGCAAAATTAAAATGGGCTATACCGGGCTAGGATTCGAGTTACAGGAACAAGGGCCAAACCAACCACCCAAGAATGGAATCGTCAAGAGAAAACACTTGACAACCTCCTAGAAGCCGCTTTTCTTGCCACCAGACCTTTCTCCATCAATTAGGAATCTGATGCCGTCACTAAACACATTCCTTAAATTGTAGCCATTTGTTGTGTGTTTTTTTTTGTGTCTAATCCGCATATATATCACCATTGCCCTTGATTTTCTTGACTGTATATCTCTTAAATGTCAACATATACACGTGTGATTTAGTTTACGAAGACTTTTCAATGCCGAGAACCTCGATCATAGAGTAAAAAAGACGTAAGGTTCACAATGGTGTAAAATTAAAATGGGATATACCGGGCTAGGATTCGAGTTACAGGAACAAGGGCCAAACAAACCACCCAAGAATGGAATCGTCGAGCGAAATCACTTGACAACCTCCTTGAAGCAGCTTTTCTTGCCACCAGACATTTCTCCATCAATTAGGAATCTGATGTCGTCACTAAACACATTCCTTAAATTGTAGCCATTTGTTGAGTGTTTTTTTTTTGTGTCTAATCCGCATATATATCACCATTGCCCTTGATTTTCTTGACTGTATATCTCTTAAATGTCAACATATACACGTGTGATTTAGTTTATGGAGATTTTTAAATGCTGACAACCTCGATCAGAGAGTAAAAAAGGAGTAAGGTTCACAATGGCGTAAAATTATTATGGGATATACCGGGCTAGGATTCGAGTTACAGGAACAATGGCCAAACCAACCACCCAATAATGGAATCGTCGAGCGAAAACACTTGACAACCACCTAGAAGTAGCTTTTATTGACACCAGACCTTTCTCCATCAATTAGGAATCTGATGCCGTCACTAAACACATTCCTTAAATTGTAGCCATTTGTTGAGTGTTTTTATTGGTGTCTAATCCACATATATATCACCATTGCCCTTGATTTTCTTGACTGTATATCTCTTAAATCTCAACATATACACGTGTGATTTAGTTTACGAAGATTTTTCAATGCCGAGAACCTCGATCAGAGAGTAAAAAAGACGTAAGGTTCACAATGGTGTAAAATTGAAATGGGATATACCGGGCTAGGATTCGAGTTACAGGAACAAGGGCCAAACCAACCACCCAAGAATGGAATCGTCGAGTGAAAACTCTTAACAACCTCCTAGAAGCAGCTTTTCTTGCTACCAGACCTTTCTCCATCGATTAGAAATCTGATGCCGTCACTAAACACATTCCTTAAATTGTAGCCATTTGTTGAGTGTTTTTTTTGTGTCTAATCCGCATATATTTCACCATTGCCCTTGATTTTCTTGACTTTATATCTCTTAAATGTCAACGTATACACGTGTGATTTAGTTTATGAAGATTTTTAAATGCCGACAACCTCGATCAGAGAGTAAAAAAGGAGTAAGTTCACAATGGTGCAAAACTAAAATGGGCTATACCGGGCTAGGATTCGACTCACAGGAACAAGGGCCAAACCAACCACCCAAGAATGGAATCGTCGAGCGAAAACACTTGACAACCTCGTAGAAGCCGCTTTTCTTGCCACCAGACCTTTCTCCATCAATTAGGAATCTGATGCCGTCACTAAACACATTCCTTAAATTGTAGCCATTTGTTGAGTGTTTTTTTTGGTGTCTAATCCGCATATATATCACCATTGCCCTTGATTTTCTTGACTGTATATCTCTTAAATATCAACATATTCACGTGTGATTTAGTTTACGAAGACTTTTCAATGCCGACAACCTCGATCATTGAGTAAAAAAGACGTAAGGTTCACAATGGTGTAAAATTAAAATGGGATATACCGGGCTAGGATTCGAGTTACAGGAACAAGGGCCAAACCAACCACCCAAGAATGGAATCGTCGACCGAAATCACTTGACAACCTCCTAGAAGCAGCTTTTCTTGCCACCAGACATTTCTCCATCAATTTGGAATCTGATGCCGTCACTAAACACATTGCTTAAATTGTAGCCATTTGTTGAGTGTTTTTTTTGTGTCTAATCCGCATATATATCACCATTGCCCTTGATTTTCTTGACTGTATATCTCTTAAATGTCAACATATACACGTGTGATTTTGTTTATGGAGATTTTTAAATGCTGACAACCTCGATCAGAGAGTAAAAAAGGAGTAAGGTTCACAATGGTGTAAAATTAAAATGGGATATACCGGGCTAGGATTCGAGTTACAGGAACAATGGCCAAACCAACCACCCAAGAATGGAATCGTCGAGCGAAAACACTTGATAACCACCTAGAAGCAGCTTTTCTTGACACCAGACCTTTCTCCATCAATTAGAAATCTGATGCCGTCACTAAACACATTCCTTAAATTGTAGCCATTTGTTGAGTGTTTTTATTGGTGTCTAATCCACCTATATATCACCATTTCCCTTGATTTTCTTGACTGTATATCTCTTAAATCTCAACATATACACGTGTGATTTAGTTTACGAAGATTTTTCAATGCCGAGAACCTCGATCTGAGAGTAAAAAAGACGTAAGGTTCACAATGGTGTAAAATTGAAATGGGATATACCGGGCTAGGATTCGAGTTACAGGAACAAGGGCCAAACCAACCACCCAAGAATGGAATCGTCGAGTGAAAACTCTTAACAACCTCCTAGAAGCAGCTTTTCTTGCTACCAGACCTTTCTCCATCGATTAGAAATCTGATGCCGTCACTAAACACATTCCTTAAATTGTAGCCATTTGTTGAGTGTTTTTTTTGTGTCTAATCCGCATATATTTCACCATTGCCCTTGATTTTCTTGACTTTATATCTCTTAAATGTCAACGTATACACGTGTGATTTAGTTTATGAAGATTTTTAAATGCCGACAACCTCGATCAGAGAGTAAAAAAGGAGTAAGTTCACAATGGTGCAAAACTAAAATGGGCTATACCGGGCTAGGATTCGACTCACAGGAACAAGGGCCAAACCAACCACCCAAGAATGGAATCGTCGAGCGAAAACACTTGACAACCTCGTAGAAGCCGCTTTTCTTGCCACCAGACCTTTCTCCATCAATTAGGAATCTGATGCCGTCACTAAACACATTCCTTAAATTGTAGCCATTTGTTGAGTGTTTTTTTTGGTGTCTAATCCGCATATATATCACCATTGCCCTTGATTTTCTTGACTGTATATCTCTTAAATATCAACATATTCACGTGTGATTTAGTTTACGAAGACTTTTCAATGCCGACAACCTCGATCATTGAGTAAAAAAGACGTAAGGTTCACAATGGTGTAAAATTAAAATGGGATATACCGGGCTAGGATTCGAGTTACAGGAACAAGGGCCAAACCAACCACCCAAGAATGGAATCGTCGACCGAAATCACTTGACAACCTCCTAGAAGCAGCTTTTCTTGCCACCAGACATTTCTCCATCAATTTGGAATCTGATGCCGTCACTAAACACATTGCTTAAATTGTAGCCATTTGTTGAGTGTTTTTTTTGTGTCTAATCCGCATATATATCACCATTGCCCTTGATTTTCTTGACTGTATATCTCTTAAATGTCAACATATACACGTGTGATTTTGTTTATGGAGATTTTTAAATGCTGACAACCTCGATCAGAGAGTAAAAAAGGAGTAAGGTTCACAATGGTGTAAAATTAAAATGGGATATACCGGGCTAGGATTCGAGTTACAGGAACAATGGCCAAACCAACCACCCAAGAATGGAATCGTCGAGCGAAAACACTTGACAACCACCTAGAAGCAGCTTTTCTTGACACCAGACCTTTCTCCATCAATTAGAAATCTGATGCCGTCACTAAACACATTCCTTAAATTGTAGCCATTTGTTGAGTGTTTTTATTGGTGTCTAATCCACCTATATATCACCATTTCCCTTGATTTTCTTGACTGTATATCTCTTAAATCTCAACATATACACGTGTGATTTAGTTTACGAAGATTTTTCAATGCCGAGAACCTCGATCAGAGAGTAAAAAAGACGTAAGGTTCACAATGGTGTAAAATTGAAATGGGATATACCGGGCTAGGATTCGAGTTACAGGAACAAGGGCCAAACCAACCACCCAAGAATGGAATCGTCGAGTGAAAACTCTTAACAACCTCCTAGAAGCAGCTTTTCTTGCTACCAGACCTTTCTCCATCGATTAGAAATCTGATGCCGTCACTAAACACATTCCTTAAATTGTAGCCATTTGTTGAGTGTTTTTTTGTGTCTAATCCGCATATATTTCACCATTGCCCTTGATTTTCTTGACTTTATATCTCTTAAATGTCAACGTTTACACGTGTGATTTAGTTTATGAAGATTTTTAAATGCCGACAACCTCGACCAGAGAGTAAAAAAGGAGTAAGGTTCACAATGGTGCAAAATTAAAATGGGCTATACCGGGCTAGGATTCGAGTTACAGGAACAAGGGCCAAACCAACCACCCAAGAATGGAATCGTCGAGCGAAAACACTTGACAACCTCGTAGAAGCCGCTTTTCTTGCCACCAGACCTTTCTCCATCAATTAGGAATCTGATGCCGTCACTAAACACATTCTTTAAATTGTAGCCATTTGTTAAGTGTTTTTTTTTGTGTCTAATCCGCATATATATCACCATTGTCCTTGATTTTCTTGACTGTATATCTCTTAAATGTCAACATATTCACGTGTGATTTAGTTTACGAAGATTTTTCAATGCCGACAACCTCGATCATAGAGTAAAAAAGGAGTAAGGTTCACAATGGTGTAAAATTAAAATGGGATATACCGGGCTAGGATTCGAGTTACAGGAACAATGGCCAAACCAACCACCCAAGAATGGAATCGTCGTGCGAAAACACTTGACAACCACCTAGAAGCAGCTTTTCTTGACACCAGACCTTTCTCCATCAATTAGGAATCTGATGCCGTCACTAAACACATTCCTTAAATTGTAGCCATTTGTTGAGTGTTTTTATTGGTGTCTAATCCACATATATATCACTATTGCCCTTGATTTTCTTGACTGTATATCTCTTAAATCTCAACATATACACGTGTGATTTAGTTTACGAAGATTTTTCAATGCCGAGAACCTCGATCAGAGAGTAAAAAAGACGTAAGGTTCACAATGGTGTAAAATTAAAATGGGATATACCGGGCTAGGATTCGAGTTACAGGAACAAGGGCCAAACCAACCACCCAAGAATGGAATCGTCGAGTGAAAACTCTTGACAACCTCCTAGAAGCAGCTTTTCTTGCTACCAGACCTTTCTCCATCGATTAGAAATCTGATGCCGTCACTAAGCACATTTCTTAAATTGTAGCCATTTGTTGAGTGTTTTTTTTTGTGTCTAATCCGCATATATATCACCATTGCCCTTGATTTTCTTGACTGTATATCTCTTAAATGTCAACATATACACGTGTGATTTAGTTTACGAAGAATATTCAATGCCGACAACCTCGATCAGAGAGTAAAAAAGGCGTAAGGTTCACAATGGTGTAAAATTAAAATGGGATATACCGGGCTAGGATTCGAGTTACCGGAACAAGGGCAAAACCAACCACCCAAGAATGGAGTCGTCGAGTGAAAACACTTGACATCCTCCTAGAAACAGCTTTTCTTGCCACCAGACCTTTCTCCATCAATTAGAAATCTGATGCCGTCACTAAACACATTCCGTAAATTGTAGCCATTTGTTGAGTGTTTTTTTTTTTGGTGTCTAATCCGCATATATATCACCATGGCACTTGATTTTCTTGACTGTATATCTCTTAAATGTCAACATATACACGTGTGATTTAGTTTACGAAGATTTTTCAATGCCGAGAACCTCGATCAGAGAGTAAAAAAGACGTAAGGTTCACAATGGTGTAAAATTAAAATGGGATATACCGGGCTAGGATTCGAGTTACAGGAACAAGGGCCAAACCAACCACCCAAGAATGGAATCGTCGAGCGAAAACACTTGACAACCTCGTAGAAGCCGCTTTTCTTGCCACCAGACCTTTCTCCATCAATTAGGAATCTGATGCCGTCACTAAACACATTCTTTAAATTGTAGCCATTTGTTAAGTGTTTTTTTTTTGTGTCTAATCCGCATATATATCACCATTGTCCTTGATTTTCTTGACTGTATATCTCTTAAATGTCAACATATTCACGTGTGATTTAGTTTACGAAGATTTTTCAATGCCGACAACCTCGATCATAGAGTAAAAAAGGAGTAAGGTTCACAATGGTGTAAAATTAAAATGGGATATACCGGGCTAGGATTCGAGTTACAGGAACAATGGCCAAACCAACCACCCAAGAATGGAATCGTCGAGCGAAAACACTTGACAACCACCTAGAAGCAGCTTTTCTTGACACCAGACCTTTCTCCATCAATTAGGAATCTGATGCCGTCACTAAACACATTCCTTAAATTGTAGCCATTTGTTGAGTGTTTTTATTGGTGTCTAATCCACATATATATCACTATTGCCCTTGATTTTCTTGACTGTATATCTCTTAAATCTCAACATATACACGTGTGATTTAGTTTACGAAGATTTTTCAATGCCGAGAACCTCGATCAGAGAGTAAAAAAGACGTAAGGTTCACAATGGTGTAAAATTAAAATGGGATATACCGGGCTAGGATTCGAGTTACAGGAACAAGGGCCAAACCAACCACCCAAGAATGGAATCGTCGAGTGAAAACTCTTGACAACCTCCTAGAAGCAGCTTTTCTTGCTACCAGACCTTTCTCCATCGATTAGAAATCTGATGCCGTCACTAAGCACATTTCTTAAATTGTAGCCATTTGTTGAGTGTTTTTTTTTGTGTCTAATCCGCATATATATCACCATTGCCCTTGATTTTCTTGACTGTATATCTCTTAAATGTCAACATATACACGTGTGATTTAGTTTACGAAGAATATTCAATGCCGACAACCTCGATCAGAGAGTAAAAAAGGCGTAAGGTTCACAATGGTGTAAAATTAAAATGGGATATACCGGGCTAGGATTCGAGTTACCGGAACAAGGGCAAAACCAACCACCCAAGAATGGAGTCGTCGAGTGAAAACACTTGACATCCTCCTAGAAACAGCTTTTCTTGCCACCAGACCTTTCTCCATCAATTAGAAATCTGATGCCGTCACTAAACACATTCCCTAAATTGTAGCCATTTGTTGAGTGTTTTTTTTTGGTGTCTAATCCGCATATATATCACCATGGCACTTGATTTTCTTGACTGTATATCTCTTAAATGTCAACATATACACGTGTGATTTAGTTTTCGAAGATTTTTCAATGCCGAGAACCTCGATCAGAGAGTAAAAAAGGCGTAAGGTTCACAATGGTGTAAAATTAAAATGGGATATACCGGGCAAGGATTCGAGTTACAGGAACAAGGGCCAAACCAACCACCCAAGAATGGAATCGTCGAGCGAAAACACTTGACAACCTCCTAGAAGCAGCTTTTCTTTCCACGAAACCTTTCTCCATCAATTAGGAATCTGATGCCGTCACTAAACACATTCCTTAAATTGTAGCCATTTGTTGAGTGTTTTTTTGTGTCTAATCCGCATATATATCACCAATGCCCTTGATTTTCTCGACTGTATATCTCTTAAATGTCAACATATACACGTGTGATTTAGTTTACGAAGATTTTTAAATGCCGACAACCTCGATCAGAGAGTAAAAAAGGAGTAAGGTTCACAATGGTGTAAAATTAAAATGGGATATACCGGGCAAGGATTCCAGTTACAGGGACAAGGGCCAAACCAACCACCCAAGAATGAAATCGTCGAGCGAAAACACTTGACCACTTCCTAGAAGCAGCTTTTCTTGCAACCAGACCTTTCTCCATCAATTAGGAATCTAATGCCGTCACTAAACACATTCCTTAAATTGTAGCCATTTGTTGAGTGTTTTTTTTGGTGTCTAATCCGCATATTTATCACCTTTGCCCTTGATTTTCTTGACTGTATATCTCTTAAATGTCAACATATACACGTGTGATTTAGTTTACGAAGATTTTTCAATGCTGAGAACCTCGAATAGAGAGTAAAAAAGACGTAAGGTTCACAATGGTGTAAAATTAAAATGGGATATACCGGGCTAGGATTCGAGTTACAGGAACAAGGGCCAAACGAACCACCTAGGAATGGAATCGTCGAGCGAAAACACTTGACAACCTCCTAGAAGCGGCTTTTCTTGCCACCTGACCTTTCTCCATCAATTAGGAATCTGATGCCGTCACTAAACACATTCCTTAAATTGTAGCCATTTGTTGAGTATTTTTTTTGTGTCTAATCCGCATATATATCACCATTGCCCTTGATTTTCTTGACTGTATATCTCTTAAATGTCAACATATACACGTGTGATTTAGTTTACTAAGATTTTTAAATGCCGACAACGTCGATCAGAGAGTAAAAAGGAGTAAGGTTCACAATGGTGCAAAATTAAAATGGGCTATACCGGGCTAGGATTCGAGTTACAGGAACAAAGGCCAAACCAACCACCCAAGAATGGAATCGTCGAGTGAAAACACTTGACAACCTCCTAGAAGCAGCTTTTCTTGCCACCAGACCTTTCTCCATCAATTAGGAATCTGATGTCGTCACAAAACACATTCCTTAAATTGTAACCATTTGTTGAGTGTTTTTTTTTTGGTGTCTAATCCGCATATATATCACCATTGCCCTTGATTTTCTTGACTGCATATCTCTTAAATGTCAACATATACACGTGTGATTTAGTTTACGAAGATTTTTCAATGCCGAGAACCTCGATCATAGAGTAAAAAAGGCGTAAGGTTCACAATGGTGTAAAATTAAAATGGGATATACCGGGCTAGGATTCGAGTTACAGGAACAAGGGCCAAACCAACCACCCAAGAATGGAATCGTCGAGCGAAAACACTTGACAACCACCTAGAAGCAGCTTTTCTTGACACCAGACCTTTCTCCATCAATTAGGAATCTGATGCCGTCACTAAACACATTCCTTAAATTGTAGCCATTTGTTGAGTGTTTTTATTGGTGTCTAATCCACATATATATCACCATTGTCCTTGATTTTCTTGACTGTATATCTCTTAAATGACAACATATACACGTGTGATTTAGTTTATGAAGAATTTTAAATGCCGACAACCTCGATCAGAGAGTAAAAAAGGAGTAAGGTTCACAATGGTGCAAAATTAAAATGGGCTATACCGGGCTAGGATTCGAGTTACAGGAACAAGGGCCAAACCAACCACCCAAGAATGGAATCGTCGAGTGAAAACTCTTGACAACCTCCTAGAAGTAGCTTTTCTTGCCACCAGACCTTTATCCATCGATTAGAAATCTGATGCCGTCACTAAACACATTCCTTAAATTGTAGCCATTTGTTGAGTGTTTTTTTTTGGTGTCTAATCCGCATATATATCACCATTGCCCTTGATTTTCTTGACTGTATATCTCTTAAATGTCAACATATACACGTGTGATTTAGTTTACGAAGAATTTTCAATGCCGACAACCACGGTCAGAGAGTAAAAAAGGCGTAAGGTTCACAATGGTGTAAAATTAAAATTGGATATACCGGGCTAGGATTCGAGTTACCGGAACAAGGGCAAAACCAACCACCCAAGAATGGAGTCGTCGAGTGAAAACACTTGACAACCTCCTAGAAACAGCTTTTCTTGCCACCAGACCTTTCTCCATCAATTAGGAATTTGATGCCGTCACTAAACACATTCCTTAAATTGTAGCCATTTGTTGAGTGTTTTTTTTTTGTCTAATCCGCATATATATCACCATGGCCCTTGATTTTCTTGACTGTATATCTCTTAAATGTCAACATATACACGTGTGATTTAGTTTACGAAAATTTTTCAATGCCGAGAACCTCGATCAGAGAGTAAAAAAGGCTAAGTTTCACAATGGTGTAAAATTAAAATGGGATATACCGGGCTAGGATTCGAGTTACAGGAACAAGGGCCAAATCAACCACCCAAGAATGGAATCGTCGAGCGAAAACACTTGACAACCACCTAGAAGCAGCTTTTCTTGACACCAGACCTTTCTCCAACAATTAGGAATCTGATGCCGTCACTAAACACATTCCTTAAATTGTAGCCATTTGTTGAGTGTTTTTATTGGTGTCTAATCCACATATATATCACCATTGCCCTTGATTTTCTTGACTGTATATCTCTTAAATGACAACATATACACGTGTGATTTAGTTTATGAAGAATTTTAAATGCCGACAACCTCTATCAGAGAGTAAAAAAAGAAGTAAGGTTCACAATGGTGTAAAATTAAAATGGGCTATACCGGGCTAGGATTCGAGTTACAGGAACAAGGGCCAAACCAACCACCCAAGAATGGAATCGTCGAGTGAAAACTCTTGACAACCTCCTAGAAGCAGCTTTTCTTGCCACCAGACCTTTATCCATCGATTAGAAATCTGATGCCGTCACTAAACACAATTCTTAAATTGTAGCCATTTGTTGAGTGTTTTTTTTGGTGTCTAATCCGCATATATATCACCATTGCCATTGATTTTCTTGACTGTATATCTCTTAAATGTCAACATATACACGTGTGATTTAGTTTACGAAGAATTTTCAATGCCGACAACCTCGATCAGAGAGTAAAAAAGCGTAAGGTTCACAATGGTGTAAAATTAAAATTGGATATACCGGGCTAGAATTCGAGTTACCGGAACAAGGGCAAAACCAACCACCCAAGAATGGAGTCGTCGAGTGAAAACACTTGACAACCTCCTAGAAGCAGCTTTTCTTGCCACCAGACCTTTCTCCATCAATTAGGAATCTGATGCCGTCACTAAACACATTCCTTAAATTGTAGCCATTTGTTGAGTATTTTTTTTGTGTCTAATCCTCATATATATCACCATTGCCCTTAATTTTATTGACTGTATATCTCTTAAATGTCAACATATACACGTGTGATTTAGTTTAGTAAGATTTTTAAATGCCGACAACCTCGTTTAGAGAGTAAAAAGGAGTAAGGTTCATAATGGTGCAAAATTAAAATGGGCTATACCGGGCTAGGATTCGAGTTACAGGAACAAGGGCCAAACCAACCACCCAAGAATGGAATCGTCGAGTGAAAACTCTTGACAACCTCCTAGAAGCAGCTTTTCTTGCCACCAGACCTTTATCCATCGATTAGAAATCTGATGCCGTCACTAAACACATTCCTTAAATTGTAGCCATTTGTTGAGTGTTTTTATTGGTGTCTAATCCACATATATATCACCATTGCCCTTGATTTTCTTGATTGTATATCTCTTAAATGACAACATATACACGTGTGATTTAGTTTATGAAGAATTTTAAATGCCGACAACCTCGATCAGAGAGTAAAAAAGGAGTAAGGTTCACAATGGTGCAAAATTAAAATGGGCTATACCGGGCTAGGATTCGAGTTACAGGAACAAGGGCCAAACCAACCACCCAAGAATGGAATCGTCGAGTGAAAACTCTTGACAACCTCCTAGAAGCAGCTTTTCTTGCCACCAGACCTTTATCCATCGATTAGAAATCTGATGCCGTCACTAAACACATTCCTTAAATTGTAGCCATTTGTTGAGTGTTTTTTTTGGTGTCTAATCCGCATATATATCACCATTGCCCTTGATTTTCTTGACTGTATATCTCTTAAATGTCAACATATACACGTGTGATTTAGTTTACGAAGAATTTTCAATGCCGACAACCTCCATCAGAGAGTAAAAAAGGCGTAAGGTTCACAATGATGTAAAATTAAAATTGGATATACCGGGCTAGGATTCGAGTTACCGGAACAAGGGCAAAACCCACCACCCAAGAATGGAGTCGTCGAGTGAAAACACTTGACAACCTCCTAGAAACAGCTTTTCTTGCCACCAGACCTTTCTTCATCAACTAGGAATTTGATGCCGTCACTAAACACATTCCTTAAATTGTAGCCATTTGTTGAGTGTTTTTTTTGTCTAATCCGCATATATATCACCATGGCCCTTGATTTTCTTGACTGTATATATCTTAAATGTCAACATATACACGTGTGATTTAGTTTACGAAGATTTTTCAATGCCGAGAACCTCGATTAGAGAGTAAAAAAGGCTAAGGTTCACAATGGTGTAAAATTAAAATGGGATATACCAGGCTAGGATTCGAGTTACAGGAACAGGGGCCAAACCAACCACCCAAGAATGGAATCGTCGAGCGAAAACACTTGACAACCTCCTAGAAGCAGCTATTCTTGCCACCAGACCTTTCTCCATAAATTAGGAATCTGATGCCGTCACTAAACACATTCCTTAAATTGTAGCCATTTGTGGAGTGTTTTTTTTTGTGTCTAATACGCACATATATCACCATTGCCCTTGATTTTCTTGACTGTATATCTCTTAAATGTCAACATATACACGTGTGATTTATTTTACGAAGATTTTTCAGTGCCGAGAACCTCGATCAAAAGGCGTAAGGTTCACAATGGTGTAAAATTAAAATGAGATATACAGGGCAAGGATTCGAGTTACAGGAACAAGGGCCAAACCAACCACCAAAGAATGGAATCGTTGAGCGAAAACACTTGACAACCTCCTAGAAGCAGCTTTTCTTGCCACCAGACCTTTCTCCATCAATTAGGAATCTGATGCCGTCACTAAACACATTCCTTAAATTGTAGCCATTTGTTGAGTATTTTTTTTGTGTCTAATCCTCATATATATCACCATTGCCCTTGATTTTATTGACTGTATATCTCTTAAATGTCAACATATACACGTGTGATTTAGTTTAGTAAGATTTTTAAATACCGAGAACCTCGATCAGGGAGTAAAAAGGAGTAAGGTTCACAATGGTGCAAATTTAAAATGGACTATAGCGGGCTAGGATTCGAGTTACAGGAACAAGGGCCAAACCAACCACCCAAGAATGGAATCGTCGAGGGAAAACACTTGACAACCTCCTAGAAGCAGCTTTTCTTGCCACCAGAGCTTTCTCCATCAATTACGAATCTGATGCCGTCACTAAACACATTCCTTAAATTGTAGCCATTTGTTGAGTGTTTTTATTGGTGCTAATCCGCATATATATCACCATTACCCTTGATTTTCTTGACTGTATATCTCTTAAATGTCAACATATACACGTGTGATTTAGTTTACGATGATATTTTAATGCCGAGAACCTCGATCAGAGAGTAAAAAAGACATAAAGTTCACAATGGTGTAAAATTAAATTGGGATATACCGGGCTAGGATTCGAGTTACTGGAACAAGGGCCAAACGAACCACCCAAGAATGGAATCGTCGAGCGAAAACACTTGACAATCTCCTAGAAGCAACTTTTCTTGCCACCAGACCTTCCTCCATCGATTAGGATTCTGATGCCGTCACTAAACACATTCCTTAAATTGTAGCCATTTGTTGAGTGTTTTTTTTTTGTGTCTAATCCGCGTATATATCACCATTGCCCTTGATTTTCTTGACTGTAAATGTCAACATATACACGTGTGATTTAGTTTACGAAGATTTTTCAATGCCGACAACCTCGATCAGAGAGTAAAAAAGGCGTAAGGTTCACAATGGTGTAAAATTAAAATGGGATATACCGGGCTAGGATTCGAGTTACCGGAACAAGGGCAAAACCAACCACCCAAGAATGGAGTCGTCGAGTGAAAACACTTGACAACCTCCTAGTAGCAGCTTTTCTTGCCACCTGACCTTTCTCCATCAATTAGGAATCTGATGCCGTCACTAAACACATTCCTTAAATTGTAGCCATTTGTTGAGTGTTTTTTTTTGTGTGCCTAATCCGCATATATATCACCATGGCCCTTGATTTTCTTGACTGTATATCTCTTAAATGTCAACATATACACGTGTGATTTAGTTTACGAAGATTTTTCAATGCCGAGAACCTTGATCAGAGAGTAAAAAAGGCGTAAGGTTCACAATGGTGTAAAATTAAAATTGGATATACCGGGCTAGGATTCGAGTTACAGGAACAAGGGCCAAACCAACCACCCAATAATGGAATCGTCGAGCGAAAACACTTGACAATCTCCTAGAAGCAGCTTTTCTTTCGACCAGACCTTTCTCCATCAATTAGGAATCTGATGTCGTCACTAAACACATTCCTTAAATTGTAGCCATTTGTTGAGTGTTTTTTTTTTGTGTCTAATCCGCATATATATCACCATTGCCCTTGATTTTCTTGACTGTATATCTCTTAAATGTCAACATATACACGTGTGATTTAGTTTACGAAGATTTTTCAATGCCGAGAACCTCGATCAGAGAGTAAAAAAGGAGTAAGGTTCACAATGGTGCAAAATTAAAATGGGCTATACCGGGCTAGGATTCGAGTTACAGGAACAAGGGCCAAACCAACCACCCAAGAATGGAATCGTCGAGCGAAAACACTTGAGAACCTCCTAGAAGCCGCTTTTCTTACCACCAGACCTTTCTCCATCAATTAGGAATCTGATGCCGTCACTAAACACATTCCTTAAATTGTAGCCATTTGTTGAGTGTTTTTTTTTGTGTCTAATCCGCATATATATCCCCATTGCCCTTGATTTTCTTGACTGTATATCTCTTAAATGTCAACATATACACGTGTGATTTAGTTTACGAAGATTTTTCAATGCCGAGAACCTTGATCATAGAGTAAAAAAGACGTAAGGTTCACAATGGTGTAAAATTAAAATGGGATATATCGGGCTAGGATTCGAGTTACAGGAACAAGGGCCAAACCAACCACCCAAGAATGGAATCGTCGAGCGAAATCACTTGACAACCTCCTAGAAGCAGCATTTCTTGCCACCAGACATTTCTCCATCAATTAGGAATCTGATGTCGTCACTAAACACATTCCTTAAATTGTAGCCATTTGTTGAGTGTTTTTTTTGTGTCTAATCCGCATATATATCACCATTGCCCTTGATTTTCTTGACTGTATATCTCTTAAATGTCAACATATACATGTGTGATTTAGTTTATGGAGATTTTTAAATGCTGACAACCTCGATCAAAGAGTAAAAAAGGAGTAAGGTTCACAATGGTGTAAAATTAAAATGCGATATACCGGATTAGGATTAGAGTTACAGGAACAAGGGCCAAACCAACCACTCAAGAATGGAATCGTCGAGAGAAAACACTTGACAACCACCTAGAAGCAGCTTTTCTTGCCTCCAGACCTTTCTCCATCAATTAGGAATTTGATGCCGTCACTAAACACATTCCTTAAATTGTAGCCATTTGTTGAGTGTTTTTATTGGTGTCTAATCCACATATATATCACCATTGCCCTTGATTTTCTTGACTGTATATCTCTTAAATCTCAACATATACACGTGTGATTTAGTTTACGAAGATTTTTCAATGCCGAGAACCTCGATCAGAGAGTAAAAAAGACGTAAGGTTCACAATGGTGTAAAATTAAAATGGGATATACCGGGCTAGGATTCGAGTTACAGGAACAAGGGCCAAACCAACCACCCAAGAATGGAATCGTCGAGTGAAAACACTTGAAAACCTCCTAGAAGCAGCTTTTCTTGCTACCAGACCTTTCTCCATCGATTAGAAATCTGATGCCGTCACTAAACACATTCCTTAAATTGTAGCCATTTGTTGAGTGTTTTTTTTTTTGTGTCTAATCCGCATATATATCACCATTACCCTTGATTTTCTTGACGGTATATCTCTTAAATGTCAACATATACACGTGTGATTTAGTTTACGAAGAATTTTCAATGCCGACAACCTCGATCAGAGAGTAAAAAAGGCGTAAGGTTCACAATGGTGTAAAATTAAAATGGGATATACCGGGCTAGGATTCGAGTTACCGGAACAAGGGCAAAACTAACCACCCAAGAATGGATTCGTCGAGTGAAAACACTTTACAACCTCCTAGAAACAGCTTTTCTTGCCACCAGACCTTTCTGCATCAATTAGGAATCTGATGCCCTCACTAAACACATTCCTTAAATTGTAGCCATTTGTTGAGTGTTTTTTTTTTGTGTCTAATCCGCATATATATCACCACGGCCCTTGATTTTCTTGACTGTATATCTCTTAAATGTCAACATATACACGTGTGATTTAGTTTACGAAGATTTTTCAATGCCGAGAACCTCGATCAGAGAGTAAAAAAGGCGTAAGGTTCACAATGGTGTAAAATTAAAATGGGATATACCGGGCTAGGATTCGAGTTAAAGGAACAAGGGCCAAACCAACCACCCAAGAATGGAATCGTCGAGCGAAAACACTTGACAACCTCCTAGAAGCAGCTTTTCTTGCCACCAGACCTTTCTCCATCAATTAGGAATCTGATGCCGTCACTAAACACATTCCTTAAATTGTAGCCATTTGTTGAGTTTTTTTTGGTGTCTAATCCGCATATATATCACCACTGCCCTTGATTTTCTTGACTGTATATCTCTTAAATGTCAACATATACACGTGTGATTTAGTTTACGAAGATTTTTAAATGCCGAGAACCTTGATCAGAGGGTAAAAAAGACGTAAGGTCCACAATGGTGTAAAATTAAAATTGGATATACCGGGCTAGGATTCGAGTTACAGGAACAAGGGCCAAACCAACCACCCAAGAATGGAATCGTCTAGCGAAATCACTTGACAACCTCCAAGAAGCAGCTTTTCTTGCCACCAGACATTTCTCCATCGATTAGGAATCTGAAGCCGTCACTAAACACATTCCTTAAATTTTAGCCATTTGTTGAGTGTTTTTTTTGTGTCTAATCCGCATATATATCACCATTGCCCTTGATTTTCTTGACTGTATATCTCTTAAAACTCAACAATACACGTGTGATTTAGTTTACGAAGATTTTTCAATGCCGAGAACCTCGATCAGAGAGTAAAAAAGACGTAAGGTTCACAATGGTGTAAAATTAAAATGGGATATACCGGGCTAGGATTCGAGTTACAGGAACAAGGGCCAAACCAACCACCCAAGAATGGAATCGTCGAGTGAAAACACTTGAAAACCTCCTAGAAGCAGCTTTTCTTGCTACCAGACCTTTCTCCATCGATTAGAAATCTGATGCCGTCACTAAACACATTCCTTAAATTGTAGCCATTTGTTGAGTGTTTTTTTTTTTTTGTGTCTAATCCGCATATATATCACCATTACCCTTGATTTTCTTGACGGTATATCTCTTAAATGTCAACATATACACGTGTGATTTAGTTTACGAAGAATTTTCAATGCCGACAACCTCGATCAGAGAGTAAAAAAGGCGTAAGGTTCACAATGGTGTAAAATTAAAATGGGATATACCGGGCTAGGATTCGAGTTACCGGAACAAGGGCAAAACCAACCACCCAAGAATGGATTCGTCGAGTGAAAAAACTTTACAACCTCCTAGAAACAGCTTTTCTTGCCACCAGACCTTTCTGCATCAATTAGGAATCTGATGCCCTCACTAAACACATTCCTTAAATTGTAGCCATTTGTTGAGTGTTTTTTTTTTGTGTCTAATCCGCATATATATCACCACGGCCCTTGATTTTATTGACTGTATATCTCTTAAATCTCAACATATACACGTGTGAGTTAGTTTACGAAGATTTTTCAATGCCGAGAACCTCGATCGGAGAGTAAAAAAGACGTAAGGTTCACAATGGTGTAAAATTAAAATGGATATATACCGGGCTAGGATTCGAGTTACAGGAACAAGGGCCAAACCAACCATCCAAGAATGGAATCGTCGAGTGAAAACACTTGACAACCTCCTAGAAGCAGCTTTTCTTGCCACCAGACCTTTCTCCATCAATTAGGAGTCTGATGCCGTCACTAAACACATTCCTTAAATTGTAGCCATTTGTTGAGTGTTTTTTTGGTGTCTAATCCGCATATATATCACCACTGCCCTTGATTTTCTTGACTGTATATCTCTTAAATGTCAACATATACACGTGTGATTTAGTTTACGAAGATTTTTAAATGCCGAGAACCTTGATCATAGGGTAAAAAAGACGTAAGGTTCACAATGGTGTAAAATTAAAATTGGATATACCGGGCTAGGATTCGAGTTACAGGAACAAGGGCCAAACCAACCACCCATGAATGGAATCGTCGAGCGAAATCACTTGACAACCTCCAAGAAGCAGCTTTTCTTGCCACCAGACATTTCTCCATCGATTAGGAATCTGATGCCGTCACTAAACACATTCCTTAAATTGTAGCCATTTGTTGAGTGTTTTTTTGCGTCTAATCCGCATATATATCACCATTGCCCTTGATTTTCTTGACCGTATATCTCTTAAATGTCAACATATACACGTGTGATTTAGTTTATGGAGATTTTTAAATGCTGACAACCTCGATCAGAGAGTAAAAAAGGAGTAAGGTTCACAATGGTGTAAAATTAAAATGGGATATACCGGGCTAGGATTCGAGTTACAGGAACAAGGGCCAAACCAACCACCCAAGAATGGAATCGTCGAGCGAAAACACTTGACAACCACCTAGAAGCAGCTTTTCTTGCCACCAGACCTTTCTTCATCAATTAGGAATCTGTTGCCGTCACTAAACACATTCCTTAAATTGTGGCCATTTGATGAGTGTTTTTATTGGTGTCTAATCCACATATATATCACCATTGCCCTTGATTTTCTTGACTGTATATCTCTAAAATCTCAACATATACACGTGTGATTTAGTTTACGAAGATTTTTCAATGCCGAGAACCTCGATCAGAGAGTAAAAAAGACGTAAGGTTCACAATGGTGTAAAATTAAAATGGGATATACCGGGCTAGGATTCGAGTTACAGGAACAAGGGCCAAACCAACCACCCAAGAATGGAATCATCGAGTGAAAACTCTTGACAACCTCCTAGAAGCAGCTTTTCTTGCCACCAAACCTTTCTCCATCGATTAGAAATCTGATGCCGTCACTAAACACATTCCTTAAATTGTAGCCATTTGTTGAGTGTTTTTTTTGTGTCTAATCCACATATATATCACCATTTCCCTTGATTTTCTTGACTGTATATCTCTTAAATGTCAACATATACACTTGTGATTTAGTTTACGAAGAATTTTCAATGCCGACAACCTCGATCAGAGAGTAAAAAAGGCGTAAGGTTCACAATGGTGTAAAATTAAAATGGGATATACCGGGCTAGGATTCGAGTTACCGGAACAAGGGCAAAACCAACCACCCAAGAATGGAGTTATCGAGTGAAAACACTTGACAACCTCCTAGAAACAGCTTTTCTTGCCACCAGACCTTTCTCCATCAATTAGGAATCTGATGCCCTCACTAAACATATTCCTTAAATTGTAGCCATTTGTTGAGTGTTTTTTTTTGTGTCTAATCCGCATATATATCAACATGGCCCTTGATTTTCTTGACTGTATATCTCTTAAATGTCAACATATACACGTGTGATTTAGTTTACGAAGATTTTTCAATGCCGAGAACCGCGATCAGAGAGTAAAAAAGGCGTAAGGTTCACAATGGTGTAAAATTAAAATTGGATATACCGGGCTAGGATTCGAGTTACAGGAACAAGGGCCAAACCAACCACCCAAGGATGGAATCGTCGAGCGAAAACACTTGACAACCTCCTAGAAGCAGCTTTTCTTTCCACGAAACCTTTATCCATCAATTAGGAATCTGATGCCGTCACTAAACACATTCCTTAAATTGTAGCCATTTGTTGAGTTTTTTTTTGTGTCTAATCCGCATATATATCACCAATGCCCTTGATTTTCTCGACTGTATATCTCTTAAATGTCAACATATACACGTGTGATTTAGTTTACGAAGATTTTTAAATGCCGACAACCTCGATCAGAGGGTAAAAAAGTAGTAAGGTTCACAATGGTGTAAAATTAAAATGGGATATACCGGGCTAGGATTCGAGTTACAGGAACAAGGGCTAAACCAACCACCCAAGAATGGAATCGTCGAGCGAAAACACTTGGCAAACTCCTAGAAGCAGCTTTACTTGCAACCAGACCTTTCTCCATCAATTAGGAATCTGATGCCATCACTAAACACATTCCTTAAATTGTAGCCATTTGTTGAGTGTTTTTTTGGTGTCTAATCCGCATATATATCACCATTGCCCTTGATTTTCTTGACTGTATATCTCTTAAATGTCAACATATACACGTGTGAATTAGTTGACGAAGATTTTTCAATGCCGAGAACCTCGATTAGAGAGTAAAAAAGACGTAAGGTTCACAATGGTGTAAAATTAAAATGGGATATACCGGGCTAGGATTCGAGTTACAGGAACAAGGGCCAAACCAGCCACCCAAGAATGGAATCATCGAGTGAAAACACTTGACAACCTCCTAGAAGCAGTTCTTCTTGCCACCAGACCTTTCTCCCTCGATTAGGAATCTGATGCCGTCACTAAACACATTCCTTAAATTGTAGCCATTTGTTGAGTGTTTTTTTTTGTGTCTAATCCGCATATATATCACCATTGCCCTTGATTTTCTTGACTGTATATCTCTTAAATGTCAACATATACACGTGTGATTTAGTTTACGATGATTTTTCAATGCCGACAACCTCGATCAGAGAGTAAAAAACGCGTAAGGTTCACAATGGTGTAAAATTAAAATAAGATATAACGGGCTAGGATTCGAGTTACAGGAACAAGGGCCAAACAAACCACCATAGAATGGAATCGTCGAGCGAAAACACTTGACAACCTCCTAGAAGTAGCTTTTCTTGCCACCAGACCTTTCTCCATCAATTATTAATCTGATGCCGTCACTAAACACATTCCTTAAATTGTAGCCATTTGTTGAGTGTTTTTTTTTTGTGTCTAATCCGCATATATAAATATATATATATATATATCACCATTGCCCTTGATTTTCTTGACTGTATATCTCTTAAATGTCAACATATACACGTGTGATTTAGTTTACAAAGATTTTTCAATGCTGAGAACCTCGATCAGAGAGTAAAAAAGACGTAAGGTTCACAATGGTGTAAAATTAAAATGGGATATACCGGGCTAAGATTCGAGTTACAGGAACAAGGGCCAAACCAACCACCCAAGAATGGAATCGTCGAGAGAAAACACTTGACACCCTCCTAGAAGCAGCTTTTCTTGCCACTAGACCTTTCTCCATCAATTAGGAATCTGATGGCGTCACAAAACACATTCCTTAAATTGTAGCCATTTGTTGAGTGTTTTTTTTTTGTGTCTAATCCGCACATATCTCACCATTCCCCTTGATTTTCTTGACTGTATATCTATTAAATGTCAACATATACACGTGTGATTTAGTTTACGATGAGTTTTCAATGCCGAGAACCTTGATCAGAGAGTAAAAAAGACATAAGGTTCACAATGGTGTAAAATTAAAATGGGATATACCGGGCTAGGATTCGAGTTACAGGAACAAGGGCCAAACGAACCACCCAAGAATGGAATCGTCGAGCGAAAACACTTGCCAACCTCCTAGAAGCAGCTTTTCTTGCCACCAGATCTTCCTCCATCGATTAGGAATCTGATGCCGTCACTAAACACATTCCTTAAATTGTAGCCATTTGTTGAGTGTTTTTTTGTGTGTCTAATCCGCATATATATCACCATTGCCCTTGATTTTCTTGACTGTATATCTCTTAAATGTCAACATATACACGTGTGATTTAGTTTACGAAGATTTTTAAATGCCGACAACCTCGATCAGAGAGTAAAAAAGGAGTAAGGTTCACAATGGTGTAAAATTAAAATGGGATATACCGGGCTAGGATTCGAGTTACAGGAACAAGGGCCAAACCAACCACCCAAGAATGGAATCGTCGAGCGAAAACACTTGATAACCTCCTAGAAGCAGCTTTTCTTGCCACCAGAGCTTTCTCCATCAATTAGGAATCTGATACCGTCCCTAAACACATTCCTTAAATTGTAGCCATTTGTTGAGTGTTTTTTTTGGTGTCTAATCCGCATATATATCACCATTGCCCTTGATTTTCTTGACTGTATATCTCTTAAATGTCAACATATACACGTGTGATTTAGTTTACGAAGATTTTTCAATGCCGAGAACCTCGATCAGAGAGTAAAAAAGACGTTAGGTTCACAATGGTGTAAGATTAAAATGAGATATACCGGGCTAGGATTCGAGTTACAGGAACAAGGGCCAAAACCAACCACCCAAGAATGGAATCGTCGAGCGAAAACACTTGACAACCTCCTAGAAGCAGCTTTTCTTGCCACCAGACCTTTCTCCATCGATTAGGAATCTGATGTCGTCACTAAACACATTCCTTAAATTGTAGCCATTTGTTGAGTGTTTTTTTTTTTTTGTGTCTAATCCGCATATATATCACCATTGCCCTTGATTTTCTTGACTGTATATCTCTTAAATTTCAACATATACACGTGTGATTTAGTTTACGAAGATTTTTCAACGCCGAGAACCTCAATCAGAGATTAAAAAAGACGTAAGGTTCACAATGGTGTAAAATTAAAATGGGATATACGGGGCTAGGATTCGAGTTAAAGGAACAAGGGCCAAACCAACCACCCAAGAATGGAATCGTCGAGCGAAAACACTTGGCAACCTCCTAGAAAGCAGCTTTTCTTGCCACCATACCTTTCTCCATCAATTAGGAATCTGATGCCGTCACTAAACACATTCCTTAAATTGTAGCCATTTGTTGAGTGTTTTTTTTGGTGTCAAATCCGCATATATATCACCATTGCCCTTGATTTTCTTGACTGTATATCTATGAAATGTCAACATATACACGTGTGATTTAGTTTACGAAGATTTTTCAATGCCGAGAACCTCGATCAGAGAGTAAAAAAGGCGTAAGGTTCACAATGGTGTAAAATTAAAATGGGATATATGGGGCAAGGATTCGAGTTACAGGAACAAGGGCCAAACCAACCACCCAAGAATGGAATCGTCGAGCGAAAACACTTGACAACCTCCTAGAAGCAGCTTTTCTTGCCACCAGACCTTTCTCCATCGATTAGGAATCTGATGCCGTCACTAAACACATTCCTTAAATTGTAGCCATTTGTTGAGTGTTTTTTTTGGTGTCTAATCCGCATATATAACACCATTGCCCTTGATTTTCTTGACTGTATATCTCTTAAATGTCAACATATACACATGTGATTTAGTTTACGAAGATTTTTCAATGCCGAGAACCTCGATCAGAGAGTAAAAAAGGCGTAAGGTTCACAATGGTGTAAAATTAAAATGGGATATACGGGGCTAGGATTCGAGTTACAGGAACAAGGGCCAAACCAACCACCCAAGAATGGAATCGTCGAGCGAAAACACTTAACAACCTCCTAGAAAGCAGGTTTTCTTGCCACCATACCTTTCTCCATCAATTAGGAATCTGATGCCGTCACTAAACACATTCCTTAAATTGTAGCCATTTGTTGAGCGTTCTTTTTTTTTTGGTGTCTAATCCACATATATATCACCATTGCCCTTGATTTTCTTGACAATATATCTCTTAAATGTCAACATAAACACGTGTGATTTAGTTTACGAAGATTTTTCAATGCCGAGAACCTCGATCAGAGAGTAAAAAAGGCGTAAGTTTCACAATGGTGTAAAATTAAAATGGGATATACCGGGCTAGGTTTCGAGTTAAAGGAACAAGGGCTAAACCAACCACCCAAGAATGGAATCGTCGAGCGAAAACACTTGACAACCTCCTAGAAGTAGCTTTTCTTGCCACCAGACCTTTCTCCATCAATTAGGAATCTGATGGCGTCACTAGACACATTCCTTAAATTGTAGCCATTTGTTGAGTGTTTTTTTTGTGTGTCTAATCCGCATATATATCACCATTGCCCTTGATTTTCTTGACTGTATATCTCTTAAATGTCAACATATACTCGTGTGATTTAGTTTACGAAGATTTTTCAATGCCGAGAACCTCGATCAGAGAGTAAAAAAGGCGTAAGGTTCACAATGGTGTAAAATTAAAATGGAATATACGGGGCTAGGATTCGAGTTACAGGAACAGGGGCTAAACCAACAACCCAAGAATGGATTCGTCAAACGAAAACACTTGACAACCTCCTAGAAGCAGCTTTTCTTGCCACCAGGCCTTTCTCCATCGATTAGGAATCTGATGCCGTCACTAAACACATTTCTTAAATTGTAGCCATTTGTTAAGTGTTTTTTTTTGTGTCTAATCCGCATATATATCACCATTGCCCTTGATTTTCTTGAATGTATATCTCTTAAATGTCAACATATACACGTGTGATTTAGTTTGCGAAGATTTTTCAATGCCGACAACCTCGATCAGAGAGTAAAAAAGGCGTAAGGTTCACAATGGTGTAAAATTAAAATGAGATATAACGGGCTAGGATTCGAGTTACAGGAACAAGGGCCAAACCAACCACCATAGAATGGAATCGTCGAGCGAAAACACTTGACAACCTCCTAGAAGCAGCTTTTCTTGCCACCAGACCTTTCTCCATCAATTATGAATCTGATGCCATCACTAAACTCATTCCTTAAATTGTAGCCATTTGTTGAGTGTTTTTTTTGTGTCTAATCCGCATATATATCACCATTGCCCTTGATTTTCTTGACTGTATATCTCTTAAATGTCAACATACACACGTGTGATTTAGTTTACGAAGATTTTTCAAAGCTGAGAACCTCAATCAGAGAGTAAAAATGACGTAAGGTTCACAATGGGGTAAAATTAAATTGGTATATATCGGGCTAGGATTCGAGTTACAGGAACAAGGGCCAAACCAACCACCCAAGAATGCAATTGTCGAGCGAAAACACTTGACAACCTCCTAGAAGCAGCTTTTCTTGCCACCAGACCTTTCTCCATCGATTAGGAATCTGATGCCGTCACTAAACACATTCCTTAAATTGTAGCCATTTGTTGAGTGTTTTTTTTGTGTCTAATCCGCATATATATCACCATTTCCCTTGATTTTCTTGACTGTATATCTCTTAAATGTCAACATATACACATGTGATTTAGTTTACGAAGATTTTTCAATGCCAAGAACCTCGATCAGAGAGTAAAAAAGGAGTAAGGTTCACAATGGTGTAAAATTAAAATGGGATATACCGGGCTAGGATTCCAGTTACAGGGACAAGGGCCAAACCAACCACCCAAGAATGGAATCGTCGAGCGAAAACACTTGACAACCTCCTAGAAGTAGCTTTTCTTGCAACCAGACCTTTCTCCATCAATTAGGAATCTAATGCCGTCACTAAACACATTCCTTAAATTGTAGCCATTTGTTGAGTGTTTTTTTTGGTGTCTAATCCGCATATTTATCACCTTTGCCCTTGATTTTCTTGACTGTATATCTCTTAAATGTCAACATATACACGTGTGATTTAGTTTACGAAGATTTTTCAATGCCGAGAACCTCGATTAGAGAGTAAAAAAGACGTAAGGTTCACAATGGTGTAAAATTAAAATGGGATATACCGGGCTAGGATTCGAGTTACAGGAACAAGGGCCAAACGAACCACCTAGGAATGGAATCGTCGAGCGAAAACACTTGACAACCTCCTAGAAGCGGCTTTTCTTGCCACCAGACCTTTCTCCATCAATTAGGAATCTGATGCCGTCACTAAACACATTCCTTAAATTGTAGCCATTTGTTGAGTATTTTTTTTGTGTCTAATCCGCATATATGTCACCATTGCCCTTGATTTTCTTGACTGTATATCTCTTAAATGTCAACATATACACGTGTGATTTAGTTTACTAAGATTTTTAAATGCCGACAACGTCGATCAGAGAGTAAAAAGGAGTAAGGTTCACAATGGTGCAAAATTAAAATGGGCTATACCGGGCTAGGATTCGAGTTACAGGAACAAGGGCCAAACCAACCACCCAAGAATGGAATCGTCGAGTGAAAACACATGACAACCTCCTAGAAGCAGCTTTTCTTACCAGCAGACCTTTCTCCATCAATTAGGAATCTTATGCCGTCACTAATCGCATTCCTTAAATTGTAGCCATTTGTTGAGTGTTTTTTTGTGCCTAATCCGCATATATATTACCATGGCCCTTGATTTTCTTAACTGTATATCTCTTAAATGTCAACATATACACGTGTGATTTAGTTTACGAAGATTTTTCAATGCCGAGAACCTCGATCAGAGAGTAAAAAAGGCGCAAGGTTCACAATGTTGTAAAATTAAATTGGGATATACCGGGCTAGGATTCGAGTTACAGGAACAAGGGCCAAACCAACCACCCAAGAATGGAATCATCGAGCGAAAACACTTGACAACCTCCAAGAAGCAGCTTTTCTTTCCACCAGACCTTTCTCTATCAATTAGGAATCTGATGTCGTCACTAAACACATTCCTTAAATCGTAGCCATTTGTTGAGTGTTTTTTTTGTGTCTAATCCACATATATATCAACATTGCCCTTGATTTTCTTGACTGTATATCTCTTAAATGTCAACATATACACGTGTGATTTAGTTTATGAAGAATTTTAAATGCCGACAACCTCGATCAGAGGGTAAAAAAGAGTAAGGTTCACAATGGTGCAAAATTAAAAAGGTCTATACCGGGCTAGGATTCGAGTTACAGGAACAAGCGCCAAACCAACCACCCAAGAATGGAATCGATGAGTGAAAACACTTGACAACCTCCTAGAATCGCTTTTCTTGCCACCAGACCTTTCTCCATCAATTAGGAATCTGATGCCGTCACTAAACACATTCCTTAAATTGTAGCCATTTGTTGAGTGTTTTTATTGGTGTCTAATCCACATATATATCACCATTGCCCTTGATTTTCTTGACTGTATATCTCTTAAATGACAACATATACACGTGTGATTTAGTTTATGAAGAATTTTAAATGCCGACAACCTCGATCAGAGAGTAAAAAAGGAGTAAGGTTCACAATGGTGCAAAATTAAAATGGGCTATACCGGGCTAGGATTCGAGTTACAGGAACAAGGGCCAAACCAACCACCCAAGAATGGAATCGTCGAGCGAAAACACTTGACAACCTCCTAGAAGCAGCTTTTCTTGCCACCAGACCTTTCTCCATCGATTAGGAATCTGATGCCGTCACTAAACACATTCCTTAAATTGTAGCCATTTGTTGAGTGTTTTTTTTTGGTGACTAATCCGCATATATATCACCATTGCCATTGATTTTCTTGACTGTATATCTCTTAAATGTCAACATATACACGTGTGATTTAGTTTATGAAGAATTTTCAATGCCGACAACCTCGATCAGAGAGTAAAAAAGGCGTAAGGTTCACAATGGTGTAAAATTAAAATTGGATATACCGGGCTAGAATTCGAGTTACCGGAACAAGGGCAAAACCAACCACCCAAGAATGGAGTCGTCGAGTGAAAACACTTGACAACCTCCTAGAAGCAGCTTTTCTTGCCACCAGACCTTTCTCCATCAATTAGGAATCTGATGCCGTCACTAAACACATTCCTTAAATTGTAGCCATTTGTTGAGTATTTTTTTTGTGTCTAATCCTCATATATATCACCATTGCCCTTGATTTTATTGACTGTATATCTCTTAAATGTCAACATATACACGTGTGATTTAGTTTAGTAAGATTTTTAAATGCCGACAACCTCGATTAGAGAGTAAAAAGGAACAAGGTTCATAATGGTGCAAAATTAAAATGGGCTATACCAGGCTAGGATTCGAGTTACAGGAACAAGGGCCAAACCAACCACCCAAGAATGGAATCGTCGAGTGAAAACTCTGGACAACCTCCAAGAAGCAGCTTTTCTTGCCACCAGACCTTTATCCATCGATTAGAAATCTGATGCCGTCACTAAACACATTCCTTAAATTGTAGCCATTTGTTGAGTGTTTTTATTGGTGTCTAATCCACATATATATCACCATTGCCCTTGATTTTCTTGACTGTATATCTCTTAAATGACAACATATACACGTGTGATTTAGTTTATGAAGAATTTTAAATGCCGACAACCTCGATCAGAGAGTAAAAAAGGAGTAAGGTTCACAATGGTGCAAAATTAAAATGGGCTATACCGGGCTAGGATTCGAGTTACAGGAACAAGGGCCAAACCAACCACCCAAGAATGGAATCGTCGAGTGAAAACTCTTGACAACCTGCTAGAAGCAGCTTTTCTTGCCACCAGACCTTTATCCATCGATTAGAAATCTGATGCCGTCACTAAACACATTCCTTAAATTGTAGCCATTTGTTGAGTGTTTTTTTTGGTGTCTAATCCGCATATATATCACCATTGCCCTAGATTTTCTTGACTGTATATCTCTTAAATGTCAACATATACACGTGTGATTTAGTTTACGAAGAATTTTCAATGCCGACAACCTCGATCAGATAGTAAAAAAGGCGTAAGGTTCACAATGATGTAAAATTAAAATTGGATATACCGGGCTAGGATTCGAGTTACCGGAACAAGGGCAAAACCAACCACCCAAGAATGGAGTCGTCGAGTGAAAACACTTGACAACCTCCTAGAAACAGCTTTTCTTGCCACCAGACCTTTCTCCATCAATTAGGAATTTGATGCCGTCACTAAACACATTCCTTAAATTGTAGCCATTTGTTGAGTGTTTTTTTTGTCTAATCCGCATATATATCACCATGGCCCTTGATTTTCTTGACTGTATATCTCTTAAATGTCAACATATACACGTGTGATTTAGTTTACGAAGATTTTTCAATGCCGAGAACCTCGATTAGAGAGTAAAAAAGGCTAAGGTTCACAATGGTGTAAAATTAAAATGGGATATACCGGGCTAGGATTCGAGTTACAGGAACAAGGGCCAAACCAACCACCCAAGAATGGAATCGTCGAGCGAAAACACTTGACAACCTCCTAGAAGCAGCTATTCTTGCCACCAGACCTTTCTCCATAAATTAGGAATCTGATGCCGTCACTAAACACAGTCCTTAAATTGTAGCCATTTGTGGAGTGTTTTTTTTTGTGTCTAATACGCACATATATCACCATTGCCCTTGATTTTCTTGACTGTATATCTCTTAAATGTCAACATATACACGTGTGATTTATTTTACGAAGATTTTTCAGTGCCGAGAAACTCGATCAAAAGGCGTAAGGTTCACAATGGTGTAAAATTAAAATGAGATATACAGGGCAAGGATTCGAGTTACAGGAACAAGGGCCAAACCAACCACCAAAGAGTGGAATCGTCGAGCGAAAACACTTGACAACCTCCTAGAAGCAGCTTTTCTTGCCACCAGACCTTTCTCCATCAATTAGGAATCTGATGCCGTCACTAAACACATTCCTTAAATTGTAGCCATTTGTTGAGTATTTTTTTTGTGTCTAATCCTCATATATATCACCATTGCCCTTGATTTTATTGACTGTATATCTCTTAAATGTCAACATATACACGTGTGATTTAGTTTAGTAAGATTTTTAAATACCGAGAACCTCGATCAGAGAGTAAAAAGGAGTAAGGTTCACAATGGTGCAAAATTAAAATGGGCTATACCGGGCTAGGATTCGAGTTACAGGAACAAGGGCCAAACCAACCACCCAAGAATGGAATCGTCGAGTGAAAACACTTGACAACCTCCTAGAAGCAGCTTTTCTTGCCACCAGACCTTTCTCCATCAATTACGAATCTGATGCCGTCACTAAACACATTCCTTAAATTGTAGCCATTTGTTGAGTGTTTTTATTGGTGCTAATCCGCATATATATCACCATTACCCTTGATTTTCTTAACTGTATATCTCTTAAATGTCAACATATACACGTGTGATTTAGTTTACGATGATTTTTTAATGCCGAGAACCTCGATCAGAGAGTAAAAAAGACATAAAGTTCACAATGGTGTAAAATTAAATTGGGATATACCGGGCTAGGATTCGAGTTACTGGAACAAGGGCCAAACGAACCACCCAAGAATGGAATCGTCAAGCGAAAACACTTGACAATCTCCTAGAAGCAACTTTTCTTGCCACCAGACCTTCCTCCATCGATTAGGATTCTGATGCCGTCACTAAACACATTCCTTAAATTGTAGCCATTTGTTGAGTGTTTTTTTTGTGTCTAATCCGCATATATATCACCATTGCCCTTGATTTTCTTGACTGTAAATGTCAACATATACACGTGTGATTTAGTTTACGAAGATTTTTCAATGCCGACAACCTCGATCAGAGAGTAAAAAAGGCGTAAGGTTCACAATGGTGTAAAATTAAAATGGGATATACCGAGCTAGGATTCGAGTTACCGGAACAAGGGCAAAACCAACCACCCAAGAATGGAGTCGTCGAGTGAAAACACTTGACAACCTCCTAGTAGCAGCGTTTCTTGCCACCAGACCTTTCTCCATCAATTAGGAATCTGATGCCGTCACTAAACACATTCCTTAAATTGTAGCCATTTGTTGAGTGTTTTTTTTGTGTGCCTAATCCGCATATATATCACCATGGCCCTTGATTTTCTTGACTGTATATCTCTTAAATGTCAACATATACACGTGTGATTTAGTTTACGAAGATTTTTCAATGCCGAGAACCTTGATCAGAGAGTAAAAAAGGCGTAAGGTTCACAATGGTGTAAAATTAAAATTGGATATACCGGGCTAGGATTCGAGTTACAGGAACAAGGGCCAAACCAACCACCCAAGAATGGAATCGTCGAGCGAAAACACTTGACAATCTCCTAGAAGCAGCTTTTCTTTCGACCAGACCTTTCTCCATCAATTAGGAATCTGATGTCGTCACTAAACACATTCCTTAAATTGTTGCCATTTGTTGAGTGTTTTTTTTTTGTGTCTAATCCGCATATATATCACCATTGCCCTTGATTTTCTTGACTGTATATCTCTTAAATGTCAACATATACACGTGTGATTTAGTTTACGAAGATTTTTCAATGCCGAGAACCTCGATCAGAGAGTAAAAAAGGAGTAAGGTTCACAATGGTGCAAAATTAAAATGGGCTATACCAGGCTAGGATTCGAGTTACAGGAACAAGGGCCAAACCAACCACCCAAGAATGGAATCGTCGAGCGAAAACACTTGAGAACCTCCTAGAAGCCGCTTTTCTTACCACCAGACCTTTCTCCATCAATTAGGAATCTGATGCCGTCACTAAACACATTCCTTAAATTGTAGCCATTTGTTGAGTGTTTTTTTTTTTTTTTTTTGTGTCTAATCCGCATATATATCCCCATTGCCCTTGATTTTCTTGACTGTATATCTCTTAAATGTCAACATATACACGTGTGATTTAGTTTACGAAGATTTTTCAATGCCGAGAACCTTGATCATAGAGTAAAAAAGACGTAAGGTTCACAATGGTGTAAAATTAAAATGGGATATATCGGGCTAGGATTCGAGTTACAGGAACAAGGGCCAAACCAACCACCCAAGAATGGAATCGTCGAGCGAAATCACTTGACAACCTCCTAGAAGCAGCATTTCTTGCCACCAGACATTTCTCCATCAATTAGGAATCTGATGTCGTCAATAAACACATTCCTTAAATTGTAGCCATTTGTTGAGTGTTTTTTTTGTGTCTAATCCGCATATATATCACCATTGCCCTTGATTTTCTTGACTGTATATCTCTTAAATGTCAACATATACACGTGTGATTTAGTTTATGGAGATTTTTAAATGCTGACAACCTCGATCAAAGAGTAAAAAAGGAGTAAGGTTCACAATGGTGTAAAATTAAAATGCGATATACCGGATTAGGATTAGAGTTACAGGAACTAGGGCCAAACCAACCACCCAAGAATGGAATCGTCGAGAGAAAACACTTGACAACCACCTAGAAGCAGCTTTTCTTGCCTCCAGACCTTTCTCCATCAATTAGGAATTTGATGCCGTCACTAAACACATTCCTTAAATTGTAGCCATTTGTTGAGTGTTTTTATTGGTGTCTAATCCACATATATATCACCATTGCCCTTGATTTTCTTGACTGTATATCTCTTAAATCTCAACATATACATGTGTGATTTAGTTTACGAAGATTTTTCAATGCCGAGAACCTCGATCAGAGAGTAAAAAAGACGTAAGGTTCACAATGGTGTAAAATTAAAATGGGATATACCGGGCTAGGATTCGAGTTACAGGAACAAGGGCCAAACCAACCACCCAAGAATGGAATCGTCGAGTGAAAACTCTTGACAACCTCCTAGAAGCAGCTTTTCTTGCTACCAGACCTTTCTCCATCGATTAGAAATCTGATGCCGTCACTAAACACATTCCTTAAATTGTAGCCATTTGTTGAGTGTTTTTTTTTTGTGTCTAATCCGCATATATATCACCATTACCCTTGATTTTCTTAACGGTATATCTCTTAAATGTCAACATATACACGTGTGATTTAGTTTACGAAGAATTTTCAATGCCGACAACCTCGATCAGAGAGTAAAAAAGGCGTAAGGTTCACAATGGTGTAAAATTAAAATGGGATATACCGGGCTAGGATTCGAGTTACCGGAACAAGGGCAAAACCAACCACCCAAGAATGGATTCGTCGAGTGAAAACACTTTACAACCTCCTAGAAACAGCTTTTCTTGCCACCAGACCTTTCTCCATCAATTAGGAATCTGATGCCCTCACTAAACACATTCCTTAAATTGTAGCCATTTTTGAGTGTTTTTTTTTTGTGTCTAATCCGCATATATATCACCACGGCCCTTGATTTTCTTGACTGTATATCTCTTAAATGTCAACATATACACGTGTGATTTAGTTTACGAAGATTTTTCAATGCCGAGAACCTCGATCAGAGAGTAAAAAAGGCGTAAGGTTCACAATGGTGTAAAATTAAAATGGGATATACCGGGCTAGGATTCGAGTTAAAGGAACAAGGGCCAAACCAACCACCCAAGAATGGAATCGTCGAGCGAAAACACTTGACAACCTCCTAGAAGCAGCTTTTCTTGCCACCAGACCTTTCTCCATCAATTAGGAATCTGATGCCGTCACTAAACACATTCCTTAAATTGTAGCCATTTGTTGAGTGTTTTTTTTGGTGTCTAATCCGCATATATATCACCACTACCCTTGATTTTCTTGACTGTATATCTCTTAAATGTCAACATATACACGTGTGATTTAGTTTACGAAGATTTTTAAATGCCGAGAACCTTGATCAGAGGGTAAAAAAGACGTAAGGTTCACAATGGTGTAAAATTAAAATTGGATATACCGGGCTAGGATTCGAGTTACAGGAACAAGGGCCAAACCAACCACCCAAGAATGGAATCGTCTAGCGAAATCACTTGACAACCTCCAAGAAGCAGCTTTTCTTGCCACCAGACATTTCTCCATCGATTAGGAATCTGAAGCCGTCACTAAACACATTCCTTAAATTATAGCCATTTGTTGAGTGTTTTTTTGTGTCTAATCCGCATATATATCCCCATTGCCCTTGATTTTCTTGACTGTATATCTCTTAAATGTCAACATATACACGTGTGATTTAGTTTATGGAGATTTTTAAATGCTGACAACCTCGATCAGAGAGTAAAAAAGGAGTAAGGTTCACAATGGTGTAAAATTAAAATGGGATATACCGGGCTAGGATTCGTGTTACAGGAACAAGGGCCAAACCAACCACCCAAGAATGGAATCGTCGAGCGAAAACACTTGACAACCACCTAGAAGCAGCTTTTCTTGCCACCAGACCTTTCTTCATCAATTAGGAATCTGATGCAGTCACTAAACACATTCCTTAAATTGAAGCCATTTGTTGAGTGTTTTTATTGGTGTCTAATCCACATATATATCACCATTGCCCTTGATTTTATTAACTGTATATCTCTTAAATCTCAACATATACACGTGTGAGTTAGTTTACGAAGATTTTTCAATGCCGAGAACCTCGATCGGAGAGTAAAAAAGACGTAAGGTTCACAATGGTGTAAAATTAAAATGGATATATACCGGGCTAGGATTCGAGTTACAGGAACAAGGGCCAAACCAACCATCCAAGAATGGAATCATCGAGTGAAAACTCTTCACAACCTCCTAGAAGCAGCTTTTCTTGCCACCAGACCTTTCTCCATCAATTAGGAATCTGATGCCGTCACTAAACACATTCCTTAAATTGTAGCCATTTGTTGAGTGTTTTTTTTGGTGTCTAATCCGCATATATATCACCATTGCCCTTGATTTTCTTGACTGTATATCTCTTAAATGTCAACATATACACGTGTGATTTAGTTTACGAAGATTTTTAAATGCCGAGAACCTTGATCATAGGGTAAAAAAGACGTAAGGTTCACAATGGTGTAAAATTAAGATTGGATATACCGGGCTAGGATTCGAGTTACAGGAACAAGGGCAAAACCAACCACCCAAGAATGGAATCGTCGAGCGAAATCACTTGACAACCTCCAAGAAGCAGCTTTTCTTGCCACCAGACATTTCTCCATCAATTAGGAATCTGATGCCGTCACTAAACACATTCCTTAAATTGTAGCCATTTGTTGAGTGTTTTTTTGCGTCTAATCCGCATATATATCACCATTGCCCTTGATTTTCTTGACCGTATATCTCTTAAATGTCAACATATACACGTGTGATTTAGTTTATGGAGATTTTTAAATGCTGACAACCTCGATCAGAGAGTAAAAAAGGAGTAAGGTTCACAATGGTGTAAAATTAAAATGGGATATACCGGGCTAGGATTCGAGTTACAGGAACAAGGGCCAAACCAACCACCCAAGAATGGAATCGTCGAGCGAAAACACTTGACAACCACCTAGAAGCAGCTTTTCTTGCCACCAGACCTTTCTTCATCAATTAGGAATCTGTTGCCGTCACTAAACACATTCCTTAAATTGTGGCCATTTGATGAGTGTTTTTATTGGTGTCTAATCCACATATATATCACCATTGCCCTTGATTTTCTTGACTGTATATCTCTTAAATCTCAACATATACACGTGTGATTTAGTTTACGAAGATTTTTCAATGCCGAGAACCTCGATCAGAGAGTAAAAAAGACGTAAGGTTCACAATGGTGTAAAATTAAAATGGTTTATACCGGGCTAGGATTCGAGTTACAGGAACAAGGGCCAAACCAACCACCCAAGAATGGAATCATCGAGTGAAAACTCTTGACAAC
Source organism: Helianthus tuberosus (assembly GCA_030545235.1). Taxonomy (NCBI): domain Eukaryota; kingdom Viridiplantae; phylum Streptophyta; class Magnoliopsida; order Asterales; family Asteraceae; genus Helianthus; species Helianthus tuberosus. The sequence goes on along the minus strand of CM060449.1, from coordinate 48,512,686 downwards.
CTCCTAGAAGCAGCTTTTCTTGCCACCAGACCTTTCTCCATCGATTAGAAATCTGATGCCGTCACTAAACACATTCCTTAAATTGTAGCCATTTGTTGAGTGTTTTTTTTGTGTCTAATCCGCATATATATCACCATTTCCCTTGATTTTCTTGACTGTATATCTCTTAAATGTCAACATATACACTTGTGATTTAGTTTACGAAGAATTTTCAATGCCGACAACCTCGATCAGAGAGTAAAAAAGGCGTAAGGTTCACAATGGTGTAAAATTAAAATGGGATATACCGGGCTAGGATTCGAGTTACCGGAACAAGGGCAAAACCAACCACCCAAGAATGGAGTTGTCGAGTGAAAACACTTGACAACCTCCTAGAAACAGCTTTTCTTGCCACCAGACCTTTCTCCATCAATTAGGAATCTGATGCCCTCACTAAACATATTCCTTAAATTGTAGCCATTTGTTGAGTGTTTTTTTTTTGTGTCTAATCCGCATATATATCAACATGGCCCTTGATTTTCTTGACTGTATATCTCTTAAATGTCAACATATACACGTGTGATTTTGTTTACGAAGATTTTTCAATGCCGAGAACCTCGATCAGAGAGTAAAAAAGGCGTAAGGTTCACAATGGTGTAAAATTAAAATGGGATATACCAGGCTAGGATTCGAGTTACAGGAACAAGGGCCAAACCAACCACCCAAGAATGGAATCGTCGAGCGAAAACACTTAACAACCTCCTAGAAGCAGCTTTTCTTGCCACCAGACCTTTCTCCATCAATTAGAAATCTGATGCCCTCACTAAACACATTCCTTAAATTGTAGCCATTTGTTGAGTGTTTTTTTTGGTGTCTAATCCGCATATATATCACCATTGCCCTTGATTTTCTATACTGTATATCTCTTAAATGTCAACATATACACGTGTGATTTAGTTTACGAAGATTTTTCAATGCCGAGAACCTCTATCAGAGAGTAAAAAAGGCGTAAGGTTCACAATGGTGTAAAATTAAAATTGGATATACCGGGCTAGGATTCGAGTTACAGGAACAAGGGCCAAACCAACCACCCAAGGATGGAATCGTCGAGCGAAAACACTTGACAACCTCCTAGAAGCAGCTTTTCTTTCCACGAAACCTTTATCCATCAATTAGGAATCTGATGCCGTCACTAAACACATTCCTTAAATTGTAGCCATTTGTTGAGTTTTTTTTTGTGTCTAATCCGCATATATATCACCAATGCCCTTGATTTTCTCGACTGTATATCTCTTAAATGTCAACATATACACGTGTGATTTAGTTTACGAAGATTTTTAAATGCCGACAACCTCGATCAGAGGGTAAAAAAGTAGTAAGGTTCACAATGGTGTAAAATTAAAATGGGATATACCGGGCTAGGATTCGAGTTACAGGAACAAGGGCCAAACCAGCCACCCAAGAATGGAATCATCGAGCGAAAACACTTGACAACCTCCTAGAAGCAGTTCTTCTTGCCACCAGACCTTTCTCCCTCGATTAGGAATCTGATGCCGTCACTAAACACATTCCTTAAATTGTAGCCATTTGTTGAGTGTTTTTTTTTTGGTGTCTAATCCGCATATATATCACCATTGCCCTTGATTTTCTTGACTGTATATCTCTTAAATGTCAACATATACACGTGTGATTTAGTTTACGAAGATTTTTCAATGCCGACAACCTCGATCAGAGAGTAAAAAAGGCGTAAGGTTCACAATGGTGTAAAATTAAAATAAGATATAACGGGCTAGGATTCGAGTTACAGGAACAAGGGCCAAACAAACCACCATAGAATGGAATCGTCGAGCGAAAACACTTGACAACCTCCTAGAAGTAGCTTTTCTTGCCACCAGACCTTTCTCCATCAATTATTAATCTGATGCCGTCACTAAACACATTCCTTAAATTGTAGCCATTTGTTGAGTGTTTTTTTTGTGACTAATCCGCATATATATATATATATATATATATATATATGTCACCATTGCCCTTGATTTTCTTGACTGTATATCTCTTAAATGTCAACATATACACGTGTGACTTAGTTTACAAAGATTTTTCAATGCTGAGAACCTCGATCAGAGAGTAAAAAAGACGTAAGGTTCACAATGGTGTAAAATTAAAATGGGATATACCGGGCTAAGATTCGAGTTACAGGAACAAGGGCCAAACCAACCACCCAAGAATGGAATCGTCGAGAGAAAACACTTGACAACCTCCTAGAAGCAGCTTTTCTTGCCACTAGACCTTTCTCCATCAATTAGGAATCTGATGGCGTCACAAAACACATTCCTTAAATTGTAGCCATTTGTTGAGTGTTTTTTTTTTTGTGTCTAATCCGCACATATCTCACCATTCCCCATGATTTTCTTGACTGTATATCTCTTAAATGTCAACATATACACGTGTGATTTAGTTTACGATGTGTTTTCAATGCCGAGAACCTTGATCAGAGAGTAAAAAAGGCGTAAGGTTCACAATGGTGTAAAATTAAAATGAGATATAATGGGCGAGGATTCGAGTTACAGGAACAAGGGCCAAACCAACCACCATAGAATGGAATCATCGAGCGAAAACACTTGACAAACCTCCTAGAAGCAGCTTTTCTTGCCACGAGATCTTTCTCCATCAATTAGGAATCTGATGCCGTCACTAAACACATTCCTTAAATTGTAGCCATTTGTTGAGTTTTTTTTTTGTGTCTAATTCGCATATATATCAACATTGCCTTTGATTTTCTTGACTGTATATCTCTTAAATGTCAACATATACACGTGTGATTTAGTTTACGAAGATTTTTAAATGCCGACAACCTCGATCAGAGAGTAAAAAAGGAGTAAGGTTCACAATGGTGTAAAATTAAAATGGGATATACCGGGCTAGGATTCGAGTTACAGGAACAAGGGCCAAACCAACCACCCAAGAATGGAATCGTCGAGTGAAAACACTTGATAACCTCCTAGAAGCAGCTTTTCTTGCCACCAGAGCTTTCTCCATCAATTAGGAATCTGATACCGTCCCTAAACACATTCCTTAAATTGTAGCCATTTGTTGAGTGTTTTTTTTGGTGTCTAATCCGCATATATATCACCATTGCCCTTGATTTTCTTGACTGTATATCTCTTAAATGTCAACATATACACGTGTGATTTAGTTTACGAAGATTTTTCAATGCCGAGAACCTCGATCAGAGAGTAAAAAAGACGTAAGGTTCACAATGGTGTAAAATTAAAATGAGATATACCGGGCTAGGATTCGAGTTACAGGAACAAGGGCCAAAACCAACCACCCAAGAATGGAATCGTCGAGCGAAAACACTTGACAACCTCCTAGAAGCAGCTTTTCTTGCCACCAGACCTTTCTCCATCAATTAGGAATCTGATGCCATCACTAAACACATTCCTTAAATTGTAGCCATTTGTTGAGTGTTTTTTTGTGTCTAATCCGCATATATATCACCATTGCCCTTGATTTTCTTGACTGTATATCTCTTAAATTTCAACATATACACGTGTGATTTAGTTTACGAAGATTTTTCAATGCCGAGAACCTCAATCAGAGATTAAAAAAGACGTAAGGTTCACAATGCTGTAAAATTAAAATGGGATATACGGGGCTAGGATTCGAGTTAAAGGAACAAGGGCCAAACCAACCACCCAAGAATGGAATCGTCGAGCGAAAACACTTGGCAACCTCCTAGAAAGCAGCTTTTCTTGCCACCATACATTTCTCCATCAATTAGGAATTTGATGCCGTCACTAAACACATTCCTTAAATTGTAGCCATTTGTTGAGTGTTTTTTTTGGTGTCAAATCCGCATATATATCACCATTGCCCTTGATTTTCTTGACTGTATATCTATGAAATGTCAACATATACACGTGTGATTTAGTTTACGAAGATTTTTCAATGCCGAGAACCTCGATCAGAGAGTAAAAAAGGCGTAAGGTTCACAATGGTGTAAAATTAAAATGGGATATATGGGGCAAGGATTCGAGTTACAGGAACAAGGGCCAAACCAACCACCCAAGAATGGAATCGTCGAGCGAAAACACTTGACAACCTCCTAGAAGCAGCTTTTCTTGCCACCAGACCTTTCTCCATCGATTAGGAATCTGATGCCGTCACTAAACACATTCCTTAAATTGTAGCCATTTGTTGAGTGTTTTTTTTTTGTGTCTAATCCGCATATATATCACCATTGCCCTTGATTTTCTTGACTGTATATCTCTTAAATGTCAACATATACACATGTGATTTAGTTTACGAAGATTTTTCAATGCCGACAACCTCGATCAGAGAGTAAAAAAGGCGTAAGGTTCACAATGGTGTAAAATTAAAATGGTATACACCGGCCTAGGATTCGAGTTACAGGAACAAGGGCCAAACCAACCACCCAAGAATGGAATCGTTGAGCGAAAACACTTGACAACCTCCTAGAAGCAGCTTTTCTTGCCACCAGACCTTTCTCCATCCATTAGGAATCTGATGCCGTCACTAAACACATTCCTTAAATTGTAGCCATTTGTTGAATGTTTTTTTTGGTGTCAAATCCGCATATATATCACCATTGCCGTTTATTTTCTGGATTGTATATCTATGAAATGTCAACATATACACGTGTGATTTAGTTTACGAAGATTTTTCAATGCCGAGAACCTCGATCAGAGAGTAAAAAAGGCGTAAGGTTCACAATGGTGTAAAATTAAAATGGGATATACGGGGTTAGGATTCGAGTTACAGGAACAAGGGCCAAACCAACCACCCAAGAATGGAATCGTCGAGCGAAAACACTAAACAACCTGCTAGAAAGCAGGTTTTCTTGCCACCATACCTTTCTCCATCAATTAGGAATCTGATGCCGTCACTAAACACATTCCTTAAATTGTAGCCATTTGTTGAGTGTTCTTTTTTTTTTTTGGTGTCTAATCCACATATATATCACCATTGCCCTTGATTTTCTTGACAATATATCTCTTAAATGTCAACATATACACGTGTGATTTAGTTTACGAAGATTTTTCAATGCCGAGAACCTCGATCAGAGAGTAAAAAAGGCGTAAGTTTCACAATGGTGTAAAATTAAAATGGGATATACCGGGCTAGGTTTCGAGTTACAGGAACAAGGGCTAAACCAACCACCCAAGAATGGAATCGTCGAGCGAAAACACTTGACAACCTCCTAGAAGTAGCTTTTCTTGCCACCAGACCTTTCTCCATCAATTAGGAATCTGATGGCGTCACTAGACACATTCCTTAAATTGTAGCCATTTGTTGAGTGTTTTTTTTGTGTGTCTAATCCGCATATATATCACCATTGCCCTTGATTTTCTTGACTGTATATCTCTTAAATGTCAACATATACTCGTGTGATTTAGTTTACGAAGATTTTTCAATGCCGAGAACCTCGATCAGAGAGTAAAAAAGGCGTAAGGTTCACAATGGTGTAAAATTAAAACGGAATATACGGGGCTAGGATTCGAGTTACAGGAACAGGGGCTAAACCAACAACCCAAGAATGGAATCGTCAAACGAAAACACTTGACAACCTCCTAGAAGCAGCTTTTCTTGCCACCAGGCCTTTCTCCATCGATTAGGAATCTGATGCCGTCACTAAACACATTCCTTAAATTGTAGCCATTTGTTAAGTGTTTTTTTTTGTGTCTAATCCGCATATATATCACCATTGCCCTTGATTTTCTTGAATGTATATCTCTTAAATGTCAACATATACACGTGTGATTTAGTTTGCGAAGATTTTTCAATGCCGACAACCTCGATCAGAGAGTAAAAAAGGCGTAAGGTTCACAATGGTGTAAAATTAAAATGAGATATAACGGGCTAGGATTCGAGTTACAGGAACAAGGGCCAAACCAACCACCATAGAAGGGAATCGTCGAGCGAAAACACTTGACAACCTCCTAGAAGCAGCTTTTTTTGCCACCAGACCTTTCTCCATCAATTATGAATCTGATGCCATCACTAAACACATTCCTTAAATTGTAGCCATTTGTTGAGTGTTTTTTTTGTGTCTAATCCGCATATATATCACCATTGCCCTTGATTTTCTTGACTGTATATCTCTTAAATGTCAACATATACACGTGTGATTTAGTTTACGAAGATTTTTCAAAGCTGAGAACCTCAATCAGAGAGTAAAAATGACGTAAGGTTCACAATGGTGTAAAATTAAATTGGTATATACCGGGCTAGGATTCGAGTTACAGGAACAAGGGCCAAACCAACCACCCAAGAATGCAATCGTTGAGCGATAACACTTGACAACCTCCTAGAAGCAGCTTTTCTTGCCACCAGACCTTTCTCCATCGATTAGGAATCTGATGCCGTCACTAAACACATTCCTTAAATTGTAGCCATTTGTTGAGTGTTTTTTTTGTGTCTAATCCGCATATATATCACCATTGCCTTTGATTTTCTTGACTGTATATCTCTTAAATGTCAACATATACACATGTGATTTAGTTTACGAAGATTTTTCAATGCCGACAACCTCGATCAGAGAGTAAAAAAGGCGTAAGGTTCACAATGGTGTAAAATTAAAATGGGATATACCGGCCGAGGATTCGAGTTACAGGAACAAGGGCCAAACCAACCACCCAAGAAAGGAATCGTCGAGCTAAAACAGTTGACAACCTCCTAGAAGCAGCTTTTCTTGCCACCAGACCTTTCTCCATCAATAGGAATCTGATACCGTCACTAAACACATTCTTTAAATTGTAGGCATTTGTTGAGTGTTTTTTTTTGTGTCAAATCCGCATATATATCACCATTGCCCTTGATTTTCTTGACTGTATATCTATGAAATGTCAACATATACACGTGTGATTTAGTTTAAGAAGTTTTTTCAATGCCGAGAACCTCGATCAGAGAGTAAAAAAGGCGTAAGGTTCACAATGGTGTAAAATTAAAATGGGATATACCGGGCTAGGATTCGAGTTACAGGAACAAGGGCCAAACCAACCACCCAAGAATGGAATCGTCGAGCGAAAACACTTAACAACCTCCTAGAAAACAGCTTTTCTTGCCACCATACCTTTCTCCATCAATTAGGAATCTGATGCCGTCACTAAACACATTACTTAAATTGTAGCCATTTGTTGAGTGTTCTTTTTTTTGGTGTCTAATCCGCATATATATCACCATTGCCCTTGATTTTCTTGACAGTATATCTCTTAAATGTCAACATATACACGTGTGATTTAGTTTACGAAGATTTTTCAATGCCGAGAACCTCGATCAGAGAGTAAAAAAGGCGTAAGTTTCACAATGGTGTAAAATTAAAATGGGATATACCGGGCTAGGTTTCGAGTTATAGGAACAAGGGCTTAACCAACCACCCAAGAATGGAATCGTCAATCGAAAACACTTGACAACCTCCTAGAAGCAGCTTTTCTTGGCACCAGACCTTTCTCCATCAATTAGGAATCTAATGCCATCACTAAACACATTCCATAAATTGTAGCCATTTGTTGAGTGTTTTTTTTGGTGTCTAATCCGCATATATATCACCATTTCCCTTGATTTTCTTGATTGTATATCTCTTAAATGTCAACATATATACGTGTGATTTAGTTTACGAAGATTTTTCAATGCCGAGAACCTCGATAAGAGATTAAAAAAGGCGTAAGGTTCACAATGTTGTAAAATTAAAATGGGATATATCGGGCTAGGATTCGAATTACTGGAACAAGGGCCAAACCAACCACACAAGAATGGAATCGTCGAGCGAAAACACTTGACAACCTCCTAGAAGCAGCATTTTGTAACACCCTTATTATTATTATTTAACGAATTTCGTATAATTTACGAAGATAAACGGGTAATTAGAATTTCAAATACATTGAAATTACGGGTTTCATTAAACTTTCTTACAGAATTAAAACTATACAACATAACATGTGTGAGTTCGTCATTTAACATAACAACGATACAAAGTGCGGAAGCTTATTTCTTGATCGTGTTCGGCTCTTTGTTGTGCTTGATCATCCTCCGGTGCCAAAATTATACCTGAAACTCATAAAACATGAGTTGGATTAGTCATACGTAACTTAAAACGTATTTAAACGAGTCTGGGAAGCGAAACTGATTAAAATAATTTTTTTTTCGCTAAAACAGTGCCCTTTCGCGCCACGCGAAGGAACCCAGTTGCTCCCTCGCGCCACGCGAGGGAGACCGTTTTCCAGCAGCTCTGGAGCTGGGTCCTGCAATTTTCAGCAATACTAGTTTTTACGGAAACGGCCATAACTTCTTCGTTATTGATCCGTTTTACGCGATTCTTTTTCCTACGCGTCCGTAATTTAATTCTCCATAATATGGAGTTAAAATCCAATATCCAACATAACAAAGTTTGAGACTTCTAAGCCTTCGACTCGTTTCATTTTTACCGAATTTTAACCCGTTTATGCATTTTATCAAACAAACATATTTGTTTGATCCTTATATCACATACACTTCTTCAAATTAATGTTACCTACCATATTAGGTTCTAATCATAGGTTTATTACACAATTTAAACCCGTTTTCGCTCGTATGCTTATTTTGACCCGTTAAGGGTATTTTAAGCACTTTAAAGCTTGAAATCGCTTTCATTCATTTCTAGCATCTTATTCCTACATTTCTTATCAAGTAATCTTCAACTACAACTATATGTGTGTTGGATTTAATGTGGATATCTAAATGTTCCGAGTTTTACCCCTCGGATTATAATTTTAAGGCAAGACTCAAAAAGAGCCATTTAACTCACGTATTACATCTTTCAACTTCTACACTTATTCTAAGTATTTATCTAATCATGAAACTCGTTTCCAAACAAACTTTAAGGGTTGTTTGTTCAATTTAGCCTACAAGGGTGTTTTGGTCAATTTTGGTCTTTCTTTTACGACGAAGGACTTTCAGATACTTGTTTGACCCAAAAATCCGGTCTTTTAACTATAACCTTGTTTAGAAATCATTATGTTTCTAAAACACTACAATTATAACTTGAATTGTTCGGTTTATCTTTAAGATAACCAAATATCCAATTTGACCTTGTTTAACTCTTAGAAAACCACAAATTCTACATGATGAGTTGAGTCATTACACAAACCTGGCTCGGATCAATGAATTGACCCGTTACGATACCTTGCCTTAGTGGCGCTAAGTAATAGCGATGTCAACATTCAATCGGTATTTATTCCTGTAATCATGCAACTCGACAAAACATTAGCCGATATTGTCAAAGGGTGATATTTTCACCTTTTGACCCGTTTGGTCTATATGACCGTTTACTTTTACGAGATGGATTTATTATCATCTCGTCTACATGACTTGTACCGGTTTACACCGTACGGTCAATTTACTTATAAATCTATTTCTTGATTATTTTGACCCCTTTATATCTTACGCCATAAAGTGTCCTTCAAAACTAACGGTTATCGTAACGAGTGACCACATTGCCGTTTTACCCTTATTAATTGTATTAATTTACCTTATAAGGTAAATCATTCAAAACTCGTTATTTATTAGTCATTACATGACTAAATGACCTTATTAGCTCTTTTTAACCATTCAACATGGTTTATCATTATTGTCTTTTGTTCCGAACCTCGCGTGTCGGGTCAAAACATCATAAGTCAAAATGTGACTTTTGATTATTTAAAATCTATAAAACCAATAGATATCAAATAAAAGGTGTAAGTTTTAACTTACCTCACATCCAAATTACGCTTTTCTTTTCTCACTTGCTTCGATCGACCCGCTTGCTCCCCAAGCTTCACCTAGCTTGTTAAGCGCCAACTATCATTCATCATTCACAAGGTTGTTAGATTAGTCATTCTAAATCATGACTTTCACACCTTATGAATCTTTGACTACTTTTCTTATTGACTAAATCATAAATCATGAGTTTAGTTCTTGTGTCAAGACCCACTTCAAATCAAGTATGAACTGTTAACAAATCCCCATTTTGTTCAAGTAGTTCATTCATACAAGTTAGTATGGTGTTTATGAACACCAATACAACATCAATTTCATTAAATCATTCAAAACCCATTTTTCAAGTCATGTATGATCAACACTCAAACTTGGAAATTGTTCAAGTATCTTGCATCAACTATCACTTATGATGATTTCTAACACAAATATATCATCATCTTCATTATTAAATCAAAACCCACTTAGCACATATATGGGTAATCATCAAATCCCTAGTTTCTAACACCAATTCATCAAGTTTTCAACTAGGGTTTGTTTCTAAACATGAATTCAACACATATATCACTCATACATTCAACACTCATTCACGAATTTTGATCATGGGTGTTCATCATAAATTCTAAGACATCACCAAATTACAAAATTTTACATACCTTACGATCCCCTTGACTTGGTGATCATTTGTACGTGAACATGCATTTGATTTGAGCTAGTTTTGCCCTTCAATTTGGTGAAATTGAGATGAGCTAGGGTTTGAGCTCCTGGCTCCTCTTCTGATCGATTTCACACACACACACACACACACACTAGTGGGTGTAGTGTTTTAATTAAATTAAAAATCAAGTTTTAAATCTTCCTCTTTTGGCCCCTAAAGTTTGTAACTTTATAATAAGGGTTATTTCCCAAGTTTCCTCCTTTGTTTTAAGGCACATATTTAACTAGGTTGATATTCCTAGTTACTTGGTGGGTTCGGGGAAGTTATAACCTGTTTTATTTTTATGTCCCGTTAACTCGGGCCTTTTACAAACTTATTTCTTTAAAAGCATTTATTCACGTTTTATTAAATATTAGGTTTATTTATTTAAATCCTAATATTTGCCCGGTTACTTTTACAACTAACGGTACTTTACCCTCCATTTAGTATTAACGAGGTTTGATTATCAAACACGTTTTCGGGGTGTTACACATTTCTTGCCACCAGACCTTTCTCCATCAATTAGGAATCTGATGCCGTCACTAAACACATTCCTTAAATTGTAGCCATTTGTTGAGTGTTTTTTTGTGTCTAATCCGCATTTGTATCAACATTGCCCTTGATTATCTTGACTGTGTATCTCTTAAATGTCAACATATACACGTGTGATTTAGTTTACGAAGATTTTTCAATGCCGAGAACCTCGATTAGAGAGTAAAAAAGGCGTAAGGTTCACAATGGTGTAAAATTAAAATGGGATATATCGGGCTAGGATTCGAGTTACAGAAATAAGGGCCAAACCAACAACCCAAGAATGGAATCGTCGAGCGAAAACACTTGACAACCTCCTAGAAGCATTTTTTCTTGCCACCAGACCTTTCTCCATCAATTAGGAATCTGATGCCGTCACTAAACCCATTCCTTAAATTGTAGTCATTTGTTGAGTGTTTTTTTTTGTGTCTAATCCGCATATATATCACCATTGCCCTTGATTTTATTGACTGTATATCTCTTAAATGTCAACATATACATGTGTGATTTAGTTTACGAAGATTTTTTAATGGCGAGAACCTCGATCAGAGAGTAAAAAAGGCGTAAGGTTCACAAAAGGTGTAAAATTAAAATGGGATATACCTGGCTAGGATTCGAGTTACAGGAACAAGGGCCAAACCAACCACCCAAGAATGGAATCGTCGATCGAAAACAATTGACAATCTCCTAGAAGCAGCTTTTCTTGCCACCAGAACTTTCTCCATCAATTCGGAATCTGATGCCGTCACTAAACACATTTCTTAAATTGTAGCCATTTGTTGAGTGTTTTTTTTGGTGTCTAATCCGCATATATATCATCATTGCCCTTGATTTTCTTGACTGTATATCTCTTAAATTTCAACATATACACGTGTGATTTAGTTTACGAAGATTTTTCAATGCCGAGAACCTCGATCAGAGAGTAAAAAAGGCGTAATGTTCACAATGGTGTAAAATTAAAATGGGATATACCGGGCTAGGATTCGAGTTACAGGAACAAGGGCCAAACCAACCACCCATAATTGGAATCGTCGAGCGAAAACACTTGACAACCTCCTAGAAGCAGCTTTTCTTGCCACCAGACCTTTCTCCATCAATTAGGAATCTGATGCCGTCACTAAACACATTCCTTAAATTGTAGCCATTTGTTGAGTGTTTTTTTTTGTGTCTAATCCGCATATATATCACCACTGCCCTTGATTTTCTTGATTGCATATCTCTTAAATGTCAACATATACACGTATGATTTAGTTTACGAAGATTTTTCAAAGCCGAGAACCTCGATCAGAGAGTAAAAAAGACGTAAGGTTCACAATGGTGTAAATTAAAATGGGATATACTGTGCTAGGATTGGAGTTCCAGGAACAAGGGCCAAACCAACCACCCAAGAATGGGATCGTCTAGCGAAAACACTTGACAACCACCTAGAAGCAGCTTTTCTTGCCACCAGACCTTTTCTCCATCAATTAGGAATCTGATGCCGTCATTAAACACATTCCTTAAATTGTAGCCATTTGTTGAGTGTTTTTTTGGTGTCTAATCCGCATATATATCACCATTGCCCTTGATTTTCTTGACTGTATACCTCTTAAATGTCAACATATACACGTGTGATTTAGTTTACGAAGTTTTTTCACTGCCGAGAACCTCAATCAGAGAGTAAAAAAGGCGTAAGTTTCACAATGGTGTAAAATTAAAATGGGATATATCGGTCTAGGATTCGAGTTACAGGAACAAGGGCCAAACCAACAACCCAAGAATGGAATCGTCGAGCGAAAACACTTGACAACCTCCCAGAAGAAGCTTTTTTTTGCCACCAGACCCTTCTCCATCAATTAGGAATCTGAGGCCGTCACTAAACACATTCCTTAAATTGTAGCCATTTGTTGAGTGTTTTTTTTTTGTTGTCTAATCAGCATATATATCACCATTGCCCTTGATTTTCTTGATTGTATATCTCTTAAATGTCAACATATACACGTGTTATTTAGTTTACGAAAATTTTTCAATGCCGAGAACCTCGATCAGAGAGTAAAAAGGGCTTAAGGTTCACAATGGTGTAAAATTAAAATGGGATATACCGGTCTAGGATTTGAGTTACAAGAACAAGGGCCAAACCAACCACCCAAGAATGGAATCGTCGAGCGAAAACACTTGACAACCTCCTAGAAGCAGCTTTTTTTGCCACCAGACCCTTCTCCATCAATTAGGAATCTGATGCCGTCACTAAACACATTCCTTAAATTGTATCCATTTGTTGAGTGTTTTTTTTGGTGTCTAATCCGCATATATATCACCATTGCCCTTGATTTTCTTGATTGTATATCTCTTAAATGTCAACATATACACGTGTTATTTAGTTTACGAAGATTTTTCAATGCCGAGAACCTCGATCAGAGAGTAAAAAAGGCTTAAGGTTCATAATGGTGTAAAATTAAAATGGGATATACCGGTCTAGGATTTGAGTTACAAGAACAAGGGCCAAACCAACCACCCAAGAATGGAATCGTCGAGCGAAAACACTTGACAAGCTCCTAGAAGCAGCTTTTCTTGCCACAAGACCTTTCTCCATCAATTTGGAATCTGATGCCGTCACTAAACACATTCCTTAAATTGTTGCCATTTGTTGAGTGTTTTTTTTTGTGTCTAATCCGCATATATATCACCATTGCCCTTGATTTTCTTGATTGTATATCTCTTAAATGTCAACATGTACACGCATGATTTAGCTTACGAAGATTTTTCAATGCCGAGAACCTCGATTAGAGAGTAAAAAAGGCGTAAGGTTCATAATGGTGTAAAATTAAAATGGGATATACCGGGCTAGGATTCGAGTTACAGGAACTAGGGCCAAACCAACCACCCAAGAATGGAATCGTTGAGCGAAAACACTTGACAACCTTCAAGAAGCAGCTTTTCTTGCCACCAGACCTTTCTCCATCAATTAGGAATTTTATACCGTCACTAAACACATTCCTTAAATTGTAGCCATTTGTTGAGTGTTTTTTTTGTGTCTAATCCGCATATATATCACCATTGCCCATGATTTTCTTGACTGTTTATCTCTTAAATGTCAACACATACACGTGTGCTTTATTTTACGAAGATTTTTCAATGCCGAGAACCTCGATCAGAGAGTAAAAAAGGGGTAAGATTCACAATGGTGTAAAATTAAAATGGGATATACCGGGCTAGGATTCGAGTTACTGGAACAAGGGCCAAACCAACCACCCAAGAATGGAATCGTCGAGCGAAAACACTTAACAACCTCGTACAAGCAGCTTTTCTTGCCACCAGACCTTTCTCCATCAATTAGGAATCTGATGCCGTCACTAAACACATTCCTTAAATTGTAGCCATTTATTGAGTGTTTTTTTTGTGTCAAATCTGCATATATATCACCATTGCCCTTGATTTTCTTGACTGTATACCTCTTAAATGTCAACATATACACGTGTGATTTAGTTTATGAAGATTTTTTAATGCCGAGAACCTCGATCAGAGAGTAAAAAAGGCGTAAGGTTCACAATGGTGTAAAATTAAAATGGGATATACCGGTCTAGGATTCAAGTTACAGGAACAAGGGCCAAACCAACCACCCAAGAATGGAATCGTCGAGCGAAAATAATTGACAACCTCCTAGAAGCAGCTTTTCTTGCCACCAGACCTTTCTCCATCAATTATGAATCTGATGCCGTCACTAAACACATTCCTTAAATTGTAGCCATTTGTTGAGTGTTTTTTTTGTGTCTATTCCGCATATATATCACCATTGCCCTTGATTTTCTTGATTATATATCTCTTAAATGCCAATATATACACGTGTTATTTGTTTACGAAGATTTTTCAATGCCGAGAACCTCGATCAGAGAGTAAAAAAGGCTTAAGGGTCACAATGGTGTAAAATTAAAATGGGATATACCGGGCTAGGATTTGAGTTACAGGAACAAGGGCCAAACCAACCACCCAAGAATGGAATCGTCGAGCGAAAACACTTGACAACCTCCTAGAAGCAGCTTTTCTTTCCACAAGACCTTTCTCCATCAATTAGGAATCTGACGCCGTCACTAAACACATTCCTTAAATTGTAGCCATTTGTTGAGTGTTTTTTTTTTGTGTCTAATCTGCATATATATCACCATTGCCCTTGATTTTCTTGATTGTATATCTCTTAAATGTCAACATGTACACGAATGATTTGGTTTACGAAGATTTTTCAATGCCGAGAACCTCGATTAGAGAGTAAAAAAGGCGTAAGGTTCACAATGGTGTAAAATTAAAATGGGATATACCGGGCTAGGATTCGAGTTACAGGAACAAGGGCCAAACCAACCACCCAAGAATGGAATCGTTGAGCGAAAACACTTGACAACCTTCAAGAAGCAGCTTTTCTTGCCACCAGACCTTTCTCCATCAATTAGGAATCTTATGCCGTCACTAAACACATTCCTTAAATTGTAGCCATTTGTTGAGTGTTTTCTTTGTGTCTAATCCGCATATATATCACCATTGCCCTTGATTTTCTTGACTGTATATCTCTTAAATGTCAACACATACAGGTGTGCTTTATTTTACGAAGATTTTTCAATGCCGAGAACCTCGATCAGAGAGTAAAAAAGGCGTAAGATTCACAATGATGTAAAATTAAAATGGGATATACCGGGCTAGGATTCGAGTTACAGGAACAAGGGCCAAACGAACCACCTAGGAATGGAATCGTCGAGCGAAAACACTTGACAACCTCCTAGAAGCGGCTTTTCTTGCCACCAGACCTTTCTCCATCAATTAGGAATCTGATGCCGTCACTAAACACATTCCTTAAATTGTAGCCATTTGTTGAGTGTTTTTATTGGTGTCTAATCCACATATATATCACCATTGCCCTTGATTTTCGTGACTGTATACCTCTTAAATGTCAACATATACACGTGTGATTTAGTTTACGAAGTTTTTTTAATGCCGAGAACCTCGATCAGAGATTAAAAAAGGCGTAAGGTTCACAATGGTGTAAAATTAAAATGGGATATACCGGTCTAGGATTCGAGTTACAGGAACAAGGGCCAAACCAACCACCCGAGAATGGAATCATCGAGCGAAAACACTTGACAACCTCCTAGAAGCAGCTTTTCTTGCCACCAGACCTTTCTCCATCAATTAAGAATCTGATGCCGTCACTAAACACATTCCTTAAATTGTAGCCATTTGCTGAGTGTTTTTTTTGTGTCTATTCCGCATATATATCACCATTTCCCTTGATTTTCTTGATTATATATCTCTTAAATGTCAACATATACACGTGTTATTAGTTTACGAAGACTTTTCAATACCGAGAACCTCGATCAGAGAGTAAAAGAGGCTTAAGGTTCACAATGGTGTAAAATTAAAATGGGATATACCGGGCTAAGATTTGAGTTACAGGAACAAGGGCCAAACCAACCACCCAAGAATGGAATTATCGAGCGAAAACACTTGACAACCTCCTAGAAGCATCTTTTCTTGCCACCAAACCTTTCTCCATCAATTAGGAATCTGATGCCGTCACTAAACACATTCCTTAAATTGTAGCCATTTGTTGAGGGTTTTTTTTTTGTGTCTAATCCGCATATATATCACCATTGCCATTGATTTTCTTGGTTGTATATCTCTTAAATGTCAACATATACATGTATGATTTAGTTTACAAAGATTTTTCAAAGCCGAGAACCTCGATCAGAGAGTAAAAAAGATGTAAGTTTCACAATGGTGTAAAATTAAAATGGGATATACCGGGCTAGGATTCGAGTTCTAGGAACAAGGGCCAAACCAACCACCCAAGAATGGAATCGTCTAGCGAAAACACTTGACAACCTCCTAGAAGCAGCTTTTCTTGCCACCAGACCTTTCTCCATCAATTAGGAATCTGATGCCGTCACTAAACACATTCCTTAAATTGTAGCCATTTATTAAGTGTTTTTTTTTTGGTGTCTAATCCGCATATATATCACCATTGCCCTTGATTTTCTTGATTGTATATCTCTTAAATGTCAACATATACACGTGTTATTTAGTTTACGATGATTTTTCAATGCCGAGAACCTCGATCAGAGAGTAAAAAAGGCTTAAGGTTCACAATGGTGTAAAATTAAAATGGGATATACCGGGCTAGAATTTGAGTTACAGGAACAAGGGCCAAACCAACCACCCAAGAATGGAATCATCGAGCGAAAACACTTGACAACCTCCTAGAAGTAGCTTTTCTTGCCACGAGACCTTTCTCCATCAATTAGAAATCTGATGTCGTCACTAAACACATACCATAAATTGTTTCCATTTGTTGAGTGTTTTTTTTGTGTCTAATCCGCATATATATCACCATTACCCTTGATTTTCTTTATTATATATCTCTTAAATGTCAACATATACACGTATGATTTAGTTTACGAAGATTTTTCAATGCCGAGAACCTCGATTAGAGAGTAAAAAAGGTGTACGGTTCATAATGGTGTAAAATTAAAATGGGATATACCGGGCTAGGATTCGAGTAACAGGAACAAGGGCAAAACCAACCATCCAAGAATGGAATCGTCGAGCGAAAACACTTGACAACCTCCTAGAAGCAGCTTTTCTTACCACCAGACCTTTCTCCATCAATTAGGAATCTGATGCCGTCACTAAACACATTCCTTAAATTGTAGCCATTTGTTGACTGTTTTTTTTTGTGTCTAATCCGCATATATATCACCATTGCCCTTGATTTTCTTGATTGTATATCTCTTAAATGTCAACATATACACGTGTTATTAGTTTACGAAGACTTTTCAATACCGAGAACCTCGATCAGAGAGTAAAAGAGGCTTAAGGTTCACAATGGTGTAAAATTAAAATGGGATATACCGGGCAAAGATTCGAGTTACAGGAACAAGGGCCAAACCAACCACCCAAGAATGGAATCATCGAGCGAAAACACATGACAACCTCCTAGAAGCATCTTTTCTTGCCACCAGACCGTTCTCCATCAATTAGGAATCTGATGCCGTCACTAAACACATTCCTTAAATTGTAGCCATTTGTTGAGTGTTTTTTTTGTGTCTATTCCGCATATATATCACCATTTCCCTTGATTTTCTTGATTATATATCTCTTAAATGTCAACATATACACGTGTTATTAGTTTACGAAGACTTTTCAATACCGAGAACCTCGATCAGAGAGTAAAAGAGGCTTAAGGTTCACAATGGTGTAAAATTAAAATGGGATATACCGGGCTAAGATTTGAGTTACAGGAACAAGGGCCAAACCAACCACCCAAGAATGGAATCATCGAGCGAAAACACTTGACAACCTCCTAGAAGCATCTTTTCTTGCCACCAAACCTTTCTCCATCAATTAGGAATCTGATGCCGTCACTAAACACATTCCTTAAATTGTAGCCATTTGTTGAGTGTTTTTTTTTGTGTCTAATCCGCATATATATCACCATTGCCATTGATTTTCTTGGTTGTATATCTCTTAAATGTCAACATATACATGTATGATTTAGTTTACAAAGATTTTTCAAAGCCGAGAACCTCGATCAGAGAGTAAAAAAGACGTAAGTTTCACAATGGTGTAAAATTAAAATGGGATATACCGGGCTAGGATTCGAGTTCCAGGAATAAGGGCCAAACCAACCACACAAGAATGGAATCGTCTAGCGAAAACACTTGACAACCTCCTAGAAGCAGCTTTTCTTGCCACCAGACCTTTCTCCATCAATTAGGAATCTGATGCCGTCACTAAACACATTCCTTAAATTGTAGCCATTTGTTAAGTGCTTTTTTTTTGTGTCTAATCCGCATATATATCACCATTGCCCTTGATTTTCTTGATTGTATATCTCTTAAATGTCAACATATACACGTGTTATTTAGTTTACGATGATTTTTCAATGCCGAGAACCTCGATCAGAGAGTAAAAAAGGCTTAAGGTTCACAATGGTGTAAAATTAAAATGGGATATACCGGGCTAGAATTTGAGTTACAGGAACAAGGGCCAAACCAACCACCCAAGAATGGAATCATCGAGCGAAAACACTTGACAACCTCCTAGAAGTAGCTTTTCTTGCCACGAGACCTTTCTCCATCAATTAGAAATCTGATGTCGTCACTAAACACATACCATAAATTGTTGCCATTTGTTGAGTGTTTTTTTTTGTGTCTAATCCGCATATATATCACCATTACCCTTGATTTTCTTTATTATATATCTCTTAAATGTCAACATATACACGTATGATTTAGTTTACGAAGATTTTTCAATGCCGAGAACCTCGATTAGAGAGTAAAAAAGGCGTACGGTTCATAATGGTGTAAAATTAAAATGGGATATACCGGGCTAGGATTCGAGTAACAGGAACAAGGGCAAAACCAACCATCCAAGAATGGAATCGTCGAGCGAAAACACTTGACAACCTCCTAGAAGCAGCTTTTCTTACCACCAGACCTTTCTCCATCAATTAGGAATCTGATGCCGTCACTAAACACATTCCTTAAATTGTAGCCATTTGTTGACTGTTTTTTTTTTGTGTCTAATCCGCATATATATCACCATTGCCCTTTGTTGGTGCACTAAATGTCTGCTGATTACGTCATAATCAAGTCTTATGTCTAGAATTGTTTGATTAAACACACATTAGGGTTAAATTAGGGTTTGTAAGGTTTAATCTTGTAGATTTCGCTTGAAATCAGTTCAAGCGAAATCAACAACACATGATTTCGCTTCAGACTGTTTCAAGCGAAATCATCAAGCCTATATATATGTGTGTTGTGTTGTTCATTAGAGAGAGAGGTCATAGTGTGAAACACGAAGTGCTGCCGGATTTGTATCAGAAAACGTTGTTCAAGCAATCAAATCAATCAGAAAAGAAAGATTAAAAGGATTAGAGCTGTTATGACTTTGTTTACGTTGATTCCGCCTTCGTATGCAAAGATGAACTACCTTAACTGACGGTTTAAGGTCGTAGAACGGTCCAACAAGTGGTATCAGAGCTCAGGACGAGGAGTTCATACCATAGCAGCGGATTTTCTTCTTTCTACTCACTTCTTTTTACATTTTTCAGATCCGAACTAGTTCCAACGGTCGAAATGGTCTGATTTTCGAGTATAACGTGTAAAATGTAGTATTAACAAAGCCTTCAAAGTTTCAGACTAAAATTCAGACTAAAACATGTTAAAATTGACCTAAAACAGGGTTTCGCTTGAAAAGTGTTCGAAAGATATTGTTGATTTCGCTTCAAATCAGACTGTTTGGACTATTTCGCTTGAATCTCTGAAGCGAAATAGTGTTGAGATCTTGGATTTCGCTTGAGTTCTTCTGAAGCGAAATAGTTGTTTCGCTTGAAGCTATTTCGATTGGAACTTGTATTGTTGAAGCGAAATAGATCATTTGGGATTTCGCTTGAAGGTTCTAATCATCTGAAGCGAAATAGTTGTTTTCGCTTAAAACAAGTTCATATCAGATTTCGCTTGAACAATTCTATAGTGCTGATTTCGCTTGAGAACATTTTATTTCAAAGTATTTCGCTTGAAGTTGCTAAATTTTCAAAACTTAAAAATTTCTAAGTGTTTTGCTGATTTTGCAGGTACGTTCAAAATGGATGATATTTTCATGAATCCCTTCAGCGATATGTATGCTTTCACGGGTAGTTCAGGAAACAACGATACTTCTTCAAGCGATGTAAACAAAAGTCCACCGAAAGAAAGAAAGAAGGAAGCTTGGGAGTCCGAAAGCGCATTTGGAACATTTAACAAACCTCCTAAACTGATGGCTATAGAAGATTATAGCAGGTGGGCAACAAAGTTCGAAGATTGGTTGATGGCATTTGCTTTTCCTTGCTGGAAGAGTATGAAGAGTGGTTATGCTCAAGGAAAGAAGAATGGTGAAGCATTAAGATCAGTTGAAGAGATTGACAGTTTTGTGGCCGAGCAAAAATGTGTGGCATTATTGTTTCAATCGGTGCGTGAAGACATCATTTCACTGATAGATTATTCAAACGCTAAAGACCTTTGGGCAAAGTTAGAAAAGAAATGTGTCGGTAGTCAAGAAATTAAGAAAAACAAAAAGAAACTTCTTAGGAAAGAATTTGATTTGTTTGGATGTTTAAAGAACGAGTCAGTGTGTAAAATGATAGAAAGGTTTGGTCATCTGAAGCTGGAATTAGTAAGACATGAGATTGACATTCCTGAAGAAGATCTTATCGACAAATTGTTCGATTCGTTGCCTGACGAGATGGATTGGAGATATTATGCGCTGATGCTGAAGAATACCATCAAAGAACCAGAAAAGCTGACATTAGATTTGCTGATTGAGAAACTTGAGAGTCATGAGCTGGAGTTGAAGAAGACGTACAAAGTTAATCATTCATCTTATCAACAGAATCTGGATCTATACTATCCAAAGAGCATGATGCTGAAAGCTACTTCACCAAAAACTGCATTTTCTGCTGAAAATGTGTTGACAGCCGGCAAAGAAAGTCAAAGTGGTCAAAGCAGTGGAAGTCACAGTGGTTTTCACAGTGGATCTTCATCTTCTAGAAATGCTGATGCAAAGAATCGTTTTCAATGCAACATCGCAATAGACTTGAAGAATGCTCAGAATTTTGATGAGGAATCGGCCAAGCAGCAGATGATCTTTCTAGCATCGGTGTTGGAATCGTATGAAGGATTGGTAGCTGGGAAGATTGGCAATACAAATCTGACGAAAGAAGATTACGATCAGATTGATCCAGAGGAAATGGAACTGATCGATATTCGTTGGGCTATGGCAAGTGCTGTTCGTCGTGCACAAAGATTCATGGAAATTACTGGCAGAAAAACAATTGGTGGTGCTTCTACTAAGTTGGGGTTCGATAAATCGAAGGTGACTTGCTTCAAGTGTAAGCAGAAGGGTCATTTTAAGAGAGAATGCCGAAACGCTTATGTTGATGAATCGGAGAATCCGTTTTGAGATGATTATTACAAAAAGGCAATCTATCATCAGAATAGATCCGAGCCGCCTAGATTGAAGCAGTCTGAAGATAACAGAGACAAATCAAGGGCTCTTGCTGTGATTTATGATGATGAGGGGTATGATTGGAGTAAGGAAGTTTTACCGGAAGAAGATGTGGTGGGTTACGCATTCATGGCAAGCAATGATGAACCCATTAAGTGGAAAGATGATCGTACTGAGGAACAGAAGTATCAATATCGGAAGATGATTGCTGAAAACAAGATTATCAGACTTTCAGGTGTCTTTCTGGAAGCTAGAAGAGCAAACAGATGGGATCCAGATAGAGAGTGCTATCTTGATAGGTATGGCAACATTGCGATTGATGACAAAACGCTAGATATCGAAGCCATCATCAAGGAGTACAAAGAAGATGATGAGTATTGGCAACACAAGTGGTGGGGAACACCAACGTCAAAGATGATTGAAGAAGAGAAAGAGAAAAAGAGAAAGGAGAAAGAGGAGAAAGAGAAGAAAGAAAAGCAGGTTGATACAGGCATAATTGATACTACGCAAGAGTTGACAGCTGAAAACCTGGGAGTGATGGCTGACAAAGTGCTAGCTGCAAAAGCACTTGAGGTAGATCCTAATTCTGTTACTGAGTCAAAGGGATCGGTCAGTCAAAGTGTGTCAACAAATGCGTCAGGTAACAAGATTGATGGGAATGCTGACTGCAAAAATTGCACCAAACAATGCAATTTTTGTAGCACTGTCACGTATCTTAACAATGAGAAAATTCAGAATCTGACAACAAAAGTTAGAAAGGTTGAAGATCAGATTCTTGATCGTGACAAAAGTGTAAGAGCTTCAACTGAACGGATCAAAGAATTAACGGCTCAAATTGAAAATGATAAAACTGAACGTGAGAAAATAAAATCTGAAAATGAAAAGTTAATTCTTGAAAACCGTCAGATTTCTGAAAAGTTTGAGAAATTGAAAAACATTGTCAAAGATAGTGATGATCGTAATGGCAAAACATTTAAAGAAAATGAACATCTAAGAGCTGTTTTGAGGTTAAAAGAAGAATCGATTAATGAACAACTGGATCAAATTGCTAAACTGAAACTTAAAGTTCAAGAAGCTGAAATTGAAAATGAACGAATCCAGTTGAAGCTTAATAGCTATAAATCAGCAAGCTTTGTTTTGCAGCATATTGTTCCTAAACCTATAGGAAAAAACAAAGATGGCGAGGATGTGTTTTCTGATGGAACGGGTGTAGGTTTTCACAAAGTTCCACCGCCAATTTTAGACAACTACACGAAAAAGCAGTCTAGTTTAGTGGAAATTGAGGAAGAAAGTGAAGTTAAACTTCCTGAAAACATTGATGTCACGTTCACATCTTCCAATGATGAGGGTGTCCAAAGTGATGTGGTGAAAAGTGTGGTAGACAAAGTACTTAAACCGGATTGTGACACTTCTGAGGAGGATGGGTGTTTCTTGAATAAATACATTCAGAAACAAAAGTCCAAAAACAACTTAAGTGATGAACCGGGTCTTGTGATGTACAAGATGGCTGGATCTGATAAGTTGTATTCGGATTCTGAGTTTCCCATTGAGAATGTTAATGTGAAAAAGTTAACAAATGTTTTCAAGTTAGTTGAAGTTGAGTTATCAGAAGTGAACAGTTTGTGTCAAACAAAAAGGCAAATGAATTTTGAGAAAGATAAAGTTTATTACAAAAAGCCTGTTGTTCCACCACATTTTTATAATAACAATAGAAACAATTGGTCGGGTGGTTATCGAGGTGGTAAGAGTTATCAGAAAAGGAGTTTTCAAAACAGAAGGTTTGCTGAAAAGAAGGTGTTTGTGAATGGTTCAAGTTCACTTTCTGATGAGGAAAATGAAATTTTTTCAAAATCAAATAAAGAGTTCTTTGAGAAGAGAGCTTCACAGGCTCAGTCTGAAGGCACGAGTCGAGTAGCTGATACTCGTATTTGTTTTAGATGTGAACAAGTTGGTCATATTGCACGAAAGTGTACATATGTGAAGCCTAGGACTGAAGCTGTGAAGGTTCAACAAAAGAAGGTTGATGTGAAGGGTAAAGCACAAATGTATGTTGAGAAGAAAGTGATAGAGAAACAAAATGTTAAAAATGACAACATCAAAGTGAAAAATGAATCCGTAAAGAAAGTTGTAACTAAAAATGACAAATTTTATAAACGGGTTGCATTAACTGAACAAATTTGGAAACCTAAAACAGAGAAGAAAATTTCAACTTCTGAAGTGAAAAAGGCTGAAGAATCAATTTCGGTTGATTATGATGCAAATTTTCCACCTTTGAAGGCTGAAAATTTCAAAATTCAAGTTGCAAGAGTCAAGGTTACACCTAAGGCTGATGAGGCCTGGGTGGACACCATGTTTGAATAAGCAGTTTGAATTGCCGGAGCTTCCTGGATCGCGAAGCATGAATCGGCATCTTTATTGAAGTGTTTTAAAATCAACTTGTGGTATATGCAGGATCTTCCAAGAGCCATTTCAAGATGGATCATGGATAGTGGCGCATCTCGACATATGACAGGAAAAACTGCATTGCTGTATGATGTGAAGAATATCAATGGTGGTTATGTGGGATTTGCAGGTCATGAAGGTGGTAGAATTGTTGGTGAAGGAACATTATCCAATGGGATTGTGACGTTTGAGAGAGTTAACTACATCACTGAGCTGGAGAACAATCTGCTTAGTATCTCGCAGATTTGTGACAATCAGTATACTACTCACTTCACTGATAAGGAATGTTTGATTTTGAAACCTGGTTTTGTTATTCCTGAAGAATGGATTATTATGAGGGCACCTAGAGTAAATGATTTATATGTGTTAGATATGTCTGTAGCAACTACAACTACTGGTCAAGCACATTGTTTCGTGTCTAGAGCAACTGAGAAAGAATCAAGATTGTGGCACCGAAAGATGGGGCATATACATCTTAGAAAGATGAATCACTTGGTGCACAATGATTTGGTATTGGGAGTTAATATCAAAGGTTTTCATCTGGAAGGGGAGTACATTAGCTGCATCAAAGGCAAGCAAAAGAAAAAGTCACACCCTACAAAGCAAGTCAATTCAGTTTCGAGACCTCTGGAAAGACTTCACATGGATTTGTTTGGTCCGGTGAATGTCAAAAGCATTACAGGAGATTACTATTGTTTGGTCGTTACTGATGATTATTCCAGATTTTCGTGGGTTTCTTTCTTGAAGACGAAAGATGAAACATTTGACAGTTTGATGGGACTGTTCAGGAAGATTGAGAATTTGTACCAAAGGCGTATCAAGAGAATTCGAAGTGATAATGGTACTGAATTCAAGAACAGAAAGATGGAAGAATTTTGTGATGAAAGAGGTATTTTGCATGAGTTTAGTGCTCCGTACACTCCGCAGCAAAATGGAGTCGCAGAACGCAAAAACCGGACACTAATCGAGACGGCTAGAACTATGCTCGCAGATTCAAAGTTACCGATAAATTTTTGGGCTGAAGCTGTTTCCGCCGCATGCTATACGCTCAACAGGGTTCTTACTGTCAAGAAGTTCAACAAAACATGCTTTGAGCTTATCAATAATCGCAAACCGAATTTGAAGTATCTAGAACCGTTCGGGTCACCTTGTACGGTTATAGAGCCTTTTGGGAAGTTTGGTCCGAAGTGCATTGAGGGAATATTTGTTGGTTATTCAAATCCATTGCGACGTGTCTTCGTTCCAAGTGAAAAGCTGATTATTGAAGCTGCAAATGTTGAATGTCAAGGATATACTATGCCGCCGCAGAATCCTGGTGATTCATGGCGTTATCATTATGACAAACTTTGGGATTCGTTTGACATGAGAGAAGAATCAGAGGATGAAAAAGATTTCTTTGATGAGTTGGATATTTTGCGTGAATATGAGTCGCAGTTAAGGTTCCCAGCTGAGTATTCGAGGAGACCACGGGAAACTTCAAATGATGATGAAGCAGGTCCTAGTAATGCTGGTGAACATGATGATGTCCAACAGAATGAAGTTGCTCAGGATAATCAGTCGGCTCAGAATGATAATTTAGAAGCTGAAAACATGCCAATATTTGATCATGGTGATTCAGATTCAGATTCTGAGGGGGAGCAAATTCAGATTTCAAGTCAAACAAACCAAGTTGGTGAACAAGATGCAGAGCAGAATGTTACTAATCTGGAGGGAAATATAGATGTTCAAAGTGAAGTGATGCCGAGAACTTTTTCATATCATCCAGAGGAGTTGATCATAGGAGAATTACAAGCTGGAGTTCGCACTCGAAATCAGATTGATAAAGGGCTTACATGTTTTTATACCAAAGTTGCTCCTTTGCAAACTGTATTCTCATTCAGTTGTTTTATCTCGCAGATTGAACCAAGAACTTACAAAGAGGCGCTTACTGAAGACTCTTGGGTCAATGCTATGCAGGAGGAACTTAGTCAATTCGAGAAATTGGGAGTGTGGAAGTTAATTGATTTGCCGGATGGTCATAGGAAAATTAACACCAAGTGGGTGTTTAAGTGTAAGAGGGGCGATAGAGGAGTTGTCGTAAGGAACAAAGCTCGACTCGTTGTTCAGGGATTTAGTCAACAGGAGGGGATTGATTTTACCGAAGTTTATGCTCCTGTAGCAAGACTAGAGGCAATCAGAATTTTCCTAGCATTTGCGTCTTGGAAGAACTTCAAAGTTTATCAGTTGGATGTTAAATCGGCGTTTCTTTACGGGAAGGTTAAAGAGGAGGTTTATGTCGGTCAGCCGCCGGGCTTTACCGATCCAATCCACAAAAACAAGGTTTACTTATTGGACAAAGCGCTGTATGGTTTACACCAAGCCCCGAGAGCTTGGTACGAGACTTTGTCTCAACACCTACTAGCCAACAAGTTCATTCGTGGAAAAGTGGATGCCACTCTCTTTACTAAAGAAGTCGATGGTCATCTTCTGATAGTTCAGATTTATGTGGACGATATAATCTTTGGGTCGACAAATGAAAATCTATGCAAAGATTTTGAATCAGTGATGAAGCAAAAGTTTGAAATGTCATCAATGGGGGAGATGAAATTCTTTCTGGGTTTACAAGTTGAACAACTTCCTGAGGGAATTTTCATTCATCAGTCAAAGTACGTTCATGATATTCTATAGAAATTTGGGATGTCAAGTTCTACTCCAGCTGCTACCCCACTTGCAACAAATCATGGGATTCACCCAGATCTCACCGGAGACAGGGCTGATGAAACGTATTACCGTTCCATGATAGGTTCTTTAATGTACCTAACTGCTTCACGTCCTGATATGTGCCTCGCAGCAAGATTTCAGTCTAACCCGAGAGCATCGCACATGATCATTGTAAAGAGGATATTGCGCTACCTGAAAGGAACTCCTTCATTGGGGTTGTGGTATCCTAGAAAAGGCGATTTTACGCTCGAAGGGTATTCCGATTCGGATTTCGGATGCTGCAAAGTCAATTCAAAATCAACAACTGCAGGATGCCAGTTCTTTGGTACTAGATTGGTTACCTGGCAGTGTAAGAAACAAACGTCTGTGGCGTTATCTACTTGTGAAGCGGAGTATGTTTCTGCTAGCAGTTGCTGCTCTCAGATCTTGTGGATACAGCAACAGATGCGCGACTACGGTTTGCAGTTTCTTAACACACCTCTTTTTGTTGATAATGAGGCCGCAATAAATATAACAAAAAATCCAGTACATCACGCTAAAACTAAACACATAGAAATTCGTCATCACTTTATTCGTGATTGCTTTGAGAAAAAGTTGATACGAATTGAGAAAATCCACACTGACGAACAGAAAGCTGATTTACATACCAAAGCTTTTGATAAAAATCGGTTTAAATATTTGTTAAAACTGAACGGTATGATGCTTCTGTCGGTGTCGGATGGTATAATTGGCGTTGATGAGAGTACTGTTGCGGATGAAGACGAGAAACAATCTGCAATGGTTTGTCGAATTTTTACTTGTTTTGGTATTTAGGGGGAGTAGATAGTTGTACATAGTTTATTTTTAGAAAATACAAAAACAGTAAAAAAAAATGCAAAAATACAAAAACATGATAAAATGAAAAAGAGCTTGTGTATATAGGGAAAATGATAGTACATCAGCTAGACGGTTATAGTATGCTAAAGATTTGAAAAATATATAAGAGTTAAACAATCTTACTGATGATGTGTCGATAGGTTTTCACACATTTAGTAAATTTATTCGGGATATAAACCTAAATTCAAACTTGTGAATTCGTGGGGAACACTACTTGGATATATAGGTAACCCCTGAAATCTCGTTTGAAAGGTCTCGTAATCTGATATACTAGGTCTTTATACTCAATGATGTCTGGGGTATTATTCCGGGACTTCTGCTGAACGGTAGTTCTGACCTAGTCCTTGGCTAATACTTGCTGCAATGCTTGAAACACAGCATTAAACCCTCAGCATGCTGAAACAATAAAATTGATAAATGCTGCTGTTGTAAGCAAAAAGATCCTCTAAAGGGGACACACTGAAAAGTCGAAGCTGATATCTCTCTGCATATATGGAAGTATCGACCTGAGATCCCTCGGCCCTCGCATACCTAAATTATATACAGATATCATTGTAGTATTCTCACCTGTAAGACTGATTATTGGGATTCTGGATACGGGAGTATATTCAAGAGGTGGGACACATGAATGATCTAAGTTCTTAATTCATCTAAATCGTATCCTGAGTAAATTGAAATTTGTGTGAGAATTTAAGATGGATCAGTATATCGACAATCGAGGTAAATTGTTTAAATCTGAATATGTAATGTAGCTTAACGGTACTTGTGATTTGTCTAAAAAGCTGATATGATTCCCTGACACGCTCGTCAAAAATATGTTTGTAAATAGTTTACTTTGTTTACTTTCTGCAATTTAAGTTTTCTGTATTTCATTTCTTAGTTTAGATCACTTTGATAAAAACCAAAAAGATTTTATTTCTGCTTTATTTTCCGACAAACCAAAGTGGAGAGTTAATTGTTGGATTCTCAGATGATTGAAGCAGATGCAGGAGATTCTGGACTGAAGAATGAGGAGAGCTTACTTTGAAGAAGTTTGAATTGTTTGAAATGACAAAAACAAGTTCATTAACTTGATACTTGTTATTTTCAGAAAATATTTGAAAATGTTGTTTTAAAATCAATATTGATTCGTCAAAAGATCAACCAAGGTCATTAATTTGGATTTGGTAGATTAATTGAGTGATCAGGGTCATTAACTTGAACCTGAGTACTTGAGTGGATTTCTAAAACTGATTGAGTTTGTGAATTATTGTTGAAAAGATAGATTGGTTATGTTTGTTGGTTGAGTAACAGGATTGGACTTTATCATTTCCACGGAAGCTAATTGTCAAAGCTTGAACCAGATTTCTCAGATTCTAGCATGTCGAGAGGGGGAGTCTGTGAAAGGGAGAGTCTGGATCAACTGTCAAAGGGAAGATTGAAGTTTAAAAGTTTAAAGATTGAAGATAAGGATTGATGAGAGTTTTTACAATGTTTGAAGATTGTTAAAGACAAAGACTTGAAGCCAAAGACTTCATCAACATCCAAGGGGGAGTCTGTTGGTGCACTAAATGTCTGCTGATTACGTCATAATCAAGTCTTATGTCTAGAATTGTTTGATTAAACACACATTAGGGTTAAATTAGGGTTTGTAAGGTTTAATCTTGTAGATTTCGCTTGAAATCAGTTCAAGCGAAATCAACAACACATGATTTCGCTTCAGACTGTTTCAAGCGAAATCATCAAGCCTATATATATGTGTGTTGTGTTGTTCATTAGAGAGAGAGGTCATAGTGTGAAACACGAAGTGCTGCCGGATTTGTATCAGAAAACGTTGTACAAGCAATCAAATCAATCAGAAAAGAAAGATTAAAAGGATTAGAGCTGTTCTGACTTTGTTTACGTTGATTCCGCCTTCGTATGCAAAGATGAACTACCTTAACTGACGGTTTAAGGTCGTAGAACGGTCCAACACCCTTGATTTTCTTGATTGTATATCTCTTAAATGTCAACATATACACGTGTTATTTAGTTTACAATGATTTTTCAATGCCGAGAACCTCGATCAGAGAGTAAAAAAGGCTTAAGGTTCACAATGGTGTAAAATTAAAATGGGATATATCGGGCTAGAATTTGAGTTACAGGAACAAGGGCCAAACCAACCACCCAAGAATGGAATCATCGAGCGAAAACACTTGACAACCTCCTAGAAGCAGCTTTTCTTGCCACCAGACCTTTCTCCATCAATTAGAAATCTAATGCCATCACTGAACACATTCTTTAAATTGTAGCCATTTGTTGAGTGTTTTTTTTTGGTGTCTAATCCGCATATATATCACCATTGCCCTTAATTTTCTTGATTGTATATCTCTTAAATGTCAACATATATGCGTGTTTTATTTTACGAAGATTTTTCAATGCCGAGAACCTCGATTAGAGAGTAAAAAAGGCGTAAGGTTCACAATGGTGTAAAATTAAAATGGGATATACCGGGCTAGGATTCGAGTAACAGGAACAAGGGCAAAACCAACTATCCAAGAATGGAATCGTCGAGCGAAAACACTTGACAACCTCCTAGAAGCAGCTTTTCTTACCACCAGACCTTTCTCCATCAATTAGGAATCTGATGCCGTCACTAAACACATTCCTTAAATTGTAGCCATTTGTTGACTGTTTTTTTTTTGTGTCTAATCCGCATATATATCACCATTGCCCTTGATTTTCTTGATTGTATATCTCTTAAATGTCAAGATATACACGTATGATTTAGTTTACGAAGATTTTTCAATGCCGAGAACCTCGATCAGAGAGTAAAAAAGACGTAAAGTTCACAATGGTGTAAAATTAAAATGGGATATACCGGGCTAGGATTCGAGTTACAGGAACAAGGGCCAAACCAACCACCCAAGAATGGAATCATCGAGCGAAAACACTTGACAACCTCCTAGAAGCAGCTTTTCTTGCCACCAGACCTTTCTCCATCAATTAGAAATCTAATGCCATCACTGAACACATTCTTTAAATTGTAGCCATTTGTTGAGTGTTTTTTTTTTGTGTCTAATCCGCATATATATCACCATTGCCCTTAATTTTCCTGACTGTATATCTCTTAAATGTCAACAGATACGCGTGTTTTATTTTACGAAGATTTTTCAATGCCGAGAACCTCGATTAGAGAGTTTAAAAAGGCGTAAGGTTCACAATGGTGTAAAATTAAAATGGAATATACCGGGCTAGGATTCGAGTTACAGGAACAAGGGCCAAACCAACCACCCAAGAATGGAATCATCGAGCGAAAACACTTGACAACCTCCTAGAAGCAGCTTTTCTTGCCACCAGACCTTTCTCCATCAATTAGGAATCTGATGCCGTCACTAAACATATTCCTTAAATTGTAGCCATTTGTTGAGTGTTTTTTTTTTTGTGTCTAATCCGCATATATATCACCACTGCCCTTGATTTTCTTGATTGCATATCTCTTAAATGTCAACATATACACGTATGATTTAGTTTACAAAGATTTTTCAATGCCGAGAACCTCGATCAGAGAGTAAAAAAGGCGTAAGTTTGACAATGGTGTAAAATTAAAATAGGATATACCGGGCTAGGATTTCAGTTACAGGAGTTAGGGCCAAACCAACCACCCAAGAATAGGATCGTCGAGCGAAAACAGTTGACAACCTCCTAGAAGCAGCTTTTCTTGCCACCAGACCTTTCTCCATTAATTAGGAATCTGATGTCGTCACTAAACACATTCCTTAAATTGTAGCCATTTATTGAGTGTTTTTTTTTGTCTAATCCGCATATATATCACCATTGCCCTTGATTTTCTTGACTGTATATCTCTTAAATGTCAACATATACACGTGCGATTTAGTTTACGAAGATTTTTCAATGCCGATAAACCTCGATCAGAGAGTAAAAAAGGCGTAAGGTTCAAAATGGTGTAAAATTAAAATTGGATATACCGGGCTAGGATTCGAGTTACAGGAACAAGGGCCAAACCAAACACCCAAGAATGGAATCGTCGAGCGAAAACACTTGACAACCTCCTAGAAGCAGCTTTTCTTGCCACCAGACCTTTCTCCATTAATTAGGAATCTGATGTCGTCACTAAACACATTCCTTAAATTGTAGCCATTTATTGAGTGTTTTTTTTGTGTCTAATCCACATATATATCACCATTGCCCTTGATTTTCTTGTCTGTATATCTCTTAAAAGTCAACATATACACGTGTGATTTAGTTTACGAAGATTTTTCAATGACGAGAACCTCGATCAAAGAGTAAAAAAGACGTAAGTTTCAAAATGGTGTAAAATTAAAATGGGATATACCGGGCTAGGATTCGAGTTACAGGAACAAGGGCCAAACCAAACACCCAAGAATGGAATCTTCGAGCGAAAACACTTTACAACCTCCTAGAATCAGCTTTTCTTGCCACCAGACCTTTCTCCATCAATTAGGAATCTGATGCCGTCACTAAATACATTCCTTAAATTGTAGCCATTTGTTGAGTCTTTTTTGTGTCTAATCCGCATATATATATCACCATTGCCCTTGATTTTCTTGACTGTATATCTCTTAAATTTCAACATATACACGTGTGATTTAGTTTACGAAAAATTTTCAATGCCGTGAACCTCGATCAGTGAGTTAAAAAGGCGTAAGGTACACAATGGTGTAAAATTAAAATGGGATA
Source organism: Helianthus tuberosus (assembly GCA_030545235.1). NCBI lineage: Eukaryota > Viridiplantae > Streptophyta > Magnoliopsida > Asterales > Asteraceae > Helianthus > Helianthus tuberosus. The sequence goes on along the minus strand of CM060449.1, from coordinate 48,480,021 downwards.
TACCTGGCTAGCATTCGAGTTACAGGAACAAGGGCCAAACCAACCACCCAAGAATGGAATCGTCGAGAGAAAACACTTGACGACCTCCTAGAAGTAGCTTTTCTTGCCACCAGACCTTTCTCCGTCAATTAGGAATCTGATGCCGTCACTAAACACATTCCTTAAATTGTAGTCATTTGTTGAGTGTTTTTTTGTGTGTCTAATCCGCATATATATCACCATTGCCATTGATTTTCTTGACTGTATATCTCTTAAATGTCAACATATACACGTGTGATTTAGTTTACGAAGATTTTTCAATGTCGAGAACCTCGATCAGAGAGTAAAAAAGGCGTAAGGTTCACAATGGTGTAAAATTAAAATGAGATATACCGGGCTAGGATTCGAGTTACCGGAACAAGGGCCAAACCAACCACCCGAGAATGGAATCGTCGAGCGAAAACACTTGACAACCTCTTAGAAGCAGCTTTTCTTGCCACCAGACCTTTCTCCATCTATTAGGAATCTGATGCCGTCACTAAACACATTCCTTAAATTGTAGCCATTTATTGAGTTTTTTTTTTGTGTCTAATCTGCATATATATCACCATTGCCCTTGATTTTCTTGACTGTATATCTCTTAAATGTCAACATATACACTTATGATTTATTTTACGAAGATTTTTCAAAGTCGAGAACCTCGATCAGAGAGTAAAAAAGGCGTAAGATTCACAATGGTGTAAAATTAAAATGGGATATACCGGGCTAGGATTCGAGTTACAGGAACAAGGGCCAAACCAACCACCCAAGAATGGAATCGTCGAGCGAAAACACTTGACAACCTCGTAGAAGCAGCTTTTCTTGCCACCAGACCTTTCTCCATCAATTCGAAATCTAATGCCGTCACTAAACACAATTCTTAAATTGTAGCCATTTGTTGACTGTTTTTTTTTTGGTGTCTAATCCGCATATATATCACCATTGCCCTTGATTTTCTTGAATGTATATCTCTTAAATGTCAACATATACACGTGTGATTTAGTTTACGAAGATTTTTCAATGCCGAGAACCACGATCAGAGAGTAAAAAAGGCGTAAGGTTCACAATGGTGTAAAATTAAAATGGGATATACCGGGCTTGGGTTTGAGTTACAGGAACAAGGGCCAAACCAACCACCCAAGAATGGAATCGTCGAGCGAAAACACTTGACAACCTACTATATTTTCTTAAATTGTAGCCATTTGTTGACTGTATATCTCTGAAATATCAACATATACACTTGTGATTTAGTTTACAAAGATTTTTCAATGCCGAGAACCTCGATCAGAGAGTAAAAAAGGCTTAAGGTTCACAATGGTGTAAAATTAAGATGGGATATACCGGGCTAGGATTCGAGTTACACGAACAAGGGCAAACCAACCACCGAAGAATGGTATCGTCGAGCGAAAACACTTGACAACCTCTTAGAAGCAGCTTTTCTTGCCACCAGACCTTTCTCCATCAATTAGGAATCTGATGCCGTCACTAAACACATTCCTTAAATTGTTGCCATTTGTTGAGTGTTTTTTTTGTTGTCTAATCCGCATATATATTACCATTGTCCTTGATTTTCTTGACTGTATATCTCTTAAATGTCAACATATACACGTGTGAATTAGTTTACGAAGATTTTTCAATGCTGAGAACCTCGATCAGAGAGTAAAAAAGGCGTAAGGTTCACAATGGTGTAAAATTAAAATGGGATATACCGGGCTAGGATTCGAGTTACAGGAACAAGGGCCAAACCTGCCCCCCAAGAATGGAATCGTCGAGCGAAAACACTTGACAACCTCCTAGAAGCAGCTTTTCTTGCCACCGGACCATTCTCCATCAATTAGGAATCTGACGCCGTCACCAAACAAATTCCTTAAATTGTAGCTATTTGTTGAGTGTTTTTTTTTGTGTCTAATCCGCATATATATCACCATTGCCCTTGATTTTTTTGACTATATATCTCTTCAATGTCAACATATACATGTGTGATTTAGTGTACGAAGAATTTTTAATGTCGAGAACCTCGATCAGAGAGTAAAAAAGGCGTAAGGTTCACAATGGGGTAAAATTAAAATGGGATATACCGGGCTAGGATTCGAGTTACAGGAACAAGGGCCAAACCAACCACCCAAGAATGGAATCGTCGACCGAAAACGCTTGACAACCTCCTAGAAGCAGCTTTTCTTGCCACCAGACCTTTCTCCATCAATTAGGAATCTGATGCCCTCACTAAACACATTCCTTAAATTGTAGCCATTTGTTGAGTGTTTTTTTTTTGCTGTCTAATCCGCATATATATCACCATTGCCCTTGATTTTCTTGACTGTATACCTCTTAAATGTCAACATATACACGTGTGATTTAGTTTACGAAGATTTTTCAATGCCGAGAACCTCGATTAGAGAGTAAAAAAGGCTTAAGATTCACAATTGTAGCCATTTGTTGAGTGTTTTTTTTTTTTTGTGTCTAATCTGTGACAACACGTAATTTCAAGGTTAGAACCATTCGTTTTCGTATTTATAAATCGAGTCTTGTAGTTATTTTATTTGACGAGTTAATTATAATTAACTAAATTATATTATAAGCTCATATTATTCAAGCGATTAACTAGAAACCAAATATTTATTCTGTTGAACCGACTCGAGCTGTTTGAATCGAAGCCCATGTCTCGCTAGTCGACCCAACCTACTAGCGTAACCCGAAACCTTTGTGGTCCAAACCATAGCGTGTATATCATATATTTATATTTTAAACTAATATTAGTTGTTAGTGTAAAAAAAAATATTAATAATGAATCTATAATGTTCATAATAAGCTCACCATTATGTACGTGTAGGTATGCATCTATATGACATATTGCTGCCCAAAAAAAAAATCATTCTTTCCCATTTAGATGTGCAGCCCAAGGTCGGCCCAACCCCACACTCAAACCTCAAACTGCCCCCACCCCTTTTATGATATACGTATGCATGTTTTATTTATTTTTTTCATAACAATTCAGCAAACCCTACTTCCCCTTCCCTTGGTGTTTACGGCAGTAGTAGGTAGAAGCCCCCTCCCCATTGCATTTTTTCCCTCTCTCTTGGTGCTAACACCCTCGGCTGAACTCATCCTCTCTCGCGCCTCTTTCTCTCTCGCATACGGTTATTATTATACGTTGTTTTGATTTTAAGTTGCTTGTTACATGGCTGTGATAGGTTATATCCTTGATGTTTGTGTTGATTGTAATGTTACCTTATGGAATAGGAGGCATGAGAAACACGTATGATGTTTGTTTCACCGTTTGGTTGTGCATAAGCGTATATAAGTAACTACGGTTTTGTTTTCGGATTGATTCTTGCTGATTTAGTGGTGTAAATGGCTTATGATGATTATTATCTGCTGTAAATAAAGATTATAGGTCGTTGGGTTCACTAGATAATTGTTTGCGGGATCGGGTAACGAAAATAGGAGGCTGTCCATCAGTTACAGCCGACTTCAGTTGGCTGTAACCGAGTCGTAATTTAACGAAATTTGGAGTTTCTTAAGTCTCTAACGTGTTATTTTGAAATAGGAATCATATTCCACTGGAATTATAATTTTTCGACACCGTTTGATATGTTTAACGAATTATTTACGAACAAACACTGAAGCTGCGAAAATCTGTAGTAAATGGGTCATATGTTTTGGGTCATAAATTGCTGCGTAATTCGAGTTTTGCTACGAAATTTGCACTGTAGATGGCCACTAATTTCGTTGTAATTTTCCAATTGGAATTTCGTCAATCGGACATACGATGAATTTTAAATGAATTTTTCCGCGCACTGCAGTCAGAAAGTGACGAATCTGATTGCAGCCCGGGAAATGATTTTTATAAAATAACTGGTAATGAATTGGATCCCGAGATTTTTACAAAAAAATAGTTGGATCGTTCAAGACAATTTGTAAAAATTTGGGAATTTTTGGAATAAGTTAACTATTTTATTAAAATGCCCGAAAACAACCCAGTTTTGAATGTTAAAGCTGAAACGACATAAGTAGTAATTTGCGTGTCTAAATATCGGGTAGGTTATCTGAGAATGGTCTAACGTGTTATATGTCAATGAAAGTGTTATGTGCAATATCGTATGTTTGCTTTTGAATGGTTATAGATGGGATGTTTATATGGGCGTAAACTATTAACGTGAGTGCGTGTTATGTGATAGATGCGTGTAGGAACTTTGTGTTTTATTTAAACCATTAACAAACTAAATGGTAATCATATTAGGACGTGATTGACCAACCCTAACCGTTAGCTATTTTAAGAGTTCAACCGAGCAACCAAAGGCGAGTTCACAATTTGTACATGGCATGGGATTCCCGGTGGTTGGGAATGGGTAAAGGATTTAATTGGAAACTGCGTGACCTCCTGGTTTGGAACACGTACTACATCCTCTTTATTGAAGGGTGATAACATGTACTAAGGATTTAATCAGAACCTGCGTGATCTCCTGGTTTGGGGACACGTACCACATCCTCTTTATTGAAGGGTGATAACATTGATACTAGACCAAAATCTCTATCATGAAGTCCCTCATTTTTATATCGACTTAATCGTCGGGCCAATGGCGAGCGGGTCATTAGTTAGATAGCGCTATTTAGGTTTGACAAGCCTCACACCGTGCCGCATAGGACGAGCGTGAACTAATGGATCTGGGCACTAGTCAATGATGATAGACATTGACGTTAGGGCACCAACTTACTTTAGTCAGTGGTTGATATGGTAACGGGTCTAGTGGGATATTCATGGGGTAGCCCCCACGGCTGGGAGCCAGAGTAAAAGGAAAGGATTAATCATGTTTTGAACTATGGGGTAACCCCCACGGCAAGTAAGCTAGCTAAAGGAAAACTATGTTTTTGAAACAACATAAAACGAACACCCAACTGTGAACTTGATCAACTTTGTTGTTGATTCGTTACTATATGCCTTGCAGGTCGTTAGGTTTTTAGCTAGAGCTTACGTTGGAGTAGGAGTCGTTGTGGGACATGAACCGCTGCGTGTTCATGAAAAACTTTGTTAAATTTAAAACTTATATTTTGGTTTTGAACTTAAATGCTTCCGCTGACTGTTAAACTTGGTTTTGGACTTTGGTTTGGAGAACTTTAGACGTTTGGTTTTACTTTACTTTACTTAATGTTTATTATAATTGGTGATATGATCCTGGTCAGTCACACGCCTCGCGGTAATACTCCGCTTGTGGATTTTGAGGGTGTGACAGATTGGTATCAGAGCCATTGGTTATAGTGAACTTGGTTTTAAAAAGGGGAAAATGCTTTTTGATAAAAACCAGACTATAACCTGTTCAGTGCTCAACGATCCACACCGACGCTTCACTCCATATGCAAGGCTCAACACATTAGGTGGTATGATTTAAGTTTATATGGCCTACTTGTTAGATTACTTTTGAATGATGTGCTTTTTATGATATGTTTATTTAGAGTGGTAGCTTGCTGCCTATCAGCCCTACTGCATTCTTTATCACACACAATTGTTTGATTATTTGACAAGTGGTGGTCAAACTCCTTCCTGATTTCTCGTCACCCTGCTACGACAATCGCCAATGCGTTCTATCTACTCATACGCTTATCTCGACATGATGTCGCCATTTGACCCTCCGTACATTCGGTTTGCGCGCCAACATTCACGAAGACCAGACCTGGCTCAAACGAACTTGAGTTTAGGAGAACTATACCTATGCGTTCCTGTTGACGAACCTTATCACCTTCACCTGTCATCGTCAACAGAAACGAAGCAGCTACACTTACACGCGTTCGTCGTTTTGCAACTCGCAACCCTACCAACCGAATTTTGTTTTGGACAAGTGACGTGTTTCCGCGATTGTGATTCAATGAACTTCTCTTTTGTATCGTGCCACCATACGCCATTACCGGGATTGCTCCTAGACAGCAGAATAATTGGTTAAATCCTTTGGTCATTGTTGGACTCCTTTTTTCACTCAATTTTGCGTATGAACCTCACCAATTCCCTGTTTCTTCGTTTGGCAACCGATTTAACGAAATGCCAACAACCATACCATGATTTTCACCAATCACAAGACTACCTTATTACCCTGTTAGACGGGTTATCCTTATTTTACTTGATTAGCTCTCTGGTATACCCAACTTAGCGAATGGATGCCATTACTGGTGAAATAGTCTCTTGGACATTTGGGGACGGAGATATGGATCACTCAACCTACCGATGAACACGATAATTTATATGGTTACCTGACCCACCATACGCTGCAAGAGACGTACTTTAATTTCATGATAGTTCTTCTTAAATATGCGGAATCTTCGCCCTAGCTCTTGCACCGACTCATGAATATTGATTAATGGTATGTCCAATTTCTACCATTGGCTTAGACCAAACCATCACTCTCTTACCACAGTGACATTATGTTCTCGCGACTCCATGCTGAGATACTGAAGCGAACACGCTCTAGCTTATAGAATTTGGAAGGCTTGACTTTCGATCATTGGTGAACACTCCTTGAAACCTTGAGGGTGGTGATGTGTTGTTGATACGATCATACCCTCTTTAACATGTTTCGCGACCTTTCTTTGAAACCTCTTGACTATACAGGCATATTTCAGATTCATTCGCACGACCTAAGGAAACTTCTCCAAATTTGGTTGCTTGCTGACTCGATAAATCGTAAACCCATCTAAGATCATGGATCAAGGTGAATTACTCCTCCCTCGCATGTGGGGGCGAGCCCGACAACTTAGACGGAGGTTTCAGTGAACCATAACACTACAAACTTGTGCAACAACCATTCTTCTATAGTAATCCTTGTTATGCATAATATACCAATGTGGCACCTCTATTCGGCAAACGGCGTTCTTCATTTTAACCTTATGCAACTTGTGTACGACCAGCTATACCCTCGACAGCAGGCAAACCCTTACTACAGATTCTTAAATGCCTACAAATCGATTGCGACTACCCTTTTTGCATGTTTTCACATCCAGTCGCGATAAACTTCTCGAATCCTATGATCCTCATCCCAACAACATTCTCTGCGAACTCTCGCTTGGAAGAGTTACTCTCTACGAACGTTACTCGAGGAGCAATGGGTTATGAATATCACAGTTATGGAGGTATCACAAGAACTGTCCTTAGAACTCGATACGACCGAGATAGGTTCCCAGTCACGACATTGGAATTTAGCCTACCTTGATGGATATGTCACTTGATTTCTTCGGCGACATTTGAATCTACTCCAAGAACTAGTAGAACGATACCTACGCCTTACCATGGAGCTCCTACAACACAAACAACCTTATGTTAAGTTTCCAACGTATGACTTTTGACGTTACGAAGCCCGCTTTTCTTGATCGTATGCACCAACCCTCGCAACTCTAGCTTGAAAGATTGCTCAGGAATCCGCGTTTCAACAGTTGAAGGTGAAACTCTGTTATACACCCATTCTTTCATTGTTTATTGTGACACGTCTATCCAAGGACTTAGTTGTGTGTTGATGCAACGTGAGAAAGTCATTGCTTACGCATCACGCCAACTTAAGGCTCATGAAAAGAACTACACTACCCACGATTTGGAGTTGGGAGCAGTAGTGTTTGCACTCAAGATATGGAGACATTACTTGTAGGGTACCAAGTGCACCATCTACACCGATCACAAGAGTCTCCAACATATCTTGGATCAGAAGAAGTTGAACATGCGACAGCGTCGATGGGTCGAACTCCTCAACGACTACGAGTGCGCAATCAAGTACCATCCAGGCAAGGCCAACGTTGAGACCGATGCCCTCGGTCGTAAGGGAACCAAACCTAAGCGTGTATGTGTGTTATAGCTTACCACCCACTCCAGTCTTCCTACCCAAATCCGCGATGCTCAGGATGAAGCATTGAAGGAAGAGAACCTTAAAGCCGAGTCCCTGCGAGGCATGGAAAAACGACTTGAACTCAAGGAAGACGGTACTTATTACCTCATGGGATGTATTTGGGTCCTATTCTATGGAAACTTACGAGAGCTTGTGATGGACGAAGCGCACAAGTCTCGTTACTCGGTGCATCCTGGTTCTGACAAGATGTACCAAGATCTCAAAACTTTGTACATGTGGCCCCACATGAAAGCTAACATAGCGACTTATGTTAGTAAATGCTTGACCTGTACTAGGGTCAAGGTTGAATACAAGAAGCCATCGGACTACTCCAACAACTAGAGATCCCCACATGGAAATGGGAGCAGATTTCCATGGATTTCGTCACTGGCTTACCTAGATCCCAACAAGGAAACCACACCATCTGGGTGATCGTGGATCGACTAACAAAGTCTGTACACTTTCTGGCAATCAAGGAAACGGATAAGTTCTCTACACTCACAGAAATCTACTTGAAGGAAGTGGTCACTAGGCATGGGGTGCCAACTTCCATCTTTTCGGATCGTGATCCGTGCTTTGCATCTGATTTGTGGCAGGCGATGCACAAATCCTTTGGCTCATGTCTAGACATGAGCACAGCTTATCACCCACAGACGGATGGGCAGACTGAACATACCATCCAAACTCTAGAAGACATGCTTCGAGCATGTGTAATCGACTTCGGTAATGGCTGGGAAAGACACCTACCTTTGGTGGAGTTTTCATACAACAACAGTTACCACACCAGCATCAAGGCTGCTCCATTCGAGGCCTTGTACGGAAGGAAATGCCGATCTCCCCAATGTTGGGCAGAAGTTGGCGACAGCCAAATTACTGGCCCAGAACTCGTCGTCGACACGACAGAAAAGATTGCCCAAATACGACAACGAATGGCAGCAGCTCGTGACTGTCAGAAAAGCTATGCTGATAAGCGCAGGAAACCACTCGAGTTCCAGGTTGGGGATCGAGTGCTACTTAAAGTCTCACCTTGGGAAGGTGTGGTTCGTTTTGACTAACAGGGCAAGCTTAATCTAATCCGCGTCATGTTGGACCTTTCGAAATCATTGAGAAAATTGGCAAAGTGGCGTATAGACTGAACCTGCCAGAAGAACTCAGTGGAGTTCACAACATACTCTATGTGTCAAGTCTGAAGAAGTGTTTGTCAGATGAGACCCTCCTACTTCCTTTAAAGGAACTCTCTATCGACAATCGGTTGCGAACCGTCAAGGAACCAGTGGAAATCTTGGACCGGGAGGTCAAGATTCTCAAACGCATCAGGATACCCATTGTTCGAGTTCGTTGGAACTCCCGTCGTGGCCCGGAGTTCACCTGGGAACGAGTAAATCAAAGGAAACGCAAGTATCCCCAGTTGTTCAAGGAACGTAAGTCCACTACTGAAGCTACAGCGGAATTTCGGGACGAAATTCCCAATTAACGGGGGAAAGATGTGACACCCCAGGAAAACCAGGAAACCACGCAACCTAATTAGCTTCCTCAGTGACTACGTGCTAAATTTCAGGACAAAATTTCTTTCAACTTGGGGATGATGTGACAACCCGTAATTTCGAGGTTAGAACCGTTCGTTTTCGTATTTATAAATCGAGTCTTGTAGTTATTTTATTTGACGAGTTAATTGTAATTAACTAAATTATATTATAAGCTCATATTATTCAAGCGATTAACTAGGAACCGAATCTTTATTCTGTTGAACCGACTCGAGCCGTTTGAACCGAAGCCCATGTCTCGCTAGTCGACCCAACCTACACGCGTAACCCGAAACCTTTGTGGTCCAAACCATAGCGTGTATACTATATTTATATTTTACACTAATATTAGTTGTTAGTGTAAAAAAATATTAATAATGAATCTATAATGTTCATAATAAGCTCACCATTATGTACGTGTAGGTATGCATCTATATGACATATTGCTGCCCAAAAAAAAATCATTCTTTCCCTTTTAGATGTGCAGCCCAAGGTCGGCCCAACCCCACACTCAAACCTCAAACTGCCCCCACCCCTTTTATGATATACGTATGCATGTTTTATTTATTTTTTTCATAACAATTCAGCAAACCCTACTTCCCCTTCCCTTGGTGTTTACGGCAGTAGTAGGTAGAAGCCCCCTCCCCATCGCATTTTTTCCCTCTCTCTTGGTGCTAACACCCTCGGGTGAACTCATCCTCTCTCGCGCCTCTTTCTCTCTCGCATACAGTTAGTATTATACGTTGTTTTGATTTTAAGTTGCTTGTTACATGGCTGTGATAGGTTATATGTTGGGGAATTTCGGTTTTTTGGATGATCAGAGAGGCGTGTAATCACTCTCAGATCAAATTATTTCGGTGGTTCACCCGAATAATTCAATCGGATACAACTCTGATTTTGAGAAATCGAACCAGTGTATGTTTTTTGTGTGAATTTTCGAACCAGAAAGAACAATATGATCAAAACTGTCTACGAAAAGTGTTTTGGGGTAGTAACTGCCATTAGGCAGTTTTCAGACAAAAATTGCCAAAAAAAACTGTCGTTTTTTTTTATCATTTCGAAAATGATAAAAATTCCAGAAAATAAAATTTTCTGATGCAGTTTTATTAAGGCAATTTAATGAAAATAAAATTTTTCTGATACAGCTCGACCCCAGCCAAGGGCTCTGCCCCTTGGACCCCGCTAGGGGCTGCCGCCCCTTGGACCCTGCTCCCAGGGGCGCTGCCCCCTTGGAACCCCCGTAGGGTACGGGCCCCGCCCATACACTTCGAATTATAATAACTCAAACAAGCGTGCACTCCCGCACCTCCTAACTTGCTTGATGTGTATTATTATTCGCCTTGATCACCAAGTCAATCCCCGATTACACTAAAATATCTAACAATCCTCCCCCATTCTAGCGTAATCCTTGATTAACTTAAACAAATTCACAAACAATCAAACTTCTGCATAAATGAAATATCGCGACGATTGAATTTCACATTAGTATATTACACATTCCAAATATTCGAATATAGGGGTGTCGCTAAGGATTGAACCCTTTCTATTCAGTGAATACATGAAGATAATATACACACAAGTTTACATACTCTAATGTTCTTTCTTGACACTATTTTTACTAGCCTGTGTCCCATCCTTCAATGAACATATCAAAGCCAAGTCCTAGCTTCTTGAAGCGGCTAAACTTCATGCTCATATAGGTAGTTCTTTATTCTTGCACCTGCATATGCAATTTTTCAAAGAACTATTAAGAAGAAAACCTTCAACCTCCTTTAACTTGCAGGTCTGAACACATACCTTGGGATGATGCTACTAATGTGTTCCAATTTCTAGATGTTAAGCTTTCCACATTGAATTCAGCACCTAACGTCATATTAGGTGGGAATTGGGTATCTTAACACAAGAAATCTCAGGTGGACTTTAATCCCATCCCTACAGCCGCCTTGTGCACAAGATCTCTACATAACTCTTTGGTTAAGTGGTCGGCTAAATTCTGTTGAGTTCTCACAAACTCCACCGATATCACCCCATGCATGATGAGCTCACGAATCATGCTGTGTCTAACACCTAAGTGTCTAGACTTCCCATTATACACTTGGCTATATGCCTTAGCCAAGGTAGCAGCACTATCACATCTAATAGATATTGGTGATATAGGTTTAGGCCACAATGGAATCTCATAAATCAAGTTTCTTAGCCACTCAGCTTCTTTGCCAACTACGGCTAATGCTACAAACTCAGACTCCATTGTTGAATCAGTTATGCAAGTCTGTTTCTTAGATGCCCAGGATATGGCACCTCCTCCAAGCAGAAAAGTCCATCCACTCGTGGAAGAATGATCTTCCTTGTTTTTAATCCAACTTACATCCGAATAACCTTCTAAAACCAAAGGAAATCCAGTATAGGTCAAACCATATTTCATGGTTCCTTTCAAGTACCTAAATACTCGATTCATTGCTTGCCAATGACTTGCACCTGGATTGCTAGTATACCTACTAAGCTTTCCAACAGCATAAGCTATATCCGGTCTAGTGCTAATCATAGCATACATGAGGGATCCAATGGCCCTTGAATATTCAAGTTGGCTTACAGCTACACCTTCATTAGGTGAGAGCTTAAAAGCAGGATCCATTGGAGTGCTAACCGGAGAACTATCATGAAAATTAAACTTTTTCAATATCTTCTCAATATAATGAGATTGAGAGATAGATATGCCATTGTTCTCCCGTTTGATCCTTATACCAAGGATCACTTCCGCCTCCCCCCAAGTCTTTCATATCAAAACAAGACGACAAAAATTTCTTTGTTTTATCAACTTGATCCTGGTCAGTACCGAAGATCAACATGTCATCTACATATAAACAAATTATGACTCCTTTCCTAGAATCATCAAATTTGCTATATACACACTTGTCTGCTTGGTTTAATATAAAATCATTAGACAAAACCACTTCATCAAACTTTTGATGCCACTGTTTTGGTGCTTGCTTTAAGCCATATAATGACTTAACTAGCTTACACACCTTATGCTCATTGCCAGGCATAACAAAACCCTCTGGTTGTTTCATATATATCTCCTCATCCAAATCACCATTAAGGAAAGCAGTTTTCACATCCATTTGGTGAATTACAAGATTGTGTATTGCAGCCAAGGCAACCAACAATCTAATAGTGGATATTCTTGCTACAGGAGCATATGTATCAAAGTAGTCAATTCCTTCCTTTTGTCTAAAGCCTTGGATAACCAATCGGGCTTTAAACTTTTCAATTGAACCATCTACTTTCATCTTCTTCTTGAAGATCCATTTACAACCAAGTGGTTTACACCCAGGGGGTAGATCAGACAGTTTCCAAGTATTATTCTGCATAATAGAGTCCATCTCATCATTTATAGCTTCTTTCCAGAAAGCTACATCTCGAGATGCCATGGCTTCACTATAGGTTTTAGGATCTTCCTCAATATTGAAGCAATATTGATATTGAATTTTAATTTCATCTCTAGATCCTTCAACCAAATATAGCTGAAAATCATCACCAAATGATTTAGCTTTTCTTGCTCTACCACTCCTCCTAAGTTCCAGAGGAGTATCAATCACTTGATCAACCATGTGAGAGTTACTAGAGCTTGGAACCATGTCTCTAGGCCTAGGCATTGAAGAGAATCTATTCTCATCATACTCTGCAGTTCTTGCCTCAATAACCGTATGCACTGACACGTAGTCATTTGGTTCTATAACATAGAACCTGTGAGCAAATGAATGCTCCGCATACCCAATGAAAATGCAGTCTATACCTCTTTCCCCTATGTTCCTTATTTTAGGGTCAGTGAGCCTCACCACGGCTCTACAACCCCAAACTCTCAGCTTATGCAGCTCAGGTGGTTTTTTATACCAAAGCTCAAAAGGGGTGTTCTTGTTCCTTTTATTTGGAAACCTATTTAACAAATAGCAGGCTGTCAACATAGCCTCACCCCAAAACCCCTCACTTAGGCCCGAATAGGACAACATGGTATTAACCATTTCCTTTAAAGTCCTATTTTTTCCTTTCCGCCACACCATTTTGTTCCGGTGTGTAAGGAGCTGTGGTATGGTGTATTATTCCAGTAGATTGGAAATACACCGGATCAAAAAACTCACCACCTCTGTCCGTATGTAGGGTTTTGATCAACCCACTCCGATGAAGCTCTACTTCTTTTTTATAAATTTTAAACTTTTCAAGAGCTTCATCCTTATCATGCAACAAATAAACGTAACAAAATCTAGTAGCATCATCTATAAATGTTACTACATATTTTTTATTACCTAGAGATGGTGTAGCATGAAAATCACATAGATCACTATGTATCAAATCTAACACTTTAGTTTCCCTATGAACATGTTGCATGAAAGGCTTTTTGGTTATCTTATTCAACTTGCAAACATGGCATTTATCATTGTTTATGTTAATAGGCGGAATTAAGCTCATTTTAGACATTTCTTTAACTCTTTTATAATGTACATGTCCTAGTCTAGTATGCCATAATTCCGATTCAGTCAAGTTGTTTCTACTACTAGTTGAAGCTATGCAATTTGCATTACTAGTTGAAGGTACATCATTAACATTACTAGTTGAAGCAACACAAACAGATTCATTCATAAACGAGACATCAACATTCAACATAAACATACCATTACATAGATAACCAAAACCAACAAAGGTACCATGTCTTGACAAGATATACTTGTCACTTTCCAATACTTGTTTATACCCACAATTATTCAACACAATGCCACTTAACAGATTCTTTCGAATTCCGGGCACATACAAAACATTGTTCAAAAGTAAACATTTTCCAGAAGTAAAAACAAGATTCACAGTTCCTATTCCCTTGATTGGTTCAGTTGCAACGTTCCCCATCTTGATGATAGATCCGTCTTTGATTGGTTGAAAGTCTTTAAACCAACGAAGATCCTTGCATACATGACTCGTTGCACCCGAATCAATCCACCAAGCAATGTCATCATCCTGCACATAAAATGCCTCAGAAATTAGTGACACATAATTCTGAACCGAATTATTAAATTGTACTAAATTCTGACCTTGCTTGCCCGGGTCCTTGGACCCGCTAGAACCATCCTCATTCTTGTTCTTTGAACCGGACTTCTTGTTATTCTTCATCATTTTACAGTCCCTCTTAAAGTGACCAACCTTACCACATTTCCAGCAAGGGTAATTCGGCTTTTTGCTTGAACCCGAATTGGTGTTTCTTTGAAACTTTCGTTTCCCTTTGAACTTACTGTTTCCTTTGGATGATTCACCAGTTTCAACCATGTTCACAGAACTTGAACCAGCCCGTTTCTTATCATCATTGACCAACACATTTTCCTGTGCTCTCAAGCCTTCTTCAATTCTGAAGTGGCTTCCAAGTTCAACCAAAGTTAACTCTCCTTTCTGATGTTTCAGATTATGTTTAACATCTCTCCAGGAAGGAGGTAACTTGTCAATGATACTCGAAACAGAGATGGATTCATCCATCTTCATATCATGTTGGGCAAACTGCCCCAGAATTCGTAACAATTCATGATATTGTTCCATTACAGGCAGTTCATCAACCATTCTGTAATTATTGAAATTACTGACAAGAAACTTCTTATTTGAAGAATCTTCTGCCATGTATTTGGCTTCCAACGTGTCCCACAGTAACTTTGCAGTTTCAACATTTTGATAAACATCAAATAAGGGATCAGACATACCATTTAGAATGTGGCCAAGACATATATAATTATCGTTCTCCCACTTTGACCTCTTCCTGATTTGCTCCAGATTTCCCTCCTCCTGTATCTCCGGGATTGGAGTAGTCAACACGTACACAACCTTCAACGAAGTCAGAAGAAAATGCATCTTCTTCTGCCATCTTCAGAAGTCCACCCCTTTGAACTTCTCCAGTTTGTTCTCCTTGATAGTCATATCCTTCATCGATCCGCTTGCCATCTTCACAGAAATTAATTTGATCTTTGTTGGGGAATTTCGGTTTTTTGGATGATCAGAGAGGCGTATAATCACTCTCAGATCAAATTATTTCGGTGGTTCACCCGAATAATTCAATCAGATACAACTCTGATTTTGAGAAATCGAACCAGTGTATGTTTTTTGTGTGAATTTTCGAACCAAAAAGAACAATATGATCAAAACTGTCTACGAAAAGTGTTTTGGGGTAGTAACTGCCATTAGGCAGTTTTCAGACAAAAATTGCCAAAAAAAACTGCCATTAGGCTGCCGCCCCTTGGACCCTGCTCCCAGGGGCGCTGCCCCCTTGGAACCCCCGTAGGGTACGGGCCCCGCCCGTACACTTCGAATTATAATAACTCAAACAAGCGTGCACTCCCGCACCTCCTAACTTGCTTGATGTGTATTATTATTCACCTTGATCACCAAGTCAATCCCCGATTACACTAAAATATCTAACAATATCCTTGATGTTTGTGTTGATTGTAATGTTACCTTATGGAATAGGAGGCATGAGAAACACGTATGATGTTTGTTTCACCGTTTGGTTGTGCATAAGCGTATATAAGTAACTACGGTTTTGTTTTCGGATTGATTCTTCCTGATTTAGTGGTGTAAATGGCTTATGATGATTATTATCTGCTGTAAATAAAGATTATAGGTCGTTGGGTTCACTAGATAATTGTTTGCGGGATCGGGTAACGAAAATAGGAGGCTGTCCATCAGTTACAGCCGACTTTAGTTGGCTGTAACCGAGTTGTAATTTAACGAAATTTGGATTTTCTTAAGTCTATAACGTGTTATTTTGAAATACGAATCATATGGCGCTGGAATCATAATTTTTCGACACCGTTTGATATGTTTAACGAAATATTTACGAACAAACACTGAAGCTGCGAAAATCTTCAGTAAATGGGTCATATGTTTTGGGTCATAACTTGCTGCGTAATTGGATTTTTGCTACGAAATTTTTACTGTAGATGGCCAATGATTTCTTTGTAATTCTACAATTGGAATTTTGTCAATCGGACTTACGATGAATTTTAAATGAATTTTTCCGTGGACTGCAGTCAGGAAGTGACGAATCTGATTGCAGCCCGGGAAATGATTTTTATAAAATAACTGGTAATGAATTGGATCCCGAGATTTTTACACAATAATATTTGGATCATTTAAGACATTTTGTAAAAAAATGGGAATTTTTGGAATAAGTTAACTATTTTATTAAAATGCCCGAGAACAGCCCAGTTTTGAATGTTAAAGCTGAAACGACATAAGTAGTAATTTGCGTGTCTAAATGTCGGGTAGGTTATCTGAGAATGATCTAACGTGTTATATGTCAATGATGTTGGGATTGAACCCTACCAGAGGAACAGATAATTAAAGCCAAAACTGGATTAGAGCAGTGGATCCAGAATAAGCAGATGTTAGATACAAGTCTCTCCCCTTGAAAGTGATTTCAACATCTGCTGACCTCCTATCTACTGATCGTGCAAACTGCTGACCTCCAAACTGCTGATCAAGTAAAGGCCTGATGAAAGACTAAAGCTCTGCTGTTCAATATACTGCTTTGAGTCAAGCACCGCTGATCCGGACAGGTACTGCTGGGTTCACAGCAGTGGAAGGATGCAGCAGTTATTTAGATGTCTTTATGTAATGAATTGTAATAGCAGTAGTTAGCATAGCAGTGTTTGTATTGATTAGAGGTTAGAGTTTGTTAGGAGGTTAGATGTCACTTTTATGGTGACATCAGCTTAGATGCTCAGTGGTTTGCTAGTGCCTATAAATAGAACAGTGCTCTGTACTGTTCTATCAGCTCTTTGCAAAATCATCTTCTCTGCACGAACAAACACTGAGCTCTGGCTGAGGGGGAGTTTGTATTAAGCATTGCATTGTAATCGTTGTTGAAATTAAATTCAATCTTTCGGTTCTTTGTGAAAAGTGTTTATTCAAAGCAATACTCTCGTTTGATTGTATGCAAAGTTTGTTTCCTTCTTAATTCCGCTGCACAACTCATTCATCTTCATTCTAATTCAAACGAAAAATACAATCAAAACCAAACTCAGATCCAACAATTGGTATCAGAGCTTGGACAGTCAAATTTGATTTAACAATCATTTTGACATAAATAGTTCAGCTCTTAATAGTTGATACTGATCGTTTGTTCGTCTTGTTGAAAAACAGAGCAAGGTTTAATCACCATCAAAGTTGATTAATCAGTGTCTGTAAAACAACCAGGATGACGTCACAATCACAAGATGATAAAAATAACATTGGCTCTCTTTTCAAACCACCCATGCTTAAACGTAATGAATACAACATCTGGCAGAGAAGGATGGGTCACATCCTTGCTCAACAGAATACTGGATGTTGGAGGTCTGTTGTTTTTGGTCCCTATGTTCCTATGGTGCCAAGTGCTGAGGATGCAAAGAAGTTCGTACCTAAACCATCTGAAAACTATACTGAAACTGATTTTCAAAAGTTCGAACTCGATGCCAAAGCATTTAGCATCATAGCATCTGCATTACCCAAGGAGATCTATGTTGGACTGTTATATTGTAACAGTGCCAAAGAGCTATGGGATGCATTGAAGGAACAATTTGGGGGAACATAAGAAGTTATTGAAAACAATAGGGAAATTCTGAATCAACAGTATGAAACCTTGTGTCACATTAAGGGTGAATCATTGACCCAACAGTTTGAACGTTTTAGTTGTCTCATTAGTGAACAAAGGCTTGTTAACGTTGAGTTTCCAAAATCAACACAAAATAGCAGGTTCCTTAGATTACTACCTGATAAATGGGACACAATTGCTTTTGTGACTAGAAACTCTGTTGAGTTCAAAGATCTGACCCAGACCCAACTTCATGGTAGACTCCTGACCTATGAAAGGGAGTTGAACCAGAAAAAGAAGTTGCAAGAGTCTGGCAAAGTTACTGATGACTATTCATTCGGTAGCACAGCTCTTTTTGGTCAGGAAGAATCTGGTAGCAATGGTAAGGAACAGGGTTATGATCACTTCATCGATATAACTGCTGGTGGAAATTTTAACAACCCTGATCCTCAATCTGCAAATTATGCTTTTACTGCAAATTGTGAAAACCAGATGTCAGATAATTTGTGCTTTGAACTCAATGATTTGCAACACTTTGATCCAACTGACTTAGAAGAAATGGACATTTTGCATCAATTGGCTTTGCTTAGTGTACGAACAAGCAAATTCTACAAAAGAACAGGGAGAAAATGCCCAGGGTTACATGGGAATTTGAGGGTACGGTTGGATAAATCGAAAATCAAGTGTTATAAGTGCAATAAACTAGGTCATTTTACTAGGGAATGCAGGAGTCAAACAACTGGTCCTATAATCACTCATCCCAGCTCAAACCCTAGACCACAAAATCAAAGCACTGTTCACTATACCCAATATACCCCTGCAGCTCATGTTAACACTGCTCACTATGCTGCTACCCCTGTGCCTGTGCATTATGTCCAAACCACTGTTCCACAAATTCAATACGTTCAAAACCCTGTCCCCCAGGCACAAGTGCAACCTGTTGCACCTCAAACAGCTGCTCCAGCAGTGGTACAACCAGATCAGCAAAGCTTCTTCACTCAAGGCTTTGTTGACTGGAGCAGCATGCCTGATGAGCTTGGTGATGAAAATTTTGCACTCTATGATTTTAATGAACCTTCTAATGATGAATTTTGTTTGATGGCATTAGATTCAATACCAGAGGGGGTAGAAACTGAAGGTGAACAGCTAAGTGTTGAAACAGTGGATAAAGTGGCTGAAGCAGTGGTTACTGCAGTTGCTGGTGAACTACTACTGGGAGAAAATTCAGAAACCCTGATTGAACCACTGACAGATCCCTGGTCCAAAGAGGACAAAGAAGAAGAGGAAGAGAAGAGAGCAGGTGAGAAGGAAGTAAGAGCTGATGATGAAGAAAATCATCAATGTGATTGTGCTATGATGGCTGCTGCCAAGGTATCACCTCAAGTTCTTGAAAAACTGTGTTCAGATAATTGCATTATTGCTTTTGCTAACATCAAAGAGGTAAATGAAAACCTTAGGGATAAAATCTTAACAGATGAAGTCAAATTTGAAAGGTCTTTAAAAGAACTTAAAAACAAATTAACTGAAAAGGAGAAAGAGATCAGCAGTCTTAAAGAAGAGCAAAGCATCACCAAAACTCAACTCCAAACTATGGTATAAAAATACCAAGTTTGCAAAAAGGAGTTAGAGTCCACCCAAATCACATGTGAAAAATGGGTGGAATCCTGCAAAGGATATGAGGTAATGCTTGAAAAACAGATTAAAAGCAATGTGAAATTTGGTGTTGGTTATAGAAAACATGATGATGAAAACATTGTTTCTGAAAAATCTGTTCAAACCACTGATGTAACCACAGAGTTCATCCCCACAAACAAGAATGGCCAAGAAGTGAAAATCACTGATAAACTTGGTAACAAAATCACACTTGACAGACCAGTGGGATCATCTACTTTTGAGGAGCTTGAGAAATACCAGTTTAAACCCACATGGTCTGATGAATGTGATATTCTTGAAAATTTCAAACCCATGGACTTTACAACCACTGATGGTGTTAAAGCTCCAAAAGCTAAAGTCATTCCTCTCAAGGACATCCCAACAAAGGTTAAAAACTTTGTTGCAAAGGAGTCCGAAAAGAGAAAGAAGAAAGAAAAAATCAATAACTTGTTTTGTGAATTTTGTGAGAAAAAGAATCATCTAACAAAAGACTGCTTCCATTTAAAAGCATATGATTTGAACAAAACAAGTGTTATTGTTCCTGCTGAAAGCTGCACAGTCTGTGGTAAAACAAACCACAAAACTCAAGCATGTGTGTATCTCAAAAACTTTGATGTGAAAAAGAATGAGTACATTGCTAAAACATCCTTGAGTCCATCAACATCATCTGTCAAATTCACCAAGAACCAACCACTGTTTGTGCCAGTTCAAACAGCTGTCACAAAACAAAACAACTCAACCAAACATCTGTCAAAAGAGATGTTCAGGTTACTGATGCACCCCCTGCCAATCAATACAAAAGAGGCAAGGAGAAACGGTCTTTCCAAAGGATTCCACACGTTTATGAGACCTACAAAAGGCCCTCTAAACCTAAAGTGAACAGGCATCCTTTTGGGTACCAACAGGTGATTGGGCAAAACCCACAACAGTGGTTAGAAAGAAACAGTCTTAAAACTGTCCAAACCCCTGACCTAACCACTGTCCATCAATCTGCATCCATCCCAGACACTGTTGAGACCCCATCCAAAGCCTTATTGGCTTTGGAAACCCTAATGAACTAATCCTTTTACTTCATGTGCAGGGAGCTTCTGCCTGCTTAGATAGCCTCTGGTATGTTAATAGTGGAGGCTCCAGGCACATGACTGGATGTAAAGTCGTACTCAAAGATTTCAAAATTCATGGAGGGGGTGATATATCCTTTGGGAATAACAGTAAAGGGAAAGTTCTGGGGTCTGGTACAGTACAGTCTGGCAATGTAAAATTTGAAAATGTCAATCTGATAGACAGTCTGAAATTCAACCTCCTGAGTGTTTCACAAATGAGTGACAAGGGGTATGGGTCATTCTTCACAAAGGAGTGTTGTAGGATTGTTGGACCAGAAATGGTCAAAAAGATTGAAGCAATAATAAAAACTGGTTAAACAAAACTTGTTGCTCAAAGAAGTGGCAATGTTTATGTTGTTGATATGTCAAAAGAGTGTCCCAGAGCTGATGCCTATCTGTTCTCAGCTGCCTCTAACAAAGAGATAGAACTTTGGCACAGAAGACTAGGGCACACAAATCTTAAGACAATCACTGAAATTTCAAAAAATGGTTTGGTAAGAGGCCTACCACAAAAATTGTTTTCATGTCCTGAGCATTGTGTTTCCTGTTTAAAAGGAAAACAACATAAAAGCTCTTTTAAGTCCATTGAAGAGTCCAAAACAACCCAGTGTTTGCAAATGCTGCACATGGATTTGTTTGGTTATAATTGATGACTTCTCTAGGTTTACATGGACTTTCTTTTTACACTCAAAAGATGAGACTGCAGGCATTTTGCAAGACTTTGTGACACAGGTTGAAAAGCAATTTGATCTTCCAGTAAATGTCTTTAGGAGTGAAAATGGCACAGAATTCAAAAATAAGGAGTTGGATGCCTTCTGTGTGAAGAAAGGGATTTTAAGGCAGTACAGCATCCCTAGAACACCGGAGCAAAATGGGGTAGTTGAAAGAAAGAACAGAACTTTGATTGAGGTTGCCAGAACTATGCTTGCTGATTCAGGTTTGCCATTAACTTTTTGGGCAGAGGCAGTAAACACTGCTTGCTATGTCCAAAACAGAGTTTTAATAAACCCCAGGCACAAAAAGACTGCTTATGAAATTCTGTATAAAATCAAACCACTGATCTCATATTTCAAGGTATTTGGCTGCCCATGCTTTATTTTGAACTTAAAAGATTCCATTTCAAAATTTGCAGCCAAAATTGATTGTGGATATCATCTGGGATACTCAACCACTGCCAAGGCCTACAAACTGTTTAATACACGGACCAAGGCAGCGGAGGAGACCTTGAATGTAAAGTTCAATGAACTTTCATCAATGAAAATCCCAGCAAATCCTACAGATCTGTTTGATCTTGATAAATTCACTTTTGAAAATACTGCTGTCAAGACTAACAGTGTAGGTCCATCAGAGGATTCAACACCAGACTATGGGTATGAAATCATCATCCCTCAAAGCTCTGCCAAAATGGGAAGAGCAGCAGATGTTCAAAACAGCTGTCAAAGCTCAACCACTGCTACCTCAACAGTTGTTGACCAAAGTAGCCCCTTAACCACTACTTCCACATCAACAAACACTGCTGACAAAAGTCCCCAGACAATGGATAAAAGTCAGCGTGTGTCCTCACCATTACCTCCCATTCCACCACCTTTTGAAGCCACTACTGGGTCATCAAAGTCACCAGCAGTGGTTAGCTCAGATGATACACATTTGCAGCCCTCACCAACAAATGCCATCATTCCATACCAAGGAGATTTAATCTACTTGAGATCTCATCCACCTGATCGAATCATTGGCAACATCAATGAAGGGGTGCTCACAAGAAGCCAAACCCAAAACATTTGTCTTTTTGCTGGTTTTCTATCACTCCATCAGCCAGTCAAGTACCAAGAGGCACTGAAAGACAACAGCTGGGTAGAAGCCATGCAAGAAGAGCTCCAACAGTTCAAAAGACAACAAGTATGGGAACTTGTACCACTGCCAGAAGAGGTTAGCCCCATTGGCACAAAGTGGGTCTTCAAAAACAAAACTGATGAAAGGGGTATTGTTGTCAAGAATAAAGCTAGGCTTGTGGTTCAAGGTTACAGACAGGAAGAGGGGATTGATTATGATGAAACATTCGCCCCTGTAGCAAGATTGGAAGCTATAAGACTGTTCCTAGCCTTTGCTGTCAACCACAACATGAAGGTGTTCCAAATGGATATCAAAAGTGCTTTCCTCTATGGTACAATTCAAGAAGAGGTGTATGTGTGTCAACCTCCAGGTTTTGAGGATCCATTTTATCCAGATCATGTCTATAGGCTAAACAAAGCCTTGTATGGCCTGAAACAAGCACCTAGAGGCTGGTATGAAACTCTTTCCAACTTTCTACTCTCAAATGGTTTCAAAAGAGGCACCATTGATAAAACATTATTTCTAAAATGGAGAGGGAAGGATTTAATGATTGTCCAAATTTATGTAGATGACATTATTTTTGGAAGCACATGCAACAAAATGTGTGAAGAGTTTAGGGAACTCATGACAGCTGAGTTTGAAATGAGTGCAATGGGTGAGCTGCAATGCTTTCTTGGTCTCCAAGTTCAGCAACTGCAAAATGGAACTTTCATTCATCAAAGCAAATATGCTAAAGAACTTTTGAACAAATTTGATATGAATGATTGTAAACCATGCAGCACACCCATGGCAACAAATAAGTTTGTCATGTCTGATGAAAAGGATGAGCTGATTGACCAAACACTTTATAGAAGCATGATTAGGTCTTTATTGTACCTAACTGCATCTAGACCAGACATCATGTTTGCAACATGTGTCTGTGCAAGAAGTCAATCAGCTCCCAGAAAATCAAATCTCATTGCTGTAAAAAGGATCTTCAGATACATAAAAGGTGCTCCCACACTTGGTATCTGGTATCCAGCTAATGGGAATATCAAGCTTTCAGGTTTTTCAGACAGTGACTTTGCTGGATGTCACACCACACGGAAGTCCACATCAGGAGGGTGCTAGTTTCTAGGCGATTGCTTGGTTTCTTGGCAAAGCAAAAAACAAGCAGTTGTTTCAACATCCACTGCTGAAGCTGAATACATTGCTGCTGCAAGCTGTACAGCCCAACTCCTGTGGCTTCAAAATCAGTTGCTGGATTTTGGTATCACTGCCTTAAAGACACCACTCATGTTGGATAGCCAGGCAGCAGAAAATATCATCAAAAATCCAGTTTCCCATTCAACCACCAAGCACATCGACATCAGACATCACTTTGTGAGGGATTGCTATGAAAAAGGTTTGATTTCTCTGCATCATGTTCCAACTAAAGACCAGCTGGCAGATGTGCTCACAAAAGCATTAGATACTGCCACCTTTGAAAGTTTGGTCTCTAGGATTGGCATGCTAAACATGGAATAACAAGCAACATCTTGTTTTTATATGAATAAAAGCATTAAAATGTTTTCAAAAAATCAAAAATTCATCCTTAAAAATAGCTAAAAATGAAGTTTTCATTAAAATCCTAAAAGTCTGCCATATCCACTGCTTGTTCAAAAGTCAGCTCTATTTCAAAGTCTGTCCACTGCTGAAAGCCATCCTCTATCCTCTCATTTCCTTGATAAACTCTGTTGTTCAAAAGTAGTGTCTTATCCACTGATATGCTATCCACTGATAGTGAAAATCATCCACTGCTTCCATTTTACCGTTGTAACCACTGCCTTCATCAGTATCTTTCATAAAAGTATTGTCCTTCATTTCACCAGGGGTTGGCATGTGGGCAGTACATTGTGGTCGGACCTTTTGTAACCGCTGCCACGTCAGCATTCACTTTTTCTCTATAAAACCCCCACTTCACACCAAAACAGGGTTTTACAGTCGAATTGAATTCTCAAAAGCAGTTTCTTCATCAAATTCCTGCAACATCTTCTTCGATCATCATCTCCAAAATGACAAAATCGAAGCCATCTACAAAACCCACTTCCAAATCATCTTCAAAACAAGCCTCTCAAAAGGCAACACCCACTGAAATTCCACACAAACCATCTCACAATCTTCTGGGTCTTCTCACAAAACCCGGCACCACAAATATCTTCAACTCCATCATTGATACCATATCTACATCAAAGTACAAAACTTTGTTCACAGCAGACGCACCAATTTACTTGACAACCCAAAGAGAGTTTTGGAAGAATGCAACCCTTGAAAAACAAGGAGACACTGTAATAGCCATCAACTCTTCTCTAAAGGGTAAAGACGTCAAGATTACATCACAATCCATCTCAGAGGTCTTTCAACTTGACGATCAGGAAGGTAAAATTACTTTTCCCAAAAACAAGTTAAAAATGACTTTCTGGAAAGAGGGTATAATGCAGAAGTCAAAAAGGACACCTTACAAAAAGTTTACTTCCCTTTTGCAACAAGATTTCTATTTCATACCCTCCTAATGTGTGTTTCAAACAAAACCACTGCTTTTAATGAAATACCGTTAAAGATTCAAAATCTGGGATATGCTATTCTTCAAGAAGAAAATTTTAATTATTCTCGGGAAATCTTTAATGATCTGGTTAAAATTGTTGAAACAAAATCATTCTTACTGTTTCCCAGGTTTTTAAGTTATTCTTTTGAAAAGAAATTCAGTAAGGATGATCTTGCTGCAATAAACCAAGGTGACTCTTTACAAATGCACCGCTTAACTGCTGAAACTTTTACAAGAATGTCAACACCTTGCAAAACACAAGCAGAGGTGCCTGAGCAGAATTTAGCAACTACCACTGCTCCTCAGGTATCTGCTGCTGAGCCCACTGCTCAAGGTGATCAAAGTAGCAACACAACTGCTTTGAAACCCACACCTAAACTCACCAAAAAGCCACAGAAAAAGAAAAATCAAAAACCCCTCAAACCTATCAAAAAGGAAACTCTGGAGGATGAGATACTAGAACAACTGCGTGTAACAAAACAAAAGTTACAAGAAACCACTGCTGCTACTTCCTCACAGCAGGTGGTACAAATATCTCAACCCATAACCGAAACTCCTCCTGCTTCTTCTCAAAAAGAACAGGTTGTACACATAGGGACTCCATAATATGATGCTCGGAATCACTCGCTTCCAACATCCACAACCCAATGCCCAGGGCAGATTATCTTTCTACACCAAACATCACATCCACAATTCCCCCACCAACTAAACTGTTGTTGGATGCAATTGGTTTGAACCAGGCACTAACCAGTCCTTCTCAATCACCTATCAATGAGAACATGCCTCAACAAATGACTGGGTCTGATGTATCAATCTTTGCTAACCCACCAATGTTAGTCCCTTGTTAGTCCCGAAACACCCGTGATATCACTCAACGGTTCGATCGAACGCGGAATGTAAGATCAAACCGATAAGAACAAAAAGAAAAATTTCATTGAATAACTTAGTGCCATTGCTTAGATCGCACACAGTCTCAAGGACTGTCTGGTACGATCTTCGAGAACCTTGCACACAATCTCTAGGATTGTCTGGTACAAGGTTCTCAATTGGGGATTACATTGTTACACAATATGAGAGCTCTACTACTAACAATCTAATAAGACTATTTATAGGAGCCTCTACCCCATTGGCCCACATGGCCTAGCCCAAGCCCAAGATATAATCTAAACCAAATAAATATAAATAAACGTAATAAAGATAAGCGTAAAACTTCTGGACCTAACAATCTCCCCCTAGTTTTATGCTCTCTTTATTACTGTTTAGATAATCTCCAATCTTGGGTCTTCTCCTTTAGTGGCCCAGCAGTGAACAAGTCCAGCGGCGTATCTCGGATGATGGTAGAATCTATGTCGGATGAAATATGATGATAATTAATGATGTCGGACGAATGACGAAGGACTTGGATGATGTCGGATACAGGACCGAAGAATGATACAAACTTTTTACTAACAAGAACACACGGATTCAAGTGATCCGTCTGGTATTCAAGTGGCGCAAAAACACCTTGTTGGTCCCGAAAAAAAATTCTAACCCAATGAAAATTCTTTAACTTCTGTTGTTGTTGTAAATTGTGGACCAAATATCAATAGGTGCTGAATTCCGTTTTCTTAGGTTCACCCATGTAACCCGAGTTCACATAATAAAAACAAATTCAAGCAGCCCAAAAAAGACTTGTAATCCAGGTTATGCTACCCTCATCATTTTAGAGATCATACCTGGGCTTATTTTTATTTGACCCAAAACCTTTTGAAACTTTTCGGCCCCACATAATGTTGTACATTTAGAAGTTTCTTGGCTGCACATGTTGGTCCCACCCCACAAACAATTATAGCCATTGATTCCTTTAATCATCTGACGGTGCACAATGATTAGGTTTTTTTAATTCCATGAAATGACATCCTATGACAGCCGCCATGAATAAAATGTTCCTGCTGACGTCATCAATCGTCATCCGTCGTCTTTCATCTCCGATGAGCACCGTAAACCAGACATCATTTGATCCGAGACAGATTTAGTTTTCATTTCGAGTATCACCTCCGGTCCTCCATTCATCATCATCAACTGCCTATCACTCGTAACCGTTTCGAACAACCATTCCCTAACACATATCTGAAACACACTCATTCGAAACAGTATCATCTTCATCAAACAACATCACAGTTCGAATCACTATTCATCCGAAACCATTTCGAATCATTATCATCATCATCATTATCGGCGTTTGATAACATCGGTTCATATTCTCATTCTTCTCCGGCGACCGAAACAAAAACCTGCAACATCAGAACTTCATCTCCGATTGAACTGAATTCCGACTACCTTTATCATCTCCGATCACCACACACTTAATCATCTTCTTTTCAGCGACGTACACTGCCGTTCACCGTCTCCGATCATCGTACACCACCACCGTTCTCCATCTTCTCCGTTCACACGTCGACGAACCACCTGTAACTTACTGTTATCTGGTATCATCGTCATCAGTTTCTGACTTTGTTCGACGCCGTACAACTAACACCGTCGTCACCTCCGACTTTCATCTTCATCATCTTCTGTTGTTATCATTGAGAACCAGTGCCCATAATTGAAAACCATATCCACCACTCATGAGTTTCAACAAAAACTTTCAAATCTATGTATGAACAAGGTCACCGAATAATACAAAAACGTAGCAATAAAGTCACCAGATCTGAAACATCAACAAACAACCATCGCCCATACCAACTTCTCTCACTATATCTTCAACAAAACCAGATTTCATAAATCAGAGATCTTACCTTTGACGAGCATTCATCCCCCGACACTTTCCAAAGCTTCTTCGAGTTCTTCGAGTGATATCAAAACCGAGCCTTTGAAAGACTTCAATGGCTCTGATACCACTTGTTAGTCCCGAAACACCCGTGATATCACTCAACGGTTCGATCGAACGCGGAATGTAAGATCAAACCGATAAGAACAAAAAGAAATATTTCATTGAATAACTTAGTGCCGCTGCTTAGATCGCACACAGTCTCAAGGACTGTCTGGTACGATCTTCGAGAACCTTGCACACAATCTCTAGGATTGTCTGGTACAAGGTTCTCAATTGGGGATTACATTGTTACACAATATGAGAGCTCTACTACTAACAATCTAATAAGACTATTTATAGGAGCCTCTACCCCATTGGCCCACATGGCCTAGCCCAAGCCCAAGATATAATCTAAACCAAATAAATATAAATAAACGTAATAAAGATAAGCGTAAAACTTCTGGACCTAACAACCAACACAACCTGAGGAGGTTACACCCCTTAAGTTACAAGTAACTCTTGGTGGTAATCCAAGTGAAGCAGCCACTACAAATGTTGAACCCACTGGTTACATTTGGACAGTGGTTCTATTAATAAGACTTCCTTGGAGGCAATTCCTTCCATAGCACCTCTGACATCTACCAGTGGATTCTTTTTTACCACTGGAAACATCAAAAGATTGTCAAGTGTTGAAGGAAGAAGACCTCAGTACCAAGAAAAAGGGGCATCAGTGGTTAATGTTTGGAGTACACTCCCTACTTCAACCACTGATAAAACCACTGTTAGTGGGAAATCAGATGATCCCATTAAATTGGGTGATGGTTTAAAATATTTGGAATTGACGGAACGAGTTGATAAACTGGATACTTCAGTTGCAGATATCAAAGAAATGCTACAACAACTGTTGAAGGTACAAAAGATGCAATCCACTGTTGTTCCACCTCAAGCACCCGCTCCACCACAAGCACATGCTACAAATGAGCTTTGGAACCTCTTCCAACCTTTTCTCCAACAACAAAAAGAAATGGCAGATCAGCAACATGAAATACATGTCCAAAAGCTGAGAAACATCATGGAGTCTAGGTTCAAGAACACTCAAGCAGACATTAAGGCAATCAAGGCCCATTTATTGGAAACCACTGGCACTGTTCCTCCTACTGTTCTCTTTATTGATCAACTTCCCCTAGATAATGCCAAAAAGGGGGAGAAAATTCAGGAGTGGATAAGGAAGGGGATAGATGATGGTCTTTACATTGAACCAGAAAGGGATGCTATGACCAGAAAAATTCCTTTGCCAGATGGTAGCAAAAAGGTTGATGCTACCCAAGAAGCACTTGATGAAGGAGTAGCAAGTGTAAAAAGGGATAGAGCGGCAAAGGATATTTCAAGGTGGAATGTGGAGAAAAGAACTTACATGGAGCTGTATGCGCAGGGTTGTTTTGGGCTAAAGGATGTCCAAAATCCTATGCCAAAAAGAAATCTCACTACAAAAGTGAGGAAACCTAAGTCCACACCATCCAGAATTCCAAAGCATGTTCCAAAACCACCATCCAAAAGCCACCAGCATCAAACCTCCACCCAAACAGCTGTTGTAACTCTTGATGTATCAACTACTGCTGGTACTTCAGAGGTTTCAACATCTGTTATCACTTCAACACACACCACTTCAACACACACCACAACCACTGCTTTACCACCACCATCACCACCAAAAGTAACACCACCACCATCGTCTCCTGCCAAAAAGCAGAAGACAACAGATGTTACAACATCTGTTGTAATGACAACAGTGGTTGAAATACCAGTTGTTTCAACAACTGTTAGTCAATCACAAACCACTACCACTCAAATCACCACCACTGATCCACCTGAAGCATCATCAGTCCCTCCTCAAACAAAAAGGAGAAGACTAATTCTTAAAGATGATGACACTTCACCACCACCAACATCTTCAAAATCTTTGTCACTTGTCACAATACCCAAGCCTGTTTCTCTCTCATCAGCACAAGTTCAACAGCCCTTAGCTCCTGCAGGTGTTCAATTTCCTCTTGAACTAATAGCAGTCAGAGAAGAAATCAAATCTTTCTACTATGAGGATAACCCTGCTAAAAGGAGATTGCCATCAGTTAAAGGATATCCCAGGCCTAACAATATTGAAGAATACTTGAAAATCAAGGCTAAGCAAGCAGAGGATATCTTAAAAAGAAATACACAAGGGAAATACAGCAGAACTATCAATACCTGCTCACACAAGTCAGATCCCTGGAACAGTTTGAAAAAAATGTATGTCAACAAATTTCAGAAAGAGCAGATGAAACTCTGAGAAAAGACTATATTGAAAGCATTATGGCAACAAATAAATACAAGGGAGAGAAGCACATGTACAAGGAGTGGACCATTCCTGAGCTTGAACAAGAAGCAGCCAGGATTCAAGAGATGATAAACAAAAAGGTCAAACACACTCCTCCTGATTGGTCAAAGTACAAAAAGAATGTGCCTGAAAAATCACTTGAGCTGAAGAGAATGAAAGAGGAGTTAGTTGCTGCTGATTATGGGTCAAAACATCAAGTGGCAAGATGGAAAGAAGATACAGTCAGGGCCACCTACAAAAGGTTGGAGGAACTAAGAAAGAAAGATCCTACAATTCCTCAAAAGCCTGACTATCCTGAAGCAGAGGTTTCAAAAAGACCATCTAAACTGCAAATCAGGAGAGCCACTACTCCAGCTGGTACAACCATCTATAAAAGAAGGCCACACAAATAGTTGGGTGGTGAAACCATCCAAGAGCTGATAAAAGGAGATGCCCTTGTAAAAGAAGGCATAAAGAAAATGATTATAGAAAATCTTGGTTTGGATCAAACTGCAAGTGCTGCTCAGTCAGTCATCAATAGGCCAGCTTCACCAAACACCTCTTCAAATAAAAATCTCCCAAGAAACCCACCAGGCTCAAAAGTACTAAAGTGGGAAACTGAAAAACAGACCCATGTATTGACTATGTTCAGGTCTGATGGAGAAGTGAAGAAAATATCAAGGGAACAAGCACTTGGCCTAAGTCTTGAAGATTTGCAGGATCTCCTTGATCTCCCACTTAGCAGGGATGATGATGACAGAGATGCCTTAACCTTTGAACTACAACTTAAAGGGAAAATAAGGGAACTGTTGATGAGGCAATAAAGTTCCACAATAATGAAGAGTTTTGGCATTATCTGTTCCAGGGGGAGATTGTTGGGATTGAACCCTACCAGAGGAACAGATAATTAAAGCC